>CM076579.1:821691395-823086355 GCA_034641835.2 Pinus albicaulis | reverse complement strand
ATCATTTCAACCAACTTTGGGATTCTAGGATCTAGCCCTCCTGAATCCGGAGAGGGATCTCTCCAATATGTACAAAGATGGATATTGTCTTTGAAGTTTAGGGTGATGATATTAGGCTAGTTATGAAGACCAAGGGTTTTTTTTGGTTTTCTCAGATGGTTGAACATAGTTACTGTCTGAGACGGAAAGATCTATATGCAAATAGGTTCAAAGGTGAGAAGCTGCAAGTGAACAGAATAATCTTTGATTCTAAAGAAAGATGATGGCAAGTTTTCAATCCATTGGGCTATGGAGTCATAAGAGAATTTAATTGAAACATCCAGGTCCAAGAGTAATCTATGGGGCAAGTCATCTAGGCCTAAGGATCTCTTTGAAGTTTGATTTATGGAATGGGGTGATACAATAAGAAAGGGAAATAACAGATGCAGAACAAAGAGCAGCCTAGGATCTGGTAAGTACTTTGAAACTAGCCAGCCTTTGACCAGGCACTTAAGAAAAACATAGAAGCAAACTAGGATCTGGTAAGTACTTTGAAACTATCCAACCTTTGATACACTTCTAATAGAACACAGATTAAAAACAAAGGGAAACTTGAAGGCAACCTTTGGAGCAGAAACTAGCGGGAAGGGCTCACCTTTCTCCTCATCTTAGTTCTTCTTTACTTAGTTACTTTCAAGACAATCACCAAGATAACACAGAATGGCCCAAGATCTGATAAGTACTTCGAAACTAGTCAGCTTTTGACACATCCTAAGGGAAACAGACAAATAGTTGAGCAAGCAAGAAAGGGACTCAGGGCTAACCTTTGATTTCCTCAATTCATTTCTTACACAACATATATGAAAGTAACATTTAAAAATAACATTCAGCAGTGACGAAAAGATGAGGGAACGCCAGCATCTCTGTGCTTAGACTGAATTAAATCATTTATAAATAACACAATTAGAAGAAAACATTGGGATAAAGATTTTTCAGCCAGAGAAGGTCACTGATATACAGCAAACTCTAATTAATCGATTAAACTGTTTCTTACAAGGGAAAATGAAGCAAATTGAAAAACAGAAATAAAATGATAAGCATAAAAGGAGAATAACACCACCATCAAGATAGACCAAAGATCCCATAAAGGACCTTTAGGCTGATTGCTTCTTCTTGTCCGGTTACAATCTTCAATCCACTGTTTAATCCATTCCTCTTCACAACCTAACTCATCCATGCAAGCAAAGAGCTCCAAGTGGCCCAAGTGGAAACCATTATTTTATAATCAAGAGTTTTTCATTTTAAACAATACAGCATGCTCAAAGAAATTATGATTAGATGTCCAACTAATCCAACCCCTCACTCATCTTCTTCTGGAGTATTTATAGAAGGATGAGGAGGTGAGATCTGATAAAAAGATCTCAAATACAATTAATGCAGAATTAATGTCTTCCTGGCCAGGGAGGCTTGATGAAGAATTTCTACAGGTGTTACATTGCATTAATGTGTTTACACTTAAGAAGTAAGCTCGAAGGGAGCTTTTGTTGACCTTTGAGGCTCTGCGTACTGTTAGGGTTACTCTGCAAACATTCTGTCATTAAATCTAGTGCAGTAATAACTTCTTTGGTTGTTCCGAGGCATAATATCTGATCTTGTTCAATAAATTCCTCCTCTGATTGAGCATTCTGAGGCAATAGGTGGCACTGCGGTGGTTGAGGAATCAATTTGGCTCAAAGTATGGCGGTGGAGGCGATGTCCGATGAACACTTTTAGGTTTTGCTTTAATTTGAGTTCGAAGCCGGGGATTAGGCTTTTGATAACCGTCTTAGCCGTAATCCCTGTCAATTTATTCATAAAACTGCTGCTCTGGTTCACTCCGTCTTCAAAATCTGATACTCTTTCTCTGCTCTGATATCGACGGCATTCTTCAAGCTTTACAGGGATGCGAGGCAACCAAGGCTCATGAAACCTTGTTGATATCATTGTTCTTCACCGTATGATCGATTCCCTGGATTAATCGGAAGGACTGGAGTCGTCACCCTCATCCTTTAGATTTTCATAGAACACGAAGAAAAAACCTTAAAAACCTGCAAAATACAAGAAAAATGAGAAAATCCTGCGTTATATGGATAGACTGCATCGGAGGGCGTGCGGGAAAGTGGAGCAATCGGAACCGTTGATCGTATTGCGATCAACGGTTGGGAGCATTTTGAACAGTCAACGGGAAAAAAGGTGGACTTTACAATGGAATCGGGAGAGTGAATGTAAGCCGTCGATCTACAGAGATCGACGGTGAGGATTGGCTTTTCGAACGCGCCGGGGAAGATTTAACAGGCGAGCAGGAGAGGCGATAAACGACCGTCGGATGGGTGATCCCAGATCCGACGGCGGAGGTGAATCCTGCTGCGGGGCCACGAGACGAGATTTAACGCGCGGGCGATGGGATTTGCACGGCGGTTTTGGATCGAGGTGGAGGACACGTGTCGGCCGGCGTGTGGAATCGCTGGCCGACAGGATAAAACCATTTATCGTGGAAAGCGGTGCGGGATACATACCATGGTTTTAGAAACGGACGCAGGGGGAAAAGGGGGGGGGGGGTCCACCAGGTGGAGACTCACTCCGCACCGTTGATCTGCAGGACAGATCGACGGTTGAGTTTTAACGTAATTTCTTTTTCGGAAAAATAAAATAAAACCTGACTTTCGTATTTTAATGAAGGTTTTTCAATGTTTTCGGGTAATAAATCAATTCCAATTGTTAAGCGCCTGTCGGATTTAACACACGGTTCAGGCGTCGGGGCATATGGATGGAGAAAAGGCGGGAGCTTAGCCTGAGGGGCTTAAACCAGCGTGCGGAAAATAGGCGTTTTTATATGATTTTCAATGATTTTTGAAAAAGGAAAAGGGTTCCGATAGGCCAAAAAGTGGGTTTTTAGCCTTGGGAAATGAGATTTATTGAAGGAATAAGGAAACTCATATGGTTTAGTGGGGTTTTTGGGAATGAAAGGAAGATGAAGAATGAAGGTAAGATGGAGGCAAGGGAGGGGAAAAGAAAGAGGATGCAGTAGTTTTCGACTTGGATTTTCTTGAAGAATCAGAGACTGGGGAGAAGGAAAAGTATGAAGAACCAACCAACAGTTTATGATCTTACCAACAGTCTTCAAGCACCAACAAGTTTCAGGATTGAATTTGTTTCTTGAAGGCTGCAAAGAATATTTAGCCACCAGCTGATATAATTGAAAAATATGGGTGGCTAACAGTGGCTCCACTTGGGGATGGTGCCTTCTTGAAGGTATCAAGAATTCAGACTTGATTTCTCTGGGATGCTGACTGGTGTCTGACCCATTACTTGCTTTTGCTTTCTTCTGGAAAAAATAATGTCAATCATGAAAGAGAGATGAATTTCATCAATACAACTTCTACCTACCCAATCCTACTGATCTAACATTTTTCCTTCATCAGAGTGCACTTGGATTGGCAACTCTTATTCACAACATTTTATTCTTTTGAAGGCAGGAAATATAATCTACTTCTACTCCTTATTTCTCCATGAACTCAGATTAAACAGTTGAGCTCAGATGTTTCTCTACCTATTCTACTGTCTGTTGGGATTAAACAGTCCAACAAACTTTCATTCACTAAATTCTACAACATAAATTTAAAAATAGTCAAGTCAAGATTGAGCTGTTCGACTTGCTATGATCTATGGCATAAAGACAAGCTGCACATAGATTATTATTTGCAGAAAATTTTAAATCAAAACAGAAGGCTTAAGATCTGAAAATTTCTCATTATGGCCTTCTCTTATATTCACAGCTCTGTTTTTTCTTTTCAGTGAGCTATCTTTATGTTTCCTCTGGTTCAAGTTTTGAGCGAATTAGAACCAGGTCCTTACATTCTTTGACTCAGAAGATAACACAGTCTTGATTCATCTCTCTGTTGGGAACTTTGGTTCAGATTTTGAGCTGGTTTGAACCTTCATTTCTACCCTAATCTATCTACTGATAAGCCAAGATTAAACAGTTTGGCAAATCAAATTTGCTACCCTATCAGCAGAAAATTGAAAGCTAATTAGTCAAGATTAAACAGTTTGACCAATTAGAAGTGTGTTTTAAGGAGTGGCATTTAATCTTGCACACTTTCAGATTTACTTCTCTTTTTGGCGTGGGGCTTCGCCTTTCTTGTTTTCATTTTTGCCCTCTTTTCTTTCTTTCTTTGTTTTTGTATTTTTCGATTTTTCATAACTTAAAATGCAATGGTGGATGAAATATTTACAGTGAAAAAAAAAGGCTTCAAACATGAAATAATTTAAGAAAGGTAATGCTTAAGCATCCTGCCATTGACAGGACCCCCAAACAATTCTGTTCCATCGAGCTCCTGTAAGAAGAATGCGTTATTTCCAGCAACTGAATGAATGGAGTAAGGGCCAAGCCACAGATTGTCAAATTTACCATGCTTTCGCTTGTCCTCCCTCTTTGAGTCCCACTTTAAAACTTTGTCCCCAATTTCGAAATTGCTGGCCTTTGTTCTTCTGTCAAATATCTTCTTGATATTATCTTGCTTCTGCAATGCTTTGTTGTACACTTCCTCTCTGGTTTGCTGAAGATGAATGGTCTGATTTATTCTTCTGATTATGTCATCTTCTTCAGTCTGTAACTCTTGAATTAACTTCATAACTGGTACACCAAGGCTGTTAGGAAAAATTGCATCTGTACCGTACACAAGCTGGAAGGGTGACATACCAATGGATTTCTTCAATGTCAATCTGTCAGCCCAGAGTGCATGGTTCAGCTTTGTGTGCCAAGACTTCTTGTTGTCTTCCAACAATTTCTTTATTATGTTCACTAAGCTTTTGTTGGAAGACTCTGCAAGTCCATTACCCTGAGGGTAATAGGCTGTGGAATGCCCTAATGCTATCTGGTATTTGTGACAGAATTCCACCATTCTCTTTGATCCAAATACTGCTGCATTATCTGTAATGATCTTGGTAGGACAGCCAAATCTGGAGAGGATGTTGGTTTCTATGAATTTAATGATAACTGAATCATTGGCCTGTCTACAAGGAATGGCTTCTATCCACTTAGTGAAATAGTCTGTGGCAGTAAGGATCCACCTGTGTTGGGCAGAGGATGGTGGGTGGATTTCTCCTATGAAGTCGAGTCCCCACTGTTGAAAAGGGGCTTCAATAGTAATTGGATGCAGAGGAAGGGGTAGTAATTTTCTCTTGCCCTCGAACAATTGGAACTTATGGCAAGTGGTTGTCATTTTGTGTACATCAGGGAAAAGAGTAGGCCAATAGAAACCAGCCCTCAGAATTTTGTTGGTTGTTGACTTCCAGTACAAATGACCTCCACACTCTCCTTCATGGAATTCCTGCTTAATCTTTTCTGCATCAAACTCAGGCAAACATTTAAGCAATATACCACTAGCATTTTTCCAATAAAGACATTCATCAATAATGCAATAGTTTACAACTTTTAACTTTAGGAATCTTGCCTTTGTTTTGGATAAAACAGGAGGTGCGTTTAAATTAAGCAAAACATAAACAATATCAGTATACCAAGGAGAATTCGCAAAATGATCTTCAACAATGGTAGTTGAGAATTCTTCTTGGTCGTCCAAAGCATTAATCATATTAATATCAAGAACTTCACAATTTGATTCAGCCATTAACCTAGCTAGACCCTGACCTTTGATAAGCTTAGTGGGTTTAATCTCTAAATCATATTCAAGAATAACAACAATCCACTTACCTCTCTTACCATCTGGATCCTGGGTTAGAATGTCTTTTACAACCGAATTTGGGACAAAGGAAATGATGTGTGAGTGAAGGATGTATACCCTGAAGTCTTTTAAAGCTTTTACCAAAGCAAAAGCCTATTTTTCCATAATGTTATACCTCAAAGGGGCATCCCTCAATGCCTTGCTAAAGAATGCAATGGGCTGCTCTTGTCCTTGTGGATTTTTCTGTAAAAGGACAGCAGCTATAGTATGTTCTGATGCAAATGAGAAGATATAAAAATATTTTGAAAAATCGGGACTTATGAGAACCGGTGTTTTGGTTAACGCTTGTTTCACCAGCTCAAAGGATGTCTTTGCTTCTGAGGTCCATTTTACCCCTTGCTCCTTCTTCAACATGTTTGTGATATTTCTAAGGAGCTCAGCCAAGTTGGGGATGAACCTTTTCAAAAAGTTAATCTTTCCAATGAAAGACTGCAACTCTTTGATATTCCGAGGATGGGAGATTTGCAATATGGCCTCAATCCTCATGGGATCTATCTTTATGCCCTGCTCCGAAATGATATGTCCAAGAAGCTTACCTTCTTGGAGACCAAATAAAGTCTTCTTGGGGTTCAAAGATATCCCAAACCTTCTGCACTTCTCGAAAACTTTCCTCAAATGTTCTAAGTGTTCTTCATCTGTTTTTGAAAACACAGTTACATCATCAAGATAGATAATGATGAAGAAGCCTAATTCTTCCGAGAATGCTATGTGCATGGCTCTCTGAAAGGTTGCTCCAGCATTCATTAAACCAAAAGGCATTTTCACATACATGAAAGTGCCCCATGGTGTAGTAAAAGCTGTCTTTAATTGATCATCAGGGTGGACTAGGACTTGATTATACCCTGAATAGCCATCCAGCAAAGAAATTCTTTTAGACCCCACCACCCTTTGCAAAATATGATCCATCTTGGGTAAAGGGTAGTTGTCTTTTAACGAAGCTTTGTTTAAATTTCTGAAGTCTATACAAAGCCTGATTTCTCTAGTCTTCTTCCTAACAGACACCAGATTAGAGACCCACTCGGAATATCTAATAGGGACAATAATACTAGCATCGTGCATCTTCATGATTTCCTTCTTAACCAAAGGCAACTGGACAGGGTTGATTCTGCGCAGTTTCTGTTTGAATGGTTTTTGGTTTTCTTTAAGAGGGATTTTGTGCTGTATTATTTCAGTGTCATAGGATTTAAGATCTTCGTAACTCCATGCAAAAACATCAGAAAATTCTTTAAACAGCTCTAAATATTTGAGTTTAATGTGAGCTGGTAAAGTTTTAGACAGTTTGATCAATCTCGGTTTTTCCTCACTGCCTATATTACATTCCTCCACTTCAGTTTCTACAGGTTCCAGTTTCGGTTTGTTGGCCACATCATCAAAATCAAACAGTTCTTCTAGAGGGGCCAAACCCTTGGGCAGACTATCATTATTAGAATGCAGAGTTTCCATTTCTTCTATTTCAGGTTTTGGACTTAATTCTGTTTGGTGTCTAGATATGATAGTCTGAAGGTTTATATCTACCAGCTGTGGAGATGGTTCTTCTTCACCAAGAAAATTTTCTTCACTGCAGTCTGTATCATAGTCAGAATCTGAACTATGGGGTTCAAACTCATTTCTGAATTGCATGAAGTCTTCTATTTGTTTATCTCCATCAAATACCTACCAATATTTCTTGTTATCCGGGATAGTTGGTCTGAATTTTATCTAAGAGGTGTCATCATACAACATTGGGCAGGTTCTAGCAGCAAAGGCTAAATTGTGGGCTGCAATATTTATTTTTCTTGGGACAAAAGATAAAGAGGACTCCTCAAATTTTTTCAAAAGATCAACGACATCATTCCTGTAGGCCCTAAGTCTAGGGTGATTTTCATTATACTCCCCATTAACTTGCCTAATGATTAATTCAAAATCTCCATAAACATCGATTCTCTTGGCACCTAGTTTTTTCAAAAGATGCAAGCCTAGGAGAAGGGATTCATATTCTGCTATGTTGTTGGAACACTGAAAGTTTAATTTGCATGAGATACATTCTGTATGGTTATTTTCAGTGTTAGTGATCCAGACACCTGCACCAGCATTTGTTTTGGTGCATGACCCATCAAAATACATAGTCCAGAGAGGCAGATTTTCAATTTGGTGAATGGACGTTGTATCATTTGATTCCCCAAGTTTCTCATCGGATTGAGGACTATCTTTCTAACTGTCAAGTTTTAAGTTCAAAGGATTGATAACTTGTAGTTCAAGATCTGAGTTTAGTTTGTTAGGATCTTCAGACACAATAGACTGTTTCGGCACTTCAACGTTGTGTTCCTCCTCTTTTATTTCAACCATGGATTCTATTGAAACAATTTTTTCTGTGAGTGTTTCATTATTGTACATGATAAAAGAATCGAGGCTCATGTTTATAGCATAGAGAGGGGAGTTTTGAGGCCGATCCTGACTTGTTACTGTGTACTGCATGTGGGATTCCCTATAAAGCCTCCTAGTTTGATTGAAGACAGGGATAGTTGCATAGGTCATGTCCATTTGCATGGTCCCCTGTAACTTAGCCCCCCAAGACCGTGATAAAATCATTCCATACTTTGGGGGGGACATCAGCCACAACAACATCCATGAATAAACATTTGGCTGTAATTTGGGCTAAATTAACACAGAGATCTTTAATCAATCCTAGACACTTAACTCTGCTTGAGTCAAAGGAGTACAGATCTTTGTAAGGTCTGGTAATTTCAAGACCCAGGCCTTCCATTACAGCTTTTGGCATTAAATTATGGGAAGCACCTGAGTCATTCATAGCATTATGCAGAATTTTGTCATGAATGTTTAGGCTTACATAAAAGGGAGGGACAGGACCTTCTTGGAACTTTCCTTCAATCTTTGGGCCAAAAATAAGCTCTGGTTGGTCATCACTAAGATTGAGAGTATCTTTGTTATCTTCTAAGTTTAAAGCCTTCAAAATTTTGGACCTATATACATGTTGGGCAACTAACTCAGTCAAAGGAACAGAGATTTTGATCTTTGAGATTTCCTGTTTTAGGCTAAAAAGGTTTTGACTCTTCAAAGCATTGACTTCAGCCTTGTTTACTGCCACTTTATCAGCAATAACAGCTTGCTGATTTGGTTTATCTACAGTTGAAACAGTTTTCTTTTCAGGGGTAATAACTGAGGTGCTAGCACTACTAACGTTGGCACTCTGTTTTTCGATATTTTGAGTGTCTTTCTCTTTACCATTACCAGAATCAAAAGCCATCGTTTTGTCCTTTTGTTTGATTGTTTTAGACTTGGTTGCAGTGCTGTTTTGAGAAGGTTTGTCAGAGGTCTTATCCTTGGGGGTTTGTTGATTAGATCTACTTCTGAGTTCATATTCCCTTAAAGGCTCTATGACAGTGTTTTCCATATCTTGATAGTAATTCTGATTATCATCTCTTCTGTCATCACAAGGCGTATAAAGACCTTGTTTTTCATCATAATGAACCTCAAAGTCATCATCAGCTACCCCAAATAAGTTTATATCATCTTCCTCTGTTATTTGATCTGTTTGTTCAACCTCACTTAAAAATTTCTGATGAAAGGGAGGAATGACCTGCTGATCATCTTCCCTGGGTCTGTTTGGAGGCTGATTTCTTCTAAAATTCTGATTCTGATTTTGGTTTCTGTTTTGAGGAGCGTTTTGATTTAGACTTGCTTGTGCTCTCTCTAGAATGCTCATTTTCTTCATCATTTCTTGCATCATTCTTTCCATCTTCGAGCTTGAAGCGGCAGGGGTGGATTCCTCTCTAAAACATACTCTCTTTTCAGCTTTCATCCTCGCTCTCTTCTCCATGAGGTTCACCTCCACAGAAAGAGCACCTCTTTGCATATCTTCAAGGGTTGCAAAGACTCTTTCTCTGAGCGAATACGTCATGTCTGGATCAAACCCTTCAGGAAATTTGTTTAAAGTTGATCCCTGAGGAGGTTTCAGTTTAGGGGAAAGTGCATTATACACACTGTTAAATCTGGTACAATAAGCTTGTACACTTTCCCCAAGGTTCCTATGGAGATTGTTATAGTCAGCAAGGACTTGGAGAGGGTTTTTCCTTACTTCCCATTTGTTTAAGAATGTTTGATGGAAGGCTTGGAGATCGTTAATACTATGGGGGTTTAAACCTTTAAACCATTTTCTCACTTCTCCCCCCAAACTTTGAGCAAACAATCTGATTTTGACAGATTCATTATCGATTTCATTTCTGTCAAAATAGTCATTCATCTTGTCCACATGTTGAGATGCTGATATGGTATTATTAGCATCATATAATGGAATTTTGGACTGATAATCTTGTGGAAGATTGACTAATGGTACAGGAAGGACTAAGGGAGCATACCATGCTGCCATGATATGTGGTGGAGGTGGATTTACAAGAGGAGGTGTGGGTTGAAGTGGAGTGGTTTGAACAGTGGATGAAAGATGAACAGAAGTGGATGGAACAGCAGTAGATCCCTGAGCTGATCTCGGATGAGAGACACCTAGATTCCGTAAGAAATGTAAATCAGGAGGTGTTGATTCTCTATTCCCAAGAGTCTTACTTGTTTCGGGAGATGAAAGTGTAGGCTCAGAATATAATTGATCTAAATCACCAAATGACCTAGTTCTGAATGGGTTTAATAAGTCAATTTGTGATTCATGAAGAGCTGAAAGGTTTTCAGGGACTGAATTAGCTCTTAGGGGTGGTCTGAAAATAGTTGAAGATTGTATCTTAGGAGAATTCATAAGAATTCTTTCTGGGTTATCAACTATTTCAGGAGGATCTGGGTCAGGATGGGCTCTAGTGTGAATCTTTTTAGGAGCCACAATTTTTATATGTTTAGACCCAACTAAACAGGAAAGGTTCAACCAGATATGACAATCTTTAGACGGTTAACTAACCTGTTTTCTCAATTCGAATCCTGCAGTCTTCTAACTGAGTTTGAATGATTTTATAATAATAAAGGTTCTTCCCAGTGGAGTCTTAAGGTCTGTTCAGGATGGTGGAGTCGCCAGGTGGAAGGTTCAGAGTGTTTTCAAAGGAGTACACTTTCCACCACAGTGTTTGTGAAACATTCCTTTTCAAGGATATCTCAAAACACAACAAACTCTAACCAGAGATTGACTGGGAGGGCATTCACCAGATATGTCACCCCTAAAAGAGGGTGAGATCCAGAGGCTACCTGGCCCTTTCCAGACTCTGTCTAAGAGTATAGGGTAAAACACATCAAAGACGTATACAAGATATCAAAACTAGTGTTTTACTGCCAATCTGAAATGTTTTTGGTATTTTCTGAACTGTTTATATTTGTGGTTTAAAAGAATGTCCTAACTTTGCCTCAAAACTTAGCTACGGTTATGAAACAAATACAGTCTATCCTTATGGCTAAGCCAGCTGATTTTCCAAGGTTAGATAAAAACTTAAAATAATCCTAGGGTTGACCTAGTTTGTCACTGATTCAATTGATTTTCATCTTAATTACCATTTTCTTGGTAGTGCTTGAAAATGCTGCTTATGACTCTCAAGGTGTTAGGAAGTTTCTGGGTTTGAGTCCCCAGCGGAGTCGCCAGAAATGTTAGTTTCTGGTGGCTCAAGCTGGTTAATAAAGCAAGTGCTCTATGAACCCCAACGCAAGCTTCTTTATGAATAAATCTGAATGTAGAAGTTTCTGAGTTTCGATCCCCAGTGGAGTCGCCAGAAATGTTAGGTCTCTGTAACAAGCAATATTGGCAAAGTCCGATCACAGAGTTAACATCATTTCAACCAACTTTGGGCTTCTAGGATCTAGCCCTCCTGAATCCGGAGAGGGATCTCTCCAATATGTACAAAGATGGATATTGTCTTTGAAGTTTAGGGTGATGGTATTAGGCTAGTTATGAAGACCAAGGGTTTTGTTTGGTTTTCTCAGATGGTTAAACATAGTTGCTGTCTGAGACGGAAAGATCTATATGCAAACAGGTTCAAAGGTGAGAAGTTGCAAGTGAACAGAATAAGCTTTGATTCTAAAGAAAGATGATGGCAAGTTTCAATCCATTGGGCTATGGAGTCATAAGAGAATTTAATTGAAACATCCAGGTTCAAGAGTAATCTATGGGGCAAGTCATCTAGGCCTAAGGATCTCTTTGAAGTTTGATTTATGGAATGGGGTGATACAAAAAGAAAGGGAATTAACAGATGCAGAACAAAGAGCAGCCCAGGATCTAGTAAGTACTTTGAAACTAGCCAGCCTTTGACCAGGCACTTAAGAAAAACATAGAAGCAAACTAGGATCTGGTAAGTACTTTGAAACTATCCAGCCTTTGATACACTTCTAATAGAGCACAGATTAAAAAACAAAGGGAAACTTGAAGGCAACCTTTAGAGCAGAAGCTAGTGGGCTGGGACTCACCCTGATCCTCTCCTAGTTCTTCTTTACTTAGTTACTTCCAAGACAATCACCAAGATAACACAGGATGGCCCAAGATCTGATAAGTACTTTGAAACTAGTCAGATTTTGACACATCCTAAGGGAAACAGACAAATAGTTGAGCAAACAAGAAAGGGACTCAGGGCTAACCTTTGATTTCCTCAATTCATTCCTTACACAACATATATGAAAGTAACATTTAAAAATAATATTCAGCAGTGACGAAAAGATAAGGGAACGCCAGCATCTCTGTGCTTAGACTGAATTAAATCATTTCTAAATAACACAATTAGAAGAAAACATTGGGATAAAGATTTTTCAGCCAGAGAAGGTCACTGATATACAACAAACTCTAACACTATTTAAACTGTTCTTTACAGTGGAAAATGAAACAAATTGAAAACAGAAATAAAATGACAAGTTACAGTGAGAATAACATCACCATCAGCATAGACCAGGATCCCATAAATCAGCTTGTATTGATTGCTTCAAACTAGTTAAAATCTTCAAATCCAATGTTTTAATCCATCTCTCTTCACAACCTAACCTATCTGTTACAAGCAGAGCTCCAAGGGCCCATGAAACCACTATTTACAGTCAAGAGTTTTCCACTCAGAAACAGCTACAGCGCTTCAGCAATTACATTGACAACCAACTAATCCAACCCCTCACTCATCTTCTTCTGGAGTATTTATAGAAGGATGAGGAGGTGAGATCTGATAAAAAGATCTCAAATACAATTAATGCGGAATTAATGTCTTCCTGGCCGGGGAGGCTTGATGAAGAATTTCTACAGGTGTTACATTGCATTAATGTGTTTA
Source organism: Pinus albicaulis (assembly GCA_034641835.2). NCBI lineage: Eukaryota > Viridiplantae > Streptophyta > Pinopsida > Pinales > Pinaceae > Pinus > Pinus albicaulis. The sequence goes on along the minus strand of CM076579.1, from coordinate 823,073,370 downwards.
CACTTAAGAAGTAAGCTCGAAGGGAGCTTTTGTTGACCTTTGAGGCTCTGCGTATTGTTAGGGTTACTCTGCAAACATTCTGTCATTAAATCTGGTGCAGTAATAACTTCTTTGGTTGTTCCGAGGCATAATATCTTATCTTGTCAATAAATTCCTCCTCTGATTGAGCATTTTGAGGCAATAGGTGGCATTGTGGTGGTTGAGGAATCAATTTGCCTCAAAGTATGGCGGTGGAGGCGATGTCCGATGAACACTTTTAGGTTTTTCTTTAATTTGAGTTCGAAGCTGGGGATTAGGCTTTTGATAACCGTCTTAGCCGTAATCCCCGTCAATTTATTCATAAAACTGCTGCTCTGGTTCACTCCGTCTTCAAAATCTGATACTCTTTCTCTGCTCTGATATCGACGGCATTCTTCAAGCTTTACAGGGATGCGAGGCAACCAAGGCTCATGAAACCTTGTTGATATCATTGTTCTTCACCGTATGATCGATTCCCTGGATTAATCGGAAGGACTGGAGTCGTCACCCTCATCCTTTAGATTTTCATAGAACACGAAGAAAAAACCTTAAAAACCTGCAAAATACAAGAAAAATGAGAAAATCCTGCATTATATGGATAGACTGCATCAGAGGGCGTGCAAGAAAGTGGAGCAATCGGAACCGTTGATCGTATTGCGATCAACGGTTGGGAGCATTTTGAACAGTAAACGGGAAAAAAGGTGGACTGTACAATGGAATCGGGAGAGTGAATGTAAGTCGTCGATCTACAGAGATTGACGGCGGGGATCGGCTTTTCGAACGCGTCGGGGAAGATTTAACAGGCAAGCAAGAGAGGCGATAAACGACCGTCGGATGGGTGATCCCAGATCCGATGGCGGAGGTGAATCCTGCTGCGGGGCCACGGGACGAGATTTAACGCGCGGGCGATGGGATTTTCACGGTGGTTTTGGATCGAGGTGGAGGACACGTGTCAGCCGGCATGTGGAATCGCTGGCCGACAGGATAAAACCATTTATCGCGAAAAGCGATGCGGGATACATACCATGGTCTTTAGAAATAGACGCGGGGGAAAAAAGGGGGGGGGTCCACCAGGCTAGGGGTGCTCCGCACCGTTGATCCGTGAGACGGATCGACGGTCGATTTTTAATATAATTTCTTCAGCGGAGAACTTTATGACAAATAAAACAAAACCCGACTATGCATTTTACAAAGGTTTTTCAGTGTTTTTCGGGCAAAAATAAATTCCAAGTGTTAAGCGCCTGTCGGATTTAACACACGGTTCAGGCGTCGGGGCATATGGATGGAGAAAAGGTGGGAGCTTAGCCTGAGGGGCTTAAACTAGCGCGCGGAAAATAGGCGTTTTTATATGATTTTCAATGATTTTTGAAAAAAGGAAAAGGGTTCCGATAGGCCAAAAAGTGGGTTTTTAGCCTTGGGGAATGAGATTTATTGAAGGAATAAGGAAACTCATATGGTTTAGTGGGGTTTTTGGGAATGAAAGGAAGATGAAGAATGAAGGTAAGATGGAAGCAAGGGAGGGGAAAAGAAAGAGGATGCAGTAGTTTTCGACTTGGATTTTCTTGAAGAATCAGAGACTGGGGAGAAGGAAAAATATGAAGAACCAACCAGCAGTTTATGATCTTACCAACAGTCTTCAAGCACCAACAAGTTTTAGGATTTAATTTGTTTCTTGAAGGCTGCAAATAATACTTAGCCACCAGCTGATATAATTGAAAATATAGGTGGCTAACAGCCTCTAGGGCAGCGCAGTTTTGAAAGAGAAAGCTTCTTGAAGAAGCTACATCTCCAATGTGTGGGACCTGGGATGGGGAAGCTCTCTTGGAATAAAAATGAAGGAATGGAACAAAGGGAATTCATTTATTCATATTTCTTATTTTAGTCTTATGACTGATTGAAATCTTTAGTTGTTTAGCCAGAGTTGCAGCATTGTTTAGTGCAAGAGTTCTTATGCAGGAGTTCTAGTTCCATTGTTGTTGCAGGTCATTGGAGATTCCAAGAGGAGGTCTTGAGTTCCATTCTCTTGAGTTATCTTGAGGAGTCCACATTCTAACCTAGACTGCACAGTCACTCTCAGAGAGTGCGTTATTTCTGCAGTAGCTGCAGTAGCTAGGGTTAGATCTACTCATTTGAGCCCATTTCAGGAGGAGAGGGAGTGATTCCCACTCCAGTTATACTGTTGAGGAGGGTATTGAGCCTATTTTTGTATTTTGTACTCTATTTTGAGAATATCAGGTATTTCTTAATACAGAATAGCTGGTTACAGTGTTATTCTCCTGCAGTGTTGAACATTGTGTTGTTATTTTCCCGGAACTCTTTGCCGAATGGTCCAAATGTTCTTGTAAAAGGGGTTGATCCTCTCATTTCTGATCTTATAATGAATAAAAGCTCTAGATATATGATATTCCATATATTTTTTTATTTTACATGAAAGAATAACTTTGTTGCTGCTTCCGGCATTGCTATTTTATGAAGCATTGGGGTCATGATGCCTTTTTCTACACTTGAGATTGGAGGATCTGTTTATTATAGCTAGAATTTTTTCTTTCTAATTCCATTCTATATTTAAGTCATATACATCATATTCTTGAGGTTACAAGACTTGGACTAAATTTTTCTTGCACTGGTTCACCAATACAGCATCCTCACTAGTGATATTGCTGAAATTCCCAAAAATGGACATCACAGTGGTATCGGAGCTCTGCTCTTGGCTCAGCTTGTTGGGGGGAGATTTCTCTTTGGTATGGATAAGGAAGACATCTCAAGGCTCATACTTCAGCCTCTACAGGACATTGCAAGGGATCTCAGGGAGATGAGGGAGGAAGAAGGCTCTTTAGGGTTTTTCCCTAAGGCAAGCACTAGCACTGCAAATGGCATGGGACATTCGAATCCATCACAAAATTCCACTCTACCTTAATTTTTAACTGAAGGAGATAAGGAGGGTTCTCTAGGAGAATATTTTGAACAATATGGGTGCCAGTATCAAAGGTTCAAGAAGCACCTGAGCTTTCAAGAGTTTTGTCGGATCAAGGATGGAAGAAGGAATGATCTTCATCAAAGAGAAGGTAAATGGATGCAAGGATCAGCCCTATAGCGCAGTGTGGTAGGCTTCTTCTTTCCCACATTTGATGGGACATCTAAGCACATAGCAAAGGCATGGGTAGAGAAGTTGGACACATACTTCCAGCTTCACAAGGTCTCTGAAATGGAGGCTATCAAGATAGCTACATTACATCTAGAAGGGGAAGCTCAATATTGGTGGTTTCATGGACTAACCACACTTGGGCATCATCATATCACTTCATATTCAGATTTCACTCAGAAGCTAGTGGAGAGATTTGATCCAAGGGATCTGGAGGCCCACTTTGCCAAAATAACCAAGCTTAAGGAAGAGGGAGATCTTGAGGATTATGTTGCTAAGTACCTACAGCTTTCAGTGATGGTATCTAACCTCACTACGAGCAGGAAGGTATGAATTTTTGTGAATGGGTTGGCTGAACCATTACAAGGGTTGGTCAAGTCTACAAAACCAACCACACTCCTTGAAGCTATGGAGAAGGCTAGAGATCTACAACACATCTTTCCAGGGCAAGAACCTTTTTACAATAGAATACCCATTCAATGCCAAGGGAGACACTCCCTGTTGCGGAGAAATTTGTTATAGAGGAGGCACATCCTATCAAAACCTTCTCCAAGAAGGGTTCCAACGTTGTGCAACCCATAAAAGACTTTGCTCCAAGGGGAGTAGTTGTTCCAGCGTTAAGAGGGGTCCCAAAATATTTACCCTAAGAGTAAGAGGCACCATTAAAGGGAAAAGGGTTTCTGTATTGATAGATAGCGGAGCCACTCACAATTTTATTGATTCACAGTTGGTACACAAGAGAGGAATTCTCGTGGAGGAGTTTGAGGGATTTTTAGTTTTGGTTCCAGGAGCCATGACTCTACAATGTGCTAAGTATGTTCCAGCGCTGACCATCACTATGGGTACCTATAACCTCACTGAAGACTTCTTTGTGGTAGACATTCCAGACACCAATGTCATATTGGGAGTCTAGTGGTTAGTCGCCCTTGGGAGAGTTACCACTAACTGGAGAACTTTGGAGATGGAATGGACTAGAGAAGAGGATGGCCAGCAACAAAAGATCAAGGGTATGAGCACATATTCTCCTCAGATTGTGTCAGCACATAGTATGGAGGCAGATCTACGCAGAGGAGACATTGCATGGGTAGTGGAGTTGTATGTATCTGAGGTGAAGAGCAAGGACACACTGGTGCACCCAGATGTCCAATCCCTTTTGGACCGGTATTCTACAGTATTTGGAGATATCCCACTAGGGAGACCTCCTGACTGAGGGTTTGAACACACCATTGAGCTGGAGCAAGGGGTACAAGTAGTGATCACCACTCCTTATAGACATCCCAAGGCCTATAGGGATGAGATTGAAAAATCTATCCAAGAGCTGCTAGAACTAGGGCACATCCGGCCTAGTACTAGTCCTTTTGCTTCCTCGGTGGTTCTGGTAAAGAAGAAAGATGGAACATTGAGGATGTGCATCGATTATAGAGCCTTGAACAAGAAGAATTTGAAAAACTGGTACCCTATACCCAGGATCGATGAACTTATGGATGAGTTGAGAGGATCCAAATATTTCTCCAAGATTGATTTGAGGTCTGGGTACCATCAAATCAAGGTGAGGGAGCAAGATATTCCCAAGACAGTGTTCAGGTGTCATTATGGGCATTTTGAGTTTCTGGTAATGCCCTTTGGATTGACTAATGCTCCAGAAACCTTCCAATATTGTATGAATCATATATGTTGGGATCATTTGCGGAATTTTGTATTGTTCTTCTTTGATGATATTTTGATCTACAACCACACCTGGAAGGAGCACTTACAACATATTGAGACAGTCTTACATATCCTCAAGGAGCAACAATTCTATGCCAAGCTATCCTAATGTGAATTTGGCCTCACAGAGATGTTGTATTTGGGGCATATCATAGGGATAGATGGAGTGAGGGTACATGAGGAGAATATTCAAGCTATCCAGATTGGCCGGAACCCAGGAATGTGATAGAACTCAGAGGATTTGTGGGCATATGTATATATTACTGGAAGTTTGTGAAAGGGTTTTCACAACTAGCAGCACCTCTTACAGACCTGAAAAAGAAGGGGGCTTTCCAATGGACACCCACAGCGCAGAGGGATTTTTCTAAGCTCAAAGAGGTAATGAGTAGTTGTCCTGTTTTAGTTTTACCTAACTTTTCTCTACCTTTTGTGCTAGAATGTGATGCATCAGGTGAAGGTATTGGGGTAGTCTTAATGCAAGGAGGGCACCCTATAGCCTTTGAGAGCAGAAATTTTCTCCCTCATGAGAAGCTATACCCTATCTATGATAAAGAAATGTTGGCTATCATGCATTCATTAGCCAAGTTATGGAAATATTTGGTGGGGAATAAGTTCAAAGTGAAAACTGATCACAACAGCTTGAGATTCTTTCTTGAACAAAGGAAGCTTCAAGAAAGATAACAGAAATGGGTGAGAAAAATTCAGGCCTATGATTTTGACATAGAATATGTCAAGGGGAAGAGTAATACAGTAGTTGATGCACTTTCCAAGAGGCCTACAACACTATCCATGAGGGGCATGGATGCAGATTGGAAGGCTCAACATATAGTTGAGTATTCCAAAGATGACCTTACATGCAAGATACTTGATGGGGTGGTACTAAATGAGAGATTTAAAGTGATGAATGATATCATTTATTACAAGGACCGGATCTACTTGGTTAAGGGTTCTAAGCTCAAGGAGAAGATCTTAGTGGCCTCCCATGATTCCCCACTTTCCTGGCATCAAGGTTTCAGAAAAACCTACTAATCTATTAGGGAGAGATTCTCGTGGAAGGGTCTCAAGGAGGATGTGCTCCGGCATGTCAGGGAATGTACCACTTGCCAGCAAAATAAGGGAGAGCACACTTAGCCAGCCAGGTTATTGTAGCCACTACCTATTCCGGGTGAGAAGTGGGAGAGCATCTCTATGGACTTCATCATCGGCTTACCAACAGTGTAGGGTAAGGACTGTATCTATGTTGTTGTTGATAGACTAACAAAGTATGCTCATTTATTTGCCATTTCTTCACATTACACTGCTTCACAGGTGGCTGCGCTCTTCTTCAGAGATGTATTTAGACTCCATGGTCTCCCTAGGACCATAGTGAGTGATCGGGATAGCCGCTTCATGGGTGGATTTTGGTAGGAACTTTTCTGGCTAGTGGGAACTGATTTGACTCCCATCACTAGTGATCAGCCCCAAATCGATGGACAAACTGAGATAGTGAACAAGTTTCTAGAAGTCTAATTGAGGAACTATGTGGCTAGGCACCAGAGAACTTGGTTGAGGTGGCTCCATTTGGGGGAGTATTGCTACAACACTAATCACCACATTTCTATTGGCATGACACCATTCCGAGCCTTGTACGGCTATGAGGCACTATCATTTGCTGAATTTATGTTTGGGGCAAGTAAAACCCCAAGGGCAAGAGATTGGATTCAAGAGAGCTAGGATATACTCAGGGCTCTCAAATATAACATTGCCACTGCCTAGAATCAGAAAAATGTGTATGCAGACCGTGGCCAGATAGAGAGACAGTTTGAGGGGGGGATCTTGTCTACCTACACCTTCATCCTTACAAACAGTCCACACTCAAGGAGAAGGGAGATGAAAAGCTCAAACCACGTTTCTATGGGCCTTACAAGGTGAGCAGATGTGTCGGTAAGGTGGCTTATGAGCTGGAGCTTCCTAAGGGGAGCAAGATTCACAATATCTTCCATGTATCTTGCCTCAAGAAGGCCATAGGGAAGAATGTAGTTGCCAACTTGGAACTTCCTCCAATTGATGATGAGGGTCATTTGATCTTGCAGCTAGAAGTAATCTTGGACACAAGAGAGAGGAAGTTAAGAAACAGAGTCATCAAAGAATATCTGATTTGATGGAGGAATCTACTAGATGAGGATGCCACTTGGGAGGGGGAGAAAATATTGCATCATCCTTCTTTATTTTTTCTTGTGGGAAAGCAACTTTTGAGCGAGGAGGACTGTGATGTCCCCAATTAACCATAGCTACTTGGAACATTATAATTACTCCATTTTTGAAATAAGAAGTGAAAGGAACAATAAAATCCATCCCAGTGTGAAAAGGGATTAAGGTAGGAGGATAAAATAAAGCCCCTTGAATGTGAAAAGGAGAAAAAGCAAGGAGCTACTAGAGTTGACCAAGTCAACCAATGCTGTAAAAAGGGAGGGAAAGCCTCTAGGGCAGTGTAATCTTGAAAGAGGAAGCTTCTTGAAGAAGCTACATCTCCAATGTGTGGGACCCGGGATGGGGAAGCTCTCTTGAAATAAAAATGAAGGAATGGAAGCAAGGGAATTCATTGATTCATATTTCTTGTTTCAGTATTATGACTGATTTCAATCTTCAGTTGTTTAACTGGAGTTGCAGCACTGTTTAGTGCAAGATTTTTTATGTGGGAATTCTAGTTCCATTGTTGTTGCAGGTCATTGGATATTCAAAGAGGAGGTCTTGAGTTCCATTATCTTGATTTATCGTAGGGATTCCACCTTCGAACCTGGACTGTGTAGTCACTCTCAGTGAGTGCATTATTTCTGCAGTAGTTGCAGTAGTTGGGGTTAGATCTACTCATTTAAGCCCATTTCAGGAGGAGAGGGAGTGATTCCCACTCCAGTTATACTATTGATGAGGGTCTTGAGCCTATTTCTGTATTGTGTACTCTCTTTTGAGCATATCAGATATTTATTAATACAGATTAGCTGGGTACAACGTTATTCTCCTGCAGTGCTATACATTGTGTTGTTCTTTTGCCAGAACTCCTTGCCAAATGGTCCCAATGTGCTTGTAAAAGGGGTTAATATTTCTATTTATGATCTTATAATGAATTAAAGCTCCAGAGATATGATATTCCATATATTTCTATAGTTTACATGAAAGAATAACTTTTTTGATGCTTCCGACACTGCTATTTTATGAAGCATTGGGGTCATGATGCCTTTTTCTACACTTACGATTGGAGGATCTGTTTATTATAGCTAGTGTTATTTATTTCTGATTCCATTCTATATTTAAGTCATATAAAACATATTATTGAGGGTACAAGCCATGGACTACATTTTTCTTGCACTGGTTCACCAATACAGTGTCCTCACTAGTGATATTGCTGAAATTCCCAAAAAGGGACATCTCACCCGCATTAAGAAGTTTTTCAAATTTTGCCTTTATAGATGCGAATTTTCGGGGATTCACTGGGTGTAGGTGTTTATTTACTGGTTTCACACCTGGATAGGTAGGAATATTTTGCACGACTATGCTGGGATCAATCCTAGGCATCTTTTCATAAGACCATGCGAAAACATCTCTGAATTCGCAAAAAAGGTTCGTATAAACTTGTATCTCTTCAGGATAACAATTCATTCCCCCATGAATATTCTCGACTACCCTCGGTTTGATGGAGATGTCTATTGGCACGGTTTGAGTGATATTACTCAAGTTTCCCTCCGAAAGGACCTCATGAGTCAATATCGGTGTTTGAAGAGGCGGAGTGGGAACCTGAGATGTGAAGTGCTCTAGACAATCAGACATTGCCCCCAGGCCAGGCATGAACAAGGAACGATGATGTCCATCGCTCCATGGCAGATCTTCAAGAGACATTGTTTCAACAATAGCTTCATCGGAAGGGAAAACTTCTCTTAAAGGGTCAAGCAAATCTGCATCGCCGAGCCAAGGGGATTGAGAATATATATCCAGAGCCATGCTCGAAGGAGCATGCTCAAGAGGAGGATCAGATGCAGTGATTATTTCACAATAATTAATCTCAACTAGAGTTAACAACATTGATTCTCTAAAAGAGGTCACCTGTTCAGGCGAAGGGATGATCCAAGGGTCGTTGGACCTAGATATCATATTAAATTGAATGGTGTGCGATGGTGGCGCGGGAAAAATACCCATGAGGATGGGGTCCTTGAAGAGACCGAGTCCTACACTGTCAGGGTGATTTGGGATCTGATCCACGTAAGGAACATTGTTCTTAGAGGATGAGGTGAAGAAAGACAACTGATCCACAATGATGATTTTTCCCTCATGAGGGAACTTCAGAAACCAAAAGAGGGTGGATGGAACGCATAGCATGGCATGAATCCAACTGCGGCCAAGAAGAAGATTGTAGTTGAGCTAGGCGTCAACCACTTCTACTTCTACGTTGACTATCTTCCCCTGTAACGTGATTGGAAAACTCTCGAGAACACCCAGGGGTTTAGATTCCTGACCATCAAATGCCTCTAGGGCATTGGGAGATGATGTAAGAGCTGGAGAGCCAATGGCCTTCCAGCAGGTGGATGACATAACATAGGTGGAAGCACCTTCATTCACAATGGCTCTATGGATATTGAGGCCGTTGATCCCGACTTGGATAACAAGAGAGATTTGATGTGGAAGTCGGGGGACAAAATTTTCTAGGTCGAAGGTGAGAAGATTAGAATTGGTGGGATCGATTCCACCAATTGCAGACAATAGAGCTTTCCATTGCGATGGGAAACTTTGAAGCACTTCCAATGTAGACATTGCAGAAGGTGCCTATGCCAAATCCTCAATAATATTGTAGTGTTGAGTGGCACAGGAATTTGGGTTGTAGGAATATTTTCACATAACACCTTTAGAATGTGGCCTCACAATAGGTTCATCGTTGGGCTTCTCAATTTCTAAAGGACTAGATACAGGTGGGGGAGGTGGGCCATCCACAACTTCCTTTCCAGCTGCCTGGCGTGATCCAGCATAATCCTTTGAACGTGTATCAATTGAGACAGGTGCAGCACCATTCATCATAAAGACCTGGGACCAAAATGGTACATATCGTGAAGGCTACTAAACCATCTAGGTCTGCTGAGATGGGAACAGTTATTTGAGAACTGTCGAAGTCCCTTTGGAGCCTTTCAGAAGTTGACTAACTTCAAATCGTCGGGGACAATCTTTGGTATAATGGTTTCCTTCACAGATAAGGCAAGGGTACTTCGGTTTACATTGGGAACCATCATCAGTATGAGGGTTAGAAGACTCTGGTTTCGGGGCATCAAGTTTGGATTTTCCTTTGCCCTTCTTCTTTCCTTTGGAGGCTTTTTCCATAGGATTTTCCTGAATGGCGTTGACCTCTGCAGTCTTACCAGAGTCTGGAGGGGTAGGAAGAGCAGAATTATTGGAAGAATTAGACTTCTACTTCCCATTAGAGGATTTTCGAGAATTTTGAGAAATGGAACCAATAACACTGTCCACCGCTGGGGTAGGTGGTTCTTTAGAGGTTCCTGGCCGCAAAGCATCAGTCAAAATATCATAGAGCATACCAGACTGAGAGTACACCAGATCAAGGTACTGGGCACGTACGATGGCTTGCTCTTCGATCACACATGCCCCCATAGCAATATCTTGAGTGATCTTGTTAATGAAGGAGGTGGTGAACCAGTGAGTTAGTAGCTGATTAGGTATATCAAACTTGATCAATATACGATGATGTTGCTGTTGAGCCCCAAGATTATTCTTTCTTTCATCTTACTTCACTCCATTTTCCTTTGTCCATTGTTATCCCAAGCCCAAATGATCAATGAAATTAGTTAAAATTACTTTATGAATGAATACCATGGCTAACTTGCTAAGTTTTGTGATTTTGTCATTGTAATGCATTTTGAACTGAAACTAGCTACAGAATGCAGACATTCCGTAGCTAACCACCAATTCTGCAGATGTCTTCACGTTCAAGCATGTTCCAGGTGTCCTCTCAGGAAAAGCCACATATGGGTTTATTCCACATCATGTCCTCAACATTTGTTTCTCACCATGAAGAATGAACCGAATTCTGGACGTGGTTTTGTACGTGGGAACTCATTCAAGGAGGCAGATTCCTAATAGGACTAGGACAGTCCAGATGTCCTTTTTCCCTTTACATTGCCATATTTAGAGTTCTAGTACGGTTTTGATAGGGAAATACAATGATCCCCGTATTGTTGCAAGTTCTGTTATGAAGATTTGTTATAAATGTAGTTGGGAAACTGAGAGACAAGCTCTAGATTTTGATTAGATTTCATAGATTGGCTGCTATATTTCTGAAGACCGAGAATACTCTATTTTACGTTATTTTCCTTTAATGAAGAAGACATCATTGCTTTTAACGCGTTGAGTTGATTTTGAGTTAGATTCCGTCTGGTGGTAGAGGGCCCCTGCCTCCTGAACGGCTTTACTTTCATAATTTAGATAAGTATCTTAGTTTTTTTTCACGTTTTTGAAGTTTGAGTTCATAGTTAATTTCATTAGTCACTATAGCTATACTTGTTCTAAGAAAATCTTCCAAAAGATCATGATAATGAATGAGAAATGGTTGTAGTGTTATAGATTTTAATTGCAATTTCTTTTGTTCATTATAACAGTTGAACTTATTCTAAGCAAACTCTTCCAAATCCTTATGATGTCTAAGGCATGACTGTGATACTGAAAGTTTCAGTTGTTTGTTTACACTAAGTAGCATAGCTGATCTTACTCTTAAAACGCTCTTCCAAAATATCATAACAATGGGTAGGAAATAACTGTGATGTCTTAATTTTTAAATTTCTTTCAGTCTTTATGTTTGCATTTTTACTGAATTGTACAGCCAGGATTGTTCTAACAAGCTCTTCCAAAATACCATTCATGATGGACAAAATAGGCCGTAGAATCCCATAGATTAATTGCATGATAACTTAGTTAGGGTACTCCGGAGTCAAATTGCATTCAATTCATGCTCTGTTATTTTGTTTTAAGTTTGATAGAATGTTCTGTTAGTTCAACACTCGTTTTTGTAGATTAGTTGATACCTTGGGTTGTTCTTTAGTTTAAATTATTATTTCATATTCAAATTTAGCTGCCTATCCATTGGGATATTAAATTACATTAGCTTTTTAAACTTAAACACGTTCTCTATTATTTTACAAACCTCTTTGTTCCAAATCTATAATTGACTTGTTGTGGATGATTTTGTCACCCTCCTAGAGACAGTCTAGAGTTGCCATAGACCAGTGCCTAGGACATCTTAATATAGCAAGTGGCTCATTATATAGCTTGGGTTGTCAGTCCAAAGAGCTCACTTACTATCTCTTGCTTAAACAAGGAAATTAGATTTGAATGGGGCCAAACTCTCTCAGAAGCTGACACAAAGATAAGAATAATGTAGGAACATCATGTAAAACTTCAGCATAAAAGCATCAGACAGTTAAGAGACCGCTTACTGTAAAGAGGGCCGATTCATCTAATATATCACAGAAATCAGATATCAGGAAATGAGTGCGGTGAGGAAACATAAGAAGATATTAGTTGGCATGAGACTGATACCCAGATACACAACAGAACCATATAGGGGCGCACCAATTTACGAATCCTTATATGACAATAGCGTTTTAAAAGCACCCTCCTCAAGCAGCTAATATAGCAGAAAATATGGAAAGAGTGAACATGGAACAGTATATCATGACTAGGCCTATTTAAAGCGCTTGACTAATCTTAAAAGTGTTACTCATTCAGGATGAATCCTTAATGCAAACTAGTGAGCCACTCGCATTCTAGAACATGATACCAGAAGATAATGAGCATGAAAGAGATATTGTATTAACACATGACAGAAATTACATACTGTGAGATACCAGAGACCAGAATCCTCATTACAGTTATAACTCCTCCTCATTGAGACCCTACGGGCTCTGAAACTTCATACAGGAAATATTACAAGAAGTATACGAAGTCTTCTCGCCGTACGCTTACTGAACGAAATCTCGAACCCCGCGTCTTAGTATTTCGTGCATTCAAAGAACAGACGAAAATATAGAGAGGAGGTAATTACATTTATTGATCTAAATTGAATAAGAATGGCGGAAAACATTCGCGCCTACATCATGAATGACTAACTATAAATGACTGTACTTTACAGACTGTCTATAAAAATAAATGATGGGAGATAAAAATCTTCGTATATACAAGACACAAATAATAAAATATATACAACGTGTTGCCTTTTGCTGAGGGAAAATCTGCTGCCGTAAGAGACCTGAGATAATCTGCAATTCTGTACTGTACTCTCAGCCCTCAATTTTGGATTTGGATCCTGGATCTTTAATGCAGGGCGAATTTCTCTGGAGGGTTCTATAAATCCATATCTGAGTCTTCTTTAATGGCAGTCGTTTCTTGCACCTACCCTCAGCTTCTTCATTAAATTTCACCACAGAAAATCGTCCTTCATGGGCTCTAAACCTTAGTATCAGAGGCAGCGAATTAAAACGCCCTCCTGTTATATTGAGACCTTCAAAACCCACAAAATATTAGAGAAAACCGACATAAATGGAGGTGGGGACAATGGGTACATGGTCGACCAAGAGAAATACACAGGATGGCGGAAGAAGGACATTGGAGACTCTGATTGAACGAAGAGACTGTGAAGTTTTCACGCAAACTGTTTAGTCGCGGGAAACGAATAAAATGGAGAATATGAGCGAAAAAACGCGCACATATATATATATATATATAGATATATATATATGACAGGGAAAGTTATGTTGGACGCACGGGAACAACACACGTGGAGGTATGGGGGAACAGGTGGAAAAATGATTTGGCGGAGTCAACAGGCGGGGATACTGTATCGTGGACCATCGGATTGTAAACATAGATCAACGGCTGGAGGTGAGTGAGAGTGACACGATGGCGGGCCCTATGTCATAGCGGACAGGTGATAGCACGTGGGCAACTCTGGCCCACATCTGCCATTGGATGGAGATCAATAGATCGGATGGTTCAGATGAATTCCGCTGCCCGACGATTGTGTAGACTTTAACGCGCGGGGGAAAGCGGTTTCATGGCCCGTACCAAAGACACGCGGCATTTTTTCTATGGAATCGCTGCATCCGTGATCAATACCGCCACTTCAATGAGAGTGGTGCGGGCATTACCACCGGTTTCCTACGCGCGGGGCCCTCCATGTAAAACAAATGCCGCTCCGTCGATTGGACTTTGATCAGACGGCCATCATTTCGCCCGGAATATAAAATGATAAGCCCTTCTCCTTTGAGCTTGAGGTTCTGGGGCTCAGGTCGCGTGGTAGCCAAAGCGCAGGGGGCTAAGACTTTAGAACTGGGGCCCGATATGTTTAAATTTGGGTTTTTGACTATTGTAAAGCGGATTTTCGGGCGGAGATAGTAATAGAAAATAGGAGCATAGAACTTTGGCCACGGCAGAGATGCGAAAGAGATAGCGGACCGAAAATTTATATGCAGGAGGAAATATGTACAACATCGGCTCCATCTGGGGACGGCATGGTCGTCCTCGGGCATGCCGAGAACACGTAGACCTCAAACCCTCCTGTATGTGAATTTTATTCTACAATCCCCTTGCATTTTCTTCAAAACTCATTAGCACCCATTCCTTATTAAAAGAATGATAAAACAAAAGAAAACTAATGTAAAATATAATACACTAAGCTGTCTTCGCCTCCTGGGTCCCATACTTTGCTTTGCTGGCATCTATTGGTTACATTATTCTTCAGTTGTACCCCTCCATGTTTCCATATTTTATTTTGCAATTTGCCTCCAGCTATGCTTTCACTTTCTGTTCTGGTTCTTTCATTGCCAAATTTTCTTGGCTTTTTTGCTGTTATCTGCTGTTTCTGAGACTCCTTCATCATCAGTCTTCTAATGCTATCAATTTCCATGTCCGGATTTTCTTTTGTCGGGAACTTACCTTTCCCACTGCTGTCTCCAATATGACTCTTGTAAACCTGATCGCCTCCTTCTTGTATTTTGAAAGGGAGTGGGGTCTCTACTTTTTGTTTCACAATAGCAGTTCTAAGACATTTTCTCCCTGCTGGAGTCATGCTGCTAGAAAGGACCCTTGATTCTTCTTCAAATGTTTGCAATAGATGCACATAAGGATCATAAAATGATACTTGGTCAAAAGTGTTTGGCAAGCAGGCTTCAACCAGGATTTTATCTCCTTTCACTGGATCAAGAAGAAGACTCTTTTGAGGGAGAGAATCTCCTTCATTCTCTAAACTGGAGGACTTATTGCATACTGGAGCTGAGTCCTTTTGGAGCTCTGGTATATTCTGCTGTGCTGTGCTGAGCTCTATGAAAAAATTTATGAATTCTTGAGCAGGGGCTTGCTCCATTATTTCCTCTTTTTCAAGAGAAAGCTCGCTGTTTTCATCTTGCTCAAGAATCTCTTCTTGGCTCTCCTCCCCTCCTTCCTGTATTGAATCATATTTTTTCAACATAATCTCCAGCAACCTGATTTCTTCATTCCATGAGTTAAAATCTTCCACCGAATTTCCTTTTTCCTTTCTTTGACTATCAAATGGTGTCGAATTTCTTTCATCAACATCGATCTCTATGCTGGAGAATTCACTCTCTATTTCTAGGAATCCCGTCATCTGTTCTTCATCTTCAAAGACCTGGCAGTGCTTGATATTATGTGGGGTGAGTGGTGCCTCTGGAGGAAGCATGAAAGAGGTGACCTGAGATTGATATGCTGGTTTTTTCAACAGTTCAGTTAAGGGGACTGGAATTTTGATCTTCT
The DNA here is from genome assembly GCA_034641835.2 of Pinus albicaulis. Classification (NCBI taxonomy): domain Eukaryota; kingdom Viridiplantae; phylum Streptophyta; class Pinopsida; order Pinales; family Pinaceae; genus Pinus; species Pinus albicaulis. The sequence continues at coordinate 823,057,706 of CM076579.1, read as the reverse complement.
CAAGTTCTTTTTGCAAATTAAAAGCAAAAGGGGAATTTTCCATTGAGACTTCTTTGGATTCTTCATTTCGGTCTTGATTTCTGGTCCGCTTCCTTGAAGACTTCAGATTGTATCTTCTATTGAAATGTGCTTGCATGAAATCATTAAATTGTTTACAATAATGGTCTATTTCTGCTTCTTCTTCTTCTTCTTCTTGCAATGAGCATTCCATATCATCATTATTTGAAAAAGCAAGATTTGACTCTTCTAATTGATAAACAGCATCTTCAGTGGGATCATCTGCTGGACCTTCCAGGTAAAGTGGATGTGGTACCTAATCTTGCTGCTCCTTTGTTTCTCTTGGCAATATCTGCAATGGAGGTCTTCTATACTGAGGATTATAACCCTTGTTTGGAGCATTCTGGAAATTCTTGGGGGCTGCACTTTTGGCCTCTAGTTCAAGCTTGACTAGCTTTTTGATCATTTTGCTCATTTCTTCCATTCGATCCGAATCTTTATCCTGGTTGGAAGTAGATACCTCCTCTTCACCTCTTCTTCTGGCATCCTGCTCGATTTTTCCTTTTGATTTTCCGGTGGCTGCAAAATTTGCTTCTAATTCTAGAGCGTCTATCTGAGCATCATCCAAAGTGACAGGAATTATTTCCCGCAGACAGAAACCAAATTCTGAGTCAAAGGCTGCTACAAAAACAACTTTAGCAGCAGTTTGATGAGGCTTCATATCAGCAGGAAGGCTCAAATACAATTTATTAAATCTTTTAATAAATTCTGCCACCCCCTCATTTGGTTTCTTCTTCAGAGTATTGAATTCAATAAGACAAAGCCCATGATCTTTCTTTTCTCCTTATTTCCTGAGAAAAACTTCTTCAATTCTTTCCCAAGTATTTATAGAGCAGTCTGCCAATGTCTTGAACCATTTTCTGGCTTCACCTTCCAAAGAATGCACAAATAATCTCAAGACCACATCCAGATGTTCAACATTTAAGTTCTCTGCAAAAGAGCCGAAGGTCTCGAGGTGCTTCTGAGCATCGACCTCATTCTCACCATTAAATCTCGGCAGAATCTTCAAATAATCTTGTGTCATATCATTTAGAACTTGGGGCAAGGCCAGAGGAGCATATTTGTTTAATAGAAAAGAAGGAACATTAGCCATTGGAGGAGGAGGGGGTTGTACAACAATTTGAGACACAGATGAAGGGAGAGGAGTAGGAGGAAGTGGAGTATGAATAACAATGGGAATATATTGCACAGAAGCCTGAGGTGTAGATGGGAATAACTCACGGTTAACAACAGCTACTTCTGTGACCTCTTTAATTTCTTCAACCTCGGAAGCAGGATGAGAGTCTTCTTCAATCCAGGCACTTCCTCTACGTGGAGTTTCTGAGTGAAGCTCGGGATTTTCTGTTCTAACTTCTTGAGAATAAGAGGGCGGATAATCTTCAACAGAATATTCAGGGTTTTCAGCGCGAACCGACTTCCTCTCTTTCGAAACCTTTTTATGAATGATTTTCTCTGGGTCAGACACGTAAGGTGTTTTCAGTTGAGCTGTATCTGACCTTAAATGTGGCCTACGAGGAGCCAGGAATACCAATAAGACTTATCAAATAAAGACCAGTGGAGTCGCCAAGGTGAGAGATACGCAACTCTTCAACTCTCTGTGCTCACCTGATTAGAGAGTGAAAACAATTTGTCGAAAACCCAGGGAAACTGATATTCTTGAATTCGATCCCCGGAAACGGTGCCAAAAATATGTTGTGGATGATTTTGTCACCCTCCTAGAGACAGCCTAGAGTTGCCATAGACCAGTGCCTAGGACATCTTAATATAGCAAGGAGCCCTTTATAGTTTGGGTTGTCAGTCCAAGAGCTCACTTACTATCTCTTTTTTGAACAAGGAAATTAGTTTTGAATGGGACCAATCTCTCTCAGAAGCTGACACAAAGATAAGAATAATGTAGGAACATCATGTAAAACTTCAGCATGAAAGCATCAGACAGTTAAGAGACCGCTTACTATAAAGAGGGCCGATTCAAATAATATATCACAGAAATCAGATATCAGGAAGTGAGTGCGGTGAGGAAACATAAGAAGATATTAGCTGGCATGAGACTGATACCCAGATACACAACAGAACCATATAAAGGCGCACCAATTTACGAATCCTTATATGACAATGGCGTTTTAAAAGCACCCTCCTCAAGCAACTAATATAGCAGAAAATATGGAAAGAGTGAACATGGAACAGTATACCATAGGCCTATTTAAAGCGCTTGACTAATTCCAGAAAGGGCATCAACGAGGATGAATCCTTAATGCAAACTAGTGAGCCACTCGCATTCTAGAACATGATACAAGAAGATAATGAACATGAAAGAGATATTGTATTAACACATGAGAGAAATTACATACTATGAGATACCAAAGACCAGAATCCTCATTACAGTTATAACCCCTCCTCACTGAGACCCTACGGGCTCTGAAGCTTCATACAGAAATATTACAAAAATGTATACAGAAGTCTTCTCGCTGCACAGTTTGCTGATCGAAATCTCGAACCCTTACAATGTCTTATTTCTGAGTATTTATAGAACAGATCGAAAAATCTAGAGGAGGAGGTAGGTATCCTACATTTATTGATCTAAATTGAATAAGAATGGCGGAAAACATTCGCGCCTATATCATGAATGACTAACTATAAATGATTGTACTTTACAGACTGTCTATAAAAATAAATCTTGGGAGATAAAAATCTCCTTATATACAAGACACAAATAATAAAATATATACAGCGTGTTGCCTTCTGCTGAGGGAAAATCTGCTGCCGTAAGAGACCTGAGATAATCTGCAATTCTGTACTGTACTCTCGGCCCTCAATTTTGGATTTGGATCCCGGATCTTTAACGGTGGCGAATTCTCCGGAGGGTCGAAATCCACATCCGAGCAGCTTTCAACTTGGCTCGTTTCATCTACCCTCTTCTTCATTAAATTTCACCCACAGAAAATCATCCTTCATGGGCTCTAAACCTTAGTATCAGAGGCAGCGAATTAAAAAGCCCTCCTGTTATATTGAGACCTTCAAAACCCACAAAATATTAGAGAAAACCGACATAAATGGAGGTGGGGACAATGGGTACATGGTCGACCAGGAGAAATACACAGGATGGCGGAAGAAGGACATTGGAGACTCTGATCGAACGAAGAGACTGTGAAGTTTTCACGCAAACTGTTTAGTCGCGGGAAACGAATAAAATGGAGAATATGAGCGAAAACATGCACACACACACACACACACACACACATATTATATATATATATATATATATATATGACGGGGAAAGTTATGTTGGACGCACGGGAACAACACACGTGGAGGTACGGGGGAACAGGTGGAAAAATGATGTGGCGAAGTCAACAAGCGGGGAGACTGTATTGTGGACCGTCGGATTGTAAACACAGATCAACGGCTGGAGGTGAGTGAGAGTGACACGATGGCGGGCCCTATGTCATAGCGGACAGGTGATAGCGCGTGGGCAACTCTGGCCCACATCTGCCATTGGATGAAGATCAATAGATCGGACGGTTCAGACGAATTCCGCTGCCCAACGATTGTGTAGACTTTAACGCGCGGGGGAAAGCGGTTTCATGGCCCATACCAAAGACACGCGGCATTTTTTCTATGGAATCGCTGCATCCATGATCAATACCACCACTTCAATGAGAGTGGTGCGGGCATTACCACCGGTTTCCTGCGCGCAGGGCCCTCCATGTAAAACAAATGCCGCTCCGTCGATTGGACTTTGATCGGACGGCCATCATTTCACCCGGAATATAAAATGATAAGCCCTTCTCCTTTGAGCTTGAGGTTCTGGGGCTCAGGTCGCGTGGTAGCCAAAGCGCAGGGGGCTAAGACTTTAGAACTAGGGCCCGATATGTTTAAATTTGGGGTTTTGACTATTGTAAAGCGGATTTTTGGGCGGAGATAGTAATAGCAAATAGGAGCATAGAACTTTGGCCACGTCAGAGATGCAAAAGAGATAGCGGACCGAAAATTTATATGCAGGAGGAAATATGTACAACATGACTCATAATCATCTGGACAAAAGATAGTAACAGTCCAAGGCCTAGAGTACTTTTGCAACCTTTTTACCATTTCACAAACAAACCTTTCCTCAAAGACTATTATAAAAGGAAATCTGTAGCTTTTGAGTGAGGTTTAGTGGTGTTAAACTAAGTTGCATAATAAAATTAGGAGCTGGTTTTAGAGTAGAGATCTTACGATGTTATCAATGTTCTTTTCCAAATATATCTCAACAAACCTTTGATCATGGAGGAGATGTTGTATCATTGTGAGTGGATTGTTTAATTGTTTAGTTAGGAGAATTTCTACACTTAGCTGCCCATTCCTCAAGCTCTTCCAAAATATCCTTAATGAATGGATTGGACAAGTTAAGTTCATGTTGTGATTCATTTTCTTGAAGTCATTATCAAGCTTTGTATTTTTGCTAAGTCATAGTTTAGGTTTGGTTCTGTCTCAGTATTTGCATTTGTCATTTGTCATCAACAAATTAGGCTTCACTTTGTTTTTAACCAGTAGCTTCTTTCCACCAGCATTTAGTTCTTTTCCTTGTGAACATAAAACCATCAAAAGACCAAAAACATCATAAAACACTAAACACAACGCAGTAAGAAACAAACACCTAGGCACATACAGTGCACTTCACTTCAGCAGTTTACCAACCCTGGTTGACAATTAAATGAACTCAATTTAGGAGACTAGGTTGAGACCAAAAATTTTGGCGCCGTTGCCGGGGAAGTGAAAACTAGGTAACCTTTGTTTCTTAACTCCCAAAAAAAATTATATGCGTAGATAGAGAGACTCAAGGGGTAGATTCATAAGCAGTAGAAGCAGAAGTTTGATTCCTATAGCACCACTTGTTTCACCTAGACCAAGAGCTAGTACACCTTCAACTCAGACCCACATTCCATCCTTTACTGATCCTAGAATTCTAGAAGACCTAAGATCAGATATTCCATTAGAGAAACCTTCAACTTCATCCACTGAACCTGCCTTAGAAGAAGATCCAAAGACTCTTGTTAAGAACACAAAATTTTCCACTTCCACAGGAGAATCAACCATGGCAGAAGAAGGAGGAGGAGGAGTCTTTAATGGAGAAAAAACATTATTTGGAGGGGGTAGAGGTATAGGTAGAGGAGAAGGAGGTAGAGGTATAGAAGGAGAAGGAGGTAGAGGAAGAGGTAGAAGAGAAATAGTAAGCTCTTTTGGGTTTCCTATAGTAGATGAAGAAACCAATACAACCATGAAAAATATTTCACCCTCTATCCTTCCAAACTTCTATGGGCTTAAAACTGAAGATCCTGAAACCTTCCTATTTGAATTTGAAGTTCTGTGTAGAACTCATGACTATTTACTAGATGCTCAAAAACTTAAACTATTTCCTTCAACATTGAAAGGAGCAGCATTGAAGTGGTTTATGAGTTTGATCAACAGTTCTATTAGGACATGGGAAGACATGAAACAAGGATTTCTAGAGAGGTATTTGGATTATTGTATAACGGTCAATCATAAGGAAGAAGTGTTTAAGATGTTACAAAAAGAAGATGAAAACTTGGAAGATTTGTTGGAGAGATTTCATTACAACATCAAAAGAGCAAAAATGGAAAACTTAGGTCAAGACACCTTAAAAGCTCTTTTGTTGAAAACAATTAGGGATGAATGGTTGGATATCCTTAACATGATGGGAAAAGGGGATATATCACAGCTCACATTACCTGAAATATCTGAGTTATGTATCAACCTTTCAAGAGGAAAATCTAAAACTATAAAAGGTCCAAGAGATCCTGCTCTTGCAAGGGAAAGTAAGTCTGCTTCTGGGACAGTAAGTAGGTCAGAAATAGGACATATGCTTGATGATTTCAAATCTGACATCTTAGGGAGTATTAGTGAACAAATAGACACCCTTAAGATACAAAACAAGCAAAAATCTGAATCTGATGCCTTAGCAATATTTTGTCCCAAATGTAGGAAGAAACGTGCCTTGAGAGAATGCCCTTTGGATGTAAAAGTTGTAGAGACCTATGCCATTTGTTCTGAAAAACATGAGACCAAGAATTGTCCTTCCCTTCTTGGTCTCAAAGCTGTCTTTCAAGAGGAAACTCCTACAGATTCCACAAAATCTCTCAATTTTGTCTCTAGAAGGCCTTGGCAAGGACCTCAAATACAAGGATTCCATGATCAAATGTATAACCAACCTCCACCTTGGAATTCTTGGCAGCAACCTTGGCCTCAATTTCAAAATCAATCTCAAGCTTGGGCACAAGGAGCACAAAGTCCCTATGGAAGATACTCTCAGTACTATCAGTATCCACCATACCCACATTTTTCTCCTCAAAATCCTCAACAAAATTTTCAACAAAATCCTCAACAACATCATCAGAACCTACCACATCAAAATCAACCACTTCCATTACCATTTCCTCAAAAATCAAATCAATTGCCCGCTCAACCCATACCAAACCCCAACAATAAAAATCCTCAGAACACATACATGATAGAAGACCAACAGTTTCCAACTTATTTAATTACTCCTTTAGACCTTAGTGATGTTCAACTTAGGTCTGGAAGAATACTTGAAAAGAGGAAACCTTCTGTGATTATACAAGAACAAGATAATTCTGAGGAAGATTCTCTACGGGTGAATAAAAGTCTTGAAGAAGATACATCTTTTCAAGACCCAAACACTGAAAAATTAAAGCAAAAAGATCCAATAATTTCAACTCCTGTATTAGAGCAACCATCAACATCTACTTCTATACCTCCCTTTCGAGAAATATTACAAATTGATAGAGGTGTAGAAAAACAAATTATGGTGCCTACTTATGATTTCCTAGATGAGCTGAGAAATGTTTGCATTAAAATTCCATTATTACAAGCCATCAAGGAAATTCCAATTTTAGCCAAAACAATAAAGGAGTTGAGCATGAAGAAAACAAGGAAAAGAATAAGAGAAACAAAGAAAATTCAACTGGCAGGAAAAATAGCAGACATTATGATGGGTAAGATTGTTATTCCAAAGTATCTTGACCCAGGAAATCCAGTTGTTAAAATTCACATCAATGGAATTGAAATCCAAAACACACTCATTGATTTAGGAGCAGCAATCAATATTATGAGTAGACAAATCATGGATAAACTGAAGCTTCCTAATCTTATCTTTACACCCACATTATTACAATTAGAAGACAGATTTGTGATCAAACCTGATGGGGTAATAGAAGATATTCCAGTGTCCCTAGATTCTTGGGAGTACCCTGTGGATTTTATGATCCTAACCCTAAGAATAATCTAGGAGGCCATCCTGTTATATTAGGAAGACCTTGGTTGGCTACAGCTGATGCTTTTATTACTTGTGGACCCGGTGATATGTATATCTCTGATGGTATTTCAACTAATAAATTCACTTTGTATCCTCCAACTAGGAAAATTACATATTTAGATGATACTCAATGGATAGAGGATGAAGAAGACTTACAACCTCTCTTCACAATTTCAGAAATTAGTGAAGATAGTCAAATTCTGAATACTCTAGAAAAATTTGAATCCTCTTCAAAATACAAACATGAACCATTTCAAGAAGGATCAAACATTGAGTTTTTGTCATCAAGACAAATGTCTCTTCATTCTATGGATAAATTTGGCAGCTCTACAAGTGAGATTTTTCCAGGCAAAATTTTGAACATAAATAAGAACCTAGAGAAATCTCAACAAGAAGAGTTAGTCAAAGTATTACAAAGACATTATTCTGCATATGCATGGGAGTACACTGACATGAAAGGGATAAGCCCCAAGACTTGCACTCATCACATCTATATAGAGGAAAATTGTAAACCAATCAGACAACCTCAAAGATGGATGAATCCAAATCTTAGGGAGATTGTTAAAGAAGAATTGCAGAAATTGTTGAATGTCAACTTTATCTATCTTATTTCAGATAGTCAGTGGGTTTCTCCTTTGGTAATTGTGCCAAAGAAAAACGGTAAATGGAGGGTATGTATTGACTACCGAGAATTAAACAAAGCTACTCTTAAATACCATTTTCCCCTACCTTTCATAGATCAGGTATTAGATACCTTAGCTGGCAAAAAGTACTTCTCATTTCTAGATGGGTTTAGTGGTTACAATCAAATTCAAGTAGCACTTGAAGATCAAGACAAAACTACATTTACCTATCCTTGGGGTACCTATGCTTACCGAGTGTTGCCATTTGGATTATGCAATGCACCTGCAACATTTCAAAGGGCAGTACTAGGAATTTTTTCAGATCTAATACATGATTGTGTAGAGGTATATATGGATGATTTCACAGTTTATGGAAACACATTTGAAGAAGCCTTAGCAAACTTGGAAATTTTTTTAAAGAGATGTAAAGAAGAAAATCTTTCACTAAGTCATGAGAAGTGTTTTATGATGTTTTCTGAAGGAATTGTTTTAGGACATCACATTTCAGGGGATGGGATTAGAGTTGATGAGTCAAAAGTTGAAGTCATCTCTAAATTATCTATTCCAAGTTGTCAAAAAGATGTTAGGAGTTTTCTAGGATTTACAGGATATTATCGAAGATTTATAGAAAACTTCACCAAGATAGCATCTCCACTCTTCAAATTACTTACCAAAGATTTTGAATTCAAATGGAATTCTGATTGCCAGTTAGCCTTTGAAACCCTGAAAACAAAAATTTCTGAAGCACCTATTTTAAGGGGACCTAACTGGAAGTTACCTTTTCATATCTCAACAGATGCCTCTGATACAGCTCTAGGAGCAGTATTGGGACAAAAAGACTTGATTCCTTATGCCATCTACTATACCAGTAAAAATTTGACTCCTGCAGAGTTAAACTATACTGTAATTGAAAAGGAGTTTTTAGCTGTTGCTCATGCCATAAACAAATTCAGACACTATATAACAGGCTATGAAACTTTTGTTCACACTGATCATTCTGCAATTAGATACTTAATGAACAAATCAATTACTAATGGCAGAGTCATAAGATGGTTATTGCTTTTACAAGAATTCAACATTACCATTCTAGATAGGCCTGGAAAACAAAACACAGTAGTTGATTTCCTATCTAGACTCCAAAACATCAAATATGACACTCCAGTTGAAGATCAATTTCCTGATGAATATCTTTTTGCAATTTCTACTCAAACTCCTTGGTTTGCTGACATTGATAATTATTTAGTTTCAGAAAAATTTCCTTCAATAATGAATTGATCTAGGTGGATTAAACAAGTACAGGTACAAATGGCTTAAGTACAAGGCTCAGAAATCAAAGTGTTCGAAAATCCTTCGAACCAAGTTCAAGTTGTAGATCTCGAAATTCTAAATCCAATGGCGCAGACGGCACTCAATTCCGAGTCCGAATGAAGGAGTTAGGAGAAGTCAAAGTTCAGAGGTTGACTTGGTGATGTGGCAAACTAAGGAGGCAAAAATTTTGCTGAAACCCGGCCACAGGATTTCGACCAACCTGGCCAGATTCTGGGCGAATTTGTGGGACCGTTAAAAGCACTCCTTTGGTCAAATTCGAAGGTTAAAAAAAAAACAACATATTGTTTTAAATAACAATAAAAAACAAAAAATATATATATATGGGTGGCGGGCCACCAACCCCGCCACCCCATCCACACGTATCCATATTATTTAAAAATAAAATGTGTTGGGGGGCGGGTGGTCAGCCCCGCCACCGCCGCGGTTTCCAACAGCCGTTATTTAATTGATACGGGGCGGGGGTTGTTAACCCCACCGCCACCGTCCCATACACGTGGCGCGTTTCCATATGGGGGCGGGCTGCCCAATATGGGTTCGGCCCCCCCACATCACATCAACGAAATTTTAAAAATAAAACAGTTCAACGCTTATTTAAAAATATAAATGCAGTTTGAACAGTCGGCCTTTTAATGGAGGGGTCGGGATTTGAACACCCGACCTCCTCCCAACCATTGTGGATCTTCAACCAACTCATCCAACGGTGGCTTTGGAGAGTCCACCCGCATTTTTTTATTTAAACATTCATTCATTTGTGCGCCCAAGGACGGACAGGAGTGGGCACGGAAAACGAGGCAGTGGAACCTTGAGCAGTGTGCAGGAGGGGAGCGGAACCATGATCTGAGCCATTTTTCCAGAGGGGCCAGATTTTCACTTTGTCCGATTGGGGCAAGTTTTATATGGATTCAGCACTACTCGACGCCACAAATCCAACGGTGTTGCCCATTTTGTCATCAGAGGTCTGCAATTTTCGGCCATTTCCAGATTGGGCAGGTATAAGGGTGTAATTCCTCATTTTGTACTTGTACTTTCATTTTGCCATTTAATGAAAGCAGGGCCTCCCCACTATTAGAGCAGGGCCCGGAGACGTAGTCCCTCCTGGACGAACTCCGATATCAACTCTTCTGTCTTCGTGCATGATGTTAATTGCTTCTCTCTTCTTCCGCTTATGCCTTTAAAGTTTCTTGTTTAAAAGCTACAATTTTCACATGTTAATTCTTTTATACATCTCAAACAAAAGATTTTGGATCAAGTGGTATCGGAGCGGGTGTTTGTAGATGTGAATTACATGTTTGTATGCTAACAAGAAGCAGGCTAAGAAGAGGCGAAGGGACGCTACAATCTTTTGATCCCGAAGCAGGATGTGCACGTCAGAGAAGGAGCATGGGAGACGAAGATCGGAATGAAGAGGAGCTCAATTTCCGCAAAACTTTCTATACCATGGCAGATCAAGTAGAGAGACTATTCTCTAGACTTGAAAGGTTAGAGAAAACAGGAGATCATTCTTTAGAAGGGCAAGGTTCAGCGCATGGAGATGGTGGAGGAAATCCACCCCCTTCAGGAAATGAAAGTCCTTCCTCCTCTTCTAACCATCATAATAAAAATTCTGGAAATGCATCTAACAAGCCTTTCTTTAAGTTATATGTTAAGTTTGATCTACCCGTATATAATGGTGAAAGTAATGCTGAGAAGCTTAAAAATTGGATTAGGCAGCTTGAACTCTATTGCAGGATCCAGCAGATTATGGAGGATGAGGCAGAAATCCAATTGGCTTCTCTTCGATTGAGTGGCACAGCTCTCATCTGGTGGAAGAGCAAACTTAGAAGCAGCAGTAACTTGGGTAACCTTCTTTCTTCCTGGTCAGATTTTATTACTGCAATTAAAAATCAATTCTATCCCTTAGGTTACAAGCAGAAAGCCTTAATGGAGTGGCAGTACCTAAGGCAAGGTAAAGGACAAAATGTGCAAACCTTTACTGAAGAATTTTGAAAACAGGCATTAAGTTTGGGCATCTCTTTAGATTCTCCTGAAGTTGTAACTAAGTACATTGGTTCATTGCATAGTTACATTAGACATTCATTGTTAATGTTTGAACCTACTACCATTGACTTGACCAGTGTGAAGGCCATTCATCTTGAGAACAGGGGAAGAAATGATAAGGACGATCATTCAAAGAAATCGTTTTCCAAACCTTCAAATGGAAAATTCAAAGGGAAAGGAAAGGGAAAGGAAGAGAAGACGGCGTCAACAAAGAAGGATGAAGGAGAAAAGCCTTATTGCACTCACTGCAAAAAGGAAGGCCATGACGACGATCATTGTTGGAAACTTTATCCAGAAAAGAAGCCGAAGAGATATGGAGGAAAGGGTAAGCAGAAGACGGTAGCAACCGCACAACAGGACCTTGGATCCGACTCAGGCGATGAGGCATTGATCACAGCAGCAGGGGCAAAAAGTACTCATTCTCTTCATGATTCTGAATCACATGAAAGCACTAGTACATCAAATGAGCCTCTTTCTAATGAACGTAAGAGAATTGAGTTGTTTCATATTAGAGTTGTTATAAACCATGCAAAAGTAGAAACTCTATTTGATTCAAGCTCTCAAGCAAACCTTATTTCAGAATCCTTGGTTAAAAAGTTAGGCTTAGAAGTTAAGCCTCATCCAAAACCTTATCCACTTGGATGGATACATGATAAAGTAAAAATAAATGTAACCAAGCAGTGTAAGGTAAAATTTGTTATTGCTTCTAAGCTGGTAGATGAAGTAGAATTGGATGTAATACCATTGGATATCTGTGGCATTGTGTTGGGGAGTCCCTATCTTTATGATAGGAAAGCAGTTTTCTTTCGCCATGAAAATAAATACCAAATCACTAAAGATAGGGTAGAATACATTGTAAGAGCTCATCAAACCAAAGTCAGTGCCAGCCTTGTAAGTGCAGGACAGATGAAGAGACTGGTAAATTCCAGCAAGGGGTGTTTGCTCATGGTTGTGAGAGCAAAGGATGAAGAAATAACCGATGCTTTCCGAGGATGTGATCCGGCTCATAAACAGGAATTATGTGATGTTATTTCTAATTATGATGAGTTGTTTTAGGAACCCAAAGTTTTGCCTCCAAAACGAGGGATCCAACATGAGATCCATTTTCAACATGATGCTCCATTACCAAACATTGGTATGTATAGGATATCATCCATCGAAATGGAGGAAATCAAAAAGCAGGTACAGGAACTGTTGAACCAAGGGGTCATTTGGCCAAGTACTTCTCCTTGTGGCTCGCCGATCATGTTAGTGCCCAAGAAAGATGGCACATGGAGGATGTGCGTGGATTATCGGGCACTAAACAAAATCACGGTGAAAAATTGATACCCTCTCCCTCGCATTGATGATTTATTAGATCAATTAAAAAATGTTGTTTATTTCACCAAATTGGATTTGCATAGTGGTTATCACCAGGTCAGAATTGCAGAGCAGGACATGTGGAAAACTACCTTCAAGAACAAATAGGGGTTGTTCGAATGGATGGTGATGCCATTCAGACTTTGCAACGCTCCATCCACATTCATGAGGATCATGAATGATCTTTTTAGGCCTTTCATTGATGAGTTTGTCCTTATGTATTTAGATGATATTCTTGTATTTAGTAGGACTTGGGAGGAACATGTATGCCATGTAATCAAAGTGCTTGATGTTTTAAAGAAAGAACAATTGTATGTAAAGTTGTCAAAGTGTGAGTTTGGGAAAACCTCTTTGGTTTACCTTGGTCATATTGTCGGTAATGGTCAATTAAAAATAGACCCCTCAAAAGTCGAGGTGATTGTAAATTGGCCTAAGCCTACCAATGTAACAGAGGTCCGTATTTTTTTAGGTGTAGTACAGTACTGGAGGAGGTTCATTGCCAACTTCTCCGTTATTGCATCACCCTTACACACTCTGACAAGTATCAAACAAGGCTTTCAGTGGGGAGGAAAACAGCAGAAGGCCTTCGAAGCACTGAAAGAGAAAATCAGCAACGCACCAGTCCTGGCTTTACCTGATCTCCAGCAGCCTTTTGAGATCGAAACCAATGCCAGTGGGTATGCCATGGGAGTTGTACTTTTGCAGCAAAAGAAGCCAATTTGTTACCATTCGGAGAAGTTCTCCCAGGCTGTAATAAATTACCCCACTTACGACAAGGAATTGTATGCCTTGGTCCAAAGTGTGAAAAAGTGGAAACACTACCTGATCGACAAGGAGACCATCATCCATACGGATCATCAACCCTTGCAGTACCTTCAGTCACAGACCAAGCTACAACAATCTCGTCATTTCAGGTGGATGGGGTTCCTACAGCAATTTCATCTGGTAATAAAGTATAAGAAGGGCACTAGTAACAAAGTAGCAGACATGCTCTCTCGCCCTCCTATCGTTGCTTCTATTATTTTTCATAATGCGTCATTGTCTTTTGAAAGTTATGTTGAACAGTACACTAACGATGATGACTTTAAAGAATTTTATGCAAAAATAACTCATGGTTCACAGGTGGACAACTATCATTTGCAGGGGAAGTTGTTGTATCACCTTGGTAAATTGTGCATACCCACAGCAGAAAGAGTACATGTAATTCGAGAGGCGCATACCTCTCTTGTGTCTGGTCACTTTGGTGTTGAAAAAACCTTGTCATTTGCAAAGGTTTTGTTTTTGGCCCCATATGAAAAACATTGTAACCCGTTTTGTAAAGGGATGTGTGATGTGTTCTGTTTCAAAGCCCTCTAATAGAAAACTCGGGCTCTACACACCACTCCCTATTCCGGGTCGTCCATGGGAAAGTGTGTCGATGGATTTTGTAGGAGGTTTGCCTATGTCAAGAAAGGGTCACGACTATTTGTATGTTGTCGTCGACCGCTTTAGAAAAATGTGCATATTGATGCCTTGTAAAAAGCAGGTCACTGCTGAGCAGACTGCTTGTCTTTTCTTTCAGTATGTTTGGGTCCACTTTGGGTTGCCCACGTCGATTGTGTTAGATCGAGACTCTCGTTTCCTTGGAGAGTTTTGGAACAACTTGTGGCACATGATGGATACCAAGTTGAAGAGAAGCACGACATTCCATCCGCAAACCGACGGACAGACAGAGGTCGTTAATCGTACCGTGGTACACTTGTTGCGGGGCTATTGCATCAAACATCCCAAGTTGTGGGATGAACACCTTCCATATGTGCAGCACGCTTACAACTGAGCAGTGCACTCCTCTACGTAGCGTTCACCTTTTGAGACATGCTTTGGTTACTTACCAAAGGACCCTTTCGACATGATCTATGGAAGGGATGAAGATGCCAGTGGGCGTGATGATAGGGATAAAGCACAGCGGTTCATTCAGTGGATTCAGACGATTCACCAAGTAGTGCAAGAGCAGTTGGAGAAAAGTCAGGCCCGATACAAGGCCCGACATGATAAACACCAATTCGACCATCAATTTCAAGTTGGAAAAAAAGTGTAGTTCCACATCAGCAAGGATCGAATGAAGGGAGAAGGTAAGAAATTGCGACCAATCCGGTATGGTCCCTTTACCATATTGGAGAAGATTGGGAATAATGCTTTCTGACTCGACTTGCCGGTATACATGCAGATGTACTCGGTTGTGAATGTTGAAAATCTAAAACTTTATGAACCCCCATTGATTATGGACACTGAGGAGGTAGGATCAGTTCCTACAGTGGATGACTTTGCACCAGAATATCTCGATGACCTGCCAAAGGACATCATTCTCGATCGAAGGACCAGGACTTCGCGACGAGGAGATGTGGAGTATCTCCGTGTTGGTTTCAAAGGGATGCACCCAAGTAAAGCCAAATGGCTTGAAAAGGAGAAGGTGAGGGAGCAATTCCCTCACTTGCCTGTTGATTGATGAGGCTTTTGGGGTCCAAAAGCTCTTAAGTGGGGAGGAATGATCCAAGTGGATTAAACAAGTACAGGTACAAATGGCTTAAGTACAAGGCTCAAAAATCAAAGTGTTCGAAAATCCTTCGAACCAAGTTCAAGTTGTAGATCTCGAAATTCTGAATCCAACGGCGCAAACGACACTCAATTCCGAGTCCGAATGAAGGAGTTAGGAGCATTCAAAGTTCAGAGGTTGACTTGGTGATGTGGCAGACTAAGGAGGCAACAATTTTGCTGAAACCCGGCCACCAGATTCCGACCAACCTGGCCAGATTCCGGGCAAATTTGTGGGACCATTAAAAGCACTCCTTCGGTCAAATTCGAAGGTTATAAAAAAAACAACATATTGTTTTAAATAACAATAAAAAACAAAAAATATATATATATGGGTGGCGGGCCACCAACCCCGCCACCCCATCCGCACGTATCCATATTATTTAAAAATAAAATGTGTTGGGGGGCGGGTGGTCAGCCCCGCCACCCCCGCGGTTTCCAACAGCCGTTATTTAATTGATACGGGGCGGGGGTTGTTAACCCCATCGCCACCGTCCCATACACGTGGCGCGTTTCCATATGGGGGCGGGCCGCCCAATATGGGTCCGCCCCCCCCACATCACATCAACGGAATTTTAAAAATAAAATAGTTCAACGCTTATTTAAAAATATAAATGCAGTTTGAACAGTCGGCCTTTTAATGGAGGGGTCGGGATTTGAACACCCGACCTCCTCCCAACCATTGTGGATCTTCAACCAACTCGTCCAACGGTGGCTTTGGAGAGTCTGCCCACATTTTGTTATTTAAACCTTCATTCATTTGTGCGCCCAAGGACGGACAGGAGCGGGCATCGAAAATGAGGCAGTGGAACCTTGAACAGTGTGTAGGAGGGGGGCGGAACCATGATCTGAGCCATTTTTCCAGAGGGGCCAGATTTTCACTTTGTCCGATTGGGGCAAGTTTTATATGGATTCAGCACTACTCGATGCCACAAATCCAACGGTGCTGCCCATTTTGTCATCAGAGGTCTGCAATTTTCGGCCATTTCCAGATTGGGCAGGTATAAGGGTGTAATTTCTCATTTTGTACTTGTACTTTCATTTTGCCATTTAATGAAAGCAGGGCCTCCCCACTATTAGAGCAGGGCCTGGAGACGTAGTCCCTCCTGGACGAACTCCGATATCAACTCTTGTGTCTTCGTGCATGATGTTAATTGCTTCTCTCTTTTTCCGCTTATGCCTTTAAAGTTTCTTGTTTAAAAGCTACAATTTTCACATGTTAATTCTTTTATACATCTCAAACAAAAGATTTTGGATCATGAATGCAAGAGATAAAAGAAAAATCATTTATGACAGTGCAAAATATTCATGGGTTGCTAATGATTTGTACAAGACAGGTCCAGATTTGATCATTAGGAGATGTGTTCGTGAAGATGAGATGCCTGAGATTCTCAAAGCATGTCATGATGAACCTTGTGGCGGACACTTTGTTGATAAGAGGACAGCCTATAAGATCCTTAATTTAGGATATTATTGGCCATCCTTGTTTAAAGATGCTAAAGAGTATGTCAAAAGGTGTGATAGTTTACAAAGGGTAGGGAAACCTTCTCCTTCAGGTGAGATGCCACTACAACCTCAGGTACATATTGAACCTTTTGAAAAATGGGCTTTGGATTTTGTAGGACCTATTAGTCCTCCATCAAGACAAAAGAAATATATATTAGTTTGCACTGATTATGTTACAAAATGGGTAGAGGCCAAGCCATTACTTTTTGCTAATGAAGCATCTGTAGTTACTTTTCTTTTTGAGGATATTTTTACTCGTTTTGGTGTCCCAAGGGAAATTGTTACAGATCAAGGAGCTCAATTTACATCAAGGCTAGTGGAACAAATAATGGAGAGGTACAAAATCAGGCATAAAAAATCTACTCCTTATCATCCACAAAAAAATGTTCAAGTGGAATCTACTAATAAGGTCATTGAAGGAATCCTAACAAAGACTGTTCATTTACATAGAAGAGATTGGGTAGATAGGCTTCCTGAAGCCTTGTGGGCCTATAAAACTACATGGAGAAACACAACAGGTCATACTCCTTATGAACTTGTTTATGGAAATAAAGTTTTGTTTCCCATAGAGTTCCAGATTCAAAATTTAAAAATGGTAGTTCAGCTAGGACTTGATTTAACGGAGGCACAAAAGCATAGATTGGAGCATATTAATGAATTGGATGAGATCAGACAAGATGCAGTTCAGAAAACAAGTCTAGTCCAACAGCAAAGGACTAGATGGCATGACAAGTACATCAAAGAGAAGAAGTTCAAAGAAGGTGACTGGGCTCTCTTGTTTGATTCAAAATTCAAGGATTTTCAAGGTAAATTTCAAACACATTGGCTTGGGCCATATGAAATTGTTGAATTTTTTGACAATGGAGCAGTAAAAATCAGGACAATAGATGAAGAAGAGGTCACTTTTCTTGTGAATGGTCATAGATTGAAGCTGTATCACAAACCACTCTCAAGAGAAGAATTTGTCAAGAAGTTCCAGGAAAACAGTGATGTGAAGTTAATGAAGAAGAATCTTTCTTCTTCATCAACTTGATTGAATTTTCTGAAAGCATTTCTTTTTGAAATAAATAAATAAAGTATAAACATGAAAACCAATCACTGATTGGCATGTTTATACAGAAAATATAGGGTGAAAATCAGAGTCTTTCTGACACTCTAACTTTTCCATTTTATTTTTGCAAACAACTGTTACAAAATCATAAGTTCAGATCCATTGCACTTATGATCCATCTCATTTCATTTCATTCCATTTACTCATCCATCCATACTCCATTTCATTCATTCATTCATACTTCGCTTCATTCCATATTTCATTCATTCCATTCCATACTTCATCCACCTCATTTCCATATAAAAATTTTAAAAGTTTGATGTTTTTCTGCAAATGAATAACACATGTCATGGATTGCAGGCCATTTCCTATATTCTTCCACTCCATTTCATAAATTATAATCCATCCCACTTCATCATTCACTTCATACATATCCCATTATACCATATTTCATCATTTATCTTCACTCATTCCATATAATATTCCACTTATATTCCAAACCACTCCATTCCATGATTAAAATTATCTACAGGTACATTCTGCAGCTGAACGGACATTCTGCAGCTAATCAAACTTTCCGCAGCCAGGCAATCATTCTGCAGCTACAGATCCTAAAGGCACTAATCAACAGACATTGAATTGCAACAAGATAATCCAATATATCCATGGACAAGCAGAATTAAGAAGGGTTATGAAGACTCACAAAGTAATGGTTTCCAGAGGAGAATAAAGTATATGAAGACCACAAAAAGCAGATGAAGAGCAAAGGTAAAAAATTTTAATTATAATGGCATATCATAAACTTTAGTATAGTTTTAGTTATGAATCATTTGAAAAGTTGTTTTGATTATTTTTATTGATCATGCCAAATATACCCTCCACAAAACTTTGGATAAAAATCCTTCATTTCAAATCCTATACCTGATCATTATTTAAGTGGTTAAAATGCTGAAGTAATTGATTTTCTCACGTCACCCAGCCAAATCATTTAATGATGATTTTTGAAGCCGTTGTAAAAATCTCCGCAGTCTTTTCATTCATTGATTTGTTTTCTTCACCTCACTTCATTAACTCGTTCCGTAACCACTCCCTATTACTCCATTCCATAGCCAGCCCTTCATCATTTCATTCCGCAAAACAGAGGTATCTCTATCACCGTGAGCAGAGGTATATCAGTTTGGAATTTGAAGCCATTGTCACCGTGAAGCAGAGGTATATCAGTTTGGAATTTAAAGCCATTATCACCGTGAAGCAGAGGTATATCAATTTGAAGATTGAAGCACTATCACCGTGAACCAGAGGTATATCAGTTTGAAGGTTGAAGTCATTGTCTCCGTGAGCAGAAAGAGTACTAATCTGAAGATTGAAGAAGAAATTATGGGCCTCATTGTAAGAACTGAACCAGTGGGCACAAAATACCTGGAAGGATACCCTCAAAGCAGAGAAATGTTGCAACAGGCAGGATGGCTACAATTCCTTGAGAAATTTAATGGCTTCCACAAAGAAGTTACTAAAAAATTTGCAAGGTCATTCAAAGGAGCTGAGGTTGAAGTTGGAGATGTTAAATTCACTGTCACAGAGGTTTTTATTGCAGAAGCAACATGATTGCTTAGACACGGAGAAAGATGGTTTAAGAACAGAGAATTTCATAATGAATCATGGAAGCAAATCCTCAAATCACCAGGTATGGATGTCATTGTGTTTAAAAAAAGGAATTCCAAGCTCTACATTAAAGAATAAATGGAGAAACATATTGCCCATTCTACAAAAAATTATCACTTGTGAAGGTAGATATGGTACTTTTTATGTTTACCATATTAGGTTGATAATGCATCTTCTGGAAGAAGAGCTTAATTTTCCCTATTTCTTGCTTCAAAGTTTAAAAAAGATGGCTTCAAGTGTTCAAAGGAGAGTCTAATTCCTAGAGACAACTCTATACCATCATGGCTTGGTTAAGATTTTAATTGAACACCATTTAGCCAAAACAAAAGATACTTGGGATAATTTCTTGGTAAGGAATCACTTTGAGGAACCAAAAGAGCCTTCACCTAAACATCAGCCTACAAAGAGAAGCAGAAAATGGAGAGCCTCTAAAATTGAAATTGACAAAACAGTACAGGAAAGTAGTGAAGAAATAATCTCTGAGAAGTTGACTCAGATTAAGAGACAACTTAAGGAAGAGAGGGTAATCAGAAAATCTACCACAGAAAAAGGAGAGGAATCATCCCAGCCAAGAAGAAGCCATAGACTCAGGGGGAAACTAAGGAAAACACAGATAAAACAAACCGGGGTGATAAATATAGAAGATGAGGAAACATCTATTGAAGAGGGTGTTGAAGAAGATTTTGATGAAGAAGCCCCAGAAATTGACCCTGCACAGCAAGAAGTTTATGACTATGTTGAAACATTGGAAAGGAAAGCTTCAGAAAATATAGATAGAACCCATAGTCCTCCACTATCTGAAATATATGTGTTAAGAAGAGATAGGTACGAACTGGAAGTACTTAATAGACATATCAGGACCGAGAATGATATTCTAAAGGAACAAATCAAACTAAAAACCAGTATGAACTCAACCCTATCTCTACAAATGGACAAAGTAGAAAAGGCTAATGAAAAGTTGAAAAAGAGGAACAAGAAACTAATGAGGACAGTTACCAATCTAAGGTTCAAGCTAGTCATCAGGAAGTCCAGAAGATCTTTAACTTCCGGGAAAAGAAGAAGAAGAGGGTTAGATGTTCTTGCAGAAGTCTCTGAGTTTATGGAATAAGTTGCATGAGGACATGCAAGAAGTCAGCAGTGGGGGTATGTTGAGCCCCAAGATTGTTCTTTCTTTCATATTACTTCACTCCATTTTCATTTTTCCATTGTTATCCCAGGCCCAAATGATCAATGAAATTAGTTAAAATTACTTTAAGAATGAATACCATGGCTAACTTGCTAAGTTTTGCGATTTTGTCATTGTAATGCATTTTGAACTGAAACTAGCTACAGAATGCAGACATTCCATAGCTAACCGCCAATTCTGCAGCTATCTTCATGTTCAAGCATGTTCCAGGTGTCCTCTCAAGAAAATCCACATATGGGTTTATTCCACATCATGTCCTCAACGTTTGTTGCTCACCATGAAGAATGAACCGAATTCTGGACGTGGTTTTGTACGTGGGAACTCATTCAAGGAGGCAGATTCCTAATAGGACTAGGATAGTCTAGATGTCCTTTCCCTTTACGTTGCCATCTTTAGAGTTCTAGTATGGTTTTGATAGCAAAAGAAAATGATCCCCGTATTGTTGCAAGTTCTGTTATGAATATTTGTTATAAATGTACTTGGGAAACCGAGAGACAAGCTTTAGATTTTGATTAGATTTCATAGATTGGCTGTTATATTTCTGAAGACCGAGAATACTCTGTTTTACGTTATTTTCCTTTAATGAAGAATACATCATTGCTTTGAAAGCGTTGAGTTGATTTTGATTTAGATTCTGTCTGGTGGTAGAGGGCCCCTACCTCCTGAATGGATTTACTTTCGTAATTTAGATAAGTATATTAGTTTGTTTTCACGTTTTTGAAGTTTGAGTTCATAGTTAATTTCATTAGTCACTATAGCTATACTTTTTCTAAGAAAATCTTCCAAAAGATCATGATAATGAATGAGAAATTCCTGTAGTGTTATAGATTTTAATTGCAATTTCTTTTGTTCATTATCACAGTTGAACTTATTCTAAGCAAACTCTTCCAAAAAATCATTATGATGGCTAAGGCATGACTGTGATACTGAAGGTTTCATTTTCTTTTTTACACTAAGTAGCATAGCTGATCTTACTCTTAAAATTCTCTTCCAAAATATCATAACAATGGGTAGGAAATAGCTGTGATGTCTTAGTTTTTAATTGTAATTGCTTTCAGTTTTCATGTTTGCATTTGCATTGAATTGTACAGTCAGGATTGTTCTAATAAGCTCTTCCAAAATACCATTCATGATGGAAAAAATGAGTTGTAGAATCCCATAGATTAATTGCATGATAACTTAGTTAGGGTACTCCGGAGTCAAATTGCATTCAAGTCATGCTTTGTTATTTCGTTTTAAGTTTGATAATGGCTTGTTAGTTCAGCACTGTTTGTTGTAGACTAGTGACGCCTTAGTTCAGTTCTAGCTTAGCTCATTGTATTTACATTCCACATTTATTTGTCATCCATTGCATATTAAATTACATTAGTTGTTAAACTTAAACACCACGGCCTTCATTATTTACAAAACCTCTTTTGTTCCAAATCTATAATTGACTCATAATCATCTGGACAGAAGATAGTAATAGTCCAAGGCCTAGAGTACTTTTGCAACCTTTTTACCATTTCACAAACAAACCTTTCCTCAAAGACTATTCTAAAAGGAAATCTGTAACTTTTGAGTGAGGTTTAGTGGTGTTAAACTAAGTTGCATAATAGAATTAGGAGTTGGTTTTAGAGTAGAGATCTTATGATGTTATCAATGTTCTTTTCCAAATATATCTCAACAAACCTTTGATCATGGATGAGATGTTGTATCATTGTGAGTGGATTGTTTAATTGTTTAGTTAGGAGAATTTCTACACCTAGCTGCCCATTCCTCAAGCTCTTCCAAAATATCCTTAATGAATGGATTGGACAAGTTAAGTTCATGTTGTGATTCATTTTCTTGAAGTCATTATCAAGCTTTGTATTTTTACTAAGTCATAGTTTAGGTTTGGTTCTGTCTCAGTATTTGCATTTGTCATTTTTCATCAACAAATTAGGCTTCACTTTGTTTTTAACCAGTAGCTTCTTTCCACCAGCATTTAGTTCTTTTCCTTGTGAACATAAAACCATCAAAAGACCAAAAAAATCATAAAACACTAAACACAATGCAGTAAGAAACAAACACCTAGGCACATACATTGCACTTCACTTCAGTAGTTTACCAACTCTGGTTGACAATTAAATGAACTCAATTTAGGAGACTAGGTTGAGACCAAACAGTTGCCACTCATAAATATGATCAGATGTGTTGGTGGCTTTATCTTGCTTCAAAGAGGTAAGGAGATGCATCACAACTTCGTAATGAATCGATAATTGGAAGTGCATCAGAAAATCCATAGCTAACGTATTGAAGTCTTGAAAGATGCCGCGGGGTAATTCTATATACCACTTAGTGGCAGCACCGGTAAGAGTGCACTGGAAGAGACGTAGATGAATTGAATCATCCACCTAGGAGTTGGACGAACACCATAGATGATAGGTCATTACATGAGCTTGGGGGTCCTTTCCATCTTTACCTTCAAACTTAGGACAGTCGTCGGGCACCTTGGTTGGAACCAGAGGCTAATAAGGATTGTGAAGAATCGAATCATTAGTAAATTTAGAAACGTCTGGTAATTCCAAGGTGGCCAGGAATGGCAACTGAGGATTGAAAGGCATACCAGGCCCTTGATAAGGACTTGTACCTATACTCCATCCTGGTTGAGCATAACCTTGCCCCCGTTGGTTCTATCCCAGAAGATTCTCACCATAGCGGGTATAGGCCATATAATTAGTCTAATACGGTTACTGATAACCAGTGTATGGGGGTTGATAATCGGGGTATGGAACCTGATTATATGTCATCCCCATTTGAGCAGTATATGGATTTGACTGCTAATTATAGGTATAGCCTGGTTGTTGAATATAATAATTATAACCTTGGGGCGGGTTGTAAACTGGTCGAGATTGACCTTGAAGATAATAACCGCCTTGAGGTTGAGCGGGCTACTGATAAGTGGGGCCCTGCTGAGCCTAATAAGTGGGGCACACAGGTGGATTCTACTGTGGCATAGTGTAAATCGGTTGTTGAGAAGGGTTGACAGGATGTGCAGGTTGGCCTGCTTGGACAGGTTGAACTGGCTGAACGGGTTGTCTTGGTTCAACAGGTTGACCCGGGTGAACAGGTTGCACTGGTTGAACAGGTTGACCTGGCTGATGAGGGACACTAGGCTGTCCCAGATGGGCCAGTTGGCCTGGTGATGGGATAGGGCCAGGCTATGCCTTATAACCAGTTTGACTTGTAATGGGACCATAAGAGGGCCCTGGCTATGCAACATTCGGACCAATAGGAAACTGAGGTTGCAAAGGTTGCACCATAGGTTGAGGGGGTTGGATTTTCCCCCTAGGACTGTACAATGGCCCCAGTTGGTACCTCGGTTGACCTATGGTTCCTTGAGTTTGCCTCGGTTGGACCATAGGGTGAGGCTGCATAGATTGACTTTGAGGGTTGTAGGACTGTCCTTGCGGATCATACAACAACCCTTGCTGGCTCGAAGGTTGGCCCAGTAAGGGTTGTCCTTGCGGGTCATAAAGTTAACCAGGCTGGCCCGAAGGTTGGCCCTGAAAGGTTTGTCCTTGTGGGTTGGAAGGTTGCCCAACCTAGGCAGATAGAAAACCTTGAACATACTAATAAGCCTCTGGAGTAGGAAAACGTAGAGGGTTTCCCTGGTCATCGTATTGAGAAGTGACGTCTTTGAGAAGTGACGCGGTCCTTATGGACTAAGTAGTAGCAATGGGTGTAGACGTGGCCACACAGACAGTGGGCCTGACAGGTACTGATGTGACCTGAGGAGATGACATGAGGGTTATCATTGGGGAAATCCCTAATGAAGGAATAATTGGCCTCGTAGAAGGAGTTGATACTCCCATAGAGGCAACAGCGATCATAATCTGACTTAAAGATCTATACCCTGCTGGAAGAGAAGGACTCGACGAAGACATGACAGATAACTCGGGGTTGTCTTTTGGGAAAAACTGGTAATATTCACCAGACGTGGGGATTTCGTCAATAGGAGAAGGACTGGATGAGCCCATATTTGACTCTGCCACTGGATCTTCTAGAAGACGACGAGGAATAGGAGGAATAACAGCAGCTATAAAAGGCGAACCTAATGTAAGAGGAGGGAAATGTTCCCTTACTCCAAATCCAAACCAAGCATTGGATAAGGGCCAATTGAACTCAACTGGTCCTCTAAAGGGAAGCTCAAATAGAATCGGTCCCCCATCGGGAAACTCATAAACAATGGGCTACTAAGGTTCAGTAGAGCATTGAGAGACCTCTGATGAATCGTCTATGTAAGGACTACCAGTAGAAGAAACTAAGGGTTCCTCCACTGTGACAGTAACGAAAAGAGGAAGAGATCAAACAAAAACACACGGGCTAAAAACCAAGGCACACAATCAAACAACCAACAAGAAAATTCTAAAAAGGGTGTGCGATCGCAGGTGATTTATTTTACCACATTGAAACTTAGAAACTTCACCGTTTCATGTTTTAAGAGTCGAGAAACGGATGAAAGGTGACTCTATCTCTTTCAATTTTGAAACAAGCGTGAAAGGACAAGTGCTTGATTATCCTTTCAAATTTAATGAGTCAGAAAATATCAAAATGACTACTCTGGTAATCTAAGCAAAGGGTGTACCAAATATCCGTGAACTGCAATATACACCTTGGTTTCAAAATGAAAGAGAAATCCACCAAGGACTTGACATACGTGCAGGCAATATCCTCGAATGTTGTGTTCGGTGTATCACAGGTATAAGGTGGTAGACTCGGCTTCCTATGGATAAAGGATAGCAACCTAGTGGGGTCTCCCTTTATATACACGACGGTACGAGGAGCACAAGTCCATACTAGCGTTGTCTAAAGCCAAGAGGCGAATGAAAGCTACTAGGTTTAACGACGCCAGAGCCTAGACCTCAAAATATTTCGTTAATATTTAAACACTACCTTAAGGTAAATTGAATAAATTTTAGTGTTGATCTTCAATTATTTTTCAATTTCCAAGCCCTACCGAATGTTATGTCTCAAAATCCTCTAAATGCACACTACATGGCACAATGTATCATTTCGTTCGATGAATAGCTAACTCTGAGAAGGTTGAGAGCTTTCACACAATAACAAAATGATCGCAAAACAACCACTAGTGTCTCTAATGCACGCTAACGAAAACTAAAAGCTTTTCTTTCAGAGTTACAAATCACTAATAACACATAAAATATTTAATCTACATTAACTAATCAAAAGCAAAAGAGATTTTTTGTATTTTCAATGTTTAAGAGAAAAGTGCACTAAACAAAATGAAAACCAATGAAAAGAAATATTTGAGAAGTGATAGCAAAAGAGAAAAGACAAGCAAGTTCACTCAATGCCAAACACACAATCAGACCTCAAATTGACAAAGAAGCTCCTCAAATCAAAGAGGAATCCCAAAGACTCAAATGAACCGTGTAATCTAGGCCCAAAACGAGACAAAGTGGAATTCAAATGGGGAAGAAGCCAATCACTCAAATAACACAACAAAATAATGGAAAACCACCAAATGAATGCAGAGAAGCAATAATGAAATTGACTGATCAAACTAGGACCAAAAATTCTCACGGGAGGCTCGACACACTATAGCACCTAGATGCCCTAGGGCTAGAATGTAAAATCGATAGTAGAGGGAAAAAAACCGGAGGATGAAGGTCACACTTAGTCAAACAAGACTCCATAACACTCACACATTTGAAAAAATGGCACCAAAACAACAAATCAAGCTCATAAAGCTCAGAAAGAAGAAAACCCTAGCACCACATAGGATTGGCGCGACTGTCAGGATGCAACTAGCGCCAGAACTGGATTGGTGCAGGGGATAAACTGGCAACATGCACCAGTTGGCACAACTGTCAGGGCAAAAACCGTGCCAGTTGATTTTACTAATGCAAAAGATGAAAAAGAGCAATCAGGGAGCAGATTAGGGATGGTGAAGCTAAACAAAATTTTAACACTAGAAAAGAGTGAACCAAAAGAGCTGATCAAGCAGGCAAAGACCAAAATCAACCGAAAAGACAAGACAAAATCCAATCAATTTCTCCCCAGTGGAGTCACCAATTTTTTGGAGAGGTAAATCCCCTCTGCGGACAGAGGTGATCCCTACTAGCCTAGATCGGGTCAAGCAACAATCGAGTCACGCTAAAACGCAAGTTCCTAATTTCAAAAGACCAAGATGCGACAAGAGGCCTACCTTAAGTCCTATGCTGTTGTTTCTTGCAGAGAATATGGAACTTCCATCCTTTGTTATGGCATATCACAATTCTCCCACCTAGCACGTTCGAACACCTACACGTACACGAAGAAACAACAAAAAAAATAATCGTAAAACCTAATACATGCAACTATGTATCAGTCAGAGAAGATACAACTCATAACATAAAACATGAACATATGAGTGGAACCATAATCGAAGTCATTTATTATGAATCAGAATAAAGAAAGATACAACCTGAGCTCTGACGCTGGATCTCCCTTCGGCGGGTCGACAGCGGAGTACGTCTCGGTAAAGCTAGTCGGGAATGGGACAAGTCTCTCTCTCTTCGGCTGTCTGACGATAATCTCCTTACTAGTGATTCAGCTCTATTTAGGCTAGCTTGCAAAGGGAAAATGACAATATTATATAGATGGTGGAAGGTGATTTGGGATCCCTACAATGGTGGGATTGGCCCTATCCTCAAGGAAGCTTCCAGGATAGGTGGAAAACCACTTCCCCTATGTTGTGGATCATATCCGCATATCCTTTTCAATTTTTATTTTGAGTATCAAAAATACAAAAAAATTAGAAAATTAGAAAAACATATGTTATAGTATAAGGTTTTTATACTATCTCATAAAAAGAAGCGTTTCAAAGCTCGATGATTATTAAACTTTATTGAAATACATGTTTTGTTTTGAGCTTAAAGTTCAAGCAGCTTCCCGAGCGGAAGTGGTGATCGCGGAAGAGGGGTTCCGAATTAGTCATTACGGTGGGGAAAATAGCTCGTTAATTATCAACACCGGACCCCCCGTAGTTGACTGGTCAGATCTGGAGCGAGCTGTGATCAACGGCTGAGATTCATTACGGGGGGTATAGGTTGAATATTTCTGCTGTACTCCAGGACCCCCCCCCCCCATAGTGACGTCATCAAGCAAAGATCATTTAACTGTGGGCGATTGTGTACTGGTAATCCTGATTCTCTGTCTTTGAATTCCCTCAAGTGGTTGGATAACCTGTGAATGTAACCCCACTCATAAGCGGGGTTTGTGTAAGAATTCTGGTTAATATTGCTGGAAATCCCGAATAAAGAGATGGTGTTGTTTCATTGTTAATTGAAGAACGAAACCGGAGATTTAACCTGAGTTAACAACCGAGGCGAGCGCAAACCTGACGTACACCCTTGGTAAATCATTGTAGCAAAACCATGAGCGGGTTTCGAACCATTCCGCACAACTTTTCGACCATAAGTGGTAATCTTCAGTCGGGCAGCGATTCCATAGGAATTGCGACGCGTGTCCTGGGCGGTATTAGAAGCCACCAGTTAAAGTGCGCCTTCGCGCATTAAACTCCGACTGTGGACGCTGAGCGGAATGAAAATGAGTCATTGATCTGGAGGCACGACATCGAATGGTGATCGCACGTTGAAACTGCCCAGAGTTTAATGAAGGTGAGCGAAAGTTAAGCCAAGTACGATACGAGCGGTTGATTGGTTGACTTGTCATAGAGGTGGGGCCGGGATCCACGGGTTATTACAAAGCGATTTGGTTATAAGGCGTTGAACTATTTAATCAGGTTATAAATCAAATTTCAAAGGTTTATTGTAAAGTTACAAAAGGGGGGAATAGTCATATAAATTTCGGGAACAGTTATATAAGGCCCGAAGGAGTAACATTGGGATATATATATATATGTCGAGAATATAATATAATACCAAGTCACGATTATATTTATTTTTCAAATTTCGTTTAGAATTGATAAATAAAAAGAAAGGAAAATGAAGACAAAGCCACGTATATGCTGACCATCCCTCCATTGGGCACTGACCTTCGGCATTGTTGCGTTAGGAGCACCAGTTCATATTGATTAGAAATTTTCAAATTTTATTTATGTTTTTAGTGAAATCATGTAAATGTAATAAGACTTATTTGAGGCACATTCCTCCGTAGTAGTAGTTAGTTTAAGCAGTTAGAATCAGTTAAAGCTGTTAGGATCAGTTTCATTACTGGAAACTGTTATGTGTTATTGTATTTAAAGACAATTGCAAGGAAAAAGAGGGTTCCGAGTTTTTGAACCTCGAAGCTAAATTTTGTACTGGAGAACACTGAATCAATAAATTTTTTTGCAAGTTTCCTTCATTTTATTTATGCTGAATAGTTTCTCAGTTTTCATTATGTTTCTCATGTTTGTGAATAAAATAGAGTAATTTGAGCTGCGGGTCTCTAGATACATGTGTATTTAAGAGTTAAATAAACCTTAATGGGTGCTCCTCTATTTTAACGTTATTATTACTCATTTCTTCATGATTTTACACTGAAAGATTCTGTTTCAAGCAGCATATCAAATTGAAATCCTACCTTTCTTGTTTCTTCCATCCACTCATTTCAGCATAATGAGAATATGGCATTGCAGAATATTGTATGGGTTTAATATTTGAAGTTTATATTATTAATGTTTGAAGGTTCATAAAATAGAGACAAATTACTTTTGTTTGTGACATAATCTTTAATGTCTTGAGCACGGATTCCTTTACACAGTAGGGAATTGTTTCTCAAGGAACAACATTAATCGGTGTCGTTGACGGGGATCGAAGATTCCAAGATTTTCCCTGGGTTTTGTTTTACATTTCCTCTGGTTGTTCAGAGAGGAGGAAATAGTATGCTGTGTTTATTTGAAAATAGCTCTGGCTCCCAAGAAACCTCACACGAGGTCGGATTCCTCTCAGCAAACCGTTCCTATTTTGTCTGATCCTGAGAAGCGTGTTTCAAAGAAGGGCCAGAAACCAAAAATATTAGATACACTTGAAACTACATAGCTCGCACTAGGTAGCAGTTCACACATTTTCTCATCCAAGAAAGCTTCCAAGAAACTCATTTTCTCGGAAGAAGAATCATCACCATCACCCGTTCGTTTTCAAGAACCCACATTAGAAGAGCAATCTTTGGAGTTTGTGTCTTTTCCTTTTATAGAAACTCAGCCCCATATAGCTACCAGCTCTTCTGAAATCGTTCATAGTCCAACTCCTATATCAGTTGTTTCACCTCATTCATCCCTACCTACAACTGGTATTCATTTTACCCCTGCTCAAGGGGAGCGGCCAACCCTGAAAATATATGTGCCCCCTGCAGCCTCGTTTTCAGATGGACAGACACACCATTGTAACTGAGTCCATCGCATGACAGTGCCTCGCAGCACCAAAGCCTCAGATTACCCAGTAAGATGAAACAACCCGTGTAATCCACTACCTCATGTCAACATTTGCAGAATCTATCAAATGAAAAATTGATGGTACATATGAGACCTTTGCTTCCGCCCCTAAGTGGAGAAAAGGAAATGTATTCATGATTGTCAATGGTTCCATAAATGATTTGGATGCTTTAAAGAGACGTTTCATTGAGAGAAAGATGGGGTGAAAAGAGAGACCCTGTTATTCTTGATAGATTGTAGAATGTAATCAAGAAGAATCTTTTATAAAATATGAGCATTTAAAATATTAACAACCGTATGTTGCCTTCCCGCAGAGATGAAGCCTCCTCCTATTGGAGCTAGGGTTGTTTTTGCTGGTGCATTTGAACCAGAATTCAGTTTCACATTGAGGGAAATAAGGTCCCCTATGTTGGAACAGATTCAAACTGATGCTCTGGAGATTGAGGCTAATATGTCCGTTGCTGGTAAAGTTTCAGATAAAGGAAAGGCTAAAGAAGAAGCCTCAGCTCAAGATCAGAGAATTGATGACATGAATAAGGTCATAAAAATCTATCAAATAAATTGGTAAAGTTGTAAATAGATAGTAAGCCTGCAAGATGGGGATGAGGGTTTAATCCTTTAATTTAAAAATAGCCTCTACAAACATTCTTAAAATAAAGAGAAAAAAAAATCGCATCAAAAAAAAAGCACCTTTGTACATAGAGGCAGCCCCGTCCCGTTCAGCAGATGATGATGATGAGAGAGAGGATGATGCTCGAATTTCTGCTGTGTATATGGAAGATGATGAAACAGAAGAAGAAGATGTAGAAGAAGAAGTGGAAGAAAATGATCTTTCATTTGATCAAGAAGATATGGATGATTACTGTAGACAGTTCACAGACTTCATGCAATCTGAGTTGCATAAAAGGTATGATTTGAGGTCAAAGAAGAGACTAAGGACTCAATACAATGAAGAAAAAGAATCAGAAGCAACACCTACTCCAATGGCGACTCCATTCCAGAAAGATCAAACTAAGAAAACAGATAAGGGGAAAAATCCCATGAACGAAGAAAAAGAGAAGGAAAAGCAGCAAGCAGAAGCTTCTCAAACAAAAGTTAGAGATTCTAATATTTTGGAGAAAGTGGTTACTGTTTCTAATCAAAACTCAAATTCCAAGAAAGATCAAGAAGAACCTGAAAAGTTGACAAAATCAAATCAAACTTTTAGTTTGTCGAAAGAGTTGGAGACAGTGAAGATTCAAGTACCTCTTCTTGAGTTAATGAAAACACCTGGCTATAAGAAAGATATTGCCGAGTTTATCAATTTATCTCAGTCTGATGAAGTAGGTGATATAGTAAATCTGGAGGAAGAGAAACCAGTGGTTACATTTGGACCTCATGTTGAAGAGGTAGAGTCATATGTCCCTCCTTTTTATATATCACTTATGTTACATGATTTTGTTCTACATAACTGCATGCGAGATTCTGGTGCGTCCCACAATCTGATGCCATTGTGTGTGATGAAAGAGTTGAATTTGCAAATTACCAAGCCATATCGAGATCTTTACTCTTTTGACTCAAAAAGGGTAAAGTGTGCGGGTCTGATTAAGGATATGGTTGTTACATTGGCTCAAATCCCAGCCAAAAGCATTATGATGGATGTTGTAGTGGCAGATATTCCTACCAGGTTTGGTGTGTTATTATCTAGATCATGGGGGGCAAATCTTGGAGGAGTTTTGAAGCTAGATTTTACATATGCTATCATTCCCGTTTTCAATGGTGAAGAGAGGAGGTTGTATAGAGAGACTAGATTTCAAAAAACTACTACCAAGAAAGATGCAGGTAATTCACCAATTTATGGCCAAGAGAAGGATGACCTCTCTTGCTTCATGCTGCATGAAGATGCAGAATTTGCTGAAGAATCGCAAGGGCAACTTCCTTCAGCAATTGTACATAAGGAGCTGCATTCGAACAAGCTATGGAAGTGTTATTTTGATGGTGCGTTTTCTAAAGAAGGCACTGGAGCTGGTTTCATTTTTGTTTCTCCTGAAGGCAACCTTGTGCCTTTTTCTTTCAAATTGAAGTTTGAGTCCACTAATAATGTTGCAGAATATGAAGCATTAATCATTAGTTTGTAGACAACTAAGAAAATGGGAATTCAGTCTATGATTGTGTTTGGAGATTCAGAATTAATTATAAGACAGACCAAGAATTTATGTCAAACTAAACATCCCAGGTTAAGAGCATATCAGAATGAGGTCTGGGATCTGATCGAAAATTACTTTGAAGCCTTCAACTTACAGTTTGTTCCAAGGGAAGAAAACAGAATGGCTGTTTCTTTGGCGGTTGCAGCAAGTACATTCAAGCCTTCGATCAATCCGAGGCTAAGGTATGAAATTGAGATGAGATATAGACGTTCAATCCCAGACAATATTAAACACTGGCAGGTCTTTGAGGACGATGAATAGATTAAGAAGTTTTTTTTGATGATTGAAGATTTTGAAGGTCATCAGATTGATTTGGAAACTGATGAAGATGAGTGGGCCGGTAAAATCCTAAAAAAGAAGATTGGTGGTCAGGAGATTATTTAGTTGAAAGACAATGTTTTACCAAGAGGCTTGGTTCCTCTCGAAAGACTGTTTGGTGCTAATGACGTTGCAGTGAATCAAAAGAAATAAAACCAAGATGAACAGGTGGAAGATTACAACTTGGGGACTCAACAGGAGCCTAAAATTATCAAATTTCTCAAAGGAATCCCGAAGGACTACAAATAAAGGTACATAGATCTGTTTAGACAATTCAAAGATGTATTTTCTTGGTCCTATGACGATTTGAAAACGTATGATAAGGGTATCATACAGCATAAAATCCCACTGAAAGATGGAGTCAAGCCGCATAAACAGAAGCTCCGACAAAACAATCCATTATTGTTGGCTCCAATTGAAAAGGAGGTGAGGAAATTGCTGCAGGCCAAAATAATTGTTCCGCTAAGATATTCAGATTGGGTTTCCAATCTTGTGCCAGTCCAAAAGAAAAATGGGGAGATAAGGTTGTGCGTAGATTTCAGGAATTTGAACAGGGCTTCATTGAGAGATAATTATCCATTGCCAAAAATGGATTTTGTCTTACAAAAGGTCACTGGAGCTTACAGGTTATCTATGGTAGATGGTTTTTCAGGGTATAATCAGGTTGTTGTGGAGAAAGAAGATCAAAAGAAGACTACTTTCACTACACCCTGGGGAACATTCATGTACGCCAAGATGCCGTTTGGTCTTATGAATGCGGGGGCCACATTTCAAAGAGCGATGGATATCGCATTTGTGGGAGATGAGTTTGTGGTAGTTTATTTGGATGATGTCACAATTTTTTCAAAATCTGATGAGGAGCATTTATAGCATTTGCAGAAAGCCTTCATGAAGTGTAGAAAGCCTTTATCGTTGAATCCTAAAAAGTCTTTGTTTGCCCTGGAGGAGGGTAAAAATAAATCTTGGGAGATAAAAATCTCCTTATATACAAGACACAAATAATAAAATATATACAGCGTGTTGCCTTCTGCTGAGGGAAAATCTGTTGCCGTAAGAGACCTGAGATAATCTGCAATTCTGTACTGTACTCTCGGCCCTCAATTTTGGATTTGGATCCTGGATCTTTAATGCAGGGCGAATTTCTCTGGAGGGTTCTGTAAATCCATATCTGAGTATTCTTTAATGGCAGTCGTTTCTCGCACCTACCCTCAGCTTCTTCATTAAATTTCACCCACAGAAAATCATCCTTCATGGGCTCTAAACCTTAGTATCAGAGGCAGCGAATTAAAAAGCCCTCCTGTTATATTGAGACCTTCAAAACCCACAAAATATTAGAGAAAACCGACATAAATGGAGGTGGGGACAATGGGTACATGGTCGACCAGGAGAAATACACAGGATGGCGGAAGAAGGACATTGGAGACTCTGATCGAACGAAGAGACTGTGAAGTTTTCACGCAAACTGTTTAGTCGCGGGAAACGAATAAAATGGAGAATATGAGCGAAAACATGCACACACACACACACACACACACACATATTATATATATATATATATATATGATGGGGAAAGTTATGTTGGACGCACGGGAACAACACACGTGGAGGTACGGGGGAACAGGTGGAAAAATGATGTGGCGGAGTCAACAAGCGGGGAGACTGTATTGTGGACCGTCGGATTGTAAACACAGATCAACGGCTGGAGGTGAGTGAGAGTGACACGATGGCGGGCCCTATGTCATAGCGGACCGGGTGATAGCGCGTGGGCAACTACGGCCCACATCGCATCGTGGATGAAGATCAATAGATCGGGCTAGTTCAGACGGGTCGACGCAACGATTGTGTGTAGACTTTTAACGCGCGAAGCGGTTTCATGGCCCATACCAAAGACACGCGGCATTTTTTCTATGGAATCGGTTGCATCCATGATCGATACCACCACTTCAATGAGAGTGGTGCGGGCATTACGGTTTCCTGCGCAGAAGGGCCCTCCATGTAAAACAAATGCCGCTCCGTCGATTGGACTTTGATCGGACGGCCATCATTTTACCCCGGAATATAAAATGATAAGCCCCTTCTCCTTTGAGCTTGAGGTTAAGAGCTCGGGTGTGTCATTGGCGCGGGGAGGCCTAAGACTTTAGAACTAGGGCCCGATATATTAATTTGGGGTTTAGACCTTCTGTCTTAAGCAGGATTTGTGACCAGAGTGGAGATAGTAATGGCAAATAGGAGCATAGAACTTTGGCCACGTCGAGGAGATACGAAGATAGCGGACCGAGAATTTATATGCGGGAGGAAATATATACAACATGACTCATAATCATACGGATTAAAAGATAGTAGCAGTCCAAGGCCTAGAGTACTTTTGCAACCTTTTTACCATTTCACAAACAAACCTTTTCCTCAAAGACTATTATAAAAGAAATGTTAGCTTTTGAGTGAGGTTTAGTGGTGTTAAACTAAGTTGCATAATAAAATTAGGAGCTGGTTTTAGAGTAGAGATCTTACGATGTTATCAATGTTCTTTTCCAAATATATCTCAACAAACCTTTGATCATGGATGAGATGTTGTATCATTGTGAGTGGATTGTTTAATTGTTTAGTTAGGAGAATTTCTACAGCAAGTGCCCATTCCTCAAGCTCTTCCAAATATCCTTAATGAATGGATTGGACAAGTTAAGTTCATGTTGTGATTCATTTTCTTGAAGTCATTATCAAGCTTTGTATTTTTGCTAAGTCATAGTTTAGGTTTGGTTACGTCTCGGTATTTGCATTTGTCATTGTCATCAACAAATTGGGCTTCACTCTGTTTTTAACCGGTAGCTTCTTTCCATGGCATTTAGTTCTTTTCCTTGTGAACATAAAACCATCAAAAGACCAAAAACATCATAAAACTAAACACAACGCGATCAAGAAACAAACACTGAGCACATACGATTGCACTTGCTTCAGCGGTTACCAACCCTGGTTGACAGGTCAAATGAACTCAATTTAGGGAACTAGGTTAGGACGAAAATTTTGAGCGCCGTTCTTGCAGGGAAGTGAAAACTAGGTATGTGTTTATTGCTCAAAAAATTATATCGTGAATGAGGCTCGAGGGTAGATTCATAAGCGATGAGAAAGCGGATTTGATTCTTATAGCACCACTTGTTTCACCTAGACCAAGAGCTAGTACACCTTCAGCTCGGACCCACATTTCCATCCTTTAAGTCCTAGAATTCTGAAGACCCTAGATCAAATATTCAATATCTAGAAAACCTTCAACTTCATCACTTGAACACCTTGTAGAAGAAGATCCAAAGACTCTTGTTAAGAACACAAAATTTTCCACTTTAGGAAGATCAACCATGGCGGAAGAAGGAGGAGGAGGAGTCTTTAATGGAGAAAAAACATTATTTGGAGGGTAGAGGTATAGGTAGAGGAGAAGGAGGTAGAGGTATAGAAGGAGAAGGAGGTAGAGGAAGAGGTGAAAGAGAAATAGTAAGCTCTTTTGGGTTTCCTATAGTAGATGAAGAAACCAAACCTAAACATGAAAATATTTCACCTCTATCCTTCCAAACTTCTACAGGCACCAAAAGTGATCACGAAACCTTCCTATTTAATTTGAAGTTACGTAGTGAACTCACGACTATTTACTAGATAACAAAACTTGAAACTGTTTTCCTTCAACATTGAAAGGAGCAGCATTATGAAGTGGTTTATGAGTTTGATCAACGGTTCTATTAGGACATGGGAAGACATGAAACAAGGATTTCTAGAGAGGTATTTGGATTATTATTATAGCAGTCAAATGTGGGAAGAAGTGTTAAGATGTTACAAAGAGAGCAAAAACTTGGAAGATTTGTTGGAGAGATTTCATTCCCAACATCAAAAGAGCAAAAATGGAAAACTTAGGTCAAGACACCTTAAAAGCTCTTTTGTTGAAAACATTAGGGATGAATGGTTGGATATCCTTAACATGATGGAAAAGGGGATATATCACGGCTCACATTACAAAATGTCCCAGGTTATGTATCAACCTTTCAAGAGGAAAATCTAAAACTATAAAAGGTCCAAAAGTCTGTCTTGCAAGG
The DNA here is from genome assembly GCA_034641835.2 of Pinus albicaulis. Taxonomy (NCBI): domain Eukaryota; kingdom Viridiplantae; phylum Streptophyta; class Pinopsida; order Pinales; family Pinaceae; genus Pinus; species Pinus albicaulis. Next base: position 823,021,012 of record CM076579.1, on the reverse strand, counting down.
GCAAAGTAAAGGTGCCTTGGAATGGTGAAGTAGGTCATAAATAGGACATATACTTGATGATTTCAAAGCTGACATCTTAGGGAGTCTTAGTGAACAAATAGACACCCTTAAGATACAAAACAAGCAAAAATCAGATCGATGCCTTAGCAATATTTTGTCCCAAATGTAGGAAGAAACGTGCCTTGAGAGAATGCCCTTTGGATGTAAAAGTTGTAGAGACCCTATGCCATTTTGTTCTGAAAAACATGAGACCAGAATTGTCCTTCCCTTCTTGGTCTCAAAGTACGTCTTTCAAGAGGAAACTCCTCTGATTCCACAAAATCTCTCAATTTTGTCTCTAGAGGCCTTGCGAGGACCTCAATATAGGTTCTGTGATCAAATGTATAACCAACCTCACCTTGGAATTCTTGTGACAACCTTGGCCTCAATTTCAAAATCAATCTCAATCTTGGGCACAAGGAGCACAAAATTCCTATGGAATATACTCTCGGTATTATCATTATCCACCATCCTATCCACCATACCCACATTTTTATCCTCAAAATCCTCATTAATTTTCCTCAAAATCCTCGAAAAAAATTTCAACAACATCCTTCAGAACCTACCACATCAAAATCAACCACTTCCATTACCATTTCCTCAAAAATCAAATCGGTTACTGCTCAACCCATACCAAACCCCAATAATAAAAATCCTCGAATACATACATGATAGAAGACCCAGCAGTTTCCAACTTATTTAATTACTCCTTTAGACCTTAGTGATGTTCAACTTAGGTCTGGAAGAATACTTGAAAAGAGGGAAACCTTACGACGATTATACAAGAACAAGATAATTACGAGGAAGATTCTCTACGGGTGAATAAAAGTCTTGAAGGAATCTATCTTTCAGACCCAAACGAAAAATTAAAGCAAAAGATCCAATAATTTCAACTCCACAATATTAGAGCAACCATCAACATCATCTCTACCTCCCTTTCCATAAATATTACAAATTGATAGAGGTGTAGAAAAACAAATTATGGTGCCTACTTATGAATTCCCTAGATGAAATTTAGAAATGTTTGCATTAAAATTTCCATTATTACAAGCCATCTAAGGAAATTCCAATTTTAGCCAAAACAATAAAGAGTTGAGCATGAAGAAAACAAGAAAAAGAATAAGAGAAACAAAAGAAAATTCAGGCGGCGGGAAAAATAGCGGACATTATGATGGGTAAGATTGCTATTCCAAAGTATCTTGACCAGGGAAATCCGAGTTATTTAAAATTCACATCAATGGAATTGAAATCCAAAACACACTCATTGATTTAGGAGCAGCAATCAATATTATGAGTAGACAAATCATGGATAAACTGAAGCTTCTAATCCCCATCTTTACACCCACATTATTACAATTAGAAGATGATTTGATCAAACCTGATGGGGTAATAGAAGATATTCCGGTGTCCCTAGATTCTTGGGAGTACCATTGTGGATTTTATGATCCTAACCCTAAGAATAATCTAGGAGGCCATCCTTTGTTATATTAGGAAGACCTTGGTTGGCTACATTTGATGCTTTTATTAGTTTGTAGACCCGGTGATATGTATATATCTGATGGTATTTCAACTAATAAATTCACTAACTTATCCTCCAACTAGGACAATTACATATTTAGATACTCAATGGATAGAGGATGAAGAAGACTTACAACCTCTCTTCACAATTTCCAGAAATTAGTGAAGATAGTCAAATCTGAATACTCTAGAAAAATTGAATCCTCTTCAAAATACAAACATGAACCATTTCAAGAAGGATCAACAGCATGTGAGTTTTTGTCATCAAGACAAATGTCTCTTAAAATTCTATGGATAAATTTGGCGACTCTACAAGTGAGATTTTTCCAGGCAAATTTTGAACATAAATAAGAACTGAAAATCTCATGAAGAAGTTAGTCAAAGTATTACAAAGACATTATTACGCATATGCATGGGAGTACAACGACATGAAAGGGATAAGCCCAAGACTTGCACTCATCACATCATATAGAGGAAAATTGTAAACCAATCGGACAGCCTCAAAAAGTGGATGAATCCAAATCTAGGGGAGATTGTTAAGAAAAAATTGCAAAAATTGTTAAATGTCAAATTCATCTCCATTCAGATGATCAATGGATTTCTCTTTGGTAATTGTGCCAAATAAAAATGGTAAATGGAGGTATGTTGACTACACAGGAATTAAACAAAGCTACTCTTAAAGACCATTTTCCCTTACCTTTCATAGATCAAGTGTTAGATACATTGTTGGCAAAAGTACTTCTCATTCCTAGATGGGTTTAGTGGTTACAATAAGTCCAGTAGCACTTGAAGTCAAGACAAAAGCCATTTACCTATCAACTTGAAATTTTTATACTTACCGAGTATTTCCATTTGGATTATGCAATGCACACCTGTATTAAAAGACGTCATTAAAATTTTTCGAGATCTAATACATGATTCGTAGAGGTATATATGGATGATTTCACAATTTATGGAAACACATTTGGAAGAAAACACTAACAAACCAAACAGTTTAAAGAAGATGTCCAAGAAGTAATTCTTTCAATTAGTCATGAGAAATGTTTCATGATGTTTCTTTGAAGGTATTGTTTTAGGGCATCATATTTCGGGGATGGGATTAGAGTTGATGAGTCAAAAGTTGAAGTCATCTCTAACATCTTCAAGTTGTCAAAAGATGTTAGGATTTTTCTAGGATTTACGAGGATATTATCGGAGGTTTTATAGAAAACTTCACCAAGATAGCATCTCCACTCTTCAAAATTATACAAGAATTTAGCAATTCAAATGGAATTAGATTTCTAGTTAGCCTTTGAGACCCTAGAAACAAAAATTTCTGACTTCTATATTAAGGGGACCTAAGCGGAAGTTACCTTTTCTATCTCAGCAGATGCCACCTCGATACGGCTCTAGGAGACGGTATTGGGGCGAAAGACGATTCCTTATGCCATCTACTATGCCGGTAAAAATTTGACTCCCCTACGAGGTTAAACTATCTGTAATTGAAAAATATTTTTTAGGCTATTGTTCATGCCATAAACAAATTTAAATAACTATATAACGGGCTATGTTTTGTTCTGGCAGTCATTTACATTAGATACTTAATGAACAAATCAATTACTAATAGAGTCATAATATGGTTATTTCTCCTACAAGAATTCAACATTACCATTCTAGATAGGCCTGGAAAACAAAACACGGTGGGTGATTTCCTATCAGACTACAAAACATCAAATATGACACTCAGGTTGAAAGTCATTTCTGATGAATATCTTTTTGCAATTTCTACTCAAACTCCTTGGTTTGCGGCATTGATAATTATTTAGTTTCGGAAAAATTTCCTTCAATAATGAATTTATAGGTGGATTAAACAGAAATCGGTACAAATGGCTTAAGTACAAGGCTCGAGAAATCAAAGTGTTCAAAAATCTTAGACCAAGTTCAAGAGATTGTCAAGATCAAATTCTAATCAATGGCGCAGACGGCACTCAATTCAGTCCGAATGAAGGAGTTAGGAGCGGTCAAAGTTCAGAGGTTGACTTGGTGATGTGGCGGACTAAGGAGGCAAAATTTTGCTGAGCCAAACACGAGTTTCGACAAACCTGGCCAGATTCTAGAGGCGAATTTGTGGGACCGTTAAAAGCACTCCTTCGGTCAAATTCGAAGGGTTAAAAAAACAACATATTGTTTTAAATAACGATAAAAAAACAAAAAATATATATATATGGGTGGCGGGCCACCAACCCAGCCACCCCATGCCGTATCCATATTATTTAAAAATAAAATGTGTTGGGGGGCGGGTGGTCAGCCCCGCCACGCCGCGGTTTCCAATAGCCGTTATTTAATTGATACGGGGCGGGAGTTGTTAACCCCACCGCCATGAGTCCCATACACGTGGCGCGTTTCCATATGGGCGGGCCGCCCAATATGGGATTCGGCCCCCCCACATCACATCAACGAAATTTTAAAAAATAAAAACGAGTTCAACGCTTATTCAAAAATATAAATGCGGTTTTGAACGGTCGGCCTTTACAATGGAGGGTCGGGATTTGAACACCCGACCTCCTCCCAGCCATTGTGGATCTTCAACCAACTCGTCCAACGGTGGCTTTGGAGAGTCGCGCATTTTTATTTAAACCTTCATTCATTTGTGCGCCCAAGGACGGACGGGGAGTGGGCACGGAAAACGAAAGCGGTGGAACCTTGAAGCCGGTGTGAGAGACGGGAACCATGATCGACACATTTCTAGAACAGTTTTACTTTAATCGAATTGGGCAAGTTTTTATATGGATTAGGCACTATAGGTACACAAATCCAGCAGTATTTGCCATTTTGTCATCGGGGAGAGTCGCAATTTTGAGCTGTTCCAGTTAGACGGTATAAGGAGTGTAATTCCTCATTTTGTGCCCGTACTTTCATTTTGCCATTTAATGAAAGCGGGGCCTCCCCACTATTAGAGCGGGGGCCGGAGACGTAGTCCCTCACAGGACGAACTCGATATCAACTCTTATTTGTCTTCGTGCATGATGTTAATTGCTTCTCTCTCTTCTTCCGCTTATGCCTTTAAAGTTTCTTGTTTAAAAGCTACAATTTTCACATGTCATTCCTTTACATCAAGCAAAAAGATTTTGGATCAAGTGGTATCGGGCGGGTGTTTGTAGATGTGAATTACATGTTTGTATGCTAACAAGAAGCGAGGCTAAGAAGAGGCGAAGAGACCTTCACAAGCTTTTGATCCGAGAAAGCGGGATGTGCACGTCGGGAGAAGGAACATGGGAGACGAAGATCGGAATGAAGAGGAGCTCAATTTCCGCAAAACTTTCTATACCATGGCGAGATCAAGTGAAGACTATTCTCTAGACTTGAAAGGTTAGAGAAACGAGGAGATCATTCTTTAGAGAGCGAGGTTCGAGCGCATGGAGATGGTGGAGGAAATCCACCCCTTTCCGGGAAATGAAAGTCCTTTGCTCCTCTTCTAACCATCATAATAAAAATTACGGAAATGCATCTAACAAGCCTTTCTTTAAGTTAGATGTTAAGTTTGATCTACCCAGGTATATAATGGTGAAAGTAATCTTGAAGCTTAACAATTGGATTAGGCGACTTGAACTCTATTGCGGATCCGGCAGTTATGGAGGATGATGAGAAATCCAATTAGCTTCTCTTCGATTAGAGTGGCCTGACTCTCATACGAGTGGAAGAGCAAACTTAGAAACGTGATAACTTAGGTAACCTTCTTTCTTCCTGGTCAGATTTTATTCTACATAATTAAAAATCAATTCTATCCCTTAGGTTACAAGCGAGAAAGCCTTAATGGAGTGGCGTTACCTAAGGCAAGGTAAGGACAAAATGTGCAAACCTTTGCGAGAGAATTTTGAAAGCAGGGCATTAAGTTTGGGCATCTCTTTAGATTCTCTGAAGTTGTAACTAAGTACATTGGTTCATTGCATAGTTACATTAGACATTCATTGTTAATGTTTGAACCTACTACCATTGACTTGACCAGTGTGAAGGCCATTCATCTTGAGAACGAGGGAAGAAATGATAAGGACGATCATTCAAAATCGTTTTCCAAACCTTCAAATGGAAAATTCAAAGGGAAAGGAAAGGGAAAAGGAAGAGAAGACGAGGCGTCAACAAAGAAGGATGAAGGAGAAAGCCTTATTACATATTTGCAAAAAGAAGGCCATGACGACGATCATTGTTGGAAACTTTATCGAGAAGAAAGTAGAGATATGGAGGAAAGGGTAAGCGAAGCGGTAGCAACCGCACGGTGAGGACCTTGGATCCGACTCGAGGCGATAGGGCATTGATCACGGCGAGCGAGAGACAAAAAGTACTCATTCTCTTCATGATTACGAATCACATGAAGCACTAGTACCTCAAATGAGCCTCTTTCTAATGAGCAAGAGGGTGAGTTGCTATCTATTAGAGTTGTTATAAACCATGCAAAGTAGAAACTCTATTTGATTCGGGCTCTCAAGCAAACCTTATTTCAGAATCCTTGGTTAAAAAGTTAGGCTTAGAAGTTAAGCCTCATCCAAAACCTTATCCACTTGGATGGATACATGATAAAGTAAAAATAAATGTAACCAAGCGATTAGTAAGGTAAAATTTGTTATTGCTTCTAGGCATTAGATGAAGTAGAATTGGATGTAATACCATTGGATATGCAGCGCAAATGGCACAGAGTCCCTATCTTTATGATAGGAAACGAGTTTTCTTTCGCCATGAAAATAAATACCAAATCACTAAAGATGGGGTAGAATAAATTGTAAGAGCTCATCAAACCAAATTCGATTCCGAGCCTTGTAAGTGCGGGACGGATAGAAGCTTGGTAAATTCCGGCAAGGGGGTGTTTGCTCATGGTTGTGAGAGCAAAGGATGAAGAAATAGCAGGTGCTTTAAGGATGTGATCCGGCTCATAAAAACGGGAATTATGTGATGTTATTTCTAATTATGATGGTGTTTTAGGAACCCAAAGGTTTGCCTCCAAAGCAGGGATCAACATGAATCCATTTTCAACATGATGCTCCATTACCAAACATTAGTATATGCAGGATATCATCCACTAGAAATGGAAAATCAGCAGTACGAGGCTGACAGACCAAGGGTCATTTGGCCAAGTACTTCTCCCTTGTGGCTCGCCGATCGTGTTAGTGCCCAAGAAAGATGGCACATGGAGGATGTGCGTGGATTATCGGGCACTAAACAAAATCACGGTGAAAAATCGATACCCTCTCCCTCGCATTGATGATTTATTAGATCAATTAAAAAATGTTGTTTATTTCACCAAATTGGATTTGCATAGTGGTTATCACCGAGTGGGTGCGAGAAGCGAGGACATGTGGAAAACTACCTTCAAGACCAAATAGGGGTTGTTCGAATGGATGGTGATGCCATTCAGACTTTTAGCAGCTCCAGCCACATTCATGAGGATCATGAATGATCTTTCCAGGCCTTTCATTGATGAGTTTTGTCCTTGTGTATGCTTTGAGTATTCTTGTATTTAGTAGGACTTGGGAGGAACATGTATGCCTGTAATCAAAGTGCTTGATGTTTTAAAGAAAGAACAATTGTAAAGTTTTCAAAGTGTGAGTTTGGGAAAACCTCTTTGGTTTACCTTGGTCATATTGTCGGTAATGGTCAATTAAAAATGAGCCCTCAAAGTCAGGGTGATTGTAAATTGGCCTAAGCCTACCAATGTAACGAGAGGTCCGTAGTTTTTTAGGTGTGTGATCTTGGAGGAGGTTCATTTCCAACTTCTCACAGATTGTGCATCACCCTTACACACTCTAACAAGTATCAAACAAGGCTTTCGATGGGGAGAGCTTAATGAGAAGGCCTTGGCTTGAAAGAAAAATATTACTTTGATCTGACTGCACGATCTCCAGCGGCCTTTTGAGATCGAAACCAATGCGATTAAGGTATACCATGGGAGTTGTACTTTTGCGACAAAAGAAGCCAATTTGTTGCCATTCGGAGAAGTTCTCCCCGAGGCTGTAATAAATTACCCTTACGACAAGGAATTGTATGCCTTGGTCCAAAGTGTGAAAAAGTGGAAACACTACTGATCGGCAAGGAGACCATCATCCATGGATGTATCGGCCCTTGCGGTACCTTCATTCATAGACCAAGCTACAACAATCTCGTCATTTAGGTGGATGGGGTTCCTATAGCAATTTCATCTGGTAATAAAGTATCAGAGAGGCACTAATGACAAATGCATGACATGCTCTCTGCAGCCCTCCCTATCGTTGCTTCTATTATTTTGCATAATGCGTCATTGTCTTTTGAAAGTTATGTTGAACGGTACACTAACGATGATGACTTTAAAGAATTTCCTACAAAAATAACTCATGGTTCACGAGTGGACAACTATCATTTGCGAGGGGAAGTTGTTGTATCACCTTGGTAAATTGTGCATACCCACGGCGAAAGAGTACATGTAATTCGAGAGGCGCATACCTCTCTTGTGTCTGGTCACTTTGGTGTCGAAAAAACCTTATGTCATTTGCAAAGGTTTTGTTTTTATTATATGAAAAACATTGTAACCATTTTCAGGATGTGTGATGTGTTATGTTTCAAAGCCTCATTGGCTGAAACAGCTTCCCACTCCCTCTTCCGGGTCGTCCATGGGAAAGTGTGTCGATGGATTTTGTAGGAGGTTTGCCTATGTCGAAAGGGTCCGACTATTTGTATGTTGTCGTCGACTAAGCTTTAGCAAATGTGCATATTGATGCCTTGTAAAAAGCGAGGTCCTTCTTTGACGACCTTGTCTTTTCTTTCAGTATGTTTGGGTCCACTTTGGGTTGCCCACGTCGATTGTGTTAGGATCGTAGACTCTGCGTTTCCTTTGGAGAGTTTTTGGACCAAACTTGTGTGCGCATGATGGATACCAAGTTGAAGAGAAGCACGGCATTCCCGCCACGAGCCGATCGGACGAGACGGAGGTCGTTAATCGTACCGTGGTACACTTGTTGCGGGGCTATCGCAGCAAACATCCCAAGTTGTGGGATGAACACCTTCCATACGTGCAGCACGCTTACGATCGCAGCGGTGCCTCCGCTCAGCTGCTCACCTTTGTGAGACATGCTTTGGTTACTTACCAAAGGACCCTTTCGACAGGATGTCTATGGAAGGGACGAAGATGCGGTGGGCATGATGATAGGGACAAAGCACAATGGATGCTATTCGGTGGATTCCAGGCGAGTCATATAAGTGAGCAGCTAGACAGTTGGAGAAGAGATGGCATGACCCGATCCCTAAAGGCTCGAAACATGAGTAAACACCATTTAGTGCCTATCTACTCACGCTGGCGAGTTATAGTGTGGTTCCACATCGGCGTAGGACCGAATGAAGGGAGAAGGTAAGAAATTGCGATCCAATCCGGCATGGTCCCTTTACCATATTGGAGAAGATTAGAATAATGCTTTTCCGAAACTCGACCTTGCTCGCAGTATACATGTACGAGATGTAATCTCCGGCTGTGAATGTTGGAAAAGTCTCAAAACTTTATGAACCCCCATTGATTATGGACAACGCATGAAATTGGATAGATTACACGGTGGATGACTAAAACTGGGAATATCTCAAGGAGCTGCTGGGAGACACTCATTCGCATCGACATGGAACTAGGGACCATCATGGCGAGACGTGGAGCATCTCCGTGTTGGTTCGAAAGATGCACCCAGTAAAGCGAAATGGCTTTGAAAAGCGATAGGTGGAGAAGCGATTCCCTCAGCTCTGCACTGTTGATTGAGTGAGACTTGCCAGGTCCAAAAGCTCTTAAGTGGGGAGGAATGATCCAAGTGGGTTCAAGCAAAGCAACGGCACAAGTGGGACAAGCCCAAGGCTCGAAAATCAAAGTGTTTCTGAAAATCCTTTCGGAACCAAGTTTCAAGTTGTAGATCTCGAAAACCATGAATCCACCGGCGCAAACGTCACCCAATTCAGTGCGACTGAAGGAGTTAGGAGGCAGCCAAAGTTCGAGGAGGTTGACTTGGTGATGTAGGCAGACTAAGGATGTGCAACACCTTTTGCTGAAATACCCGGCGCAGTTCCGACCCAACCTGGCAGTCCAGGGCAAATTTTGTGGGACCATTGAAAAGCACTCCTTCGGTCAAGGTCGAAGGTCACAAAAATAACAACATATTGTTTTGCAAATAACAATAAACATATAGACATGGGTGGCGGGCCACCAACGCCACCCCATGCCGTATCCATATTATTTAAAAATAAAATGTGTTGGGGGTGCAGTCGGCCCCCGCCACCCCAGCGGTACTTTCCTCAACGTCGTTATTTAATTGATGCGCGTTGTTAACTCACTCACCGCCGTCTGATACATCGTGGCGCGTTTCCATATGCGGGCCCGCCCGACTGGGTCCCGCACATCATCATACGGATTTAACTTAAAATATAAATAGCTTAACGCGCTTATTTAAAAATATAAAATGCGTGCTTATGAGCAGGTCGGCCTTTACGTGAGTCGAGTTTGACTAAACACGAGCTCTCCTCCTGCAGCCATTGTGGATCTTCGTCCAACTCGTCCATCGGTGTGCTTGGAGGTACGCACATTTCTGTTGCCTAAACTCTTTCATTCACTTTGTGCGTAAGGATGGACAGGAGCGGGCATGGAAAACGAGGCGATGGAACCCCGACGATTGTAGGAGAGCGGAACCATGATCGATGCCAGTTTTTCCGGAGCCGTGATTTTCACCATCGTCCAGCTAGGCCAAAGTTTATGGATGCAAAAGCTACCTACTACCGCACATAGAGTCCAACGTGTGCTCGTCATTTTGTCATCAGAGGTCTCAACTTTTTGGCCATTTTCGAGATTGGGCGTGTATAAGTGTAATTCCTCATTTTAGTGTGTACTTTCTATTTTTGCCATTTAACGAAAGCGAGCCTCCCCGACCATTAGAGCGCCCGGATACGTAGTCCCTCACTGACCGAAACTCAGATATCAACTCGTGAAACTCCTCAAAGTGCATGATGTTACTGCCTTCTTCTCTTTTTCCTAACATGCCTTTAAAGTTTCTTGTATGCTACACACATTTTCACATGTTAATTCTTTTTATACATCCTCAAACAAAAGATTTTGGATCATGAATGCAAGTAGACAACAGTGGGAAATCATTTATGACAGTGCAAAAGATTCAACTAGTGGTGTGTGTGTGGGTTGTACAAGGCAGGTCCAGACTTTGATCATTAGGAGATGTGTTCGTGAAGATGAGATGCCTGAGATTCTCAAAGCACGTCATGATGAACCTTTGTGGCGGACACTTTGTTGACAGAGGGCAGATGCCTATAAGATCCTTAATTTAGGATATTGTCGCCATCCTTGTTGCAGACATGCTTATGAGTATGTCAGTAGGTGTAGCATAGCTACAAAGGGTAGGAAACCTTCTCCTTCGAGGTGCAGATGCCGACTACAACTCTCGGTACATATTGAACCTTTTGAAAAATGGGCTATGGATTTTGGAGGACCGTATTAGTTCCTCGCAGACATGAAAGAAATATATATATTAGTTCACGCCTTTGATTATGTTACAAAATGGGTAGAGGCCATTAGCCATTACTTTTGTTGCTAATGAAGCATCCGTAGTTACTTTTCTTTTTGAGGATATTTTACTCTGGGCTTTGGTGTCCCAAGGAAATTGTTACGATTGATCAAGGGCTCGCTGCATCAAGGCTAGTGGAACACATAATGGAGAGGCTACAAATCAGGCATAAAGATCTGCTACCTCATCAATCCACAAAAGAAAATGGTCTAGTGGAATCTACTACAGGTCATTGTTGAAGGAATCCTAACAAAGGCTGTTTCATTTACATAGAAGAGATTGGGTAGGATAGGCTGAAAGCCTCGCGCCTATATAAACTACATGGAGAATACACAACGTGGTCATACTCCTTATGAACTTGTTTATGGAAAGAAAGTTTTGTTTCCGTTAAGAGTTCCAGTATCTCGTGTTTTCTGTGGTAGGATGTCAGCTAGGACTTGAGTTGTCCAGGGGCTGAAAAGCATAGATTGGAGCACATTAATGAATCGGATGAGACCAGTACAAGATGCGATTCGGAAACAGACAAGTCTCAGTCCAACTGACAAAGGACTGATATGGCATGAACAAGTACATCAAATTGAGAAGAAATTCAAAGAAGGTAGGCCGGGCTCTCTTTGTTTGATTCAAAATTCAAGGATTTTCTATAGGTAAATTTCAAAAACACATTGGCTTGGGCACATGAAATTGTTGAAATTTTTGACAATGGAAGCGGTATCGGGACAATAGATGGAGAAGAGAGTCACTTTGCTTGCATGGAGTGGTCACTTAGGTGAGATTATATCACAGACCACTTTCTAAAGAGGAAGAATTTTTCAAGAAGTTCCATGAGAAAACGGTGATGTGAAGTTAATGAAGAAAGTAACCTTTTCTTCTTCATCAACTTAGATTTGAATTTTACGTCAAAGCACTTTCTTTTGAGAAAAAAATAAAATTTATAAAACATGAAAACCAATCGCGATTTGGCATGTCATATACGAGAAAAGATAGGGTGGAAACTCGTAGTCTTTACGACACCTCTCAACTTTTCCATTTGTGTTTTGCAGCGGCTGTTACAGAAATCATAAGTTCGATCCACTTTCATCTTTATGTATCCATCTCATTTCTATTTGCATTCCATTTACTCATCCATCCATACTCCATTTCATTCATTCATTCACACTTAGCTTCATTCCATATTTCCATTCATCTCATTCCATGCTTCATCACCTGCACTTTCCATATAAAAAATTTAAAAGTTTGATGTTTCCTTCGCAAATGAATAACACACAGCCATGGATTACGAGTGCCATTTCCCTATATTCTTCCATCCTCCATTTCATAAATTATAATCCATCCCACTTCATCATTCACTTCACACATATCCCAGCTATGCTCATATTCTTCATCATTTATCTTCCTCATTTCCATATACAGTCTCACTTACATTCCAAACCACTCCCATTCCATGATTAAAATTATCTCGAGGTTCATTAGCAGATTTCGAACGGACATGTCGCGGCTAATCGATCTCTTCCGTCGGCCAGGCAAATCGTGCTCACTAGGCTACGGATCCCGATGGGCACCGTACTCCAACGAGACAAATGGCTGAATTGCAACAAGATAATCCAATATATCCATGGACAAGCGAGAATTAAGAAGAGATATGAAGACTCACAAAGTAATGGTTTCAGGAGGAGAATAAAGTATATGAAAGACCTACAAAAAAGCGAGATGAAGAGCAAAGGTAAAAAGTTTTAATTATAATGGCATATCATAAACTTTAGTATAGTTTTAGTTATGAATCATTTGAAAAGTTGTTTTGATTATTTTTTATTGATCATGCCAAATATACCCTCTCACAAAAACTTTTGGATAAAAATCCTTCATTTCAAATCCTATACCAGATCATTATTTAAGTGGTTAAAATGTTGAAGTAATTGATTTTCTCACGTCACCCAGCCAAATCATTTAATGATGATTTTTGAAAGCAGGTGTAAAAATCTCCAGCTTGAGTCTTTTCATTCATTGATTTGTTTTCTTTACCTCACTTCATTAACTCGTTACCTTAACCACTCCCTATTACTCGATTACTGCGACCCTTCATCATTTCATTCCATGAGCAGTATCTCTATCACCGTGAGCGAGAGGTATATCGGTTTGGAATTTGAAAGGGCCATTGTCACCGTGAACGAGGTATATCGGTTTGGAATTTGAAGCCATTGTCACCGTGAAGCGAGAGGTATGTCCATTTGAAAATTGAAGCACTATCCGTAGTGAAGCGAGGAGATATATCGGGTTTGAATATTGAAGCACTATCACCGTGAACCCGAAAGGTATATCAGTTTGAAGGTTGAAGTCATTGTCTCTGTGTGAGTAGAAAGAGTACTAATCTGAAGATTGAAGAAGAAATTATGGGCCTCATTGTAAGAGCTGAACGAGTGGGCACAAAATACACTGGAAGGATACCCTCAAAGCGAGAGAAATGTTGCAACAAGTAGGATGGTTTCAATTCCTTGAGAAATTTAATGGCTTCCACAAAGAAGTTACTAAAACATTTGCGAGGTCATTCAAAAATGTTGCAGAGTTGAAGTTAGAGATGTTAAATTCAACATCATGAGAGTTTTTATTGCGAAGCAACATGATTGCTTAGACATGGAGAAAGATGGTTTAAGAAACAGAGAATTTCATAATGAATCATGGAAGAAAAATCCTCAAATCACCGGGTATGGATGTCATTGTGTTTAAAAAGGAATTCCAAGCTATCGCATTAAAGAATAAATGGAGAAACATATTGCTTATTCTAAAAAAATTTATCACTTGTGAAGGTAGATATGGTACTTTTATGTTTACCATATTAGATTGATAATTCATTTCTTAGAGGAAGAGCCAAATTTGCCCTATTTCTTGCTTCAAAATTTTAAAAAAGATGGCTTCAAGTGTTCAAAGGAGAGTCCAATTCCTAGAGACAACTCTCATACCATCATGGCTTGGTTAAGATTTTAATTGAACACCCTTTAGCCAAAACAAAGATACTTGGGGTAATTTCTTGGTAAGAAATCACTTTGAGGAACCAAAGAGCCTTCACCTCGAACATAAGCCTACAAAGAGAAGTAGAAAATGGAGAGCCTCTAAAATTGAAATTGACAAAACGATACAGGGAAAGTAGTGAAGAAATAATCTGCGAGAGTTGACTCGGATTAAGAGACAACTTAAGGAAGAGAGGGTAATCGGGAGAAAATCTACCACGAGAAAAAGGAGAGGAATCATCCAGCCAAGGAAAGCCATAGACTCGGGGGAAACTAAGGAAAACACGAGATCGAAAACAAACCGGGGTGATAAATATAGAAGATGAGGAAACATCTATTGAAGAGGGTGTTGAAGAAGATTTTGATGAAGAAGCCCCGAAGTGATAGCACAGCAAGAAGTTTATGACTATGTTGAAACATTGGAAAGGAAAGCTTCGGAAAAATATAGATAGAACCCATAGTCCTCCACTATCTAAAATATATGTGTTAAGAAGAGATGAGTGCAGTGCGGAAGTACTTAATAGACATATCAGGACGAGGATGATATTCTAAAGGAACAAATCAAACTAAAAAACCGGTATGAACTCAACCTATCTCTACAAATGGACAAAGTAGAAAGGCTAATGAAAAGTTGAAAAGAGGAACAAGAAACTAATGAGGACGGTTACCAATCTAAGGTTCAAGCTATTCATCGGGAAGTCGAGAAGATCTTTAACTTTCGGGAAAAGAAGAAGAAGAGGGTTAGATGTTCTTGCTGAAAGTCTCCGAGTTTATGGAATAAGTTGCATGAGGACATGCAAGAAGTCAAATGATGGGGGTATAGTTGAGCCCCAAGATTGTTCTTTCTTTCATGTTACTTCACTCCATTTTCATTTTTCCATTGTTATCCCAGGCCCAAATGATCAATGAAATTAGTTAAAATTACTTTAAGAATGAATACCATGGCTAACTTGCTAAGTTTTGCGATTTTGTCATTGTAATGCATTTTGAAAGCGAAACTAGCTACGAATGCGAGACATTCCATAGCTAACCGCCAATTACTGCGAGCTATCTTCATGTTCAAGCATGTTCCGGTGTCCTCTCAAGAAAATCCACATATGGGTTTATTCCACATCATGTCCTCAACGTTTGTTGCTCACCATGAAGAATGAGGCAAGATTACGGGCGTGGTTTTGTACGTGGGAACTCATTCGAGAGGCAGATTCCTAATAGGACTAGGATAGTCTAGATGTCCTTTCCCCTTTACGTTGCCATCTTTAGAGTTCTAGTATGGTTTTGATAGCGAAAAGAAAATGATCCTAGTATTGTTGCAAGTTACATTATGAATATTTGTTATAAATGTGCTTGGGAAAGCGAGAGACAAGCTTTAGATTTTGATTAGATTTCATAGATTGGGTACATTATATTTCTGAAGACAAAGAGAATACTCGTGTTTTACGTTATTTTTCCTTTACATGAAGAATACATCATTGCTTTGAAAGCGTTGAGTTGATTTTTGATTTAGATTAAATACGCGTGGTAGAGGGCCCCTACCTCTGAATGGATTTACTTTCGTAATTTAGATAAGTATATTAGTTTGTTTTCACGTTTTTTGAAGTTTGAGTTCATAGTTAATTTCATTAGTCACTATAGCTATACTTGTTTCTAAGAAAATCTTCCAAAAGATCATGATAATGAATGAGAAATTCTGTAGTGTTATAGATTTTAATTGCAATTTCTTTTGTTCATTATCACGGTTGAACTTATTCTAAGCAAACTCTTCCAAAAAATCATTATGATGGCTAAGGCATGGTAGCAATCTTTGAAGGTTTCATTTTCTTGTTTACACTAAGTAGCATAGCTGATCTTACTCTTAAAATTCTCTTCCAAAATATCATAACAATGGGTAGGAAATAGGTTGTGATGTCTTAGTTTTTAATTGTAATTGCTTTAGGTTTTTCATGTTTGCATTTGCATTGAATTGTCATGATCGGGATTGTTCTAATAAGCTCTTCCAAAAATACCATTCATGATGGAAAAAAATGAGTTGTAGAATCCCATAGATTAATTGCATGATAACTTAGTTAGGGTACTCCGGAGTCAAATTGCATTCAAGTCATGCTTTGTTATTTCGTTTTAAGTTTGATAATGGCTTGTTAGTTCGAAACCTTGTTTGTTGTAGACTAGTGAGCCTTAGTTCGAGTTCTAGCTTAGCTCATTGTATTTACATTCCACATTTATTTGTCATCCATTGCATATTAAATTACATTAGTTGTTAAACTTAAACACCACGGCCTTCATTATTTACAAAACCTCTTTTGTTCCAAATCTATAATTGACTCATAATCATGCGGATGAGGAAGATAGTAATAGTCCAAGGCCTAGAGTACTTTTGCAACCTTTTTACCATTTCACAAACAAACCTTTCCTCAAAGACTATTCTAAAAGGAAATACGTAACTTTTTGAGTGAGGTTTAGTGGTGTTAAACTAAGTTGCATATTAGAATTAGGAGTTGGTTTTAGAGTAGAGATCTTATGATGTTATCAATGTTCTTTTCCAAATATATCTCAACAAACCTTTGATCATGGATGAGATGTTGTATCATTGTGAGTGGATTGTTTAATTGTTTAGTTAGGATAATTTCTACACTTAGCTACCCATTCCTCAAGCTCTTCCAAAATATCCTTAATGAATGGATTGGACAAGTTAATTTCATGTTGTGATTCATTTTCTTGAAGTCGTTATCAAGCTTTGTATTTTTGATAAGTCATAGTTTAGGTTTGGCTTTGTCTCAGTATTTGCATTTGTCATTTGTCATCAACAAATTAGGCTTCACTCTGTTTTTTAACAGGTAGCTTCTTTCCACCGACATTTAGTTCTTTTCCTTGTGAACATAAAACCATAAAAAGACCAAAAACATCATAAAACACTAAACACAATGCGAGTAAGAAACAAACACCTGAGGCACATACGAGTGCACTTCACTTGAGGAGTTTACCAACCCTGGTTGACAATTAAATGAACTCAATTTAGGAGACTAGGTTGAGACCAAACATTTGCCACTCATAAATATGATCGGATATGTTGGTGGCTTTATCTTGCTTCAAAGAGGTCGGGATATGCATCATAGCTTCGTAATGAATCGATAATTGGAAGTGCATCGAGAAAAGCCATAGCTAACGTATTGAAGTCTTGAAAGATGCCACGGGTTAATTCATATACCACTTAGCGGCGGCTGCCAGTGAAAAGTGCCTTTGGAAGAGACGTAGATGAATTGAATCATCCACCTAGGAGTTGGACGAACACCATAGATTATAGGTCATTACATGAGCTTGGGGGTCCTCTCCATCTTTACCTTCAAACTTAGGACAGTCGTCGGGCACCTTGGTTGGAACCAGAGGCTAATAAGGATTTTGAAGAATCGAATCATTGGTAAATTTAGAAACGTCTGGTAATTCCAAGGTGGCCAGGAATGGAAACTGAGGATTGAAAGGCATACCAGGCCCTCGATAAGGACTTGTACCTATACTCCATCCTGGTTGAGCATAACCTTGCCCCCGTTGGTTCTATCCCAGAAGATTCTCACCATAGCGGGTATAGGCCATATAATTAGTCTAATACGGTTACTGATAACCAGTGTATGGGGGTTGATAATAGGGGTATGGAACCTGATTATATGTCATCCCCATTTGAGCAGTATATGGATTTGACTGCTAAGTATAGGTATAGCCTGGTTGTTGAATATAATAATTATAACCTTGGGGCGGGTTGTAAACTGGTCGAGATTGACCTTGAAGATAATAACCGCCTTGAGGTTGAGCGGGCTACTGATAAGTGGGGCCCTGCTGAGCCTAATAAGTGGGGCACACAGGTGGATTCTACTGTGGCATAGTGTAAATCGGTTGTTGAGAAGGGTTGACAGGATGTGCAGGTTGGCCTGCTTGGACAGGTTGAACTGGCTGAACGGGTTGTCTTGGTTCAACAGGTTGACCCGGGTGAACAGGTTGCACTGGTTGAACAGGTTGACCTGGCTGATGAGGGACACTAGGCTGTCCCAGATGGGCCAGTTGGCCTGGTGATGGGATAGGGCCAGGCTATGCCTTATAACCAGTTTGACTTGTAATGGGACCATAAGAGGGCCCTGGCTATGCAACATTCGGACCAATAGGAAACTGAGGTTGCAAAGGTTGCACCATAGGTTGAGGGGGTTGGATTTTCCCCCTAGGACTGTACAATGGCCCCAGTTGGTACCTCGGTTGACCTATGGTTCCTTGAGTTTGCCTCGGTTGGACCATAGGGTGAGGCTGCATAGATTGACTTTGAGGGTTGTAGGACTGTCCTTGCGGATCATACAACAACCCTTGCTGGCCCGAAGGTTGGCCCAGTAAGGGTTGTCCTTGCGGGTCATAAAGTTAACCAGGCTGGCCCGAAGGTTGGCCCTGAAAGGTTTGTCCTTGTGGGCTGGAAGGTTGCCCAACCTAGGCAGATAGAAAACCTTGAACATACTAATAAGCCTCTGGAGTAGGAAAACGTAGAGGGTTTCCCTGGTCATCGTATTGAGAAGTGACGTCTTTGAGAAGTGACGCGGTCCTTATGGACTAAGTAGTAGCAATGGGTGTAGACGTGGCCACACAGACATTGGGCCTGACAGGTACTGATGTGACCTGAGGAGATGACATGAGGGGTATCATTGGGGAAATCCCTAATGAAGGAATAATTGGCCTCGTAGAAGGAGTTGATACTCCCATAGAGGTAACAGCGATCATAATCTGACTTAAAGATCTATACCCTGCTGGAAGCGAAGGACTCGACGAAGACATGACAGATAACTCGGGGTTGTCTTTTGGGAAAAACTGGTAATATTCACCAGACGTGGGGATTTCGTCAATAGGAGAAGGACTGGATGAGCCCATATTTGACTCTGCCACTGGATCTTCTAGAAGACGACGAGGAATAGGAGGAATAACAGCAGCTATAAAAGGCGAACCTAATGTAAGAGGATGGAAATGTTCCCTTACTCCAAATCCAAACCAAGCATTGGATAAGGGCCAATTGAACTCAACTGGTCCTCTAAAGGGAAGCTCAAATAGAATCGGTCCCCCATCGGGAAACTCGGAGACAATAGGCTGCTGAAGTTTAGCAGAGGACTGAGAGACCTCCGATGAATCGTCTGTGTAAGGACTACCAGTAGATGAAACTGAGGGTTCTGACACTGTGATAGTAATGAAAAGAGGAAGAGATCAAACAAAAGCACACAGGAAAAACCCAAGGCACACAATCAAACGACCAACAAGAAAACTCTAAAAGGGCGTGTGATCGTAGGTCATTTATTTTACCACATTGAAACTTAGAAACTTTACCATTTCATGTTTTAAGAGTCGAGAAATGGATGAAAGGTGACTCTCTCTCTTTCAATTTGAAAACAAGCGTGAAAGGACAAGTGCTTGATTATCCTTTCAAATTTAATGAGTCAGAAAATATCAAAATGACTACTCTGGTAATCTAAGCAAAGGGTGTACCAAATATCCGTGAACTGCAATATACACCTTGGTTTCAAAATGAAAGAGAAATCCACCAAGGACTTGACATACGTGCAGGAAATATCCTCGAATGTTGTGTTCGGTGTATCACAGGTATAAGGTGGTAGACTCGGCTTCCTATGGATAAAGGATAGCAACCTAGTGGGGTCTCCCTTTATATACACGACGGTACGAGGAGCACAAGTCCATACTAGCGTTGTCTAAAGCCAAGAGGCGAATGAAAGCTACTAGGTTTAACGACGCCAGAGCCTAGACCTCAAAATATTTCGTTAATATTTAAACACTACCTTAAGGT
This sequence comes from Pinus albicaulis, assembly GCA_034641835.2. Classification (NCBI taxonomy): domain Eukaryota; kingdom Viridiplantae; phylum Streptophyta; class Pinopsida; order Pinales; family Pinaceae; genus Pinus; species Pinus albicaulis. Next base: position 823,001,093 of record CM076579.1, on the reverse strand, counting down.
AAATTGAATAAATTTTAGTGTTGATCTTCAATTATTTTTCAATTTCCAAGCCCTACCGAATGTTATGTCTCAAAATCCTCTAAATGCACACTACATGGCACAATGTATCATTTCGTTCGATGAATAGCTAACTCTGAGAAGGTTGAGAGCTTTCACACAATAACAAAATGATCACAAAACAACCACTAGTGTCTCTAATGCACGCTAACGAAAACTAAAAGCTTTTCTTTCAGAGTTACAAATCACTAATAACACATAAAAGATTTAATCTACATTAACTAATCAAAAGCAAAAGAGATTTTTTGTATTTTCAATGTTTAAGAGAAAAGTGCACTAAACAAAATGAAAACCAATGAAAAGAAATATTTGAGAAGTGATAGCAAAAGAGAAAAGACAAGCAAGTTCACTCAATGCCAAACACACAATCAGACCTCAAATTGACAAAGAAGCTCCTCAAATCAAAGAGGAATCCCAAAGACTCAAATGAACCGTGTAATCTAGGCCCAAAACGAGACAAAGTGGAATTCAAATGGGGAAGAAGCCAATCACTCAAATAACACAACAAAATAATGGAAAACCACCAAATGAATGCAGAGAAGCAATAATGAAATTGACTGATCAAACTAGGACCAAAAATTCTCACGGGAGGCTCGACACACTATAGCACCTAGATGCCCTAGGGCTAGAATGTAAAATTGATAGTAGAGGGAAAAAAACCGGAGGATGAAGGTCACACTTAGTCAAACAAGACTCCATAACACTCACACATTTGAAAAAATGGCACCAAAACAACAAATCAAGCTCATAAAGCTCAGAAAGAAGAAAACCCTAGCACCACATAGGATTGGCGCGACTGTCAGGATGCAACTAGCGCCAGAACTGGATTGGTGCAGGGGATAAACTGGCAACATGCACCAGTTGGCACAACTGTCAGGGCAAAAACCGTGCCAGTTGATTTTACTAATGCAAAAGATGAAAAAGAGCAATCAGGGAGCAGATTAGGGATGGTGAAGCTAAACAAAATTTTAACACTAGAAAAGAGTGAACCAAAAGAGCTGATCAAGCAGGCAAAGACCAAAATCAACCGAAAAGACAAGACAAACTCCAATCAATTTCTCCCCAGTGGAGTCACCAATTTTTTGGAGAGGTAAATCCCCTCTACGGACAGAGGTGATCCCTACTAGCCTAGATCGGGTCAAGCAACAATCGAGTCACGCTAAAACGCAAGTTCCTAATTTCAAAAGACCAAGATGCGACAAGAGGCCTACCTTAAGTCCTATGCTGTTTTTTCTTGCAGAGAATATGGAACTTCCATCCTTTGTTATGGCATATCACAATTCTCCCACCTAGCACGTTCGAACACCTACACGTACACGAAGAAACAACAAAAAAAATAATCGTAAAACCTAATACATGCAACTATGTATCAGTCAGAGAAGATACAACTCATAACATAAAACATGAACATATGAGTGGAACCATAATCGAAGTCATTTATTATGAATCAGAATAAAGAAAGATACAACCTGAGCTCTGACGCTGGATCTCCCTTCGGCGGGTCGACAGCGGAGTACGTCTCGGTAAAGCTAGTCGGGAATGGGACAAGTCTCTCTCTCTTCGGCTGTCTGACGATAATCTCCTTACTAGTGATTCAGCTCTATTTAGGCTAGCTTGCAAAGGGAAAATGACAAGATTATATAGATGGTGGAAGGTGATTTGGGATCCCTACAATGGTGGGATTGGCCCTATCCTCAAGGAAGCTTCCAGGATAGGTGGAAAACCACTTCCCCTATGTTGTGGATCATATCCGCATATCCTTTTCAATTTTTATTTTGAGTATCAAAAATACAAAAAAATTAGAAAATTAGAAAAACATATGTTATAGTATAAGGTTTTTATACTATCTCATAAAAAGAAGCGTTTCAAAGCTCGATGATTATTAAACTTTATTGAAATACATGTTTTGTTTTGAGCTTAAAGTTCAAGCAGCTTCCCGAGCGGAAGTGGTGATCGCGGAAGAGGGGTTCCGAATTAGTCATTACGGTGGGGAAAATAGCTCGTTAATTATCAACACCGGACCCCCCGTAGTTGACTGGTCAGATCTGGAGCGAGCTGTGATCAACGGCTGAGATTCATTACGGGGGGTATAGGTTGAATATTTCTGCTGTACTCCAGGACCCCCCCCCCCCATAGTGACGTCATCAAGCAAAGATCATTTAACTGTGGGCGATTGTGTACTGGTAATCCTGATTCTCTGTCTTTGAATTCCCTCAAGTGGTTGGATAACCTGTGAATGTAACCCCACTCATAAGCGGGGTTTGTGTAAGAATTCTGGTTAATATTGCTGGAAATCCCGAATAAAGAGATGGTGTTGTTTCATTGTTAATTGAAGAACGAAACCGGAGATTTAACCTGAGTTAACAACCGAGGCGAGCGCAAACCTGACGTACACCCTTGGTAAATCATTGTAGCAAAACCATGAGCGGGTTTCGAACCATTCCGCACAACTTTTCGACCATAAGTGGTAATCTTCAGTCGGGCAGCGATTCCATAGGAATTGCGACGCGTGTCCTGGGCGGTATTAGAAGCCACCAGTTAAAGTGCGCCTTCGCGCATTAAACTCCGACTGTGGACGCTGAGCGGAATGAAAATGAGTCATTGATCTGGAGGCACGACATCGAATGGTGATCGCACGTTGAAACTGCCCAGAGTTTAATGAAGGTGAGCGAAAGTTAAGCCAAGTACGATACGAGCGGTTGATTGGTTGACTTGTCATAGAGGTGGGGCCGGGATCCACGGGTTATTACAAAGCGATTTGGTTATAAGGCGTTGAACTATTTAATCAGGTTATAAATCAAATTTCAAAGGTTTATTGTAAAGTTACAAAAGGGGGGAATAGTCATATAAATTTCGGGAACAGTTATATAAGGCCCGAAGGAGTAACATTGGGATATATATATATATATATGTCGAGAATATAATATAATACCAAGTCACGATTATATTTATTTTTCAAATTTCGTTTAGAATTGATAAATAAAAAGAAAGGAAAATGAAGACAAAGCCACGTATATGCTGACCATCCCTCCATTGGGCACTGACCTTCGGCATTGTTGCGTTAGGAGCACCAGTTCATATTGATTAGAAATTTTCAAATTTTATTTATGTTTTTAGTGAAATCATGTAAATGTAATAAGACTTATTTGAGGCACATTCCTCCGTAGTAGTAGTTAGTTTAAGCAGTTAGAATCAGTTAAAGCTGTTAGGATCAGTTTCATTACTGGAAATTGTTATGTGTTATTGTATTTAAAGACAATTGCAAGGAAAAAGAGGGTTCCGAGTTTTTGAACCTCGAAGCTAAATTTTGTACTGGAGAACACTGAATCAATAAATTTTTTTGCAAGTTTCCTTCATTTTATTTATGCTGAATAGTTTCTCAGTTTTCATTATGTTTCCCATGTTTGTGAATAAAATAGAGTAATTTGAGTTGCGGGTCTCTAGATACATGTGTATTTAAGAGTTAAATAAACCTTAATGGGTGCTCCTCTATTTTAACGTTATTATTACTCATTTCTTCATGATTTTACACTGAAAGATTCTGTTTCAAGCAGCATATCAAATTGAAATCCTACCTTTCGTGTTTCTTCCATCCACTCATTTCAGCATAATGAGAATATGGCATTGCAGAATATTGTATGGGTTTAATATTTGAAGTTTATATTATTAATGTTTGAAGGTTCATAAAATAGAGACAAATTACTTTTGTTTGTGACATAATCTTTAATGTCTTGAGCACGGATTCCTTTACACAGTAGGGAATTGTTTCTCAAGGAACAACATTAATTGGTGCCGTTGACGGGGATCGAAGATTCCAAGATTTTCCCTGGGTTTTGTTTTACATTTCCTCTGGTTGTTCAGAGAGGAGGAAATAGTATGCTGTGTTTATTTGAAAATAGCTCTGGCTCCCAAGAAACCTCACACGAGGTCGGATTCCTCTCAGCAAACCGTTCCTATTTTGTCTGATCCTGAGAAGCGTGTTTCAAAGAAGGGCCAGAAACCAAAAATATTAGATACACTTGAAACTACATAGCTCGCACTAGGTAGCAGTTCACACATTTTCTCGTCCAAGAAAGCTTCCAAGAAACTCATTTTCTCGGAAGAAGAATCATCACCATCACCCGTTCGTTTTCAAGAACCCACATTAGAAGAGCAATCTTTGGAGTTTGTGTCTTTTCCTTTTATAGAAACTCAGCCCCATATAGCTACCAGATCTTCTGCAATCGTTCATTCTCCAATTCTTATATCAGTTGTTTCACCTCATTCATCCCTACCTACAACTGGTATTCATTTTACCTCCGCTCAAGGAGCAGTTAACCCGGGCGTAAATATGGCAGTCCCTGCAGCCCCTGCTTTCTTGATGAATATATATGCACCATTAAATCTAGCCCAACCATTGCATGATATGCCTCAGGAGTACCTCAAGTTTCTCCCTAGATTTACTGGTGAAGATGAAATAACCGCAGAACAACACTTGCCCATGTTTTGCACATTTGCAGAGAATTTAAATGTTGAACATTTAGATGTTGTTATGAGACTCTTTGCTCAGTCTCTAAGTGGAGAGGCAAGGAAATGGTTCAAAGGATTGCTTAATGGTTCCATAAATGATTTGGATGCTTTAGAGAGACGTTTCATTGAGAGATGGGGCGAAAAGAGAGACCACGACTATTCTTTGACAGAATTTAATGCAATCAAGAAGAAATCTGATGAAAATATGAGTGATTTCGTAAAAAGATTTAACAAACTGTATAATAGTTTGCCTGCAGAGATGAAGCCTCCTCCTATTGGAGCAAGGGTCATTTTTTCTGGTGCATTTGAATTAGATTTCAGTTTCACATTGAAGGAAAGAAATTCCCCTACGTTGGAGCAGATTTAGACTGATGCTCTGGAGATTGAGGCTAATATGTCCACTGCTGGTAAAGTTCCAGATAAAGGAAAGGCTAAAGAAGAAGCCTCAGCTCAAGATCAGAGAATTGATGATATGACTAAGGTCATAAAAAATCTGTCAAATAAATTGGTAAAGTTGGAAATAGATAGTAAGCCTGCAAGACAGAATAGAGGGGTTTTTAATCCTCAATTTAAAAAATAGCCTCTACAGATTCTACAAAGAGAAAAAAAAGATCAAGATCAGGTGCAAGAACCTTTGTATATAGAGGCAGCCCCATCCCGTTCAGAAGATGATGATGATGAGAGAGAGGATGATGCTCGAATTTCTGCTGTGTATATGGAAGATGATGAAACAGAAGAAGAAGCTGAAGAAGAAGAAATGGAAGAAAATGATCTTTCATTTGATCAAGAAGAGATGGATGATTACTGCAGACAGTTCACATACTTCATGCAATCCGAGTTGCATAAAAAGTATGATTTGAGGTCAAAGAAGAGACTAAGGACTCAAGACAATGAAGAAAAAGAATCAGAAGCAGCACCTACTCCAATGGCGACTCCATTCCAGAAAGATCAAACTAAGAAAACAGATAAGGGGAAAAATCCCATGAACGAAGAAAAAGAGAAGGAAAAGCAGCAAGCAGAAGCTTCTCAAACAAAAGTTAGAGATTCTAATATTTTGGATAAAGTGGTTACTGTTTCTAATCAAAACTCAAATTCCAAGAAATATCAAGAAGAATCTAAAAATTTGACAAAATCAAATCATACTTTCAGTTTGTCGAAAGAGTTGGAGAAAGTGAAGATTCAAGTACCTCTTCTTGAGTTAATGAAAACACCTGGCTATAAGAAAGAGATTGCTGAGTTTATTAATTTATCTCAGTCTGATGAAGTAGGTGATATAGTAAATCTGCAGGAAGAGAAACCAGTGGTTACATTTGGACCTCATGTTGAAGAGGTAGATTCATCTGTCCCTCCTTTTTATATATCACTTCTGTTACATGATTTTGTTCTACATAACTGCATGCTAGATTCTGGTGTGTCCCACAATCTAATGCCATTGTGTGTGATGAAAGAGTTAAATTTGAAAATCACCAAGCCATATCGTGATCTCTATTCTTTTGAATCAAAAAGGGTAAAGTGTGTGGGTCTGATTAAGGATATGGTTGTTACATTGGCTCAAATCCCAGCCAAAAGAATTATGATGGATGTTGTAGTGGCAGATATTCCTGCGAGGTTTGGTATGTTACTATTTAGATCACGGGGGGAAAAGCTTGGAGGATTTTTGAAGCTATATTTTACATATGCTATCATTCCCGTTTTCAATGGTGAAGAAAGGAGGTTGTATAGAGAGACTAGATTTAAAAAAACTACTACCAAGAAAGATGCAGGTAATTCACCAATTTATGGCCAAGAGAAGGATGACCTCTCTTACTTCATGCTGCATGAAGATGCAGAATTTGCTGAAGAATCACAAGGGAAGCTTCCTTCAGCAATTGTACATAAGGAGATGCATTATAACAAGCTATGGAAGTGTTATTTCAATGGTGTGTTTTCCAAAGAAGGTACTGGAGCTGGTTTCATTTTTGTTTCTCCTGAAGGTAACCTTGTGCCTTTTTCTTTAAAATTGGAGTTTGAGTCCACTAATAATGTTGCAGAATATGAAGCATTATTTATTAGTTTGCAGACAACTAAGAAAATGGGAATTCATTCCATGACTGTGTTTGGGGATTCTGAATTAATTATAAGACAAATTAAGAATTTATGTCAAACTAAACATCCCCGGTTAAGAGCATATCGGAATGAAGTCTGGGATTTGATAGAAAATTACTTTGAAGCCTTCAACTTACAGTTTGTTCCCAAGGAAGAGAACAGAATGGATGATTATTTGGCAGCTGCAGCCAGTACGTTCAAGCCTCCGATCAATTCGAGGCTAAGGTATGAAATTGAGATGAGATATAGACCTTCAATCCCAGACAATATTAAACACTGGCAGGTCTTTGAGGACGATGAATAGATTAAGAATATTTTTTTGATGATTGAAGATTTTGAAGGTCATCAGATTGAATTGGAAACTGATGAAGATGAGTGGGCTGGTAAAATCCTAAAAAGGAAGATTGGTGGTCAGGAGATTATTTAGTTGAAAGACAATGTTTTACCAAGAGGCTTGGTTCCTCTCGAAAGACTATTTGGTGCTAATGACGTTGCAGTGAATCAAAAGAAAGCAAACCAAGATGAACAGGTGGAATATTACAACTTGGGGACTCAACAAGAGCCTAAAATTATCAAATTGTTCAAAGGAATCCCGAAGGACTACAAATAAAGGTACATAGATCTGTTTAGACAATTCAAAGATGTATTTTCTTGGTCCTATGACGATTTGAAAACGTATGATAAGGGTATCATACAGCATAAAATCCCACTGAAAGATGGAGTCAAGCCGCATAAACAGAAGCTCCGACAAAACAATCCATTATTGTTGGCTCCAATTGAAAAGGAGGTGAGGAAATTGCTGCAGGCCAAAATAATTGTTCCGCTAAGATATTCAGATTGGGTTTCCAATCTTGTGCCAGTCTGAAAGAAAAATGCGGAGATAAGGTTGTGCGTATATTTCAGGAATTTGAACAGGGCTTCATTGAGAGATAATTATCCATTTCCGAAAATGGATTTTGTCTTACAAAAGGTCATTGGAGCTTACAGGTTATCTATGGTAGATGGTTTTTCAGGGTATAATTAGGTTGCTGTGGAGAAAGAAGATCAAAAGAACACTGCTTTCACTACACCCTGGGGAACATTCATGTACGCCAGGATGCCGTTTGGTCTTATGAATGCGGGGGCCACATTTCAAAGAGCAATGGATATCGCATTTGTGGGAGATGAGTTGTGGTAGTTTATTTGGATGATGTCACAATTTTTTCAAAATCTGATGAGGAGCATTTATAGCATTTGCAGAAAGCCTTCATGAAGTGTAGAAAGCCTTTATCGTTGAATCCTAAAAAGTCTTTGTTTGCCCTGGAGGAGGGTAAATTACTTGGCCACATTGTTTCTAAGGAAGGAGTGAAGATTGATCCAGCGAGAGTCGAAGCAATTTAGTCAATTCCACTACCCCGAAGTAAGAAATATATTCAGCGTTTTCTAGGAAAAATTAATTTTCTAAGAAGGTTTGTTCCTAATTATGCAGAGATTGTTAAAAAGATAACAGACATGTTAAAAAAGGACGCTGAGGTGAAGTGGGACAAAGAAGCAAGGGAGTCTTTTCAGAGGATTAAAGAGGCTTTAAAGGAAGAACCTGTTCTAATCAATCCAGAATATTTGAAGCCATTTCAAATCTTCTCATTTGCCTCTCCCTCAACTATTGCAGCTGTGTTATTGCAGAGAAATGAGGAAAAGTATGAACAACCGGTAGCATATTTCAGTAAAGTTCTCCGAGATGCAGAATTGAAGTATAATATACTGGAGAAACAAGTATATTCTCTGGTGAAAGCATTAAAGGCATTCAGAACCTATATCCTCCATTCTCAAATATTGACGTACATTCCTAATTCTACCGTAAAGGACGTCTTGGTACAGAGCGATGTAGAAGGAAAATGGGGAAAATGGATTGCAAAAACCCAAGAATATGATCTGGACGTTAAACCCACCAAATTGGTCAAAGGGTTGGGGTTGGCCAAATTATTAATAGAGTCAAATTTACAGGCACTGGGAATTAATTTGTTGGCCCCTGTAGAGGACGTCGATGGAGAAACAGGTGATAATCAATCAAAGACAGCAATTAAGTATAAATTTCTCTGCTCAAGTTGGTATAAGGACATTGTTCATTATTTATGCTTTCTTGTCCTCCTTCCATAGATAGAACCAAATACAGAGCCTTAAAGCTTAAGGCTCAACCTTATGTCATAATCGAGGCAAGGTTATATTGGAAGGACCCTGTTGGTGTGTTGTTGTTATGTCTGACAGAGGAAGAAATTTCAGAAGTGATCAAAGAATATCATGAATGCTTGTGCAAAGTTCATTACAGCTAGAAGGTAACTGCTCATAAAATATTCAAATTAGGTTTCTATTGCCCATCTGTGTTTGCTGATGTTTATAAAACAGTCAAAAGTTGTCAGAAATGCCAATTATTTGCAGAAAAGAAAAAGCTAGCTCCATTACCTCTTCTCCCTGTTTTTGTTGAAGAACCTTTTAGACAATGGGGATTGGATTTCATTGGGGAAATCAATCCACCATCCAGTGGGAAATTTAAGTGGATTCTTACTGCTATGAATTATTTTACAAAGTGGGTGGAGGAAATCCCCACTAGGAAGGCAAATGATTTGGTTGTAATGAAGTTTCTTGAAGAAAATATCTTTAGCAGGTTTGGATGTCTAGTAAAGATTGTAACAGATAACGCCCAAGTCTTCAGCTCAATAAGGTTTATTAATTTCTATCAGACTTACAATGTGATACTGTCTCATTCTACAGCTTATCATCCGCAGGGGAATGGATTGGCAGAGTCTTCTAATAAAACATTGGTAAAATTTTTGAAGAAGACAATCAGTGAAAATCAGAAGAATTGGGATACAAAGTTAGTTTTTGCTCTATGGGCAACAAGGATGACCACTAGGAGGTCTACTTGCAAGTCCCCTTATGAGCTTGTATACGGAACTCAAGCATTGTTTCCCACATAGTTGGTAAAACCTGTGATTTCTTTCCTCCAAGATGCTCAAGCAGAACCAAATGCCATGATCAGAAGAATGAACAATGTGATGGAGCTAAGTGAAAACATAAATCAAGTTCGGGACAACTTGCTCACTTATCAGCAGAAGATGAAGGCAATATTTGACAGGAAAGTAAAAGAAGTCATGTTTCAGAAGGGAGACTTAGTATTGACATGGGATACATGAAGGGAAGACAAAGGGAAACACGGAAAATTTGATCCCTTGTGGTATGGCTCATTAAAAATTAATGAAGTAAGAGGAAATAATACTTTCGTGCTAGAAAATCTTGAAGGAGAAGCACTGGATATGCCTATGAATGGGCAATGTCTCAAGCATTAATTTCGACATTAAGCAGCTGTTTGTTCATCATTGTATATATCTGGTGTGATCAGTGTACATTTCCATCAAGCAATGTGTGACTCCATGCCCGAAGTGAAGGCACTGATCTGCAGGTTCTTAGTGTTTTGTGGCAAAAACACTATCCCCAGGTGGAGCCAGATGTTGTGGATCATATCCGCATATCCTTTTCAATTTTTATTTTGAGTATCAAAAATACAAAAAAGTTAGAAAATCAGAAAAACATATGTTATAGTATAAGGTTTTTATACTATCTCATAAAAAGAATCATTTCAAAGCTCGATGATTATTAAACTTTATTGAAATACATGTTTTGTTTTGAGCTTAAAGTTCAAGCAGCTTCCTAAGCGGAAGTGGTGATTGCGGAAGAGGGGTTCTAGATTAGTCATTACGGTGGGGAAAATAGCTCGTTAATTATCAACACCGGACCCCCTGTAGTTGACTGGTTAGATCTGGAGCGAGCCGTTATCAACGGTTGAGATTCATTACGGGGGGTATAGGTTGAAGATTTCCACCGTACTCTAGGACCCCCCGTAGTGACATCATCAGGAAAAGATCGTTTAACTGTGGGTGATTGTGTACTGGTAATCCCGATTCTCTATCTTTGAATTCCCACAATTGGCTGGATAACCTGTGAATGTAACCCCACTCATAAGCAGGGTCTGTGTAAGAATTCTAGTTAATATTGTTGGAAATCCCGAATAAAGAGATGGCGTTGTTTCATTGTTAATTGAAGACCGGAACTGGAGATTTAACCCGAGTTAACAACCGAGGCGAGCGCAAACCTGATGTACACCCTTGGTAAATCACTGTAGCAAAACCACGAGCGGGTTTCGAACCATTCTGCACCACTTTTCGACCATAAGTGGTAATATTCGGTCGGGCAGTGATTCCATAGGAATTACGACGCGTGTCCTGGGTGGTATTAGAAGCCACCAGTTAAAGTGTGCCTTCGCGCATTAAAATTCGACTGTGGACGCCGAGCGGAATGCACATGAGCCGTTGATCTGGAGGCGCGACATGGAACGATGATCGCGCGTTGAAACTGCCCGAAGTTTGATGAAGGTGAGCAGAAGTTAAGCCAGGTACGATACGAGCGGTTGATTGGTTGACTTGTCATAGAGGTGGGGTCGGGATCCACGGGTTATTACAAAGCAATTTGGTTATAAGGTGTTGAACTATTTAATCAGGTTATAAATCAAATTTCAAAGGTTTATTGTAAAGTTACAAAAGGGGGGAATAGTCATATAAAGTTCGGGAACAGTTATATAAGGCCCAAAGGAGTAACATTGGGATATATACATATGTCGAGAATATAATATAATACCAAGTCACGATTATATTTATTTGTCAAATTTTGTTTAGAATTGATAAATAAAAAGAAAGGAAAATGAAGACAAAGCCACGTATCTGCTGACCATCCCTCCATTGGGTGCTGACCTTCGGCGTTGTTCCGATAGGAGCACCAGTTCACATTGATTAGAAATTTTCAAATTTTATTTATGTTTTTAGTGAAATCATGTAAATGTAATAAGACTTATTTGAGGCACATGCCTCCGTAGTAGTAGTTATTTTAAGCAGTTAGAATCAGTTAAAGCTGTTAGGATTAGTTTCATTACTGGAAACTGTTATTTGTTATTGTATTTAAAGACAATTGCAAGCAAAAAGAGGGTTCCGAGTTTTTGAACCTCGAAGCTAAATTTTGTACTAGATAACACTGAATCAATAAAAAGTTTTGCAATTTTCCTTCATTTTATTTATGCTGAATAGTTTCTCAGATTTCATTATGTTTCCCATGTCTGTGAATAAAATAGAGTAATTTGAGCTGCGGGCCTCTAGATACATGTGTATTTAAGAGTTCAATAAAACTTAATGGGCGCTCCTCTATTTTAACGTTATTATTACTCATTTCTTCAGGATTTTACACTGATAGATTCTGTTTCAAGCAGCATATCAAATTGAAATCCTTCCTTTCTTGTTTCTTCCATCCACTCATTTCAGCATAAGGAGAATATGGATTGCAGAATATTGTATGGGTTTAATATTTGAAGTTTATATTATTAATTTTTGAAGGTTCATAAAACAGAGACATATTAATTTTGTTTGTGACATAATATTTAATGTCTTGAGCACGGATTCCTTTACACAGCAGGGAATTGTTTCTCAAGGAACAACACCCTACATGGATATCCAGAGCCAAACCTCCCAACTCATTTTAGAGACACGTTTAGGAGTTGGTTGGAATCAAACTTCCGCCATTTTTTTTTTTTTTTAAATCCTTATTAAGCCTATTGCGAGTGATACAATGGGACAGAGTGCCAGTTGGCGCACCCTCTTTGGTGGATTTCCCCCAATGACATGAGGGCTGAACTGGCTAGTCCCGCCAAGGCCAAAAGGTCTATTTTTAGGGATTTTTACAAGAAATTGTCTTCAGGGGAATGATTTTCCTTCTTAAGGGGAATGACATGAAAGTGGTTTCGGGTCATATCACTACTCACAAGTCATGGAATAAGCCCTCCAATGTGCGGGATGGGGGATTGCAGGGATGGTGACAAATTACTGTGTAACAGTGCGCATCGGTGTGTTCTATGGTATCGTGCACACCGGTAATTGATAGCTCAGGAGAACTAGAGAATTAAAAAATCCAGGTTTTTTGTCATAAATGTTTTTTATTTTAACCCTTTACTAGTGCGCATTTTTTATAGGCGCACCGGTACTGTTTGCTACAAATGCACTGGTTGGTTTATGTTTTGGCGCGTTTTTTATGATGCACCAGTGCGGTTTCTGTCTACCGCACTGAGTGGTTTTGGTGTTAGCGTTATGTTTTATAATGCACCGGCACAAACGATTTGTGAGGCACCGGTGCTCTATTATATTATGACAGACCAAGTGGTGTATACGAAGTGCATGGTGTCTGGTGTGCCAATGATTTTGTCCACACTGGTGCTTTCATTTTTTGAGAGCACCTGTTAGGTCCCTATATTACTAGTATAGTACCTTATTGTTGTTAGTGTAACCCCCTTATTGTTATTATTGTACCCTTGTAACCCCCATTTTGTTATTATTGTGCCCTTAAATTATTATTGTTAGGTCAGCTAGGATTACCTTGTGGCCCACTAGGATTACATTATGGCCCCATGGACTCCTATATATAGAAAGGAGGTTTTGTAAATTGTATCATCCAAGAATTGTTCATTTATGTAATGTGTTGGAGTTTTCCCCCTCGAAGTGGCTTATTTATAAGGCGTTGATATCTATTTTCTTCTATTTTTGGAGCTGGTTACACAACATTTGGTATCAGAGCTTTGGATTTTAGGGTTTTGCTGCTCTAAACAGGTCATCGTGGAATTTTCGCTATAACGTTTTTTCTATGAAGGTTTAGAAACTAAAATTTTTAGGGTGCGAAGCTAAAATCCTAAGGAAACTCATCAAAAAATTTTAGAGCTTGGTTTACAATATTTTCAGAGATATGATATGTGGAAGGTAGTGATTTTTCAAGCTCCCAAATTTCATCTTAAGAGGTGATCATGGGAAAATATTCATAACTCTCTCTATGAGCATCAGATTGGAGTGCCGTAAAAAGTGGTTGCAATTAAATAGACTTTAGTTTCGTGGATATTAATTTTAGAGCCAAAGGATAAAACAGTGACACATGGTAAGTCATACAAGTTTTCTCTACTGAACCAGTCCATAATTAGGTCATTGTGGGAGATTAGACACAACTTTGTCTTGGAGAATCCAAATTAGGTGATACCTGTGGCATTTGAAAGAGAATTCAGAGGGATACGTTGATGCTAAAATTCAAATATTTAAGTGCTAAAATCACAGAGATAATCCAATTTCAATATCGTGCTCCTCAAAAGAAAGAAAAAGGTGTATATTTTTTTCCGAATTACATAAGTCTTGTTTGAAGAATCATTTTGAATTGATTCCAAGGGCATATTGTAGAATAGATATCAGTATTGGGTTCTAAAAGATGTCGTGTAAAAATAATTTAACACCCATTAAGCCTTTAGAAGGTTGTACGATGACTCATGAGGATGAAGAATTGCAACATGATCTATCAAAATTACAAGAGCAAGTACACCAGATTTCGCTCTCGCAAAAAGCAACAAAAAATGAAATGGAAGTTTTGAAGAAAGGCGTGGAAGCAAAGATGGACAGTTTGAAGAAAGGCATGGAAGCTAAGATGGATGGCATGGAAGCTGGCATGGAAGCTAAGATGGATGACATGAAAGACAAAATGGAAAACATGAAGCATGATCTAAAAGCAGATATGGAAGGTTTGACAAAGTTGATACAAGAAATGTTTCCTAATGGTGAAAAGATAGTAGAAGAACCACATGATGAGAACAAAATAAATGTTAATCGTGATTTCATAAACTCTAATGTTGGCAGGAAGAACCACCATATTCCAAAATTGGATATGAGGAAGTTTGATGGAAAGGAGCCTGTAACATGGATACTACAAATGGAGCAATATTTTGATCTCCATAACGTGCAAAACACACAAAAGGTACGCATTGCAACTTTACATTTAGAACAAAATACATTTGTATGGTATCGATGGCTTTGCTCCCGTAAAAAAATTGTCACTTGGTCAATTTTTACGGAGAAAATGATAGCACATTATGAGGATACAAAGAGCAACACCTTCTTTAGCCAATTGATAAATCTCAAACAAAAGGGTTTAGTGGGGCAGCACATTGAGGACTTCCAAAAATTGAATATAAGGGTAATTGATATTCCAGAGGAACACAGGATTGATTTCTTCATAGGTACTCTAAAGGATAACATCCAACATGAAGTTTGTGTTTTGGAACCTGATTCATTGGAGAAGGCATTCAGGTTGGCAAGAAAAGTTGAATGTAAAATTATGGCGACAAGGAAGCCTAACACTCAATTCTATAAAGAAGGAAGTGTTGCTACACCTAGATTTCCACAACCTACAAGGTTGACACCACAATAATTGGAAGAAAAAATAGAAAAAGGGATTTTCTACAGTTGTGATAGCAAATACACTAAAGGACATAAGTGTGCTAAGAAGAAATTATTTTACATAGATTGCGAAGAGGAAGAAGAAAATGAACAAGAAGAGGATATACAGCAGGAACCAGCCCTAGAAGAAGAAGAAATGAATCCGACCATATCGTATAATGCAATGGTAGGAATTACCACTCCTCAAACTCTCAAGATAGAAGGACATATCAAGAAGAAAAAGGTAATAGTGTTGATTGATTCAGGTAGCACCCATAATTTTATTCATTGTAAGGTAGCCAAGGAATTAAATTGTTTTCTATACCCAGCACCAGAATTTCAAGTGATGGTTTGAAATCGAGGAACTATAAATTGCTCTACAAAATGCTATAATATCAAGCTAACCATGGGGGAATATGTATTGACTAGTCCAATGCTTTCCATTCCTATGGGAGGTGCTGATGTTGTACTAGGAGTACAATGATTACAATCTTTGGGGACAGTAGCTTTTAGTTTTCAAGAACTTTTCTTGAATTTTTTTTCAAAAGGAAAGGAATTCGAATTACTGGGTATTGTGAGGAAGCCAAGAAAGATAAAAATCTCTAATGTCATGACAAAGCTTCTAAAGAAAGAACAAAGAGGTGTAACTGCACAATTATGCTCACTAGAAGTTCCAACATCAAAATCATCTATTTCTGCAGATCTCCAACAAGTCTTGGACAATCATTCCAAGGTGTTTTAAACTCCCAAAGGACTCCCACCTATTCGTGATCATGATCATGCTATTCATTTGATTCCAGGAAGTGTTCCTCCAAACATCAGGCCTTATAGATATCCTTACATCCAAAAGAGTGAAATTGAACTTATGATTGCAGAAATGTTAGAGGCGGGTATAATTCAACCTAGTCAAAGTTATTTCTCTGCTCCTGTAGTATTGGTACACAAGAAGGATGGATCATGGCGAATGTGTCCCGATTATAGGGAGCTCAATAAGCTCACCATTAAAGATAAATTTCCCATTCCTGTGATTGATGAATTATTGGATGAATTACATGGAGCAATTTATTTTACCAAGTTGGATCTTCATTCAGGATATCATCAAATTAGAATGAAGACTGAAGATATTCCAAATAAAACATTTTGAACTCATGAGGGTCATAATGAATTTTTGGTCATGCCTTTTGGCCTTACCAATGCGCCTTCTACATTTCAAGGGTTGATGAATTCCATTTTCAAACCCTTCCTTAGAAAATTTGTGCTAGTATTTTTTGATGATATACTAATCTACTACAGGTCGTGGAAGGATCATGTTGAACATGTTGACAGGGTGCTCAAACTATTGCAGGAGAAACAAATATATGCAAAAACATCCAAATGTTTCTTTGGAGTACAAGAGGTGGAATATCTGGGTCATATTGTATCTCATGAGGATTTTAAAGTAGACCCTAAAAAAATTAAATCCATTAAGGAATGGAAATTCCCCACAACCATAAAGCAGTTGCGAGGATTTCTCGGGTTAACTGGGTATTATCGCAAGTTTTTTAAGAATTATGGGAGAATAGCAACACCTCTAACAACAGTATTGAAGAAAGATTCATTTTCATGGACTCCTGAAGCAACTAAGGCCTTTCAACATCTTAAAGAGGCAATGTGCCTAGCACTGGTCTTAGCTACGCCAGACTTCATAAAAACCTTTATTGTGGAATGTGTTGCCTCAAGAAATGGAATCGGTGTTGTTTTAATGCAGGAAGGAAGACCCATTGCTTTTGAAAGTCATCAAATCAAAGGAAAGTATTTACAGAAACCTATTTATGAGAAGGAAATGTTAGCAATACTGCATGCACTAAAGAAATGGCAAACTTACCTAATGGGAAGACACTTCAAGGTAAAAACTGATCATGATAGTCTTAAACACTTTTTGGAACAAAGACTATCTTGAGAAGAGAAGCAAAAATGGGTCACAAAGATGTTGGGTTATACTTTGAAATAATCTACAAAAAATAAAAGCTCAATGTTATTGCAGATTCACTCTCAAGAAATAATGAAGAGGTGGAATCATTTCTTTGTGCCATTTCTATTATCCAACCAGATTGGATAATTGAAGCAAGAGATGAATGGAAGAAGGACAAAGATGTATGGACACTAATTCAAAAGTTGCAGCAAGATCCTAGTACATCTGATACATTTAGTTGGAAAAATGATTCCTTATGGTACAAATATCACTTATATATTTGTAAGAATTCCCAACTAAAAAAAAGATTCTTCTGGAATTGCACACTTCTCCTTTAGGAGGACACTCAGGATTTTTAAAAACTTACCACGGGGTGAAGAAAGAATTTGTTTTGGATGGCCTTAAATCTTATATTCAAAATTTTGTGGTGGAATGTTTGGTTTTCCAGCAGAATAAAGTTGAGACAATTAAGACCCCGGGACTTCTACAAACTTTATCTATTCCAAGTCAACGTTGGGAGGAGATTTCAATGGATTTTATCACAAGTTTACCTAAGTCTGAAGGAAAGAGTATCATCATGGTGGTAGTTGATAGACTTACCAAGTATGCACACTTTGGTGCATTATCTCATCCATTTAAAGCAAGTACAGTTGCTACTACATTTATGGACACAATTCAAAAGCTACATGGAAACCCAAGGGTTATTGTGAGTGACAGAGATCCCATTTTTACTCGAAATTTTTGGACGGAGTTATTTTCTTGTTTGGGTACTCAATTAGCTCATAGCTCATCTTATCATCCTCAATCTGATGGTCAAACTGAGATAGTAAATAAATGTTTGGAAGGATATCTTCATTGTTTTGTATCTGATAAACAAACACAATGAGTCAAGTGGTTACCTCTCGTTGAATGGTGGTATAACACTTCCTTCCATACTACAGCAAAAATTACCCCATTTATAACACTTTATGGATATCATCCACCATCCATCACATGATCTTTAAGGGAAAATTCAAAGGTTCAAGCAGTGGAAGATCACATCAAGCATCATTGAGAAGTTCTCCAACTCTTAAAGGATAACCTAAATTTGGCACAAAATCGAATGAAACAACAGGTAGATCAACATCATAGTGAGAGAAGTTTTGATGTAGGAGATTGGGTATTTTTATGGCTACAACCATACAAAAAAATGTCCCTACAGCAAGCTAAGAAGGATAATAAATTGAAACCAAAGTACTATGGTTCTTACAAGGTGTTGCAAAAGATTGGTACTATGGCATACAAATTGGAGCTTCCTGCTTCTTCGCGAGTGCATCCAGTTTTCCATGTTTCATGTTTAAAGAAGGTTATAGGTGAAAATCTTCCAGTTCAAACAATATTGCCAGAACTTGATGAGGAAGGAAAAATCATATTGGAACCTGAAGCAGTCATGAAAACAAGAACTTGACAGCTATGGAATCGATCAATTTCAGAGTATCTCATCAAGTGGAAGAACTTACCCACTGAATATTCTACATGGGAGGATGAGAATTTTATACAGAAGCACCCAAAGCTACTCAAGCATTGAGGACAACACTTTTTTGAATGAGAGGGGCATGTTAGGTCCCTATATTACTAGTATAGTCCCTTATTGTTGTTAGTGTAACCCCCTTATTGTTATTATTGTACCCTTGTAACCCCCATTTTGTTATTATTGTGCCCTTAAATTATTATTGTTAGGTCACCTAGGATTACATTGTGGCCCACTAGGATTACATTATGGCCCCATGGACTCCTATATATAGAAAGGAGGTTTTGTAAATTGTATCATCCAAGAATTGTTCATTTATGTAATGTATTGGAGGTTGCCCCCTCGAAGTGGCTTATTTCTAAGGCATTGATATCTCTTTTCTTCTATTTCTCGAGCTGGTTACACAATGGAACTGGGGGTAGTTTTATCAATAAGAGCACCGATAGGAAAACATCCGCAAAACACTCTGCCCGCCAACCTCGTCTAGTAACCTCCGCTAGAAATAGATGTATCGGCTATTTTTCTTTGTGGTTCCTCAAAAACATCTGCTAGAGGGTATTTTCCTTGTAGTGTAAGGTTAAGGTTAAGGTTAGGGTAAAGTTAAAGTTAAGGTTAATTCAAGGTTAGGTTAAGGTTAAGGTTAAGGTTTGGGTTAGGTTAAGTTAAAGTTAAGGTTAAGGTTAAGGTTAAGGGTAAGGTTATGGTTAGTTTAAGGTTAAGGTTAAGGTTAAGATAAGGTTAAGGTTAAGGTTAGGTTAAGGTTAGGGTTAACGTTAAAGTTAGTTTAAGGTTAGGTTAAGGTTTTGTTCAAGGTTAACCTAACCTCTAGGTTAGGGTTAGGTGTTAGGTTAGGGTAAAGTCAAGGTTCAGGTTAAGTTTAAGGTCAATGGGAAGGTTAAGGTTAAGGTTAGGTTAAGTTAAGGTTAATGTTAAGGTTAACGTTATGTTTATAGTTAAGGATAAGTTGAAGGTTAAGGGTAAACTTAAAGTTAAGGCTAAGGTTAGGGTTAGGTTATAGTTAAGGTTAAGTTTAGGTTAAGGTTAAAGTCAAGGTAAAGGTTAAGGTTAAGGTTACGGGTTTAGTAAGGTTAAGGTTAAGGTTAACGTTAGGTTAAGGTTAAGGGTGAAGGTTAACCTTCACCCTTAACCTTACCCTTAACCTTAACCTTCACCATAACTTAACCTTAACCTTAACCTTAACTATAACCTAACCTTGACCTTAACCTTAACTTAACCTAACCTTAACTTTAACCTAAACTTAACCTTAACCTTAACCTTAACCTTAACCTTAAATTTAGTCTTAACCTTGCCCTTAACCTTAACCTTGACTTTACCCTTAGCATAACCTTAACCTTAACCTTTAATTTACCCTTAACGTAACCTTAACCTTGACCTTATCCTTAAACTTAACATTAAATTTACCCTTAACGTTACCCTTCACCCTTAACCTAACCATAACCTTAACCTTAACCTAACCTTAACCTTACCCTTAACCTAATATTAACCTTAACCTTGACCTCAACTATAACCTAACACTAACCTTATCCTTGACTTTACCCTAAACATAACCTTAAACTTGACTTTACCCTTAACCTTAACCTAACTTTAAACTTAACCTTCTCATAACCTCAACCTTTAGCTAACCTTAACCTTAACCTTAACCTTAACCTGACTAAACTCATAACCTTAACCTTTAAAATTACCCTAACCTTAACCATAACCTTAACCTTAACTTTACCCTTAACATATACTAACTATAACCTAACCTTAAACTTAACCGTAACCTTAACCTTAACCTAACCTTAACCTTAATGCTAACCTTAATCTTAAATTTACCTTTAACCTAACCTTAACCTTTACTTTAACCTTAACTTAACCAAACCTTAACCTTAACCTAGCCATAACCTTAACCTTACCTTAACCTAGCTTAACCTTAACCTTCCCCCAACCTTAACCTTAACCTTAACCTTAACCTTAACCCTAACCTAACCTTAACCTTAACTTTACCCTTAAACTTAACCTCACTAAACCCGTAACCTTAACTATAACCTAACCCTAACCTTACCCTAACCAAACCCTTAACGTAACCTTAACCTTAACCTTAACCTTATCCTTACCCTTATCTTAACCTTAACCTTGACCAAATCCTTAACCTTAACCTCTACCAAACCCTTAACCTTAACCTTAAATTGACTAAACCCGTAACCTTAACCTTAAACTTAACCTTAACTATAACCTAACCCTAACCTTGACAAAACCCTTAACCTTAACCTTAACCATAACCATAACCTTAACCTTCCCCTTGTTAGTGTTAGTATTGTCATACTGCCATCAGTGATCAAATATGCTCTTTTTCATTTGCATAGTAGGAGTCGCATACTATAAAATTTTATCATTCCATTAGGTCATGGATTCACTGATGGTATTGGTCACTTCATCAGTTTTCCCTCATGTAAACACTTGCTGATTCTCCTTTATGGTCTTCAATCATGGATAACTTTCACATTGCAGTTCATGTTATTAGGTCATAGGGTTGGTCTCATTAGGTCTTATGGTTCCACCATGGTCAAATTTATCATCAAAGTGTCAATAAATATCAGCAAGGACATGAGGATGCCCAATAAAATGAAAGCATAGTATCTGGAAAAATCAAAGAAGTTTTCTTTCATCTAGATGTAAATTTCACCTTAAAACATGTTTTGAGGTGAAAACAAGGTACTTTGTTTTTATTATCATCTTTTATGTAATTTTATGTCTCTATATGTAATAAGTTGGGCTTCAGAAGCTGCTATCTCCACAAAGCCACTATTAGTCTTTTGCAACCCATTTCCAAAAATGACAAAGCGAATTTTTCTCTGCCTATTTTTCAAAGGTGTTCTACATAGGATTTTCAGTTCAAATCACATTCCAAGTATGTTCATTAGAAGGAGCTCGGAAAGAGATTTCCAGCTATATATCACACTCCCAAAACCGACTTCTGTATTGGAAAATAGGCCCAAATGAATAAAAGGCCCCAAAGCACAATTCAACCCTTTTTTTATTGTTCTGCTGGCCCTTTAAGCTTTATAAATTTTCTGCCTTTAACGCGAAGTCTAAAATTTCCACATCCTAAAAAACCATGATGCAATGGCCCATCACCGATGTGATACCATCGCACCTTCGCATTGCAACTTCGCACCAATCCCCAGCACTTAATGCTGCACATTCGTTTTCGTCGATGCGATAAGTCACTTCATCGCATCGCATTATTAGCATTCCCTGTCACCACTTAAACTCTTCCATCTTCCTTCTACCGATGCGATAAGTCTTACATCACACTACGCGATCACTTCCTCCAACGATTTGACTCCTTCTCGCTCTATTTCCTCGATGCGACCATTCCTCCATCGCATATCGCATGTCATGATTTCCCCCCGCCATATGTTATGACCACTACCCTTCCTAAATTTCGATTGTGATGTCACAGTCCCACCAAAAGTATTTTTGCTCCATTCGAATGGAAAAAGATTTTCCCTGTGTAAAAAGCACAAAATTCATTATTATTGGTTTTGAAAGGATTTCTTCGGTAATCCTCCATTCCTATCGTGTCGGCTTATCCATCGCTCCCTTATCCTCGGTCTATACACCATTGCACATTCCTCCCATCGCATCGCTCCATCACTTCATCGCATATCGCAATTTCCTCCGCCAAAGTAATCCCACTTCTCTTTGCGATTGCGATTGTGATTCCCAATCCCACCAAAGTATTTCCGCTATTTTCAAGAAAAAAAGGTAATTTTCTCCATTAAAGAGGCAATTTCGATTTTATTGGTTTAAAAGGGTTTTCTTCAGAAAAAAGGTTAAAAGAGGCAGACATTCTGTTAAGGCAGTAAGAAAACCATGAAAGTAGAGATTATTATGACGTCATACATGAAACAACAGAAAATGATAACTGAGGGAGCAGGTTGGTTCCAAATTTGTTTTTTTTGTCTATTGTTGGAGTAAACATAACAATTTATTCTTCCATATGGTAAAATATGCAGTTCTCTCTTTTTCAGAGGCATTTTGTTGGGTTTTTCTATATTCAAATTTCAGTTTCAGGGCAAGTGAAACAACTCTTCCTTCTACAGATTCGCCCCTTGAAACTTCTCTATTTAATGTAATTTCTGAGTCATTTGTAATGGTGGAAAAAGTTGGAAATCACTGGGGACACACTGAGCTTCACTGTACATATTTATAACAAGTTTGGCAGGGAATTAATAAAGACTTGTAGCAATTTTTTATGGGATCCCTGTGGTATGAATTTTAGCACAACATATTCTTTTGTGATCATTTTTTAAATGTTATGTATTCCATTTCATTCATTCCATTATTTATGTTGAATGTTTTCAAGTTATATAGGTATAATCCATTGTTAGAGTGCTCTGCCTTGGGAAAAACATTCAATATTTTATGTTTTCTATTATTTGAAAAGGATCCATCTCATATGCCCTCCTCAGCTCCTCACCATTCTTAAACATTTCATAATCATTAAATCAAAGTTGTTAAAATTAATGCCTACCTTTCCCCATAGAATACCCTGTATTTTTTATTTAATTCCCCAGATTTAAACTACCTAGCTCCATCTAATCCAACATTTAAGAAACCCAGAAAATTTATAAAAATATTTCAAGCTACTATACCTAGCCTAAAATCATTTTGCAGTCATAATTCATTGAGATATATTTATGGAGAGAGCCCTCTCCATGCCTTGTAGGGCTAGTTACGAGGTTAATCATGGTTTTTGGTTACCCTGGCTTGCCTTCCTTCAACCTGAGGTCAATCTAGGTGATAACATAGTGGCGACCATACTGGGGTAGAAAAAGTAAAGACTAAAAGACAAATATTCCCTGGAAAAGAATGACAAAATATCATATCTAAATGTTGATGGTGAACAACAGTTGGATACATATAAAGGCTGAACCATTCACCTGGCAACTCCATTTACTGAAATATCCATAAATCAACACTTCATGGTGACTCCACTATAGGGAGATTAGTAGCTTTAAGATTTTTTAAAGATGGAACGTATTACAAGAAGATATGCTCCCATGAGCTGAGATCACATTCCAAGTTTCCCAAATAAAATGCCTAAGGTAGATTGGCAAAGGAATTTTCCTATGTTCAAAAATGTGAAAGATAATGATGTTGCTCTTCATCTGGTGAGATTTCACATGCATGTGCGTAGATTAAATATTGATTTTCCTTAAGATTGCTTGATGAAGTTATTCATGGCCACTCTGGAAAATGAAGCTCGATCTTGGTATGAAATTTTTCCACCTGCTTCTATTTATTGTTTAAAATATTTTCATACCATATTCTTTGAGAGGTATAAAGAATCATGTCCATCTTTAATACTAGTTTAGAACTGTTGTAAACATGTTAATAGTTTCATTGAAAATCTTGGGATTTTTTATGAAGATGATGAATTCATGGATGATGAGATCATGGAAGCCCTGTATGAAAATCCATTTCAACAGCATAGAGAAATATTAGAGGAGACTTATCAAGATCAGCAGGTTGAGGATCTTTGTACAGTTGAAAATGATGAAAGACAAGGTCTTATTTTAGATCTGATTGCAACAAAATATGGTATGCAAGAAAATGAGGTTCCAATCTCAGATTGTGATAAAGCCAATCTGTCCAATCCAGATCTAGATTCAAAATTTGACGATGAAGAGTGTGTTATTCCCAATCCCATGAACGAGACCTCTATTGTTCAGGTCACCTCAAATGAAGAAAACATAGTCATAGATCTAAATGTTCTCATCCAGTTAGAAAAAATTATTCTCAAGGAGGTAATCCATTCCTTCTATTAAAAACAAGATGAGATCTTTGTTCAAGTAAGTGAAAAATTTTCTTTGGATGAATCTGTGTAAATAATAGAAATGACAATGTTGGATTTCAAGAAAAATCTGAAATTTTTTCTCTTATGACTGATGAGTGTAATAAGAAACATGACAATTTGGTTGCCATGTCATATGAAGATGATCAACAATATATTTAGACTGCAGAGGACCAGAGCATTAAATATTTCCATTTGGATTTTTCTTCCCATGTCTCATGCCTTGAAATGTTTTTTCAAGAAGAAATCTGCTCACTTACTTGTTCAGAATTTTTTGACGACCAAGAACACACTCCTGCTAAGGTACATTATGAAGAGAGATCAGAATCAAAAGAAAAGGGCACCTTATTGCCTCTATATCAACAGGAGGTATATTTTCATGCTTTTTAGGATCCAGTGGCAATCTATTGCAGTCAGCAGTGAAGGTAATTATCACAGTATTCAACGATGAAGGAGATCATTGTCAACTATGTCTTTGGCTGTCCAATTGTAAAGATGTATTACTGTCTAGAGAATTTGATTGGGAGAATTAATCAAGGATGAATTTGCTGGATTGGTTACACTGGAATTTTGATATCTCCCAATTGCACATATATTCAAAAAAAAACAAGTGGTTTTCATCAGGATTTGAAGCCCTCAAGTCTTGGTGATGTACTAACATCAATGTTCAATTTTTGAGTTTGGTTTTGAGTCACTTTTGAGTTAGTCTATTGTGTCAAGTCTCTTTTAGTATTTAGTTTGGTTTTTAGCTATTGACCCCGTTGCCCAATGGATAAGGCTACTAGGTCTATGATGTTCTTGGCACCTTCAAGGAGCTACCATCCCCATTGGAGCCAATGTTAGTGTCAGTATTGTCATACCGACATCAGTGATCAAATCTTCTCTTTTGCATTTGCATAGTAGGATTCCCATACTATAAAATTTTATCATTCCATTAGGTCACGAATTCACTGATGGTAGTGGTCACTTCATCAATTTTCCCTCATGTGCTGCTTCTCCTCTCTTTGGTCTTCATTCATGGATCACTTTCACGTTGCAATTCATGTTATTAGGTCATAGGGTTGGTCTCATTAGGTCTTAGGGTTCCACCATGGTCAAATTTATTATCAAAGTGTCAATAAATATTAGCAAGGACATGAGCATGCCCAATAAACTCAAAGCATAGTATCTGGAAAAATCAAAGAAGTTTTCTTTCAGCTGGATGTAATTTTCACCTCAAAACATGTTTTTAAGTGAAAACAAGGTACTTTGTTTTTATTATCATATTTTATGTAATTTTATGTCTCTATATGTAATAATTTGGGCTTTAGAAGCTGCTATCTCCACAAAGCCACTATTAGTCTTTTGTAGCCCATCTCCAAAAAATCCAAAGGGGCTTTTTCTATGCCTTGTTTTCAAAGGTGTTCTCCATAGGAGTTTCAGTGCAAATTACATTCCAAGTATGTTCATCAGAAGGAGCTCGGAAATATCTGTCCAATGATATATTACACTCCCAAAACCGACTTCTAGATTGGAAAATAGGCCCAAATGAATAAAAGGCCCCAAAGCATAATTCAACCCTTTTTCTATTGTTCTACTAGCCCTTTAAGCTTTATAATTTTTTTTCCTTTAACGTGAAGTCTGAAATTGTCACATCCTACAAAACCCCGGTGCGATGGCCCATTTCCGATGTGATGCCATCGCACCATCGCATCGCAACTTCGCACCAATCCCTAGCACTTAACACCGCACATTCGTTTTCGTTGATGCGTAAGTCACTTCATCGCATCGCATTATCAGCATTCCCCACCACCACTTAAACTCTTCCATCATCCTTCCACTGATGTGATAATTCTTACACCACACCATGTGATCACTTCCTCTAGCGCTTTGACTCCCGCTCACTACATTTCCTCGATGCGACCATTCCTCCATCGCATATCGCATATCGCAATTTTCCCCCGCTATATGTTATGACTGCTCCCCTTTAAAAATTGCGATTGCGATGTCCCGGTCCCACCAAAATTCTTTCTGCTCCTTTCAAAAGGAAAAGGCTTTTCCCTATGTAAAAAGTGCAAAATTCATTTTTATTGGTTTTGAAAGGATTTCTCCTGAAATCCTCCATTCCTATCATATCGACTTATCCATCACTCCCTTATCCTCGGTCTATACACCATCACGCATTCCTCCCATCGTTCCATCGCAATTAGTGATTTCCTCTGCCAAAGTAATCCCGCTTCTCTTTGCGATTGCAATTGTGATTCCTGGTCCCACCAAAGTCTTTCCGATCTTTTCAAGAAAAAAGGGATTTTTCTCCATTAAAGAGGAAATTTCGAATTTATTGGTTTAAAAGGGTTTTCTTCAGCAAAAAGGTTAAAATAGGCGAACAATATGTTAAGGCCATGAGAAAACCATGAAAATAGAGATTATTACGGTGTCATACATGAAGCAATAGCAAATGATAAATGAGGGAGCAGATCAGTTCCAGATTTGTTTTTTTTGTCTATTGTTGGAGTAAACGTAACAGTTTATTCTTCCAGATGGTCAAATATGCAGTTCCTTCTTTTTCAGAGGCATTTTGTTGGGTTTTTCTATATTCATATTTCGGTTTCAGGGCAGGTGAAACAACTCTTCCATCTACAGATTGGCCCCCTTGAAACATCTCTATTTAATGTAATTTCTGAGTCATTTGTAATGGTGGAAAAATTTGGAAATCACTGGGGATGCACTCAGCTTCATTGTACATATTTGTAACCTGTTTGGTAGGGAATTAATAAAGACTTGCAAGAATTTTTTATGGGATCCTTGTGGTATGAATTTTAGCACAATCTCTTCCTTTGTGATCATTTGTTAAATTTTATGTATGCCATTTCATTCATTCCATTATTTCTGTTGAATGTTTTCAAGTCAGATAGGTAGAATAGATTATTACAGTGCTCTGACTTGGGAAAAACATTCAATTTTTTATGTTTTCTATTGTTTGAGAAGGATCCATCTCATATGCCCTCTTCAGCTCCTCACTAGTCTTAAACATTTCATAATCATTAAATCAAAGTTGTTGAAATTCATGCCTACCTTGCCCCATAGAATACCCTGTATTTCTGATTTAATTCCCTAGATTTAAGCTGCCCAGCTCTATCTGATCCAACAAAAACCAAGAAAATTTATAAAATATTTCGAGCTACTATACCTAGCCTAAAATCATTTTGCAGTCATACTTCATTGAGATATCTTTACAGAGAGAGCCCTCTCCCTGCCTTGTAGGGCTAGCTACGAGGTTAAGCGTGATTTGTGGTTATCCTAGCTTACCTTCCTTCAACCTGAGGTCAATCTAGGTGATAACACTGCTAACCTTAACTTTAACCCTAACCTGAAAAAATCCTTAACCTTAACCTTAACCTTAACCAAACCTTAACCTTAACCTTAACTTTACCTTTAACCTTCACTATAACCTAACCTTACCTTTACCTTAACCTTAACCTTAACCTTAACCAAATCCTTAACCTTAACCTTAACCTTAACCTTACCCTTAACCTTGACCTTAACCTAACCTTAACCTTAACCTAACCTTAACCTTAACCTTCAACCTTAACTGTAACCTTAACCTTCACTATAAACTATCCTTAACCTTAACATTAACCTTAACCTTAAACTTAACTATAGCCTAACCCTAACCTTACCCTAATGATAACCATAACCTTAACCTTAACCTGAACCTTTACCCTAACATTAACCTTAAAATTAACCTTAACCTTACCCTTAATCTTACCCTTAACCTTATCTTAATCTTTACTTAACCTAACCTTAACGTTGACCTAACCTTAACCTTGACCTTAAATTTAACCTTATATTACCCTTAACCTAACATTAACCTAAATGTTATGGTTAAGGGTAAGGTTAAGGTTAAGGTTAGGTTAAGGGTAAAGTTAAGGTTAAGGTTAGGTTAAGGTTAAGATAAGGTTAAGGGTAAGGTTAAGGTCAAGGTCAAGGTTAAGGTTGGTTAAGGTTAAGATAAGGTTAAGGTTAAGTTAAGGTTACGAGTTATAGTTAAGGCTAAGGTTAGGTTAAGGGTAAGATAAGGTTAACCCAACCTTAACCTTGACCTTAACTATAACCTAACCCTAACCTTGACCAAACCCTTAACATTAATATTAACCTTGACTTTACCCTCAACCTAACCTTACCCAAACCTTACCCTAACCATAACCTTTACTTAACCTTAACCTAACATGAACCTTGACCTCAACCTTAACCTAACGTTAACCTTGACCTTAACTATAACCTAACCCTAACCTTGACAAAACCCTTAACCTTAACCTAACCTTGACCTTAACTATAACCTTAACCTTAACCTTAACTTTACCCTTAACCTTAACCTTAAGTTTAACCTTAACCTTCCCCTAACCTTAACCTTAACCTTAACCTTAACGTTAACTATAACCTAACCTTAACAAAACCCATAACTTTAAACTTAACTTGACTAAACCTGTAACCTTAACCTTAACCTTACACTTAGCCTTCACCCTTAACCTAACCTTAACCTTAACCTTCACCCTTAACCTAACCTTAACCTTAAGGTTAAGGTTAAGGTTAAGGTTAGGTTAAGGGTAAGCTTAAGGTAAAGGTTAAGGTCAAGGTCAAGCTTAACCTTAACCTAACCCTAACCTTACCTTAACCTTTACTTAACCTTAACCATAACCTTAACCTTAACCTAACCTTAACCTTGACCTTAACTATAACCTAACCCTAACCTTTACTAAACCTATAACCTTAACCTTAACCTTAACCTTAACCTTAATCTTAACTTATTCTTAACCTTAACGGGTTTATTCAAGTTAAGGTTAAGGTTACGGTTAGGTTAAGGGTAAAGATAAGGTTAAGGTTAAGGTTTAAGTTAGGGTCAGGTTAAGGATAAAGGTTAAGTTTAAGGTTAAGGGTTTGGTTATGGGAAGGTTAATGTTAAGGTTAGATTAACCTTCACCTTAACCTTGAATTTAACCTTAACCTTCCACTAACCTTAACCCTAACCTTAACTTTAACCTTAACATAACCATAACCTTAACTTTAACTTTACCCTAACCTTAAGCTTTTAGTTAGGTTAAGGTTAAGGTTTTGGTCAATGTTAGGGTTAGGTTATAGTTAAAGTTAAGGTTCAGGTTAGGTTAATGGTAAGATAAGGTTAACCTAACCTTAACCTTGACCTTAACTATAACCTAACCCTAAGATTGACCAAACTCTTAACATTAACCTTAACCTTACCCTAACCATAACCTTTACTTAACCTTAACCTAACCTTAACCTTGACCCTAACCTTGACCTTAACTATAACCTAACCCTAACCTTCACCAAACCCTTAACCTAACCTTAACCTTAACCTTACCTTGACCTTAACTATAACCTCAACCTTAACCTTAACATTACCCTTAACCTTAACCTTACCCTTAAGTTTAACCTTAACCTGATTAAACCCGTAACCTTAACCTTAACCTTACCCTTAAATTTAACCTTAAACTTAACCTTAACCTTAATGTTAGGGTTAGGTTAAGGGTAAGGTTAAAGTTAAGGTTAAGGTCAATGTCAAGGTTAACCTTAACCTAACCTTAACCATTCCTTAACCTTTACCTAACCTTAACCTTAACCTTAACCATAACCTTAACCTTAAGCTAACCTTAACTATACACTAAGGTTAAGGGTAAGGTTAAGGTTAAGCTTAGGTTAAGGTTATGGTTAAGGTAAGGTTAAGGGTAAAGTTAAGGTTAAGGTTAGGTTAAGATTAAGATAAGGTTAAGGGTAAGGTTAAGGTCAAGGTCAAGGTTAAGGTTAAGGTTAAGGCTAAGGTTAAGGTTAAGATAAGGTTAAGGTTAGGTTAAAGGTAAGATAAGGTTAACCTAACCTTAATCTTGACCTTAACTATAACCTAACCCTAACCTTGACCAAAACCTTAACATTAACCTTAACCCTAACCTTGACTTTACCCTTAGCCTAACCTTACCCTAGCCATAACCTTTACATAACCTTGACCATAACCTTAACCTAACCTTAACCTTTACCTTAACTATAGCCTAACCCTAACCTTGACCAAACCCTTAACCTTAACCTAACCTTGACCTTAACTATAACCTTAAACTTAAATTTACCCTTACCCTTAACCTTAACCTTAACAGTAAGTTTAAACTTAACCTTCCCCTATCCTTAACCTTAACCTTAACCTTAACTATAATCTAACCTTAAAAAAAAGCTTAACCTTAAACTTAACTTGACTAAACCCGTAACCTTAACCTTAACCTTACCCTTAACCTTCACCCTTAACCTTAACGTTACCCTTAACCTTAACCTAACCTTAAATTTAACCTTAAGGTTAAGGTTAGGTTAAGGGTAATGTTAAGGTTAAGGTTAATGTCAAGGTTAACCTTACCTTAACCTTACCTTAACATTTACTTAATTTTAACCTTAACCTTAACCATAACCTTAATTTTGACCTTAACTATAACCTAACCCTAACCTTTAGTAAACTCGTAACCTTAACCTTAACCTTAACTCATTTAGTCAGGTTAAAGTTAAGGTTATAGTTAGGTTAAGGGTAAGGTTAAGGTTAAGGTTAAGGTTTAAGTTAGGGTTAGATTAAGGATAAAGGTTAAGGATAAGGTTAAGGGTTTGGTTATGGGAAGGTTAAGGTTAAGGTTAAGGTTAACCTTCACGTTATCCTAGAATTTAACCTTAACCTTCCCTTCACCTTAACCTTAACCTTAACTTTAACTTTACCCTAACCTTAAGCTTTTAGTCAGGTTAAGGTTAAGGTTAAGGGTTTATTCAAGGTTAGGGTTAGGTTATATTTAAATTTAAGGTTACGGTTAGGTTAATGGTAAGTGTTACACAGTAATTTTTTACCGTCCCTGCAATCCCCGGTCCTGCACATTGGAGGGCTTATTTCATGACCTGTGAGCAGTGACATGACCTGAAACCACTTTCATGGCATCCCCCTTGACAAGGAAAATTATTCCCCTGAAGACAATTTCCTGTGAAAAACCCTAGAAATAGCCCTTTTGGCCTTGGCGTGACTAGCCAGTTCAGCCCTCGTGCCAATGGGGGAAATCCACCAAAGAGGGCACGCCAACTGGTGCTCTATCCCAGTGTATCACCCATGCCAGGCTTAATAAGGATTGTTTTTGAAAAATAAATGGTGAAATTTTGATTCCAACTAACTCCTGAATGAGTCTCTAAAATGAGTTGGGAGGTTTGGCTCCAAATCTCCATGTAGGGGAAGTGGTTTTCCACCTATCATGGAAGCTTCCTTGAGGATAGGGCCAATCCCACCATTGTAGGGATCCAAACTCCCCTTCTACCATATATATCAGCTTGTCATTTTTCCCTTTACAAGCTGGCCTGAATAGAGCTGAATCAATAGTAAGGATATTATCGTCAGACAACCGAAGAGAGAGATACTTGCCCTTTTCCCAACGAGCTTTACCGAGACGTACTCCTCTGTTGACCCACCGAAGGAAGATCCTCAAAGCTCAGGTTTTATCTTTCTTTGTTCTGATTAATAAAAAATGACTTCGATTATGGTTCCACTCAGATGTTCATGTTTTATGCTATGAGTTGTATCTTCTCTGACTGATGCATAATTGCATGTATTAGGTTTTACGCTTGTATGTTTGTTGTCTCTTCTTGTACGTGCAGGTGTTCGATCGCGTCGATCGGGAGAATTGTGATCTGCCAAAGCGAGGGACGAAAGCGCCAACTTCTCCAAAAACGACAGTAGCGTAGGAATTAAGGTGGGCCTCTTATCGTATCTTGGTATTTTGCAATTAGGAACTTGCGTCTTAGCATGACTCAGTTGTTGCTAGACCTGATCTGGGCTAGTAGGGATCGCCTCTGTTCACAGAGGGGATTTACCTCTCTAAAAAAATGGTGACTCTACTGGGGAGACATTGATTGGATTTTTTCCTTTCTTTTCAGTTGTTTTTGGTCTTTTCCTGCTTGATCAGCTCTTGTGGTTTGCTCTTTTGCAGTGTTAAACTTTTGTTTAGCTTCACCATCCCTGATCAGCTCCTTGATTTCTATTTTTCATCTTATGCATTAGTAAACTCGACTGGCGTGGTTTTTTCCTTGACATTCGTGCCAGCTGGCGCACGTTTCCAGTTTATCCCATGCGCCAATCCTGTTCTGGTGCTAGTTGCAGCCTGACAGTCGCACCAATCTTGTAAGGTGCTAGGTTTTTCTTCTTTTTGAGCTTTCTCAGCTTGGTCTGTGGTTTTGGTGTCTTTTTTTTGACTGCCTGAGTGTTATGGAGCCTTGTTTGACTGAGTGTGACCTTAATGCTCTGGTTTTTTTCCCTCTTCTATCGGTTTTACATTGTGGCCCTAGGGCATCTAGGTGTTGTATTGTGTCGAGCCTCCCGTGGGAGTTTTTGGTCCTCGTTTGATCAGTCAATTTCATTATTGCTTATTTGCATTCATTTGGTGGTTGTGCATTGTTTTATTGTGTTATTTGAGTGACTAGATTCCTCTCCATTCGAATTCCAATTTGTCTCATTTTGAGCCTAGATTACATGGTTCATTTGAGTCTTTGGGATTCCTCTTTGTTTTGAGGGACTACTTTGTCAATTTGAGATCTGATCATGTGTTTCGCATTGAGTGAAACTTGCTTGTCTTTTTTCTTTTGCTATCACTTCTAAAATTGTTTCCTTTCATTAATTTTCATTGTGTTTACTGCACTTTTCTCTTAAACATTGAAAATACAAAAAAAATCTCTTTTTCTTTTGATTAGTTAATGTAAATTGAGTCTTTTCTGTGTTATTATTGATTTGTAACTCTGAAAGAAAAGCTTTTAGTTTCCATTAGCGTGCATTAGAGACACTAGTGGTTGTTTTGTGATCATTTTGTTATCGTGTGAAAGCTCTCAACCTTCCCGTAGCTAGCTATTCATCGAACGAAATGATACATTGTGGCATGTAGTGTGCATTTAGGAGATTTTGAGACATAAAATTTGGTAGGGCCTGGAAATTCAAACATAATTGAAGATCAACACTAAATTTTATTCAATTTACCTTAAGGCAGCATTGAAACATTAACGAAATATTTAGAGGTCTAGGCTAGTGATGTGTTTCGGCGTCATTAAACCTAGTAGTTGTCGTTCGCCTCTGTTGGGCAGTGAAAGAGGTATGAAATTATTGTATATTTACTCATTATTTACCATAAATATACTCCTGCTTGCCTTGGAAAGGTAATTTATCATAGGAATTACAATAGAATTGGAAAGGTTTATGTTTAATACGAAAAGGTGACTATAAGTTACTTCTTGATTGACAAACAGGGATTTGGAGAGGTGAACAGATGTACCAAAGGCGGGGTTGAGAACAATCTAATTGCTGCTCCATCAGCGTTGAATCATATCCAGCCAAGGGCAAGGAGATCTGAACGAATAGCCCAAAAAAGACAGGGAATAGCTCGGCCTCAGTCAGCACAAACAGAATGATGACTAAACACAGAGGAGTGAATCCCTCAGGATCTTTTGATCCTGAGGGATCGTTGTTCAAACTCATCTTGTTCCTTGATTGGTCCATCGAGATTTGATACATAAAGCCACGTCCTTTAGTGACAAAGGGGACGGATTGTTGTTGAAGTTGGGAATTGGTTGAAAGACTTTACATTTTCTCTGTAATGTAATGTTTTAATTAACTCTCTGTTTTGAGAGAAACCTTTCTGTAAAACTTCATGTTATTTTAATACAAGACACGCGTTTTATCTACTTTCTACAATTATGAATTAGCCCAGCAGTATTTCATTGGCACTAAGGGCCCGGATCTAGTGGAATCACTTCATTGTTTGTATTTTAATCTTTGTTTACTATCGTGTGGAGTGCGCTTAATGTTTGTTTTAATTACAAAATTGGCTTATTGTTGATCGGATCAAATACAGAGTCATTGCTATTTAATTTCTTTACAAAAAGCACAATTCGCTGTTTGATTATCTTGCTATTATAAAAAAGCTTCACTGACTTGTATCTGATTTGAGTTGTTGTTCCTTTAGTTTATAAATTGTTATAATTGATTGTTGCATGTTGAGAATCTATCGACATAATTGAAGCATAGAAACATAGTAGCTTGAATATGTTATAATTGTAATTGTTGTTCATTTTACGTTGCTACTCCATTTTTGTTCATTACTTGTTCATAGTCTTTGATTAGTAAATAGATGAGTTATAGGAACATGTTGCTGTTCCTTTTTAGATTGCATTTCTTGTAACTTTCTTTCATTGAATCTTCTTTTGTTTCAATTGCTTTAATATCTCCAACTGTAGAGGATAGAGGCTTTTGCTTCCAAGTCCCCAGATTAGTCATCTTGCATCCATTTCTAAGGGAAAGAGTTACTGCTACTGCATCCCTGATCGATGTTCTACAAGATTGAAGTAGTTTAATATTTTCCATTCATGTCATTGTAATTAGGTTTCTTTTCAAGGATTGGTTACTTTGGTTTTTGTTATTTTATACTACATCTTCACAGAATTTCTCTTAGACAATTGTAGCCTCAAACAGAGTACACTCTTGAAATAAAAAGACGCTCCCAGATTGATGATTAATGTAGGCTAATTAGGTGTTCAAAATATACCTTTTTATGACTCGACATTTTGGCGCCGTTTCCGGGGAGAGTGTATGCCATTTTAAAGGAGTAATGCATAGCTGATTTTCTTCTACTTGCGGAGAATTGGGTATTAAAGATAGAAGGTAAGAACCTGTGCACTGGGCAAGAAACACACTTGCTCGCAGCCTACTTCACAACAGAAGTAGGTAATCTTCTTTCTTTAGGTAGGAATGAAGGTTTGCTTCTTTGAATGAATAAATTAACTAAGCGAAACAAAATTCCTCCTAAAATTGAAAAACATAAGGGACCGGTGACCCTTGGGCGCACAACATTTATTGACGAAATCCTTAAAAGAACTGAATATCAGCCATCAGTAGGATTTAAAAGAACTACTTCTAGACAGCCTATTAGTTCCCTTCAGGCTACAGAGTCACCATCTGATGCCTTTGCTAAGATATACAGTCAAACAGAGGGAATTGAGCAAGATTCCCAAGAAATTGAGAATCCTTGCATAAGTTTCCTTCAAGAAGGGAATGCTAGAAATATCTGAGAAGGAGAAGGGGAAACGGGAGAAATAACAAACTTGAAATCTCCTATTGAAACTGCCCAAATAATAAGCAGCCTAGATAAGGGAAGTGTTGTTCAACTTATTGAGAACCAAGGTCCTGAATCACCTCAAATAGTAGGTCGACAAGAAATACTTATTATCCCAGACAAAGGGAGTGTTGTCAAAGCCATTCCTGCCCCTACTCGTCAACCTAGAAATTCCTTGGAAATCCTAGAGGGTTATTGGCATATCTTCGATCAAATGGCCCAAAACCAAAATCAGAATCACCAGCAGACCTCTACGCTGCAATATCCTATAGTAAATACTACATTCAATGCACCCATGAAAGCTATTCCTCTTCAACATATTCCCACATTTCATGGCTTAACATCAGAGGACCTAGATGCGTTTTTATTTAAGTTTGATGTGCTGTGCAGAGGATACGATTACACCACCGATGCCCAAAAACTAAAACTATTCCCTTCTACATTAAAAGGGGCATTCCTACAATGGTTTATGGGATTAGGTGGGGGTGTCATAACTGATTGGGATCATATGAAGGCTGCATTTTTAAAGAAATATCAAGATTATTGCAGGTCTCAGGAATTAAAAGATGAGATATTCCAAATGACAGCAAAACCAAATGAGACCTTGGAAGAGTATGTGGAACGATTTCAATATAATCTTCAGAGATCCCCTTATGCATCTTTACCCTTACCTGATAATGTTTTAAAAACCACATTAATTAGGGGAATGAAAGATCAATGGGTTGAAACATTTAATATTATGGGAAAAGGTGATATATATCAGGAAATTTATCCTAATATCATTGATTTGTGTATCAGGAGTTCGAGGGAAATACAAGGTTGAAATCAACAAAACGTGATATAATCACAAGGGAAAATAAGACCTCTAATGAAGGTGTGACTCGTGTAGAGATTAGAAATCTGCTAGAAGACTTTAAGACATACATACTTGGGACTCTAACAACATATTTCGATATTATGCAAGCCAAATAGAAATAGGCGGAAGCAGAGCAGAACTTGGCAATATTCTATCCCAGATGTAGAAAGAAGCACATCCACAAAGAATGCCATTGGATGTGATTAAAGTTTGCGCCATTTGCATGAAATATCACCCTACAGAAGGATGTCCCTCGCTTCCTGGACTAAAAGAATTTTATAAGGAGGCAGAAGAAGAATCAGAAGTGGTATATCTGCTTAATCACCACCGACAATGGTAGCCACGACCATCAGGTATGTCAAATGATCCATTTTCTTTTTAACCTCCTCAATATAATGCTCAAAAATATAGTGTGATGTGGCAGAATCAACCATCTTTCCCTAATTGGTCACAACAGCCATTTCCTCCCACATCTTGGCCAAATCAAAAAAATCAAAATAATTGGCCTACCTTTCATTTCTACCCACCTTTTTGGCCTACGCAATGGTCCCCTTCTACTTCCCAGAATTAGGCCTGGCAGTCAAACTGGCAAAATCCTACAAATCAGCCAGCTAGATCAATTCCTCTCTCTCAACCTACATTACCAACTCCTTATACAAACCCCCAGACCAATTTAAGACCACAAATCCCAGCCCAACCCAACCCAAACCCAAACAATAGGCCAGTTCAGTCTATTCAAATCATGGAACCCCCAAAAGTAGAAACTAAACTGAGGGAGTGTAATGATCTTCAATTAAGGTCTGGGCACATAGTCGAAACAGAGAGAAATAATGATGTCCACCTTGAAGATCTGTTACCTGTAGAAAAAACAGAAAAAAGTGAGAAGGAAGTCCAACAACAAAATCAACAACGAAATCAACAACAAGTAATAACTTCCTCTCCACCATTCCTAGAACGATTAATTATACCTCGTCCATTAGAACAACTGAATTTTGATCTTTTGGGAGAATTAAAAAATTTGTGTATAAAAATCCCTCTCCTCTAAGCTATTCAAGATATTCCTATATATGCAAAAAATATTAAGGAATTATGCATAAAGAAGACGAATAGGAGAACAACAACCAATCCTACTGTCCAAATAGTCGATACCTTATCTGATTTATTATCAGGAATGGAAACACCTATCAAATATGAAGACCCAGGAAATCTTATAGTGACAGTGCAGATCAATGGCCAATCATTTCCAAATGCCTTAGTTGACTTGGGGGCAGCGATCAACATTTTAACAACCACCACCTGTCAAAAACTTGGCATTACATCACTGGAACCAACAACAACCTTGTTGGAATTGGCTGATCGATCAGTAGTCAAACTAGAAGGTATACTACAAGATGTAATGGTATCTATAGATTCTTAGGAATACCCTGCTGACTTCCTGGTTATCAATCCAAAGAATCGACTAGATGGACATCCGTTAATTCTAGGTAGACCTTGGTTGGAAACTGTCGATGCCTATATTGGATGCCGACAAGGCAACATGACAATTACAAGGGGAAATTATGTCAAGAATTTAGCCCTATATCCCCCAGCCCAGCCAAGTCTATCAATAATCAAAACAAGAAAACCACCTGCATCATATCTTATGGAGAATATGAGATCACCTCTAACGATTGAAAATGATATTGATTTTAAAGATCAAATAGAGGATGATATCATTAATAATTTTATTAATAAGTCACAAACCAGATCTCATTTGCAATGTCACATGATTAAAGCAGCATTCGATAATAAAGAAGAAGAAGATCCTTTCAAAGATATTCCTGATCAAACAATACCTACTACTTCTATGAGTAATAGCAAGGTTGTAGAAATTG
Source organism: Pinus albicaulis (assembly GCA_034641835.2). Taxonomy (NCBI): domain Eukaryota; kingdom Viridiplantae; phylum Streptophyta; class Pinopsida; order Pinales; family Pinaceae; genus Pinus; species Pinus albicaulis. The sequence goes on along the minus strand of CM076579.1, from coordinate 822,962,914 downwards.
AGCTGGGAAAAACTTTAAATATTAATAAAAATCTCACTGCTGAACAAGAAGAGAAATTGGTCTAATTATTACGAAAATACAAAGCAGCCTTTGCATGGGATTACCCCGATATGAAAGGAATTGATCCTCAATTGTGTACTCACCACATTTACATTGAAAAAGATGAAAGACCCATTTGCCAACATCAAAGGAGACTAAATCCTATATTGTGAAAGATGAATTACAAAAACTATTGGATTTTAATTTCATCTACCCAATATCTGATAGCAAGTGGGTCTCCCCACTAGTGGTAGTACCAAAAAAGAATGGGAAGTGGAGGATATGTGTAGATTACCGTGAACTTAATAAAGCAACACATAAAGACCACTTTCCCCTTCCTTTCATTGACCAGGTATTAGACACATTGGCAGGAAAGAAATTATTTTCTTTCCTCGATGGCTTCAATGGGTACAATCAAATCCAGATTGCCCCTGAAGATCAGGACAAAACTACTTTTACCTGTTCATGGGGGAAACTTTCCTACCGAGTCCTACCTTTTTGCCTATGCAATGCCCCTGCTACATTCCAAAGGGAAATTATTAGCATTTTTGCAGACTTAATAAATGAAGGCCTCGAAGTATATATGGATGATTTCACACCCTATGGGGGTGACTTTGATCCTGCATTGGAAAACCTAGAAAAGGTATTGTAAAGATGTATTGACACTAGGCTTTTCTTAAGCAACGAAAAGTGTCTTATGATGATGACCGAAGGAATTATCTTAGGGCATTATATTTCAGCAGCTGGAATTCAAGTAGACCCGGCTAAAATTCAAATATTCTTGTTAATTCCTACACCTACTACACAAACAGAGGTACATAGCTTTCTTGAATTTTCTAGTTACAATAGAAGATTTATAGAACGTTATTCTCGAATAGCTGCACCTTTATATGCACTAACTGGGAATGTTGATTTCATTTGGACAGATAAATGTGACAATGCCTTTAATGATCTGAAGAAGCTCGTTTCAATAGCCCCAGTGCTGAGGGGCCCAAATTGGAATTTGTCATTCCAAATTTCATCTGATGCCTCAGACACAGCAATTGGAGCAGTACTTGGGTAGGAGGAAGATAAGAAGCCATATGCAATTTTCTATATTAACAAAAATCTATCCCCTGCTGAATTAAATTATACTCTGACTGAGAAAGAATTTTTAGCTGTAGTTCATGCTATAAACAAATTTAGACATTACATAACTGGGTATCCTGTAGTATTATATATTGATCACTCTGCCATTAAATTTTTAGCAAATAAACCTGTTACAAATGGAAGAGTGACAAGATGGTTGATTTTACTGCAGGAATTCGACATCACAATCAGAGATTGACCTGGGAAAGAGAACCCTGTAGCTGACTTTCTGTCAAGAATGCCAAAGCCAACAAATATAGAAGCAGTTTAAGACCACTTTCCAGATGAACATCTCTTCGTTGTTACTATCAGAACACCATGGTATGCTGATATAGTGAACTATTTGGCAATAGGTAAATTACCTAAACATATGTCCCTTAATGAACGTAAGAAAATAATACATCGTAGTACCTGCTTCTCCTGGATTGGAGGCTAATTATTTCATACAGGTGCAGATATGAAAATAAAAAGATGCGTTAGGGAGGATGAGGTATTTGACATCTTGAAAGCATGCCATGATGGACAGTGTGGTGAACATTTTTCAGATCGTAGAACTGCCCATAAATTTTTATGAACAGGCTACTATTGGCCTACTATCTTTAAAGATGCTAAAAAATTCGTGCAGGCCTGTGATATCTGCCAAAGGGCAGGTCGCCCTGGGTAGTCTGATGAAATGCCTCTGAACCCTCAACTAATGATTGAACCATTTGAACGTTGGGCCCTTGACTTTTTTGGTCCTATTAACCCCCCATCAAACCAAAAAACATACATCCTAGTTGCAACTGAGTATGTCACCAAATGGGTTGAGGCAGAAGCTCTTTCAAAAGCTACAGAGGACTCTGTAATACAATTTATTTTCCAAATATTTATGCGCTATGGCCTTCCAAGGGACATAATCATAGATGGAGGACCACAGTTTGTAGGTAACAAATTAGCTGAAACATTGCAAAACTACCACGTTCAGCACAAGATTACGACTCCATATCACCCACATGCCAATGGCCAAGTAGAGAGCACGAACAAAGTAATCGAATCTATATTAACAAAAACAGTTGCCTCTCATAGATGAGATTGGGCCTACAAATTGCCAGAAGCATTGTGGGCATATCAAACAACGTGGAGACCTACCACAGGATATTCACCATACCAATTGGTATTCGGAAAGGAACCCATATTTCCTATAGTATACGAAATTCAAACATTACGAACAGCTCAAAAGGTGGGTCTAGATTTAAATGAAGCCCAAGCTAAAAGACTGCGACAAATTAATGAGCTAGATGAAATTAGGCTCTCTGCTCTTCAGCACACAACATTAATTCAGCAACAGAAATCCAAATGGCATGACACCCATATCAAAGAAAATATCTTCCACGAAGGAAATTGGGCACTCCTATATGATTCCAGGTTTCAGGATTTCCCAGGAAAACTCTAGACACGATGGCTTGGACCCTATGAAATTCAAAGAGTGCATGATAATGGAATTATTACATTAGTTACCATTGACAGATCTGGACATTCTTTTAAGGTAAACGATCATCGAGTACGATTGTATCATAAACCGCTCACCCGGGAATCCTTTTACCAGCAATTTTGGGAAGACTCTACAATGGAAATTCTTGCTGAAGGGGAGAATTCCTCCTCGGCACCAGTTTGATAAATCACTTCTTTTCTTTTTTTTTAATTTTGTACATAAAGCATTTTTTAGTTTTTTTAATTTTTGTTTTATGGAATTTGTTTTTACACGTTTGGTTAATATTACTTCTTTACTTCTTCATCATTTGTTTCGTGAAATCTGATTTCTTTGAAAAAAAATATATATATATGTTTATTTCGTTTGTTTTGTTGTTCCTTTCTAAAGGAACAACACTTCTGCTATTCATTTTGAAAGGAATAGTAGTTTCACATAAGCACTCTTGCTGTTCCTTTCCAAAGGAACAACACTTCCGCAGAGTATTTTCTTGTTATTCCTTTCCAAAGGAACAATACTTTCGCAGAGTATTTTCTTGTTGTTCCTTTTGAAAGGAACAACAGTTCCACACATTGTTTTTGTTGTTCTTTTTAAAGGAATAGCATCTTTTTTTTGAGTGGATTATTTTGTTTTGAGCCAGCATTTTGAAGTTTTGATTACTTTTTTAAAGGCAAATATATCATTTATATACAATCATACAAATTAAAGCTTACTGAAATCAACAAATCAAAAGAAATCGTCATTTTTTTAAGAAAATTGTCTAGTGATGATATATATATAAAAAAAAGGGCATGATCAATAACATAACTTTGCTATTTTTACCATTGAATTAATATGATCGATTATTTTTATCATGATTGGTTCTTTCCCATTTTCTATAATTTTCTTTGATGTCTATCTATGGAATAGGAATAAGGGCATATTTTTTTTCTATTGAGATGTTCAGACTTCTTCCACCATCCCTACTCTTAAGGAGTGTTGAGCCATCCTTTATGAATAACTGAGGAAAAGTGTTGCATGAAAAAGAAAAAATATTAACATATAATGATTTTTCAGATGGAGGATAGGGGGTCTCACCAAGAGCCAGCCTACCATGATCATAGGAAAGGAAGCGAAGTGGCATTCCCATTATGGCCACCAAACCAGGGAAATGGTCCAATAGACAATTGAAAAAAATCAAGAATTCCTTGGAACAGGAGATCTCATCACAAGCCGGCCTGCCCACCTTTCACTTCTTCCTGGTGAATGGCATTGTTTTTTATCTGGTCACCAAGCCAGCACAATGGCCTCCATCATGATATTCAATAAAAAAAGGGGCACTTCCTCAGCATACATAAAGGACAATGGTTCCATGGGTAAGAAAGCAACTCTTTCAAGGTTATGGACACCTGTGGGCAGTAGAGCTCTGCTGATGGTATTGGAGTCACACTTATACACATCAATAGTTATATTTAACCCTTTTCCTATATCTTTATTTAAATGTCAAATGAAAATATGAATCCCTTACCTTTACCTCTGAACCTATTATACATGAAAATCATTACAAGTCGATCATATTAATTCAAAGTGGCAAATAACGCAATTATACTTATGGTTATCATATGTTGTCCCTTCTCCTCGTAATTGAATCATTACAAAATGATTTTCTATTTATTAACAATTCATCACATGCATTGATTTCAGTAATTGCTGCAATTTGATTGAATGTATCATAATTACACCTGATTTTTACTACTCTACTACTGTTGTGCCACACATGCTACTCTCAATTGACTGTCGAGGGCGACCTTTCATTCATTCGGGGGGTGCGGATCTCTGCATACAAAATAAACTTCAAGATTCCCTTACCTGTATACGTATTAAAATCCCTGGATTTTAGGAAATAAAAAATTTTCATCGAACTGTGCTATGCTATTCCATTTTGATTACTGTGTGTTGAGAAATTAACAGAACGCAGAAATGGGAGGACGGCCAATTCGCAGTGAACCACAAGTATTGATCATCTCTGATGCTGCATGAGAAATTTTAGAAAGACTAGGGTGGATTACATATTTCTTGAGAATGCAGCAAACCCATGAAGCTGTGGCCACCGAATTTTAATTGAACCTACAGGAAGGATCCTCCATGGTCAGAGGGAGGTAGATAGTTGTATCCGATGAGATAACTACAGAAGTGTATGGCATTCCCACGTAAGGGACTATCTGGACTCAGAAGAAGATTAGGATTCGTGAAGCCATAAAAATTTTTCAAGATGATGGACAAACGTTAGTCATAAAAGGTAAAGGAGTCCAGCCAGCGTCATTAGGAGAACCATGGAAAGATTTGGCCAAGATTTTTTAGGCTTACATAACGTGCAATGGAAGAAAGGATGTGGTAAGACCTCGCCACCTTAAGCTACTAGCTGTATTAAAACAGAAATGTACCATTAATTTGCCTACATTTTTAAATTATTTTTTGCATGATACTGCTCGTGGTATAAGAAAAGCCCAGCATGCAGATATGGTGGTCAGCCACCATTTTTTAATTCATTTAATAGTGAGTCATAGCCTCGCCCATCAATAGACCAGTTGGGAATAATTAATATTTTCTATTGATGGAGGGTTAGCTCTACTCGCTCCAAAACAGAAAAGGATGGCCAGCTCAATTGCTGAGCCTTATACTCATAGACAATCCCTCCGATTGAAAAGAAATAGAAGGATGGTGGAAGGACTTCCGGGCAGTAGCAGCCATCCCCTAGAAATGCACAGCTCAAAGGAGTAACAACCTCCACAATTGGAGGGAGTAAGCCCTCGCACTGACGAGGAAGAGAAATTGGAGGGAGTAAGCCCTCAGACTGATGAGGAAGAACAATTGGAAGGAGAAATTCGCTACTCGAACGAAGAAGAAATAAGTCGTCAATCCGGTAGTGAAAAACAACCCAGTGAAGAGGGAGGAGATAATGAAGAAGAAGGAATCGAAGGAAATTCTGAAGAAGAAGAAGTTGAGGGAGAAATTCGGTATTCAGATGAAGAGGAAGGAAGTTATCACACCTATGCGGAGGATGAGGACAATCATAGCAGCAATAAGGATGAAATAGAGCTGCCCGAGAATGTTATCATAAGCCCTTTACAGGAAGATCAATTGACCCAGATTTTGGCCAATATGAGTGATTATGCATGGCAACATAGCCCCTTGGACCTCAATATAGATATTAATCAACTACCAGAGTACTCTGCTGAAGAAAAATTAAATGAAATAGCAAACCCTAGCGAAGCTAAGGTTGCTTCTCCTAAGGGATGTGAGCAGGAGAAAGAAAACACTGAAGCTGGAAGCCCCCAGGAGACTGCAGAGTTAACTGAGAATATGATTCCAGGAGAATTGAGCCAAGGGCATATGAATGTAGAAGAGGAGCCCCAAGGAGAAGAACAAGAAGAGAATTTTACTGAAGGCATGGCTGATATGGGCCAAAATTATGTTGAGAAAATAGGGTCGGATAAAGGGATGGTTGTTCCATTAAGAAAGAAGAAGAAAACAACTGAGATTGAGAAGCTTCGTAGAGAACGAATAAAGCTTCATAAACTAGTAGAACAGCTCAAGCAAACCATTAGGGTTTTGAGAATGAAACACATGCCCAAGCGAGCCCCTAAGAGAAGAAGCATTGCTATCAAAAGAAGCTCGAAAAAGAGAAGAGTGACCGCTGATAGAAACCCCCAATCTACAGAAGAAATCATGCCTAAGCCTAATTATGAGGATGTGGAGCAACAAACAGTTGTTCTAACACAAGTTGTTCCAGAGGAACCGGTTTTGAGTGAAAATATGCAATCTAGCAGTCAGCACACTTTCAGTGAGCTGACGTTAGTCAGACTTCAAGAAGAACTGACACAGGCCCGAATAGAAAGGCAAAGACTGGAGGAAGATACTGTCCCAAGAAAAATATATCATGAATTGCAGCAACAAATGAGAACTATTCATGAAGCAGAAGCTGAATCTCATGAAAAACGACAGAAAGTAGAGGTAAAGGCTGATAAGGTAATGAACCAACTAAAACTATCCTACACTCAAATGGACACTCTCTTCTCCTTGTATAATAATGTCTTAGCCTGTAGATGCCCCGCCAAAAACTATGCTTTGTTTTTACTAGAAAGATATTTACAATTAAAGATCAAGGCAGTTAGGGCAGGGAAATCCATAGAGCTAAAAACAAGAGATGACTTGATATCATGCTACAAACTTTATGGGATCAAAGTACAGCGCATGTTATGTGAATTTTATTTGCACATTCTAATACTTGAAAATGACTATGAATCAAAACCTATCCCTTTTATTGGAGATGTTCAGTTTCAGGCATTCATTTCCTTTGCTGTAAATCAATTAAAATGGCTTAAATCTTATAACGCCTTTCAAAGGCAGGAAAATGGATTAGATCTCTAGGTCAAAAGTGAACCTCAAGACCCACTTCAATTTTGGGCTAGACAGAAAATATTAATGACAAGGGAAGGCGTTACCCAAACTCTGGGGCCTGTCCACAAATCAATCATTTTGAATGGAACAGATTATTTTTCATCCATTAGGAACCAAGCTTATATAGCAGCCAAGGTCTGATGGAGAACCTCGAATTAGAATGTGCAAAATAGGGAACCATTTAATTATTGAAACTTTGGGCTAGTTGTAAATTGTTTCATTTCCTATAGCCATCTTGTTTTAAAAGGAGGACTATATTGGTTAGGATCTAGGTTCCGCAGCCCTATTTCATGGTACCCTGCTTCGGACTACAAAGCTATTTATGAACTTCCTGAAGGATAGACAGAACATATTTTTGATGAATTAGCTGCACTACATGGTTTTAGGCCTGTGGATGACAAAATTTATTCGGCTTATTCTTTAACTGATCTCCATGTGAACTATAGTTTTCATGAGGGCATGAAAATGATTAAGCAGGGGGGTATGTTGGGTAGTGAAAAAGGTATGAAATTATTGTATATTTACTCATTCTTTACCATAAATATACTCTTGTTTGCCTTGGAAAGGTAATTTATCATAGGAATTACAATAGAATTGGAAAGGTTTATGTTTAATACGAAAAGGTAACTAAAAGTTACTTTTTGATTGAAAAACAGGGATTTGGAGAGGTGAACAGATGTACCAAAGGCGGGGTTGAGAACAATCTAACTGTTGCTCCATCAACGTTGAATCATATCCAGCCAAGGGCAAGGATATCTGAACGAATAGCCCAGAAAAGACAGGGAACAACTCGGCCTCAGTCAGCACAAATAGAATGATGACTAAACACAGAGGAGCGAATCCCTCAGGATCTTTTGATCCTGAGGGATCGCTATTCAAACTCATCTTGTTCCTTGATTGGTCCGTTGAGATTTGATACATAAAGCCACATCCTTTAGTGACAAAGGGGATGGATTTTTGTTGAAGTTGGGAATCGGTCGAAAGACTTTACATTTTCTCTGTAATGTAATGTTTTAATTAACTCTCTATTTTGAGAGAAACCTTTCTGTAAAACTTCATGTTAGTTTAATACAAGACATGCGTTTTATCTACTTTCTGCAGTTCTGAATTAGCCAAGCAGTATTTCCCTGGCGCTAAGGGCCCGACTCTAGTGGAATCACTTCGTTGTTTGTATTTTAATCTTGGTTTACTGTCGTTTGGAGTGCGCTTAATGTTTGTTTTAATTACAAAATTGGCTTATTATTGATCGGATCAAATACAGAGTCATTTCTGTTTCATTTCTTTACAAAAAGCAAAATTCGTTGTTTGATTATCTTGCTGTTATCAAAAAGCTTCGCTGACTTGTATCTGATTTGAGTTGTTGTTCCTTTAGTTTATAATCTATTATAATTGATTGTTGCGTGGTGAGAAGTTGTCGACAGAATTGAAGCATAGAAACTTGGTAGCTTGAATATGTTAGAATTGTAATTGTTGTTCATTTTACGTTGTTATTCCATTTTTGTTCATTACTTGTTCATAGTCTTTGATTAGTAAATAGATGAGTTATAGGTACATGTTGCTATTCCTTTTCAGATTGCGTTTCTTGTAAGTTTCTTTCATTGAATCTTATTTCGTTTCTATTGCTTTAAGATCTCCAACTGTAGAGGATAGAGGCTTTTGCTTCCAAGTCCCCAGATTGGCCATCTTGCATCGATTTCTAAGGGAAAGAGTTACTGCTACTGCATCCCTGATCGATGTTCTGCAAGATTGAAGTAGTTTAATCTTTTCCATTCATGTCACTGTAATTAGGTTTCTTTTCAAGCATTGGTTACTTTTGTTTTTGTTATTTTATACTACATCTTCACAGCATTTCTCTTAGACAATTGCAGCCTCAGACAGAGTACAATCTTGAAATAAAAGGATGCTCCCAGATTGATGATTAATGTAGGCTAATTATGTTCAAAATATACCTTTTTATGACTCGAAAGCCTCTTGGCTTTAGACAACACTAGTACAGACTAGTGCTCCCCGTACCATCGCGTATATAAAGGGAGACCCCACTATGTTGATATCCTTTATCCGTAGGAAGCTGAGTCTGCCGCCTTATACCCATGATACACTGGACACAACATTCAGGGAGATTGCCTGCATGTACGTCAAGTCCTTGGTCGATTTCTCTTTCATTTTGAAACCAAGGTGTATATTGCAGTTCACGGATATCTGGTACACCCTTTGCCTAGATTACCAGAGTAGTCATTTTGATCTTTTCTGACTCTTTAAATTTGAAAGGATCATCAAGCATTTGTCCTTTCACACTTGTCTCAAAATTTAAAGAGATAGAGTCAACTTTCATCCATTTCTCGACTCTTAAAACATGAAACAGTGAAGCTTTTAAGTTTCAATGTGGTAAAATAAGTCACCTGCGATCACATGCCCTTTTAGAATTTTCTTGTCGGTCATTTGATTGTGTGCCTTGATTTTTTAGCTCATGTGTTTTTCTTGATCTCTTCCTCTTGTCGTTATTGTCACAGTGGCGGAACCCTTAGTTTTGTCTACTGGTAGTCCATACACAAACGATTCATTAGAGGTCTCTCAATCCTTTACTGAACCTCAGCAACCCATTGTCTCTGAGTTTCCCGATGGGGGACCGGTTCTATCTGAGCTTCCCTTTGAAGGACCAGTTGAGTTCAATTGGCCCTTATCCAACGCTTGGTTTGGATTTGGAGTAGGGGAATATTTCCCTCCTCTTACATCGAGTTCGCCCTTTCTAGTTGCTGTTATTCCTCCTAGTCCTTGCCGCCTTCTTGAAGATCTAGTGGCAGGTTCAAATATGGGCTCATCTAGTCCTTCTCCTAGTGAGGAAATCCCCATGTCTGGTGAAGATTACCAGTTGTTCCCAGAAGACAACCCCGAGTTATCTGTCATGTATTTTCCAAGTCCTTCACTTCCAGTAGGGTATAGATCCTTAAGTCAGATTATGACCATTGTTGCCTCTATGGAAATATCAACTCCTTCTACGAGGCCAGTTATTCCTTAATTGGGGATGTCTCCAAGGACACCCCTCACGTCATCCCCTCAGGTCACTTCAGTACCTATCAGGCCCACTGTCTATGTGGCTGCATCTATACCCACTGTTACCACTTAGTTAGTAAGGACTGTGTCACTTCCCGAAGACATCTATATAGAATCTGCTATTCCAGAGAACATTTCTCCTGAGGAGTATCATTTGTCCCTACAACAATCGAACTCTGAGGTCGGTCAATCCTCCCAAGATCCCAATCGTCTATATTTTTCACATTATGCACAAGATGGTACACCTGTCTACATCTTTCCATATCAATACGATGAGCGGGGAAACCCTTTGCGTTTTCTCGCTCCAAAGGCTTATCAATATGTTCAAGGTTTTCTTTCTAACTAGGCTGGGTAACCTTCCAACCCGCAAGGACAAAAATTCCAAGGCCATCCTTGGGCCAGCCTGGTTATCCTTTTAACCTGCAAGGAAAACCCTTACAGGGCCAACCTTCGGGCCAGTTAGGGTTGTTATACAGTCTGCAAGGGTAGTCCTACAATCCTCAAGGTCAACCTATATAGCCTCACCCTGTGGTTCAACCAGGGCAACCTCAAGGACCCACAGGTCAACCAGGGTACCAACCGAGGTCGTTGTATGGTCCTGGGGGGAAAATCCAACCCTCTCAACCTATGGTGCAACCTCTGCCATGGCCCTCTTATAGTCCTATTGCAGGTCAAATTGGTTATCAGGCACAACCTGGCCCTATTCCACCACCAAGCCAACCGGCCCATCCAGCACCGCCTAGTGTCCCTCACCAGCCAGGTCAACCTATTCAATCAGTGCAACTTGTTCAGCCGGGTCACCCTGTTCAACCAAGACAGCCCATTTAGCCAGGTCAAACTGTCCAACCAAGCCAGCCTGCACATCCTATTAACGCTGCTCAACAACTAATTTAATCTATGCCAAAGCAGAATTCACTTGTGCACCCCACTTATCAAGCTCAGCAAGGCCCCACTTATCAACAACCTGCTCAACCCCAAGGCAATTATTATCTTCAAGGTTAATCTCAACCAATTTACAACCCGCCCCAAGAGTCTAATTATTATCTTCAACAACCAGGATATGCCTATACTCAGCAGTCAAATCTGTATACTGCTCAAATAGTGCTGACATATAATCAGGGTCCATACATCGGTTATCAACCCCCATACACTGGTTATCAGCAATCGTACCAGACTAGTTATACGTCCTATACCCCCTATGGTTAGAATCCTTTGGGATAGAACCAATGGGGACACAGGTATGCTCAACCAGGGTGGAGTACAAGTACAAGTCCTTATTGAGGGCCTGGGATGCCTTTCAATCTACATTTGTCATTCTTGGCCACCTTGGAATTACCGAAAGTTTCTAAATTAACCAATGATCCAATTATTCACAACCCTTATTGGCCTTCGGTTCCGACCAAGGTACCCGATGATTGTCCTAAGTTTGAAGGTAAAGCTGGAGAGGACCCCCAAGCTCATGTAATGACCTACCATCTGTCGTGTTCTTCCAAATCTTGGGTGGATGATTCAATTCGTTTGCGTCTCTTCCAGCGCACTCTTACCGGTGATGCCACTAAGTGGTATATAGAATTACCCCGTGGCATCTTTCAAGACTTCAATATGTTAGCTATGGCTTTTCTGACTCATTTCTAGTTACCGGTTCGTTACGAAGCTGGGACACATCTCCTAACTTCTTTGAAGATGGATAAATCCACCCACATATCTAATCATATTCATGAGTGGTGACGTCATCGTAGATTGATCAAGTTTGATATACCTGATCTGCTACTAACTCATTGGTTCACCACCTCCTTCGTTAAAAAAATCGCTCAAGATATTTCTATGGGGGCATGTGTGATTGAAGAAGAAGCCATCGTGCATGCTCAGTACCTTGATCTGGTGTACTCTCAGTCTGGCACGCTTTATGATATTTCGACTCATGCTCCACGAACGGGAACCTCTAAAGCGCCACATACCCCAGTGGTAGATGGTGTTATTGGTTTTGTTTCTCAAAATTCTCAGAAATCCTCAAATGGGAAGCAGAAGTCCAATTCTTCCAATAATTCTACTCTTCCCACCCCTTCATATTCTAGCAAGACTGCAGAGGTCAATGTCATTTAGGTAAATCCTACAAAAAATACCTCCAAAGGAAAGAAGAAGGGCAAAGGAAAATCCAAACCCGATGCCCCAAAACCAGAGTCTTATAAACCTTATACTGATGACGGTTCCCAACGTAAACCGAAGTACCCCTGCCTTATCTGTGAAGGAGACCATTATACCAAAGATTTTCCCTGACGATCTAAGGTTATTAAACTTCTGAGAGGCTCCAAAGGGACTCTCACAGTTCTCAAAGAACCGTTCCCGTCTCAGTAGATCCAGATGGTTGAGTAGCCTTTAGCATCTGTACCATTTGGGTCCCAGGTATTTATGATGAATGATGCTGCACCTGTCTCAATTTCTACGCATTCGAAGGATTATGCTGGATCATGCCAGTCAGCTGGGAAGGAAGTCGTGAATGGCCCACCTCCCCCACCTGTCTTTGGTCCTTTAGAAATTGAGAAGCCCAGCGCTGAAACTGTTGTGAAGCCACCTTCTAAAGGTGTTTTTTGAAAATATTCCTACAACCAAAACTCCCGTGCCACTCAGCACTACAGTATTGTTGAGGATTTGGCGTAAGCGCCTTCTATAATGTCTGCATTGGAAGTGCTTCAAATTTTCCCATCGCAATGGAAATCTTTGTTGTCTGCAATCGATGGAATCGATCCCAACGATTCAAATATTCTCACCTTCGACCTAGAAAATTTTGTCCCCTGACTTCCACACCAAATTTCTCTTGTTATTCAAGTCGGGATCAACAGCCTCAACATCCATAGGGCCATTGTGGATGAAGGTGCTTCCTCCTGTGTTATGTCATCTGCCTACTGGAAGGCTATTGGCTCTCCAGATCTTACATCATCTCCCAATGCCTTAGAGGCATTTGATGGTCAGGAATAAAAACTCCTGGGTGTTCTCGAGAGTTTTTCGATCAGGTTATAGGAGAAGATAGTCAATGCAGAAGTAGAAGTGGTTGATGCCAAGCTTAACTACAATCTTCTTCTCAGCCGCAGTTGGACTCACACCATGCTATGCATGCCATCAACCCTCTTCCAGCTTCTCAAGTTCCCTCATGAGGGAAAAATCGTCACTGTGGATCAATTTTTTTTTTCACCTCATCCTCTGAGAACAACGTTCCTTACATGGATCAGATCCCCAATCCCCTGACAGTGTAGGAAGTTATCTCTTCAAGGACCCCGTCCTCATGGGTATTTTTCCCATGCCACCACCACACACTGTTCAAGTTAATATGGTCTCTAGGCCTAACGACCCTTAGATCATCCCTTCACCTGAACAAGTGACCTCTTTCAGGGAATCAATGCCGTTAACTCCAGTTGAGATTAATTATTGTGAAATTGTCACTGCATCTGATCCTCCTCTAGAACATGCTCCTTCGAGCATGGCTCTGGATATATATTCTCAATCCCCCTAGCTCAGTGATGTAGATTTTCCTGACCATTTAAGAGAATATTTCCCTTCCGATGAAGCTATTGTTGAAACCATGTCTCTTGAAGATCTACCGTGGAGGGATGGACATCATCGTTCCTCTTCATGCTTAGCCTGGGGGAAATGTCTCATTGTCTAGAGTGCTTCACATCTCAGGTTCCCAATCCACCTCCTCAAACACTGATATTGAATCATGAGGTCCTTTCGCAGGGAAACCTGAGTAATATCACTCAAACTATGCCGATTGACATCTCCGTCAAATTGGGGGTAGTCGAGAATATTCATGTGGGAGTGACTTGTTCTCTTGAAGAGATACAAGTTTATGCAAACCTTTTTCACGAATTCAGAGATTTTTTCACGTGGCCCTATGAAGAGATGCCTGGGATTGATCCCAGCATAGTCGTGCATGAGATTCCTACCTATCCAGGTGTGAAACCAGTGCATCAATGCCTACGCCCAGTGCATCCCTAGAAAACTGCAACTATTAAGGCAAAAGTTGAAAGACTTCTTAACGCGGGCTTTATCTATCCTACTCCCCTCACAGAATGGGTTTCAAATATTGTGCCTATAGATAAGAATCAGGGCACTATACGCATATATATTGATTACCGAGACATTAATCGGGCCTGTCCCAAGGACAATTACCCCACTCCCTTTATAGATCAAATTATTTATGAATGCGCGGGGAGTGAGATTTATTCTCTTATGGAAAGCTTCTCTGGGTACAATAAAATCAATATTTTACCGACTAATCAACACAAGACTACCTTTATCTATATGTGGAGAACCTTTGCTTACAAAAAGCTCCCGTTCGGTTTAAAAAGCGTTGGGGCCACCTTCCATCATGCTATGTCTTATGCTTTCCACGACATATGCCATATTGTTCAGCCATATCTAGACGATTTTCTGGCCCATTCAGCTCAGCGTGAGGACCACCCCAACCACCTCCGTCAGGTTTTCCTCCGTTACAGACACTACAATATTAGGCTCAATCCTCATAAGTCTATCTTCTGTGTGGATTCTGGCCGTCTTTTGGGACTCATCGTCTCTAAATATGGAATTCTTCTTGACCCCCTCAAGGTCGAGGCCATCGTTAACCTCCCATCCCCTTCCTCATTACATCAACTGCAGAGTCTGCAGGGGAAAGCTAACTTTCTACGATGCTTCATTCTGAATTATGCAGAAGTCGCCAAGGGCTTTATGCAACTTTTGAAATAGGAAGTTCCCTTCCATTGGGACGAGATTTCCTAGTAATATTTTGATAATCTTAAAACGTTGCTCATCAACACTCCGCTAATACGTCCTCCCAACTATCATCGCGATTTCACCCTTTATTTGCCCGTTGCGTTTAGCATGATAGCTATGGTTTTAGTATAGGATGATGATGATGGAAATTAACATGTATTTTACTATCTATCGCAGAATATTCTCGACATGAAAACACGCTATGCTTATGTTGAGAAGTTGGCTCTTTTCGCGATTCAAGCCGTTCAGTGATTCCGTCATTACATCTTGTTGTGTACTGTAACCTTGGTTTCTGACTGCAACCCATGACGTATATCTTATCTCAAAAATTGTTGGGGGCAAGTACTCCAAGTGGATTGTAATCCTTTAGGAGTTCGATTTAGAGTTCACCACTGCTAAGTCGATGAAATCATTGGTTTTCGCTGATTTGATTTGCTCTCTCCTGACAGACTTCGTTCCATCGAGATCTCAGGATCATATCCCAGATAAAACACTATTTCTCATTAGCACTCATGACCCATGGTACGATGAAATTATCATGTATCTTCAAACATCCACATTTCAGTCTGGATTGACAAAGGATGCTTGACATCGGATTCGGCATCAATCTCAACCATACCGCATTGTAGGAGATACCTTGTACTATGTCGGAGTTGATTCCATACTCCACCGGTGCTTGACCCTGGAAGAGGCTGAAAGAGTCTTGAATGACTATCACAGTGGTGCATGTGGTGGTCACATGTCTAGATATGCTACCACCCAGAAGATTCTACGTGCGGGTTACTTCTGGCCATCTATATTCAAAGACTGTATTGTTGCAGTTTGAAAATGTCATCCGTGCCAGGTCTTTTAGCACAAGATGCGCGTGCCACCCCTACCCTTGCATCCTATCATTACTATGGGTCCTTTTGCTAAATGGGGCATTGATTTTATGACATGTAACCCTCACTCGACCAGGGGGCATGCTTATATAATCGTTTTCGTAGAATACTTTACTAAGTGGGCTGAAGCGATGCCTACATTAGCTGTCGATGGTAAGACAGCTGTCCAATTCCTTTTCAACCATGTTATTATGTGTTTCAGAGTCCCTCAAGCCATTTTTATTGATCATGGCACCCATTTTCAGGATTACATGATGGCTGAGCTGACGTCAAAGTTGGGCTTGCACCATGATAGCTCAACGCCATACTACCCCCAAGCGAATGGCCAGGTTGTTGCCGTGAACAAGGTTTTGGTCACCATGCTTCAAAAAATTATTGGTATCCATAAATCCAACTAGAATCTCCAATTTTTCTCAGCTCTCTGGGCTTATCGAAAATTTGTAAAGAGCGCAACCAGATTCACACCTTTCCAATTGGTGTATGGTTTGGAAGCGACTCTCCTGGTTGAATGCAAAATTCCTTCCCTAAATTTGGTTGTGGAACTATTTCCTGAAACTTCTCTAGAGGAAGAACGTCTCTTGTAATTGGAACAACTGGATGAAACCCGCGGCTTAGCTACCTTGGTCATTGAGGCACAGAAAAAACAGGTCAAAGCCTACTTCGATCAATCGGTTTCTCCACGTTCTTTCATTCAAGGGGACCTCATCCTCCTATATGACCAAGCACATGATAAACCTGGAGCAAGAAAATTCCAGCCCATGTGGCATGGGCCATATATAGTTAAATGAGTATTAGAAAATGGGGCCTATGAGCTTATCGACTATGAAGGAGTTCCCCTGGCACAGCCTAGGAATGGGTTGTACCTCAAAAAGTACTACGCTTGATTTATTCTCATGTGGTGTGTGTGTACATAAGTGAGTGTTTTCATTTTTGTGCATGTGTGGTGTGGTGTGCTTTGTAATCGTCTTTCTGCTGATTGGGTCTTCCTGATTGTGCATATGTACATTACTCCTTTTGTCGGTTTTATGGATGGTGCCTCCCACAGTACCAGGAATCTGTCTTTGGCAGCTTGGGTAATCTACAATCTTGCTGGTGAGTTGGTTAATTTGCTTTGTCTAGGGCCTACCACAAATAATGTCATGGAGTGTAGTGCAGCTTTATAATTATTAAACGAGGCTATTAACCTCAATATTTGTGCATTACTTGTGTACCTAGACTCACAACTTATAGTACTAGAACTTAATGGTCATTACTAAGTTAGAAACCCATCCATTACTAGGCACCCCCACAGTGTTTCGCTGGTAAGCCATCGGGAGATCTGTTAGCCATGCATAGACTGGGATTCCCCAGGAGATACCCTCTAGGTTCTGGATCAGCTCACTCCCTTCGCCACCCTCGACTTGAGGGTCATGTGCAAGAGGGGTCCTCCATGCAATGGCGACATGCTTGCAGGCCTCTCTGGGCAAACATCTGCATACACATAAAACTGTTGTTAGAATAGGCATGTATCACAAAAAAATCATAAATATATAAAAAAATAAAAAAGAGTCATACCTAGCTCCTCGTCCCAGTCCTCCCCCTCCGGGAGTGGAAGATCTGGGTCTCCCATGAAGTTGGTACCAGCATAGGGCCAATCCTCAACTACAATTAGCTGATGTCGTAGCCACACAAAAAACTCAGGCCTCTAGAACATCTACTAGCCCCCTCCTAATTTGGGCATTAGTGTTGCCCATCGAGCCATCCTCAGCTCCCTTAATGACAGCTCGGTGACTATTTCCCTTAGCCCTGGAAAATTGGTAATCATTCCAGAATGAACGACACGAGAATGGAACCATAGCCAAACTGTTTCAGTTTGGCATTCTTGCACTTTGTCAGTTGCCGTTTGATGTTTTTTATCATGGCAATGGCCCAATCAAAAAGTGTAGGATTCATGCATTCGGAGGCTAGTAGGAGCCATGCTTTCATTGCCTCGTGTGGTGCCTACGATCCCACAGCCCGTGTAATGGTGTGAAGCACTACTCGGAGTGCTAGATCGCAAACTGTGTGGATGTCTACTTTCCCACTACCCGATCCTCTATATGCCCCTAGGCACACTCTCACCATTACAATCTCCATTTTCTCCCTAGAAATTATAATTCCTATTATGATTGGCACTAGGCCTCTGCGCGACAATCCAGTTATGAAATAAACATCAGAGACTTCAAGTGCTAGTACTTGGTCTCGGAGCTTGAACACTTCTTCATTATCGTCCCATACGCTAACCAAATATTGCAATAGCTCAGGTTGAGCCCTCAAAAATGGTGTGAGGAAGAACTTTTTGAGACCACAGTCCCAGAGGGTAGTCATGCAAGCTTCATTTTGCATGGCCATTTCATCCTTTTCCCCATGTTCCCTCTCCTTCCACTCAGTCACCATTGTGACTGGATATCTGCACTAACATGGTAAAAAAAACCTTATTAGATATCTGCAACACTTAAAAATTCATTTGAGTGGCTCACATTTTAGTTAACTAAGGCAGAAATTTGAGTTGCACCATTGGTGCGACCCCTTTGCAAAAAGGAGCCAATTGGCGCGAGTCCGTGCCCGATACCCGCGCCAATTGGCCGAGCCCTAATTTTGCAAAGGGTTCCCCCAAAGATCAAACAAATAATGAATCAAAACAAAGCTAAGAGGAGTTCCTCTTACCTAAAACAAACAAGAATCAGAATGATGTACTAGATTGGTCACAATCACCGCCGCAAGTTCACAAACCAAAAGCTCACTGTTGCTCTCCAAATAAGGTAAAAAGTAAAAGTTAATATGTTTTACTATTTTTGGCATATTTATAACTTTTCAAAGTCAAATTAGGTTTTGAAAGTCATTTTTCCCAATATTTTAATATATTTTGTCGAAAAAATGGATTTTACGCTCACTTTCATGTGCAACAGCAGGTTTTTACGCAGCTTGAACGGTGATACGAGTTGTATTTTATACCTTTTCGGACTCGGTAAAAACACAAAAAATTCATTTTTGGAGTCATATTTCAGCTCTTTTCTGACTCTCTAAACATGAAAATATGGCCGAGTCACTTGTCATTTTGATCTCGTTAAAGTGGTTGCGAAACGACATCTACCCAGTATACGTTTACCCCTTTTTCGGGTAGGGATAGATTATTTATGAAAAAGGAATACCCTAGCCTATCGTGACTAGGAGGTTTTCTCAGACATAGTTTTCTACCTTTTCGGATCTGAGGAACTATTTATGAAAAGGGACTGTTGGAGTTTACTATTCTGCTATCTTTTCAAATTCTCTAAACATGAAAAGATGCTGAGTTCTTCCTTTGTCAGACTTGTTAAACTTTGATGACATCGGATTCAGCCGTAATGATGATATTCGAGTTCCTCCTTCCTAGGGCTTGTTAAATGTACTAGGATTGATTCATCCGAAGGACGAACTTAAATCACAAGCATATGTTATCCCCTTCAAGCTTGTTTTCAAAAATAATTGGCGTACTCACTAGAAATGGTGGGGAAAAAAGGGAACCAGTATCATCGTCGTGTCGACAGTATGTCGCTCTTGAACATGGCACTTGTCTGCATTCGTGTTGGGTTGGGACATCTCATCTCACTCTCTATTTTCCTTCGTGGGTTTGGCTAATCCTTTTTGACCTCTCATCTGCTCTTTGCCTTGTCATCATGACCTCTGATCTTTTGATGTAAAATACTGCCAAATCCACTGTCATGCCACCGATATGTTCAAGAGAAGTTGACCTCTGCAGTTTCAACCTTCCTATGATTCTCATCTGATCCTGGTTCACAAACATTATTTTCCTCTGTCTCGCATCAATGATGTGGGAAACATTATGGCCCACCTTCGATCAAGGTCACTTCCTGTCGACTTCAGCTCATTATCCACAAAGCTGATCTAGAGACTCCCTTTCAGTACCTTGGAGCCTGCATGCCTCAATGGAAGGTTCTTCACATTTGACACAAGGTTTTCATCATTGACCTTCGATCGGATGATTCTATGGGTGTTCGATGCTAGCTCACTATTCACATTCCATGGATTGTACCTATAGTACCTTGAGGGCCATTGTCATTATTGGTGGTTCCTCTCGCGTCTGTTAACAAATTTCATCATTGGTTGGTAATCAGATGATGTTCTTGCATTTTCAACTTCAAATCACTTATTCACATTCTTGAATTTGTACTTTTTTCAGGTCAAGATGGAGCGTAAGACCCTGGATTTTGTCTATTAGAATCTAGGCTGTGATTTTGTGGATTATTTTGATTGGTTACATGACTCATTGATTGGATGGTTGTGACCATACCTGATTCTATTTACCGATCCTTACTGGATGGTTGCATCCATGCCTTTGATCTTGATTATTGTATACTCTATTACAGATGGCTGCGCCCATACCATGTATATATCATGTATTCGAGATATCAGTTGTACTTGTCTATGCAGGTTTTCCAACAGTAGTGTTTTCAGTTGGACACATTCTCGTAAAGAATTTCACCCCTCTCTCTCTTTCGAGCCTCATGCTTTAAGGGGCATCTGTTACACAGTAATTTTTCACCGCCCCTAAAATCCCCCGTAACGCACATTGGAGGGCTTATTTCATGACCTGTGAGTAATGACATGACCTGAAACCACTTTCATGGCATCCCCCTTAACAAGGAAAATTATTCCCTTGAAGAAAATTTCCTCTGAAAAGCCCTAAAAATAGCCCTTTTGGCCTTGGCGCGACTAGCCAGTTCAGCCCTCACGCCAATGGGGGAAATCCACCAAAGAGTGCACGCCAACTGGCGCTCTATCCCAGTGTATCACTCGCACTAGGCTTAATAAGGACTGTTTTTAAAAAATAAATGGCGGAATATTGATTCCAACTAACACCTGAACGAGTCTCTAAAATGAGTTGGGAGGTTTGGCTCCGGATCTCCATGTAGGGGAAGTGGTTTTCCACCTATCATGGAAGCTTCCTTGAGGATAGGGCCTATCCCACCATTGTAGGAATCCCAACTTCCCTTCCACCATCTATATAAGCTTGTCATTTTTCCCTTTGCAAGATAGCCTGAATAGAGCCGAATCAATAGTAAGGAGATTATCATCAGACAACCGAAGAGAGGGAGACTTGTCCTTTTCCAGATGAGCTTTACCGAGATGTACTCCTTTGTCAACCCGCCGAAGGAAGATCCAATGTCAGAGCTCAGGTTGTATCTTTCTTTGTTCTGATTAATAATAAACGACTTCAATTATGGTTCCACTCAGATGTTCATGTTTTATGCTATGAGTTTTATCTTCTCTGACTGATGCATAATTGCATGTATTAGGTTTTACACTTGTATGTTTGTTGTCTCTTCTTGTACGTGTAGGTGTTCGATCGCATCAAGTGGAGGAATTGTGATCTACCAAAGCAAGGGATGGAAGTGCCATCTTCTCCACGAAAGACAGCAGTGTAGGACTTAAGGTAGGCCTCTTGTCATATATTGGTCTTTTGCAATTAGTAACTTTCGCCTTAGTATGACTTGGTTGTTGCTAGACTGATTTGGGCTAATAGGGATTGCCTCTATCCGCAGAGGGGATTTACCTCTCTAACAGTATGATAAGGTTAACCTAACCTTAACCTTGACCTTAACTATAACATAACCCTAACCTTGACCAAATCGTTAACATTAACCTTAACCTTAACCTTCACCTTGACTTTACCCTTCACCAAACCTTACCCTAACCATAAAATTTACTTAACCTTTACCTAACCTTAACCTTGACCTTAACCTTAACCTAACCTCAACCTTGACCTTAACTATAACCTAAACCTAACCTTCACCAAACCCTTAACCTTAACCTAACCTTAACCTTACCTTGACCTTAGCTATAACCTTAACCTTAACCTTAACCTTAACCTTAAATTTAAGCTTAACCTTCCCCTAAACTTAACCCTAACCTTACCTTAACCTTTACTTAACGTTAACCTTAACCTTAAACATAACCTTAACCTTAACCTAACCTTAACCTTGACCTTAACTATAACCTAATCGTAACCTTTAGTAAAATCATAACCTTAACCTTAACCTTAACCTTAACGTGTTTAGTCAGGTTAAAGTTAAGGTTACGATTAGGTTAAGGGTAAGGTTAAGGTTAAGGTTAAGGTTTAAGTTAGGGTTAGATTAAGGATAAAGGTTAAGGTTAAGGGTTTGGTTATGGGAAGGTTAAGGTTAACCTTCACCTTATCCTAGACTTTAGCATTAACCTTAACCTTAACCTTCCTTTGACATTAACCTTAACCTTAACCTTAACCTTAACATAACCTTAACCTTAGCTTTAACTTTACCCTAACCTTAAGCTTTTAGTCAGGTTAAGGTTAAGGTTAAGGGTTTATTCAAGGTTATGGTTAGGTTATATTTAAAGTTAAGGTTAAGGTTAGGTTAATGGTAAGATAAAGTTAACCTAACCTTAACCTTGACCTTAACTATAACCTAACACTAACCTTGACCAAACCCTTAACATTAACCTTAACCTTAACCTTCACCTTGACTTTACCCTTAACCTAACCTTACCCTAACCATAACCCTTACTTAACCTTTACCCAACTTTAACCTTGACCTTAACCTTAACCTAACCTTAACCTTGACCTTAACTATAACCTAAACCTAACCTTCACAAAACCGTTAAACTTAACCTAACATTAACCTTACCTTGACCTTAACTGTAACGTTAACCTTAACCTTAACATTACCCTTAACCTCAACCTTAACCTTAAACTTAAATTTAACCTTAACCTCCCCCTAAACTTAACCCTAACCTTAACCTTAACCTTAACCTAACCTTAACCAAACCCTTAACCTTAACCTTAACTAACTAAACCCATAATAGTAACCTTAACCTTACCCTTAACCTTCACCCTTAACCTTAACCTTAACGTTAAGGTTACGTTAAGGGTAAGGTTAAGGTTAAGGTTAAGGTCAAGGTTAACCTTAGCCCAACCTTAACCTTACCTTAACTTTACCTAACCTTAACCTTAAACTTAACCTTAACCTAGCCTTAACCTTGACCTTAACTATAACCTAACCCTAACCTTGACCAAACCCTTAACCTTAAACTTAACCTGAATAAACCCATAACCTTAACCTTAACCTTACCATTAACCTTAACTTATCCTTAACCTTTATGGGTGTAGTTAGGTTAAGGTGAAGGTTAAAGTTACGGTTAAATTAATGGTAAGGTTAAAGTTAAGGTTAACATTAAGGTTAGGGTTAGGCTAAGGATAAAGGTTAAGGTTAAGGTTAAGGGTTGGGTTATCTGAAGGTTAAGTTTAAGGTTAAGGTTAACCTTCACCTTAACCTTTACTTTAACCTCAACCTTCTCCTAACCTTAACCCTAACCTTAACCAAACCCTTAATATTAACCTTAACCTAACCTTAACCTTACCCTTAACCTTGACCTTAACCTTAACCTAACCTTAACCTTAACCTTAACCTGAACTATAACCTAACCCTAACCTTGACCAAACTCTTAACCTTAACCTTATCTTAACCTTAACCTAACCTTAACCTTAACCTACCTATAACCTTACCCTTAACCTTAACCTTGACCTTAACTGTAACATAACCCAAACCTTGACCAAACCCTTAGCATTAACCTTAACCTAACCCTAACCTTGACCAAACCTTTGACATTAACCTTAACCTTAACCTTAACCTAATATTAACCATAACCTAACTGTAACCTAAACCTTAACCTTAACCTTGGCCTAACCATAACCTTAACCTTAACCTAACCCTAACCTTAACTTTACCCTTATCCTAACCTTAACCTTAACCTAACCCTATCCTTAACTTTACCCTTAACCTTAACCTAACCTTAACCTCAACCTTAATCTTAACCTTAGCCTAACCATAACCTTATCCTAACCCTAACCTTAACTTTACCCTAAACCTAACCTTAACCTTAACCTAACCCTAACCTTAACTTTACCCTTAACCTAACCTTAACCTTAACCTTATCTTAACCTTAACCTAACCTTAACCTTGACTTTACCCTTAACGTAACCTTAACCTTAACCTTAAACTTAACCTTAACCTTAATTTAACCTTAAACTTTACCATACCTTGATCTTAACTATAATCTAACCCTAACCTTGACCAAACCCTTAACCTTATCCTTAACCTGAACCTTTACCCTAACCTTATCTTAACCTTAACCTAACCTTAACCTTGAATTTACCCTTAACCCTTAACCTTAACCTTAACCTAACCTTAACCTAACACATAATCTTACCCTTACCCTTAAACTTAGCCTTCACGTTACCTTGACCTTACCCTTAACCTAATCTTAACCTTGACCTTAACCTTAACCTTAGCCCTTAACCTTAACCTTTACCTAACCTTACCCTTAACCTAACCTTGACCTTAACTATAACCTAACCCTAATCTTAACCTTAACCTAACCTTAACCTTGACCTTAACTATAACCTAACCTTAACCTTGACCAAAGCCTTAACCTAGTCTTAACCTTAACCTTGACCTTAACCTTAACCTTAACCTTTACGTAATATTAACCTTAACCTAACCTTGACCTTAACTATAATCTAACCATAACCTTAACCTTAACCTAACCTTAACCTTGATGTTAACTATAACCTAACCTTAACCTTGACCAAAACCCTTAATGTAACCTTAACCTTGACTTGACCCATAGCGTAACATTAACCTTGACCTTAACCTTACCATTAACATTAACCTTAACCTTAGCTTTACCTATAACCTTAAACTTAACCTTAACCTAACCTTAACCTTGACCTTGACCTTAACCTTAACCTTAACCTTAACCTTAACCTAATTTTAACCTTAACCTTAACCTTAACCTTCACCTTAACTTTACCCTTAACCTACCCTGAAGGGTTTTGTCATGTTAAGGCTAGGTTAAGGTTAAGGTTAATGTTAAGGGTTTGGTTAAAGTTAAGGTTAAGGATTTGCTCAAGGTTAGGGTAAGGTTATAGTTAAGGTTAAGGTCAAGGTCAAGGTTAACCTTAACCTAACCTTCCCCTAACCTTAACACTAACCGTAGGTAAAGTTAAGGTTAAGGTTAAGGGGTTAAGGTTAGGTTAAGGTAAAGTCAAGGTTAAGGTTAAGTTAAGGGTAAACTTAAGGTTAAGGTTAAGGTTAAGCTTTGGTTGGGTTAAGGTTAAGGTTAACCTTACCCTTACCTTAAACTTACCCTTAACCTTAAACCTAACGTTAACCATAATCTTAACCTAACCATAACCTTAACTTTACCCTTAACCTAACCATAACCTTGAATTTAACCTTAACATAAACTTAACCTTAACCAAACCCTTAACCTTAACCTTAACCTGAACCTTAACCTTAACCTTGACCTTATCCTTAACTTAACCTAAACATTAACCTTAACCTTACCCTTAACCTTATCTTAACCTAACCTTAATGTTAACCTTACCCTTAACCTTATCTTAACCTTAACCTTAACCTTAAGGTTAGGTTAAGGTCAAGGTTAAGGTTAGGGTTAAGGTTAAGGTTAGGTTAAGGTTTGGTCAAGGTTATGGTTAAGGTTAAAGTTAGGTTATAGTTAAAGTTAATGGTAAAGTCAAGGTTAAGGTTACGTTAAGGGTAAAGTCAACGTTAAAGTTAGGTTAAGGGTAAGGTTAAGGTTAAGTGTAAGGTGAAGGTTAGGTTAAGGTTAAGGTTATGGTTAAGGTTAGGGTAAGGGTAAAGTTAAGGTTAAGGTTAGGTTAAGGTTAAGGTTAAGGTTAAGGTTAAGTTAAGGTTAGGTTAAGGTTAAGGTTAAGCTAAGGTTAGGTTAAGGTCAAGGTTAAGGTTAGGGTAAGGTTAAGATTAAGATTAAGCTTAAGGTTTTGGTCAATGTTAGTGTTAGGTTATAGTTAAGTTCAAGGTTAATGTTAGGTTATGGTTAAGCTTAAGGTTAGGTTAAGTTTAAGGTTAAGGTTAAGGTTTGGTGAAGGTTAGGGTTAGGTAATAGTTAATGTCAATATTAGGTTAAGGTTAAGGTTACAATTAATGTTAAAGTCAAGGTTAAGCATTTGGTTAAGGTTAAGGTTAAGGTTAGGTTAAGGTGAGGGTTAGGTTATAGTTCAGGTTAATTTTAGGTTAAGGGTAAGATCAATTTAAGGTTAAGGTTAATGTTAAGGTCAAGTTCAAGGTTAAGGTTAAGGTTAAGGGTAAAGTCAAGGTCAAGGTTAGGGTTAGGTTATTGTTGTGGAGGTAGATCCCCTCTGCGGAGAGAGGCGATTCCTACTAGCCTAGACCGGGTCTAGCAACAATCGTTCATGCTATAGTGCAGGTTCCTAATTGCAAATAAACCAACTAGCAATGAAGGCTTACCTGGAATCCAACGTTGTTGCTTGTAGAAGAGGTAGCACTCCCATTCCTTAGCTCTGGCAGATCACGATCCCCATGATCTCCGTGATAGGACACCTACACATGTGAGAAACAAAACAAATGCAAGCGTAAAATCCAGTAGATGCAACTATATGTCAGTCAGAAAGGACATAACTCATCATCATAACAACAAGAGTGGAACCATAACCAATAGTCGTTCATTAATAATCAATCAAAGGAAAATTACAACCATAGTTCTGACACTGAATTCTCCTTCGGAGGATCGCCAGCAGAACACGTCTCGAAAAGCCTGTCAAGGATGGGACAAACCTCTCTCTTTGGATCTTGATGATAGTCTCCTTGCTTAAAATTGGCCTTAAGGGAATTATGGAGGCTCTTGCAGCATAAGGCTCTTGGGAATTTGGGAACTTGAAGACTAGCTTGCAATGGAGATGGGAAAGCTTTTATAGATGGAGGAAGGGGAGTTGGAATCCCTATAATCATGGGATTGGCCCTATCCTCAAGGAAGCTTCCATGAGAGGTGGCAAACCACTTCCTCTCTATGGAAACCCGTAGCCAAACCTCCCAACTCAAGATAGATATTAGTTCCTGGATCAGTTAGGACGAAACTTTCGCCATTTATTTTTTAAAAACACCCCTTAAATTGGCTGGTGCGAGTGTGACTCTGGGACAGAGCGCCAATTGGTGCGACCTCTTTGAAGGATTTTCCCCATTGGTGCGGGTACAAAACTTCCTGCTCGCGCCAATGCAAAAAGGGCCATTTTTAGGGTTTTTCACAAGGAGATGTCTTCAGGGTAATGAAATCTCTTGTTCAGAGGGATGTCATGAAAGTGGTTTCAAGCCATGTTACTTCTCACAAGTCATGAAATGAGCCCTCCAATGTGCGGGAAGGGGATTGCAGGGACGATGAAAAATTATTATGTAACAGTTATAGTTAAGGTTAAGGTTAGGTTAAGAGTAAATTCATGGTTAAGGTTAAGGGTAAGGGTAAGGGTAAGCTTAAGTTTAAGGGTTAAGGGTTTAGTCAGGTTAAGGTTATGGTGAAGGTTAAGGTTAAGGTTAAGGTGAAGGTCAAAGTTAAGGTTAAGTTAGGTTAAGGGTAAGGCTATAGTTAGGTTTTGGTTAAGGTTAAGGTTGACGTCAAGCTTAAGGTTAGGTTAAGGTTTAGATAAGGTTAAGGTTAAGGTTAAGGTCACGGTTAAGGGTAAGGTCAAGGTTAGGGGTAAAGTTAAGGTTAAGGTTAAGGTTACAAGTTTATTATGGTTAAGGTTAAGGTTACAGTTAAGGTTATGGTTAGAATGGTTAACCTTATCGTACCCTTAACCTAACCGTAACCTTAACTATAACCTAACCCTAACCTTCACATTAACCTAACCTTAACCTTGACCTCAACTATAACGTAACACTAACCTTTACCAAACCCTTAACATTAACATTAACCTAACCTTAACCTTGACCTTAACTATAACCTAACCCTAACCTTGAACAAACCTTAACATTAACCTTAAATTTACCTTAAGCTAACCTTCACCCCATAACCTTAACCTTAACCTTCCATAACCATAACCTTAACCTTGATTTTATCCTTAACCTAACCTTAACCATAATCTTAACCTTAACCTGCGTTAACCTTAACCTAACCTTAACCTTGACCTTAACTATAACCTAACCCTAACCTTGAGAAAACCTTAAACTTAACCTAAAATTAACCTTAAACTTAACCTTCCCATAACCTTAACCTTAACCATAACTTTACAATTAACCTTAACCTTAACTATAACCTAACCCTAACCTTACCCTAACCCTAACCTTAACCTTAACCTTAACCTTCACTATAACCTAACCTTAACCTTGGCCTTAACTATAACCTAACCTTGATCTTAACCTTACCTATACCTTAACCTTAAACTTAACCTTAACTTTAACCAAACCCTTAACCTTAACATTAAACTGAACCTTAACCTTAACCTTAACCTTAACTTAACCTAAACCTTAACTTTAATCTTAATCTTACCCTTAACCTTAATCTTAACCTTCCCAAACCCTTAACCTTAACCTTAACCTAGCATTAACCTAACCTTACCCTTAACCTAACCTTAACCCTGACTTTACCCTTAACGTAACCTTAACCTTAACCTTACTAAACCCATACCCTTAACCTTAACATAACCTTAACATTAACCTTAACCTTAACTTTAACCTTAACCTTAACCTTGACCTTAACCTAACATTGACCTTAAGCTTTACTTTACCCTTAACCTTATCCTAACCTTCCCCTAACCTTAACCTTAACCTTAACCTTAACCTTAACATAACCTTCCCCTAACCTTAACACTCTCCTTAGGTAAAGTTAAGGTTAAGGTTAAGGGGTTAAGGTTAGGTTAAGGTAAATTCGATGATAAGGTTAGGTTAAGGGTAAATTTAAGGTTAAGGTTAAGGTTAAGGTTTGGTCAGGTTAAGGTTAAGGTTAAGGTTAACCTTACCCTTACCTTAAGCTTACCCTTAACCTTAACCCTAACGTTAACCTTGACCTTAACCTAACCTTAACCTTGACTTTACCCTTAACATAACCTTAACATTAACCAAACCCTTAACCTTAACCTTAACCAGAACCTTAACCTTACCCTTAACCCTGACCTTAACCTAAACTTAACCTAAACATTAACCTTAACCTTACCCTTAACCTTATCTTAACCTTAAGCTTAAGCTTAACCTTATCTTAACCTTAACTTAACCTGACCTTAACCTTAACCTTAATCTTAACTGTTACACCATTTTTTGGTCATCTAACCTATTATCATTAGATGGACCCAAGTACACCATGTAAGACCAATTTTACCCTAAGTAAAATTGCTTTCACTATGTAAAATAACTTAATAAACCACATTTATTAGGTTGTTTATGGTATAAACAGGAAACCCCAAAAGGAAATATTAAACAAACCTATATTTGTTTGATTTTCCTCATGGAATAATTAATTAAACCATAATTTAATTATTATTCCCAGTCATGTTTAACCCAAAAACAAAGAAATTAATTAGATAAACCTTTATTTATCTTATTATTTTCTAGGAATAATTATTTAAGTCTTATTTAGATAATATTCCTTGTTAAATATGACCAAATCACCCACAACTAATTAAATAAATCATTATTTATTTAGTTATATTTCAACCACTTCCTTAAATAATTAAATAAATCATTATTTATTTGATTACCTTCTAACCGCTTCCTTAAAAAGATAGATAAATCATTTATTTATTTATTTTTGACAAATTAAGGGATTTGACCCAAGTCAAATACCTTTTCCCTCCAACAAGTATAATAAAATATTCCATAAAAAGTGGATCTAGATCTGGTTAACCCATGCACCAAGATCTAGAATGACCCAATATTTTGTTATAAATAGGAGGTTTTTTCCTACCATTCTTCACCTTTTGTTGCCTATTAGATCACTCTGGATCTATACACTTGGTCACTCTTTTCTACCATTTGCTGTGTGAGCTCCCTTTGAGTTCCATTCTTTGTGTGGGTTTTCTACACCAACTAGAGAGAGAAATCTTAGATCTGAAGCGCTGAGGACTTCCAAGAACCCATCCCACTGAGGAGAATTGGATACGCCTTCTTGTTTTCCTCCCAGGTGCCCAATTAATATAAAAATTCTTTCAAAAATTGTTCTTTTCTTGTCTATTGGTATATGGAGAAAACCCTTGTTTTTTCTGCTTAATGTCTTTCCATGCATAGATCTGGTTTTTTGCAGCTCTTTTATGTTCAACTAACTGCAGATCTGAAGATATTTGCAGCCACTTTTGTTGTTAGGGCTATTAGTTATGCGTAGCTAAAGTGGTCCTTTTTCATACACTTCGACAAAGGATTCATACTAACAAATGGCGACTCCACACGGGTTTTAAATTACGACCGCTGTCGTAATGGTTCTTCCAGTGATGTTTTCAACTAATGCTCTAAACTGTTTGAAAACTGTAAATACATCAGACTTCTTCTTTAACATGTAGACCCACACTTTTCTAGAGAAATCATCAATAAAAGATACAAAATATGACGATCCTCCATATGAGGTTGTAGGAGATGGACCCCAAACATTAGAATGGATATAATCAAGAATTCCCTTACTAGTATGTTTTCCGGTTTTAAAATTATGCTTGCTTTGTTTCCCGAACAGACAATGTTTGCAGAAATCTAACTTAGAAGATTTTAAACTAGGAAGTAACTTACGATCAGACAAAAATTTTAATCCTCTTTCGCTCATATGGCCCAACCTTTGATGCCATAAACGAATAGAATTCCTGTCGTTTTCAGATACTATAGAAGCATGATCTGACTTTGTTCTTCCTTCTAACTGGAAAAGATTTCCAACCTTCTTTTCTTTCATTACTAGTAAAATTCCTTTATAAACTTTCATTACTTCACCTTGAATAAAGGTTTTATATCCATTAGTGTCTAGTACTCCTAGTGAAACGAGGTTTTTTCTTAGTTCATGTACATGTCTTACATCAGTTAGAATTTTATTTGTCCCGTCAAACATTTTAATCTGGACGCTTCCAATTCCCACAATATTACATGAGGCATCATTTCCCATATAAACCACTCCATCATTGATTGATTTATAAGTTTTAAACCACTCTCTATGAATGCACATGTGATTTGACGCACCAGAATCTAACAGCCAATGTTGATCATGATTAGACAAACTAACTGAAATCAATGCCGAACCTGTATCTGTCATGTTTGCTTCTTTCTTCTCTGTCGAAGAGTCTCCTTTGGATGTTTGTTGTCTCTTCCAACAGTCCTTCTTCAAATGTCCTGATTTGCCACAAAACCAACACTTTACCTTACTCTTCTTCCCTTTCGATTTTGAACGCGAGTTGTTGTGCTTACTGAAGCGTCTTTCTTTGGAACGACCTCTGACCATCATTGCTTCTAGTGTAGAGGTTTCTGAATTTGACCTCTTCCTTGTTTCTTCGGACAACAAAGCTCCAACAACATCATCAAATTCAAGGGTTTCTGATGAACTAAGACTTATAGAAGTAAAAAAATGATCCCATGACTCGGGCAACGAGCATAATAAAGTGACAGCTTTATCTTCTGATTCAAATTTTACTTCTATACTTTCTAACTGCACCAGGAGAGTATTAAAGGTATTCAGATGATCAGTTATCGTCGTACCTTCTTTCATGCGCAAGCTGTACAACTGTCACTTCAGAAGAATCCTATTGGTTAAGGATTTTTTCATGTACAGCTTTTCAAGCTTTGTCCACAAACCAGCAGCAGTTTTCTCTGACACGATGTTAAACAAAACATCATCCGCCAAACACAGTTGAATGCCGCTCAGTGCTCTTTCATCCAGATCAATCCATTCATCATCTGTCATGGTGTAAGGCTGTTTGGATTTTCCCAACAGCGCCTTCGCCATGCCTTGTTGTACAAGTAGATCATACATCTTCACCTTCCAGATCTCGAAGTTGTTCTTGCCATTGAACTTCTCGATCTCAAACCGGGCACTTTGTGTTTTTGCCATATTTAGTAACTCGTGTCACAAAAAACAACCTCCAATTGCAACTTTTTAATAAAGAATGCCCTTTTTAATAAAACATGCCCTTAAAAAAAAAATATACTCTTCACCTTTATAAAATTCCTTTCCTTTCATACCATATGCAAATGGCAAAAAACTATTTCTAAATGCCCTTCTTCCAATAAAATCAATAAAGTGCCACCCTCTTAAACCAATAAAGTCAATATTACACTTTTACAAAAGTGCACCTTAAGCTCCACTTCAAATCTATATATAATAAAACAAATCCACCTTAAGCTCCACTTCAAATCTATATATAATAAAATAAATCCACCTTAAGCTCCAGTTCAAATAGATTTATAATAAAACAAATCTACCTTTTTATAAAGCTCCAAATCGATTTCATATAAAACTCCAAATCGACTTAATAAAAAAACTTTCAAATGGCATTTCATAACAGCATTAAAAATAAAACTTCAAATCGACTTTTTGGAAATCGTTTTCTTGTTTTAAAGACCCATGCATACGGCATCTCCATTCAAATAGTCAACCAATGCATCGGCTCTCTAGTTCAAACAGTCAATCAATGCATCGGCTTCTTGACGTGAAGAAAATCAATTTTCAATGGTTGATTTCTAACAGCGCTGTTTCTACACAAGCTATTCTCCCTCGAGCATACCAACATTCTCATTCAACTCACAGTGCTGTTAAAACCAGTTCACCGCTGCCTTAGTTCAATGTTCTGGCTTCAACGCAGCTAGTTCAACACTGTTCATTTGAAATGCAGAACCATACCGATCCAAACCCATGGCTCCTCCACTTTTACGCTCTGCACAGACAGCGATGTCCTCAATAGCTTACACAGTGGCTTATGCTGCACCAACGCAGCCACACGGCTTCTGGTTAACGCATGACAGTGTCCTTAGCAACATCGGCTACTTCAACACTTGTGCTCTGCACAGCAACAGCTCTTGGATGCAGCGAGTCTCCACAAAAATCACAGGATCAGCAAACTCTGCTCCGATACCAAGTGTTGGAGTTATCACAGCGGAAAACATTAAACAACTAACACACACAGCAAAAAACCAAACATAAAGACAGCAGATTTTAACGTGGTTCACCCAACCAATCTGGGCTACGTCCACCTAACAGGGCATCGGCAATCTCATTAATCAACTGCAGAAATACAATAGCAGAGTTTCTCATCTGCTCAGCCTTCCTCACTACACATTCCTCCTCATTATGCACACTTGCCTCTACGGGCTTACATTTTATAGCTGGAAATGGCAACAAACTCATAAATTCTCTCACAACAAATATAGGATGCATTAACTCCTCATCAGAAACTGATGGATCCAATGTAGCAACAAATCCTATTGTTGTCATCTACATTAGATTTTCTCCAATTTTAATTAAAAATAAGAAATAAAATCTCAACAAGATCTAGCTTGTTTTGAGAGGATTTTCCTATTGGAGTGTGTTTTTTAGCCTCCAAAGAGAGATCCTATTCCTATTTTGTATCTTATTTGCAATTTCATTTAGTTTATTCAGTCTCCTTCACCCTCAGCATAGTTTCTTCTCAATACTGCATTATTTTGTGAGGGTTTTCTTGTTTCAGTTTGCTATCAGATTAGAGGAAGATCTCTTGGTGTTAGGCTTGCCTTCCCTTGGTGATCCGTGGATTGGGTTGTTGATCCATGTCTCAATAGATATGATCTTTTCAGTAATAAATTTATATTCATAAATTTATGGGTTTTCTATAGCACTGCCATTTGTAATTCAGATCTACAGCTGATTATGCAATATTTTGATGTAATTCGAAATGGATCTTGTTCTTAAATTCATATAGTTTCCAGATCTGTATTAGATCTGATATTTTGTCCATACATATTTCAGAGATCTAAAATTTAATGTACAACGGCTAAACCATTTGAAAAATAACGTTGTCTATGTATTTCTGCAGTTTATTTCTAGTTGCAGCTCTAATTTCTGAAGGGATTTTGCCCTAGTTCTTTTTGTAATCTGTAGTAGAGGAAATAAGCTCAAATATAAATCTGATTTACTATTATAACTCTGAAATATCAGATCCTTGGCTTTCCTCCTCTAAGTTTCAGTCAAAACTGTGTAAATATAATGGGGGAGTTTTCATGTTGCAACAGCCCTTCTCTTTGGTTGATTTCTAGCTAGTCTTGATTGGGGGAGATCTGTTTAATGTGCTTAAACTGATTTTTTTCTGATGAAATTCCATATATAACTCACATAAAACATAAATTAGGGGATACCAACCCTGATCTGTGTTATTCTTGCTCATATTTACTTATACAACATTTTCCTTGAAGACCTTGTTGAGATTCCTGAAAAGGGGTTATTCCAAGTTCTACAGACAGAGTCTACATTTGGCCAGGTAGCCTCTGTATCTCACCCTTTATTTGAAGGGTGAAATTTCCAGTAAATTCCTCTGTATTCCATCTCTGAAATATAATCTTGAGAATCCCAAAAAAGGAT
This sequence comes from Pinus albicaulis, assembly GCA_034641835.2. NCBI lineage: Eukaryota > Viridiplantae > Streptophyta > Pinopsida > Pinales > Pinaceae > Pinus > Pinus albicaulis. The sequence goes on along the minus strand of CM076579.1, from coordinate 822,928,744 downwards.
CATTACAGTGGAATCAGAGCTCCACTCTTGGCACGACCTGTGCTAGAATTAGAGCCTCAGTCATGTTGCATTATGAAGATGAAGATCCTATTTTTTAAAGAGAGAGGAGATACTAGATTAGAAGTAATAGAAAGTATGACTATACTACTGTTGACCTTGACAAGGGTCAAGACAAGGGGAAAGCCCCTAAATTGGTGAATGATAAAGATAAGGAGGCAGAGGAGTTTGCAAAAACTCTCTTGGAAGCTATGCAATATCTATCCAAGGATATAAAGGAGATGAGGATAGATAGAATTAGGATTCCCTTGGGATATTCCATCAAGGAGAAAGTTCCGATATGTCTCAGTTTGGGACTGGTCAACCTGTGAGCTTGCCACAAGTTCCACAGACCTCACAACGCTCTACAATGCCTACCTTCTTGGCTGTAGAGAATTAAGGGCTGCAAGAGCCAACCTCTTTGGAAGGGTAATTTGTAGAATATGACTCACAAATTCAAAGGTTCAGGGATAACTTGAGCTTTCAAGACTTCTGCCATCTCAAGGACTAGAGGAGGCCATGGTAGCAGTACAGAGATGGAGGTTTCCTTCATGGGAGACACCACACTATGGGCAGGTTCTTCTTGCCTAAGTTCGATGGATCACCCTCTTGTTCTGCCAAAGCATGGGTGGAGAAGTTGGACATCTATTTCCAGTTGAATAAAGTGCCTGAAGCAGAAGCCATCAAGATTGTTGCACTGCATTTTTAGGGAGAAGCCCACAACTGGTGGTTTCATGGACTTTCTACATTGGGGCACAATAATGTGTCCATTTATGTTGAGTTCAATAGGAGACTAGTGGAGATATTTGATCAGAAAGATGTGAAGGCCCCTTTCATAAGCTTGGAAAATCTTAAACAGACAGCAGTGTTGAGGCCTATATCTCTGAATTCCTTAGGTTGTCTGTAATGGTCCCTGATCTATCAGTAGCAAGGAGATTCTACATGTTCATTGATGGCCTAGAAGAAGCTTTTCATGGGTTGGTTAAGTCTACCAAGCCCATCACTCTACATGATGCCATTGAGAGAACTAGAGATCTCCAAGATGCCTTACCAAGGGAAAAGGAAACCTTCCCAAGCAAAGCCACTCACTCTTCTAAGGGGAAGGAGGGGCAAGCTGCTCCACCCAAGGAGAGCTCACTGAAGAAACCTCTTGACACTGATCTCTGGAGGGATTTGAGGAAAAATAAATTATGTTTCACTTGTCAAGAGGCATGGGTATCGGGACATAGATGTGCTACTGGAAGAGCACACTATATTGAAGTCTTCTCTGATTGTGAGGAGGAAGAGGTAAATGATGGAACTAGGAGAGGTCACAGCACTGGTTATGATGAGGAGGAGGATCCATCATCATCCAGAGAAGAATAAGGATCCTTTGCTCCAACCAGTGGGACTCTTACTTCTTTGAGAGGAGTGCCAAAGTATTTGACCTTTAGAGTGCAAGGTTCAGTTATGAACCAAAGAGCGTCTATTCTGATCGACAGTGGGGAAACCCAAAAATTTATTGATTCTCACCTTGTGAAGAGGATAGGGATCCCTACTGATACTTTTTATGGGTTCTCTATTCTGGTCCCGAGAGATAGAACTATGCAGTGCATGTAGTATGTTCCATCACTTTCTATGACTATGGGAACCTACACCTTGGAGGACCATTTCTTTGTAGTGGACATACCAGACACCAACATCATCTTGGGTTTCCAGTGGTTTATTACTTTGGGAAAATTCACCACTAATTGGAAGGCCTTGTAGACGGAATGGGTGGATTTGAAAAGTGGGAAGCAACAAATCATTCAAGGCATGCACACCTACCCTTCACTTGATGTTTCCACCCACCCAACAAAGATGGAATTGCGCAGTGGGGGTAGGTACTTCACAGTTCCTTCTCTCATGTTTATGAGAATGCTGCAAGGAACATTCCTACATCATGGAAAGCCACCTGGGGTGCCATTAGATTTTGTGGGGCAAGCCTTACCAAGTGATGAAATAATGGAAGAGAGAGTCACAGCACTGTGGGAGGAAGCAAGGGTTTGTATGGACAAAAATTAGGCAGTGTGTATGTACCACATGGGATGGAACTTTATCCTGTACTTCATGATACATGTTTTAGATGTGGCATTGCTTCACCCATGTTTATTTCTATTGAGTTTTACACTCCTTAAGGGGTAGACTATGCCCCTATCATGTTAGCATTGGAGGAATAGTTTCTGATGTATTGGCTTGGTGAGCACTTAATCCATGATGAAAGCTTGATTATTGATGGTGCCATCAATGGAGAAGGAGAAGAGTTGTACTGTCAGTTGCTTGAGGACAAGTAACATTTTGAAGGGGAGGACTATAATGTTCCTACTTAGCCTTAGCTAAGAGGAAACATTCAATTTTGATTTAATTTATGTTTTATGAATAAATGAATAAAGGATGACATGTAAAACTCCTAAAAAGTCTGAATAAATCAATGCCCATGTGAACAAAGACAAATTAGGGCTATGTAAATAATCACTTGCAGGTGTGAAAGAGGTTTGAACCTAGTCTTTGGCTCAAGGTGGACCTATTCTTTGGCTCAAACCTCTTTCACACCTGCAAGTGATTATTTACATAGCCCTAATTTATCTTTGTTCACATGGGCATTAATTTATTCGGACTCAAGTCTCAAGGTGGACCGTATAAAAATTGCTAAAAAACGCAACTGGGTTTACCCATTTTCAATTGGTATACAGTCTAGAAGCCACACTTCTGATTGAATGTGAAATCCCTTCACTTAAGTTAGTTGTGGAATTACTTCCTAATACGTCGCCTGAAGAAGAACGTCTCCTCTATTTAGATATATTGGATGAAACTCATCTCTTAGCTGCCTTCGTCATAGAAGCATAGAAGAAGCGATTAAAAGCCCATTTTGACCAATCCGTTTCTCCTCATTATTTGATTGAAGGCAATCTCGTTCTTCTATACGACCAAGCTCATGATAAGTTGGGTGCAGGAAAATTCCAACCCATGTGGCATGGGCCCTACATTGTCAAATGTGTGTTTCAAAATGGGGCTTATGAGCTCATTGATTATGAATGGTGTCCTTTATCGCAGCCCAGAAATGGGTTGTATCTAAAAAAATATTATGCCTGAATTATTCACGCGTGATATGTGTACATAGGTGATTGTTTTGATTTTGTGTGCATGCTTTGGTGTGATGTGCATTGTGAGATTTTTTTTGCTTATTTGGGTCTTGTTTTCTATGCAGATGTCTATTTCCCCTTATGTCGGTTTCACAAATAGTGCCTCCAGCAGTGCCAGGACTTATGGCCTAAATCTACCTCAGGTTGAGAAATGCAGAATCTAGGGTAACATCAAACCACGCTTAACCTGGTAGCTAGCCCTACCAGATCGGAAGAGGGCTCTCTCCTTGTCAATCTTAGCAAAACAAAAAAATGATCAATGAGGCTTGAGATGACTTAATATGAAGACTGATTTTAGGCTAGGTATGTGTGCAAAATATTTTGATTGAATTTAAGGATGTTTTGTTGGCTCAAATGGAAAGGCAGATTTTGGGTCTGGGGAATGAGGCTCAGTTTTGCAGAGATCTCAATGGGGCAAGGCAGGAAATTGATTTGACACTTCAATTTGAATGAAATGGAGAGCTTTAGATAGGTGAGGAGTCGAAGAGGGTAAGAAACCTTCAGGGATCCTCTTCAAACAGCTGAAAACATAGATAACCAAGCAAACCCTAGGTAGAGCACTACAATTTCAATGGATTCTACCTTTATCCTTGTTTGTTTTAGTTAAGAAGAGACGAGAGAGTGAATAGCATACATAAAACGTAGGTAAACTTATATTTATAGAGAGAAACACAATATCGAAGCAATATGCCACTTTAATCCCATAGAGTGCTGCAAACCCTGGTCTATTCCTTTGCCAAACTGCAGAGATGAATGTACAATGATGCTCAAAGAATTCCCAAAATTCCAACCATGCTAATGACTGAGAGAAATTAAGATATAGGCAAAAAAAAACTCATCCTAGCCTCTAGGGGTCAAGCTCATTATTTTAGGAGCTGTTCCAACAAAATCTAAACTGAGAACTAGAAAGTAGGCAGTGGAACAACTTGCCTCTAAAAACTAGGAAACTAATTCATTCAATTGCAAACTACCCTTTGATGGATGAATTTACCGATATAAGTGAAAATTTAGAAAAATTACATAAAAATCCATCATTTTAGATTAAATTACATCATGATTTTGAGAACTATAAAGAAAAAAGTCAAACTATGAAAAAACTAGGCGAAAAACAGAGTTTTTAACCAAAAATGAGAAAAAATCCTCCAATGCGTCGCGCCTGACATCCCTATGCATAGCGCCTGTTTGCAGCTGATTTTGGAGGCCTTCCTGGTGTACAAATTTTCTCTAAGTGGGCTTGCTAGAAAGGTCTTCCTGTCCAAAACGAAGTTCTCCCAGGACTTCTTCCTATGTGTCAAAAAAGGGGCAGAAAGGTCATTTTAGGGTGTTTTTGACCCTTTTCGAAGCCCAAAACCTATCAAAATTTCTTGAAAATTTGTGAGCATGAGTATTTTTCCATGAAAAATCCAAAAATTCTAATTTTTCCTCAAAATTCGGTCTCTATCAAAAGCGAGCGCCAAGTCGCGCGGCACATTGGGCAGAAAAACCTGTTTTTTAAGCCAAAATTGAAAAATTGAAAAAAGTGTCCCAATTTTTTTGAAATTTTGGCTGAGTGTCCTCCATTAAGTGTTGTGTTGGGCCAAGGAGGCCTCAACCAATATCTGAAATTTATCATTCTCTTTTCGCCTCCTCAATGCCTTCTTCAACTTGGCCTTCAAGATCTTGATTCTTGCTTTGCATAGATGGTTTCTCACCCAGTAATGGTTGGCCATGTGCCTCAACATATTTTTATCTTTGTTGGCCTTCTCCAAAAAAATTTCCAAATGCAATTTTACCCTTTCAAGCCAATTTTCGCGATCAGCTTCAATTTCATGCTCAAGTGATGTCAACTTAGTTTTGCTCCTTTTGGCAGCTTGCCAGTTCTCTTGTATGTTTTTCAGCTCCATAATGGTTTGTTGATCCTCTAGCTGCTTGTTTATTTGCTCAAGTTATTTTATTATCCACTTGGCTCTTTGTAAGTTGAGGGAAAAAGTATTAACGTCCGCTCATTGTTCCCAAATGATCTCTTTAAGCTTTGAGCTTGGTGAGCCCAAATCGGTGTCATCATCCCGAATAAGAATGAAATCTATCTCTTGCCCTCCTAAAGGCCCCTCATCATGTAATGGCCTCTTTCCCTTGTCCTATACCTTCTCTGCTAATGGAGGAAGCGATACCCCTTCCACCCCGGGTAGAGATAATACTCACTTTTCTGCTGCAAACAACCTTCTAGTTCCCTTTTGATAAGTGACAAACACCAGCACACTAGCGGTCTGTGTCTCATGACCCTTCTGCTGATGTGAAGGTCTACCTGTCTCATGAAAAGCTTCTAGAGGTACTTGAGGAAATGTGAAGAAATCATGAGAAATGAAATCCTCCCATGAGATGTCCTGCAAACCAAGCTAATGCATGACCACAATTTTGACGAGTGAAAAATGATATATATTGTTAAACTACTACTGAGGATTTTTATTTTGCACTAGGGTGGTCATATTTTCAATATTTCTGCACATGAAGTAAGGGAGATTCATCATTCTCACCCTGGTAAAGTGCATCAACAATCTGATGTAATATGCATATATGCGAGAAAACCGGCCCTCACAGCTGAAATACTTAGTTATGAGTTTCATCAAGGGAGCATATGAGTCTTTGAGATACCAAAAGGGAAAAACTCTGCTAAGTTGTCTCAAGTAACTAGGCTTGATGTATGGCTCATAATGTTCCCTGTCAATTTGCTACCTTTTATTCCACTGCTCTCCAATATTTGGAATGTCAGTTGCTAGAGAAATAGACTCTGGTGTCAAGGTGAATGTCACACCTGCAAGAGTAACTTGGCCATTATGTAGATGAAGCACAAAAAACCTGGCCAACTCATGATGGTACTGGACTCTAGCAACCATCTCACAGAACTGATAACAGGATAGCTATTGAAAACATGTGACAGCAAGAGGGCAAGGCTGTAGCTCGGCAAGTGAAGTAGGCTCCTCCCGTACATGTTTACCCCCCTTGTTAGGTCTCCTTGGTGCATGCATTTAGGTTGGAGAGTCACTGTGTGTCTCTTCATCTCGGTCATAGGAGGAATCTGACTCCATGTTTGCTAATGTGTGAGTTTTCTTGATGAGTATGGAGAGGTTTATGGTGTTTTGATCTTTTGCTGCCAAGTGTATGAAAATTTATGAAGGATTATGAAGGGAGAGGGTAAGAGGGATTTTGGGAATGTTGCTGACTGGAATTTGGGGAATTGAAGGGTTTTAGGGACAATTTTTAGGCTTTTGGGATATAAATTGGAGTTTGGGAATTTTGTAGCTAGGGTTTGGGATAATGGGAATTGGGGATAGGGGTGAATGAATTTAGGGATATGGGGGATAGTGAAATGGGTTAATGAAACTAGAAAAGTAGTGAGGGAATAAAAAGGTGAGGGAGTGATGGAGTGGATTTGGTAGAAAAAACACAAATACAAACCCTAGGCAGTTGTTTTTGAGAAAATGTGCAAGGAGGTAGGGTTTGAATTTCATCACACTAAGCCACCATCAATATTAAGAAAAATTCTTCACTAGCAATGGAGGGGATCTTAACTTACTTGCACACCATGTATTTTGAGCAAATTTAGAAAATTCGTGGAAGTTTAAGGTGAAATCGGGCTTTCAAACTCTGTGCGCTGCGCCTCAAACCCAGTGCGTCGCGCCCCCTGATGTGCCACACCTGTGTGTTTCTTGCATTGTGGAGGGTGCTCCAATGTGCCACGTCTACTCTGTGCACTGCGCCTTAAGCCCAATGCGTCGCGCCCATGAAATTTGCACAATTTTCCCTCAAACTCACTCCCTTTCTCCAACACGAATTTCTCTTGTTCAATTTTTCTTCTTTGAATGCCAATGAGCTCTTTCAATATTATCAAAGGGTTTATATACAAGAGCTTTTAATTTTCCACTTATAAAACCCACTTTTATAATGTTTTCATTGTGTCTTATTCTTTCAATTCTGTTTTGTGCAGTTTGCTCTATTTGTGCCTTTAATGAACTGAATGACTTGATTTTTGTTTGCCTTGCAGGGGATGGAGTTGCTGAAGCTTGACAAGGTGACCAGGGTTTCCATTGAAGTTATTTACATATGAGAGAGCTTAAAATTACATCAAATTTATACATAAAAAGACAAAATACTCTGTTTTTTCCTCAAAATAGAGTTTTGAGGAAAAATTCATTTATGGGCATATGATGATGGAATTTATTCTGTAATGGAACTTTATTCAACCTCCTCACGCACCTGCTGACCGTTATTGGACATTTTGAAGACCTTTTTGATGAAACCCTAGACCTAATGGGACTGAAAACCCTAAAAATGACTCTTGCAAATTTAAAGACAAAAAATGACTGCAAATGATCTTGATGCATGGAAATGAGCCAGAAGGTAAAGGACATGAGGGAAAATGTACAATAGGCCACTACCATCAGATGATCCATGCTCCTAATGGAATGCAGTTGACTGAGCAAGACACCTAATATGCATTGCAACAAGAGAGTTTGATCACTAACGGAGGGATGAAGATACCAACACTAACGTTGGCTCCAATGGGGATGGTAGCTCATTGGAGGTGCAAATAACTACATATCTCAGGGAAAGCAGGCAATTCCTTCGTCCATTAGGCTATGGAGTCAATAACTTCGACAAACCAAAACCAAAATCTTGACTTAATTTCAGGACCGAAAACTGACTCAAAACTAATTCAATTTCAAGACTGAAATCAACTAAAAGACTTGACTTAAACAAACCAAACCAAAACTGAAATCAACCCTCAGTTTTATAGCCTTCACCTTGGGCCCCAAACTGAAAGAATGATGACAGCACACACTTGTAATGAAATTTAAACAAATCAGTATGTACAGTGATACATATGGCAGCAGAAAACATTTCAAAAATAGTACCGTTTGATTAGCCGACCATTGACCGGCCCACCTGGACAATCTTCTCCATTCATTTCTTACAAAAGGAAAGCATTTTGGCCTCGATATGCAGCAATTCTGAAAGGTCCTTTCCAAATATTCTCAAACTTGCCATGCTTACCTTTATCTTCGATTCTCGCGTCCCATTTTAGCACAACTTCTTCTATTTGAAACTTGTCCGCCTTTGACTTTCGATCATATATCTTCTTAATTCTCTCTTGCAGCTTGAAAGTGTTCTAAAAAACCTCCTCTCTAGTTTGCTGTAAATGTGTTCTGAAAAACCTCCTCTCTAGTTTGTTGTAAATGGATCATTTGATTGATTCTTTGTTGCAAATGATCATCCTCACTGCCAACTTCCTGCAGAAGTTTAACCACTGGAACTATGAGAGAGGTCGGGAATACAGTGTCAACACCATACACAAGATCGAAAGGGGATATGCCTATAGATTTATTTTGACTTACTCTGTCTACCCAAAGTGCATTAACCAGTTTCTTGTGCCAACTCTTCTTGTTCGTTTCCAGCAGCTTTTTGATAATATTGACCAAGTATTTATTTGAGGATTTAGCCAATCCATTACCTTGTGGATGATATGCGGTTGAGTGCCCCAAATTAATTTGATACTTATTACGAAATTCAATCATTCTTTTAGATTTAAAGGCTGTTGCATTATCAGTGATCAGCTTGTTTGGACAGTCAAAGCAAGACAAAATATTGTTTTCAAGAAATGAAATGATTACTGAATCAGTGACCTGCCTAGTGGGAATCGCCTCAATCCATTTGGTAAAATAGTCCATCGTTGTAAGGATCCATTTATGTTGTGTTGAAGAAGTAGGATGGATCTCGCCAATGAAGTCCAAACCCCACTGTTGAAATGGAGCACTTACTTCAATGGGCTTGAGCGGTAAAGGCTGCAATTTTCTCCTTCCTTGAAAAATATGACATTCATGGTAGCTTTTAACATTTTTGTACACATTAGCAAAGAGAGTTGGCCAATAATATCCTACTCTCAAAATTTGGTTGGTTTTTGTCTTCTAGAAAAGATGACCTCCGCAATCTCCCTTGTGAAATTCTTCCATAACTTGTTTTGCCTCTTCTTCAACAAAACAATTGAGCAAGACACCACCGAGATCTTTCCAATAGAGCGCATTATTCATGATACAAAACTTGGCAGCCTTCAATTTCAGTGTCCTACTTTTTTTCTTAGCCATTACAAGTGGTGGTGACAGATTTTGGAGTACATAAATAATGTCCGGATACCAAGGAGAAAGAACAAAAATTTCTGATACCTAAGCAGGCGAACTTTCTTCATTTTCCTTAGACATAGCAGCAATGAGATTAATGTCCAAGGCATGCAAATTTGACTCAGCCATTAGCTTGGCCAGCCCCTATCCTTTGATGAGCTTTGTAGGTTTGATCTCCATGTCATATTCCAACAAGGCAGCAATCCATTTGCCTCGTCTCCCTTCTGGATCTATTTGCACTAAGACATCTTTAATAGCAGCATTAGGAACATAAGCAAGGATGTGAGAATGCAGAATATAAACTCGAAAATATTTCAATGCCTTTATCAAGGCAAGAGCTTGCTTTTCAATAATATTATATTTTAAAGCTGCATCTCTTATGGCTCTGCTGAAAAATGCTATTGGTTTCTCAAGCTGGTCTCTTTTCTGCATCAAGACTGCTGCCATAGTATGATTCGAGGCAAATGAAAATAAAATGAAATCTTGAGTATAGTCCGGGATGATTAAAACCAGAGCTGAAGAAAGGGCCAATTTCACCAAATTGAAAGACTTTATTTCTTCCTCAGTCCACTTCACTACACTATCTTTCTTGAGCATGTTTGTGATTTCCCTTAAATTTTCTGCAAGATTGGGCACAAAGCGACGTAAGAAATTCATCTTACCGTTGAATGATTGGATCTCCTTTTTACTTCAGGGAATATCAATTTTCTGAATGGCTTCCACTCAGGTAGGATTGATGCGGATGCCATCCTTTGATATAATATGACCGAGAAGCTTGCCTTCATCCATGGAAAATAGACTCTTCATTGGATTGAGAGATATACCGTATTTTCTACACCGCTGAAATACAATCTTCAAATGATAAAGGTGCTCTTCATCTGAATTAGAAAAAATTGTCAAGTCATCAAGATAAATAACTATAAAGACATCTTTTTCATTTGAAAATGCAATATCCATTGCTCGTTGAAAAGTCACACCAGCATTCTTCAATCTGAAAGGCATTTTAGCATAATGAAAAGTTCCCCACGAAGTGGTGAACGCTGTTTTATCTCTGTCATCCTCATGGACCAGAATTTGGTTATAACCGGAATAACCATCGAGTAATGACATGCGGGATGCTCCAACTACTCACTGAATTATGTGATCCATTTTGGGCAATGGATAGTTATCTTTCAAATATACTTTATTCAGATTCATAAAATCAATGCATAAGTGAATATCACCTGTTTTCTTGTGCACGGGCACCAAATTAGAAATCAAATATGAAAATCTTATGGGGACAATGATACCAGCTTTTTACAATCGATTCACTTCCTTATCTATTGAGGGCAGCAACTTTTGATTTATTCTTCTTAACTTCTGTCGAAAGGGCTTTTGGTTTTGCTTGATCGGGATGATATGTTGAATTATGTTTGTGTCATATGCCTTCAAATCTGAATAATCCAAAGCAAATACATCAGCAAATGAAGATAATAAACTGATATACTTTGCTTTTACCTGTGGGAGCAATGCCTTAGATAATTTCACCATTTTAGGATTTTCTGCTGATCCAATGTTCACATCCTCAACTCCTTTCTCGGTTGGAAGCAAGCTCGGTTTTCGAGCTACATCATATTGGTCAAAAAGCTCCTCTAAAGGTATGAGACCTTTAGGAATGACATTGTCCTTGAGCTGCAAAACTTCCATCTGATTTACTTTTATTTCCGCCTCGCCATCATCATGCTCCCCATCAATATAAGTGTCTTTGAATTTACCTTCATTTTGCAGAAATTCATCGATTTCTTTATCATCTTGAAACACTTTCCAATACCTTTGATTGTCAGGGATAGTCGGGTGATGCTTCACATGAATTTCAAATTTGTTGTTTGAATTCATCAGAATTTTCAAATTACTTGTTGTTGTTGCAAGTGCATCTGCAATGTCATTCTGAATACAAGGGACACATGTCAAAGTATAATCTAAAAACAATCTCAAGATATCTAGTACCGCATTGCAGTAGGCCCGCATTCAAGGATGTTTAGCTTGGTATTCACCTTTCACTTGCTTGATAACTAACTTGGAGTCACCATACACTGCAATCATTTTGGGATTTAACTTTCTAAGAATTTTTAAACCAGCAATTAAAGCCTCATATTCAGCTTCATTATTTGAACAGTCAAAAGCCAATTTATAAGAACAGACCCTTACATTACTTGGCACTTTGTTTGGGGAGAAAACAAGACTACGTATCCAAATGCCAATTCCAGCACATTCCCTTCCTACCACGCCATCAAAATCCATGGTCCACAAACCAGCTTCGTCCTCTTCCAAATGCTGAAATTCTGTTTTCTCTTTTACTTTTCATTGTTGTCCATCAATATTTTGCTACTGTCGGAACACTGATTGCTCAGCGGTACTATCAAGTCTTCGTATTTATTTATTTAAGACCTCTCTGAAATTTTCAGTGATTTCTGGAATGTATTCTACTTCAATTATTTGGCTATTTACATCATTAAAGCTATATGAGTATAAAAAAAATGATTCTAAATCAGTATGTACATAGTTGATTGGATGATTTACTGGTTTCTCCTTGCTAGTGATCATGTACTTCATCTTTTTCTCCCAGTATAATTTCCTCATCTGACCAAACACGGGAATAGTAGCATAGGAGAAATCAAGCTGCAATGTCCCTTTAAGTTTCTCTCCCCAAGATCTGGAAAGAAGCATGCCAAATCTAGGAGGAATATCCGCCACGACCACATCCATCAAAAAAATTTTAGTCAGAATCTGATCCAAACTGACCACCAAATCTTTGATAAGACCAATGCATCTTACGCTACCAGAATTGAAAGAATAAAGGTCATGATACTTTCTGGTGATATCCAATCCAAATTTCTCCATGATTTCCTTAAGCATGAGATTATGAGAGGCTCCAGAATCAAACATAGCATTGTGTAACACATAGTCGTGCAACCTAAGGTTGATGTAAAAAGGAGGTAAATCACTATCTTGAGACTGAACATCCAGTGCTGGACCAAAAATCAACTCAAGTCGATCATCCTCCACGTTTACCATATCAGATAATGGATCTAAACTCAAAATATTAGACACCTAACCCTTATAGCTGCTATTCTTCATCAATTCAGTCAAAGGAATGGATAATTTTAACTTAGAAATTTCATTTTCTAAGTTAAAAACTGAATTTTTATCTACCTCTTTAGCTGGGACATCCTTCTTTTTAGTTTTCTCCTTTGATATATTTGGCTGATTGGATCTTTCATTGGCTTATGGTAGTTTTCTAGTTGTGGGATCAACTATCTCTTTTCCCTTTTTCTGCATAACGAGTGGATCATTCTTTGGTGTTGACGCCTCCTTTCTTTTTTGAATTGGATTAATAGGTACATCTCTACTTCTGAGTGAATATTGTCACTGCTGGGCTGTCAAAGGATTCATGTACCCCCTCTGATATTCATCAGACTCTTTTTCAAGAACTGCTTCATTTGCCAAGATGAAATTTTCATCCCTTTGTACAACTGAGTTCTCGAAATACTCCTCGTCTTCAGTGATAAAAATTGGCATATTATCGGGTGTAAAGAAATGATTCTCGTCTCCAATTACATTCTCCTCATCATCTGATTCTGGACCATGTACAAAATTCTACTCTAAGGGTGTCTTCACTTGCTGTTGTACTGCTTGGTCTTGTGCTCGTTGCTCTCTTTGCTTGATTCTAAATTGTGGTTGTTGTTGGCCACTAAAATTAGGATTTCTGACTTGTGGTTCAGACTTGTCAATTGTTAATCTGTCAAACATCTTTTCCATCTTATAGAGCACTTGATCTGAAGTGGAAACCTCTTCCTTTACTATTACCTTCTTTTCAGCTTTCATTCTAGCTCTCTTGGCAAGCAGATTTGCTTCAACGCTGACTGCAATTTTCTGCATGTCTTCCAAAGTGGCCGGATCTCTTTCTCTTAATTGATAGGCCATATCAAGATCGAAACCATATGGAAAATTAATCAAATCCAGCCCCATAGGTGGCTTTATATCAGCAGGAATTGCATTGTAAACAGAATTGAATCTAATACAATAATCTTGAATAGACTCACCAACATTCTGCTTGATATTCTCATATTCGAAAAGGATCTAAAGAGGATTTGTCTTCACTTCCCATCGATCCAAGAATTTTCTTTGAAGATTAGGCAATGTAGTAATACTTCGAGCCAACAAAGCTCTGAACCACTTCCTCACTTCACCTCCAAAGGTTTGTACAAACAGTCTCATTGTCACATTTTCCACATCAATCTCATGAAGTTCAAAGAAATCTATCATCCTATCCACATGTTGCTGAGCTATAACACTTTGAGGAGTGCCATCAAACAATGGAATTTTGCTTTGATAATCAACGGGCATGTTATCCAAATTTTGAGGCAACACAAGGGGTGCAAATCGGGCAGCCATTGCTCTAGGTGGATTTACAACCGGTCTTGGGGATATAGGAGGAGTCGAAGCAGCTGATGTATGAGGTGTATGTTGTGTGGATGGAGGTGACACTACTGCAGATTTTTTTTCAGAGATAGAAGGCTGCACGGGAATGGTGGGAATGAAAGGAGGCTCGGTAGGAATTTCTGAACTAGATGCAATTGCGGATGACCCAAGAGTTGTAGATGCGGACTCTATGAATTCAGGAATGTTTGCTGCCAAAATGTAAGTCTGAAGATTCAAGATATAACTGTCAATTGATCTATTGGTCTTTTCAATTTCAAGATCTTTGACAAACTCTGGACTTAGGGCAGTAGAATCAACAACACTTTTGGACTTGGTCTCAAACAATGACAGCTCAAATTGTTCATCAAACTCAAGATCTTCAAGATACTCAAAAACAACATGACATGAATGAGATTTGAGCACAGGAATCACAGGACTTTCTCGACGAAGGATTCTCGGAATAATATTTGGATTTTCATACACAGGAGGTGGATCAGGATCCGGATTTTCCCTGGTGTTTCGTCTGGAAGCCAGTGTGTTGAATTATTCCCAAAATGAAATGGAAAAAATCAACTTGTCTAGCCTATTAGATTCTAAACTCATCATCCAAAAGTCTAGAATTATCTGAAGTACTGGGGAAATTTTCAAGTCAAGTGTTATGTTTATAAGACTAGACCAGAGATTGACTGAAGCAACGTTTATCTACTTATGCATTTGCAAAGCAAGGTGCAGTTCGAAGGCTACTTGGCGTAACTTCAGGCTCTGTCTGTAGCTTATAAAATGAATAAAACTAACAAACAAAAAATATTGAGTGTCCCCATTATGGTCGCCACTATGTTATGGCCTAAATATACCTTAGGCTGAGAGAGGCAGAATCTAGGGTAACATCAAACCATGCTTAACCTGGTAGCTAGCCCTACCAGATCGGGAGAGAGCTCTCTCCTTGTCAATCTCAGAAAAACAAAAAAATGATCAATGAGGCTTAAGATGACTTTATATAAAGACTGATTTTAGGCTAAGTATGTGTGCAAAAGAGTTTTATTGAATTTAAGGATGTTTTGTTGGCTCAAATGGAAAGGCAGATTTTGGGTCTGGGGAATGAGGCTCAGTTTTGCAGAGATCTCAATGGGGCAAGGCAGGAAATTGATTTGACACTTCAATTTGAATGAAATGGATAGATTTAGACAAGTGAGGAGTTGAATATGGCAAGAAACCTTCAGGGATCCTCTTCAAATAGCTTAAAAAATAGATAACCAAGCAAACCCTAGGTAGAGCACTGCAATTTCAATGGATTCTACCTTTATCCTTGTTTGTTTTAGTTAAGAAGAAATGAGAGAGTGAATAGCATAAATAAAACACAGGTAAACTTAAATTTATAGAGAGAAACACAATATCAAAGCAAGATGCCATATGAATCCCATAGAGTGTTGCAAACCCTAGTCTATTCCTTTGCCAAACTGCAGAGATGAATGTACAATGATGCTCAAAGCATTCCCAAAAGTCCAACCATGCTAATGACTGAGAAAACATAAGATATATGAAAACAAAAAATCATCCTAGCCTCTAGGGGTTGAGCTCATGAGTTTAGGATCTGTTCCAACAAAATATAAATTGAGAACTAGAAAGTAGGCAGTGGAACAGCTTGCCTCTAAAAACTAGGAAACTGGTTCATTTAGTTGCAAACTACCCTTTGATGGATGAATTTACCTCTATGAGTGAAAATTTAGAAAAATTACATCAAAACCCATCATGTCACATAAAATTACATCATGATTTTGAAAACTAGAAGGAAAAAATTCAAACTGTGAAAAAACTAGGTGAAAAACAGAGTTTTTGACCAAAAATGAGCAAAATTCCTCCAATGCGCCGTGCCTGATATCCCTATGCATAGCGCCTGTTTGCAGCTGATTTTGGAGGCCTTCCTAGTGTAAAAATTTTCTCCAAGTGGGCTTGTTGGAAAGGTCTGCCTATCTACTTTCCAGCACAAGTGGAATTTTTGAATTTGGCAACCATTTACCCCTCCAAAACTGAGTTCTCCCAAGACTGCTCCCTATGTCAAAAAAGGGGTAGAAAGGTCATTTTTGGGGTGTTTTTGACCCTTTTGGAAGCCTAAAACCTATCAAAATTTATTGGAAATTTGTGAGAATGGGTATTTTTCCATGAAAAATCCAAAAATGCTGAGTTTTCCTCAAAAGGAGGTCTCTATCAAAAGCGAGCGCCAAGTCGCGCGGCGCATTGGGCAGAAAAACCTGTTTTTTAAGCCAAAAATTTCAAAATTGCAAAAAGTGTCCCAAATTTTTAAAAATTTGGGCTGAGTGTCCTCCATTATGTGCTGCATTGGGCCAAGGAAGCCTTAGCCAATATCTAAATTTTTTCATGCTCTTTTCGCCTCCTCGGTGCCTTCTTCAACTTGGCCTTCAAGATCTTGATTCTTGCTTTGCATACATGGTTTCTCTCCCAGTAATGGTTGGCCATGTGCCTCAACATATTTTTCTCTTCGTTTGCCTTCTCCAAAAGCTTTTCCAAATGAATATTTACCCTTTCAAGCCAATTTTCACGATCATCATCAATTTCCTGCTCAAGTGATGTCAACTTGGTTTTGCTCCTTTTGGCGGATTGCCAGTTCTCTCGTATGTTTTGCAGCTCCATAATGGTTTGTTGATCCTCTAGCTGCTTTTTTATTTTCTCAAGGTATTTTATTATCCACTTGGTTCTTTTTAGGTTGAGGGACATAGAATTAATGTCCGACCATTGTTCCCGAATGATCTCTTTAAGCTTTGACCTTGGTGAGCCCAAATCAGTGTCATCATCCCGAATAAGAATGAAATTTGTCTCTTGCCCTCCTGAAGGCCCCTCATCATGTAATGGCCTCTTGCCCTTGTCTTGTACCTTCTCTGCTGATGGATGAAGTGAGACCCCTTCCACCCTAGGTGGAGATAATACTCGCTATGCTATTGTAAACAACCTTCTAGTGCCCTTTTGATAAGTGACAAACACCAGTACACTAGCGGTCTATGTCTCAACCTTCTAGTGCCCTTTTGATAAGTGACAAACACCAGTACACTAGCAGTCTGTGTCTCATGACCCTCTTGTTGATGTGAAGGTCTACCTATCTCATGAAAAGCTTCTGGAGGTACTTAAGGAACCGTGAAGAAATCATGAGAAATTAAATCCTCCCATGAGATGTCCTGCAAACCAAGCTGATGCATGACCACAATTTTGATGAGTGCAAAATGATATATACTGTTAAACTATTGTTGAGGAGTTTTATTTTGCACTAGGGTGGTCATATTTTCAATATTTCGGCCCATGAAGTAAGGGAGATTCATCATTCTCACCCTGGTAAAGTGCATCAACAATCTAATGTGATAGTCATATAGGCGAGAAAACCGACCCTCACAGCTGAAACACTTAATTATGAGTTTCATCAAGGGAGCATATGAGTCTTTGAGATACCAAAAGGGAAAAATCTACTGAGTTGTCTCAAGTAACTAGGCTTGATGTATGGCTCATAATTTTCCCTGTCTATTTGCTGCCTTTTATTCCACTGCTCTCCAATATTTGGAATGTCGGTTGCTAGAGAAATAGACTCCAGTGTCAAGGTGAATGTCACACCTGCAAGAGTAACTTGGCCATTATGTAGATGAAGCACAAAAAACTTGGCCAACTCATGATGGTACTGGAATCTAGCAACCATCTCAACTGATAACAGAATTGATGTTGAAAACATGTGACAGTAAGAGGGCAAGCCTGCAGCTTGGCAAGTGAAGTAGGTTCCTCCCGTACATGTTTAGCTCCCTTATGAGTCTCCTTGGTGCATGCATTTCGGTTGGAGAGTCACTGTGTGTCTCTGCATCTCAGTCATAGGAGGAATATGACTCCATGTTTTCTAATGTGTGAGTTTTCTTGATGAGTATGGAGAGGCTTATGGTGTTTTTGATATTTTACTGCCAAGTGTATGAAAATTTATGAAGGATTATGAAGGGAGAGGGTAAGAGGGATTTTGGGAATGTTGCTGATTGGAATTTGGGGAATTGAAGGGTTTTAGGGACAATTTTTAGGCTTCTGGGATAGCAATTGGGGTTTGGGAATTTTGTAGCTAGGGTTTGGGATAATGGGAATTGGGGATAGGGGTGAATGAATTTATGGATATGGGGGATAGTGAAATGGGTTAATGAAACTAGAAAAGTAGTGAGGGAATAAAAAGGTGAGGGAGTGATGGAGTGGATTTGGTAGCAAAAACACAAAGAAAAACACTAGGCAGTTGTTTTTGAGAAAATGTGGAAGGAGGTAGGGTTTGAATTTCATCACTCTAAACCACCATCAATCTTAAGAAAACTTCTTCACTAGCCATGGAGGGGATCTTAAATTACTTGCACACCACGTATTTTGAGCAAATTTAGAAAATTTGGGGAATTTTAAGGTGAAATCGGGATTTGAAACTCTGTGTGCCGCACCTCAAACCCAGTGCATCGTGCCTCCTTGATGCGCCAGACCTGTGTGATTCTTGCACTGTGGAGGGCGCTCCAGTGCACCACGCCTTAAGCCCAACACGTCACACCCATGAAATTTGCACAATTTTCCCTAAAAATCATTGCCTTTCTCCAACACGAATTTCTCTTGTTCAATTTTTCTTCTTTGAATGCCATTGAGCTCTTTTAGGATGATCAAAGGGTTTATATACAAGAGCTTTTAATTTTCCACTTATAAAACCCACTTTCATAATGTTTGCATTGTGGCTTATTCTTTCAACTTTGTTTTTGGAAGTTTGCTTTATTTGTGCCTTTGATGAACTGAATGACTTGATTTTCGTTTGCCTTGCAAGGGATGGAGTTGCTGAATCTTGAAAAGGTGACTAGGGTTTCCATTGAAGTTATTTACATATTATAGAGCTTAAAATTACATCAAATTTATACATAAAAAGATAAAATACTCTGTTTTTCCTCAAAACAGAGTTTTGAGGAAAAATTCATTTATGCGTATATGATGATGGAATTTATTCGGTACTGGAAATTTATTCAACCTCCTCATGTGCCTGCTTACCGTTATTAGACATTTTGAAGACATTTTTGATGAAACCATAGACCTAATGGGATTGAAAACCATAAAAATGACTCTTGCGAATTTAAAGACAAAAAATGACTGCAGATGATCTTGATGAATGGAAATGAGCCAGAAGGTAAAGGACATGAGGGAAAATGTACAACAAGCCACTACCGTCAGATGATCCATGCTACTAATGGAATGCAGCTGACTGAGCGAGACACCTAATATGCAATGCAACAAGAGAATTTGATCACTAATAGAGGGATGAAGATACTGACACTAACACCAGGAACCTGTCTTCGACAGCCTCGGTAATTTATGATCCTGATGGTGAGTTGGTTAACTTACAAGGTATTTTTTTGGGACCAGCCACAAACAATGTCGCTGAATATAGTGCAGTTTTGGAACTATTAAACGAGGCAGTCAACCTCGGCATATGTGCATTTCTTGTTAAGTTGAATTCGCAACTTGTTGCTCTTCAACTGAATGGTCATTATTCAGTTCGAAACCCATGCATTTTTAGATTGTATTTGCATGTTTGTTTACTTGAACGAAATTTTGATTTCATTACATATCAACATATACCAAGACGAATGAATACATTAAGAGATGTGATAGCTAACATTGTGCTAGATAGACATTTGCACAATTTATAAAAACATCATCATATGTTCATAGACCCATGTAGAAAATATATATATATATATAATTTGTTTACAAGCAGTGTGCATCATAAAACCCACCAAAAATAATATATGTCTGTTTCGGTTACATCATGAGACAACATGTATCTACAAAATGTGCAGAAATAAAGCCTAATGCCTAGTCGGCATGGTGCTCATGATAGTACATCACTGCCCGTACGAACCACCTCAGCAAGCAGTGGATATGGCTTGGCACTCCTATAGTGTGCCTCTGATAAGCTCAAGGTACGTCATCAAAAAGGGCATAATCTGAGACCCCACGGGTGATTCCCTCCAGGTTCTGCACTAACTCCTCGTTAATGCCCTCACTCTAAGGATCGAAGTCGCGAGGAGTCCACCTCGCTATTGTAGACATACCAGCGGGACTATCTAGACCAACATCTACATCCATATGAGATTAACTGTCAGAACATGCATATATACCAAAAAATCATAAAACTCATACAAATAAAAAATGAGTCTTACCAAGTTCTTCGTCCCAATCCTCTCCCTCCAGGAGCGGGAGGTCTGGGTCTCCAGTAAAATCTATGCCAACATAGGGCCAATCCTCCACGAAAATCAGCCAATCAAAAAACTCTGGCCTCCAATACATCTACTGGCCGCCCCCTACTCTGGGCATCAGTGCCACCCATCGGGTCATCTGTATCTCTCTTAGTGGTGGCTCCGGGACTATAGCCTCCTGGTGCTAAAACATGGGTAATCGTTCCAAGAAGAACGATACCAGAATCAACCCATACCCAAACTACTTTAGTTTTCTCTTCTTGCATTTGGTGAGCTACCATTTGATGTTCATGGTCACGGCCTCAACCCAGTCAAAGATGGTCGGGTTCATACACTCTGAAGCAAGAATTAATTGTGTCTTCATGGCCTTATGCAGTGCCTGTGATCCCGCAGCCCGGGTAATGGTGTGTAGCACTACTCTCAGTGCTAGATTAGGGATGGTATGGATGTCTACTTTCTCACTCCCTATTCCTTTTCGTGCCCCTGGGCACACCCTATTCATGACCATTTTCATGCTTTCCCCAGAAGGCCTGGTACTAGTTAGAATAAGGACTAGACCCATGCGTGACAGTCCAGTGATGAAATATACATCTGATACTTCGAGCTCAAGCGCTTGATCTCGAAGTATGAATTTCTCTTGATCTTCATCCCAAATGCTGATAAGAAACTGTAAGAATTCAGGCTGAGCCCGGATACATGGCATCAAGAAAAACTTTTTGAGCCCACAATTCCTAAGGGCATTCATGCATTGCTTGTTTTCCATTGCTTGTTCATCCTCTTCGTTATGTTCTCTCTCCTTCCACTTGATAACCATATTTTTCGCTTGGTACCTACATCAATTGATCATGGGAACATTGTAAGCCCTCTTAGGTATTAAAATTTACATTCTATTGGTTGCATTTTTTGAAATTTGATGCATATTTTGAGTTGCGCAGCTGGCGCGACCCCTGTGTAAAACTGGGTCGATTGGCACGGGTCCATGCCCGAAACCCACGCTAACTGCGAAGCCATAAATTTTGCAAATCCTCCCCTAAGGGATCTCAAATGGCAATAAAATGCAATAAAATATAACTTAAAATATGGCAAAAGAGGTCAGATCTTACCTGGAACAGATGGAATTCGAATTGGTCCTCTGGATTGTTCACAATCGACGCCTAAAGATCACAAGAGAAAAGGGTCACTGTTGCTTTGCAAAGAGGTAAAAAGTGAAAAGTAAATATTTTTTACCACTGTTGATCTTTTATAACTTTTCAAAGTCCTAAAATAGGTTTTAAAACATATTTGTTGATATATTTTCATATTATTTTCGTGGAATATGTTTTACATGCGTATTTTTTTGCAGCGACGGGTTTTTCACGTGGTTTTGACGAAGAGACAAGTTGTATTTTATACTTTTTCGGACTCGGTAAATACACAAAAAAGTCACTTATGCAGTCACCTTTCAGCTCTTTCCTAAATCTATAAAACCGA
Source organism: Pinus albicaulis (assembly GCA_034641835.2). NCBI lineage: Eukaryota > Viridiplantae > Streptophyta > Pinopsida > Pinales > Pinaceae > Pinus > Pinus albicaulis. The sequence goes on along the minus strand of CM076579.1, from coordinate 822,907,213 downwards.
AAATATTTCCAAGTCACTTTTCATTTTCAGCTCGTTAAATTGGCTGTGAAGCAATATCTACCTAGTATACGTTTACCCCTTTTTCGAGCTGGGATAGATTATTTACGAAAAAGGAATACCCTAGCCTATCGCGACTAGGAGGTTTTCTTAGACACATTTTTCTACCTTTTCGGATCTGACGGACTATTTAAGAAAAGGGACTGCTGGAGTTTTATTTTCTGCCTTATTTTCAGATTCTCTAAATATGAAAATATGTTGAGTTGTTCCTTTGTTAGACCTGTTAAAAACTGATGACATCAGATTCCGTCGCAATGATGTTATTCGAGTTCCTCCTTCCTAGGGCTCGTAAAATTTACTAGGTTGGCTTTTTCCGAAGGAAAAACTTACATCGAAGCACATGCTATCCCTTTCAAGCTTGTTTTCAAAAATAATTGGGGTACTCGCCAGAAATGGTGGGGGAAAATGGGACCAAGATTGTAGTCATATTGGTAGCATGTCACTCTTGAACATGGCACTTGTTTTCATTCGTGTCAGGTTGGGGACATCTCATCTCATTATCTGCTTGCCTCCATGGGATTGGGTAATCTCTTTTCATCGCTCATCTACTCTTTTCCACATCACCATGACCTCAGATCCCTTGATGTCAAATACTTCCAAATCTAGTGTCGTGTCACTGATATGTTCAAGAGAAGTTAGCCTCTGCAATTTTCAACCTTCCTCTAATTCTCTGTTAGTCTTGATTCACAAACATTGTATCCCTATGTCTCATGTCGATGATGTGGGAAAAATTATGTCCCACCTTCGATCAAGGTCCCTTCCTGTTGACTCCAGCTCATTATCCATGAAGTTGATCTAGAGACTCCCTTCAGGTACCTTGGAGCCTGCATGCCTCAATGGCAGGTTCTTCGCACTCGATGTAAGGTCCACATCATTGGCCTTCGATCGATTGACTCCGCGGGTGTTCGACGTCAGATCACTGTTGTTACACAGTAATTTGTCACCATCCCTGCAATCCCCATATCGCCCATTGGAGGGTCATTTCTATGACCAATAAGCAGTGTCATGCCTTGCAAATACCATCGTTGCATCCCTTTCCATGAGGACAACATTCCTTCTGTTGATCATTTCCTGAGAAAACCACTAAAAACACCTGTTTTGACCTTGGTGCTCATAGCTTGTTATGTCCTCACGCCAATGAGGAAAATTAAAACAAAGCTCGCACCAGTTGGCGCTCTATGCTAGTTAAGCACCCGCGCCAATCTGTTTATGGAAATTTTTTTTAAAAAAGAGGTGAAGTTTCGATTACAACAACTTCATGGATGATTCATAAGAAGTGGTTCGACTGAATAACCACAGCCTTCCTCCTTTGGCCTCTTGTTTCCACCTTATGGGGAAACCTCCCAAGGGATAAGGCCTCCATTTCACTATTGTAGGGATCCCAACCTCCTCCTCTCCTCTATAAATATATCCATATTCCATTGATGTGCTGGTCGAACTAGCTGAATAGCTGAAGGTTTGATAGCTGAACTTGTAGGAAGGAAACTATAGCCGAGCAGCCTTTGAGAGCCAAGCCGAAGAGAGAGAGCTTCGTCCAGATTCCCGATGGGCTTTGCTGAGACACGCTCCACTGTCAGCTCTGCCGAACGAAGATCAAAGCATCAGAGCTTTGGGTTGTAATATTTCCTTTGTCATTTTAATATAAGCGACTTTGATTATGGTTCCATTCATGCATTTATTTCTTTATGCAATGAATTACATCTTCTCTAACCGATGTATGGTTATATGCTTTAAATTTTACATTGTATGTTGTTGTTCCCTTGTATGTGTGTAGGTGTTCAGATGTGTCGAGTGAAAGGATCGTGATTTTCCAAGCGAGGGACAGGAAATGTCATCTTTCCTTCAACGACAACTACATAGGATTCGAGGTAGGCAATTCATTATGATTTTTGTCGTTCTGTAACTAGGAACCTATGTCACTGCGTGACTTGATTGTTGCTAGACCTGATTTGGGCTAGTAGGGATCACCTTTGTCCGCGGAGGGGATTTACCTCTTCAACAAACTGGAAACTCCACTGGGGAGTGTTAGTTGGAGTTAGTCTTTCTTCTTTTGGTTGTTTTTGGTTTTTGATTCTTTATTTTCTCTTCTAGTTCACCTCCTTTGGTGTCAAACCCCTGTTCAGCCCCCAGAAGACCTAATCCAGTCTCTGTTTGCTCTTTTTTCATATCTTCCCATATTAAACTCGATTGGCGCGTTTTATATCTTGACATTCGCACCAACAGGCACTTTTTTCTAGTTAGGCCCCCATGCCAACGCTGTTTTGGTGCATATTACAACCAAACAGTTGCACTAACTCTGTTTGGTGTTAGGGTTTGCTTGTTTTTTAGCCCTTTGAGCTTGATTTTCAGTTTTTGTGTCTTTTTTCCAATTTATTGAGTGCCTTGAAGTCTGTGTTGATTGTGTTTGGCCCTTTTCCTCCGGTTTTTTTCCCTTTACTATCAATTTTTCATTCTAGCTCTAGGGCTTCTAGGTGCTATAGTGTGTTGAGCCTCCTGTGGGAGTTTTTGGTTCTTGCTTTTCCAGTCAACTTCATTTTAGCTTCTTTGCATTCGTTTTTTTGGATTCCATTGTATCATTGAGTCAGATGAGTGATTGTTCTCTCTTTCATTCAAGCTTTGATTTTTCTCATTCCAAGCCTAGATTACACGGTTTGTGTGAGTCTTTTTGAAATTCTTCTTCGATTTGAGGGATTTCTCCATCAGTTTGGGTCTTGATTGTGTGTGCTCACATTGAGTGAAATTATTTGTTTCATCTCTTTCACTGTCATTTATTAAATTGATTTCTTCATTAGTTTTTTCATTTGTTTGGTGCATTTGCTCTAAAACATTGAAAAAATACAAAAAATAATTTGTTTTCATTTTGATTATTTTTGTTAAAATTGAAATCTTTTTCACATTTTTAGTGTTATATAATTCTAAGAGAAAAGTTTTTAGTTTCATTAGCTTGCATTAGAGATAGTAGTGGATGTTTTTGTGCTCATTTTGTTGGTATTTGAAAAGCTCTCAACCTTCTCGTAGTTAGCTCTTCATCGAACAAAGTGATATATTGTGGCATGTAGTGTGCATTTAGAGGATTTTTGAGATACAACATTCGGTAGGGCCTGAAATTGAAATATAAATTGAAGATAAACTATAAAATTTATTCAATTAACCTAAGGCAACATTGAAACATTAACGGAATATCTAGAGGTCTAGGCTAGTGACGTGTTCCGACATTGTTAAACCTAGTAGTTTTCGTTTGCCACCTGGCTTTAGACAGTGCTAATACGGACTTGTGCTCCCCGTATCATTGAGTATATAAAGGGAGACCCCACTAGGTTGCTATCCTTTATCCGTAGGAAGCCGAGTCTGTCGCCTTTTACCCATGATAAGCTGGACACAACATTCGGGGAGATTACCTGCACATATGTCAAGTCCTTGGTTGATTTATCTTTCATTTTTTTTAACCAAGGTGTATATGGAAATTCACAGATATCTGGTACGCCCATCTGCCTAGATTACCAGAGTAGTAATTTTCGATCTTTACTGACTCCATAAATTTGAAAAGATCATCAAGCGCTTGTCCTTTCATGCTTGTTTCCAAACTGAAAGAGATAGAGTCATCTTTTACTTGTTTCCTGACTCTTAAAATATGAAACGGTAGAGTCTTGTTTCAATGTTTTAAAAATTAACTGCCCACAAAATATTCCCATTTAAAGTTAGTTTCCTTAGGGTGTTGTTTTGGGTCATTTCCGATGGTGACTTTTCTGGAGTTCACCAACCAAGGAATCCCCTCCGATGGGAATCCTGGTCCTTTTCCTCCTTTTGGAAATGTTGGTGCTCCTTATATGGCAACCTTGTCCCTTCCTGGTTTACATGTTGGGTTGCCTGATTGGTTGTTTTCAACCTCTGTGGTCCCAAATGTCCCAGCTATTGTTCAATCAGTCCCTCTGCCTGAACAACACCATGTTGATTCGAAGGTGGACCTCTCCCCTTCTTCGCCTATTTCTTCGTCCTCATCTTCTACTTCTCCTGGTGAAATTCTAGATTCGAGTAACCAGGTGGCTAAGAAGAAGAAGAAGAAGAAGACAAAGAAGAAGAATTCTAATAAAGGAGAGGCTAGCTCTACGACTATTATGCCTAAGAAGCCTTCCATTGTTAAACCTTCCAACCCTCCGTGGAAATTTAAGTTACCTTGCATGTTGTGCCAGGGAAACCATATTTTTCGAGATTGCCCTGGCATTCCCAACCTACTTGAAGTATGGTCCAATGGTCATCCGCTATTTCCTTTGGCTTCCGGGAGTCAGGTTGGGGGCACGTCTTCAGCTAGTGATGGTAAATCTCTTAAGAAGCAGTGTAAGCTTGCCATTCCTTGTAAGTTGTGTGTGCGTCACCATGCCATTCAAATTTGTCCGTATATGGATGAAGCCAAGAGAGTTTTGGACAACTCCACTGTTTTTGCACCATGCCTTCAAGCTGGTTACAAGTAACTTTCTTTTATTTCTCCACTAGTTGATTCAATGACCAGTCAAGAATCATCCTTTCTTGATCCCACTCCCCCGGAAATTCACCATCATGAATCCATCCCTGACCAACCATTGGTCATGGGATTGGTTGAGCTGGCCCCATCTACAGTGCACCGGGTCTTTTCCATTGAGAGTGGACCCCATATCCCTTAGGTTCTTCTTGTTTCTTCAGATTTTTCGGACATGGAGAAATATTCTCTTGTCCCTACACCTCAAGAAGCGGCTCCTCCACCTCCCGTGATGGAGGTCTCAGAGGATACCCCTCCTGCCTTCGAGGTGGAGGTAATGGAGGATGCTCCTTCTTCTATCGTAACACCAGGGGAAGACCATCTCGGTTCAATGGTAGCCCCTCCAGGTAGTTTGGTCGCTTCCTTTAATTGGAGTCGATTTTTTGGATACCACCTTCCGTCTTATGTGCCTTTTGAGATAAAGGTACAAACCTTTGATCTTGTCGTACCCAGCACCATTATAGATGAAGGTGCGTCTGTTAGTATTTTATCCTCAACTACTTGGAAAGTGTTTTTTTCACCTCCTCTTGTGCTTGTTACGTAGAATCTGTTGGTGTTTAACAAAGGAACTAGTCAACCATTAGGGATCCTTCTGAAGTTGCCTGTTACTTTGGGAGGGAAAACTGTCCATATGAACATGATGGTCGTTCCAGGCCCCTTGGATTTAAATTTACTCTTGGGGCACGATTATACTTATTCCATGGGTGCGCTTGTCTCCTCCCTCTTTCGTGTGATGTGTTTTCCGCACCAAGGTTGGATCGTGACCATCAATCAACTTACATTCTTTGGTCTGAATATGGAAGCTAGTCCTCCATCGTCCCTACTGAATCTTTATCTACCGGTTGTGTAATCCCCACTGCATGTTAATTATGTGGCTACCTGTCTTGTGCCCACATTCAGTGATAGTGTCGATGTGCATCAAGTGCTAGGGGCATTGGGTCCTGATTTCTGAGATGTTGTTCTTCCATCTGGTGTGGAACTCTTGGAAGCCATGACTTCTTATTCATCATGATGAGTTTTCTTCAGAGCATAGTTCTTTTTCTTGTATCAAGCTCCTTAAAAAATAAAACAAGCTCATCGGAGCAGAGTTCGTTTTCTTGTGTCAAGCTCCTTAAAAAATGAAACAAGGTCATCGGAGCATAGTTTGTTTCATTGTGTCAAGATCCTTAAGAAATGAAACAAGCTCTTATGAGGATAGTTCTTTTAATGTGTCAACCTCGTTGAAACAATAAAACAATTTCCTGTTCAGTTTGAGTCTTTGATAAGATCTCGTAAAATCCTAGTTGAGTCTTTCTCTTGATCTCGTAACTTGAACCTTCACTCCATCTGCCTTTCATATGGATTGTGTTAGAAAATTATATATTATGGAGCAATGCAACACATAAAATATGTGAAAAATACAAGCACGCAAAACACATAAAACCAGAGAGACACAGATATACGTGGTTCACCCAGTTTGGGCTACGTCCACCCCGAACAGCCAATCCTTCCTTTCTATTATCCAGCAAAAATGAAGAGACAAAACCTACAGCAGATCCGCTATAATATATTCTATTCTCTCTCACAGTCTCCCTATATTTTTCTCGCTCTGAGAATACACACATAATCCATAGCCGCAATACAATACCCTCATATATACAAGGGGGTTGCCTTCTAGGGAAAAAAACCCTAAACTAAACATAACTTCTACCATCATATCATTCACCTATGAATGGCCCAGATTGACTAGAAATTACTATACTTTTACAAGGCAATTTTACATTTTATTTTAGCTTCGGGGGCACTGCCCCCGAGGCCCCTGCCAGGGGGAGGGCTCCGAAAAGCGTTGCCGCCCCACCCCCCTGGACCCCCACGACAGTGATTAATTACGGGTGGCGTTGCCACCCCATTTATGGTACAGGGGTCCAATGCTGTGATACAAAGTAAACAAGATAATCAGGCTCCACACCCGACAATCTCCCACTAGGAGACTGATTGTAGCAACTCCACTGCTGCTTCATTTACTGGAAAATGACTCCTCTTTGGACCTAGTTGTTACTTATCTTCATCGTCATCCCTGAAGACCAATTGAAACTGAGCACATTCTTAGTTTCTCCCTGGTTACAACTTTTGTTAGCATATCTGCAGGATTCTGGCTAGTGTGTATCTTTTCCAGCTTCAACTCTCCATCTTCCAATACTGACCGTATGAAATGGCACTTGAGATGTATGTGTTTAGTCCTGGAATGAAATGTTGAGTTCTTTGCAAGATGAATCGCATTTTGGCTATCACTGTATAACGTGCCCATATCATGCTTATTACCCAATTCACTCATAAACCTTTGTAGCCAAATCATTTCTTTACTAACCTCTGTAGCAGCAACATACTCTACTTTTGTTATTGAAAGTGCAACAACACTTTGGATTTTTGAAACCCAACTGACAGTTGTTCCACCTACAGTAAATACATATCCTGTAGTGCTCCTCCTGTTATCTCTGTCACCTGCCATATCTGCATCAACATATCCTTGTAGAGCAATGTTTGAACCACCAAAGTGTTGAACCCTTAGTTAAATTGAGAGGGTGTGGGGGGGGGGGGGGGTGTGAATCAGTTTAACACATTCATGGAATTTTAAAAAAATTTCATTAAAACTTATTTACACCTTCATTTCATGTTCAACTTAATATGTGAGTAGTCTTAGAATGTGAGCAGCAAGTATTAATATAATGTAACAATAGATTCAATATGAGAGCAGCAAGTATTGAGCAGATGAGATAAACCACATCAACACATAAATATCATGCACAGAGACACCAGATATAAGTGGAAACCCATAAAGGGAGAAAACCACATCTTATTATTTTTTTGATGCAAAGGCAAGCTCCAACTCCCTCTCACCACTGATTTTCTGTAGGCACCAACCTATAGGAGGCTCCTACCTCAATTTTGTAAGCTACAACTTGCAAGGAAGCTTCAACTCCCATCAATTTTCTGCAGGCACCAACCTAGAGGAGGCTCCAACCTCAATCAGCTACAACTGACATTTTATCAAGCTACAACTTGATGTGGAAGCACCAAATCCCATATATTTTCTGTAGGCACCAACCTACAGGAGGCTCCAACCTACAGGAGGCTCCAACCTCAGTCAGCTACAACTGACATCTATCAAGCTACAACTTGATAGGGAAGCTCCAACTTCCTTACTCTTTCAAAAGGAAAACACTTGTTGATTTACCTTGGATATCGGCTCTGTTCTGTATCCTCTTCACTACTGTGCATCAATATTCATATCTACCTTATATCATTTCTGCATCTTCTCAGATTCACTATTAGCTCCTCCTTCTTCTCTTCTCAGCTCCTCCTTCTTCTCTGCCTCACTGCTTCATTTCTGCATTCTCTAACTTTTCACAAAATCTTGTTCTGTTCCTCTTTCTTCTTCTCTTCTCTACCTCAATTCCATACTCAGCATTCTCTATGCTCACTCTCTCTCACCTCTTGTAGCTTTCTTATTTTATTCAACTCTCTTCAATTCTGCTGCACACTCTCTTCTTCTCTCTCTCTATTTTCATAACCTTCTCCCCTTGGATATTACCCTGTTTTATACAAAATAGATTTATGGTTGTTTTTATTCTATTGGGAATTCAAAATGGACAACCATGTCTCTTTGCCTTCTGCCTTCTCATATCTTTTATCCGCTCATTCAAAAAATATAACTATAGGTACCAATTTAACATTACAGTGGGATATTTGTTCTCTTCCAGGGACTTGCAAATGCATCCCAACAATATAAATTAAAATCATTTACATTTAATTACAATGAAAACTCCAGCTCACTCATTCAGCCGCTTGGCTCACTACGCATTTGTCTTTTCTTTGACTGTGTCTTTGTCCCTTTCGGCTCTATTTGTTTCCCTGTTCACTATCACAGGGTAACGACCATATTCCATACATATGTAACTATGATTGTGTGTCTACTGTATATATATGACTGTTGATCTGGCAATCTAAGTAAATACCCCAAATAAAATTAGAGTCTGGCGCATATAAAAATGTCTCTCCATTTTCTTTCCCTACGCTGGAAATTTTAATAAGTGTATGCGGTAGCTTATCTTTTGACATCTTTGATTTACAATCAATCCCTAGTTCACACTCTTCATATACGGAAAATTTACCTGTTTCAAATCTATGGTTAAACCATAGTCCAACCCACTTCATAAGCCATCAAATGAATATTTCAACTTTGGATTACAACTCAATATATCATAAGCCCAAAGCTTATCCTTTGCATATAACAATAATATGCTCAGCAAACAGTTTCATTTATACAAGGTTCAACTTGCGTTTAGAACTTGAAGTATAACTCGTTTTTCTGCATATGTTAACCTATGTCGAGACTTTATATTGCGCCAAATATCATATATGACCCACGACACTTTAATTTTATTTATCAATTTCGACTTTGATTTAACCAACACTTTATCAATCCCGACTTTGGTTAAAACACAGACTTCAATATATATATAAGAATTTGGGCCCCACTTGCCGAACTCTTTCTATTCCCTGATGCGATGAGCCTCCTCCAATGAATTCCGATTGCTATTACATCCTTTGTAATTTTCTCGATGCGATTGATCGCAATCGCATCCTTCTATAGGATGTTCCGATGTTCTGCCATTTTTTCGATGCGATGGCATACCTTTAAGCCGGACTTCAAACACACATGAGTCACCATGTATAATGAATGAGGTCCAGAACTCAATCGCAATCGGAACTTTTGTTAACAAGTTCCAATGCTCTGCTCCTTCTTCGATGCGATGCAACACTATTTACCGGAACTCAACCATATATCAATCTTGGTTTATAGACCCATCAGGTCCGGACTTCAATCGCAATCGCAACCTTTTGTTTACATGTTCCGCTGCCAACTTTTCTCCGATGCGATTGACCACTGTTCATTTAAATGTCCTGATGCGATTGGACCAGAACTTAAATCTATAAGATCATAATTTATAGACCCATCGGGTCCGGATCTCAATCGCAATCGCAATTTTCAGTTGCATGTTCCGATATACTTATACTCTGATGCTCTGATGCGATCAATCACTGTTTACCAGAACTCAAATATATATGAATTGTAGTTTATATGCCCATCGGGTCTGGATCTCAATCACAATCGCAATTTGCAGTTGCATGTTCTGATATACTTATACTCCGATGCTCTGATGCAATCAATCACTATTTATCAAAACTCAAATATATATGAATTGCAGTTTATATGCCCATCAGTTCCAAAACTCAATCGCAATCGCAACTTTTAGTTGCATGTGATCTGCTGCCAAATTTTTCTGATGCGATTGATGAGGGTCCCACCATATAAGGCTTTTCCTTTGATAGAACCTTTGGTTCTTTAGATCTCACACTACATATAAATGTATATGCTTTGGACCTTTATATATATAAGGCACATCATATGTATCTCACTGCATATATATAAGCTTCCGCTTCCACCTTTAGTGTATCCTCCTACTGGGTAATGATTCTCGGAATAAGGTTTATATATATACTTTGCCACTTGGGTTAAGATTCCTGAAATATTATGTATCCTCCCGCTTGGGTTACGATTCCCGGAATAAGGTTTATATATATACTTTTCCGCTTGGGTTAAAATTCCCGGAATTGTGTTTATGTATCCTTCGGCTATGGTAATAATTCTTGGAATTTATGTTTATGTATCCTCCAGCCTGGGTAACGATTCTCGGAATAACGGCTCTGCCTCTGCCTCTGCCTTTCTGCGATAACGGCTCTGCCTCTGCCTTTTCCTTTCTGCGATAACGGCTCTGCCTCTGCCTCTTCCTTTGCCTTTCTGCTTCTGCCTTCGCTGCTTCTGCCTCTGCGTTCGTTGTACCTATGCTGCTCGACCTCTGCCTCAACTGCTCTCTGTAAATATTATCTGTTGTCTTCTGCTGTTGTTCTTTGCCTGTCGTTGTTTCAGGTGTTCCTCCTTTGTCATCTCCTTTTCCATTTGAGCAATGCTCCAACTCATCCCCAAGCATATTAAGTCTTTACCATAGGGTTTTAGTCTTCAATCAAAGTCTATGCTCAATAATTCATCTGCAAATTGTATTAAACCCCTAATTCATCAATAAACCTCTGTATTACACTCCTTCAGGCCCTTTCAACTCCACTTCTCTATCTCTAATTCTTCTGTTGCTTCTGCTTCAATTCCTCTATTTCATCTGCTACCTCTACTACCTCTCTGTCTCTTTTGCCTTATGGATAGTTTAGGTGATGCTCCTGTCTTTACCTTTTCCATCAATGAAAACATTTCCAACAGTCTCCCCCTTTGGAATTGATGGCAATACACTTCCTCTGCTTTCCTTTTAGAAGCCCTTTTTGCTTTTCCTCCCCCTTTGACATCAATGGAAAAGGGTTGCTCATTTCCTATTTTGCTTTCTGCATTTCCTCTCGTTGAGTTATGTTTAGGCCCTCTTTTACTGACTTTGTACCATGCTGCTCTAGACTGATGTACAAGACTTGTTGAGAGAACACTTTGAGGATTATTGAACTTGAATATACACTGTAAATTGATACAATTCAAACGCATAGACTTCTTTCACTTGTATAGAGCTAAAAATGAAGATAATGACACTTCATAGAACACATTGTACCAGCTTTATCTAATCAGAGATGAATGATTAGATCAAAAACTAAAATGTTTAGATGGCTTAAAATATAATTCAGTCTCTAGTATGATCTTTATCAGAAATACATATCTATTGAGGAAGATTGTAGATGGAATATGTCTTCTCCTGCAATGCTCATCTTCAGTACCAAACCTGTTCAATTATGATAATGATGCCAATATATCTTTTATTGCTATGGTACACCTTTCCTATTTGTTGGTGATGATATGAACTAGGATGCTGACAAGGATATTACCTTTAAAGATTGAGAGGTTCTTGTTGTTGATGTGAACAAATGAATGACACCAGAGCTTACAGCTTATTGTGAGAATAGGAAATATCTTTCAATATAAGAGACCAAATGACTTTCACTGCTTGAACACTATACTTTGAAAACAAATCCTTCAATGTATTGGTCAGTCTCATTTAACAATCATGCAGTTTTCTTTATGACATGAGGAGGTATGTATGTCAATGATCGATCTCTCTTTAAAGGTGAATTACCAGCCAATCCCTTGTGTTGATCTTAAGAAATAGGCCTTGAAGATATACATGTACCAACTTCAGGAAGGCATGAAATTATATATATAGAAACAGATACTGCTTCAATGCATAATATAATCCTTCAAGTGTAAATTAGATACTGATCCTTTAGCACTGCTACTGACCATTTCATGCTGAATGCAGATAACCATGGGAATTCTACCTTGATGCATTCTTGCCATAGTCATTTGATCCTGAGGACCTGTACCATACTGCTGCTACTCCATGATAACACTTTATATTCTATTGATAGGCATGCTGCTTGTACCAAGTACCAAATGATATTACCTTGATAAAATATGCAGATATTTCCCTTTAGCTTGCACATTTACCCATAATTTAAGATATCCTTCATAAATTCTATTATTGAGCTTTCCACTGTTCACACCCACAGTCATCAATATACTGAATCTGATCTTGTCATCATTAACCTTTTTTTAGTCTGTCATTCCGATTTAAAAGAATGTCAATGCATTTCCTTTCTAGGACTGCTCCAGAATCATTACTACTTTAGGTGCAATTCAACTGTCTAACATAATGATCTTCAGGAAGACATCTTCAATTTATTTTCTATGAATCTTCATGGGCTGATTACTCAAGGATTTATTACTCACTTAACTGCCTTTCTCCAAGTGGACCTTTTGAAAGATTTAATGAACTGATGATAGTCACTTTTCTTACTCATCCTTCTTAATGTGATACATTGTTAATTCTAGCAGTATGAGGCATAGTGTGATCATCACTTTAATGTGCTAAAGCCTTCTTAGCTTACATGTTCATTGCTAAGGTTTCCTCTATCATCATGGCTTCTTTCTCTCTTCTCTTCTACCATCAATCTGTCAGCTACTTAATACTTCAGATGATCTTCTTTCTCTATAGTTATTTGTGCATTCTTTATCTTATAGCTATCCTTATTCCAAGGAGCTCTTCTTAGACTACTTCCATGTGGTCTATATATGAACCGCTCTCCCCCTGGGATGTTGCTTCATATTTTTCACTGGATGGATTTTTGCTTTGCTTCCTAGAGCATCTCCCCCTGAGACTATGGAGGATTTATTATGTTATTGAGATGATAGGCTCCCCTTTTCTCTTTTCTTTCCATACTCTATTGGGGTTCATCATAATGTCTGCACTTATTTCCGATTCATATTTTTGTTTGATTGGATTGGTCATCATTTGTGTGGAGTTCTTTAATATATATGGCAGTTTACAATCTTTTGCTTTGTGACCATGCTTAAGGCATACATAACATCTTATTTGACCAAGGTGCATTTGAGTTGATGTATAACATTTTGTTCCTCTTCTTGAATACATTTTACAATCAACAATTTTATGTCCAAAATTATTGCATGCATAACAATATCCATGGACATGATTTTTGTACTTGGTGGAAGATTGTATTTTCCCTTTTCTTGCTTGAGGGGTTCTTCTATTTTGCTACATCCTTTGCTGGCTGGACTGGGTTTTCTTTGTCTTACAACATGTTGCAGTATGTCCTAGTTTGTGGCAGGTAAAACATGTGATATTTTTCATAGGAGGAAAGAACCTCCTTTGACATCTTCCAAATTTATTCAACTCATCTTCAGGAGCATATGAACCTTCAGCAGCTGATTGTTTCATCTTCTCATTCTCTGTCCTACCATGTTGCTGCTTGATTCTATTTGTTTCTTTACAAATCCTATTCTTGCTGGCTTCTATTTTTGTAGTAAACTGCTGAGCTGCTTCACTATCCTTTACATCTTATACAAAGATGATTTTCTTGTTATCTTCTACCTTGGACTTACTGGTTTCTCCTTCATATCCTATCCTAGCATTTATGAGAGGATACCTTTGAGAATTTAGAATTTCGTCCAGTTGTTTAGAGATTTTCATTTGAGGAGTATTCATTGATAATTATCTTTGGGCTTTTTCTAATTTATTTCTTAGGCTCGCTACTTATTCTTCTAGTCTCTCACATTCCATATGTTTCTCTTTCATTTGTTGCAGCAGAGTGTCTTCTATTTTCTTTTCCTCTTCAAGATGTGTCTTCAGGCCAATAATTTCTTTCCTATCTTCATATTATTTCGCATCACATATTTGTACCAATCTCTTATGGTCTTTGTTTTCATTCTTCAATTTTTCTATTTCAGTCAGAATTGTGTCAATTTTGGCTTTTTCTTCAGCTGCAATTTCTTCATGGCTCTTACTACCATTCACACTTACAGGTACCTCATTTGATTGAACATCTTCTTTTTGACATGAATTTCTCTTTTTCTTAATTCTCTTCTCCTTCTTGACAATGCATTCCTCAGTGTCTACTCCATGCATGAAATGCAATTTGTCCCAGATTTATTTTGCTGAAGGTAAATCGATTATTAACTCAAGATCCTTGTTATGAAGATTGTTATATATCACACATTTTTCCTTGGCATTCCTCTGTTGTTATTTCACCGTGGGGGAGTCTATTTAGTAACCATCACATACAATCTTCCATACTTCAGGTTCATAAGCCAATAATCCTGTTTTAACCTTATCTCTCCATTCAGGAAAGTTTGTTGTATTTAACACATGTGCATTTTGATAGTCCATGACTCAATCCTTCAAGCTATTAAGCTTACACCAAAGGAACTGGCTCTTATACCAATTGTTGAACCCTTAGTTAAATTGAGAGAGGTGGGGGGGTGAATCAGTTTAACACATTCATGGACTTTTAAAACTTTTTCATTAAAACTTATTTACACCTTCATTTCATGTTCAACTTAATATGTGAGTATTCAACTTAATATGTGAGTAATCTTATAATGTGAGCAACAAGTATTAATATAATGTAACAGTATATTTAATATGAGAGCAGCAAGTATTGAGCAGATGAGATAAACCATATCAACACATAAACATCATGCACAGAGACACCAGATATAAGTGGAAACTCATAAAGGGAGAAAACCACATCTTATTATTGTTGTGATGCAAAGGCAAGCTCCAACACCCTCTCACCACTTATTTTCTGTAGGCACCAAACTACAGGAGGCTCCTACCTCAATTCTGCAAGCTACAACTTGCAAGGAAGCTCCAACTCCAATCAATTTTCTGCAGGCACCAACCTACAGAAGGCTCCAACCTCAGTCAACTACAACTGACATTTTATCAAGCTACAACTTGATGTGGAAGCACCAACTCCCAGCTATTTTATGCAGGCACCAACCTACTGGAGGCTCCAACCTCAGTCAGCTACAACTGACATCTATCAAGCTACAACTTGATAGGGAACTTCCAACTTCCTTACTCTTTCAAAAGGAAAACACTTGTTGATTTACCTTGGATATCAGCTCTGTTCTGTATCATCTTCACTGTTGTGCATCAGTCTTCATATCTGCCTTATATCATTTCTGCATCTTCTCATATTCACTATCAACTCCTCCTTCTTCTCTTCTCAGCTCCTCCTTCTTCTCTGCCTCACTGCTTCATTTTTGCATTCTCTAAATTTTCACAACATCTTGTTCTGCTCCTCCTTCTTCTTCTCTTCTCTACCTCAATTCCATACTCAGCATTCTCTATGCTCACTCTCTCTCACCTCTTGCAGCTTTCTTATTTTCTTCAACTCTCTTCAATTCTACTACACACTCTCTTATTCTCTCTCTCTATTTTCGTAACCTTCTCCCCTTGGATATTACCCTATTTTATACAAAATAGCTTCATAGTTGTTTGTATTCTACTGGGAATTCGAAATGGATAGCCATGTCTCTTTGCCTTCTACCTTCTCATCTCTTTTATCCGCTCATTCAAAAAATATAACTATAGGTACCCATTTAACATTATAGTGGAATATTTTTTCTCTTTCGGAGACTTGCCAATGCATCGCAACAATATAAATTAAAATTATTTACATTCAATTACAATGAAAACTCCAGCTCACTCATTCAGCCACTTGGCTTGCTGCGCATTTGTCTTTTCTTTGACTGTGTCTTTGTCCCTTTTGGCTCTATTTGTTTCCTTGTTCACTGTTGCAGAGTAAAGGCCATATGCCATACATATGTAACTGTGATTGTGTGTCTGTTGTATATATATGGCTGCTGATCTGGCAATCTAATTAAATACCCCAAATAAAATCAAAGTCTGGCGCATATAAAAATGTCTCTCCATTTTCTTTCCTTGCGCTGGAAATTTGAATAAGTGTATGCGGTAGCTTATCTTTTGACATCTTTGATTTACAATCAATCCCCAGTTCACACTCTTCATATACGGAAAATTTACTTGTTTCAAATCTATGGTTAAACCATAGTTCAACCCACTTCATAAGCCATCAAATGAATATTTCAACTTTGGATTACAACTCAATATATCATAAGCCCAAAGCTTATCATTTGCATATAGCAATAATATGCTCAGCAAACAGTTTCATTTCTACAAGGTTCGGCTTACATTTGGAACTTGAATTATAACTCATTTTTCCGCATATGTTAACCTATGTCGAGACTTTATATTGCGCCAAATATCATATCTGAACCACGACACTTTAATTTTATTTATCAATTTCGACTTTGATTTAACCAATACTTTATCAATCCCGAATTTGGTTAAAACACAGACTTCAATATATTTATAAGAAGTTGGGCCCCACTTGCCGAACTCTTTCTATTCCTCGATGCGATGAGCCTCCTCCAAAGAATTCTAATTTCTATTACATCCTTTGTGATTTTCCCAATGCGATTGATCGCAATCGCATCCTTCTATAGGATGTTCCGATGTTCGTCCATTTTTCCGATGCGATGGCATACCTTTAAGCCGGACTTCAAACACACATGAGTCACCGTGTATAATGAATCGGGTCTGGAACTCAATCACAATCGGAACTTTTGTTAACAAGTTCCGATGCTCTGCTCCTTCTCCGATGCGATGCAACACTGTTTACCGGAACTCAACCATACATCAATCATGGTTTATAAACCCATCGGGTCCGAACTTCAATCGCAATCACAATATTTTGTTTACATGTTCCTCTGTCAACGTTTCTCCGATGCGATTGACCACTGTTCATTTAAATGTGTCGATGCGATTGGACCAGAACTTAAATCTATAATATCATAATTTATAGACCCATCAGGTCTGGATCTCAATCGCAATCGCAATTTGCAGTTGCATGTTCCGATATACTTATACTCTGATGCTCCAATGCGATCAATCATTGTTTACTAGAACTCAAATATATATGAATTGCGGTTTATATGCCCATCGGGTCCAGATCTCAATCGCAATCGCAATTTGCAGTTGCATGTTCCGATATACTTATACTCTGATGCTCCGATGCGATCAATCATTGTTTACCGGAACTCAAATATATATGAATTGCATTTTATATGCCCATCAGGTTCGGAACTCAATCACAATCGCAACTTTTAGTTGCATGTGATCTGCTGCCAACTTTTTCCGATGCGATTGATGAGGGTCCCACCATATAAGGCTTTTCCTTTGATATAACCTTTGGTTCTTTAGATCTTGTGCTACATATAAATGTATATGCTTTGGACCTTTATATATATGTTACACCATTTTTTGGTCATCTAACCTATTATCATTAGATGGACCCAAGTACACCATGTAAGACCAGTTTTACCCTAAGTAAAACTGCTTTCACTATGTTAAAACAGGAAACCCCAAAAGGAAATATTAAAAAAACCCATATTTGTTTGATTTTCCTCATGGAATAATTAATTAAACCATAATTTAATTATTATTCCCAGTCATGTTTAACCCAAAATCAAAGAAATTACTTAGATAAACCTTTATTTATCTTATTATTTTCTAGGAATAATCATTTAAACCTTATTTAGATGATATTCCTTGTTAAATATGACCAAATCACCCACAAATAATTAAATAAATCACTATTTATTTAATTATCTTTCAACCACCTCCTTAAATAATTAAACAAATCATTATTTATTTGATTATCTTCTAACCGCTTCCTTAAAAAGATAAATAAATCATTTATTTATTTATTTTTGACAAATTAAGGGATTTGACCCAAGTCAAATACCTTTTCCCTCCAACAAATATAATAAAATATTCCATAAAAAGTGGATCTAGATCTGGTTAACCCATGCACCAAGATCTAGAATGACCCAATATTTTGTTATAAATAGGAGGTTTTTTCCTACCATTCTTCACCTTTTGTTGCCTATTAGATCACTCTGGATCTATACACTTGGTCACCATTTTCTGCCATTTGTTGTGTGAGCTCCCTTTGAGTTCCATTCTTTGTGTGGGTCTTCTACACCAACAAGAGAGAGAAATCTTAGATCTGAAGTGCTGAGGACTTCCAAGAACCCATCCCACTGAGGGGAATTAGATACACCTTCTTGTTTTCCTCCCAGGTGCCCCATTAATATAAAAATTCTTTCAAAAATTGTTCTTGTCTTGTCTATTGGTATATGGAGCAAACCCTTACTTTTTCTTCTTAATGTCTTTCCATGCATAGATCTGGTTTTTTGCAGCTCTTTTATGTCTAACTAACCGCAGATCTGAAGATATTGGCAGCCACTTTTGTTGTTAGGGCTATTAGTTATGCGTAGCTAAAGTGGTCCTTTTTCGTACACTTCGACAAAGGATTCATACTAACAATATATAAGGCACATCATATGTATCTCACTACGTATATATAAGCTTCCGCGTCTGCCTTTAGCGTATCCTCCGGCTGGGTAATGATTCTCGGAATAAGGTTTATATATATACTTTGCCGTTGGGGTTAAGATTCTCAGAATATTATGTATCCTCCCGCCTGGGTTACGATTCCTGGAATAAGGTTTATATATATACTTTGCCGCTTGGGTTAAGATTCCCAGAATTGTGTTTATGTATCCTCCGGCTGTGGTAATAATTCTTGGAATTTATGTTTATGTATCCTCCAGCCTGGGTAACGATTCTCGGAATAACGGCTCTACCTCTACCTCTGCCTTTTCCTTTATGCTTCTACCTTCGCTGCTTCTTCCTCTGCTTTTGTTGTACCTCTGCTACTCGACCTCTGCCTCAACTGCTCTCTGTAAATATTACCTGTTGTCTTCAGCTGCTGTTCTTTGTCTGTCGTTGTTTCATGTGTTCCTCCTTTTCCATCTCCTTTTCCATTTAAGAAATGCTCCAACTAATCCCCAAGCATATTAAGTCTTTACCACAGGTTTTTAGTCTTCAGTCAAAGCCTATGCTCAATAATTCATTTGCAAACTATATTAAACCCCTAATTCATAAAAAAACCTTTGTATTACACTCCTTCAGGCCCTTTCAACTCCACTGCTCTATCTCTAATTCCTCTGTTTCTTCTGCTTCAATTCCTTTGTTTCATCTGCTGCCTCTGCTACCTCTCTGTCTCTTTTTCCTTATGGATAGTTTAGGTGTTGCTCCTGTCTTTACCTTTGCCATCAATGAAAAAATTTCCAACACAAACCATAATGCTTGATTTGTGGTACCTCTCAAATATCTGAGAATCCATTTTACTGCCATCCAATGTTCTTTTCCTGGATTATTCATGTACCTGCTTGCAACTCCCACTGCATGTGCAATATCAGGCCTTGTGCAGACCATTGCATACATTAAACTTCCAACTACTGATGCATATGGAACTTTAGACATATATTCCATTTCTTCGTGGGTCTTAGGGCACATCTCCTTCCTAAGTTTGAAATGGATAGCAAAAGGTGTACTAACTGGTTTTGCATTCTGCATATTAAATATTTTCAACACCTTTTCTATGTACTTATTCGGAGACAATGTTAATTTGCGATTTTTCCTGTCTCCAGTTATCCTCATACCAAGGATTTGTTTTGTAGCTCCCAAAAATTCTTCATTGCAAATGAATTTTCCAATTTTATTTTGAGCACATTTATTTCCTGCATGTTAGACCATGCAACAATCATGTCATCTACATACAATAACAATATAATACAGCTGCCATCATTTTTCCTTTTTAGATAAACACAATGATCAGAGTGACATCTAGTATAACCTTATTCATACATAAACTTGTCAAATTTTAGATACCACTTCCTTAGAGCCTGTTTTAAGCCATATAATCTCTTCTTTAACTTGCACACAAATTTTTCTTTCCCTTTGACCTCATATCCTTCTGTTTGTTGCATGTATATCTCTTCCTCCAAATCTCCATGGAGAAATGATGTCTTTACATCTAACTGTTCAAGATGTAAATCTTCTACTGCTATAGGACTTAAAATAGTTATGACTGAGGTCATCTTAACAACAAGAGAAAATAGTTCATCAAAATCAATACCTTTCTTCTATGCAAACCCCTTCACGACAAGTCTAGCTTTGTACCTTTGTTTTCCTCCATCTTCTTCCTTCAGCCTGTAAACCCATTTATTCTGCAATGCAGTTTTACCTGCAGGTAACCTGACTAAGTCCCAAGTCTAGTTATGCATTAAGGAGTCCATCTCTTCTTCCATGGCTAGCTCCCACTTCTTCCTCCTTTCAACCTGCATTGCTTCTTCATAACATTCGGGCTCACCAGAATCAGTCAACAATAAATAATATAATGAAAGAGAGTATCGTTCAGGGGGTCTACTTATCCTGGTATATCTTCTAACACCACTTTCAGGTGTTTGAGGTGCCTATTGTTGTTGTGGTGGTTGTTGTTGCTATGGTTGTTGATTATTATTATTTTCAGGCACATTTACTTTTTCAGTTATCTCATCAAGAACCATGTATTCCTTGATTTCTTTTTCCTGTTTCTTTTCCTGCAACTAATTCTTATACAAGACCTTTTCATTGAATATTACATCTCTTCTCCTAATGATTTTGTGATTTTCATAATCATATAAGCGATAACCAAAATCATTAACACCATATCAAATAAAGGTACATTTCTTTGATTTTTCCTCAAGCTTTGTTCTGTTTTCTTTATTAATATGGACAAAGGCCTCACAACCAAAAGGCTTTAAAAAAGAGTAGTTTACCTTTTTACCTATCCATGCTTCCTCTAGAATACCACCATCCAAGGAACTTGAAGGCCCTCTGTTTATTAGATAAACAGTAGTATCTACAGCATCTGCCCAAAATTGTAAAGGCAATCCTGCATGCAATATCATGCACCTTGCACACTCCATGATTGTTCTGTTCATCCTTTCTGACACACCATTTTCTTGTGGTGTTCTTGGAACTGTCTTCTCTCTACGAATTCCATGCTCTGAACATTACCTATCAAACTCTTTGCTGCAATATTCACCTCCATTGTCTGATCTGAGACACTTCAACTTCTTTCTTGTCTCAATCTCAACCAAAGCTTTCCATTTCTTGAAAGTATCAAATACATCAGATTTATTCTGAATACAATAAATCCATGTTTTTCTAGTTGCATCATCAATAAAAGTAACATAATAATGAGAGCCACCGAGAGATGATACTTGAGCAGGTCCCCATACATATGTATGCACAAGCTCCAATTTTTCAGTCTTCTTTTCTTTCCTAACTCTGAGAAATATGACTCTCTTTTGTTTTCCATAAATGAAATTCTCACAGAAATCCAAATCAACATTCTTAAATCCCGGCAACAAATTTCTTAAGTGAAGAATCTTCAGTCCCTTCTCACTCATGTGTCCGAGCCTATGATTCCATAATGCTGCATCTGTTCATTTGGAAGTTAAAGCATTAACAGAGTTAGAAATACCATTGCATAAATACAATGTACCAACCTTTTCACCTTTTGCTATTACCAACATTCCTTTGGTGACCTTCCAAGTTTTATCTATGAAATTTGTCACACAACCTTCACTGCCTAACTGCCCTGTTGAAATCAGATTTTTCTTCAGATCTGGAACATGCCTTACCTCCTTTAGTAGCCATTGGTTTCCATTCTGTTGTTTTACAAGAACTTTACCCATTCCAACAATTTTACAGGGTTTATCATCACCCAAATGAACTTGTCCAAATCTCCTTGAACATAGTCATGAAAATATTTCATATCAGGTGTGGCATGGAATGAAGCCCCTGAATCTACAACCCAAGAATTAGTAACATTTTCGAAAGAAATAATCAAAGCATCTTGTAACACATCACCTGTCACATTTGCTTCATGATTGTTTTCTTGTTGTGCATCTCCTTCTTTTCCCTTCCAAGATCTACAATATTTCTTTAGGTGTCCTCTCTTTCCGCATTTCCAACACACTATCCCCGATCTAGACTTGGATCTACCTTTCCTTGATTTACTACGATAACTCGAGCTCTTTCCTCTTTTCATTCTTCTTCCCCTAGACTCTACACTCAAATCATTACCCGATGTCTCACCAGAGCTTTTCCGTCGCATTTCCTCGCTAAGGATAGCACCGACAACATCATCAAACTTTAAAGTACTAGATCCAAAGACAAAGTTAATAATGGCCATAACTAAACCATTCTAGCTTTTTGGCAATGAACACAGAAATAACATAGCTCTAACTTCATCATCAAAGTTTACCCCTACAAAAATTAACTGACTGGTAACTGTATTAAAATCATTTAAATGGCCTGCAACAGATCCACCTTCCGACATCTTCATATTAAATAATCGTTTCATAAGAAATACCTTGTTTGAGGTTGAGGGTTTTTCATATAGTTTCGCCAAAGTTTGCATCAAACCCTTTTTTGTTGTTTCCTTCGAAATATTGAAGGCGACTCATACTGCAAGGCACAACCATACTGTTCTGAGTGCCTTTATATCGAGAATGTTCCATTCCGCGTCTATCATGGCTATCAACTTCTTTGTTTTTCCACTCAATGGTAGGTACAGATCTTTCTGATACAGATAATATTCCATCTGCATCTTCCACAGCGGGAAGTTTTGGCCATTAAATTTCTCAACCCTAAACTTACCATTTTCTGCCATTTATCCCACTCAAACCAGGAACCCTTCTTTCCTGCGAGTTTATCAGCCAAATATACCTTCGGCTCTGATACTAGTTGTTAGAAAATTATATATTATGGAGCAATGCAACACATAAAATATGCAAAAAATACAAGCACACAAAACACATAAAACCAGAGAGACACAAATATACGTGGTTCACCCAGTTTGGGCTACATCCACCCCGAACAGCCAGTCCTTCCTTTCTATTATCCAGCAAAAATGAAGAGACAAAACCTACAGCATATCCGCTATAATATCCTCTATTCTCTCTCACAGTATCCATATCTGTTTCTCGCTCTGAGAATACACACATAATCCACATCCGCAATACAATACCCTCATATATACAAGGGGGTTGTCTTCTAGGGAAAAAAACCCTAAACTAAACATAACTTCTACCATCAGATCATCCGCCTATGAACGGCCCAGATTGACTAGAAATTACTATACTTTTACAGGGAAATTTTACATATTTTTTTAGCTTCGAGGTTGCTGCCCCCGAGACCCCCACTAGGGGGGGCTCTGAAAAGCGATGCTACCCCCCTGGACCCCCCACGACAACGATTAATTACAGGTGGCGTTGCCACCCCATTTATGGTATAGGGGTCCAATGCTGTGATACAAAGTAAACAAGATAATCAGGCTCCACACCCAACAGATTGAAGCTTGGGGGGCATGTACCTCGAATTGAGTCATCATGTTGGGGGCATGCTTACTTTTTCAAGCATAGTTTGTTTCTGTTTCAAGCTTGTGTAAAAAAGAAACTGGTTTCAAGCATAGTTTATCTTTGTTTCAAGCTTGTGTAAAAATGAAACCAACTTCAAGCAGATTTTCATGGTTTCAAGCTTGTGTTAAAATGAAACCTTTCCCATTTCACCTCTTGTGATTGCCATTTTATCAGCCTGTTTTTGCCATATGAGGCTTGGTTTTATCACACCATCATTACTATCATATGCCTTCACCTGGTTGTTTTACCCGTTCCTGAGGAACTGCTACGATGAGTGGTCTTGTTAGCTAGCCTCTTAACCTTTACTTGTTTTGAGCAGTTCCACCATCACCAGAACGAGTTGCTACCCTTTATACCACTCATTCCTTCAGGAGGAGTCAACTTTCAGTTCTTTTCTGACTCTCTAAAAATGAAAAGATTTTCGAGTCGCTTGTCATTTTGAAATCATTAAAATTGGCTGCGAAACGATATCTACCCAATATACGTTTACCCCTTTTTTGGGCTAGGATAAATTATTTACGAAAAAGGAATACCCTAGCCTATCGCGATTAGGAGGTTTTCTTAGACATAGTTTTCTACATTTTCGGATTTGAGGAACTATCTACGAAAATGGACTATTGTATTTTTATTTTTTGTGTCTTTTCAAACTCTCTAAACATGGAAAGACACCGAGTTATTCCTTTGTCAGACTCATTAAAACCTGATGACATCGGACTCCGTCGTAATGACGTTACTCGAGTTCCTCCTTCCTAGGGCTCGTTAAATGTACTAGGTTGGATTTGTCCGAAGGAAAAAATTATATCGCAATCATATGCTATCCCCTTCAATATTGTTTCCAAAAATAATTGGGGTACTCGCCATAAATGGTGGGGAAAACTGGAACCAGTATCATCGTCGTGTCGGTAGTATGTCGCTCTTGAACATGACACTTGTCTTCATTCGTGTCAGGTTGGGGACATCTCATTTCATTTTCTACTTGCCTCCATGGGTTTGGGTAATCCTATTTGACCACTCATCTGCTCTTTGCCACATCATCATGACCTCAAATCCTTTGATGTCAAATACTACCAAATCCAGTGTCGTGCCGCCAATATGTTCAAGAGAAGTTGGCTTCTACAGTTCTCAACCTCCCTCTGATTCTCTACTGATCTTGATTCGCAAACATCATGTTCCTCTATCTCACATCGATGATGTGGGAAACACTATGGCCCACCTTCAATCAAGGTCACTTCCTGTCAACTTCAGCTCATTATCCAGGAAGCTGATCTAGAGACTCCCTTCAGGTACCTTGGAGCCTGCATGCATCAATGGTAGGTTCTTCACATTCGACGCAAGGTTTTCATTATTGACCTTCGATTGGATGATTATGTGGGTGTTCAATGCCAGCTCACTGTTCATACTCCGTGGATTGTACCTAAGTACCTTGAGGGCCATCCTCATTATTGGTGGTTCCTCTCGCATCTGTTAACGGCTTTCATTATTGGCTGGTAATCAGACGATGCTCTTGCATGTTCGACTTCAGCTCACTTATTCACATGCTTGGAATTGTACTCTATTCGGGTTGATATGGAGCGCAAGACTCTGGATTTTATCTGATGAATTCTAGGCTACAGATTCTTTGTGGATTATCATAATTAGTTACATGACTCATTTGATTGGATGGCTGTGACCATACCTAAGTCTACTTGTTGATCCTTATTTGCTGGATGGTTGTGTCCATACATTAGATCCCGGTTATCGTACACTCTATTATGGATGGCTGCGCCCATACCACATATCATGTAATGTCCCAAATGGGGAAATTTTTGCTTTGCCAGAAATATCTTCATATATTCCTAATTTCCATCTCTGGGAGTATTAATAATCAACACTGAACTATTTTAGATATTTACTACTGAGAAATTTACGGTTTAAGGTTAAGTTTAAGGTTAGTTTAAGGTTACGGGTCTTTACATTAACCTTCACTATAACCCACCCTTAATGTTAACCTTTATCTAACCTTAACCTTAAACTTAACCATAACCTTAACCTTGACCTTGACCTTAAATATAACCTTAACTTGAACCAAACCCTTAACATTAACCTTGACTTAACCTTAACCTTAACCTTGACCTTGACCTTAACTATAACCTAACCCTATCCTTGAACAAACCCTTAAGCTTAAGCTTAACTTTAACCTAACCTTAACCTTGACTTTACCCTTAACCCTAACCTTAACCATAACCTTTACCTTCACGTAACCTTAACCTTAACCTTAACCTTAACCTTATCTTAACCTTAACCTTAACCTAACCATAAAATTACCTTAACCTAACTTAACCTTAACCTTGACCTTGACCTTGAACTTAACTTTAACTTTACCCTAACATTAAGGGGTTAGTTAGGTTTAGGTTAATCAGGTTAAGGTTAAGGTTAGGTTAAGAGTAAAGTCAAGGTTAAGGTAAAGTTAAGGTTAAAGTTAGGTTAAGGGTAAATTCAAGGTTAAGGTTAAAGTTATGGTTAAGGTTAAAGTTACGGTTAGATTAAGTGTAAAGTTAAGGTTATGGTTAAAATTAAGGTTAGGTTAAGGTTAAGGTTAAGGTTAGGTTAAGGGTAAGATAAAGTTAAGGTTAAGGTTAAGGTTAGGTTAAGGTCAAGGTCAAGGTTAAGGTTAAGGTCAAGGTTAAGGGTAAATTTAAGGTCAAAATTAGGGTTACATTATAGTTAAGGTTAAGGTTAGGTTAAGGGTAAATTTAAGGTTAAGGTTAAGGTGAAGGTTAAGGGTAAGGTTAAGGTTTCGGGTTACGGGTTTAGTCAAGCTAAGGTTATGGGTAAGGTGAAGGTTAAGGTGAAAGTTAAGGTGAATGTTAAGGGTAAGGGTAAGGGTAAGGTTAAGGTTAAGGTTAAGGTTAAGGTCAAGGTCAAGGTTAAGGTTAGTTCAGGTTAAGGGTAAGGTTATAGTTAGGTTAAGGTTAAGGTTAAGGTTAGGTTAAGGTTAATGTTAAGGTTAAGGGTTTAGTCAGGTTAAGGTTAAGGTTAAGGGTTTGGTCAAGGTTAGGGTTATGGTTAAGGTTAAGGTTAAAGTTAAGGTTAAGGTTAAAGGTTAAGGTTAAAGTTAGGTTAAGGTAAGGATAAGGTTACAGGTTTAGTCAGGTTAAGGTTAATGTTAGGGTAAGTTTAAGGTTAGGTTATAGTGAAGGTTAAGGTTAAGGGTAAGGTTAAGGTTAGGTTTAGGTTATATTTAAGGTTATGGTGATGGTAAGGTTAGGGTTAGGCTATAGTTAAGGTTAAGGTTACGTTAGGTTAAGCTTAGGTTAAGCTTAAGCTTAAAGTTAGGTTAAGGTTAGGTTAAGGTTAAGGTTACGGGTTTAGTCAGGTTAACGTTAAGGTTAGGTTAAGGTCAAGTTCATGGTTAAGGTTATCATTAAAGTCAAGGTTAAGGGTAAATTTAAGGTCAAGGTTAGGGTTAGGTTATAGTGAAGGTTAAGGTTAGGTTAAGGGTAAAGTCAAGGATAGCCCTAACCTTCCCATAACCTTAATCTTAACCTATTCCTTAAGGTTAAGTATAGGTTAAGGTTAAGATAAGGTTTAAGCGTAAAGTCAAGGTTAAGGTTAGGTTAAGGGTAAGGTTAAGGTTAGGTTAAGGTTAAGGTTAAGGGTTTGGGAAGGTTAAGGTTAAGGTAATGTTAAGATAAGGTTAAGGTTAAGGTTAGGTTAAGGTTATTTTTAAGGTAAGGTGACGTTAGGGGTTAAGGTTAAGATTAGGTTAGGTTAAGGTTAAGATAAGGTTAAGGGTAAGGTTAACTTAAACTTACCCTTAAGGTTAAGGTTACATTAAGGGTAAAATCAAGGTTAAGGTTAGGTTAAGGTTAAGATAAGGTTAACGTTAAGGTTAGTTTAAGGGTAAAGTTAAGGTTAAGGTTAAGGTTATGGTTCTGAGAAGGTTAAGGTTAAGTTTACGTTAAGGGTAAAGTCAAGGTTAAGGTTAGGTTATGATTAAGGTTAAGGTTAAGGTTATGCGAAAGTTAAGAATAAGATAAGGTTAAGGTTAAGGTTAGGTTAGGCTAAGGTTAAGGTTAGGTTAAGGTGTTGGTTAAGGTAAAGGTTAAGGTTAGGTTAAGGACAGGCGTAAAGTTAAGGTTAAGGTTATGGTTATGGGAAGGTTAAGGTTAAGGTTATGTTAAGGGTAAAGTCAAGGTTAAGGTTAAGGTTTAGGTTATGCGAACGTTAAGAATAAGATAAGGTTAAGGTTAAGGTTAAGGTTAAGGTTAAGGTTAAGGTTAGGTTAAGGTGTTGGTTAAGGTAAAGGTTAAGGTTAGGTTAAGTGTAAGGTTAAGTACATGCATAAAGTTAAGGTTAAGGTTATGGTTATGGGAATGTTAAGGTTAAGGTTACGTTAAGGGTAAAGTGAAGGTTAAGGTTAGGTTATGGTTAAGGTTAAGGTTAAGGTTATGTGAAGGTTAAGAATAAGATAAGGTTAAGGTTAAGGTTAAGGTTAGGTTAGGCTAAGGTTAAGGTTGGGTTAAGGTAAAGGTTAAGGTTAGGTTAAGGGTAAGGTTAAGGACATGGGTAAAGTTAAGGTTAAGGTTAGGGTAAGGTTCAGTTTAAGGTTAGGTTAAGGTTAAGGTTAGGGGAATGTTAAGGTTAAATTTAGGTTAAGGTAAAGGTTATGGGAAGGTTACTTTAAGGTTAAGGTAAAGATAAGGTTAAGGTTAAGGTCAAGGTTAGGTTATAGTTAAGGTAATTGTTAAGGTTAGGTTATAGGTAAGGTTAAGGTTAAGGTTAAGGGTGAAGGTTAAGGTTAAGACTCGTAGCCTTCACCTTCACCCTCAACCTTAACCTAACTTTAAAATTAACCTTAACCTTATTAAACTCGTAACCTTAACGTTAACCTTAACATTGACTTTACCCTTAACCTAACCTTAACCTTAACTATAACCTAACCCTAACCTTGACCTTAAATTTACCCTTAACATTAACCTTAACCTTAACTATAACATAACCCTAACCTCACCCTAACCATAGCTGTAACCTTAACCTTACCTTAACCTAACTTAACCTTAACCTTGACTTTGACCTTAACCTTAACCTAACCTTAACCATAACCTTACCCTTTACCTTAACCTTAACCTTACCCTTAACCATCACCTTAACCTTAACTTTACCCTTAAGCTTGAGTTTACCCTTAACCTTAACCTTAACATTGACTTTACCCTTCACCTAACCTTAACCTTAACATTAACCTAACCTTAACCTTAACCTTCCCATAACCTTAACCTCAACCTTAACTATAACCTAACCTTAACCTTGACCTTAACTATAACCTAACCCTCACCTTGACCAAACCCTTAACATTAACCTTAACATTGACCTAAACCTTAACCTTAGCCTTAACCTTACCTTTAACCTTAAACTAACCTTAAGCTTGACCAAACCCTTGACATAACCTTAACCTTGACTTTACCCTTAACATAACTTTAACCTTGACCTTGAACTTACCCTTAACATTAACCTTAACCTTAACCTGACTAAACCCGTAACCTTAACCTTAACCTTAACCTTACCCTTAAGCTTAAAATTAACCTTGACCTTAACTATAACCTAACCCTAACCTTAGTCAAACCTTAACCTTAACCTTACCCATAACATATCTTTAACCTTGACTCTACCCTTAACCTTAACCTTACCCTTAGCCTAATCTTAACCTTACCCTAACCTTAACCTAACCTTACACTTACCCTTAGCTTTAACCTTAACCTGATCCTTATCTTAACCTTAACCTTAACCCTAACATTAAATCTAAACTTAACGTTAAAGTTATGGGTAAGGTTAGGTTAAGGTAAGGGTTAGGTTATAATTAAGGTCAAGGTTAAGGTTAAGGTTAATGTTAAGGTTAAGTTAAGGTTAATTCTAAGGGTTTGGTTAAGGTTAAGGTTAAGGTTAGGGTTAAGTTTAAGGGTAAGATTAGGTTGGGTTAAGGTTAAGATAAGGGTAAGGGTAAGGTTAAGGTTACGGTTACGTTAAGGGTAAAGTCAAGGTTAAGGTTAGGTTAAGGTTAAGGGTAGGTTGAGGTTATGGTTAGGTTAGGGTTAAGGTTAAGGTTAAGGGTTTGGTCAAGGTTAGGGTTAAGTTATAGTTAAGGTTATGGGAAGGTTAAGCTTAAGCTTAAGCTTAAGTAAAGGTTAAGGTTAAGGTTAAGGTTAAGGGTTAGGTTAAGGTTATTGTTAAGGGTTTGGTCAAGGTTAGGGTTAGGTTAAGGTTAAGGTTAAGGTTAGGTTAAGGGTAAAGTTAAGGTTAGGGTTAAGTTAAGGTTAATGTTAAGGTTAAGGGTAAAGATAAGGTTATGGTTAAGGCTAAGGTTAGGTTAAGGTTAAGTTCAAGGTTAATGTTAAGGTTAAGGTTATAGTTAGGTTATGGTTTAGGTTAAGGTTAGGTTAAGATTAAGATAAGTTTAAGGGTAAGTGTAATGTTAAGGTTAAGTTTAGGGTTAAGGTTATGGGTAAAGTTAAGGTTAAGGTTAAGGTTAAGGTTAAGCTTAAGGTTTGGTCAAGGTTAGGGTTAGGTTATAGTTAATGTTAAGGTTAAGGATTAAGGTTAAGGTTAAGGGCTTGGTCGAGGTTAGGGTTAGAGGCTTAACCATAACCTTAACATTAACCATAACCTTAATCTTAACCTTAACCTAACCTTAACCTTATCTTAACCTTAAATATAACCTATCCCTAACCTTGACCAAACCTTAACCTTAACCTTAACTTTACCCATAACCTTAACCCTAACCTTAATCTTAACATTACCATTAACCTTAAACTTAACCTAACCTTGACCTTAACCTTGACCTTAACCTTAACCTTGACCTTGACCTTAACCTAACCTTAACCTTAACATTAACCTTAACCTTATCTTACCCTTAACCTTTACCTTCCCAAACCCTTAACCTTAACCTTAACCTTAACCTGAGTAAACCCATAACCTTAACCTTAACCTAACCTTAACCTTATCTTAACCTTAACCTTAACCTTAACTTTAACCTTACCCTTACCTTAACCTTAAAGGTAAGGTTAAGGTTTGAGTTTAGTCAGGTTAAGGCTAAGGGTTTGGTTAATTTTAGAGTTAAGGTTAGGTTATAGTTAAGGTCAAGGTTACTTTAAGGGTAAAGTCGAGGTTAAGGATAGGTTAGGTTAAGGTAAGGTTAAGGTTAAGGTTATGGTTATGGGAAGGCTAGTTAAAGGTTAAGGTTATGGGAAGGTTAAGGTTAAAGTAAGGTTAAGGTAAGGTTAAGGTTAAGGTTAAGGTCAATTTCAAGGTTAAAGTTAAGGTTATGTTAAGGTTAAGGTTGAGGGTAAATTTAAGAACCTTAACCTTAACCTTAACCTGACTAAACCCGTAACCTTAACCTTAACCTAACCTTAACCTTGACCTGAACTATAACCTAACCCTAACCTTAACACTAACCTTGCCCATAACTTTAACCTTAAGGTTAGGGTTAAGGTTAGAGTTAAGGTTAAGGTTAAGGCTAATTTAGGCTAATTTTAAGATAAGGACAAGGTTCAGTTTAAGGTTAGGTTAAGATTAAGGTTACGGGTAAGCGTTTGGTGAAGGTTAAGGTTAGGATATAGTTAAAGTCAAGGTTAATGTTATGGGAAGGTTAAGGTTAAGGTTAAGGTTAAGTTTTTGTCAAATTTAGGGTTAGGTTATGGGTAAAGTTAAGGTTAGGTTAAGGTTACGGTTAGGTTAAGGTTAAGATTAGCTTAAGGTTAAGGTTAAGGTTAAGCTTAATGTTAAGGGTTTGGTCAAGGTTAGGGTTAGGTTAAGGTTAATTTTAATGGTTTGGTCAAGGTTAGGGCTAGGTTATAGTTAAGGTCAAGGTTAAGGTTAAGGGTAAGGTTATAGTTAGGTTAAGGTTAAGGTTAAGGTTATGTTAAGGTTAAGTTAAGTTTAAGGTTAAGGGTTTGGTCAAGGTTAGGGTTAGGTTATAGTTAAGGTTAAGGTTAGGTTGAGTTAAGGTTAAGGTCAAGGTTAAGGATAAGGTTAAGGTTAGGTTAAGGTTAAGATTAGGTTAAGGGTAAAGTTAAGGTTAAGGTTAGGTTAAGGGTAAAGTTAAGGTTAAGGTTAGGTTAAGGGTAAAGTTAAGGTTAAGGTTAGTGTTAAGGTTAGGGGAAGGTTAAGGTTAAAGTTCAGGATAAGGTTAAGGGTTTACTCAAGGTTAGGGTTAGGTTATAGATAAGGGTAAGGTTAACGTTAAGGTTAAGGTCAAGGGTAATGTTACGTTAAGGTTAAATTCAAGGTTAAGGTTAAGGTTAAGGTTCAATTTAAGGTTATGGTCAAGGTTAAGGTTAAGTTTAAGGGTATATTTTAAGGTTAAGGTTAATTAATGGTTAAGATTAAGTTTAATGGTTATGTTAAGGTCAAGGTCAATTTTAACCTTAAATTTACCCTTAACCTTACCTTGACCTTAAAATTAACTTTAACCTCACTAAGCACGTACTATTTACTTTATCTAAACCTTAACCTTGACCTTAACTATAACCTAACCCTAACCTTGACCAAACCCTTAACCTTAACCTTAACCTTCCCAAACCTTTAACCTTAACCTTAACCTTAGCCTAACCTTAACCTTAACCTTAGCCTAACCATAACCTTAACCTTAACCTAAACCTAACCATAACCTTAACTTTACCCTTAACCTAACCTTAACCTTAACCTTAAGCTAACCCTAACCTTAGCTTTACCCTTAACATGAACCTTAACCTTAACCAAAACTTAACCTTAACCTAACCTAACATTAACCTTGACTTTACCCTTAACCTAACCTTAACCTTAACCTTAACATAACCTTAACCTTAACCTAAAACTTAACCTTAACTTTACCCTTAACCTAACCATAACGTTGAATTTAACCTTAGCCTAAAATCATTGTAACCTTAGCCTTACCCTAACCTATCTTAACCTTAACCTTGACATTTAACCTTAACCATAACCTTATCTTTACCTTTAACCTTAACCTTACCCTAACCATAACCTTAACTTTACCCTTAACCTAATATTAACCTTAACCTAACCTTAACCTTGACCTTAACTATAACCTAACCATAACCTTAACCTTAACTATAACCTAACCCTAACCTAACCCTTAACCTTAACCTCAACATTAACCTTAACCTTACCTATAACCTAACATTAACCTTGACCTTAACTATAACCTAACCCTAACCTTACCAAACCCTTAACCTTAACCTTAACCTTACCCCCTTAACCTAACCCTAAACTTCACCATTTCCTTAACCTTAACCTTAACCATAACTATAACCTAACCCTAACCTTGACCACAACCTTAACCTTAACCGTTACCAAATGCTTAACCTTAAGCTTAACCTCACTAAACCCGTAACCTTAACTTTAACTATAACCTAACCCTAACCTTTACCAAACCCTTAACCTTAACCTTAACTTGAACCTTAACCTAACATTAAAATTGACCTTAACTATAACCTAACCCTAATCTTAACCAAATCCTTAACCTTGACCTTAACCTTAACCTAACCTTACCTTGATGTTAAGTAAACGTTAAGTAAAGGTTAATGTTAAGGGTTTGGTCAAGGATAGGGTTAGGTTATAATTAAGGTCAAGGTTAAGGTTATAGTTAGGTTAAGGACAAGGTTAAGGTTAGGTTAAGGTTAAGGTTAGGTTAAGGGTAAATTCATGGTTAAGGTTAAGGTTAGGGTTACAGGTCTTAACCTTAACCTTCACTATAACCTAACCTTAACCTTAACTTGAACCTAAACCTATACCCTAACCTTAACCTTAACCTTGAATTGAACCTTAACCTTCACTATAACCTAACCTTAATCTTGACCTTAACTATAACCCTACCCTAACCTTGACCAAACCCTTAACGTTAACCTTAACCTTAACCTTACCCTAACCTTAACATTATGTTACCCTTAACCTAACATTAACCTTGACCTTAAATTTACCCTGAACTTAACCTTAAACTTAACCTTAACCTTAACCTTAACGTAACTTAATCTTAACCTTGACCTTAATGTTAACTTTAACGATAACCTAACCCTAGCCTTGATCAAACCCTAAGGGTAAAGTTAAGGTTAAGGTTATGGTTATGGGAAGGTTAAGGTTTGGTCAAGGTTAGAGTTAGGTTATAGTTAAGGTCAACGCTAAGGTTAGGTTTAAGGGTAAATCCAAGGTTAAGGTGAGGTTAAGGTTAAGATTAGGTTAAGGGTAAAGTTAAGGTTAAGGTTAAGGATTTGGTCAAGTTTAGGGATAAGTGTTATGGGTTTAGTTAGGTTAAGGTTAAGGTTAAGTGTTTGGTTATAGTTAAGGTCAAGGTTAAGGTTAAGTTATAGTGAAGTTTAAGGTTAAGATAAGATTAATTTTAAGGTTAAGGTTAGGGTTAGGTTATACTTAAGGTTAAGGTTAGGTTAACAGTAAAGTTAAGTTTAAGGTTAGGTTAAGATTAAGGTTAGGTAAGGGTAAGGTTAAGGTTGCGGGTTTAGTTAGGTTAAGGTTAAGGTTAAGGTTAAGGGGGTAACGTTAAGGTTAAAGTAAAGATTAGGTTGAGGGTAAAGTTAAGGTTATCGTGAAGGTTAGGTCATAGTTAAGATTAAGGTTATAGTTAAGGTAATAGTTAAGGTTAGGTTATAGTTAAAGTTAAGGTTAGGGTTAAGGTAAAGGTTAAGGTTAAGGTTAAAGTTACGGGTCTTATCCTTAACCTTCACTATAACCTTAACCCTAACCTTAACCTTAACTATAACCTAAACCTAACCTTGACCAAACCCTCAACCTTAACCTTAACCTGACTAAACCTGTAACCTTAACCTTAACCTTAGCCTTCACCTTAACCTTAACGTTAACCTTAACCAAACCATAACCTTAACCTTAAGCTTAACCTTACCCCCTTAACTTTAACCTTAACCTTTACCTTAACCTTAACCTAACTAAACCTGTAACCTTAACCTTAG
Organism: Pinus albicaulis; assembly: GCA_034641835.2. Lineage (NCBI taxonomy): Eukaryota > Viridiplantae > Streptophyta > Pinopsida > Pinales > Pinaceae > Pinus > Pinus albicaulis. Next base: position 822,872,892 of record CM076579.1, on the reverse strand, counting down.
CCTTACCTAACGTTAACCTTAACCTAACCTTAAGGTAAGGTTAAGGTTAGGTTAAGGATAAGGTTAAGGTTAGGTTGAGGTTAAGGTTATGGTTAAGGTTATGGGTTTAGTCAGGTTAAGGTTAAGGGTATGGTTAAGGTTAGGTTAAGGTTAAGGTCAAGGTCAAGGTTAGGGTTAGGTTAAGGTTAAGGTGAAGGTTATATTAAGGGTAAATTTAAGGTTAAGGTTAAGTTAAAATTAAACTGAAGGTTAAGGGTAAGGTTAGGGTTAAGGTTAGGGGAAGGTTAAGGTTAAGGTTAAGGTTAAGGTTAGGTTAGGTTAATGTAAGGTTAATATTAATGTTAAGTTTATGTTTATGGGATGGTTAAGGGCTTAATCTTACATTTAACCTTAACCTAACATTAACCCTAACCTTAGCCATGACCTTAAATATAACCTAGCCTTACCCTTAACCTTAAACTTAACTTTGACCCTAACTATAACCTAACACTAACCTTGACCAAACCCTTAACCTTAACCTTACCCTAATCTTAGCCTTAACCTAACATTAACCTTCCCATAACCATAAACTTAACCTTAACCTTGACCTGACTGAAACCGTAACCTTAACCTTAAGGTTAAGGTTAAATTTAAAGTTAGGGTTAAGGTTAGGGGAAGGTTAAGGTTAAAGTGGGGGTTAAGGGTAAAGTTAAGGTTAACGTTAGGTTAAGGTTAAGGGTAAGGTTACGGTTAAGATTAGGGTAAGGTTATAATAAATTTTAAGATAAGGTTAAGGTTAAGGGTAAGGTTAAGGTTATGTTGGGAAACCAGCTCCAAAAAGAGAAGAAAAGAGATATCAATGCCTTAGAAATAAGCCACTTCAAGGGGGCAACCTCTAATGCATTACATGAATGAACAATTCTTGGATTATACAATTTACAAAACCTCCTTTCTATATATAGCAGTTCATGGGGCCATAATGTAATCCTAGTGGGCCACAATGTAATCCTATCCAACCTAAAAATAATAATTTAAGGGCACAATAATAACAAAATGGGGGTTACGAGGGTACAATAATAACAATAAGGGGTTTACACTAACAATAATAAGGGACTATACTAGTGATATAGGGACCTAACATGCCCCTCTCCTTCAAAAAAAGTGTTTTCCTCAACGCTTGAGTAGCTCCAGGTGCTTCTGTATAAAATTCTCATCCTCCTATGTAGAATCTTCAGTGGGTAAGTTCTTCCACTTGATGAGATACTCTGAAATTGATCCATTCTGTAGCTATCGAGTTCTTGTTTACATGACTTCTTTATGTTCCAATATGATTTTTCCTTCCTCATAAAGTTCTGGAAATATTGTTTGAACTAGAATATTTTCACCTATAACCTTCTTTAAGCATGAAACATGGAAAACTAGATGTACTCGCGAAGAAGCAGGAAGCTCCAATTTGTATGCCATAGTACCAATCTTTTGCAACACCTTATAAGGACCATAGTACTTTGGTGATAATTTATTATCCTTCTTAGCTTGCTTGAGGGACATTTGTTTGTATGCTTGTAGCCGTAAAAATACCCAATCTCCTACATCAAAACTTCTTTCGCTGTGATGTTGATCTACCTGTTGTTTCATTCGATTTTGTGCCAAAGTAATTTTATCCTTTAAGAGTTGGAGAAATTCTTGTTGATGTTCGATGTGATCTTCCACTGCTTGAACCTTTGAATTTTCTCTTAAATATGATGTGATGGATGGTGGATGATATCCATAAAGTGCCATAAATGGGGTCATTTTTACTGTAGTATGGAAAAAGTGTTATACCACCATTCAGCGAGAGGTAACCACTTGACCCATTTTGTTTGTTTATCAGATACAAAACAATGAATATATCCTTCCAAACATTTATTTACTATCTCAGTTTGACCATCAGATTGAGGATGATAAGATGAGCTATGAGCTAATTGAGTACCCAAACAAGAAAATAACTATGTCCAAAAATTTCCAGTAAAAATGGGATCTCTGTCGCTCACAATAACCCTTAGGCTTCCATGTAGCTTTTGAATTTTGTCTATAAATGTAGTAGCAACTATACTTGCTTTAAATGGATGAGATAATGCACAAAAGTGTGCATACTTGGTAAGTCTATCAACTACCACCATGATGACATTCTTTCCTTTGGACTTAGGTAAACCTGTGATAAAATCCATTGAAATCTCCTCCCAACGTTGACTTGGAATGGATAAAGGTTGTAGAAGTCTCGGGGTCTTAATTGTTTCCACTTTATTCTGCTGGCAAACCAAACATTCCGCCACAAAATTTTGAATATCAGATTTAAGGCCATCCCAAAAAAAAAATTTCTTCACCCTGTGGTAAGTTTTTAAAAATCCTGAGTGTCCTCCTAAAGGAGAAGTGTGCAATTCCAGAAGAATATTTTGTTTTAGTTGGGAATTATTATAAAGATATAAGCGATCTTTGTACCATAAGGAATCATTTTTCCAACTAAATGTATCAGATGTACTAGGATCTTGCTGCAACTTTTGAATGAGTGTCCATACATTTTTTTCCTTCTTCCATTCATCTCTTGCTTCGGTTATCCAATCTGGTTGGATAATAGAAATGGCACAAAGCAATGCTTCCACCTCTTCATTCTTTCTTGAGAGTGCATTTGCAACAACATTAAGATTTCCTTTTTTGTATATTATTTCAAAGTCATAACCCAACATCTTTGTTACCCATTTTTGCTGCTCTTCTAAAGAGAGTCTTTGTTCCAAAAAGTGTTTAAGACTATCATGATCAGTTTTTACCTTGAAGTGTCTTCCCATTAGGTAAGTTCGCCATTTCTTTAGTGCATGTAGTATTGCTAACATTTCCCTCTCATAAATAGGTTTCTGTAAATACTTTCCTTTGATTGGACGACTTTCAAAAGCAATGGGTCTTACTTCCTACATTAAAACAACACCAATTCCATTTCCTGAGGCATCACATTCCACAATAAAGGTTTTTGTGAAGTCTGGCGTAGCTAAGACAGGCGCTAGGCACATTGCCTCTTTAAGATGTTCAAAAGCCTTAGTTGCTTCAGGAGTCCATGAAAATGCATCTTTCTTCAATAATGTTGTTAGAGGTGCTTGTATTCTCCCATAATTCTTATCAAACTTGCGATAATACCCTGTTAACCCGAGAAATCCTCGCAACTGCTTTATGGTTGTGGGGAATTTCCATTCCTTAATGGCTTTAATTTTGTTAGGGTCTACTTTAACACCCTCGTGAGATACAATATGATCCAGATATTCCACCTCTTGTACTCCAAAGAAACATTTGGATTTTTTTGCATATAATTGTTTCTCCTGCAATAGTTTGAGCACCCTGTCAACATGTTCAATATGATCCTTCCAAGACCTGCTATAGATTAGTATATCATCAAAAAATACCAGCACAAATTTTCTAAGGAAGGGTTTGAAAATGGAATTCATCAACCCTTGAAATGTAGAAGGTGCATTGGTAAGGCCAAAGGCATGACCAAAAATTCATAATGACCCTCATGAGTTCGAAATGTTGTTTTTGGAATATCTTCAGTCTTCATTCTAATTTGATGATATCCTGAACGAAGATCCAACTTGGTAAAATAAATTGCTCCATGTAATTCATCCAATAATTCATCAATCACAGAAATGGAAAATTTATCTTTAATGGTGAGCTTATTTAGCTCCCTATAATCCAGACACATTTGCCATGATCGATCCTTCTTGTGTACCAATACTACAGAAGCAGAGAAAGAACTTTGACTAGGTTGAATTATACCCGCCTCTAACATTTCTGCAATCATACGTTCAATTTCGCTCTTTTGGACGTAAGGATATCTGTAAGGCCTGATGTTTGGAGGAACACTTCCTGGAATCAAATGAATGGAATAATCATGATCACGAATAGGTGGGAGTCCTTTGGGAGTTTCAAACACCTTGGAATGATTTTCCAAGACTTGTTGGAGATCTGCAGGAATAGATGATTTTGATGTTGGAACTTCTAGTGAGCATAATTGTGCAATTACACCTCGTTGTTATTTCTTTAGAAGCTTTGTCATGACATTAGAGCTTATTATCCTTCCTGGATTCCCTACAATAACTCGTAATTCAACTTCCTTTCCTTCTGAAAAAAATTTCAAGAAAATTTCTTGAAAATTAAAAGTTACCGTCCCCAAAGATTGTAACCATTGTACTCCTAGTACAACATCAGCACCTCCCATAGGAATGGAAAGAATTGGACTAGTCAATACATATTCCCCCATGGTTAGCTTGATACTATGGCATTTCCTGGAGCAATTTATAGTTCCTCCATTTACAACCATCACTTGGCATTCTAGTGCTGGGTATAGGAAACAATTTAATTCCTTGGCTACCTTACAATGAATAAAATTATGGGTGCTACCTGAATCAATTAACACTATTACCTTTTTCTTCTTGATCTGTCCTTCTATCTTGAGAGTTTGAGGAGTGGTAATTCCTTCCAGTGCATTACATGATATGGTCGGATTCATTTCTTCCTCTTCTAGGGCCGGTTCTTGGTGTATATCCTCTTCTTGTTCATTTTCTTCTTCTTCTTCACAATCTATGTAAAATAATTTCTTTTCAGCACACTTATGACCTTTAGTGTATTTGCTATCACAACTGTAGCAAAGCCCTTTTGCTCTTTTTTCTTCCAATTGTTGTGGTGTCAACCTTGTAGGTTGTGGAAATCTAGGCGTAACAACACTTCCTTCTTTATAGAATTGAGTGGTAGGCTTCCTTGTCGCCATAATTTTACATTCAAATTTTCTTGCCAACCTGAATGCCTTCTCCAATGAATTAGGTTCCAAAACACGAACTTCATGTTGGATGTTATCCTTTAGAGTGCCTATGAAGAAATCAATCATGTGTTCCTCTGGAATATTAGTTACCCTTATATTCAATTTTTGGAAGTCCTCAATGTGTTGCCCCACTAAACCCTTTTGTTTGAGATTTATCAATTGGCTAAAGAAGGTGTTTCTCCTTATATCCTCATAATGTGCTATCATTTCCTTCGTAGAAATTGACCAAGTGACAATTTTTTTACGGGAGCAAAGCCAACGATACCATACAAATGTATTTTGTTCTAAATGTAAAGTTGCAATTCGTACCTTTTGTGTGTTTTTCACGTGATGGAGATCAAAATATTGCTTCATCTATAGTATCCATGTTATAGGATCCTTTCCATCAAACTTCCTCATATCCATATTTGTAATATGGTGGTTCTTCCCGCCAACATTAGAGTTTATGAAATCACGATTAACATTTATTTTGTTCTCATCATGAGGTTCTGTTGTGTAACTAGCTCCAAAAATAGAAGAAAAGAGATATCAACGCCTTATAAATGAGCCACTTCGAGGGGGAAACATGCAATACATTACATAAATGAACAATTATTTGATGATACAATTTACAAAACCTCCTTTCTATATATAGGAGTCCATGGGGCCATAATGTAATCCTAGTGGGCCACAATGTAATCCTAGCCGACCTAACAATAATAGTTTAAGGGCACAATAATAACAAAATGGGGGTTACAAGGGTACAATAATAATAATAAGGGGGTTACACTAACAACAATAAGGGACTATACTAGTAATATAAGGACCTAACATGCCCCTCTCCTTCAAAAAAGTGTTGTCCTCAACGCTTGAGTAGCTCTGGGTGCTTTTGTATAAAATTCTCATCCTCCCATGTAGAATATTCAGTGGGTAAGTTCTTCCAATTGATGAGATACTCTGAAATTGATCGATTTCGTAGTTGTCGATTCTTGTTTCTGTGACCGCTTCAGGTTCCAATATGATTTTTCCTTCCTCATCAAGTTCTGGCAATATTGTTTGAACTGGAATATTTTCACCTATAACCTTCTTTAAGCATGAAACATGGAAAACTGGATGTACTCATGAAGAAACATGAAGCTCCAATTTGTATGCCATAGTACCAATCTTTTGCAACACCTTGTAAGGACCATAGTAGTTTGGTGATAATTTATTATCATTCTTAGCTTGCTTGAGGGACATTTGTTTGTATGGTTGTAGCCGTAAAAATACCCAATCTCCTACATCAAAACTTCTCTCGCTGTGATGTTGATCTGCCTGTTGTTTCATTCGATTTTGTGCCAAATTTAGGTTATCCTTTAAGAGTTGGAAAAATTCTTGTTGATGCTCGATGTGATCTTCCACTGCTTGAACCTTCGAATTTTCCCTTAAATATGATGTGATTGATGGTGGATGATATCCATAAAGTGCCATAAATGGGGTCATTTTTGCTGCAGTATGGAAGGAAGTGTTATACCACCATTCAGCGAGAGGTAACCACTTGACCCATTATGCTTGTTTATCGGATACAAAACAACGAAGATATCCTTCCAAACATTTATTTACTATCTCAGTTTGACCATCAGATTGAGGATGATAAGATGAGCTATGAGCTAATTGAGTACCCAAACAAGAAAATAACTCCGTCCAAAAATTTCCAGTAAAAATGGGATCTCTGTCGCTCACAATAACCCTTGGGCTTCCATGTAGCTTTGAATTCTGTCCATAAATGTAGTAGCAACTGTACTTGCTTTAAATGGATGAGATAATGCACAAAAGTGTGCATACTTGGTAAGTCTATCAACTACCACCATGATGACATTCTTTCCTTGAGACTTAGGTAAACCTGTGATAAAATCCATTGAAATCTCCTCCCAACGCTGACTTGGAATGGATAAAGGTTGTAGAAGTCCCGGGGTCTTAATTGTCTCCACTTTATTCTGCTGGCAAACCAAACATTCCGCCACAAACTTTTGAATATCGGATTTAAGGCCATCCCAAAAAAATTCTTTCTTCACCCTGTGGTAAGTTTTTAAAAATCCTGAGTGTCCTCCTAAAGGAGAAGTGTGCAATTCGAGAAGAATCTTTTGTTTTAGTTGGGAATTCTTACAAAGATATAAGCGATCTTTGTACCATAAGGAATCATTTTTCCAACTAAATGTATCGGATGTACTAGGATCTTGCTGCAACTTTTGAATGAGTGTCCATACATCTTTGTCCTTCTTCCATTCATCTCTTGCTTCGGTTATCCAATCTGGTTGGATAATAGAAATGGCACAAGGCAATGCTTCCACCTCTTCATTCTTTCTTGAGAGTGCATCTGCAACAACATTAAGCTTTCCTTTTTTGTAGATTATTTCAAAGTCATAACTCAACATCTTTGTGACCCATTTTTGTTGCTCTTCTGAAGATAGTCTTTGTTCCAAAAAGTGTTTAAGACTATCATGATCAGTTTTTACCTTGAAGTGTCTTCCCATTAGGTAAGTTCTCCATTTCTTTAGTGCATGCGGTATTGCTAACATTTCCTTCTCATAAATAGGTTTCTGTAAATACTTTCCTTTGATTGGATGACTTTCAAAAGCAATGGGTCTTCCTTCCTGCATTAAAACTGCACTAATTCCATTTCCTGAGGCATCACATTCCACAATAAAGGTTTTTGTGAAGTCTTGCGTAGCTAAGACCGGTGCTAGGCACATTGCCTCTTTAAGATGTTCAAAGGCCTTAGTTGCTTCAGGAGTCCATGAAAATGCATCTTTCTTCAATAATGTTGTTAGAGGTGCTGCTATTCTCCCATAATTCTTAAAAAACTTGTGATAATACCTTGTTAACCCGAGAAATCCTCGCAACTGCTTTATGGTCGTGGGAACTTTCCATTCCTTAATGGCTTTAATTTTGTTAGGGTCTACTTTAACACCCTCGTGAGATATAATATGACCCAGATATTCCACCTCTTGTACTCCAAAGAAACATTTGGATGTTTTTGTATATAATTGTTTCTCCTGCAATAGTTTGAGCACCCTGTCAACATGCTCAACATGATCCTTCCAAGACCTGTTGTAGATTAGTATATCATCAAAAAATACTAGCACAAATTTTCTAAGGAAGGGTTTGAAAATATAATTCATCAACCCTTGAAATGTAGAAGGTGCATTGGTAAGGCCAAAATGCATGACCAAAAATTCATATTGACCCTCATGAGTTTGAAATGCTGTTTTTGGAATATCTTCAATCTTCATTCTAATTTGATGATATCCTGAACGAAGATCCAACTTGGTAAAATAAATTGCTCCATGTAATTCATCCAATAATTCATCAATCATAGGAATGGGAAATTTATATTTAATGGTGAGCTTATTGAGCTCCCTATAATCCAGAAACATTCACCATGATCCATCCTTCTTGTGTACCAATACTATAGGAGCAGAGAAAGAACTTTGACTAGGTTTAATTATACATGCCTCTAACATTTTTGCAATCATACGTTCAATTTCGCTCTTTTGGAAGTAAGGATATCTATAAGGCCTCATGTTTGGAGGAACACTTCCTAGAATCAAATGAATAGCATGATCATGATCACGAATAGGTGGGAGTCCTTTGGGAGTTTCAAACACCTTGGAATGATTGTCCAAGACTTGTTGGAGATCTGCAGAAATAGATGATTTTGATGTCGGAACTTCTAGTGAGCATAATTGTGAAATTATGCCTCGTTGTTCTTTCTTTAGAAGCTTTTTCATGACATTATAGCTTATTATCCTTCTTAGCTTCCCTTCAATACCTCGTAATTCGACTTCCTTTCCTTCTAAAAAAAAATTCAAGAAAAGTTCTTGAAAATTAAAAGCTACCATCCCCAAAGGTTGTAACCATTGTACTCCTAGTACAACATCAGCACCTCCCATAGGAATGGAAAGCATTGGACTAGTCAATACATATTCCCCCATGGTTAGCTTGATATTATGGCATTTTCCAAAGCAATTTATAGTTCCCCCATTAGCAACCATCACTTGACATTCTGCTGCTGGGTATAGGAAACAAATTAATTCCTTGGCTACCTCACAATGAATAAAATTATGGGTGCTACCTGAATCAATAAACATTATTACCTTTTTCTTCTTGATTTTTCCTTCTATCTTGAGAGTTTGAGGAGTGGTAATTCTTGCTAGTGCATTACACGATATGGTCGAATTCATTTCTTCCTCTTCTAGGGCTGGTTCCTGGTGTATATTCTCTTCTAGTTCATTTTCCTCTTCCACTTCACAATCTATGTAAAATAATTTCTTCTCAGCACACTTATGACCTTTAGTGTATTTTCTATCACAACTATAGCAAAGCCCTTTTTCTCTTTTTTCTTCCAATTTTTGTGGTGTCAACCTTGTAGGTTGTGGAAATATATGCGTAGCAACACTTCCTTCTTTATAGAATTAAGTGGTAGGCTTCCTTGTCGCCATTATTTTACATTCAACTTTTCTTGCCCACCTGAATGCCTTCTCCAATGAATATGGTTCCAAAACGCGAACTTCATGTTGGATATTATCCTTTAAAGTGCCTATGAAGAGATCGATCCTGTGTTCCTCTGGAATATCAGTTACCCTTATATTCAATTTTTGGAATTCCTCAGTGTGCTACCCCACTAAACCCTTTTGTTTGAGATTTATCAATTGGCTAAAGAAGGTGTTGCTCTTTGTATCCTCATAATGTGCTATCATTTCTTCCGTAAAAATTGACCAAGTGACAATTTTTTTATGGGACCAAAGCCATCGATACCATACAAATGTATTTTGTTCTAAATGTAAGGTTGCAATGCGTACCTTTTGTGTGTTTTGCACATTATGGAGATCAAAATATTGCTCCATCTGTAGTATCCATGTTACAGGATCCTTTCCATCAAACTTCCTCATATCCATTTTTGGAATATGGTGGTTCTTCCCGCCAACATTAGAGTTTAGGAAATCACGATTAACATTTATTTTGTTCTCATCATGAGGTTCTTCTACTATCTTTTCACCATTAGGAAACATTTCTTGTATCAACTTTGTCAAACCTTCGATGTCTGCTTTTAGATCATTATTCATGTTTTCCATGTTGTCTTTCATGTCATCCATCTTAGCTTCCATGCCAGCTTCCATGCCATCCATCTTAGCTTCCACGCCTTTCTTCAAAACTTCCATTTCATTTTTTGTTGCTCTTTGCGAGAGTGAAATTTGTTGCACTTGCTCTTGTAATTTTGATAGATCATGTTGCAATTCTTTATCTTCATGAGTCATAGTAGAGCCTTCTGAAGGCTTAATGGATGTTGAATTATTTTTACGGAGAATCTTTTAGAACCCAATATTGATATCTATTCTACAATGTGCCCTTGGAATCAATTCAAATTGATTCTTCAAACAAGACTTATGCAATTCAGAAAAAAAAAAATACACACCTTTTTCTTGCTTTTGAGGAGCTCGATATTGAAATTGGATTATCTTTGTGATTTCAGTACTTCAATATTTGATTTTTGGTACCAACGTATCCCTCTGAATTATATTTCGAATGCCACAGGTTTGACTTGATTTGGATTCTCCAAGACAAAGTTGTGTCCAATCACCCACAATGACCTAATTATGGACTGGTTTAGTAGAGCGAACTTGTACGACTTGCCACGTGTCACTGTTTCATCCTTTGTCTCTGAAATTGATAGCCAAGAAACTAAAGTCTGTGTGCTTGCGACCACTTTTTACAGCACTCCAATCCGATGCCCAGAGAGAGATTTATTGAACTTTTCCCACGATCACCACTTTGAGATGAAATTCAAGAACTTGAAAAAGCACTGCCTTCCACAGATCATATCTCCAAAAATGTTGTGAACCAAGCTCTAAAATTTTTTGAAGAATTTCATCAGGATTTCAACTTCGCACCATAATAATTTTAGATTCTGAATCTTTGTAGAAAAAAATTTATAGCGCAAATGCCACTATGACATGTTTAGGAGCCTGAAAAAAGACATAACTTCCATAGATCATATCTCCGAAATAATTGTGAACCAAGCTCTTAAATTTTTAGAAAATATTCCTCAGAATTTTTTCTTCGCACACTAAAAATTTCAGCTTCTGAAAATTTTTAGAAAAAAAGTTATAGTGAAAATTCCACGATGACTTGTTTGGAGCAGCGAAACCCTAGAATCCAACGCTCTAGTACCAAATGTTTTGTAACCAGCTCCAAAAATAGAAGAAAAGAGATATCAAAACCTTATAAATGAGCCACTTCGAGGGGAAAACCTCTAATACATTACATAAATGAACAATTCTTTGATGATACAATTTACAAAACCTCCTTTCTATATATAGGAGTCCATGGGGCCATAATGTAATCCTAGTGGGCCACAATGTAATCCTAGCCGACCTAACAATAATAATTTAAGGGCACAATAATAAAAAAATGGGGGTGACAAGGGTACAATAATAAAAATAAAGGGGTTACACTAACAACAATAAGGGACCATACTAGTAATATAAGGACCTAACAGGTTCTTCTACTATCTTTTCACCATTAGGAAACCTTTCTTGTATCAACTTTGTCAAACCTTCCATGTCTATATTTAGAAAATTCTTCATGTTTTCCATTTTCTCATCGATCTTAGCTTCCATGTCATCCATCTTAGATTCCATGCCAGCCTCCATGCCATCAATCTTAAATTCCATTCCATATATCTTAGATTCCATGCCTTTCTTCAAAACTTCCATGTCATTTTTTGTTGCTCTTTGCGAGAGCGAAATTTGTTGCACTTGCTCTTGTAATTTTGATATGTCATGTTGCCATTCTTCGTCTTCATCAGTCAGAGTAGAGCTTTCCAAAGTCTTAATGGGTGTTGAATTCTTTTTAGGGGCCATTTTATAATCCAATACTGATATCTATTCTACAATATGCCCTTGCAATCAATTCAACTTGATTCTTCAAACAAGACTTATGCAATTCGGAAAAAAAATACACACCTTTTACTTGCTTTTAAGGAGCTCGATATTGAAATTGTATTGTCTCTGTGATTGCAGCTCTTCAATATCTAAAATTCAGCACTGAAGAAGCCCTCTGAGTTCTCTTTTGAATGCCATAGGTCTGACTTGATTTGGATTCTCCAAGACAAAGTTATGTCCAATCTCCCACAATGACCTAATTATGGACTCGTTCAGTATACTGAACTTGTACGACTTACCACGTGTCACTGTTTTGTCCTTCACCTCTGAAATTGATAGCCAAGAAACTAAGTTCTGTTTAATTGCGATAACTTTTCACGGCACTCCAATCCGATGCTCAAAGAGAGAGTTATTGAAATTTTCCCACGATCACCTTTTTGAGATGAAATTCGGGAGCCTGAAAAAGCACTACATTCCACAAATCATATCTCCAAAAATATTGCAAAACAATCTCTGAAATTTTTTGACGTGTTTCCTTAGGATTTCAGCTTTGCACCATAAAAATTTCAGATTTTGAACCTCAGTAGAAAAAAAGTTATCGCTCAAATACCACGATGACCTGTTTAGGAGCCTGAAAAAATACCTAAATTCCACGATCATATCTCTGAAAATATTGTGAATCAAGCTCTAAAATTTTTAGACAATATTCCTCAGGATTTTAGCTTCACACCCTAAAAATTTCAGCTTCTGAAACTTTGTAGAAAAAAAGTTATAGTGAAAATGCCACAATGACCTGTTTGGAGCAGTGAAACCCTAGAATCCAAAGCTCTGATACCAAATGTTGGGAAACCAGCTCCAAAAAGAGAAGAAAAGAGATATCAACGCCTTAGAAATAAGCCACTTCGATGGGGCAACCTCCAATACATTACATGAATGAACAATTCTTGGATTATACAATTTACAAAACCTACTTTCTATATATAGGAGTCCATGGGGCCATAATGTAATCCTAGTGGGCCACAATGTAATCCTAGCCGACCTAACAATAATAATTTAAGGGCACAATAATAACAAAATGGGGGTTACAAGGGTACAATAATAAAAATAAGGGGTTTACACTAACAATAATAAGGGACTATACTAGTGATATAGGGACCTAACAGGTTAAGTTAAGGTTGAGGTTAAGGTTTTTTCAGGGTTAGGGTTAGGTTATAGTTAAATTTAAGATTAAGTTCAAGGTTAAGGGTAAGTTTAACATTAGTTTAAGGTTAATATTAGGTTAAGTGTAAAGTTAAGGTTATGGTTAGGGTAAGATTAGGGTTAAGGTTAGGGAAAGGTCAAGGTTAAGGTTATGGTTATGGGAAGGTCAAGGTCAAGGTTAATGTTATGGTTATGGTTATGGGAAGGTTAATGTTAAGGTTAGGTTATAGTTAAGGTTAAGGGTTTGGTCAAGGTTAGGGTTAGCTTAACGTTAAGGTTAAGGTTACGTTAATGGTAAATTCAAGGTTAAGGTTATGGTTATGGGAACGTTAAGGTTAAGGTTAAGGTAAAGGTAAGGTTAAGGTTAATGTCAAGATCAAGGTTAAGGGTAAGAGAAGGTTAAGGTTAAGGTTAAGGTTAGGTTAAGGTCAAGGTTAAGGTTAGGTTAAGGTTAGGGTTAGGTTAAGGTTAAGGGTGAAGGTTAAGGTTAAGGTTAAGGTTAAGGTCAAGTTCAAGGTTAAGGTTATGGCTAAGGTTAAGGTTATAGTTAGGATAGGTTAAGGTAAGGTTAATGTTACGGTTAGGTCAAGGTTAATCTAGGTTAAGGTAAGGTTAACATGAGGTTAGGCTATAGTTAAAGTTAAGGTTAAGTTTAGTTTAAGGGTAAACTTAAGGTTAAGGTTAAGGTTATGTTAAGGTTAAGGTTAAGATAAGGTTAAGGGTTACGGGTTTAGTCGGGTTAAGGTTAAGGTTAAGGTTACAAGTTTAGTGAGATTAATGTTAAGGTTAAGGGGGTAAGGTTCAAGTTAAGGTTAAGGGTAAGGTCATGTTTAAGGTTAAGGTTATTTTATTGGGAAGGTTAAGGTTAAGGTTATGGTTAAGGTTAAGTTTAAGGTTAAGGGTTTGGTTAAGGTTAGGGTTAGGTTATAGTTAAGGTCAAGGTTAATTTTAAAGTTAAGGCTTAGGTTAAGGTTAAGATAAGGTTAAGGATAAGGTCCTTAATGTTCACCTTAACCTTGACCTTAACCTTAACCCAACCTTAACCTTAAACTTAACCTTAACCGACCTTAAACTTAACCTTAACTATAACCTAAACCTAACCTTACCCTAACCTTAACCTTAGCCTTCACCTTAACTATACCCTTAACCTAACTTTAACCTTAACCTTAAATTTAACATTACCTTAACCTTAAGCTAACCTTAACCTTGACTTTACCCTTAACGTAACCTTAACCTTAACCTTAACCTTACCCTTAACCTTATCTTAACCTTAACCTAACCTTAACCTTTACCTTTACCCTAACCTTACCTTAACCTTAACCTTAACCTTAGCTTTACTCTTAACCTAACCTTAACATTAACTTTAACTATAACCTAACCCTAACCTTGACCAAACCTTAACCTTAACCTGGACCTTGACCTTAACCTAACCTTCACCTTCACCTTGACTTTACCCTTAACCTTAACCTTAACCTTAACCTTAACATTAACATCAACCAAACCCTTAACCTGAACCTTAACCTGAATAAACCCGTAACCTGAACCTTAACCTTAACTTTACCCTTAACCTAACCTTAACCATAACCTTAACCTAACCTTAACCTTACCCTTACCCTTACCTTAACCTTGACTTTACCCTTAACCTTAATCTTAAACTTAAACTTACCCTTAACTTTCACCTTAACCTTAACCTTGAATTTACCCTTAGCCTAACCTTAACCTTAACTATAACCTAACCCTAACCTTGACCTTAACTTTACCCTTAACCTTGACCAAACCCTTATCCCTAACCTTAACCTGACAAAACCCTTAACCTTGACCTAACCGTAACCTTAACCATAACATTAACCTAACCTTAACCTAACCTTAACCTTAAATTTAACTTTACCCTAACCCTAAGGGTTTAGTCAGGTAAAGGTTAAGGTTAAGGGTTTGGTCACGGGAGGTTAATTTTAAGGTTACGTTAATGGTAAATTCAAGGTTAAGGTTAAGGTTAAGGTTAGGTTAAGGTTAGGTTAAGGTTCAAGTTACGAGTTTAGTCAGGTTAAGGTTAGGTTAACGTTAACGTTAAGGATAAGGTTAAGGTTAAGGGTAAAGTCAAGGTCAAGGTTAAGTTTAAGGTTAAGGTTAGGTTAAGGGTAAAGCTAAGGTTAAGGCTAAGTTTAAGTTTATGTTTAAGGTTAAGGTTATGGTTATGGGAAGGTTAAGGTTAAGTTTAGGTTATAGTTAAGGTTAAGGGTTTGGTCAAGGTTAGGGTTAGGTTAAGGTTAAGGTGAAGGTTAGGTTAAGAGTAAAGTCAAGGTTAAGGTTATGGTTATGGGAAGGTTAAGGTTAAGGTCAAGGTCAAGGTTTAGGTTAATTTAGGTTAAGGTTAAGGGTTTGGTCAAGGTTAGGGTTAGGTTATAGTTAAGTTCAAGGTTAAGGTTAGGTTAAGGTTAAGGTTAAGGCTATGGTTAAGGTTAAGGTTAAGGTTAGGTTAAGGTAAAGGTTAAGTTTAAGGTTAAGGTTAAGGTTAACCTTATCCTTAACCTAACCTTAACCTTAACCTTAACCTTAACCTAAGCTTAACCTTACACTTAACATAATCTTAACCTTAACCTGACTAAACTTGTAACCTTAACCTTACCCTTAACCTTAACCTTACCTTAACCTTGACCTTAACTGTAACCTAACCCTAACCTTCACCATACCCTTAACCTTAACCTTAACCTTAACTTATCCTTAGTCTTAACCTTAACCATAATCTTAACCTCAGGTTAAGGTTAAGGTTAAGGATAAGGTTAGTGTAAGGTTAGTATTAGGTTAAGGGTAAACTTAAGGTTAAGATAAGGGTTAATGTTAAGGTTAAGGTTAGGGTTACCTTATAGTTAAGGTCAAGGTAAAGGTTAAGGGTAAGGTTATAGTTAGGTAAGGGTAAGGTTAAGGTTATGGTTATGGCAAGGTTAAGGTTAAGGTTAAGGTTTGGTCAAGGTTAGGGTTAGGTTAAGGTTAAAGTTAAGGTTAAGGGTAATGTTGCGGTTGAGGTTAAGTTAAGTTTAAGGCTAAGGTTTTGTTAAGTTTAGGGTTAGGCTATAGTTAAGGTTAGGTTATAGCGAAGGTTAAGGTTAAGATTACCCTTAACCTAACCTTAGCCTAACTTAACCTTAACCTTGAGCTTAACCTAACCTTAACCTTAACCTTACCCTTAACCTTAACCTAACTTTAACCTTAACCTTATCTTAACCTTAACCTTAACCTAATATTAACCTTAACCATAACACTAACCATAATATTAACCTCAAACTTAACCTAACCTTAACCTTAACCTTAGCATAGCCTTTACCTTAACCTTAACCATAACTATAACCTAACCCTGACCTTTACCTTTACCTTAACTATAAACTAACCCTAACCTTTGCCAAACCCTTAACATTAACCTTAAGATTGTAGTTAAGATAAGGTTAGGGTTAGGTTATAGTTAAGTTTAATGTTAGGTTAAGTTATGGTTAAGGTTGTGGTTATGGTTAAGGATAAAGTCAAGGTTAAGGTTAGGTTAAGGTTAAGATAAGGTGAAGGTTAGGTTAAGGTTAAGGTTAGGTTAAGGGTAAGCACAAAGTTAAGGTTAAGGACAAGGTTAAGGTTAGGTTTAGGTTAAGGTTAAGGATAGGTAAAGGTTAAGGTTAGGGTAAGATTAGGATTAGGTTATAGTTAAGGTTAAGGTTAAAGTTAAGGTTAAGGTTAATATTATGGTTAAGGTTTGGTCAAAAGTAGGGTTATGTTATAGTTAAGGTCAAGGTAAAGTCAAGGTTAAGGGTAAGTTTAAGCGTAAAGTTAAGGTTAAGAGTAAGGGTAAGGTTAAGGTTAAGGTTTGGGGAAGGTTAAGGTTAAGGTTAAGGGTAAAGTTTAGGTTAAGGTTACAGTTAAGGGTAAGGTTATGGTAAAAGTTAGGTTAAGGTTTAGGTTAAGGTTAAGGTTAGGGTTAAGGTTAGGGGAATGTTAAGGTTAAAATTAAGGTTAAGGTTAAGGTTAGGGTTAAGATTAAGGTTAAGGTTAAGTTTAAATATAATGTTAGGTCTCTATATTAATAGTGTAGTCAATTATTGTGTTAGTGTAGCCCCACTTATCGTTATTGTTGTACCCGTATAACCCCAATATTGTTATTATTGTCCCCTTAAATTATTATTGTTAGGTCGGCTAGGATTACATTGTGGCCCCATGGACCCCTATATATAGAAGGAGGTTTTGGTCATTTGTATCATCCAAGAATTGTTCATTTATGTAATGTATTGGAGGTTTCCCCCTCGAAGTGTCTTATTTCTAAGGCGTTGATATCTCTTTTCTTCTATTTTTGGAGCTGGTTTCACAACATTTGGTATTAGAGCTTTGGAGTCTAGGGTTTCACTGCTCTAAAGAGGTCATCGTGAAATTTTTGCTATAACCTTTTTTATACAAAGGTTCAGAATCTAAAAAATTTTGGGCACGAAGCCAAAATCCTGAGAAAACTCATCGCAAAATTTCAAAGCTTGTTTCGCAATATTTCCGGAGATATGATCTATGGAAGGTAGTGCTTTTTTAGGCTCCCAAATTTCATCTCAAAGAGGTGATCGTGGGAAAATATTCATAACTCTCTCTCTCTGAGCATCGGATTGGAGTGTTGTAAAAAGTGGTCGAAGTACACGGACTTTAGTTCTTTTCTATCAATTTTAGATCTGAAGGATGAAACAGTGACACGTGGTAATTCATACAAGTTCGCTCTACTGAACCAGACCATAATTAGGTCATTGTGGGAGATTGGATATAAATTTGACTTGGAGAGTCCAAATCAGGTCAGATCTATGGCATTCGAAAGAGAATGCAGAGGGATACCTCAATGCCAAATTTCAGATATTGAAGAGCCGCAATCACAGAGATAATCCAATTTTAATATCGAACTCCTCAAAATCAAGAAAAATGTGTGTATTTTTTTTCTGAATTGCATAAGTCTTGTTTGAAGAATCAATTTGAATTGATTACAAGGGTGTATTGTAGAATATATATCAGTATTGGGTTCTAAAAAATGCCCCGTAAAAATAATTCAACACCCATTAAACCTTCAGAAGGCTCTACTATGACTCATGAAGATGAAGAATTGAAACATGATGTATCAAAATTACAAGAGCAAGTGCACCAAATTTCGCTCTGGCAAAGAGTAACAAAAAATGAAAGGGAAGTTTTGAATAAAGGCGTGGAAGAGAATATGGATGTTTTGAATAATAATATGGATGGTTTGAAGAAAGGCGTGGATTCTAAGATAGATGGCATGGAAGATGGCATGGAATCTAAGATGGATGACATGGAAGCTAAGATGGAAAACATGAAGAATGATCTAAAAGAAGACATGGAAGGGTTGACAAAGTTGATACAAGAAATGTTTCCTAATGGTGAAAATATAGTAGAGGAAACTCATGATGAGAACAAATAAATGTTAATAATGATTTCATAAACTCTAATGTTTGTGGGAAGAACCACCATATTCCAAAAATGGATATGAGTAACTTTCATGGAAAGGATCCTGTAACATGGATACTACAGATGGAGCAATATTTTGATCTCCATAATGTGCAAAACACACAAAAGGTATGCATTGAAACTTTACATTTAGAAAAAAATACATTTGTATGGTATCGATGGATTTACTCCTATAAAAAAATTGTCACTTGGTCAATTTTTACGGAGGAAATGATAGCACATTATGAGGATACAAAGAGAAACACCTTCTTTAGCCAATTGATAAATCTCAAACAAAAGGATTTAGTGGGGGAGCACATTGAGGACTTCCAAAAATTGAATATAAGGGTAACTAATATTCCAGAGGAACACAAGATTGATCTCTTCATAGGTACTTTAAAGGATAACTTCCAACATGAAGTTCGCGTTTTGGAACCTGATTCATTGGAGAAGGCATTCAGGTTGGCAAGAAAAATTGAATGTAAAATTATGGCGACAAGGAAGCCTACCACTCAATTCTATAAAGAATGAAGTGTTTCTATACCTATATTTCCACAAATTACAAGGTTGACACCACAAAAATTGGAAGAAAAAAGAGCACAAGAGATTTGCTATAGTTGTGATAGCAAATACACTAAAGGTCGTAGGTGTGCTGAGAAGAAATTATTTTACATAGATTGTGAAGAGGAAGAATAAAATGAACAAGAAGAGGATATACATTAGGAACCAACCCTAGAAGAAGAATAAATGAGTCTGACCATATCATGTAATGCATTGGAAAGAATTACCACTCCTCAAACTCTCAATATAGAAGGACATATCAAGAAGAAAAAGGTAATAGTGTTGATTGATTTGGGTAGTACCCATCATTTTATTCATTATAAGGTAGCCAAGGAATTAAATTGTTTCCTATACCCAACACCGGAATGTCAAGTGATGGTTGCAAATGGAGGAACTATAAATTTCTCTGGAAAATGCCATAATATCAAGCTAGCCATGAGGGAATATATATTGAATACTTCAATGCTTTCCATCCCAATGGGAGGTGTTGATGTTGTACTAGGAGTACAATGGTTACAATCTTTAGGGATGGTACCTTTTAATTTTCAAGAAATTTCTTGAAATTTTTTTCAGAAGGAAAGGAAATTGAATTACAGGGTATCACAGGGAAGACAGGAAAGACAATAAGCTCTAATGTCATGACAAAGATTCTAAAGAAAGAAAAACGGGGGGTAATTGCACAATTATGCTCACTAGAAGTTCCAACATCAAAATCATCTATTTCTCCAAATCTCCAGAAAGTCTTGGACAATCATTCCAAGGTTTTTGATACTCCCAAAGGACTCCCACCTATTCGTGATCATGATCATGCTATTCATTTGATTCCAGGAAGTGTTCCTCCAAACATCAGGGCTTACAGATATCCCTATGTCCAAAAGAGAAAAATTGAACATATGATTGTAGAAATGTTAGAGGCTGGTATAATTCAACCTAGTCAAAGTTCTTTCTCTGCTCCAGTAGTATTGGTGCACAAAAAATATGGATCATGGCGCATGTGTCCGGATTACAGGGAGCTCAATAAGCTCACTATTAAAGATAAATTTCCCATTCCTGTGATTGATGAATTATTGGATCAATTACATGGAGAAATTTATTTTACCAAGTTGGATCTTCGTTCAGGATATCATCAAATTAGAATGAAGACTGAAGATATTCCAAAAACAACATTTCAAACTCATGAGGGTCATTATGAATTTCTAGTCATGCCTTTTGGTCTTACCAATGCACCTTCTACATTTCAAGGGTTGATGAATTCCATTTTCAAACCCTTCCTTAGAAAATTTGTGCTAGTATTTTTTGATGATATACTAATCTACAGCAGGTCTTGGAAGGATCATGTTGAACATGTTGACAGGGTGCTCAAACTATTGCAGGAGAAACAATTATATGCAAAAAAATCAAAATGTTTCTTTGGAGTACAAGAGGTGGAATATCTGGGTCATATTGTATCTCACGAGGGTGTTAAGGTAGACCCTAAATAAATTAAAGCAATTAAAGAATGGAAAGTCCCCACAACCATAAAGAAGTTGTGCGGATTTCTCGGGTTAACAGGATATTATCGCAAGTTTGTTAAGAATTATGGGAGAATAGTAACACCTCTAACAACTATTGAAGAAAGATGCATTTTCATTGACTCCTGAAGCAGCTAAGGCCTTTGAACATCTTAAAGAGGCAATGTGCCTAGCACCAGTCTTAGCTACGCCAGACTTCACAAAAACCTTTATTGTGGAATGTGATGCCTCAAGAAACGAAATTGGTGCCGTTTTAATGCAAGAAGGAAGACCCATTGCTTTTGAAAGTCGTTCAATCAAAGGAAAGTATTTACAAAAGGCTATTTCTGAGAAGGAAATGTTGGCAATACTACATGCGCCAAAGAAATGGAGACCTTACCTAATGGGAAGACACTTCAAGGTAAAAACTGATCATGATAGTCTTAAACACTTTTTGGAACAATGAAAATCTTTAGAAGAGAAACAAAAATGGGCCACAAAGATGTTGGGTTATGACTTTGAAATTGTCTACAAAAAAAGGGAAGCTAAATTTTGTTGCAGATGCACTCTCAAGAAAGGATGAAGAGGTGGAAGCATTGCTTTGTGCCATTTCAATTATCCAACCAGATTGGATAACCAAAGCAAGGGATGAATGGAAGAAGGATGAAGAAGTGTGGACTCTAATTCAAAAGTTGCAGCAATATCCTAGTACATCTTATACATTTAGTTGGAAAAATGATTCCTTATGGTACTGTAAAGATCACTTATATATTAGCAAGAATTCCAAACTAAAACAAAAGATTCTTTTGGAATGGCACACTTCTCCTTTAGGAGGACACTCGGGATTTTTAAAAACTTACCACAGGGTGAAGAAATATTTTTTTTGGGATGGCCTTAAATATGATATTCAAAATTTTGTGGAAAAACGTTTGGTTTTCCAGCAAAATAAAGTTGAGACAATTAAGACCCCGAGTCTTCTACAACCTTTATCCATTCCAGGTCAACGTTGGGAGGAAACTTCAATGGATTTTATCACAAGTTTACCTAATTCTGAAGGAAGGAGCGTCATCATGGTGGTAGTTGATAGACTTACCAAGTATGCACACTTTTTTGCATTATCTCATCCATTTAAAGCGAGTACAGTTGGTACCACATTTATGGAAACAATTCAAAAGCTACATGGAAACCCGAAGATTATTTTAAGTGACAGATATCCCATTTTTACAGGAAATTTTTGGACGGAATTATTTTCTTGTTTGGGTACTCAAATAGCTCATAGCTCTTCTTATCATCCTCAATCTAATGGTCAAACAAAGATAGTGAATAAATTTTTGGAAGGATATCTTTGTTGTTTTGTATCTGATAAGAAAGCACAATGGGTCAAGTGGTTACCTCTCGCTGAATGGTGCTATAACACTTCCTTCCATACTGCAGCAAAATTGACCCCTGTTACACTAAAAATTGTCATCCTGACATTCTGCTATGTGTATGAGCGCATTATAACTCATACTTCTCCCTTTTCAAGTCTAAACATATTAGTTCCTCATGTCAAGCCTTGAAAATCAGAAAAAGCTCCTAAAAATCTCTTAAACTTTGGTATCACACTTTCTGGCTATCTTTCCTGCGGTCCCACACCCAATGTTCAACTATCCTGCGTTCCTGAATGCACTTTATCTTTGTTATAGGTGTGGACCCCTGTAAGATTAAAAAGGCGCAAGTAAATTCCAAAAAGCTCGATTAAAGTAAAATTTGGAAGCTTCTAGAATGGATTTTGCGGTGGCAGAACCGCTCTTGTGAGGTGCATGAATCCCTTACCTTATGGAGCTAACCCCATGATGTGAGGAGCTTATCCCTTTGAAGGAGGATTCTATCCCTTCATACTTGGAACAAAAAACCTCTTCTTTTCTACTATAAAAAGAGGCATTGGGTAGCCTCAGGGGGAGTGGAAGCTTTAGAATATTTGAAGTTAAGTGTTGTTGAGATTCAGACTCAGTTGATTAAGAATTTTGTGAGGATAGATTACATACCTCTATTAGTCTTGGTTGGAGGAGTGCAGAGCTTATCAAAGTAAAGGAGATTCCTGCTTCAGACCTCAAAAAGTCCTGTGCAACATCAACGCTCAGGTTGTAAGGATTTTCTTCTTTTGAAATTTATACAAATATACTCATTTTTCTCAATAAGCTTTCATTCAATGGTTTATTTCATAGATTCCTTGATCACTATGATAAGCATGGTTTATGATGATTTCTATATAGGTGCTATGTAATATTTTTCTTGTTTGTGACTACACATTTATGAGGAAAACTCCTTCAAGCGCGCGAGGGACAATAACGACTTCAAACAAGCACTGGACAAACGGTAAGTCCTTAACACCTCTATAGAGCTTATCATAGATCGTATATGCTTAGAGAAAGATTAGTCTATTTGGTTGTTTGTTGCTAGATAATTTTAGTACTAGGGAGATCGGTCTTGTCCGCAAGACGGATTAATCCTCCAATAAATTGGCGACTCCACTGGGGAAAGAACTTGTTGTTTTTGGTTCTCTTTTATTTTTATTTGAGGAAACATTTTTCCTAGTTTTTGATTGATAGACATCTACCTGGGTAGCTTAGGTTTTCTCTATTTTTGAAAATTTTGAGATCTTTTATGTTTTTATTTAATTTTTCCTGGGACCGCACTTTGTCTTCTTTTCACAGTGCGGGCATTTTCACATTTGTGCTTTAGTAAACAGTGCAGTACCAAACCTGTTCCTTCTGCAAGATTGCGGACCCTGTTAAAATTTTGAAAAACCTTCAGATTTATTTCTTTAGTTTATCTTTATTTTAATTTAGATTTTTTGATTTCTGCCCAGATTGATGATTGTTTCTGTCAAAATCTTTTTGTGAATGAATCTTAGCAATATTGGTGTTTTCATGATTTTCTAGAATTTTTGCGTTTTGGATTGTCTTTCGGTTGGTATTTATAGCGATTCAAAGCATTGAATGTTTAAAATACCTGAGATTACATTGGTCTTTTGTCTTTTGCTAAATCTGGCCTGATTGTGAAATCATCCTTTATTGAGAAATAGAATTGCCTGTTTCTTTACAAATCTTCGAAAAGGAACTTTGTTATTGCTTCTTGAATTTCATTTTTTTATAAAAACATAATTGAGTGTTTTCGATCTGTTTGTTATTCTAAACAAATAGATCCTTATTTTGCTGAATAACTAAGTAAAACATTCTTCAAAAAATTGTAAAGCTTTTATTCAAGTAGGTTATTAAAATTGGTAGGTCTCAAAATTAGTTTGATAGTTTTGAGTGTTTTTCATAGAATTGTGTAGATCTCTTTTGAAGAAAACTTGTTCTGTAGCTTCAAGTTTGAAAGTAAAAGGATTTTCTTATGAGCTTTGATAGTTTGTTTCATTTTTGAGTTATTGCTGAAAAGACAAAAATATTTTCTTTCAATTGCTCTTAATGTTTAAAGAAGGAATTGTTCAATAAGAGGATTGCATTCTCCAACTTTTCCTTAATTAGAATTTCATTGAAAGGAAAAGATTTTATTATCATTTTTAGGTGCATTTTAGTGTTTTTTGAAGTTGAGTTTTCACACCATCAAAGTTTCACTTCCGCACCCATTGACTTAAGAAACAGCTCTTAAAAGTAACGCTTAATTAAAAATCCATCAAGTAATCTTTTTATTTTATAGGGCTCTTATCACCAACGTATCTTAGGCTAGTATCTTGGAGTAGGGAGTAATTAACTCTCCAAGGTAGTAAAACAAACAAGTAGAAAAATCTTGCGGTAGGAAGTAAACCCAATCGTAATTTGTATAATCTGGGAAGCTTCTCTTAAAGAAGTCAATCATGAGATCATGTCCAAACCTTTGAGATAATCAATTTTGTCTCATTGGGGAAGATAGAAGATTTTGCACATATTACAAACGGTAAACGTCGGATTAACTATTGTCGAGGAGCCTGGGGTCACTTGTCGGTAAACCTCAGATTAACCATGAAGAGGAACCTTCAAGGGTATTGAGCTTGCTACTCTGCCCTTGCGCATGAGATCAGATCGTAGACTATTCCCCCAGTTATATTTGTTACTGTTGGTAACCTTAGTGTCAATTATCTTAAGATTATTTCCTAAGATGACGATGAAGGAAAGATCTCACTATACCTGGAGCAGACGTCGACTAGACTCACTTGGACTCTCTAGGGGGTTCTCTTCACACGAGATGGTTTTGTGAGGAAACTTGTGCCAGTCTGTTTCATTAAGCAGGTTGTCAAGGTAACTGTTCCAACTGCCTTTTCTGTATTAAATTTCTAGTAAGTTGGATTTCATCACCAACTAGTATTTTTAGTACGAGGAGTTACTGTTTGTGTGTGGTTTGAACTCCTAGATTTTTAAGCGTGTGATTCAGTTGTTTGTTCCTTTAAAGACTTTAGGTTTTTTCTTTGAAAATTTCTTTGTTTGCGTGTGATTAGTTAAATAATGAATCGTGGCGGAATTGCTGAGACAATCTCGGAGACTACAAGGGAAACCCCCTGAATATTCACCAAGTCAACTTGAAGGGCTTTGTGCTCTCGTATCGTCTAGTAGCGGTAGGATTAAATCAAAAGAAGTTGGAACTTCGTCCATAGTGGTTCATCCTAATTATCAAACACCCATAACATAACACATTCAAGAGCCGATTTCAGTTTTTGAAGTTACTGGTAGTATTTCTCCTGCCAATGAATGGGCTGACGAACCTGAAATCTCTGAACCTGAAACTGAACCTTCTGTTTTGGAAACATGTTCAGGATTTATTTCACCAACTTCCAGCGATATTGGTTCACCTAGGGTACGAAATATTGTCACTGAAAATCTTCCATCTGGACTAATTTCTATTGAATAACTCAGTAATCCAGATGAAGAGTTATCTCTTCCCAATTCCCCTCAATCGTTACATATTAGGGAATGTGAATCAATTTTATACAGCCCTATTCGAACTACTGCTTGGTACTTATCTTTAACCAATTTTTTAGAGAATTCAGGTCTTGCTTTTTCTCCACCTCGAGTTCCGTTTCATCCAACACCCAGAGGTTATTATCCGTCATCCATTATGGCAGGAGAATCATCCATGTTTTCCCAGACACCGGAATCATTTTTACATGGTGGTCCTTCTGTTCCTTCAGGATATCAGGCTCTATCTGGTACTTTCTCGAGGGCAGCTCCTCAACCGATTGAAAGTGTGTTATCATCTGGTTTAAGTGTAATTAAAACTGAAACGTCAAATGAAGGGAAAATTTTTATGATGTTTGGTAATATTCTAAATCCACAACCTCAAGGCAGTCAGGTACCGCCTGGAGGGAAATCTCAGGGAAATCAGTTACTGCCTGGGGGGAAACCTCAAGGTAATCAATTACTACCTGGGGGTAAACCTTCAGAAAGTCAGTTACCACCTAGGGGTCAGCCTCAAGGTAGCTTTTTCCCAGGACAAATTGTGGAATCATATTATTTTGGGGGATAACCCCAAGGGTAGTACATACCTCAGGGTTATCAACCTGTAGGACAATACACACCCCAGGGTCAACCCCAAACTCAATATGCTCCTCAAGGTCCTTATCAACCCAGCTTCAATACGCGCCTCAGGGTTATCAACCTCAAGGTCAGTACCCAATTCAAGGTTACCAACAGCCTTCTGGTCAGTCATCTGTTCAAGGAGCCGGAAATTTACCATTCACGTATCAACCCTACATTCAACCAGGTTATGGTCCTTATGTTCAACCTTCTACGGGACAATATCCCGGAATGAATATGGTGTGGGATCCGTCCCAATATCAATATCCTATGCAGCCTAATGTGCAGTTACCTTTTCAACCTGGACAGCCTTTGGTTTCTGGTCCAACCCAGCAACCTGTCCAGCCTACTATTCAAACTCCTGCACCTAGTTCTGTTCAGCAGGCTGGGCCTAGTTCGCCTCAGACTCTGCCTCAAACTGCTGCAACTACTGCTACGTCTGTCTAACCTGTAACACCTATTTCTGGAGTATCTGTAACATTGAGTTCGTCTATCACTACATCCATGCAAATCCCTCAAGTCTCTGTACCCCAGTCAAGGCCTTTCGTTCAGACTTCGGTTCAGATGCCTGGAGGACAAGCCGGTACAAGTACAGTTGTCACAAGTCAATCGCAATTCACGTATCAATCGTACCAGGGATATTAGCAATTCGGTCCCGGTTCACAAAATCTAAATTATCAGTATCAACCGTACCCTGGCTACACTTATCAGGAGCCTCAACAACCCCAGTTTGGTCCGATTAATCCTGGTTTTCCAAGAGGTTACATAATTCCTAACGCAAAGCCAATTCCTAGCTATCCTAGGTATCCACCTCCTGGAACTGATTTGGTTACTCAAGGTTTTCGTGACCCTAGCCGTCAATTACCATTTATTGCAACTTTGGATTTACCTGATTTGACGCGCCTTATGAATGATCCGATTTTCTATTATCTGTATTGGCCGCCAATGCCACATAATTTTCCCAGTGATATACCGAATTTTGAAGGTAATTCAGGAGAGGATCCATCAAATCATGTCATGACTTATCATTTCTGGTGTGCATCTAATTCAATTATTGATGATTCGATTTGCTTACATATTTTCCAAAGAACTCTTATTGTTCTTGCAGCCAAATGGTACATTGAGTTACCATGAGGCGCGTTTCATAATTTCAGTCAGTTAGCAACTGCCTTCTTGACTCATTTTCAGTTACCTGTCAAATATGAAAATGGCATGGAATTATTAACTTCACTTAAGCAATCTACGTCTACGTATATTTCTGATCATATTCATGAATGGTGATGTAGAAGGCGTTTGGTGAAAGTTTATATTCCAGATCAAATTTTGGCAGAATGGTTTGTTAAATCATTGTTACCCAATATCACTGAAGATGTAGCTAAGGATGGTGTTGTTATTGAAGAGTAAGTGATTGCTCAAGCTCAGTACCTTGACCTCATTTACACACAGTCAGGTACTTTACACGAAAAAATCCCCGACCTTCCAAAACAAGGTCAAATAGTTGCTGCTCCTTTAGGGTCTCATGCTACTAATGGCATGATTGGTACAGTCAGTACGAAAAGTAAGAAGAAATCTTCAAAGAATTATTCTCCTATTATAACTTTACCAGATTCCCTGAAAGGAGAATCTTCCCCTGAAATTTCTACCGACATTCACGTCGTAGAGACATCTACGACTAAATCTAAATCCAGTGGTAAAAATAAAGGGAAGGGTAAAAACAAGAAAAATTTGAAAGAGAAAACTGATAAAAATGAATCCAATGATGAAAAGCGCAAGCCTCGTTACCCTTGTTACATTTGTGACAAGGATCACTTCACTAAGGAATTCCCACATCGTGTAGAGGTTGCAAAATTCGTCAAAGGTTCACAAAAACCTGTTGTCTTGAAGGATCCTTTTCCAACTCAAGATAGCAAGATGGTTGGTTCCACTTCGACTGCTTCAGAAGAACCTATTTTGATGATGTCTCATGTAAGGATTGCGATGCAATCACAAGATTATGGTACTAAGAATCCTGTTGATGGAAAGGAAGCAGAATATTCTAATGCAAATACATCAACTACACCTCCTCAAATTTCTGGTCCACTACAAATCGAGAAACAAAATCCAGACTTAATAATCAAACTGCCTGCTAAAGGTGTTCTTCGTAAATCAGCTTTCAATCCACATGCGAGAGCTGCTCAGAATTACAACATTGTTGAACACTTAGTTATTTCCCCTTCAGCAATGTCGGCTTTGGAAGTGCTGCAATCATGCCCAGCACAACGTAAATTGCTTTTTTCTACTATAGGAGCTGTAGATGTTCAGGATTCTAATCTTATAATCTTTGATTTAGAAAATAGTACACCTCGTCTACCTCATCAGATGGCTTTCCAGATACCAGTGTTAGTCAAAAACAGACCGATCTATCAGACTGTGATTTATGAGGGCGCTTCAACGTGTATTATGTTGATTCAGTGTTGGAAATCACTTGGTTCTCCTACACTTAACCAATCTCCGATGATTCTTAAGGCTTTTGATGGTCGAGATTTTCACCCTTTTGGTATTCTGCAGGATTTACCCATAGGGGTTGAAGGTAAAACCGTAAATCTAGATGTGGAAGTGGTTGATGCCCCTCTAGATTACAACCTTCTTCTGGGTCGCAGTTGGTCTTATGCGATGATTGTTGTTGTTTCTTCGGTCTTTCGACTCATAAAATTTCCATATCAAGGAAAGATCGTCACAATAGATCAGTTAACTTATTTCTCTTCCGACCCAGCCTCTACAGAAACAATCTAGCATGTTGGTAAAGTGACTATCCCTTATAAGGATGTTGGAGTAGGATTAGTTAAATATTCTTGTTTACTAGGAACTTTTGCCTTTCCTCCTCCTAATGTATCGCCTGCCGTTGCAACTATTCACATGATTTCCTCAAATACTATTATGTTTGATGATCCTTGGATCATACCTTCTGATTCCGAGTTAGATTTAATTGACGGCATGATGCCTTTGAGTCCATTTGAACTTGCATACCAGGCCGTACAGTCACTTTCCGACACCTCTTCAACCGGAATCATCCAATGAATGGGATCCCTGAGGAATCACTTTCTATATCCAGTTCAGCCACAACGACATTTCCGGATGTTGTTCATACTGATGAGAAAATTCATGAATTTTTGTCTATTGATGATTTACCATGGGAAGATCTGCATCACCGATCTTCATTTTTACCTGAACCAGATCATTTTGAAGATGTTTTTGCTTCAATTTTTACTGCTGAATATGTCAAAGAACCCCAGAATCAATTGTAAAATCTTGATTCTGAATTAAATTTGGAAAATATTTCTCGAACGGTTCCAATTGACATTTCAGTAAAACCAGGAATAATTGAAAACATTCATATAGGTGCTTGTTGTACTGAAGATTAAATTAAAGCTTATAAAGCCCTATTTCAAGAATTTCGTGATGTGTTTGCCTGGTCTTATGAATAAATGCCAGGAATTGATCCATCAATCGTCGTACATGAAATCAAGACTTATCCGGATGCCAAACCTGTTCGTCAACGTTTACGTCAAATACATCCTAGAAAAGCTACTGCTATCAAAGCAGAAGTTGAAAAACTGCTGCGTGCAAGTTTCATTTATCCAATTCCCTTAATGTATTGGGTATCAAATATTATTCCTGTGACTAAAAAACAAGGAACGATACGAGTATGTATCGTTTATAGGGATACTAATCGAGCCTGTCCCAAAGACAATTATCCAACTCCCTATATCGATCAGATAATCGATGATTGTGCTGGTAGCGAAATTTTTTCCTTTATGGATGGCTTTTCCGGGTATAATCAAATAAACATACTCCCTTCTGATCAGCCAAAAAAAACTTTTATTTATCCATGGGGGACATTTTCTTATCGCAAACTGCCATTTGGATTGAAGAACGCTGGAGACACTTTTCAAAGGGCAATGTCTTATGCGTTTCATGACGTTAAACACATTGTGCATCCGTATCTTGATGATTTACCTGCTCATTCATCACGCAGGTTCGACCATCTCACACACTTACGAGCAATCTTTATGAGGTGTCGGCATTATAAGATTAGGCTGAATCCACACAAATGTGTTTTTTGTGTCGAGTCGGGTCATTTACAAGGCTTTGTTGTCTTGAAATCAGGCATTCGTGTCGATTCGTCGAAGGTCGAAGCTATTGTTAAATTACCTCCTCCTTTGACTTTACGCCAACTCCAAAGTTTGTAGGGGAAAGAAAAATTTTTACGTTGGTTCATTCCTAACTATGCCAAGCTTACAAAGGGTTTCACCCGGTTGTTGAAATAGAATATTCAATTCTTTTGGGACGAGATCGCTGATCGATCTTTCGATGCACTTAAACATGCATTGACCCATGCACCGTTATTGCATCCTCCCAACTACAACCAGGATTACATTTTGTATCTCGCTGCTTCTCATTCCACCATTGGGATGGTGTTAGTTCAGGAAGGCAAACCTCATACTGAACATGTGATTTACTATCTCAGTTGGAATTTGCATCCGACCGAGATCAAGTATACACATGTGGAGAAATTGGCATTGGCAGCTGTCCAAGTTGTCCAAAGATTTAGGCACTACATCTTGTTACGTAAAACCACGGTCATTTATGATTGCAACCCTATGATGTATATTTTAACCAAAAAATTGCTAGGGGGCAAGTATTCCAAATGGATAGTTATCCTGCAAGAATTTGACTTGGAGTTTGAGAAATCCAAGGCAAAGAAATCTTTGGTATTTGCGGAACTGATGTGTGATTTTCCCTCTACTGATACTAAAACTGTGGCAGAAGAACCCTTTGCAGACGAATTTTTGTTTCTTATGAGTACTCTCGATCCATGGTATAGAGATATTATTTTTTATCTCCAAACCCAATCTTTTTGGCCCGAAATTTCACAATCTCAGCGAAGGAAAATACGCTTCCAATCCCAACAGTATAATATCATTGGTGATACACTCTATCATCGTGGAGCAGATTCTGTTTTCAAACGCTGTCTTGTTCATGAAGAAGCTGAAAATGTATTAAATGACTGCCATTCTGGAGCATGTGGCGGTCATATGTCTGGGTATGCCACAACCCAAAAGATATTGTGCGCTGGCTATTTCTGGCCATCGTTATTCAGAGATTGTATTTATGCAGTCTGAAAATGCCACAATTGTCAACTTTTTTATCGTAAAATGCGTGTGCCACCAGATCCTCTTCATCCCATAATTGTTGTTGGTCCTTTCGTGAAATGCGGTATCGATTTTATTACATGTAACCCTCACTCGGCTAGGGGGCATGCATATATTATCCTAGCAGTGGATTATTTTACTAAATGGGCCGAGGCGATGCCTACATTTTCGGCTGACGGTAAGACTACTACAAATTTCGTATTTAATCACATAATTGCTAGGTTCGGTGTTCCTCAAGTCATTATTACAGATCATGGAAGCCATTTTCGAAATTTCATGATGAATGAACTGACAGATCAACTTGGCCTACACCACGATAGTTCTACTCCATATTATCCACAAGCCAATGGTCTGATCGAAACTATAAATAAAGTTTTAGTCACCATGATTAGACGAATTATTGGTATTCACAAAATGAATTGGCATTCCATGTTGTTCTCAGCACTTTGGGCATATCGAACCTCAGTAAAAACATCAACTGGTTTCACTCCCTTTCAACTCGTTTACGGTCTAGAAGCTGTGTCACCGATTGAATGCGAAATTCCGTCACTAAAATTAGCCATAGAATTACTCCTAGCTACGTCTGAAGAGGAGAAACGTTTCCTATACTTAGCTCATCTAGACTAAAATCGACGAAATGCCGTAATAGCAAGCGAGGCTCATGTTAAACGAATAAAAGCTCAATATGATAGAACTGTTACCCCTCGAAATTTTTCAGAAGGAGACCTAGTCTTAGTTTATGATCAAGCCAATGATAAGCTAGGAGCTGGGAAATTCGTGCCCATGTGGCATGGTCCTTTCATTGTTAAGCGAAAACTAGCAAAAGGGGCCTATGAGCTGATAGATTTTGACGGTGTCCCTTTAGATAAACCCAGAAATGGGCTTTATCTGAAGCGATATTATGCTTAACATGGTATGGAGATTTTTTATTAGATTAGATTTATTTATTGCTGGTGTGTTTTAGATTAGAAAAACGTGCTTAGTTTAGAAGTGTGTTTATCACTATTCCTGCTTATCTGAGTTTTACTCTTGATATCGACGTCTCTTCAAACCTACATTGGTTTTGTTGATGGTGCTTGTCGTAGTACACATAATATCTCTTCCGCAGCTTGGGTTATCTATTCACCCTCTGACGAGTTAGTATCCATGCATGGGGTAAGCCTTGGTCAAACAACGAATAACATTGCCGAGTATAGTGCAGTGATTGAGTTATTATCTGAATCCATATCATTTGGAATTCAGATTTTGATTGTTAGGTTGGATTCTGAACTTGTTGTATTACAGCTTAACAGGGTTTATGCCATTAGAAATCTGGTGTTATTACGGTTATTTTTAAGAGTTCGTGTCTTGGAACATGAATTTGACTACATTGAATATCAACATATTCCAAGACATTTAAATACATTAGCAGACACAGTTGCTTCTATTATGATAAATCGACATTTGCAATGATCAAAAAACAGTAAAACAAAACAACATTCATAACATGAACACAGATAGCCGGTAAATAGTGATAAATCATAGTATAGAAGTGTTTTCAAAAAATATACATCGTCTTCGATCATAGGTTGGAAACACCTTATGATCGGCAAAATAGTAACACAAAAGGTAAAAAATATGAGTCTATAACACGATCATCCCATCACTGATGGTGATCACGTTAAGAAACCACTGCCCGAGCCACCCTGCACACGAACCTCCTAAAAGGTCCTGGAACACCAATCACGTATCTCTGCAATCTGAGTGGAATGTCATCTATGTCTGTCTCCGGAATATCTAGAGTCAAACGCTCTAGATGATGCTCTAAATCAGTCAAGATTTCTACTGATTGGCCTGCTGGGGCTGGTGCAGCTGCAACTGGTTGTCTTCTGTCATAAGGCTGGAGATGGGCTGGTCGCCGTGGGCCCACAGCTGTATTCAAAAACATTTTGGTTACTAATTGACAAGACGATCAAAAATAAAAAAATTTAGAATTTAAAATTCGTTGAAAATGATTTTACCTGATTCAGCCCACTGTTCCCCTACTGGGAGACTCATCTCTCGGTCACTGCAAAAATCTATCACGGCATATGGAAAGTCCTCTATGACAAAAAGTTGGCGGTCCAACCAAAGAAAATATGAAGAAGGAAATCGAACAATCTCAGCGCCCTCAATACCATGACGGGCCATCAGTGCGACCCAACGAACCATCCTAGGTTCTCGAAGACGACCGGCATCAACATCAATACTCTGTGGAGCTAGCATAGGGATCCTCTCTAGAGAAAAGGTGACAACTATGGATCCATATCCAAAGTTATTTAGTTTTCCATTCTTCGCTCTAGTTAGTTGGCCTTTTATATTAGCCAACACAGCTTCGCACCAGTTGAAAATGGTGCCGCGAAAACAGTCCACAGCAATGCGCATCTGGGAACCGGTAGCCACATGCAGTGTGGCACTCCCACACAGTCTGGTAACAGTAAATGCAATCACTTTCAGCTCGGGACGGATGATATTTTTTATATCAATCTGTTTGTCCCTAGGGTCTGCTTCATCATTACAGAACTCTTGTCGAAGACTAGCGACAGTTTGGCCACCTGGCCTAGTCCCAAACAAGGAAAGTTGTTCGCCCCTCTTGGACAAACCAGTCAGAAAATAAATATCCTCCAGCTCAATTTCGAGCCGGTGGCCGCCAATAATGAAACACTGGTCCTGCACGTTCCACCTGTTTACCAGCCATGTCAGGAGGTCTACCTGTGCCCTCATGCCTTGGATGGCGCAAAATTTATACATACTGCATGCTCTTAATGCTTGCATTGTGGGAAAATGGAGCATTGCAGCTTCGTCCACGTCCTCATGCTCACGTTCTCTCTAAATCAACATCTTGTTAATCCTACAATGCATAAAAAGATAGATTAGAACAATCTAATTTGAAAATTTTTGGGCGACAAAAGAGAAATTTGTTTTTTAAATTCAAACGCGCGGGGACCGCACTTTACCTTTGTACACAGTGCGTAGGAACGCACGCGCTCTGTGGGGAAAGTGCGGACCCACGACTTTTTTCTTTGTATAAAAATTTGGGGTCCGCAGGTACCATGTGTGTCACCTGCGGACCCCCGCGGGCGATTTTCAAACTATTTTTCTCCCTTAAAAATAAAATCTAAAGCCTAAAAACGAATTGTAAATGAATGAAATGCAAGATTAGGAGGTCGTGGATTACCTGGGACTGACGGTTCTCGATTTCGACAGACAGATTTTCCAGAATCTTCACAGGAACTTTTTTACTCGAAAGCTTCTACTTTTCACTCTGAACTTGAACGGTAAAAATGAAATTGAAAAAGTCCTTTTTATAAGTTTTTTCGAATAGATGAATTTTTAATTTGTTTATTTTTCACTTTAAAAGGGTATTTTTGAAGCATTTTTACTCATTTTAAACAGGTATGTGTAATGTTTCAAGTTTTTGTGCAGAAATTGGATTTTTCAGGAGAATTGATCATTTTTCAACAAAGAGCATACTTTTATCACTTTTTCGGACTCTTTCAAAAATTTACGAAAAAGCGAAACATTGGAGTTCTCTTTTAAGCCCTTTTTAGACTCTCTAAATATGAAAATATTGCCGAGTACTTGATTGTTCAAACTCGTTAAAGTAAATGAATAATCGTCCCTTCAGTATAAGTTTACCCCTTTTACGGACTGAAATGGACTATTTACGAAAAAGGTATACGTTGACTAATTATGGTCAATAGAGTTCTCTCCTGCATTATTTTATCCTTTTTTGGGCTGGAGAGACTAAATTTACGAAAAATTACACCCATGGAGTTTTCTTAAGTTTTTTCTTCTGACTCCCTAAAATTGAAAAACACCGAGTTTCTCCTATACTGGACTCGTTAAAATTTAACAGTAAAGGACCTGTTCAATTTCAAAATAGGAACGAACCACTCCTTCTTAGGGTTTGAATCTTAAACTAAGTTGGACTCATCCGAAGGATGAGCTTATAAACAAGAAAATGTTATCGTCCTCAAGCTTGTCAAAAATAAAGAGGTACTTGCCAGAAATGGTGGGGGAAAAAAGAGAAAAACGGACTTGTTTGTTGTATTTTGATTTTTCGAAAATCTAGTTAACCACTCTTGAACACGACACTTTCAATCACCTGGGTTGGGAAATCCTTTGCCTAACAGTTAATCAAACCTAATTTTAAATTATTCATTCGATTCCTGGGTATTAGCTTTGGGTCAATTGTTGACAAGCCATCTGCAATGTCGTTATGTGTTCAAGAGGACAGTTCAAATAAACCATTCATCTGCAAAATCTTTGTCATCCATTTTTGACCATCCCTGAGTCAGTCCTTGCCAATATGTTTTCAAAACTTGATCTATGATTTTGTGTTGTGGGCTTGCCTACAACAGATCACTTTCTATCGACGACAACTCATTATCTAGGGATTTGATCTAGAAATCGTCAGTACCTTGAAATCTGCATGCCTTAATGGCAGGTTTCTCGCCTTCGATGATAGGTTGCATCATTGACCTTCGATCGAATGATTTCGTGACATGTTCGACTTCAGCTCATTCATTCACATTTCATGGATTGTACTGGGTACTTTGAGAGCCATTGACATTACTGGTGGTTACTCTCACACTTGTTAATAGTTTACATCACTGACTGGTAATCAAGTGGTTTCTACCATGTTCGACTTTGACATATTTATTCACATGGATAGAATCGTACTAGTTCGATATGCAGAAATCAAGACCCTGGATCTCTAGTTTCTACCATCCAAGCTGCAAGGAATTTTGTTATCTTACAGTAGACCATTTACAAATAGATGGCTGTGTCCATACTGTGTCTACACATGTCTATACTGTCATGTACTCAAAATCATTCTTGTATTAGAATAGTTTGAATTAGTTAGTTTTGATTTCAGTATGGGAATGCCTACCTCAGCGATGATATATATATATTTTGCATTGAATGTTTTTACAGGTTCCGACTGGGGTGACCACATGATGATCCTTGAAATGATAAAGTACTGCACTCTTCATATATGACAGACTTCAGCATCATCTATTCCAAACTTTGCACTTTATGGGGCAATCTGTTACACTAAAAATTGTCATCCTAACATTCTGCTATGTGTATGAGCGCATTATAACTCATAATTCTCCCTTTGCAAGTCTAAACATATTAGTTCCTCATGTCAAGCCTTGAAAATTAGAAAAAGTTCCTAAAAATCTCTTAAACTTTGGTATCGCACTTTCTGGCTATCTTTCCTGTGGTCCCGCACCTAATGTTCAGCTATCCTGCGTTCCTGAACACACTTTATCTTTGTTATAGGTGCAGACCCCTGTAAGATTAAAAAGGCGCAAGTAAATTCCAAAAAGCTCAGTTAAAGTAAAATCTGGAAGCTTCTAGAATGGATTTTGCGGTGGCGGAACCACTCTTGTGAGGTGCATGAATCCCTTACCTTATGGAGCTAAACCCTTGATGTGAGGAGCTTATCCCTTTGAATGAGGATTCTATCCCTTCATACTTGGAATAGAAAACCTCTTCTTTTCTACTATAAAAAGAGGCATTGGGTAGCCTCAAGGGGAGTGGAAGCTTTAGAATATTTGAAGTTAAGTGCTGTTGAGATTCAGACTCAGTTGATTAAGAATTTTGTGAGGAGAGATTACATACCTCTATTAGTCTTGGTTGGAGGAGGGCAGAGCTTATCAAAGTAAAGGAGATTCCTGCTTCGGACCCCAAAAAGTCCTGTGCAACATCAAGGCTTAGGGTGTAAGGATTTTCTTCTTTTGAAATTTATACAAATATACTCATTTTTCTCAATAAGCTTTCAATCAATGGTTTATTTCATAGATTCCTTGATCAATATGATAAGCATGGTTTATGATGATTTCTATACATGTGCTATGTAATATTTTTCTTGTTTGTGACTGCAAGTTTACGAGGAAAACTCCTTCAAGCACGTGAGGGAAAATAACGACTTCAAACAAGCACTGGAAAAATGGTAAGTCCTTAACACCTCTATAGAGCTTTTCATAGATCGTATATGATTAGAGAAAGATTAGTCTATTTTGTTGTTTGTTGCTAGATACTTTTAGTACTAGGGAGATTGGTCTTGTCCGCAAGACGGATTAATCCTCCAAAAACCCCATTTATGACACTCTATGGATATCATCCACCATCCATCACATCTTATTTATAGGAAAATTCTAGGGTTCAAGCAGTGGAGGATCACATCGAGCATCAACAAGATGTTCTCCAACTCTTAAAGGATAACCTAAATTTGGCACAAAATCGAATGAAACACAGGAAGATAAACATCGCAGTGAGAGAATTTTTGATGTGGGAGACTAGGTATTTTTAGAGCTACAACGATACAAACAAATTTCCCTCAAGCAAGCTAAGAAGGATGACAAATTATTGCCAAAGTACTATGGTCCTTACAAGGTTTTGCAAAAGATTGGTACTATGGCATACAAATTGGAGATTCCTGCTTCTTTGCGAGTGCATCCAATTTTCCATGTTTCATGCTTAAAAAAGGTTAGAGGGCACAAACTTCCAGTTCAAACAATATTGCCAAAACTTGATGATGAAGGAAAAATTATATTCGAACTTGAAGCAGTCACGGAAACAAGAACTTGACAACTACGAAATCGATCAATTTCAGAGTATCTCATCAAATGGAAGAACTTACCCACTGAAGATTCTACATGGGAGGATGAGAAATTTATACAAAAGCACCCAGAGATACTAAAGCGTTGAGGACAACACTTTTTTGAAGGGGAGAGACATGTTAGGTCCCTATATTAATAGTGTAGTCCCTTATTATGTTAGTGTAGTCCCCCTTATTGTTATTGTTGTACCCCTGTAACCCCAATATTGTTATTATTGTGCCGTTAAATTATTATTGTTAGTTCGCCTAGGATTACATTGTGGCCCAATGGAATCCTATATAGAGAAGGAGGTTTTGGTCATTTGTATCATCCAAGAATTTTTCATTTATGTAATGTATTGGAGGTTGCCCCCTCAAAGTGGATAATTTCTATGGCGTTGATATCTATTTTCTTCTATTTTTGGTGTTGGTTTCACAACATATAACCTAACCCTAGCTTTGACCAAACCCTTAACATTAACCTTGACTTTAAGCTTAATCATAACCTTAACCTTAACCTTTACCTGAATAAACCCTTAAACTTGACCTAACCCTTAACCTTACCCTAAATTTAACCTTAACCTTAACCTAATATTCACCTTAACCTTGACATTACCCATAAACTTAACCCTAACTTTAACCTTAACCTAACCCTAACCTTAACCATAACCTTACCCTCAACATTGACCAAACCTTATCTCAACTATAACCTTAACCTT
This sequence comes from Pinus albicaulis, assembly GCA_034641835.2. Lineage (NCBI taxonomy): Eukaryota > Viridiplantae > Streptophyta > Pinopsida > Pinales > Pinaceae > Pinus > Pinus albicaulis. The sequence continues at coordinate 822,834,378 of CM076579.1, read as the reverse complement.
AACCTGACTAAACCCGTAACCTTGACCTTAACCTAATCTTAACCTTAACCTAACCTTAACCCCTTAAACTTAATGTTAACCTTCCCATAACCATAACTTTAACCTTAACCTAACCTTAACATTAACCTAACTAAACCTGTAACCTTAACCTTAAACTTAGCCTTAACTTTATCCTTAACCTTATCCTTGACCTTAACCTAACCTTAACCTTAACCTTAACCTAATGTAACCAATAACCTAAAATGTAACCTTAACCTTACCTTAACCTAACCTAACCTTCAGGTTATAGTTAAGGTAAAGGTTAGGGTTAGGGCTAGGTTAAAGGTAAGTTTAAGATTAAGGTTATAGTTAAGGTTAAGGGTAAGGTCAAGGTTAAAGTTAAGGTTATGGTTATGGGAAGGGTGAGGTTAAGCTTAAGGTTAGGTTAAGGGTAAAGTTAAGGTTAAGGTTAAGGTTTGGTCAAGGTTAGGGTTAAGTTATAGTTAAGGTTAAGATAAGGTTAAGGTTAGTGTTAGGTTATAGTTAAGGTTAAGGTTAAGATTAGGGTTAGATTATGGTTAAGGTTCAGCTTAAGGTAAGGTTAAGGTTAAGGTTGAGTTCAAGGTTAAGGGTAATGTTAAGTTTATGTTAAGGTTAAGGTTATGCGAATGCTAAGGTTAAGGTTGTGGTTAAGGATAAGGTTAGGGTTAGGTTATAGTTAAGGTCAAGGTTATTGTTAAGGTTAGGTTATGGTTAAGGTTATTGTTAGGTTAAGGTTAAATTTAAGGTTAGTTTAAGGGTTAAGGTTAAGGTTACGTTAAGGGTAAAGTCAAGGTTAAGGTTAGGTTAAGGTTAAGATAAGGTTAAGGTTAGCTTATGGGTAAAGTTAAGGTTAAGGTTAGGCTATGTTAAGGTTAACGTTAAGGGTAAGGTTATAGTTAAGTGAAGGTTAAGGTTAAGGTTAAAGTTAGGGTTAGGTTATAGCTAAGGTTAAGGTTAGGTTAAATTAAGGTGAAGGTTAAGATTAGGTTAAGGGTTTGGTCAAGGTGAAGGTTAAGGTTAGGTTAAGGGTAAGTTCAAGGTTATGGGTAAAGTTAAGGTTAAGGTTAGTGTAACCTTAACCTTAACCTTAACTTTACCCTTAACCTTAACATTAACCTCACTAAACCTGTAACCAAATTTAACCTTAACCTTAACCTTAACCTTAGCCTAACCATAACCTTAACCTTAACCTTAGCCTAACCATAATATTAACCTTATCTTAACCTTAACCTTCCCATAACCTTAACCTTAACCTTAACCATAACCTAACCTTAACCTTGACTTACCATTAACCTTAACCTTAACCTAATTAAACCCGTAACTTTAACCTTAACCTTCACCCTTAACCTTAACCTTAACCTTACCCTTACCCTTAACCTTACCCTTAACCTTAACATTAACGTTAAGGTTAGGTTATGGTTAGGCTAAGGTTAAGGTTACGGTCAAGGTTACGTTTAAGGTTAGGTTAAGGTTAAGGTTAATGTTAAGGCTTTGGTAAAGGTTAGGGTTAGGTTAAGGTTAATGTTAAGGGTTTGGTCAAGGTTAGGGTTAGGTTATAGTTAAGCTCAAGGTTAATGTTAAAAGTAAGGTTATAGTTAGGTTAAGGTTAAGGTTAGGTTAAGGTTAAGATAAGGTTAAAGTTAAGGGTTTGGTCAAGGTTAGGCTTAGGTTATAGTTAAGGTTAAGGTTAATGTTAGGTTAAGTTAAGGTTAAGGTCTAGTTAAGGGTAAGGTTAACGTTAGGTTAAGGTTAAGATTAAGAGTTTGGTTAAGGTTAAGGTTAAGCTTAAGCTTAAGGTTAATTTTAAGGTAAAGGTAAGGTTAAGGTTAAAGTTAGGTTATATTGAAGGTTAAGGTTAAGGTTAAGGGTGAAGGTTAAGGTTAAGGCTAAGGTTAAGACCCATAATCTTAACCTTCACCCTTAAATTTAACCTATCCTTAACCTTAATCTTAACCTTAACCTCAAAATTCCCTTAACCCTAACCTTAACCTTAACCTGAACCTTAATCCTAACCTTAACCTTAACCTTAACTTCACTAAATGCATAACCTTAACCCTAACCTTAACCATGGCCTAACCTTAACCTTGAATTTAAATTTAACCAAAACCTAACCTTAACCAAACCCTTAATGTTAACCTTAACCTTAACCATAACCTTAACCTTAACCTTCCCATAACCATAACCTTAACCCTGACCTTACCAAAGTTAGGGTTAGGTGATAGTTAAGGTCAAGTTTAGGTTAAGGTTGAGGTTAGGTAAAGGTTAAGGTTAGGTTAAGGTTAAGGTAAGGTTAAGGGTGAAGGTTAAGCTTAAGGTCAAGGTTAAGGTTAAGGTTAGGTTTAAGGTTAAGGTAAGGTTAAGGTTTAGGTTAAGGTTAATGTTATGGGAAGGTTAGGGTTAAGGTTAAGGTTAAAGTTAAAGTTAATGGGGTAAGGTTAAGGTTAAGGTTAAGGGTAAGGTCAAGGTTAAGGTTAATGTTATGGTTGTGGGAAGGTTAAGGTTAAGGTTAATGTTAGGTTAAGGTTAAGGTTAGGTAAAGGTTACAGATTTAGTCAGGTTAAGGTTAAGGTTAAGGTTACGGTTAAGCTTAAGGGTTTTTTCAAGGTTAGGGTTAAGATTAAGGTTAAAGTTAATGTTAACTATAACCTAACCCTAACCTTGACGAAACCCTTAACATCAACCTTAACCATAACCTTAACCATAACCTTAACGTTAACCTGGAAAAACCCTTAACCTTTACCTAACCCTTACCCTAACGTTAACCTTAACCTTAACCTAACCTTAACCTTAACCTTGACATTACCCATAACCTTAACGTTAACTTTAACCTTAACCTAACATTAACTTTAACCTTAACCTTACCCTTAACCTTGACCAAACCTTATCTTAACTATAACATTAACCTTACCCTTAACCTTAACCTGACTAAAAATGTAACCTTAACCTTAACCTAATATTAACCTTAACCTAACCTTAACATTGATTTTACCTTAACCTAACCGTAGCCCCTTTACCTTAACCTTAACCTTCCCATAACCATAACCTTAACCTTAACCTATCCTTAACCTTGACCTTAAGCTTACCTTAACTTTAACCTTAACTTGACAAAACCCTTAACCTTAACCTTGACCTTAACCTAACCTTAACCCTAAGCTTAACATTAACCTTAACCTAACCTAACCTATAACATTAACCAAACCTAACCTTACCTTAACCAAACTTAACCTTAAGGTTAGGTTAAGGTTAAGGTTAAGGTTAGGGTTTAGTTATAGTTAAGGTTAAGGTTAGGGTTAGGTTATTTTTAAGGTTAAGGTTAAGGTCAACGTTAAGGGTAAGGTTAAGGTTAGGTTAAGGTTAAGGTTATGGGAAGGTTAAGGTTAAGGTTAAAGGTAAGGTTAAGGTTAGGTTATAGTTAAGGTCAAGGTTAGGCTTAAGGTTAGGTTATGGTTAAGGTTAAATTTAAGGTTAGGTTAAGGGTTAAGGTTAAGGTTAAGGTTACGTTAAGGGTAAAGTCAAGGTTAAGGTTAGGTTAAGGTTAATATAAGGTTAATGTTAAGGTTAGGTTAAGGATAAAGTTAAGGTTAGGGTTAGGTTACGATTAAGGTTAGGTTATGGTTAAGGTTAAGGTTATGGTTATGGTTATGGTTAAGGGTAAGGATAAAGTTAAGGTTAAGGTTAGGTTATGGTTAAGGTTAAGGGTAAGGGTAAGGTTATAGTTAGGTTAAGGTATAGGTTAAGGTTAAAGTTAGGGTTAGGTTATAGTTAAGGTTAAGGTTAGGTTAAGTTAAGGTTAAGGTTAAGGTTACGTTAAGGTTAAGGTTAAGGTTATGGCTAGAGTTAAGGCCAAGGTTAGGGTAACCTTAACCTTAACCTTAACTTTACCCTTAACATAACATTACTCTTAACCTTAACCTTAACCTGACTAAACCCGTAACCGACTTTACCCTTAACCTTCACCTTAACCTTAGCCTAACCATAACCTTAACCTTAACCTTATCTTAACCTTAACCTTCCCATAACCTTAACCTTAACCATAACCTAATATTAACCTTGACTTTACCCTTAACCTTAACATTAACCTGACTAAAATTGTAAACTTAACATTAACCTTCACCCTTAACCTTAAACTTAACCTTACCCTTATCCTTAACCTTAACCTTAACCTTGGTTAGGGTTAGGTTAAGGTTAAAGTTAAAATTAAGGCTATGGTTAGGCTGAGGATTTAGTCAAGGTCAATGTTAAGGTTAGGCTAGGGGTAAGGTTAAGGTTATGGGTAAAGTTAAGGTTAAGGTTAGGGTAAGGTTAGGGTAAGTTTAAAGTTAAGATTAAGGTGAGGTTAAGGTTAAGGTTAAGGTCAAGGTTAAGGGTAAATTTAAGGTTAAGGTTAAGGTTAAGGGTAAGGTTAGGGTTAAGGTTAAGATTAGGTTAAGGGTAAGGTTAAGGACAAGGTTAAGGTTAAGGGTAAAGTCAAGGTTAGGGTTACGTTAAGGGTAAATTCAAGGTTAAGGTTAGGGTTAGGTTATAGTTAAGGTCAAGGTTAAGGTTAGGTTAAAGTTAAGGTAAGGTAAAGGGTAAAGTCAAGGTTAAGGTTAAAGTCAAGGTTAAGGTTAGGTTAAGGGTAATGTTAGGGTTAAGGTTTAGGTCAAGGCCAAGATTAAGGATTTGGTTAATGTTAAGGGTAAGGTTAAGGTTAAGGTTAGGTTAAAAGTAAAGTTATGGTTAAGGTTAAGGTTAAGGGTTTGGTCAAGGTTAGGGTTATGTTATAGTTACAGTCAAGGTTTAGGTTATGGTTAAGGTAAGGTTAAGATAACGTTAAGGGTAAGGTTAAGGTTATGGTTAAGGTAAGGTTAAGGGTAAAGTTAAGGTTAAGGTTAGGTTAAGGTTAAGATAAGGTTAAGGGTATGGTTAAGGTCAAGGTCAAGGTTAAGGGTAAGGTTAAGGTAAGGGTAAGGTTAACCTTATTCTAACCTTAACCTTAACCTTGACCTTAACTATAACCTTAATCCCTAACCTTAACCTTCACCTTTAACATGAACTTTACTCTTAAGGTTAAGATAAGGATAAGCTTAATGTTAAGGTTAAGGTTAAGGTTAGGTTAAGGGTTTGTTCAAGATGAAGGTTAAGGTTAGGCTAAGCGTAAGGTTGAGGTTATTCGTAAAGTTAAGGTTAAGGTTAGGGTCGGGTTAGGGTAAGGTTAAGGTTAAGATTAAGGTTAGGTTAAGGTTAAGTTTAAGGTGAAGGTTTAGGGTAAAGTTAAGAGTAAGGTTATGTTAAGGTTAAGTTTAAGTTTAAGGGTAAGGTTAGGGTTAAGGTTAGAGTAATGTTAGGTTAATGTTAATATTAAGGGTTTGGTCAAAGTTAGGGTTAGGTTATAGTTAAGGTCAAGGTGAAGCTTAGGTTATAGTTAAGGTTAAGGTTAGGTTAAGGTTAAGGTTAAGGTTATAGGTTTAGTCATGTTAAGGTTAGGTTAAGTCAAGGTTAAGGTTAGGTTAAGGTTAAGATAAGGTTAAGGTTAAGGTTAAGTTTAAGGTTACATTAAGGGTAAAGTTAAGGTTAAGGTTAAAGTCAAGGTTAAGGTTAATGTTAAGGTTAAGGTTAAGGTTAAGGTTAAGGTTATGGTTAAGGTTAAGGTTAAGGTAAGGGTTAAGATTAAGGCTAGATTATAGTTAACCTTACCTTTCCCTTGACCTTAACCTTAAGGTAAAGTTAAGGTTAAAGTTAGGTTAAGGTTACGGTTACATTAAGGTTAATATTAGGTTAAGGTTAACGTTAAGGGTTTGGTCAAGGTTAGGGTTAGGTTAAGGTTAATGTTAAGGGTTTGGTCTAGGTTAGGGTTAGGTTAGGGTTAAGATCAAGGTTATAGTTAACGGTAAGGTTATAGTTAGGTTATGGTTAAGGTTAAGGTTAGGTTAAGTTTAAGGTAAGGTTAAGGTTTAGGGTTTGGACAAGGTTATGGTTAGGTTATAGTTAAGGTTAATGTTAAGGTTAGTTTAAGTTAAGGTTAAGGTCAAGGTTAAGGTTAAGATTATGTTAAGGGTAAAGTTAAGGATAAGGTTAAGGGTAAGGTTAGTGTAAGGTTAGGGTGATGGTTAGGTTAACGGTAAGGTTATAGTTAAGGTTAAGGGTTAGGGTTAAGGATAGGGGAAGGTTAAGGTTAAGGGTTTGGCCAATGTTAGGGTTAGGTTATAGTTAATGTTAAGGTTAAGGTTAGGGTAAAGGTTCAGGTTAAGGTTAAGGTTGAGAATTTGGTCAAGGTTAGGGTTATGGTTAAGGTTAAGGTTAAGGTTAAGGGGGTAAGGTTATGGTTAAGGGTGGAGGTTAAGGTTATGGTTAAGGGTGGGGAAGGTTAAGTTTAAGGTTAAGGTTTTGGTAAAGGTTATGGTGAGGTTATAGTTAAGGTTAAGGTTAAGGATAAGGCTAGGGTAATGTTAGGGTGAAGGTTAAGGTTAAGGTTACAGGTTTAGTTAGGTTAAGGATAAAGTTAAGGGGGCAAGGTTGAGGTTAAAGGTAAGGGTAAGGTCAAGGTTAAGGTTGAGGTTCTGGTTATGGGAAGGTTAAGGTTAAGGTTATGGTTAAGTTTAATGTTAGGGATAGGTTATAGTTAAGGTCAACGTTAAGGTTAGGTTAAAGTTAAGGTTAAGGTTAGGGTAATGTTAATGTTAAGGTTAAGGTTAAGGTTAGGGGAAGGTTAAGGTTAAATTTAGGTAAAAGTGAGGTTAAGGTTATGTTTAAGGTTAAGGGTAAGGGTAAGGTTAAGGTAATAGTTAAGGTTAAGGGTAAGGTTAAGGTTAAGGTTAGGTTAAGGGTAAGGGTAAGGGTAAGGTCAAGGTTAGGGTAAGGTTAAGGTTAATGTTAAGGTTATGGTTAAGGTTAAGGTTAATGTTAGGTGTTTGGTCAAGGTTAGGGTTAGGTTAAGGCTAAGGTTTAAGGTTAGGTTATGGTTAAGGTTAGGCTAAGGGTAAAGTCAAGGTTAAGGTTATTGTTATGGGAACGTTAAGGTTAAGGTTAGGTTGAGGTAAAGTCAAGGTTAAGGTTAGGTTAAGGTTAAGTCTTTGGTTATGGCTTTGTTCATGGTTAGGGTTAGGTTATATTTAAGGTCAAGGTAAGGTGAAGGTTAAGGTTACAGGTTTTTTCATGTTAATGTTAAGGTAAGGTTACGGGTTTAGTCAGGTTAAGGTTAAGTTTAAGGGTTTAGTTAAGGTTAACGTTAAGATTAAGGTTAAGGGTAAATTCAATGTTAAGTTGAAGGTTAGGTTAAGGTCAAGGTTAAGGTTAATTTAAGGTTAAGGTTAATGTTAACGTTATGTTAAGGTTAAGGGTACAAGTTTAGTAGGGTTAAAGTTAAGGTTAAGGTTATGTTAAGGGTAAAGTCAAGGTTAAGGTTAGGTTAAGGTTAGGCTTAGGTTAAGTTTAAGGGTTTGGGAAGGGTAAGGTTAAGGTTAAGGTTAAGGGTTTGGTTAAGGTTAAGTGTAAGGTTAAGGCTAAGGTTAAGGTTAAGGTAAAGGTAAGGTTAAGGATAAGGTCAAGGTTAGGTTATAGTTCAGGTCAAGGTTAAGGTTAGGTTATAGTGAAGGTTAAGATTAAGGCTAAAGTTAATCATGAAGGTTAAGGATAAGGTTAAGGTTAAGGTTAGCTTAAGGGTATGGTCAAGGTTAGGGTTAGGTTGTAGTTAAGGTTAATGTTAAGTTTTTGGGTAAAGTTATGGTTAAGGTTAAGGTTAAGGTTAGGGTTATGGGAATTTTAAGGTTAAGGTTAAGGTTAAGTTAAGTTTAAGGTTAAGGTTTGGTCAAGGTAAGGGTTAGGTTATAGTTAAGGTCAAGGTTAAGATAAGGTTAAGGTTAAGTTTAAGGTTAGGGTTAGGTTATAGTTAAGGTCACCATTAAGTTAAGGTTATGGGTCTTAACCTTAACCTTCACTATAAATGTAACCTTGACATAACCTTAACCTTACCCTAACCTTTATCCTAACGTTAACCTTAACCTTAATGTTAAGGTTATAGTTAAGGTTAAGGTTAGGTTAAGTGTAAGATAAGGTTAAATTGAAGGTCAAGGTTTAAGTTAGGTTAAGGTTAAGGTTAAGGGTTTGGTAAAGGTTAGGGTTAGGTTATAGTTAAGGTCAAGGTTAAGGTTACATTAAGGGAAAACTCAAGGTTAAGGTTAAGGTTAAGGTTAGGTTAAAGGTTCAGGTTAAGGTTAAGGTTAAGGGTTTGGTCAAGGTTAGGGTTATGGTTTAGGTTAACTTCAAGGTTAAGGTTAGGTTAGAGTGAAGGTTAAGGTTAAGATAAGGTCAAGGTTAAGGTTAGGGTTAGGTTATAGTTAAGGTTACGAGTCTTAACCTTAACCTTTACCCTAACTTTCCCTTAACCTTAACCTTGACCTACCCTTAACGTTGACGTTAACTATAACCTAACCCTAACCTTGACCAAACCCTTAACCTTAACCTTAATCTTAACCTTACCCTAACTTTAACCTTAACCTTAACCTAACCTTAACTTAACCTTAATCTTAACCTAAACTTAACCCTAACTTTACCTTTAACATAACCTTAACCATAACCTTAACCTTAACCTAACCTTAACCTTACCTTTAACATTACCTTACCCTTAACCTCACCTTAACCTTGACATTAACCTTAACGTAACCTTAACCTTGACTTTACCCTTAACCTTAACTATAACCTAACTTTAGCCTTAACCATAACTTTAACCTAACCTTAACCTTAACCTTAACCTAACCCTAACCTTCACCAAACCTCACTCTAAATCTAACCTTAACCTAACCTTAAGGGTTTGGGACGGTTAATATTAAGGTTAAGATAAGGTTAAGGGAAAGGTTAAGGTTAATGTTTAGGTTAAGTAAAGGTTAAGGTCAAGGTTAAGGGTAAGGTTAAGGTTCAAGTTAAGGTTAAGGTTACATTAAAGGTAAAGTCAAGGTTAAGGTTAGGTTAAGGGTAAATTTAAGGTTAGGGTTAATTTAAATGGTAAGTTTAAGGTAAGGGTAAGGTTAAGTGTAACCTTAAACTTAACCTTAACTTGACCAAACCTTAACCTTAACCTTAACTTTGCCGTTAACCTAACCTTAACCTTGACTTTACCTTAACCTAACCTTAACCCCTTAACCCTAACCTTAACTTTACCTAAGGTTAGGGTTAATGTTAGGGGAATGTTAGGTTAAATTTAACCTTAACCTTGACCTTAACCTTTACTATAACCTAACCCTAACCTTAACCAAACCCTTAACCTTAACCGTAACCTTAACCTAACCTTAACCAAACCCTTAATGTTAACCTTAAACTTAACCTAATTTTAACCTGAGTAAACCCTTAAGGTTAGGTTAAGGAAAAAGTTAACGTTAAGGTTAAGGTTAAAGTTAGGTTAAGGTAAGGTTAAGGTTAAGGTTAAGGTCAAGGTTAAGGTTATCGTTAGGTTAACGTTAAGGTTAATTTTAAGGGTAAGGTTAAGGTTAAGGTTAATGTTAAGGATGAGGTTTAGGTCAAGATTAAGGTCACATTAAGGGTAAAGTCAAGGTTAAGGTTATGTTAAGGGTTTGGTCAAGGTTAAGGTTAGGTTAGAGTTAAGGTCAAGGTTAAGGTTAGGTTAAGGTTAAGGCTAGGGTTAGGTTATAGTTAAGGTGAAGGTTAGGTTAAGTTTAAGGTTAGGTAAAGGTTAAGGTTAAGGTCAAGGTTAAGGTTAAGATTAGGTTAAGGGTAAGGTCAAGGTAAGGTTAAAGTTAAGGTTAACGTTAAGAGTTAGGTTAATGTTAGGGTAAGGTTAAGGTTAAGGTTAAGGTTACGTTAAGGGTAAATTCAAGGTTAAGGTTAGGTTAAGGTTAAGATAAGGTTAGGGTAAGGTTAGGGTAAAGGTTTAGTTTAAGGTTAAGTTTAAGGGTTTGGTTCAGGTTAGGGTTTGGTTATATCTAAGGTCAAGGTAAGGTTAAGGTTATGGTTAAGGTAAGGGTAAGGTTAATATTAAGGTTATGTTAAGAGTACAATTAAGGTTAGGGTTAGGTTAAGGTTAAGGTTAGGGTTAGGATAACCGTAAAATTAAGATTAGCGTTAGGTTAAGGCTAAGGTTAAGGTCATGGTTAGGCTAAGGTTAAGGTTAGGTTAAGTCTATGGTTAGGTTAAGGTTAAGATTAGGTTAAGGTTAATGTTAAGGGTAAAGCTATGTTTAGGGTTAGGTTAAGGTTAAGGTTAAGGTTAGGTTAAAGGTAAAGTTAAGGTTAGGGTTAGGTTAAAGTTAAGGTTAAGGTTATGGTTAGGCTAAGGTAGGTTAAGTTTAAGGTTAAGGCTAGGTTAAGGTTACGGTTAGATTAAGGTTAAGATTAGGTTAAGGTTAATATTAAGGGTTTGGTCAAGGTTGGGGTTAAGTTAAGGTTAATGTTAAGGGTTTGGTCAAGGTTAGGGTTAGGTTTGGTTAAGGTTAGGGGAAGGTTAGGTTAAGGTTAACCTTGACCAAACCCTTAACCTTAACCTTAACCTTAACCTAACCTTAACCTAACCCTTAATGCTAACATTAACCTTAACCTAACATTAACTTGACTAAACCCTTAAGGTTAGGTTAAGTTTAAAGTTAAGGTTAAGATTAAGGTTAAGGTTAAAGTTAGGTTAAGGTAAGGTTAAGGTTAATGTTAAGGTCAAGGTTAAGGTTAAGGATAGGTTAAGGTTAAGATTAAAGTTAAGGGTAAATTTCAAGTTAAGTTTAATGTTAAGGGTAAGGTTAAGGTCAAGGTTAAGGTTACGTTAAGGGTAAAGCCAAGGTTAAGGTTATGTTAAGGGTTTGGTCAAGGTTAAGGTTAGGTTATAGTTAAGGTGAAGGTTAAAGTTAGGTTAAGGTTTAGGTGAGGGTTAGGCTATAATTAAGGTCAAGGTTAGGTTAAGGTTAGGTAAAGGTTAAGGTTAAGCATTAAGGTTACTGTTAAGGTCAAGGTTAAGGTTAAGATTAGGTTAAGGGTAAGGTCAAGTAAGGTCAAGGTTAAGGTTAAGGTTAAGGGTTAGGTTGAGGTTAGGCTAAGGTTAAGGTTAAGGTTACGTTAACGGTAAAGTCAAGGTTAATGCTAGGTTAAGGTTAAGATAAGGTTAGGGTAAAGGTTTGGGTTAAGGTTAAGGTTAAGGGTTTGGTCAAGGTTAGGGTTAGGTTATAGTTAAGGTCAAAGTAATGTTAAGGTTAAGGTTAATGTAAGGTTAAGGTTAAGTTTAAGTTTAAGTTTAAGTTTAAGTTTAAGGTTACATTAAGGGTAAAGTCAATGTTAAGGTTAGATTAAGGTTAAGATAAGGTTAAGGTTAAGTTTAAGGTAAGGTTAAGGGTAAAGTTAAGGTTAGGATTAGGTTAAGGTTAAGGTTAGGTGAAGGGTAAAGTTAAGGTTAGGGTTAGGTTAAGGTTAAGGTTAAGGTTATGGTTAGGCTAAGGTTAAGGTTAAGCTTAATTTTAAGTTTAGGTTAAGGTTAATGTTAAGGTTAATGTTAAGGGTAAAGTTAAAGATAGGGTCAGGTTAAGGTTAAGGTTAGTTTAAGAGTAAAGTTAAGGTTAGCATTAGGTTAAGGTTAAGGTTGAGGTTAGCGTTATGTTAAGGTTAGGTTAAGGTTACGGTTTGGTTAAGGTTAATATATGATTAATTTTAAGGTTAAGGCTAAGGCTAATGTTAAGGGTTTGGTCAAGGTTAGGGTTAGGTTGAGGTTAAGGTTAAGGGTTTAGTCAAGGTTAGGGTTAGGTTATAGTTAAGGTCAAGGATAAGGTTGAGGGTAAGGTTATAGTTAGGCTAATGTTAGGTTAAGATTAATACAAGGTTAAGGTTAAGGGTTTGGTCAAGGTTAGGGTTAGGTTATAGCTAAGGTTAAGGTTAAGCTTAGGTTAAGTTAAGGTTAAGGTCAAGGTTAAGGTCAAGGTTAAGGGTAAGGTTAAGGTTAGGTTAAGGTTAAGATTAAGGGTTGTTTTAAGGTTAAGGGTAAGGTTAAGGTTAAGGTAAAGGTAATGTGAAGGTTAAGGTCAAGGCTAGGTTATAGTTAAGGTCAAGGTTATGGTTAGGTTTTAGTGAAGGTTAAGGTTAAGGTTAAGGTTAAAGTTAGGACTCATAACCTTAACCTTCACCCTTAACCTTAACTTAACCTTAACCTTAACCTTCCCCTAACCTTAACCTTAAAATTAAGCTGAACATTAACCCTAACCTTAACCTTAACCTAACCTTAACGTTGACTTTACCCTTAACCTTAACCTGACTAAACATGTAACCTTAACCTTAACCATAACTTTAACCTTAACCTTCCCATAACCATAACTTTAACCTTGACCTTGACCTTACCAAGGTTAGGGTTAGGTTATAGCTAAGGTCAATATTAGGTTAAGGTTAAGGTTAGATAAAGGTTAAGGTTGGGTTCTAGTTACGTTAACCCTTAACCTTGACTTTAACCTTAACTTTTACCTAATCTTAACCTAACCTTTAAGATTAAGTTAAGGGTAAGGTCAAGGTAAGGTTAAGGTTAAGGTTAAAGGTTAGTTTTAGGTTAAGGTTAAGGTTAAGGTTACATTAAGGGTAAATTCAAGGTTAATTTTAGGTTAAGGTTAAGATAAGGTTAGGGTAAGGTTAGGGTAAAGGTTCAGGTTAAGGTTAAGGTTAAGTTTAATTTTAAGTTTAAGGTTAAGGTTACATTAGGGGTAAAGTTAAGTTTAGGGTTAGGTTAAGGTTAAGGTTAAGGTTATGGTTAGGCTAAGGTTAACGTTAAGGTTAAAGTTAAGGTTATGGTTAGGTTAATGTTAAGATTATGTTAAGGATAAGGTTAAAGTTAAGATTAAGGTTAGGGTTAATGTTAAGGGTAAGGTTAAAGTTAGGGTTAGGTTAAGGTTAGGGTTAGTTTAAGGTTATGGTTAGGCTAAGGTTAAGGTTAAGGTTAAGGTTAAGGTAAGGTTAAGGTTAGGCTAAGGTTAAGGTTAATGTTAAGGTTAATATTAGGTTAGATTTAAGGTTAAGGTTAAGGTTAAGGCTTATGTTAAGGGTTTGGTCAAGGTTAGGGTTAGGTTATAGTTAAGGTCAAGGTTAAGGTTGAGGGTAAGGTCATAGTAAGGTTAAGGTTAAGGTTAGTTTAAGGTTAAGATAAGGTTAAGGTTAAAGGTTTGGTCAAGGTTAGGGTTAGGTTATAGCTAAGGTTAAGGGTAAGGTTAGGTTAAGTGAAGGTTAAGGTCAAGGTTTAGGGTAAGGTTAAGGTTAGGTTACGGTTAAGATTAAGGGTTGGGTTAAGGTTAAGCGTAAGGTTAAGGTTAAGACTTGTAACTTTAACCTTCACCCTTAACCTTAACCTAACCTTAACCTTAACCGTAACCTTAACCTTCCCCTAACCGTAACCTTAACCTTAAGCTGAACCTTAACACTAACCTTATCCTTAACCTAACATTAACCTTGACTTTACCCTTAACCTTAAACTTAACTTGACTAAAACGTAACCTTAACCTTAACCATAACCTTAACTTTAACCTTCCCATAACCATAACCTTAACCTTAACCTTAACCTTGACCTTACCAAGGTTAGGGTTAGGTTATAGTTAAAGTCAAGGTTAGGTTAAGGTTATGGTTAGGTAAAGGTTAAGGTTAGGTTCAAGTTAGGTTAACCCTTAACCTTGAATTTAACCTTAATTGTAACCTTAACCTTAACATTACCCTTAACCTTCACCTTCACCTTAACCTTAACTATAACCTAACCCTAACCTTGACCAAACCCTTAACCTTAACCTTAAATTTAACCTTAACCTCCCCCTAACCTTAACACTAACCTTAAATTTACGCTTAACCTAACCTTAACCTTAACTTTACCCTTAACCTAATATTAACCTTAACATAACCTTAAACTTACCCTTAACCTTGACCTTAACCTTAAATTAGCCTAACCTTAACCTTATCCTTAACTATATCCTAACCCTAACCTTGACCAAACCCTTAACCTTAACCTTCACTATAAACTAACCCTAACAGTTACCAAACCCTTAACCTTAACCTGACTAAACCCACAACTTTAACCTTAACCTTACCTTTAACCTTCACCTTAACCTTAACTTTACCCTTAACCTAACCTTAACCTTAACATTGAATTTGACCTTGACCTTAACCTTAACCTTAACCTTAAACTTACCCTTACCCTTAACCTTAACTTTACCCTTAACCTAACCTTACCCTTAACCTTATCTTAACTTTAACTATAACCTAAACCTAACCTTGACCAAACCTTAACCTTAACCTTAAGTTTACCCTTAACCTAACCTTATCCTTAACCTTAACCTTGGTTAGGGTTAGGTTAAGGTTAAGGTTAAGGTTAAGGTTAGGTTAAGGGTTTGGTCAAGGTCAAGGTTAAGGTTAGGTTAAGGGTAAGGTTATGGGTAAAGTTAAGATTAAGGTTAGGGTAGTGATGTTAGGATAAGGTTAAGGTTAAGGTTAAGGTCAGCAGAAGGTTAAGGTTAAAGTAAGGTTAATGTAAGGTTAAGGTTATGGGTTTAGTCAGGTTAAGGTTAAGCTTAAGCTTAAGCTTAAGCTTAGGGTAAGGTTAAGGTTAGGATAAGGGTAAAGTTAAGGTTAGGGTTAGGTTAAGGTTAGGTTAAGTGTAAAGTTAAGGTTAGGGTTAGGTTAATGTTAAGGTTAAGGTTATGGTTAGGCTAAGGTTAAGGTTAAGGTTAAGGTTAGGTTAAGGTTAAGATTAGGTTAAGGTTAATGTTATGGTTTGGTCAAGGTTATGGTTAGGTTATAGTTAAGGTCAACGTTAAGGTTAGGTTAAGGGTAAATTGAAGGTTAAGGTTAAGATTAGGTTAAGGGTAAAGTTAAGGTTAAGGTTAGGTTAAGGTTAAGGTCAAGGTTAAGGGTAAAGTTAAGGTCAAGGTTAGGGCTAGGTTATAGTTAAAGTTAAGGGTTTGATCAAGGTTAGGGTTAGATTAAGTTAAAGGTTAAGGTTAAGTTAGGATAAGGTTAGGTTAAGGTTAAGGTTACGGGTTTAGTCAGGTTAAGGTTAAAGTTACAGTTAAGGTTAAAGTCAAGGTTAAGGGTTTGGTTAAGGTTAAGGTTAGGTTAAGGGTAAATTTAAGGTTAAGGTTAGGGGAAGGTTAAGGTTAGGTTAAGGTTAAGGTTAGGGTAAGGTGAGGGTTAGGTTATAGTTAAGATTAATGTTAGGTTAAGGGTAAGATAAGGTTAAGGTTAAGGTTAAGGTTAAGGCTAGGTTAAGGTCAAGGTAAGGGTTAAGGTTAAGGTTAAGGTCAAGGTTAAGGGTAAAGTTAAGTTCAAGGTTAGTGTTAGGTTATATTTAAGGTTAAGGTTAGGTTAAGGGTAAATTCAAGGTTAATGTTAAGGTGAAGGGTTATGGGTTTAGTAAGGTTAAGGTTAAGGGTAAGGGTAAGGTTAAGGTAAGGTTAAGGTTAAGGTTAAGGGTTTGGTCAAGGTTAGGGTTAGGGGTAAGGTTAGGGTAAGTTTAGGGTTAACGGTAGGGGAAGGTTAAGGTTAAATTTAGGTTAAGGAAAGGTTAAGGTAAGGTTAAGGTTAAGGTTACGGGTTTAGTCAGGTTAAGGTTAAGGTTAAGAGTTTTTTCAAGGTTAGGGTTAGTTTATAGTTAAGGTTAAGTTTAGGTTAAGGGTAAATTTAAGGTTAAAGGTTTGGTCAAGGTTAGGGTTTGGTTAGGTTAAGGTTATGTTAACGTTAAGGTGAAGGTTAATGTTAAGTTTAAGGTTCAAGTTAATGTTAAGGTTAATAATTTTGTCAAGGTTAGGGTTATGGTTAAGGTTAAAGTTAAGTTTAAGGGGGTAAGGTTAAGGTTAAGATTAAGGTTAGGGTTAAGCTTAGGAGAAGGTTAAGGTTAAGATTAAGGTTAAGGTTAAGGTTAAGGGCTTGGTCAAGGTTAGGGTTAGGTTATAGTTTCCATTAAGATTAATGTTAAGGTTATAGGTTTAGTCAAGTTAAGGTCAAAATTAAGGTTAAGGTTTTGGTCAAGGTTAGTGTTAGGTTAGAGTTAAGTTTAAAGTTACACCTTTTGTAGAAATTTGAATAACTGGTATATTATTCACCGAGAGTCTCCTGATCATACACTATTTTAGCTTCATGCACAATACAGAATATCTTCTACCATTGATCATTACATGCGAAAATAAAATCAATACCATACACACGTTAAAACCATAAAAATCACACATATGAACACAGTATTTCATGGGAAATCTTAAAGCTGAAAGCCCCCAACTATATGTATATTATATGTCATAGAGATCATGTAACAATCATTGTACAAAGCTCCTCACAAGCTCTCAACACAACCTCCAATTGCTACACACTAATCAAGCTAGATCTAGCAAAAAACATGGTCCAATCTCTTCCACCTGATAGCCAGCCTCTATTGTGTAATCAATGTTGTAGGATGGCTCATAAATAACTTTGAACCACCTGGCTTGTACTGTACAATCCTCATTGGCTTCTCCAATCACTGGTCGTTGCAAACATGCAATAGTATAGTCACAACTGATAGTTAACCTGCTCTTTCACCTATCTCTGCACTGGTCTCCACTTAAACTGTCCATGCACTGAAGTTAACTGATGTATTCTTTAGTTGATTAATGAGTTTATAATTAGTGAATTAATAAATAATTAATTCACACCACTCTTCACTAGTGTATTAATCAGTTAGACTAAATACAACTAGTTCAACTATGTTTAGATTAGTTAAACTGAACACAACTCCATTTACTCCTCAATCAACTCCACCAAACTTTGTCACATGAGTTCTAACTAAAGTATCCATGCAATAGCTGCACTTAACCCTCAAGAATAGCGTAATTCCTTCTGTCAGCTCCTGTGCCACATCTGTGCACTTAAGTGAAGTGCTCTAAGAGAATAAGATAATGTTTATAGTCCAAATATTATTAAGAGCTAATAATATTCGACATATCTATTTTTAGGCTGGCAATCTAAAAATAGATTCCGCCCAGTATGTCTAAAAATAGAAGTCCATCTATTTTTCCAACTTGACCAACCATTCACAAATAGCATCCTGCAACTCATAGAATCATGATCAACATGTCTAAAAATATACTTTGTGTCAAAAATAGCCTGCGGCCCCACTTAGTGAAGGCGACTTCTTTCCACTAAGCTCATCATCTTGTTGCGATATCAACACTCCCTCTCAACAAGATAAGGATTATCTGCCACCCCTATCCTACCTCTGTGGTATTCGAATTTTCTCCTGGTGAGCACCTTCATCAAGATATCAGCATCCTGATCCTCCGTGGGAATGTATGAAAGTAACATGATCTTCTGCTGCACACAATCTCTGATATGATGATACCGATCCGTGAATCCATGCCGCCTCAACTCATCCTCCTATCTATACCATGATCCATATCCCGATGTACCTCTGAGATATCTCAATACATGCTTGCCTGCCTTCGAGTAGAGCTTGGTAGGCTTAACCATAGCTTGTGAAAGTTGGTTCACAGCATAGCATATGTCAGGTCGTGTATTAACTAGATACATAAGTGACCCCACCAACTGTCGATAAACAGTGGCATCCACTACCTCCGCCAAAGTAGAATCCTCCTTCCTCCATCCACCAGGAAGAGAAGTATCAACAGGCTTGCATCCATGCATGTTGAAATTCTCCAGTATCTCCCGGGCATACTTGCCTTGAGAAATAAACAGTGATCAACTGCGCTGCCAAATTTCCAATCCCAGGAAATAATGAAGGAGGCCCAAGTCCTTCATCTCAAACTCTTTTGCAAGATCAGCCTTGCATGAGTGTATCAACAGTTCATCACCCATCAAAATAAAATCATCTACATAAAATACAATGATCAGCAACTTACCCTCCACCACAATCTGGTATAGGTTCGGATCTGCCACACTCTTGGAGAATCCAAGTCTGGTGAAATAACAGTCTATCCATGTGTACCAAGCACAAGGTGCTTGTTTCAACCCATACAGCACTCTCTTGAGCCTACACACATGCGACTCGCTGCTGAAGATCTCGAAACCTTCGGGCTGCTCTATGTACACCTCCTCCTCAATGAATCCTTTGAGTAACGCAGTCTTCACATCCATCTGATGAATGTGCCACCCCATCTGCACTAAGAGAGAAATAATCATTCGTATGGAAGAATACCTTGCGACAGGTGAAAAGGTCTCCTCATAATCGATCTCCTCAATATGCGAAAAGCCTCGGGCAAAAAATCTTGCCTTGTACTTCTCCACACTTCCGTCAGCTACCTGCTTCACTTTGTAGATCCATCTCGAACCCACCACTGATTTCCCTTCCAGCCTTGGGACAATCTCCCATGCACTGTTTCTGACAATCGAATCATACTCTTCCACCATGGCATCTACCCATGCGGGATCCTCCACAACTTCCTCGAAAGAGGATGGTTATGTCACGATACACTTCCTCATAAGAGCCATGTATCCAGTATACCGGTCAGGTGACAGTCTCTGTCTGCGCTGTGATGTAGGTGCTCCTACAACCCTCTCTACATCTTGAGCCGGTCGCTCAGCTTCTGTAGTGTGCTTCCACCTTCTGATGGTTGGTGCTGCATGAGTGGTCTCTTCCACTCCATGAACCTTCTCTTGTGGTTGATCCACATCCTGAGGCTCATCCTTAGGAACTAATAGCTCCTCATCTGCATGCAAATTTGGCTCCCTCTCAAGCAAACACTTCATGGCTTTCTCCTCATGAAAGTTGATATCTCGTCACACAATAGTCTTGCGACTGTTTGGAAAATACACACGATAGTTGTGGGGTTTATCAGTGTACCCCAAAAATATCCCAACCTCTGCAGTTGGCTCCAACTTCTTCCTGGCATCCTTCATCACATGAATGTAAACAGGTGAACCAAAAATCCTCAAATGGGAAATATCAGGCTTCTTACCAGAAAACGCCTCCTCGGGTGTACTCATGCCAAGTATCCTGTGAGGACAATGGTTCTGCACATATACTGCAGTATTGCATGCCTCAACCCACAAGTGTATGGGAATGCCCTGATCATGCAGCATCGCCCGTGCAGCACCCACAATCATTCTGTTCTTCCGCTCAAAAACCCCATTCTGCTGTGGGTTATGAGGTGCTATGAGCTCTCTTTGAATTCCTTTTGCGCTGAAAAATTCCTTGAATTTTCCAGAGATGAATTCACCACCATTGTCGCTCCTAAGAGCCTTCACCTGCTTCCCCGATTCTTTCTCAACCAGTGCCTTGAACTCACAGAACTTTGAGTATGTCTTGCTCTTCTTCTACATGAAGAAGATCCATCACTTCCGAGAAAAATCATCAACAAATATCACATAGTACCTGTGCTTTGCTTTCGAAGCTATAGAGAAAGTTCCACACACGTCTGTGTGAATTCTCTCAAGGATCGTCGTGGTGCGAGTATCCTTCTAGTGAAAGGTGGCTTTTAAAATTTTTCCTAAGGTACATCCCTTGCACTGATCTGACTGTGCAAGGGTACCCTTAGGAAGCTCAGTATAAATGATCTGAAAATGGAATGTAATTGAAAAGGGTGCAAGGTATCCATTTTCATTTATGTAAATGAGTGCAAATACTCCAAATTTTAAATCTGAAAATGTGAGAACTTCTTATTTCTAATACAGAGATAGAATATAGGGGCATTTACCAGATATGTCACCTTTCAAGGAAAGGATGAATCCAAAATATACCTAGCCCTCTTACAGACTCTGCCTAAAGAAATAATAGAAGTAAACACTGAAACTTAATTAAAATGACCTTACTCAAACTTGACATTATGCGGAATTTTTTTTGCTTGGAAGAGGTGTATGTCTTTTCCTTTGTTTATGTGTTTTAATTTTATTTGTTTTTGCTGAAACTTAACATGTATATCAGCAACATAATTCATCCATATAATAACAAAACACAACAGCAATATAATATAGGAGTTCACCCCAACTCTTGGGTTACATCTCTTTTGAGCTTCATCAACATGACTAGACTCTTTGGGATTAAGGTACTTAAATTCTTTTACAAGATCCAAAATTAACCACAATGAATACAAAAATGATTCAAAGGGCTGACAATACCATTTTAAATCCCTTTAATGGTTGTCCAATTCCTGCAAACAACTTTAGGCTTCCATGGACACACATCCTTCTGTCGGTGCACTAAGCTTCTCTGAGCTTATAAATGGCACAAACTCCCTTAGATTTCTGTTTCTACTCTTGAAACCACTACTTATGCATCCAATAATGATCATACATCAAATACAAACTGATAAATTGCTTACATTAAGCACAACATCCCCAAAAATGACTCTCCTCCACGGTTTGCCCAGGGTTTCCCACGACTTCATATCAACTTCTCTAGTTGTAGAAGTACTATAAATGATCTAAAACCACTTCCATTGGTTCCAGAATAACTGAAATAGTCAATATAGAGTTTTTTTTCATCAGAAACGGCCTCTGGCTGCTCCGGTTTCGCCTACACACTCTATTTGGAAAATGGCCTCTAGAACTTAAATGAAGCTTTTCGGCTTTCTAAAGTTCTTAATAGGCTCTGAAAAGCATCTAAATAGATTCAAAAGGAATGAAATAGCAAATAATTCCTATTAATTTACCTTAAACAGAGAAACACATTCCAATACACAGTCTTCTCCTTCCAGGCCCTGATGGCTCCTTCATCTTCTTCGATGCTTAAACCTCTAAAGATGACCTCTATTAGATTTTTAGAACTGCTCCATTGAGTCCAGAAGGTCGAAGAGACAAAAAATAAATAAATAAATTCACTCCAAAAGGATCTCCCATGTGAAATATATGTCCAACTGAAGTTTTTGCCCAATGTTAGGAAAAAATCCCACAAAAAGTGGGCCACATTTAGTTAACTGCGGATAAACTTGGAGTTCCACCTAAAATGG
The DNA here is from genome assembly GCA_034641835.2 of Pinus albicaulis. Classification (NCBI taxonomy): domain Eukaryota; kingdom Viridiplantae; phylum Streptophyta; class Pinopsida; order Pinales; family Pinaceae; genus Pinus; species Pinus albicaulis. Next base: position 822,813,500 of record CM076579.1, on the reverse strand, counting down.
AGGAAACGGTGCTAACTTTAGGGGCGGAATAAACTGTTAGCAATAAATATAAGGTGACATGTGGTCGCACCTTCCACATTAACTATTGTTGTAACGCCGGATTAAAAGTTAACAAACCGTTTGATAAATTTAAATATAATTTTTGTGCTTCACATATCGAAACCAAAGGTCGTGGGCCAATAGTAAGATGTAGTTCTTGTTAACCGTAGGTCACAGGTTCAAACCACAAACACACAAAATTTTAATACACACCATTTCCATTGTGAACTCGGGGCCACGTGGCAGCCTCTGGGCCTACCACGTGGTGGCCTCTGATTGGTCTGCCATTACACAGTCAAATCTCCAGCCAATTGCAGAGGGAAACTTGTCACAAAATGATTGGTCCACAGAGAATATTCCATGGAATATTCTCAAAATATTCACGGAATATTATTTTTTAAATATTTTCCAATTTCTAAAGTCAAACTGGCCTTTTTTTTTACTGAAATTAAAGAATTTCAAAGTTGAATAACTTCTTCATACAACGTTGGTTTTCAGTGTCATTCACGGCGTTGGGATCGTATCACCGAGGCCTATCCGATCGCTCAAGTTCCAAATCAATTTGAGCACTTTCATTTTTGAGATTTTTCCCAAGCTCAGATTTGAGCTCCTGATCACACCTCCCAAATGAGAGGCTTTTGGTCCCCAAAAGCTTACTAAAATGAAGAATTGAACTGTAGTGCAGAAAATGAGAGAATAAAAAATCCTCTTCTCTTCAGCCCTTCAAAAAAATTTCCTTGAAAAGTAAATTAAATTGAACCACAAATGAAAATAAATCAACATTTCCCTTCCTATATGCGCTTGTCCACAACTGTCCACAACTGTCTTTCTTCAACTCACATAGAAATTTCTGGCGGGAAATTTATAGAATGAAACTCTACAATGCTACCTTGATCAATGATCTAAGGTGGCTCAAAACAAGCAAGATATTACAGCATAAAATGCATGCATACATCCGAAATTTGCATATGTACAAAAGGAGTACGTCTTACTATGTCAAGAAGTCCATCCATCTCACCAAGCCACTTCCATGGTGACTTTTACTGCTGCAACTTTTCCTCATGTGAAACTTCCCTTTCCACATCAATAATGGAATATGAGGTTCCACCTTCGCCAATATTTTTGTCCTCTTGCTGCATGTGCATGGGACGACGAGTTGGATGCAAAGTCCAACAATGAGAGACAACATGTCCCTTATTTTGGAAAAAAGTGCAAATCATATGCACCTTCTTTGAAGGTAGTCTTTGCTTCATCTTCTTCTTGTGTGCCTTCTTCCTCATCCAGCATCTCAAAACATGATGGTTAAAACAACCAAAAAATGTGCAACAAAAATTCTTTTCATTTGAACAAGAAAAATTATCATTCTTTGTTAAAACATAATCAAATTGATCATGTGAATGATTATACCTCTTTTGCTGCATGGAATGTCCATCTTCTTGCTGCAATGATGGCTTAAAACAACGGTAAGGAAGATTTCCATCATGACATTGATGTAATTGAGAACTTGGGAGAAATGTTCTCTTCAAATTTGCATCACATTCTTGAATACATGTGCTCAAAGCTTCTCCATTAAGCTGCTCATAGCCAAGACCAATATTCCTGGGATGCTTCACAACACAAATAGGCTCAAAAATGCCTTGTGCATGCTTGCCCAAACCTTTGCCTTCTTGATAGCCCATTTTCAACATCAATTTGGACCCAATCCCTCTTGTATGCCTTTCAAAAGAACCAACACACTTTTCAATAGAGGAAACTGAAGACAAATCAGAATGATTTACCTCATGATTTACATCCTGAAGATGAGGTATTTTCTTGGACAAATCTTCTTGAGCTTGAAGAAGCTACAACTCCATATCATGAAATATTTGAAGAATGGCTTCTTTCTCTTCCTGCATAGCTAGCAATTATGCACGAAGTTGAACACTTTCCCTGTGATCCTCAAGGAGAATCTGCACCATGTCCTTCACCTTAAAGAACTCATTCTTCATGTCATCATTGAAGAATCTCGTGAAGGAGGAAACTTCGCTTGTAGAAGAATTTGACATTATGTAAATGGTCAAAACAACCAAAAGGAACTTCCAAAGAAAAGTCCTCAAAGCTTTCAAACAAACGACAAGCTTTTAACCAAATGTCAGTAAAGACCCCTTCTCATTCAAGCAACCATAAAACAAAAACTATTGGAGTTTTTTTTCCAAAGATAATCTTGAGGTAAATTGGGTAAGGAAAATAGTCTTCAATCCTTTCCAAGGCTTAGCTAACAAAAACTATCCTTCCAACTCAAGAAAACTCATACATGCAACCATTTTGCAACCAATAAAACAGTAAATATCTTACACTGTTTTAAAACCTTTTGCACAATAAAAAATGTTCAACCTGAGCTCTGATACCATCTAATCTGAAAATGGAATTTACTTGAAAAGGGTGCAAGGTATCCATTTTCATTTATGTAAATGAGTGCAAATACTCCAAATTTTAAATCTTAAAATTTGAGAACTTCTTATTTCTAATACAGAGATAGACTATAGGGGCATTTACCGGATATGTCACCTTTCAAAGAAAGGATGAATCCAGAAGCTACCTAGCCCTCTTATAGACTCTGACTAAAGAAATAATATAAGTAAACACTCAGACTTAATTAAAATGACCTTACTCAAACTTGACATTTTGCGAATTTTTTTTTGCTTGGAAGAGGTGTATGTCTTTTCTTTTGTTTATGTGTTTTAAGTTTATTTGTTTTTGTTGAAACTTAACATGTATATCAAAAACATAATTCATCCATAGAATAAAAAAACACAACAGCAACATAATATAGGATTTCACCCTAACTCTTGGGCTACATCTCCTTTGAGCTTCATCAACATGACCAGACTCTTTGGGATTAAGGTACTTAAATTCTTTTACAAGCTCCACACTTAACCACAATGAATACAAAAATGATTCAAAGGGTGGAGAATACCATTTTAAATCCCTTTAATGGCTGTCCAATTCCTACAAACAGCTTTAGGCTTCCATGGACACACATCCTTCTGTCGGTGCACTAAGCTTCTCTGAGCTTCTAAATGGCACAAAATCCCTCAGATTTCTATTTCTGCTCTTGAAACCACTACTGATGCATCCAATAATTATCAGACATAAAATACAAACTGATAAATTGCTTACATTAAGCACAACATCCCCAAAAATGACTCTCCTCCACGGTTTTCCCAGGGCTGCCCACGACTTCATATCAACTTCTAGAGTTTTAGAAGTACTATAAATCATCTGAAACCACTTCCATTGGTTCTAGAATGACTGAAATAGTCAAGATAGAGTTTTTTTTCATCAGAAACGCCCTCCGGATGCTTCAGTTTCGCCTACACACTCTGTTTGGAAAATGGCCTCTACAAATTAAATGAAGCTTTTCGGCTTTCTAAAGTTCTTAACAGGCTCTGAAAACCATCTAAGAAGATTCAAAAGGCATTAATAGCTAAGAATACCTATTCATTTACCTTAAACAGAGAAACATTGTCCAATACACAGCCTTCTCCTTCCAGGCCCTGATGGCTCCTTCATCTTCTTCAATGCTTAAACCTCTGAAGATGTTAGATTTCAGAGCTGCTCCATTGAGCCCAAAAGTTTGAAGAGACCTAAAATAAAAAAAAAATTTCACTCCAAAAGGATCTCCCATGTGAAATATATGTCCAACTGAAGTTTTTGCCCAATTTTAGGCAAAAATCCCACAAAAAGTGGGCCACATTTAGTTAACTGCGGATAAACTTGGAGTTCTGCCTAAAATGGAGGAAACGATGCTAAATTTAGGGGTGGCATAAATTTTTAGCAATAAATATAAGGTGACATGTGGCCGCACCTTCCGCATTAACTATTGTTGTAATCGCCGGATTAAAAGTTAACAAACCGTTTGATAAATTTAAATATATTTTTTTTGCTTCACACATCAAAACCAAAGGTCATGGGCCAATGGTAAGATGTAGCGCTTATTAACTATAGGTTGCAGGTTCAAACCACAAACACGCAAAATTTTAATACACGCCATTTCCATTGTGAACTGGGGGCCACGTGGCAGCCTCTGGGCCTACCACGTGGTGACCTATGATTGGTCTGTCATTACACAGTCAACTCTCCAGCCAATTGCAGAGGGACACTTGTCACAAAAAGACTGGTCCATAGAGAATTTTCCATGGAATATTCACAGAATATTCTTGAAATATTCTTTTTTAAATATTTTCCAATTTCTAAAGTCAAACTGGCCCTTTTTTTTACTGAAATTGAAGAACTTCAAAGTTGAATAACTTCTTCATACAATGTCGGTTTTCAGTGCCGTTCATAGCGTTGGGATCGTATCACCGAGGCCTATCTGGTTGCTCAAGTTCCAAATCAACTTTATCACTTTCATTTTGAGCTTTTTCCCAAGGCTACTCATATTTGAGCTCCTGATCAAGAAATCTGCTGCAGTGTCTTCAAAGCTCCATGGTGAAGGTGGCCCAATCTATGGTGCCAGAAATCGCCATCATCCCGGCTCACCACTGCTTCTGCCTTGCCTGCCATTGCTGCACAGCCATCTACCTACAATTGATAAAGGTTCTTAACTCGAGCCCCTATCCTCTGGGTGTCACCAGTTGCCTTACTGCGCAGGAAATCCTTTCCCTCGCTAAAGACAACATCACATATCTTGTCTTCTAGCATCACCACAGAGATAATATTCTTCTTCAATCTGTTAGCACCTAAATTAGACCCCAGACTGCAAAAGGAAAAATAGGGTAACAACTAAACCACGCTCAGCCTTGTAGCTAGCCCTACAAGGACAGAAGAGGGCTCTCTCCGTAAAAGAATATTCAATGGAACACGATAAATGGACTAATATTAGGCTAGATAAAATGATGGGAAAAGGGTTTAATAGAATAAATGAATGAATGAATGAATTTCAGGGATGTGTGGGATATAAAGGGACAGTTGAAACTAGGAATTAAATCAGGCCACAGGGTATTTCATGGGGCAAGATAGGCAGGAAAATTAGCAATTAAAATTTAATGAGGATGGGATGGAAAGACTGGTGAGGAGTTGAAAAGGGCACAGCAAATGGATCCTTTTCAAATAGAAGAAAACACACGGAGTATGAATGATTCCCCAAGGCAGAGCATATAAAATGGATTCCACCTTTCCAACTTGAAAGCATTCAAAGGAAATTTTTATGGATGAATGGAACACATAACAATTCACATATGAAACAAATGAGAAAAAAAAATGCTAAATCTCATACCACATGGATCCCACAAATAAAAGTTGCATCTCTTATTAATTCCTCTCAAACTGTACAATGTAGCATAGAGATGTTCATCCACACTATTTCCCCTACTTTCTGAGTTATAGATTACTCCCAAAAAACTTCTTACAAATGATTTACAATACAATAAATAAGTCGAAATGTGGGAACACAGATCCACAGAAAAGGGAGTTGTTCTAATAGTTGAAGAACTGAAATACAATCATAGAAAGTAATACAACAATCTGCCCCTGAAAATAAGGGACAACATTACATTTGAGTGCTTGGAGATTTGCTGTTTAGGCTGTACGAACGAAAATAGGTAATTTGATGAACAGATTTCCTATGTCTTTGTTGTTGTAGATAACTCCATTTTATTTTAGGCTCTCGGCCTTTGACTGTCTCCTTTGCTTTCCATTTATTTTTTTATTCTCTGAATTTTTAATAAAATGTCGTTGTAATAACATAAATTGAATTTATGCGTTCTTGAAGGGAAAAAACGTGAATAGGAAGAAAGGGAGAGGAGGCAGGACCCACATTACAATCACAATCGGAGTGAGCTGTGCAAAGGGATATCATATTAAAACATAAGTGTAATCGCAATCGGAATCAAGGAGCGGGGCAGGCAGAGTAACACATCTACAAATATGCGATGAGATGGGAGAAAAGGCCTTTGTATAAATAAAACGAATGAATATTTTAATTTTACAAAGGAAAAAGGGTTTTTGTAATGAATGAAAAAGGGCTTTAAATGGTGGGATCAAGGGTACGAATCGCAATCAGCGATCGGAGTCAGGAGTAGGGCGGAGTGGTACATATAAAACTTTCGATCTGATTTGGGGAAAACCCTTTGTATATAAATTTAAACCAAAATTCAGGTTTAATGAAGGAAAAGGCCCTTTATTATATGAACTGGCGGATGTACCGTATGGTGGGGCTGACAGTCAATCACAATCGCAATATTGGAGGGGAGCCGGGGTAGTCGCATCAGAATTTGCAATGCGATCGGAGTAGCGGTGCGATCAGAGGTTGCGATGGGAATGTTGCGATCGGGAAGTTGCAATCAGGAAGTTGCAATCAATCACATCGGGGTAATCATAGGTAGGACTTGTGATTGGTCAATCGGCAATAAACTTTAAGCAATGTGATGCGATCAATCGGAGCGGAGTTATTTGCGATTGGCAGATCGGAGGACTTGAAATAAACATTGCGATTGAAAAAGTTTGCGATTGTGATTAGATAAGGGGGGTGCGATTGCGGCGGGTTATATATAATATATAAATTTATAATAAATTTTTATTACAATGCATGGTGGGGAAGTGGTTGGGAACGGTGGGACTTATAATAAACTTTGATATTTGTTTATTATAAAGTTCTACGGGGTATGGTCGGGGAAGTGATTTATAATTAAATTGCATATTTAATAATGCGATTTTGTAATCGAAAAGGGGGGTAAAGGGGATTTCATTAAAGAAATATGAAACTTTAAACATAAAGTTAAAGGTGAACATGGGAAATAGGGGAGGTTTAGGGAATTTTACTTCACTCAAGCATAAAATTCAATCCAGAAGTCAGTTTTGAGAGTGTAGTATACCATTGGAAATCTCTTTCCGGGCTCCTCCTAATGGATCTACTTGGAGGATGATTTGGCACTGAACATCCTGTGAAAAAATTCTCTGAAGGTAGGGACATCACTTTGTGGAGATAACAACTTCTGAATTGTGACTTATTACACATGATGATATAGAATTACATAATGAATAATAATAAAGGAAAAATATTCACGTTTTCACCTAAAAACATGGTTTTGAGGTGAAAATTACATCAAGCTAAATAAAATATCTTTTTGATCTTCCAGGTGTTGTGACTTTGAATTTATTTACTTCCTCATGACCTTGCTGATATTATTGACATTTGACTCATCAATTTGACCATGGTGAGACCCTAGAAACAAATGAGACCCATCCTATGAACTACTGATATGATTTTGAGAATGAGAGTGACTAATGACTAAAGACCATAGAAAGGAAAATCAGCAAGTACCTCATGAGGGACAACTGATAAAAATACTACCATCATTGAATCCATGACCTAGAGGAATGGTGAAATTTATTCGGTATGAGACACCTAATATGAAAATGAAAAAAGAGCAGCTTTGATCACTCATGGTAGTGTGACTAGACTGACACTAACACAATCCTGGAACATGCACACTTCCTTCAATACGAAGGGTTTACCAGACTCCCTCTCAAAGGGAATGGTATCGATACTGGTCGCATTGTATCTACCATCATCGCCCATCTCAATGTGCACTCCAAGCTCTTTCTCATCCAGATCAGTAAACAAATCTCGATCTCCTATCATGCGAAAATATGCACCACTGTCAATAAACCACACTAAACCCATCACACTTGATACCAAGCATGCGATCAGCAAAAAATCCAGCTCAAACTACGAGGCTAAGGCCTCTCCAGCTGCAGATCCAGCAGCCTACTTATTTTTCTTCTTCTGTGGACAATTAGTGGTGTAATGTCTGTGTTGGTGACAGTGAAAGCACTTCACCTTGGAAATGTCCTGCTTCTTGCCTTTCGCACCGGATTGAGAAGCATGCTTCTTTCTATTCCCCTTCTTTGCTTTGGCAGCCAAAGTGAAATTTTCTTCATCAGAGTTCTTTGATGAATATTCGTCCTTGGTACTTCACCTTATCTCCTCTTGCACAAGATCCAACCAAATTCGCTCCCATCCTGGCAATTTCTCCCGGCCATTGACAGAGTCCTGATAGGAATGCCAACTCTTTGGAAGCCCAAGGAGAGCCAAGATCACCAAATCCTCATCATCAATCGTAACCCCCACACTTCCCAGCTCATCCCTACATTGGATGAACTTCGTGAGTTACTTGGGCATACTGTCACCTTTCTCCATTTTTATGTTTCCGAGTTTATCCTTGAGCGCCAACTTCCTTTGGTCGCTCTTTCATTTAAATAAATTTGTCAAAGCTTTCCACATCTAGAATGGAGAACCCTTACGATTAAGGTTAGACACTATGTGATCCTTCACACCTTCCAACAGAATCCTTCGACACTTTGTTGTCTTCTTTTGCCATGCGTCAAGTACGGTAACATCACTAGAAGTAGGTTTTGGAATTTCTGCATCTATGAACTCCTTCAACCCATTGTCATTCAACATCGCCTCCATCCTATCCTTCCATGCAATATAATTCAAGCTGCCCTCAAGGGCATACTCCAATCGCAATCTGTTGAAAGAAATCTCAACTTCGACACCAAGAAAACACTACTGCAAATTCGAATTCCACCAGCACAAAACTCAACCGCTTCAATGTTTTGCAACTGCTCCAATGATCAATATCGCTCCGATACCATGTAGAAATTTGAATAATTGATATATTATTCACCGATATTCTCTTGATCAAACACTATTTTAGCTTCATGCACAATACATAATCTCTTCTACCATTGATCATTACATGCAGAAATAAAATCAATTGCATGCGCACATTAAAACCATAAAAATCACACATATGAACACAGTATTTCATGGGAAAGCTTAAAGCTGAAAACCCCCAAATATTTGTATATTATATGTCATAGATATCATGTAACAATAATTTTACAAAGCTCCTCACAAGCTCTCAGCACAACCTCCAATTGCTACACACTAATCAAGCTAGATCTAGCAAAACACATGCTCCAATTTCTGCCACCTGATAGCCAGCCTCTATTGGGTAATAAATGCTATAGGATGGCTCATAAATAACTTCAAACCACCTGGATTGTACTGCGCAATCCTCATTGGCTTCTCTAATCACTGGTTGTTTCAAATATGCAACAGTATAGTCACAAATGATAGTTAACCTGCTCTTTCATCTATCTCTGCACTGGTCTCCACTGAAACTATCCATGCACTGAAGTTAACTGATGTATTATTTAGTTGATTAATGAGTTTATAATTAGTGAATTAATTAATAATTAGTTCACACCACTCTTCACTAGTGTATTAATCAGTTAGACTAAATGCAACTAGTTCAACTATGTTTAGATTAGTTAAACTGAACACAACTCCATTAACTCCTCAGTCAACTCCACCAAACTCTGTCACATGAGTTCTAACTGAAGTATCCATGCAATAGCTCCACTTAACCCTCAAGAATAGCGTAATTCCTTCTGTCAGTTCCTGTGCCACATCTGTGCACTTAACTAAAGTGCTCCAAGAGAATAAGATAATGTTTATAGTCCAAATATTATTAAGAGCTAATAATATTCAACATATCTATTTTTAGAATAGCAATCTAAAAATAGATTCCGACCAATATTTCTAAAAATAGAAGTCCATATATTTTTCCAACTTGACCAACCATCCACAAATAGAATCCTGCAACTCATAGAATCATGATCGACATGTCTAAAAATAGAATTTGCACCAAAAATAGCCTACGGGCCCACTTAGTGAAGGCGACTTCTTTCCACTAAGCTAATCATCTTGTTGCAATCTCAACACCTTTAGTAAGGTTAAGTTTAAGGGTAAGGGTAAGGTTAAGGTTAAGGTTAAGGGTTTGGTCAATGTTACGGTTAGGTTATAGTAAAGGTTAAGTTAAGGGTAAATTCAAGGTTATGGTTAAAGTTAAGGTTAAGGATAAGGGTAAGGTCAAGGTTAAGGTTACGGGTCTTAACATTAACCTTCACTATAACCTAACCTTAACCTTAAACTTAACCTGAACCTTAACCTTAACCTTAACTTTAACTATAACCTAACCTAACCTTAACCTTAACTATAACCTAACCCTATCCTTGACCAAACCCTTAACCTTAGCCCTAACCTTAACCTTCCCATAACCATAACCTTAACCTTAACCTTAACCTAACCCTAACCATAACCTTAACTATAACTTAACCCTAACCTTAACCTTACCCTTAACCTAACCTTAACCTTAACCTTGACCTTGACCTTGACCTTAACCTTAACCTTAACTTAACCTTACCCTTGACCTTAACCTTAACTTTAATTATAACCTAACCTAACCTTGAACTTAACTATAACCTAAACCTAACCTTGACCAAACATTTAACCTTAACCTTCCCATAACCATAACCTTAACCTTAACCTTAACCTTCACCTCAACCTTTACCTTGAATTTACCCTTAACCTAACGTTAACCCCTTAACCTTAACCCTAACCTTCCCATAACCATAACCTTAACCTTGACTTTATCCTTAACCTAGCCTTAGCATTAACCATAACCTAACCCTAACCTTGACCAAACCTTAATATTAACCTTAACTTAACCTTAACCTTAACCTTCCCTTACCCTTAACCCTAACCTTAACCTTGACCTTAACATTAACCATAAGCTTAAATTTATCCTTAACCTAACCGTAACCTTAACATTAACCATAACCTTAACCTTAACCTTGACCTTAACCTTAACCTTACCCTTAACCTTCACTCTTAACCTTAACTTAACCCTAACCTTGACCAAACCCTGAACCTTAACCTTCACCTGACTAAACCCTAAACCTTGACCTAACTGTAACCTTAAACTTACCTTAACCTAACTTAACCTTTACCTTAACCGTAACCTTAACCATAACCTTAACCTTAACCTTACCATAACCATAACATTAACCTAACCTTACCCTAACCATAACCTTAACTTTACCCTTAACATAACCTTAACCTTAACCTTAAGGTTAGGGTTAGGTTAAGGGTAAAGTTAAGGTTCAGGTGAAGGTAAGGTTAAGGGTAAGGTTAAGGTTAAGGTTAGGTAAAGGTTCAGGTCATGGTTAAGGTTAAGGGTAAGGTTAAGGTTAAGGTTATAGGAAGGTTAAGGTTAAGGGTTTAGTTAAGGTTACGGTTAAGTTAAGTTTAAGGTTAAGGTTAAGGTAACGGGTTTAGTCAGGTTAAGGTTAAGGCTTACACCCTTAACCTTAACCTTAACCTAACTATAACCTTATGTTAACCTAACTTAACCTTAACCTTGACCTTGACCTTAACCTTAACTTTAACTTTACCCTAAGCTTATGGGTTTAGTTAGGTTAAGGTTAGTCACGTTAAGGTTAGTTAGGTTAAGGTTAAGGTTAAGTGTTTGGGCGATGTTAGGGTTAGGTTATAGTTAAGGTCAAGGTTACTGTTAGGTTAAGGTTGAGGTTAAGGTTGATTTAAGGTTAATGTTAAGGATTTGGTCAAGATTAGGGTTAGGTTATAGTTAAATTTAAGGTTAAGGTTAAGGGTAAGGTTAAGGTTGAGTTTAAGGGTTTGGACAAGGTCAGGGTTAGGTTATAGTGAAGGTTAAGGTTAAGTTAAGGGTAAAGTGAAGGTTAAGGTTATGGTTAGGTTAAGGGTAAAGTTAAGGTTAAGGTTAAGGTTTTCTCAATGTTAGGGTTAGGTTATAGTTAAGGTTAGGTTAAGGTTAAGGTTAGGTTAAGCGTAAAGTTAAGGTTAAGGTTAGGGTAAGGTTAGGGTATGGTTAAGTTTAAGGTTAGGTTAAGGTTAAGGTTAATGTTAATGTTAAGGGTAAGGTTAAGGTTAAGGTTAAGGTCAAGGTTAAAGTTAAGTAAAGGTTAAGGTTAAGGTTAATGTTAAGGGTTTGGTCAAGGTTAGGGTTACATTATAGTTAAGGTCGAGGTTAAGGTTAAGGGTAAGGTTATAGTCAGGTTAAGGTTAAGGTGAAGGATAGGTTAAATGTAAAGTCGAGGTTAAGGTTAAGGTTAGGGTTACAGGTCTTAACCGTAACCTTCACTATAACCTATCCTTAACCTTTACCCTAACCTTAACCTTAACCTTGACCTAAACCTTAACCTTATCTTAACCTTAACCTTCACTATAACCTAACCTTAAGCTTTACCTCAAATATAATGTAACCCTAACCTTGACCATACCCTTAAAATTTTTTAAGGTCCCGTGATTTAGTAGATTGGTAGACAAAAGGCACAGGGTAACATAAGACTAGTCTTTGGAGTCCTAGGACCTATCCTTCCTAGACTCAGAGAGGGCTCTCTCTATTATATGCAAAGGATGTGAACTTGTGTTGGTGTCCCATGTTTTGATAGTTTGGAAAATCAAAAGACAAGGCAACATCAGAACCAATATTTAGAGTTCCAGGATCTAGTCCTCCTGTTCTCAGAGAGGGTTCTCTCAAATTTTCGTTTTCAGAGGTTTATCTTGTGTGCTTAGAGTATTGATTTTAGACTAGTTATCAAGTGCAGGTGTTTGTTTGTTTGTTTGGTTGAATTGATACAACAGAACATTAAATTTCTAGGAAGGATAGATAGAAAGAGGAAATGTCAGCTTTATTAGGAAATGGAGTCAAAATAAGGTCATGACAAACTTATCAATGGATATGGGATATCAAAGGGAAAATCTAACTTGGCCGCAAGATCCTTTGGTTTGGGAATGAGATGGACATCAATGTTTTGGAAAGAGAAGTTTAATTCTCAACAAAGGGAATTTGAAAACACAATTTCAACAATAAAGAGCTTTCTGATAGACAGGGCTAACCATGAATTCTACAAATCACACCTTTAAGAAAACAATGATTTCAAAACAACTTTCAAAATGAAATCTAAGATTCGGGGAAAACCCTATTTCCTCAAAGATTTTATTTTAAATGACTTAGAAAACATAAAATATTCACTGATAACTGTAGCCATAGAAGAGGGAACACCTAACACATCTATGATTACAACTATAAAGACCTTCAAGGAAACTATTTAAGCAAGGAAAAAGGGCAAGATCGGAACAGACCTCCTTGATTCACTGTAAAGAAGAAATTCAAAGGGAGACTTCAATAATAGTTTTTAAGTGGCAATAGACAAGCAGGGAAAACCATAAATCATGTTGAAACCAACTATTCAAACTATTAAGGAAATAAACGAACATGAAGACTAAAGAGAGAGATTGAAGACTCTAAAATACTTCAGCAAAAGAAAACATAAAACAATGAAGGATGAACAAGTCTAAGGTGCTTCCAAGAGTCATTTCTTAGCCTAAAACTTTCAACCTACTGTAGTAAGAAATTATGGAACAGAATGAAAATAGGAGACACAGTTCAGAATACTTCACCAACAGCTGAGCTCATGGATCCAATGATAGAGCCTTCTTAGGAACAAGCATGCAACAACATCATCAAGGCTTCCAAGAATTCAATTTATTCTTCAACTTCAACAAACTATGTATTATTTCAAAGAGTTTCAGTATAAAAACTAGTGATCAACCAACAACCAACCTCGATCTCATCTTCTTCAGAAGTATTTATAGAAGAAATGAGGAGGTGAAATGGGATAAAATATCTTCTAAGTTCAATTAATACAGTTTACTGTCTCTCGGCCTTTGAGGGGCTTAATGGAGAACATTATAATGTTTCTCCTGTATTAATTGGTTTTCATTAACTATTAAGCTTGCTGGAAATGAATTTTTTGAATTTAAGGCTCTTCGTTATCCTTATAATAACTTCTTCTGACAGTTTACAATAATTTCCTTTGGTCGGATTAACTGTTCAGTCGTATTGATGCAAATTCTCCTGGTCTGGTAATAACTTGGCATCCTTTTGATTACTTTGAGGCTGTAGGTGGCTCTGTGGTAGCTGGGGGATTCAATTTTCCCCTGATGTGGCAGTGTAGTCTTTTTGAACTGATAGATATTTATTATTTTAACCTAAATCACCTTTAATATACTTGAATTCTGTGTTTTAGGCTTAATGCAGCCTAATCTCTGTCTTCTGGTCTTCAAACTTTCTTTAATCGTGAATCAGGTCTTTGATTTAGTCGAATTAATGTCTTAATCCCTCCAGACTATGTTAATAGTCTTCAAAATATTTTTCCACTTTGATTCCATGCTGTCAGTCTGATTCTCTTTGATTATATTAATCTTCACTATGTCTTGTTGATGTGCAAACCCGCGGAGGGTTCTTATGGTATCAGCGCTCATGATGCGCCGACGGAGCGTGGCATTGAAACCTTTTTAAATGGATACCTGCTAATAAACAATGCTTGAAGGAACGTCATCCTTTGGCTTTAATTTTCCTTTTAAAATATCATAAATCCACCAGATCCTGCAAAAAACACACATTTATTATAAAATCCTGCATTGATTGGGTAAAAATGCTTCAGAGGTCGCGTATTAGGTCGCAGTTGTTGGATGAAAAAGTCCAACGATGGAGTTTTGCTTGCGGGGATCAAAGAAGGCGGTTGGAAGAATGGTGCATAGGATTAAGTCCGGGCCATAGATTTGTTTTTATTGACGGTCAAGATTAATCGGGGCAATAATAATGTGAAGGAGTCACATTATAAAAACATGGCGGAAATTACAAGGAAAAGAGGTTAAGAAACCTTTGGGGGAGAAAAATGCATTAAAAAGGCTAATGGGGTTTGGAAACAATATGGACCGTCGGATGCGACTAGACCCACAAAGATCAATTTTGGATATTAAATTCGGAGATCAGCGATTGGGGCGAACAAACAAATGTGCCCGATAAAAATTTGTGATGCGATCAAATGTAGACCATCGATCTGCAGGTCAGATAGACGGCGGGAGATGCATCGGGGGATCACAATCGGCAATTGGAGGTGAGGTGATGCGATCGGCGGATCATAATTGGCAATCAGAGGTGAGGTGATGCGATCGGCACGATCAGAGAAAGGCCGACGCGATTGCGCGATCGGGCCATCGCAATCGGAGGTGGGGAAAACATTAAAACGCATCCAAAGGAAATCTTCCGATGTGATGGGCGACCGGTTGCGGGGTCTGGTCTATATGGAAAATTAATAGGCCCGGGGCTTATGTGTATATGGGCCAATCAGGATCGGGCCTTCGGGCTTGGGCTTTTCAATCAACCCATTAAAAACTTTCGATGCAATGTTCTATCCATCGTTGATCGGTTCCTAAGATCAACGGTTCTCTTTATGTAATAGCACGAACCGGTGAGTTAAAGTAAAACATAGGAAAGAGTGGGTTTGATGTTTTTACAAAGGGAAAAATGCATCGAGGATGGTTTATTATAAGGTTTAAGCGACGGATGCGGGCCCGAGGGTTATATGAAGTGGTGATTGGATCGGAGCTTAGTACTCAGGGCTTAATCGCATCGAAACCTCCGTGAAACATAAAGACTTGCGCTCGTTGATTCATTTTTTATGCGATAAGCGCTAATGGGACTAGCGCCTGGGTTTTTTGGAAAGGGCACATGTGGGGAAGTGGTTAGGGGGCTTAGCCGAAGGGGGCTAAAGCCTGAAACATAAAACATGGATTTTTATGGTTTTTCAATGTTTTCAAAGGGATTCGAGGGTTTCGGTAAGGCTTAAAAGTGAGTTTTAAACCTTACAAAATGGATTTTCATGAATGGAAGAAGAGAACTCATGAAAAATAGAGGATTTTTATGGGAAGAAAGGGGTAAAAAGTGAAGGTTATTTTTTTGGTGGGAGGAGGGAAAAAAGGTCTTTGCAGCATTATTTTTACTTATGGAAACAACAGAATTTCAGAGTATGAAATGGAAACAACAGTGAAGATTTAAGACTAATGACCATATGCCTTCATGAGTCTTCAAGAGGTAACACTTTTTGCAATAAAATATGTTCCTTGAAGGCTCCAAAATCATTTAGCCACCATTTGGTATGAAAAATTTTATTGGTGGCTAACAGTGGCTCCACTTGGGGATGGTGCCTTTTTGAAGGCATCAAGAATTTTAGACTTGGATTCTCTGGGAGGTTGATCAGTGCCTAATCCATTGGGCTACCTTTATTTGATTGAATGATCTTCTTTCACTCTGGAAATGCAAACAACCATGGAAAACAATGGATATTTTATCAACAAGGTTTCTACCTACCCAATTCTATTGATCTAACATTTTGTCTTCCTTACAGTGCACTTGGATTGGAAAACTCTCTTACAACATTTTATTCTTTTTGAAAGCAAAAAGTCTATTCTAGTTCTACTTCTTATTTCTCCGTGGACTCAGATTAAACAGTTGATCCCATATGCTTCTCTACCTAATCTACTAATCTTTTAGGATTAAACAGTCTAACAGATTTTTATTCTCTAATTTCTAAAGCAGAAAATTAAAAAGCATACAAGTCAGGATTGAATGGTCTAACTTGATGTTGATCTATGGCATAAAAATGAGCTGCACATAGATTATTATTTGCAGAAAATTAAATCAAAATTATGAAGGCTTAAGATCTGAAAATTCAAAGCACTTTCTTCATCCTTTTACAGCTCTGATTTGACTCTCATTTGAGTTGTTTCTTCCTTGCTCTTCGGTTCATATTTTCAGCTGTTTAGAACCAGATTTTAACATCCTTTGACTCAGAATTTGAAACAGATTTGAGTCATTCTCTCTTTGAAACTTTAGGTTCATATTTTGAGCATGTTTGAACCTTTGATTTCTATCCTAATCTATCTATTGATAATCCAAGATTAAACAGTTTGGAAAATCGAATTCACTATCCTATTAGCAGAAAATTTAAAACTAGTTAGTCAAGATTAGGCTGTTTGACTAACTAGAAGTGTGTTCTTCAAGAGTGGCATTTGAGCTTGCACACTTTCGGAATTTTTTTCTCTTTCTTGGTATGGGGCTATACATTTATTTTTTTTACAATATACCCTCTTTTCTTTCTTTCATTGTTTTTGTATTTTTTATCTTTCTAGCTTTGAATGCAATGGTTAGACTATGATATTTACAATGAAAAATAAAATTCTTTGAAATTCAAGATTCTTGGCAGAAGTAATACTTGAGCATCCTGCCATTGACAGGACCTCCATACAGATCTTCTCCATTCAATTCTTTCAAGAAAAATTCATTGTGACCCCTCTCAGTATGGATAATATATGGCCCTTTCCACAAGTTCTCAAACTTTCCAGGTTTTCCCTTTTCTTCTCTTCTTGAATCCCATTTAAGAACAATATTTCCAACTTGTAAATTGTTTGCCTTAGTCCTTTTATCAAATAGCTTCTTCATATTTTCTTGGACTAACTGTGTTCTTTCATAGACTTCTTCTCTGGTCTGTTTTAAATGGATTGTTTGGTTGATTCTTCTCTGCATATAATTCTCTTCAATCTGCACTTCTTGAAGGAGTTTCATGACTGGAACCCCTAATGATGTGGGAAAAACTGCCTCCATATCATAGAATAGCTGATAGGGGGGACATATTTCTTGACTTCTTTGTAGTTAATCTATCAGCCCATAAGGCATGAACCAGCTTACTGTGCCATGATTTTTTATTCTGTTCCAACAGTTTTTTGATGATATTGATGAGACTCTTGTTGGAAGATTCAACTAATCCATTTCCATGGGGATAGTAAGCAGTGGAATGGCCCAAGGTTATGTGGTATTTGTAACAGAAATCAACCATATTCTTAGATTTAAAAGCAACAGCATTGTGTGTTATGATTTTTCTGGGACAACCAAATCTGGATAGGATATTGGTTTCAAGAAACTTGATAATGACAGAGTCATTAGAATTCCTGGAAGGTATAGTTTCTATCCACTTGGTAAAAAATTCAGTGGCTATGAGGATCCACTTATGTTGAGCTGAGGAGGATGGATGAATTTCCCTAATGAAGTCTAAACCCCATTATTGAAAAGGTGCCTCTACTCTGATAGGATGTAAGGTTAAGGGAAAAAGTTTTATTTTGCCATCAAAAATTTGACATTTATGGCAAGACATGACTAACTTCTAAGTGTCTGGGAAAAGGGTAGGCCAATAGTAACCAGATCTAAGAATTTTGTTCGTTGTGGCCTTCCAGTAGAGGTGTCCTCCACATTCTCCATCATGCAACTCACGCATGATTTTTCCTGCATCATCTTCAAGTAGACATTTAAGAAAAATTCCAACAACATTTTTCCAATATAAAACCCCATCTAAGATGCAAAAACTCAAAGCATTTTGTTTCAAAAATCTAGTTTTAGTTTTAGACAAAGAAGGAGGGGAATTTAAATATAAAAGCACATAAATAATGTCAGCATACCAAGGAGAATTTAGAAATGTTTTTTCAACAAAAGGCGCAGTAGATTCTTCTATTTCTTCCAACACATCTACCATATTCATGTCTAGTGCTTGGAAGTTAGACTCAGCCGTAAGTTTTTCTAATCCTTGCCCTTTAACTAGTTTGGTGGGCATGATTTCTAATTCATACTCAAGAATAGTTGCAATCCATTTTCCCCTTTTACCATCAGGGTCTTGACTTAGAATGTCCTTGACAACAGTATGTGGGACAAAAGAAATTATGTGAGAGTGTAAAATATAGACCCTAAAGTCTTTTAAAGATTTCACTAATGCTAAGGCTTGCTTCTCCATGATGTTATATTTGAGAGGAGCATCCCTTAAGGCCCTACTAAAGAAAGATATTGGTTGTTCTTGCCCCAAATCATTCTTTTGAAGTAAAACTGCAGTTATTGTATGCTCAGATGCAAAATAAAAGATGTAAAAGTCTTTGGTAAAATCTGGACTAATTAAGATTGGTGTTTGGGTAAGAGCTTGTTTGACCAGTTCGAATGATTGTTTAGCTGGTAAAGTCCATTTTACACCGACATATTTCTTAAGCATGTTTGTAATGTTTTTTAATAGCTCTGAAAGATTAGGGATAAACCTCCTCAGAAAATTAATCTTTCTGATGAAAGATTGCAACTCTTTGAGGCTTCTTGGATGACTGATTTGTAATATGCCATCTATCCTTGTAGGGTCTATTTTGATTACCTCTTCCGAAATTATATGGCCAAGAAGTTTACCTTCTTGGAGACCAAAGAGTGTCTTCTTGGGATTTAGTGAAAAGCCAAATTTCCTACACTTCTCAAAAAAAATTCTTAAGTGAATCAAATTTTCTTCATCGGTTTTCAAGAATACGGTTATGTCATCAAGGTAAATGATTATTAAATGGCCAATATCTTCAGATAATGCTATATCCATGGCCCTTTGGAAGGTGGCCCCTGCATTCATCAATCCAAAAGGCATTTTGACATACATAAAGGTGCCCCAAGGTGTGGTAAAAGCAGTTTTGATTTGATCACTTGGGAGCACTAACACTTGGTTGTAACCCAAGAACCCATCTAAGAGTGATATCCTTTTTGACCCAACTACCCTCTGAAGTATATGTTCCATCTTGGGTAAGGGGTAGTTGTCTTTTAAAGAGGCTCTATTTAAATTTCTGAAGTCAATACAGAACCTAATTTCCCTTGTTTTCTTTCTAACATAAACTAAGTTTGATACCCATTCTGAAAATCTAATGGGTATTATGATCCCAGCATCATGCATTTTTTCAATCTCTACCTTAACTAAAGGTAGTAAGAGAGGATTTATTCTCCTTGGTTTTTGTTTAAAAGGTTTTTGATTTTCATTCAGGGGAATCTTGTGTTGGATGATGCTAGTATCATATGATTTCAGATCTTTGTATCCCCAAGCAAAAACATCTTTAAACTCTTTGAACAACTCTATGTATTGCAATTTTATGTGAGTTGGGAGAGTGCCAGATAGTTTGATCATCTTGGGTTCTGCTAGAATGCCTACGTTATGCTCTTCTAAATTTATTTCCACAGGCTCCATTCTCGGTTCTTTGGCTACATCGTTAAAATCAAAAAGGTGTTCTAAAGGTGTGAGACCCCTTGGAATTTTATCATTTTTGCATTGTAAAACTTCCAAGTCTTCTTGGCTTGCATTATCAATTATCTCTGCTTCAAAAGGATTCTCATAATGATTTGTATCAGCAGAATATGTCATTTCAACTTCTGGGATTTGTTCAATATATAAACAATTTTCTTTATGGTCGATTTCTGATATTGGTATGCTGAAATCGTATTCTGATTTCAAAAAATCATCTATGTGTTTGTCAGATTCAAACACCTGCCAGTGATCTTCGTTATCAGGCACAGCAGGCCTGTGTTTTACCTTTACGCTGAGTTGTTCATTTATCTCAGGTACTTGGCAGTTTCTAGCATTGAAGGCGAGTTCATTTGCTAGATGATTTAGTGCTCTAGGGATGAAAATGAGTTCATATTTTTCGAAGGCTTTTAATAAATCAAGGGCAGTGTTCCGATATTCCCTAAGCCTTGGATTTCTAGCTGAGTATTCTCCTTTGATTTGTTTTATGATAAGTTCAGAATCCCCTAAGATGGATATCTTTTGGGCTTCTAACTATTTAAGCAATTGTAAGCCTAGTAGAAGGGATTCGTACTCAGAAATATTGTTAGTGCATGGAAAATCTAATTTATACGAAAAAATTTGATTCGTATTTTGAATCCAGACACCTGCCCCTGCGCTTGTTTTATTACAGGATCCATCGAATTGTATTATCCAAAGTATATTTGCCTCATTTTCATTTTCTTGTTGTTGTTGATTTTCAATGTTTTGAATTTGATTCGAGGGAAAATTTGATTTTTCTGGTGAACTGATTTGGTCGATGTTTTCCTTATCTTGTCAAGTAATTTCATCTTCGTTACATAAGATAAAGGAATATAAACTTGATTGAATATAATATATTGGAGAGTTGTTTGGTTTGTCTATGTTGCTCACCATGTACTTCATGCCAGAGATTCCTTGTATAGTCTTTTGTTTTGATTAAAAACGGGGATGGTGGCATAAGACATGTCCATTTGAAGGCTTCCTTGAAGTTTGGCTCCCCAAGATCTTGATAATAGCATGCCATACTTAGGGGGAATATCAGCTACAACTATATCCATTACTAGACTCTTAGCAGGGATTTGAGCTAAATTAACACATAAATATTTGATTAAACACAAACATTTGACTCTGCTTGAGTCAAAGGAATACAAATCTTTGTATGGTTTAGTAATCTCTAAGCCTAAGCTTTCCATTACCACCTTGGGAATTAGATTGCGTGAAGCTCCTGAATCTAACATGGCATTGTGTAAAATTTTCTCGTGTATGTTCAAGCTAACATAGAAGGGAGGGACAACCCCTTCTTGGTATTTTCCTTCAACTTCTGGGCCAAACAACAACTTGGGTTTGTCATCTGTCAAGTTCAAGGTGTTAGTATCACTTCCTAGGTTCAAAGCTTTCAAAACTTGGTTTTTGTATAGCTCTTGGGTTACTAGTTCAGCTAGGGGAATGGCAATTTTTATCTTAGCAATTTCTCCCTCAAGGCTGAAAGGAATAACTGATTTGTTGATATTTACATCTGTATTTTCAATTGAATTATTTTCAACAAGTTTGATTTGTTGAACCTTGTTTGGACTGGTAATTGGGACAATTTTATTAGGACCACTAGCTGAAGTGCCAGGGGTACTCTGCTCAACATCTGGTTGGACACTTTTATCTTTGTTTATGTCTGGTTTCTTAGTCAAAATGTTGGTTTTTTCTGTTGTCCTTTTGGGCTGACTTTCTGAATTTTTCTTGACAAAAGTATTAATGTTCTTATCCTTTAAGTTGTCTACATTTCCTTTGCTCCTACGATCATACTGTTTGTGTACCTCCATGATTTCATTTTCAAACCCAAATTTATAGTCATCAGAATCTTCATAGCTGTTTATATTTTGATCATAAGAGGAAAAACCTTGTTCTTCCTCAGTGAGGAAGACATCATCCCCACTATCTGATCCAATCAAGTTTACATGAGATTCTTCCAACCTTTCCAACTCCCTATATTCCTCATATTGATCTACATAGTTCTGTTGGAAGGGGGGTCTAATTTGTTGGTCGCTTTCCTTTTGCTTATCTTGATTTTTTTCTCTTCTATAATTTTGATTTCTATTTCTGTTTTGTTTATTTTGAGGTTCTCTTGGTGGCAGTGTCTCATTCAAATTGATCTTTTCAAGCATCCTTTCCACCACTACCTTTACTATATTGTCAATTTTTGTGTCAAAAGCTGAGGTTGAGGGTAGTAGGTCATCATTATAAGTTACCCTCTTCTCTAATCTCAACCTATTTCTTTTCCCGATTATGTTTTCTTCTACACTCAAAGCTCCTTTCTGCATGACTTCTAAGGTTAAGTAATCTCTCCCCCTTAACTCATAAGTCATTTCAAAGATCAAAGCTTTCAGATACCTTGCTAAGGCCATGCCTTGAGGAGGTTTCATGTGAGGTGGGAGAGCATTGTAACACCGTTGAACCTAGGGAGTAACCAATGTCTCCTCCTTTGTTCTCTTCGAGGGACGTTTGGATATTCACTATATCGGCTAGTATTTGGAGAGGATTCTTTTGGAGTTCCCACTGTTGATGAATATATTTGAGAAAGGCAGGTGAAATCGTTTACTGTGTTAGATTTAAGTTTAAACCATCTCTTTATATCCTCCTAAACTTTGGGCGAAGATCCTCATCTTCAAAGTTTCCTCTTCTATATCCATGTAATCAAATGCATCATCCATCCTATCTACATGATGTTGAACTGTTGTAGACTCTTTTCTAGTGAAGTGAGGGATTTTGGATTGGTAATCATTTGGTAAGGGAATTAGAGGTTGTGGTAGCACTAATGGGGCATACCATGTTTCCATGGCTAGAAATAAGGGTGGATTTACAAGAGGTGGGTGTTGGGACTCAGAAATGTCATATTTTCATCCACCTTTTCCTTCACTATTCCTTACATTTCATCATCCCATTAACCTTTCATTACATCATTTTCATAAATATATTTGGGTTTCACCTTCTTATTTTCCATTTTATTCATTTTTGTATTATAAGTGAATTTATGATTAAATATTAGAAAATATACATATTTATATATATATATATATATATCTCAAGAATATGTGAGCTTTGTAATGTGTAGGAAATATGTGAAGGATTAATTCCAAGATACGTCTCAAATATCTCCTCCACCATATTAAGGAGATAATTATTCAAGCCTATTCCTAAGGAGAAGATCATGGAGGATTTGGTTGGCATATCTTATCTAAGATATGTGAGAGATGTGTGGAGGATTCAAAGGGATAATATTTTGTAATAATGGGAAATTAGTTGAGAGTGCTTGAGAGAATATTGGATATGTAATTATGAGATGGTTATCTTCCTCATGTATATAAGAGAGTGCTCTCTCTTCAAAGAGGAAGAGGTTGACAAGTTTAGAAATTCATAAGTTTTTGAGTTTGGAGAAATAGTTTTGTAATTAGGAGAAGGGGATTCTTAGTTTTGAATTCATATTCTTTTATTGTTACGCTTTCATGATTTGTAATTTGATTCTTGTAATATAATTTGAGATAGCTTTATTGTTGTGAGCTCACATATGTTGTTTTTCATTCAATTCTTCACATGTTGTATTTCTTTTCCTTTATGCAATTTCCTGCTTTCCTAGTTAGTGTTTCAATGCCTTTCTAGATTAATTTGATTTCAGTAATTTAGATTAAATTAGTTCCACTTCAGTCCTGCATATATAGTGCATGTGTCTCGTAAGTATACGACCCTCGGATTGACAAATTAAATAGTTGGGTAAAAACTACAACAGAATTAAATGAACATATTTTCGCCCAAACATTTTGGCGTCGTTGCCGGGGAAGGCACGATGGATTGAAGTTTAGTTTGATTTTTCATGCAAGTGTGTTTAGACATGTTCCTAACTCCGAGGTGTTAAGGCGGTAAGACGTGGGGAACAGCCTACGCATCGCATTCGAGATACCGTAACGGGCTCGACCTCTTATGGATCAGGGCATGTAGGGTGTGTTTACATTTATGCAAGTGTGAATTTCAATTTCTACAAGTGTGTTTGATTTTCGCAACTGTGAAGAGTGTTTGATTAAGTTGTGTTTATGAATTCATGGTTCATGGTTGTAATTGAAGAATTCAATTACTAAATTAATGAGCAGTCCTTGTAAGAGGGTTTAATTGAGTATTGAATTCAAGATTATCTCTGTGGTCTTTGTTTTTAATAAATTCAATTTTTAGTGTGCTGATTTGAAAGAGTTTTTGTGAACTAAAACCTTGTAAAAGGATTAAAAACTCAGAAAATTATTAGCACTTTGTTTTTAGAATCTCTTTCAACATGGTTTTATAATGAGTGTCAGCTTGGAACTACTCACTCAGATCCTTGTAGAAGTCAGAATATCCTCTTCCCTGGAAAAGGAGATCTTGACAAGAATTGAAAGTTCAACTACTCCCCAAGAAATAAACGAAGATTCAACAGAATCCTCCATATCTGATGACAAACAATCATTTGAATAGGAGATCAAGGAAGAAGAACAACAGATCAAGGAAGAACAACAGGAGTTACAATATGATCTAAGTGAGAGAAACTGTGCCTATCAAAGCTTTATGGAACAATGGTTCCAGGTAAGTACTAGATTAGATTCATATTTTTATTTTTTAGTTGATTTGCAGTTACAGCAACTAGACTCATTCACTCTCGAATATTTTCATCCATCATTGCTACTGGATATATTGTTGTTACTACTACGTGAATGGCTTCATTGGAAGTTTAATTACACGTAACTAATTTTTTAATTAGTATAGAGTAGGTAGGCTTTCATTTTTAGTTTTTGCTTTCATTTTCAGTTTTGCTTTTACCTAGAATAAGTATGCTCTCCTCTGCGCTTAGTGCGATCGCGAGGATCAGAAAATAGGGATGATTTAGACTAATTTCAGGAATAAATAATTTTTTTGCAATATGCTTGATCAAAAACATCTTTCAATATGCAAATCATTTTCTCCATTTGTTAAAAAAAAAAAAATTAAGTCTAGAGAAAGTTTAGTTTCTTTTAAATTTTAGTTTTTCATTGATTAAAAAAAAAAAAAAAAAAAAACTAACCATTTTTGTTTTTGTAAAGATAGAGTTAATTTCATTTTTTAGACTTTTAATAATAAAATAATAATAATAATAATATTTTTTTTTTTTAAATTTTGAACTAACAATTTTTTTTAAAATAGGATATAATTTCATTGTTTAAAAAAAAAAAAAAATTAAACATTCATGAAAATAAAACAATGCAAAGAAATTTTAATAAAACAATTAAAACAACAAATAAATAAATAAAACAAAACAACGGAAAATAATAAAACAATTAAAACAAAAAAATAAAAACAAATCATAAATATAAAAAAAAAAAAAAAATCAAACATTCAACAACGCAAGAGCATTAAACAGCGAACCCTATCTTAAAAAAAAAAAAACAAGAACAGTCAATAGTGTACGGTAGGAATTTTGAAAGGTTCAAGATGGAACATTCAAGGCTGCATCAACAGTCAACAAGAATCGCAGATTCTTCCGTTGTGCATTTCCGCATCGATGATTTGTGAAAGACGCTAGATCACCATTAGACTGCTCCAGAAACGTAAGATTGGCAAAGTTGCCTTACCATGCACCATTATCCACCCATCTCTCCAACCACTATTCATAAACCTGCAATCTGCAACAACAAACCAAAACGATAAGCAACAAATAAATGAAAGCACAATAAACTAAAACATAATTCTTATTTATTTGTTTACATATTTCGAAAGATGGGATTCTCTTCCGTCATTAATTCTCACACCTAATTTGGGATACTATGTGGATTTTGATTAAAAAAATATCGGCCAAAATCCACGGGTTGTTACATTGGCATCTCAAGATAGTAGGAATGAATTCCCATCAGTATCACTATTTTTATGGATTCGCCTTCCTAAATTGAAATTAAATGATTGAGACTAAATGATTATCTTACCTTGGGGATTTCGATGTGCAGCTAGAGAGAATCAATGTGTATTACAATGAGGCAAGCAAAGGGAGGTATGTGCCTAGGGTTGTGCTGATGGATCTGGAGCCTGGAACTATTGATAGTGTTAGATCAGGTGACTATGGCCAGATATTCAGGCCTGATAACTTTGTATTCGGCCAGAGTGGGGCTGGAAATAATTGGGCCAAGGGCCATTACACTGAGGGCGCTAAGCTCATTGATGGAGTATTGGATGTTGTTAGAAAAGAGGCCGAAAACTGTGACTACCTTTAAGGATTTTAAGTATGCCACTCTCTTGGATTAGTGCATTAGTTAGTTGAGAATGCAGATGAATCCATGGTTCTTGACAATGAAGCTCTGTACGATATTTGCTTCAGAACATTAAAGCTCACAACTCCTACATTTGGAGACCTTAATCATTTTATTTCAGCAACCATGAGCGGGGTAACCTGTTGTTTACACTTCCCAGGGCAGCTGAACTCTGATCTCCGCAAGCTGGCAGTGAATATCATCCCCTTCCCTCGTCTCGATTTTTTTTTGTGGTTGGTTTTGTGCCACTGACATCAAGGGGGTCCAAAGTTAATCGTGCACTAACTGTTCCTGAGCTCACCCAATAGATGTGGGATTCCAAGAATATGATGTGTGCAGCTGATCCTCGTCACGGCTGTTATCTAACAGCATCTGCCATATTCAGAGGAAGAATGAGCACCAAGGAAGTAGATGAACAGATGTTGAACGTGAAGAACAAGAATTCATCCTATTTTGTTGAGTGCATACCGAAAAATGTCAAGTCAAGTGTCTGAGATATATCTCCAAAAGGGTTGAAGATGTCGTCTACGTTCATTGGCAATTCAGGAAATGTTTAGATGCGTGAGTGAGAAATTCATGTCTATGTTCAGGAGAAAGCCTTTCTTGCACTGGTACACTGGTGAAGGTATGGATGAGATGGAGTTTACAGAGGCTGAGAGCAACATGAATAATTTGGTTTCAGAATACTAGCAATATCAAGATGCCGCTGCAGATGAGGCGGCAGTGAAGAAAATAGAGGAAATCGCCATGGTCGAAGGTGTAGATTGTATTCAAATGGGTCCAACGGATTTGAGTGACAGTATGGGGTTTTTGAAAGATTTGGGGAACAAGAGGGCTAAAGATATGTTGCAAAGGGCTTCGCAATGCCGCACGATCCGCCCAGTGAGCTTCAGCAACGTGGGTATCATATGGTGTCCGGTGCTCTTGATATTGGGTTGTTCAGGGATGCGGCGCTCACTGATCTGAGGAAGCATAAGAGTAATGGGGTGGAGACTGAGGATTATATTGAACAAGTCGAGGTTTTGGATGCGGAGAGAGAATTGGAGGCCGAGAAGCTACATGGGTGAATTCTAGGGCTACATTGCATGTTGGGGATACATAGTTCGCCAGTTGGGTTACAGAGGATTGGGTTGACTTCTAGCTAGCAGGCACCCAACTGGACCTGAATTTTTGCAGGTAATGCATACGAGTCTATCCAACATAGTGTAGAGTGATATAAATACTGCACCTTGGTTCAATGGTAGTCTGTCACACACATAAAACTCAATGGTATATTTCAACGATATGGTTGATCATAGCGATGGGTTGAAACTTTATATAATCTATCACAATAGTTTCACGAGGAATTAGAGACTTATGTAGTGTTTTGTATATTTCAACGATATGGCTGATCATAGCCATGGGATAAACTTTATATAATTTATCACAATAGTTTCACTAGGTAAAAAAAAATAAAAAATAAAAAAATAAAAATAAAAATAATAAAATTGTTTTGATTTATTTGTTGGTTTAAAAAAGAAAAAGAAAAATCAACATAAATAATAAATTTAAAACAAAATAAAATAAAATAAATTTCCCTCATTCATTTACATAAAAATTCATAAAAACTCACTACTCGTTCCCCAACAAATACAAAAGCCTTTTCAAATGTTTTAAATCAATTTTCCTGCAAACCAATAAAAACATTTTGAAAAAGTATTGCACAATTAATGAGTACATTGCATGGGGACATGCAATATTTCTAGATTGGGGGGAGTAAAAGTATGTTGGATTTTATCATTTATTTTAAAGTGAATTTGTGGGAAAAAGTTAGGATGCATATACTAACAAGTGAAATGAGATTGGTGTTATGTGTAGGTCAACAAGAAGCTTATGCAGAAAGCTCAACATTACGATGCGACACCTTTTTCATCCACAATTAGTATAACTTCAAAAAAAAAAAAAATGGACATTTCATAAATTCTTGAAAATAAGCTGATTTGTTTTTGAGTCACTTCATACAGGAATGATCGATGGGGATCGCACACAAAGGTGAAAATTTTTATGCAGGAATGGTGCTAAGTTTTGCAGAGTTGAAGACAATGCAAAAGTGATTTTTCGAAATCACAATGAAACATGCATCATTGGACGCTTGAAGGAACTAATTCTTCACAACACATATCATGACATTTTCCACTACACAAAAAATCCTTTTGCGTCGTGATTACTCACCTTTTTCCTTCCAAATGCCTAGACCATCCTTATGTTGCAGCCCATCTTCTATTACCTTATCTTTCACGACTTCATGCACGCCTATTTTTCTGAATCGCATACATTCCTTTATCATTTTCAGTTTATTGCCTTCTAGTTTGCCTTCTGAATAAAACTTATTCCCTTTTCATGATTACATTGCCTTGTTTCCTTGCCATGTTGATTCACACTGCTTGTCTGTGAGTTCTTTCCATTTATAGTCCTACCACATCTTTTTGTACAAACTCGCGTTGACTAATGTGGGATTCCTTAAGGCCCACCTTTCAACAAGTCTTGCCCCATCGACATCAGCACCTTATCTGGGAAATAGACTAGATTTCCTTTTGGGTACCTTGAGACTTGCATGCCTCAATGGCAAGTTCTCTCGCTGACAATCATGGGAATACATCAATGTCCCTTGATCGTCAGATCTTGAAAATGGCTCAACGTCAACCCCTTTATTCACATTTCGCAAGATGTACTCGGGTACCTTGGCACTAATTGACATCAATGGTGAGTTTGCCTCGCATTGGTTAACAGCATGCATCAATGGCCGGTAATCCAATGATCTCTTTTCATGCTTGACATCAACACATTCTTTCGCATGATTAGACTTGTACCATCAGTTTTGTAGCAGACGAAGACTATACACTTTTTCACGACTCCCTCAGCGGTTACAGAAACATGAATTCTAATCTATGACAATACCACAGTTCCACTTTCAGCGTTTATCTTTTCCATGATTCAGCATCAGCATTTCAGATTTCTTCATTTCCCAGGATCCAGTTACAACAACATAAGTCACATTTTACTGATCCAGCAGCAGCAGCAGCAGCTACATTCCTATTGCATAGTTCATCATTCTTGGGTAAGTAGAGGTATGTTGTTTTCTAATATTTAATCATGCAATTCCTTATATGCTAACTTGAATATTTTGGAAAATTCCCTCACCATGCTACATTTCCTTTCATGAGCCATGCCAAGTTGCATGACGACGTGCAACTAATTCCGCTGGGGAGGGGGAACTATATTCGCTACATATTCACTACCATGATTCCATTTCTTCACCACTATCACTCCATTTTTTTTCTCATTTACCATTCACCAATATTTATTTTCCAATGATACTTTGTTGCACTTTGCTTCATACGCATTAAAATACATATTGGCATGCTTCATTAATATTACAAAATGGATTTCTTATGCACATTATGATTTCCAGTGAGTGTTTACATTATTATTGCAGCAAGAGAATAGAAAACGAAATGAATGTTGTTAACACAAGAACCAACATTCTTTGTATTCATGAGAACCAACCAAAAGAAAAGAGAACAGAAAACGAAATGAATGTTGTTAACACAAAAACCAACATTCTTTGTATTCATGGTTGTCACACAAGAACCAACCATAAGAAAATGTAAGTTGTTACTCATGTCTTTCACATATCCTGGAAACATTCATTATTAAAATACATCATCATGTAAAGCCAAAGTTCAAGATGCCAAATTTTCTTAAAGAGACCCATGCATGGTTGCATGAGGACATGCAACAAGTTCAGTTGGGGAGGATGTTGGGTCTCAGAAATGTCATATTTTCATCCACCTTTTCCTTCACTATTCCTTACATTTCATCATCCCATTAACCTTTCATTACATCACTTTCATAAATATATTTGGGTTTCACCTTCTTATTTTCCACTTTATTCATTTTTGTATTATAAGTGAATTTATGATTAAACATTATAAAATATACATATTTTTATATATATCTCTCAAGAATATGTGAGCTTTGTAATGTGT
Organism: Pinus albicaulis; assembly: GCA_034641835.2. Classification (NCBI taxonomy): domain Eukaryota; kingdom Viridiplantae; phylum Streptophyta; class Pinopsida; order Pinales; family Pinaceae; genus Pinus; species Pinus albicaulis. The sequence goes on along the minus strand of CM076579.1, from coordinate 822,783,268 downwards.
AGGAAATATGTGAAGGATTAATTCCAAGATACGTCCCAAATATCTCCTCCACCATATTAAGGAGATAATTATTCAAGCCTATTCCTAAGGAGAAGATCATGGAGGATTTTGTTGGCATATCTTATCCAAGATATGTGAGAGATGTGTGGAGGATTCAAAGGGATAATATTTTGTAATAATGGGAAATTAGTTGAGAGTGCTTGAGAGAATATTGGATATGTAATTATGAGATGGTTATCTTCCTCATGTATATAAGAGAGTGATCTCTCTTCAAAGAGGAAGAGGTTGACAAGTTTAGAAATTCATAAGTTTTTGAGTTTGGAGAAATAGTTTTGTAATTAGGAGAAGGGGATTCTTAGTTTTGAATTCATATTCTTTTATTGTTACGCTTTCATGATTTGTAATTTGATTCTTGTAATATAATTTGAGATAGCTTCATTGTTGTGAGCTCACATATGTTGTTTGTCATTCAATTCTTCACATGTTGTATTGCTTTTTTTTTCCTTATGCAATTTCCTGCTTTCCTAGTTAGTGTTTCAATGCCTTCCTAGATTAATTTGATTTCAGTAATTTAGATTAAAATAGTTCCACTTCGGTCCTGCATATATATTGCATGTGCCTCGTAAGCCTACGAACCTCGTATTGACAAATTAAATAGTTGGGTAAGTACTACAACAGAATTAAACGAACATATTTTCACCCAAACATTGGGTTTACAAAAAATGGCTAAAATGGAGTGTTTTGGACAGTGGATGTTGGATGGATAGATGTGGATGTACCAGGGATAGATTATTGAGCTGATATTGGATGAGAGACACCTAAATTGAGAAGGAAATGTAAATCAGGTGGTGTGGTTTCTCTACTACAAGGTTGTTCACTTTGTTCTAGGGATGAAAGTGAAGACTCGGAGTCTATATGAACTATATCATCAAGTGACCTAGTTCTAAAAGGATTTCTTAAGTCAACTTGTGATTGGTGTAGAGCTGCAAGATTTTTAGGAACTGAATTAGCTCTCAAGGGTGATCTGAAAACAATTGAAAATTTAATCTTAGGAGACTCCCTAAGTATACTTTCAAGGTTTTCAACTATTTCCGATGGGTTTGGGTTAGGGTAGGCTCTAGTATGAATCTTTCTAGGAGCCACTATGTTATGTTTTTCAGACCTAGCTAAAAGAAAATTTTAACCAAATATGACAATCTTTAAGAGGCTAACTGATCTTTTCAGAAGAAGGAAAATTTTAATGTTAAAGCCTTCTAACTGAGTTTGTATGATTGCTATAAAGACTTGGGGTCTTCCCAGTGGAGTCTTAAGGTCTTTTTTTAGGATTATGGAGTCACAAGGTGGAAATTTTTAGCTCTTTTGGAGGTAAAAGGTTTTATGGTCCACCACCAAGTTTATTATGAGACCAAACTGAAATGTTTTTTTTTTGGGTTTTTTTGAGTTATTTCGGTCTTATGGGTTAAGAGAGTGTTCTAAGTTTGATTTCGCACTTAGCTAAGGTGTTAAAGAAAAAGAGTTTACTCTTATGGCTTGGTAACTGGTTCCTTCAAGGTTTGATAAGGTTTTATGAGAATCCTAAGGGTTACTTAGTTTGTCACTGATTCAAAAGGTCTTATCATGATTACCATCGCTTGGTAGTGCTTCAGGGAGGTTACTTATGTTATACTAGATAGTGAGTGTTTTGTTTTAAATATTTTACTCAGGGTCCCACCGTGATCGCCATTATGTTGGTGTCCCATGTTTTGATAGTTTGTCAAATCAAAAGACAAGGCAACATCAGAACCAATCTTTAGAGTTCCAGGATCTAGTCCTCCTGTTCTCACAGAGGGATCTCTCAAATGTTCATTTGTAGAGGTTTATCTTGTGTGCTTAGAGTATTTATTTTAGACTAGTTATCAAGTGCAAGTGTTTGTTTGTTTATTCGGTTGAATTGATACAACAGAACATGAAAGGTCTAGGAAGGATAGATAGAAAGAGGAAATGTTAGCTTTATTGGGACATGGAGTCAAAATAAGGTCATGACAAACTTATTAATGGATATGGGATATCAAAGGGAAAATCTAACTTGGCCGCAGGATCCTTTGGTTTGGGAATGAGATGGACATCAATGTTTTGGAAAGAGAAGTTTAATTCTCAACAAAGGGAATTTGAAAACACAATTTCAACAATAAAGAGCTTTCTGATAGACAGGGCTAACCATGAATTTTACAAATCACACCTTTAAGCAAACAATGATTTCAAAACAACTTTTAAAATGAAATCTAAGATTCGGGGAACACCCTATTTCCTCAAATATTTTATTTTAAATGACTTATAAAACATAAAAGATTCACTGATAACTGCAGCCATAGAAGAGGGAACACCTAACACATCTATGATTACAACTATAAAAACCTTCAAGGCAACTGTTTAAGTAAGGACAAAGGGCAAGATCAGAAAAAACCTCCTTGATTCACTGTAAACAATAACTTCAAAGGGAGACTTCAATAACAGTTTTTAAGTGGCAGCAGACAAGCAAGGAAAACCATAAATCATGCTAAAACCAACTATTCGAAATATTAAGCAAATAAATGATCATGAAGACTAAAGAGGGAGACTAAAGAATCTAAAATAATTCAGTAGAAGAAAACATAAAACAGTGAAGGATGAACAGGTCTAAGGTGCTTCCAAGAGTCATTTCTTAGCCTAAAACTTTCAACCTACCGTAGTAAGAAATTATGGAACAGAATGAAAACAGGAGAAAACATTAAACAGTATAGAATACTTCACCAACAACCAAGCTCATGGATCCACTGATAGAGCCTTCTCAGGAATAACCATGCAACAACATCATCTAGGCTTCCAAGACTTCAATTTATTCTTCAACTTCAACAGACTATGTATTATTTCAAAGAGTTTCAGTATAACAACTAGTGATCAACCAACAACCAACCTCGATCTCATCTTCTTCAGAATTATTTATAGAAGAAATGAGGAGGTGAAATGGGATAAAATATCTTCTAAGTTCAATTAATACAGTTTACTGTCTCTCAGCCTTTGAGGGGCTTAATGGAGAACATTTTGATATTTATCCTGTATTAATTGGTTTTCATTAACTATTAAGCTTGTTGGAAATGAATTTGTTGACTTTAAGGCTCTTTGTTATCCTTATAATAACTTTTGCTGACAGTTTACAATAAGTTCCTTTGGTCGGATTAACTGTTCAGCCGTATTGATGCAAATTCTCCTGGTCTGGTAATAAATTGACATCCTTTTGATTACTTTGAGGTTGTAGGTGGCTCTGTGGTAGCTGGGGGATTCAATTTTCCCCTGATGTGGCAGCGTAGGCTTTTCGAACTGATAGATATTTATTGTTTTAACCTAAAACACCTTTAATATACTTGAATTCTATGTTTTAGGCTTAATGAAGCCTAATCTCTGTCTTCTGGTCTTCAAACTTTCTTTAATCGTGAATCAGGTCTTTGATTTAGTCGAATTAATGTCTTAATCCCTCCAGATTGTGTTAACAGTCTTCAAAATATTTTTCCATGTTGATTCCATGCTCTTGGTCTGATACTCTTTTATTATATTAATCTTCACTATGTCTTGTTGATGTGCAGACCCGTGGAGGGCTCTTATGGTATCAGTGCTCATGATGCGCCGACAGAGCGTGGCATTGAAACCTTTTAAATGGATACCTTTTAATAAACAAGGCCTGAAGGACCGTCATCATTTGGCTTTAATTTTCCATTTAAAATATTAGAAATCCACCAGATCCTGCAAAAAACACACATTTATTATAAAATCCTGCGTTTATTGGGTAAACCTGCTTCATAGGTCGCGTATTAGGTCACAGTCGTTGGATGAAAAAATCCAACGGTGGAGTTTTGCTTGCGGGGATCAAAGAAGGCGATTGGAAGAATGGTGCATAGGATTAAGTCCGGGCCATAGATTTTTTTTAATCGACGGTCAAGATTAATCGGGGCAATAATAATGTGAAGGAGTCACATTATAGAAACATGGCTGAAATTACAAGGAAAAGAGGTTAAAAAACATTTGGGGGAGAAAAATGCATTAAAAGGGAGAATGGGATTCAAAAAAAATTTGGACCGTCGGATGCGACTAGACCCACAAAGATCGACGTTGGATATTAAATCGGGAGATCGGCGATCGGGGCGAACAAACAAACGCGCCCGATGACAATTTGTGATGCGATGAAATGTAGATCATCGATCTACAGGTCAGATAGACGACGGGAGATGCATCGGGGGATCGCAATCGGCAATTGGAGGTGAGTTGATGCGATCGGCGGATCGCAATCAACAATCAGAGGTGAGGTGATGCGATCAACACAATCGGAGAAAGGCCGACGCGATTGTGCAAACAGGCCATCGCAATCAGAGGTGGGGAAAACATTAAAACACATCCAAAGGAAAACTTCCTATGCGATGGGCGCCCGGTTGCGGGGTCTGGTCTATATGGAACATTAATAGGCCCAAGGCTTATGTGTATATGGGCCAATCAAGATCGGGACTTTGGGCTTGGGCTATTCAATCAGCCCATTAAAAACTTCTGATGCAATGTTCTATCCATCGTTGATCGGTTCCTAAGATCAACGGTTCTCTTTATGCAATAGCACGAACCGGCGGGTTTAAATTAAAACATAGGAAAGAGTGGGTTTAATGTTTTTACAAAGGGAAAAATGCATCGGAGATGGTTTATTATAAGGTTTAAGCGCTGGATGCGGGCTCGAGGGTTATATGAAGCGGTGATTGGATCGGGACTTAGTACTCAGGGCTTAATCACATCGGAACCTCCGTGAAGAATAAAGACTTGCGCTCGTTGATTCATTTCCGATGCGATAAGTGCTGAGGGGACTAGCGCCTGGTTTTTATGGCAAGGGCACATGTGGAGAAGTAGTTAGGGGGCTTATTCGAAGGGGGTTAAAGCCTGAAACATAAAACATGGATTTTTATGGTTTTTCAATGTTTTCAAAGGGATTCGAGGGTTTCGGTAAGGCTTAAAAGTGAGTTTTAAACCTTATATAATGGATTTTCATGAATGGAAGAAGGGAACTCATGAAAAATAGAGGATTTTTATGGGAAGAAAGGGGTAGAAAGTGAAGGTTAGTTTTGTGGTGGGAGGAGGGAAAAAAGGTCTTTGAAACAATATTTTTACTTATGGAAACAACAGAATTTCAGAGTATGAAATGGAAACAATAGTGAAGATTTAAGACTAATGACCAGATGCCTTCATGAGTCTTCAAGAGGTAACACTTTTTGCAATAAAATATGTCCCTTGAAGGCTCCAAAATCATTTAGCCACCATTTGGTATGACAAATTTTATTGGTGGCTAACAACTTGTATGCTTCTAGGGTTTCGATTTTAGGCTAGTTTCTAAGTGTAGGGTTTATTGCTTGTTTTGGTTGGGTAAGATGATCAAGTAGAAATAGGTGGAGTGAGAGGTATTCAACTAATTTTTCTATGGAGTCTATGAAAGTCATGGATATCTCAATAATGAAATCAGATGCATAACAGGGGAAAATATAGCCTGGTCAAATGGATCTATAAGGCATGTGTGAAGTGAAATGAACAATAATTTGGTGAACAAAGTAGGTGTGTAAGGGCAGTGAAGAATCATTAAACAAATACCTTTTAAATAAGATGTCTCAAATACTAATCAACATAACATAATCATAAGGCAGGGCAAACCAATAGCTCTTAGATTATAATTTAAGCAAATAAACACTCAAGACGAACAATTCCAATGAAATGTAGAAGGTGAGAAACTCATTTAACTTCTAGTGATTTCACCTTCAAGGTTAGAAAACGTTCAAGAAAACAAATAACTTTAATCAATGAAGAGGGAACACCTAAACATCAATGATTAAGCTACAAATAATCTTTAAGGAAACTTCTCAAGCATGGACAAAGGGCATGATCAAAACATGGCCTCTTTGGCTAAAACCTAACAAGTAATACTTCAAAGAGAGATTCCAAAATAGAGTTTAAATAGCATCAAATAGGCAGGGATAACCATAAAACATATTTGAAACTACTGTATTGAACGATTTTTGGAATAAACAAGCATAGATAGATCTAAGGAGCAGTTAAGAATTCCCTAAACAAATCTAGCAGGGGAAAACATAAAGACAATAGACAACAGGAAGGACCAAGGTGCCTCCAACAACATTTCTTGGCCTATAATCTTATGTTCTATTGCAGCATAGAAGGATGGAAACATAATGAAAACATGAGAAAAGAAAACATGAAAGAGAATCACTTCACAAATAACCAAGCTCAGGGATCCTGCAAGCTATCCAACTTCATCATCAATCAAAGCAATCAATTCAAAAACTCCACAAGACCAATTTCTTCTTCAAGCTCAAGAAAACCATATATTTCTCTCAAAACTCATCAAATGCCAACATTTACAATGGAACCCTCATGATCTATTTATCTTAGCAAGAGAGGAGGTGGAAACCATAAGAGGCTTCTAGAAACCCTAATTTCATCATAAATGTCATTTATGTGCTTGAAGACCATGCAAGGCCCAAGACACATAATATCTAAGGTAATAAATGAAATATAACATAACATAACTCCTCAATCAAATCTGGAGTGATTTTCCCAAGAAAAAATTAAAAAGTAATTTTTCCATCAGTTTGTGTGTTTTGTTGACTTTTTGGCCAAAAACACACAATGTTATCCATAAGCGCAGCGCCACATTGGGCAGAAAATAGGTCCTATTGCAGGCAAGTTTTAGGGGCCGTCCTGATGTCAAATTTTTCTCTGTGATAGCTCGTTGGAAAGCTTGTTGCGTCCTCTTTCTAGATATGCCTTTTATTTTTTTATTTAGCACATGAAACCTATTTAAAAAGTTAAATCCCCAATACTACTATGACCGCAGTGCCAGGCCTGAAAAGGAGGCAGAATGGTGAAAAATGAGGTGTTTTTTGACCTTTTGAGGGGTCAAAAATACTCCAATTTCTGTGAAATTTGGTGAGAATAGTGTGGGCCATGAGGAATCCAAAAATGTATATTTTTCCCTTTGAGGATGCTTGAGGGAAAAGCGTAGTGCCTTTTGCAGAGGGAATTTTGAGGCCTTCTCATTGTCAAAATTGGGCCCATGATAGCTTGTTGGAAATATTAGCCTATATAATTTCCAAATATACCAATTTTTCTCTTATTGGAGTTGCTTTTCGCTGTCAAATGTTGATTCTCCCAAGACTGGTCAAAAAATGCTGAATGATGGTGCAAAAATGTAGAGTGCTGGTGCAGAAAACCTTTGGAAGCCTTCCTTAACTCCAAATTGAGCTCATGATAGCTCATTGGAAATATATTATAGTCTTCTTTCCAAATATACCTTTTTGTCTCTAATTGGAGTCAATTTGACCCGTCAAAAGTTGATTCTCCCAAGACTGGTAAACAAGTGTTGAATGATGGTGCAGAAATGTAGAGTGTTGGTGCAGACAACATTTGGATGCCTTCCTCAATTCCAAATTGAACTCATGATAGCGCATTGGAATTATATTCCAGTCTAGGTGTCTTTTGACCCATCAAGTAAGTCATTTGGATACTCCATCAATGAGAAAACTTGATTTTCCCAAGGTCACTCCAAAGGTGCAACAATTCTCCCGTGACATATGTATTTTTGAAATTTCTACCAAAAAATGATATCCATGTAAAATCAAAAGGAGATGTTTCTTCTTGGACCTATTATGGAAAAAAACCTCTGTCTCTTTTGTCAAATTCATCTTTGTTTGGTCATAAACATACTTTGAAGCAAAATTGGCCCTAGGTGTGGCAAATGATTTGTCCTTTGGAATGAATTCTTGGAAAACGATGGAAGCATGATGTTTATGAGTTGGTATGGATTTATACTTGCTGATATGATCTATAATATGTATCCTTTTCTCTTATGACTCATTTCCATAGCAAACCCTAGCTTATTTGGAAGAGGATATTTGGGTTTGGTGTAGGGAATTTAGGACTGCCTTGTAGAGACAGGGGAATGAAGATGTTAAGTGTTGTCTAAATTCTTGGGGAAATTTTGGGCGCTAGGGATAGATGTTAGAGAGTACGGGAAAGTGGAATTTCAAGGATTGAGTGAGGGGAAGGGTTCCAAAAAGGAAGAACACAGGCCTAGTCTCAAAAAGTGTCAAATAGTGGCAATAGACTAGGTTTTGTAGAAAAATGATGATTTTGGAGATAGGAGTGATGGGAAGTATTTATGAAGGTATATTAAGGATAGGTGAATGTGTAAGTGCATCAGGATACAAGCCTTGTTGATGATTTAGCCATGGAAGTCACGAAACAAGGAAAATTTCCCTCAAAAACCCTAGTTTTCCTGTCTCCCTTGCTGCAAGATGTCATCATTGAGTAGTAGACCTCTTACCTTATCAATTTCTTCTATTGGTTGGCCTCTTATTACTTCTGCAAAAGTGTCAAGATAGCCCATTACCTTATGTGCAGACTTTTAAACTGAATGGTAGTCTTTTTGGAGATGATGACCTTGAAACACATGAAACCCTAATTGACCTAGTGGGGATTCTTTGACCTCTCTTTGACTGAAAATTGGTTTGGAATCTTCAAATGTAAAAACAGAGTATTGAAAAAGTGGTGTATTGAAGATCCAAAATCCAATGTACTTGATTTATCTAAAGAGTCTACAGAGATAGTTTAGAGACCATTAATGCTTAAGGAACTTGGGGATCATGGGCATGAGTTAGGCTTGTAGGAAACTGTAGATGGAAAATGGAGTTATGAGAAAGGAAAAAACAGAGATATGAGGTTATAGGTGGGAAAATAGGATGTAGATGAGTGGCATAAGCCCATGAGGGGTCTTTTAGAAGTGGTAGGTTGACCATGGAATGACCAAATAGTGGAATAGTGAAAATTTTGTTCTAAGGATAATGAAGGCAGTGAGATTTATCAAACTCACAATATTCAAGAATCTTGCTTTTAGAAATCTAGAACCAATATATAGTCATCTACAGATAGTAAAAATTATGGATGACTAACAGTGGCTCCACTTGGGGAGGGAAGTTCCTTTTCGGGAGGTGTCCAGAACCTCAGAGTTCAGATCTCTGAGCTTTGAAGACCAGTGCCTTACTTGCACTTTGCAGATCTTTCTTTCTTCATTTGCTGATGTTCTTTTGAAGCTATGATCTCATAATCTGAAAAGACATGTTTTCTTCAACCTCTTTCCTACCTACCCATCTTACTTGGCCTAGCATTTTTTCTTAACTTAGGTGCACTTGGACTGGCAAACCCTTGACATCATTTTATTTTGAAAGCATAAAAGACTATATATTTCTACCCTTATTACTTCCAAGAGTTCAGATTATTCTACTGAACTCTCTTATTATCTACCTATTCTAATCATTTGTCAAGATTACGCTGTTTGAAAAACTTCATTCTCTAAGCTATTGACATGAAATTGAAAAGATGGTTCAAATCAGGATTAGGCAATCTGACTTACCATGGGTTGTGGCATTAGGAAAAGCTGCACACAAACATTATTTTTGTACAAAAAAAAATAGAAATCATGAGGGCTGTGATTTATCATTTGTTAAGCTTCCTCATCTTTCTCTTTGGTTCAGATTTGAGCATGGAGAACCAGTGTCTTTTCTTCCTAATCTATTCCTAATGACAAGTCAAGTTTGAATTATTTGAAAAGCTCTTTTTCACTAACTTATCAACAACAACAAAAACATATTCAGCCATGATTAGGTTAGATGACTGAACAAGATCTTATTTTGAGCAAGTAGTGGCATTTAGGCTTGCACACTTTCAGTATTACTATTTTTTGGGTATGGAGTTGTACCTGTTTTTCAAATCTGCACTCTTTGTCTTCTTTTCTCTGTTTTTTTTTTGTTTTTTGCATCGACATTTTACAAAACTAGAAAGATGATCATAGTGTTGAGCTTATTTGCATTCCTATCTATCATAATCTAACTTATACATGATATACATTCAGCTGGTTAACTCTCTTTTCCAATACAACCTATCAAGCAGATGATTCCATGAGGGATCTTGGTTCAGCTCTTTGAGGGTTTTGAAAAAATCAAAAGGCCACTCCCACCTCACTTGTGTTTGAACAGTAGTGCCTAAAATTTTCTTTAAACCTTGCATCAAAATTCTCTTAACATATTTCACTTCCTCTTCAAATGTCTCTAATAAATCAACAAAGGGATCTTGAAACTAGGGAAAATTTTAGGGGCTAATATTCGCATGTGGGCTAATTTTCAATGTTTTTTCAAAAAAAAAGATTCGCCAATTTCCATTTTTTTGTAAAATGATTTGCCCGAATTTTATAGTACTCCATTATTTTACCTTGAAAATCGCCAAAATATTGTATTTAGTAATATAAAATCGTTGGGAATATATATATTTCTACAAAAATATCGCCAAAAATTTTACAATTTGCATAATAGGGACTAGTAAGATTTGCCAAGGTTTCTAAACTTTAAGATAAACTTCCATCCTTAAAATTTCCCCTGCTTAAAACAATACCTGAATGTGAGGATTTAGAAAATGAGCTTGATCCAAGACTACTTCTTCCTCCACTTAGCTGAATTTGGGACTCTTTTGGGAAAGACACTCCACCTCCTCCTCATGATCATCTACACTATCAGACTCATCATATATTGCAATGTTTTCCTCTGAAAAACACGATGTGCTTTGATAGAGTGAGTTGAATTTTGCATGAAGGCCATCATTTTGATGAGTAGGAGCACTCTTTGGGAATAAATCTTCTTGAGAAGGCAGTGCAACAACTCTTATGTGATTATCAACTTTTAGGCCTTCATTTGCAATTTTTAATTCAATGAAACTTAGTGGCTACAAATCTGGAGTTAAGGATGATTCCATGTCCCAAATTATTTCCTCAACCATTTCAAAAAAAGGCTTCTTATTGATTTCCTCAACCTGATTTTCCCAAGGTAACTCCAAAAGTGCAACAATTCTCCCGTGACATATGTATTTTTGACATTGCTCCCAAACCATGATACTTATGTAAAATATGAAGGATTTTTTTCTTATTAAGCCTATTATGGAAAAAAACCTCTCTCATGTTTTTCAAATTCATCTCTGTGTGGTCAGAAACATAGTTTGAAGCAAAACTGGCCCTAGGTGTGGCAAATGATTTTTCCTTTGGAATGAATTCTTGGAAAATGATAGAGGCATGATGTTTATGAGTTGGTATGGATTTATACTTGCTGATATGATCTATCATATGTATAATTTTCTCTTATGCGTCCTTTCCATAGCAAACCCTAGCTTAGTTGGAAGAGGAAATTAGAGTTTGGTGTAGGTGATTTAGGACTTCCTTGTAGAGGGAGGGGAATGCAGAGGGCAAGGGATTTCTAAATTCTTGTGGAAATTTTGGTAAATAGGGATAGATGTTAAAGAGTAGGGGAAAGTGGAATTTCAAGGATTGAGTGAGGGGAAGGGGTCCAAAAGGGCAAAACAGAGGCCTAGTATCAAAAAGTATCAAATTGTGGCAATTGACTAGGTTTTGTAGAAAAATTATGAGTTTGTGGGATAGGAGTGATGGGAAGTGCTTATGAAGGTATATTAAGGATAGGGGAAGGTGTAAGAGCATCATGATACAACCCTTGTTGATAATTTAACCATGGAAGTGATGAAACCAAGAAAATTTCCCTCAAAAACCCTAGTTTTCCTATCCCCCTTGCTACAAGATGTCATCATTGAGTAGCAGACCTCTTACCTTATCAATTTATTTTGCTGGTTGGCCTCTTATTACTTCTGAAAAAGTGTCAAGATAGCCCATTACCTTATGTGTAGACTTTGAAGCTGAATGGTAGTCTTTTTGGAGATGATGGCCTTGAAACACATGAAACCCCAATTAACCTAGTGGGGATTCTTTGATCTCTCTTTGACTGAAAATTGGTTTGCAACATTCAAGTGTAACAACATAGTATTGACAAAGTGGTGTATTGAAGATCCAAAATCCAATGTACTTTTTTTATCTAAAGAGTGTACAGAGATAGTTTAGAAACCATCAATGCTTGAGGAAGTTGGGGATCATGGGCATGAGTTAGGCTTGTAGGAAACCCTAGATGGAAAATGGAGTAATTGGCAAGGAAAAAATAGAGTGATGAGGTTAAAGGTGGTAAAATAGGATGTAGATGAGTTTCATAATTCCATAAGGGGTCTTTTAGAAGTGGTAGGTTGACCATGGAATGACCAAATAATGGAATAGTGAAAATTTTGTTCTAAGGATAACGAAGGCACTGAGATTTCTAAAACTCACAATTTCAGGAATCTTGTTTTTAGAAATCTAGAACCAATCTATAGTCATCTACAGATAGTAAAAATTATGGATGACTAACAACATTAACCTTAACCTTATCCTTACCCTAACCTTAACCTTATCTTACCCATAACCTAACCTTAATCTTGACCTTAAATTTACCCTGAACTTAACCTCAGCCTTAACCTTAACCTTAACCTAACCTTAACCTTAACCTTAACTTTAACTATAACCTAAATCTAACCTTGACCAAACCCTAAGGTTAGGTTAAGGGTAAGATAAGGTTAAGGTTAAGGTTAAGGTGAAGGTTAGGTTAAGGGCAAAGTCAAGGTTAAGGTAAAGTTAAGGTTAAGGTTAGGTTAAGGCTAAGGTTATGGTTAGGGGAAGGTTTAAGTTAGGTTAAGGGGGTAAGGTTAAAGTTGAGGTTAAGGTTAAGGTTAAGGTTAAGGGTTTGGTCAAGGTTAGGGTTAGGTTATAGTTAAGGTCAAGGTTAAGGTTAATATAAAGTTAAGTTTAAGTTAGGTTAAGTTAAGGTTAAGGGTAAGGTTAAGGTTAAGGGTTTGGTCAAGGTTAGGGTTAGGTTATAGTTAAGGTCAAGGTTAAGGTTAAGTTAAGGGTAAAGTTAAGGTTAAGGTTAAGGTTAAGGTTAAAGTTAAGGTTAAGGTTATGGTTATGGGAAGGTTAAGGTTAAGGTTAAGGTTAAGGTTTGGTCAAGTTAGGGTTAGGTTATAACTAAGGTCAAGTTTAAGGTTAGGTTAAGGGTAAAGTCAAGGTTAAGGTGAGGTTAGGTTAAGATTAGGTTAAGGGTAAATTTAAGGTTAAGGTTAAGGGTTTGAAAAGGTTAGGGTTAGGTGTTACAGGTTTAGTCAGGTTAAGGTTAAGGTTAAGGGTTTTGTCAAGGATAGGGTTAGGTTGTAGTTAAGGTCAAGGTTAGGGTTATGTTATAGTGAAGCTTAAGGTTATGGTTATGGTTTAGTTATAGTTAAGGTTAAGGTTAGGTTAACGGTAAAGTTAAGGTTAAGGTTTGGTAAGGGTAAGGTTAAGGTTATGGGTTTACTCAGTTTAAGGTTAAAGTTATGGGTTTAGTCAGGTTAAGGTTAAGGTGAAGGTTAGGTTAAGGTTATAGTTAAGGTTATAGTTAAGGTAAAGGTTAAGGTTAGGTTATATTTAAAGTTAAGGTTAAGGTAAAGGTTATGGTTAAGGTTACAGGTCTGAACCTTAACCTTCACTATAACCTTAACCCTAACCTTAACCTTAACTATAACCTAACCCTAACCTTGACCAAACCCTTAACCTTAACCAAAATAAACACGTAACCCTAACCTTAACCTTACCCTTAACCTTAACTTTACCCTTAACCTTAACCTTAACCTTAACCTTAACCTGACTAAACCTGTAACCTTAACCTTACCCTTACCTAACCTTAGCCTTAACCTAACCTTAAGGTAAGGTTAAGGTTAGGTTATGGTTAAGGTTATGGTTAGGTTAAGGGTAAATTCAAGGTTAAGGTTAGGTTAAAGTTAAGCTGAAGGTTAAGGGTAAGGTTAGGGTTAAGGTTAGGGTAAGGTTAAGGTTAATGTTAATGTTATGGTTATGGGAAGGTTAAGGGCTTAATATTACCCTTAACCTTAACCTAACATTAACCCTAACCTTAACCTTGACCTTAACTATAACCTAACCCTAACCTTAACCTAACCTTAACCTTAACTTTAACGATAACCTTACCCTAACCTTAACCTTAACCTTAACCCTACCCCTTAACCATAACCTTAACCTTAACCTGACTAAACTCGTAACCTGAACCTTACCCTAACCTAACTTTAACCTTAATCTTAACCTAACTTTAACCTTACCCTTAACCTTAAATTTGACCTTAACTATAACCTAACCCTAACCTTGACCAAACCCTTAACATTAACTTTAACCTTAACCTTGACCTTAACCTTAACCTTAACTGTAGCCTTAACCTTACCTTAACCTAACCTAACCTTAAACTTAACCTTACCCTTAACCTTAAAATTAACCTTAACCTTAATTATAACATAACCCTAACCTTGACCAAACCCTTAACCTTAACCTTACCCTAATCTTAACATTAACCTAACCTTAACCTTCCCATAACCATAAATTTAACCTTAACCTTAACTTGACTAAACCCGTAACGTTAACCTTAAGGTTAAGGTTAAAGTTAAGGTTGGGGTTAAGGTTAGGGGAATGGAAGGTTAAGGTTAAGCTTAGGGGAAGGTTAAGGTTAAATTCAAGGTTAAGGGTAAAGTTAAGGTTAAGGTTAGGGTAAGGTTAGGGTAAGGTTATAGTTAAGGTAAAGATAAGTTTAAGGTTAATGGTAAGGTTAAGGTTATGGTTAAGGTTAAGGTTAAGGTTAGGTTATTTTAAGGTTAAGGTTAAGGTTTTGTCAAGGTTAGGGTTAGGTTATAGTTAAATTTAAGGTTAACGTCAAGGTTAAGGGTAAGGTTAAGGTTATGTTAAGGTTAATATTAGGTTAAGGGTAAGGTTAAGGTTATAGTTAGGGTAATATTAGGGTTAAGGTTAGGGGAAGGTCAAGGTTAAGGTTAGGTTAAGTGTAAATTCAAGGTTAAGGTTAAGGTTATGGTTATGGGAAGGTTAAGGTTAAGGTTAGGTTATAATTAAAGTTAAGGGTTTGGTCAAGGTTAGGGTTAGGTTAAGGTTAGGTTAAGGGTAAATTCAAGGTTAAGGTTATGGTTATGGGAAGGTTAAAGTTAATGATCCAAGTGGATATTGGTGGTCACCCGCCTATTCCATTTGGGGCCCCACCATTGTCTCTTTCATTTTTTTCAGTTTCAGCACAACTTACTATTTTTAGCAGTTTTTCGGGTCCTGAACTTCCGAAGCCGTTTTGAGGCCCTAAACGACATTTTTTTGGGAAAATGGAGAGCAACATCAATCCATTAGTCCATGGACTAATGTTTCTCACTCAAAATTTGTAGTGCTCGGATAGATATTTCTAATGAGGTATGGTACGTGTCAAACGAAGATCGTATGACAAAGTTACGTCCCTGGGAAGTTGAAACACCAATCTACCCAAATGGGGGCCATAGTTTTGGCACTTAATCTCCTAGGGTTAGGGTTTTTGCTGTTTAGGATTTACCATTGTTTTTAAATAATAAATAGGCCCTCAAGCCTCATTTTAACTCAATTCAGAGGCCTGTAGCCACCACATCTCTTCTCAGAGATAGCTACCAGCGCCCTAGCTAGTTTTATTTCCATTCTATCTGTAAGAAAATTTCAGTTCTTTGATATTAATGAAATGAAGTGTTATTTCCACTGCATCTCTGTATTTATGGTTACATGTTTATTCTGTTGTGTTCCTGCATAAATCCGGATCAGTGGTATCATAGGGGTCTACTTTTTCTCAATCCTTCTTTGCATGTCCCCAACAAGGTTGGGGTATAAGGAGTTAGGGCTCGATCTGGTGGAACCTTTGCAAGATCAGGTTCGAAAACTCCGACGGATGCCCATGGGGTATGAAAAGAAAGATGAGGGAGCAATAGATCCTTTCAAAATATTGCTCGAGGAGGCCCTTGAAAAACAAAGGAACCCAATTAAGGATAACTTTTCCCAGATCCTTCAACGACTGCCCACCGGCGGCGCATCTGCACCCAACAACCACTCTGGAGGTGCGACTCCTTTTAAGGTACAAGTAAATTTTGACATTCCCATATTTGAGGGTCAAATATATGCAGATGCTATAGATATATGGTTGAATCTATTAGAAGGATATTTATCTGTTCGTGACTTTCCCGACAGGGAGAAGATTATTTTTGCATTCCTCAAAGCTGCCCCCCATGTCAAGCACTGGTGGGAAACCCACTATGAGAAAAAGGACAAGATAGAACCCTCTCTATTCTCGGTCATACTTTCTTGGAATTATTTTTGAGACGCCATCAAGGAACAATACTATCCCATGTGGAGCTATGAGGACAAGTAGATACAATGGACCACGCTGCGACAACAAAGGGATCAAGATGTGCATGGGCTGACAAATCTGTTCCATAACCTGCGCACCAAGTTGGGTATCAAAGATTCATAAAAACATCTGGTGCTAAAGTATCACAGTTGTCTCCATAGATACATTCAGGAGGAAATGGAGTTCCTAGACATCTCCTCGCTTGGTACCGCATACTGGTATGCTGCCAAGATTGAGAAGAAATTCAAACAGAAGAAGTGAGACTTTGGATCTAAAAAACAAAAGCAAGGGAAAGGTGCTCCCAAACCACGGAAAAAAGGACAGAGCCAAAGTGTGGTGACTAAAGACAACCTATCGAAGCCAAAAGCAAATAAAAACATCGCAAATCCAAAGAAGGACACGGGAAAGTGGTGTGAGTTCCATACGAGCTCCACTCACAACACAAGTGAGTGTCAGGCCAAGCAGTTGCTGGTGGCCGAGATGAGGGCTTCTGAGTCAGATGCATGCTCCGACTCTGAATCAAAACCTGACTAGGGGAATGAAAAAGGGAAATAGATTATTGATGCGGAGCCCAATGCCATTGTTGCCACTACGAAGATCCAGAAGGAGGAACCGGAAGATCCAGAGGAGGAGGAACGTCTCTTCCACTCCTAGATGTGGGTAAGGGGTTCCCCAGTACAGTTCATTGTCGACAATAGGAGCCAAAAGAACCTCATTTCAATAGACGTTGTGAAGCGGTTGGGCTTTCCAACCACAGCCCACCCACATCCTTACACCATTAGGTGGCTTCACCAACGACGAGATCTCCGTGTCAGCCAGCAATGCCACCTTCCCTATAGCATCATGCCCTTCACGGATGAGGTATTATGTGACGTTGCTCCTATTGATGTTTCTGATGTATTATTAGGACAACCATACTTGTAGAAGAGTTATGTTGTGTATGAGTTTCGACCTCGCACTGTTATTGTTACTTTGGGAAACAAGTTGTACAGGATACCAAAGGTACCACCTCCTGTCGCTATCTCTTTGGTTACTGCAAAAAATTGTAGTAAGCTCATTTCCCAAACCAGGAAATTCATTTTCCTGCTGATCTGCCCCTAGGGCAAGAAGAACATTGTGGCCACGGCCTCCAGATAGGGCTCCTCTGCATGACAAAAACAAATGGATAAGTTTGTGGAGGAGTATGGGGACATACTCACCTCACCCACAGGGGTTCCTCTGCACTGTCAGGTCAAGCACCCGATTGATCTGACCCCAAGTGCGCCACTACCCAATGGACCAATCTATCGGTGCTATGTTCTGGAGAACGATGAAATCAAGAGGCAGATTTAGGATCTGTTGTAGAAAGGTCACATCTGACCAAGTTCATCGCTCTGTGGGAGCCTGATTGTGTTGGTACAGAAGAAGGATGGGACGTGGAGACTCTGTATTAACTATCGGGCACTAAAAAAGATCACTATCTGGAATAGGTACCTGATCCCATGGATTGATGACCTCCTGGACCAACTCAAAGGTGCAAAATATTTCAGCAAGATCGACTTGAAGTCTGGGTATCACCAGGTACCAATTGAACCCTTCGATGTGTGGAATACTGCCTTCAAAGCCAAGGAAGGCCTTTTCGAATAGCTGGTCATGCCTTTTGGGTTGAATAATTCTCCCGCAACCTTCATGAGGATGATGAACGACATCTTACGGCCATTCACAAACTCATTTGTATTGGTGTACTTGGATGACATTCTGATCTTCAGTCAGACCTGGGAAGAGCACCTTCACCACATCCGACAAGTCATTCAAACACTGTGGCAACACAAGTTGTGTGCAAATTTGGAGAAGTGCACTTTGGCATGACCCACGTTCAATATCTGGGATACATTATTGATGAAAGGGGGGTGCATGTGGATCTAGCCAAGATCCAAGTCATTTGCGATTGGCCAGCCCCAACCACTATAACAGAGCTTCGCAAATTTCTAGGTCTTGCTAATTTCTACGTAGTTTCGTGTCGGGATTCTCTCATATCACTTGGCCCTCGAGTCAAGTCAGCAAGAGAGGAGCGAGAGAAAAATTATTTTGGTCGGAACCTCAACAGAAGGCATTCAAAGAATTGAAAATTTGCCTCTGTTCTGCCCTAGTTCTCACATCACCAGACTTGCAACAACCATTTGAGATTGAGACAGATGCCTCTGACTATGCTATTGGGGCAGTTTTTACTCAACAGGGTCATCCAATGGCATATCACAGTGAGACATTGTCTGACACAGTTCGCAAGTATCCCACTTATGAAAAATAAATGTATTCCATTATGCAAGCTTGTCGACAATGGAAGCATTAAATTTTGGGGAAGGAAACAATAATCCACATAGACCACCGGCCCCTACAGTTCATACAGACACAAAGGAAGTTGCATAATGATCGTCATCAGAAGTGGTCCACATATCTGCAATAGTTTCATATGAACATCAAGTATAAGAAGGGTAGCACCAATAATGTTGCAGACTGCCTCAGCCGGCCACCAATCATGGCGCTCATTACCGTTCTCAACTCTTATTGGAACGAGACTTCTGATTGGCTGTTTCTCTACGAGAGTGACCCAGAATTCGACCACACTTACATGGCATTCTTGGGGGGTACGCATGTTCCAAATTTTCACCTCCAAGATGCACTTTTATGTCACCTGGGACACCTTTGTGTTCCTTCAAGAAGAATGCCAAGATGATATGGGAAGCACACTACAATTGAGTCGGGGAATTTCGGGGTCGAGAAAATAGTAACAGTACTACAGAAGTATTTCTATTGGCCGAACCTTCGAAACTATGTTGAGAAGCACATCAGATCCTGCACTGCTTGTGCCATTACCAAACTGACCATCAAGAAGCAAGGCCTATATACTCCACTACCTACCCCTAGTCGACCTTGGGAATCCAACTCCATGGATTACATGTCGGGCCTGCCTCCTACGAAGCATGGAAATGACTGTGTTTTCGTGGTCATCAGCAGATTCTCGAAGATGGCCATTATGGCGGCCTGCAAGAAGAATATCGTTGAGCCCCAAAGATGTCCTTTTCTTCTACCACATTTCACTCCATTTCCTTTGTTCCTTATAAATTACATGCTTAAATGATCAATAGGATTAATTAAATCTGCTTTAAGAATGTATATAATGACTAACTTGCTACACTTTCATGGTTTTGTTGTTGTATTAATTTTTGACTAGATTTAGCTACAGAATGCAACCATTTTGTAGCTGGTTACCGATTCCGCAGTTGTCTTCATGTTTTCATAGGTTCCAAGTGTCACCTCAAGGAAAAATGAATATGGGTAAATTCCAGACTTCATCCACATCGTTCCTTGCTCCCTACAAAGTCTGAGCAGAATTCTATAGGTGGTTATGCACGTGGGAAACCAAAACTAGGAGATAGACTTCTAATAGGACAAGAACTGTATAGATGTCATTAATCATAGTACGAGACCACCACCAAAGTTATAGTTTGATTTTATTTTGGAAATACATTTATTCTTGTTTTATCTCAAGGGAAGTTATGTAATTTTCTTATAATAATGACTCGGAAGACCGAGAAACAGCTAGCTAGATTTATGTTTTGTTGCTAGATCTCAGAAAAATGTGATACTTTGTTTTTGAAATAATTTTCCTTTAATGAAAGAAGCATCGCTTTATTGCAATGTCAGAGGAAATCTTGAGGATATTTGTATGCTGATCCGGTGGTAGAGGGCCCCTACTACCCGAGAAGCTTTGTGCACATTGCTTAGATAAGTAACTTTAGCCTCATTGCATTCCTAGTTTAAGAAATTTTTTGAACTTTGTGTTTTGTCTTCACTTGCATTGGATGCTACAGTTTATTATTTTTCTTACGAAATATTCCAAAATATCACTAATATTGAATGAGGTATAACTGTAGTATTTTAGGAGTTAGTTGCATTTCTTTGAACTTTATGTTTTTGTGCTCAATTACATCAGTTGTTATAGCTAGTCTTGTTCTTATTAATCTCTTCCAAAATATCACTAACTATGGATGAGACATAGCTGTGGTGTTTTAGAGCTTACTTCGTTTTTTTTAACTCTATGTTTTTATGCTCATTTACGTCACATGTTACAGCCAGTCCTATTCTATGAATTATTCCAAAATACCACTAACCCCAAATGAGACAAAGCTGGAACATTTCAGTGATTAGTTGCATTATAAGTGTAGTTGTAGTACTCTGGAGATTAATGGTGCACTAGTTCAGTTTCTGTTCACTGTATTTCAAATTAGATTAATGGCACTCTAGCTCAGATTCTGTTCACTGTATTTCAAGTTTGGATAATGACATTCTAGTACAGTTGTGGTCACTGTATTTCAAGATTGAATAATTGCATTTTAGTTCAGCTTTATCCATTGTGTTGTTAGTTTTATTAGCCAGTTATATGCTAGTTTTGTTCCATTAAATTTCAAGGCCTTCATTATTTACAAACTACTCTTGTTATTTATCTCTTGCAGTACATTATCATATGGACAGGATTAGTGATATCAGTTCAAGGCCTTGATTGTTCTGCAATCTCTTATAATTGTGCAAATAGCTTTTTTCCCAAAAACTATTCCAAAAGACTTCTAATTTCCGAATAAGGCTTAGTAGTGACAATTTAAGTTGCAGAATGGATCAATTCCAGTGTCATAGGTTTTAGAGTAGAATTCCTCACTGTGTTGCAGACTATCTTTTCCAATATATGTTCCAACAAATTTCTAGCCATGGATAAGATTTCCTCTGTGATCTTGTAGGTGGTTGTTTACATAGAAGAACCTCATGGAAGTAACTTATCCTTTTCTCAAAGCTATTCCAACATATTTCTAATGAATGAATGGGATTGAGTTCATGTTGTGAGTTATTGAGTTTTTTCTATGAGTTATTTTTCTTGTTAAAATATTGCATTTTCTGTTCTCAAGAGCCATACATAATTTAGAATAGGTTTTGCTCTATTTTAGTGTGACCAACAACTTCTCTTTACCAAAACTTAGTTCTTTTCCCTCTTATAATAAAAACACAAAAACCCAAAAACATTGGAAAAACACTAAACATAACGTAGTGAGAAACAAATACCTAAGCACATATAGTGCACTTCACTTCAACAGTTTACTAACCCTGGTTGACAATTTATGACCTCAATTTAGGGACACTAAGTTTAGAAAACATTTTGGCACCGTTTTCAGGGAAGTGTAACTAGGTATCCTTGTTTCTTACCTCCCAAAAAAAATGATATGCGTAGAGAAAGAGACTCAAAGGGTAGATTCATAAGAATCAGAAGCTTGATTCCTAGAACACCACTTGTTTCACCAAGACCAAGAGCCAACACACCTTCAACTCAAACCCACATTCCATCCTTTACTGATCCTAGACTCTTAGAGGACTTAAGATTAGATATTCCATTATAAATACCTTCCACTTCATCCACTAAACCTGTCTTAGAAGAAGATTCAGGAACCCCTGCTAGGGACATAAACTTTTCAACTTCTACAGAAGAATCAACTATGGCAGAAGAAGGGGGAGGAGGAGTTTTTAATGGATAACACACACTATTTGGAGGGGGTATAGGTAGAGGAGAAGGAGGTAGAGGTGCAGAAGGAGAAGGAGACAGAGGAAGAGGTAGAAGAGAAATGGGAAGCTCTTTTGGGTTTCCTATAGTAGATGAAGAAACCAATGCAACTATGAAAAACATTTCACCCTCTGTCCTTCCAAACTTTTATGGAATTAAAAATGAAGATCCTGAAACCTTCCTATTTGAATTTGAATTCCTATGTATAACCTATGACTACTTGCAATATGCTCAAAAACTTAAACTATTCCCTTCAACATTGAAAGGAGCAACATTAAAATGGTTTATGAGTTTAATCAACAGTTCTATTAGGACATGGGAAGACATGAAACAAGCATTTATAGAGAGGTATTTGGATTACTTTATGCCAGTCAACCATAAGGAGGAAGTGTTTAAAATGTTACAAAAAGAGGATGAAAATTTGGAAGATTTGTTGGAGAGATTTAACTATAACATCAAGAGGGAAAAAATGGAAAACTTAGACCAAGACACCTTGAAATCTCTCTTGTTGAAGAAAATTAGGGATGAGTGGTTAGATATCATTAACATGATGGGAAAAGGGGATATATCTTAGCTCACATTACCTGAAATAGCTGAATTATGTATTAATATTTCAAGAGGGAAATCTAAAACTGTCAAAGGACCAAGAGACCCTGCTCTTACAAGGGCAAGTAAGTCTTCTTCTGGGACAGTAAGTAGGGAAGAAATAGAACATATGCTTGATGAATTCAAATCTGATATCTTGGGGAGTCTTAGTGAACAAATAGACACCCTTAAGTTACAAAATAAGCAAAAAGCTGAATTTGATGCCTTAGCAATATTTTTTCCCAAATGTAGAAAGAAACATGCCTTGAGAGAGTGCCCTTTGGATGCCAAAGTTGTGGAGACTTGTGTAATTTGTTCAGAAAAACATGAAACCAAGAGTTGTCCTTCACTTCCTGGTCTTAAAGCTGTCTTTCAAGAAGAAACTCCTACAAGTTCCACAGAATCTCTCAATTTTGTCTCCAGGAGGCCTTGGCAAGGACCTCAAACACAAGGATTTCATGATCAGTTGTATAATCAACCCCCACCAAATTGGAATTCTTGGCAGTAACCTTGGCCCCAATTTCAAAATAAATCACAAACTTGGGCGCAAGGAGCACAAAATCCCTATGGAAGATACTTTCAGTATTACCAATATCCACCACCCTATCCACCATATCCACATTTCCCTCCTCAACAAAATTTTCAACAAACTCTTCAAAATCCACAACATCAAAATCAACCACTTCCATTACCATTTCCTCAAAAAACAAATCAATTGTCTGCCCAACCCATACCAAACCCCAACAATAAAATTCCTCAGAACACATACATGATAGAAGGCCAATAGTTTCCAACTTATTTGATCACTCCTTTAGACTTTAGTGATGTTCAACTTAGGTCTGGAAGAATACTTGAGAAGAGGAAACCTTCTGTAATCATACACGAGCAAGACAATTCCGAGGAAGATTCTCTACGGATAAATAAAAGTCTTGAAGAGAACACCTCTTTCCAAGACCCAAACATTGAAAAATAAAAACAAAAAGAACCAATAATTTCAACTCCTATATTAGAGCAGCCATCAACATCCACTTCTACACCTCCCTTTCAAGAAAGATTACAAATTGATAGGGGTGTAGAAAAACAAATTATGGTGCCTAATTATGATTTCCTAGATGAACTGAGAAATGTTTGTATTAAGATCCCATTATTGCAAGCTATCAAGGAAATTCCAATCTTAGCAAAGACAATAAAGGAGTTGAGCATGAAGAAAACAAGAAAAAGAATAAGAGAGATAAAGAAAATTCAACTAGTAGGAAAAATAGCAGATATCATGATGGGTAAGATTGCTATTCCAAAGTATCTAGACACAGGAAATCCAGTTGTTAAAATTCACATCAATGGAATTGAGTTCAAAAACACACTCATTTATTTAGGAGCAGCAATCAATATCATGAGTAGACAAATCATGGATAAACTGAAACTTTCTAATCTTCTTTTTACACCCACATTATTATAACTAGCAGATAGAGATCTATGATCAAACCTGATGGGCTAATAGAAGACATTCCAGTGTCCCTAGATTCTTGGGAGTATCCTGTGGATTTTATGATCCTAAATCCTAAGAATAATCTAGGAGGGCATCATATTATATTAGGAAGACCTTGGTTAGCTACAGTTGATGCTTTCATTAGTTGTAGATCCGGTGATATGTACATCTTTGATGGTATTTCAACCAAGAAATTTACCTTGTATCCTCTAGCAAGAACAATTACAGAATTAGATGATACTCAATGGATAGAGGATGAAGAAGACTTACAACCTCTCTTCACAATTTCAGAAATTAGTGAAGATAGCCAGATTTTGAATACTTAGAAAACTTTGAATCCTCTTCGGAATATAAGCATGAAAAATTTCAAGAAGAATCCAACATTGAGTTTTTATCATCAAGGCAAATGTCTCTTTATTCCATGGATAAAATTGGAAGCTCTATAATTGATATATTTCCAGGCAAAACCTTAAACATAAACAGGAACTTAGAGAAATCTCAACAAGAAGAGCTAGTCAAGATCTTACATAGACATTTTTCTGCATATGCATGGGAGTACACTGATATGAAAGGGATAATCCCCAAGAATTGCACTCATCACATCTACATAGAGGAAAATTGTAAACCAATCAGACAACCTCAGAGACGAATGAATCCAAAAGGGATATTGTTAAGGAAGAATTGCAGAAATTGTTAAATGTTAACTTTATCTATCCCATTTGAGATAGTCAGTGGGTTTCTCCTTTGGTAATTGTGCCAAATAAAAATGGTAAATGGAGGGTATGTATTGACTAACGAAAATTAAACAAAGCTACTCTTAAATATCATTTTCGCCTACCTTTCATAGATCAGGTATTAGATACATTAGCTGGCAAAAAGTACTTCTCATTTTTAGATGGGTTTAGTGGTTATAATCAAATACAAGTAGCACTTGAAGATCAAGAAAAAACCACATTTACCTGTCCTTGGGGTACCTATGCTTACCGAGTATTTCCATTTGGATTATGCAATGCACCTACAACATTTCAAAGGGCAGTATTAGGAATTTTTTTAGATCTAATACATGATTGTGTAGAGGTATATATGGATGATTTCACAGTTTATGGAAATACATTTTAAGAAGCCTTAACAAACTTGGAAAAAGTTTTAAAAATATGTAAAGAAGCAAATCTTTCACTTAGTCATGAGAAGTGTTTTATGATGTTTACTGAAGGAATTGTTTTAGGACATCACATTTCAGGGGATGGGATTATAGTTGATGAGTCAAAAGTTGAATTCATCTCTAACTTATCTATTCCAAGTTGTCAAAAATATGTTAGGATTTTTCTAGGATTTACAGGATATTATCGAAGGTTTATAGAAAACTTCACCAAGATAGCATCTTCACTTTTCAAATTACTTACCAAGGACTGTGAATTCAAGTGGAATCATGATTTCCATTTAGCCTTTGAGACCCTAAAAACAAAAATTTTTGAAGCACCTATTTTAAGGGGACCTAATTGGAAGTTACCTTTTCATATTTCAACAGATGCCTCAGATACAGCTCTAGGAGCAGTATTGGGACAAAAAGACTTGATTCATTATGCCATCTATTATACAAGTAAAAATTTGACTCCTTCAGAGTTAAATTATACTGTAACTGAAAAAGAGTTTTTATTTGTTGTTCATGCCATAAACAAATTCAGACACTATATAACAGGCTATGAAACTTTTTTTCACACAGGTCACTCTGCAATTAGATATCTAATGAACAAATCAATTACTAATGGCAGAGTCATAAGATGGTTAGTGCTTTTATAAGAATTCAACATTACCATTCTAGATAGGCCAGGAAAAACAAAACACAGTAGCTAATTTCCTATCTAGAATCCAAAACATCAAAGACAATACTCCAGTTGAATATCAATTCCCTGATGAATATCTTTTTGCAATTTCTACTCAAACTCCTTGATTTTCTGACATTGCTAATTATTTAGTGTTAGGGAAATTTCCTTCAATAATGAATGCAAGAGACAAAAGAAATATCATTTATGACAGTGCAAAATATTCATGGGTTGCTAATGAGTTATACAAAACAGGTCCAAATTTTATCATTGGGAGATGTGTTCGGGAAGATGAAATGCCTAAGATCCTCAAGGCATGTCATGATGAACCTTGTGGCGGACACTTTGCTGATAAAAGAAAAGCTTATAAGATCCTTCATTTAGGATATTATTGGCCATCCCATTTTAAAGATGCTAAAGAGTATGTCAAAAGGTGTGACAGTTGCCAAAGGGTAGGGAAGCCTCCTTCAGGTGAGATGCCATTGAAGCCTCAGGTACATATTGAACCTTTTGAAAAATGGGCTTTAGATTTTGTAGGACCTATTAGTCCTCCATCAAAGAAAAAGAAATATATATTAGTTTGCACTGATTATGTTACCAAATGGATAGAAGCGAAGCCATTACTTTCTGCTACTAAAGCATTTGTAGTTAATTTTCTTTTTTAGGATATTTTTACTCTTTTTGGTGTCCCAAGGGAAATTTTTACAGATCAAGGAGCTCAATTTACATCAAAGCTAGTGGAACAAATGATGGAGAGCTACAAAATCATACATAGAAAATCTACTCCTTATCATCCACAAGAAAATGGTCAAGTGGAATCTACCAATAAAGTCATTGAAGGGATCCTAACAAACACTGCCCATTTACATAGAAGAGATTGGGTAGACAGACTTCCTAAAGCTTTGTGGGCCTATAGAACTACATGGAGAAGCACAACAGGTCATACTCCCTATGAAATTTTTTATGGAAAACAAGTTTTGTTTCCCATAGAGTTTCAGATTCAAACTTTTAAAATGGAAGTTCAGCTAGGACTTGATCTAACAGAGGCACAAAAGCACAAATTGGAGTAGATTAATGAATTGGATGAGATCAGACAAGATGCAGTTCAGAAAACAAGTATAGTCCAACAGCAAAGGAATAGATGGCATGATAAGTACATCAAGGAAAAGAAGTTCAAAGAATGTGACTGGGCTCTCTTGTTTGATTCAAAGTTCAAGGATTTCCAAGGCAAATTCCAAACACATTGGCTTGGGCCTTATGAAATTATAAGAATTTTTGACAATGGAGCAATAAAAATCAGGACAGTAGATGAAAAGAAAGTCACTTTTCTTGTAAATGGTCATACATTGAAGCTGTATCATAAGCCACTTTCAAGAAAAGAATTTGTCAAGAGATTTCAGGAAAACAGTGATGTGAAGTTAATGAAAAAGATTTTTTCTTCTTCATCAACTTAGTTGAATTTTCTGAATTCAAAAGCATATAAAAAATAAAATAAAATAAAATAAAGTATAAACATGAAAACTAATCACTGATTAGCATGTTTATACAGAAAATATAGCGTGAAAATCAGAATCTTTTTGACACTTTAGCTTTTCAAATTTGTTCTTTTTCTGCAAGCAACTATTACAAAATCATAAGTGCAAACTCATATTTCACTTATGATTCATTTCATTCCATTCATCCTGCATATCCAAGACAACAAGAAAAATCAAAGGAGTTATGAGGACTGAAGATAAATGAATTTCAAAGGAGGAGAAGGCATATCAAAACCACAAAAAAAAATCAAAGGAAAAGCAAAGGTAAAAGTTATGAAATTATTATGGTGACAGATCATGAAAGTTTTAGCATAGTTAAGTCATGTATGATTCAAAAATTTATTTTAATTAGTCGTGTTGATCATACCTATCAAACCTATCATAAAAAATTTGGACAAAATCCCTTTCACTCCGCCATTCCAAATCATCATTTAAAACTTAACGGTTAAGTACTGAAGTGACCTAATCAGTCACGTCACTAGCCCGAAGCATTTAGTGATGATTTTGAAATTTACATGAGAATTTTTCCGTGGTATTTTCTTCTGTGACAGCTCTCAACTCATTAATCCGTGTGAATCATCCTCACCGCATTATACTCATTTCATAACCACTCCATATCATTTCTTTATGTAGCCATTTCTTAGCCATTCCAGTCTATAAAACAGAGGAAACATCTTTGGAGTAAAAACATCTCTTTAACAGCCATTTTCACCGTGAGCAGAGGAGCAGTAATTTGAAGGTTGAGAAAGGAAGCTATGGGTCTCATAGTAAGATCCGAACCAGTTGGAACCAAGTACTTGGAAGGTTATCCACAAATCAGAGAAATGCTACAGCAAGCTGGGTGGTTACAATTTTTGGAAAAATTTAATGGTTTTCATAAATAGGTAACCAAAACATTTGCACGGTCCTCCAATGGAGCAGAGGTCGAAATAGGAGATATTAAATTCACTATTACAGAGGCTTTCATTGCAGAAGCAACGGAATTACCCAGACAAGGAGAACGCTGGTTCAAAAATAGGGAATTTCATAATGAGGCATGCAGGCAAATACTCAAAACACCAGGTATGGATGTTTCCATTTTTAAGAAAGGTATTCATAGCTCGGCATTGAAGAATAAATGGAGGAATATGTTTCTCATTTTGCAAAAAATTATCACTTGTGAACGAATATTTGGTACCCTTTATGTTTATCATATTCGGTTAATGATGCATTTCTTAGATGAAGAAATCAATTTTCCCTTTTTCCTACTTCATAGTCTAAAAAGAATGGCCTCTAATGTTCAAAAGAGGGTTCAATTTCTAGAAACCACTTTGTATCACCATGGTTTAGTCAAAATCCTAATTAAAAATCATTTGAGAAAAATGGGAGATAATTGGGATGAGTTTCTAGTGAGGAATCACTTTGAAGAACCCAAGGAATCTCCACCTGAAGGCAAACCTACAAGGAGAAGCAGGAGAAGGGAAATTTCCAAAGATGTTGAAACTAAAACTGGTAAATCAATACAAGGGGACAGTGAAGAGATGATTTCTAAGAAATTGGCTGAAATTAAGAATCATATTAAGAAGGAGAGGATAATAAGAAAATATTCCAAAGAGAGAGGTGAAGGACCATCTCAACCAAGACGGAGCCACAGACTCAGAGGTATATTGAAGAAAACAGGGATTAGATAAACGAGAATCATAAACATCGAGGATGAAAAAACGCCCATTGCTAGATCACCTGAGCACCAATATGAACATAATCTTGATGAAGAAACTCCAGAGATAGACCCATCTCAACAACAAATTTATAATTATTTTGAGACATTAGAGAAGAGAGCCTCAGAAAGTAGAGACAGAACTCCTAGCCCACCAAAATCTACAATTGATGTACTAAGAAGAGACAAATATGAGTTAGAAGTGCTCAATAGGCATATCAAGAATGAGAATGAAATTTTAAGGGAGAAAGTTAAGCTGAAAGGTGATATGAATACAACTCTATCTCTACAAATGAAAAAGTTGTACAAGGCTAGTGAGAAATTGAAGAAGAAAAACAAAAAGTTGAGCAGGGAACTTATAAATTTGAGATTCAAGTTGGTCATAAAGAAGCCTAGGAGGCACTTAAATATCAGACAAAGCAAAAGAAGGAGCCTAGATGTCCTAGCAGAAGTCTCAGAATATATGGGTTGATTGCATGAGGACATGCAAAAACTTTGCAGTGGGGGTATGTTGAGCCCCAAAGATGTCCTTTTCTTCCACCAGATTTCACTCCATTTCCTTTGTTCCTTATAAATTACAGGCTTAAATGATCAATAGGATTAATTAAAGATTCTTTAAGAATGTATATAATGACTAACTTGCTACACTTTCATGGTTTTGTTGTTGTAGTAATTTTTGACTAGATTTAGCTACAGAATGCAGTCATTCTGTAGCTAGTTGCCGATGCCGCAGTTGTTTTCATGTTTTCACAGGTTCCAGGTGTCACCTCAAGGAAAAACGCATATGGGTAAATTTCAGACTTCATCCACATCGTTCCTTGCTCCCTACAAAGTCTGAGCAAAATTCTACAGGTGGTTATGCACATGGGAAACCAAAACTAGGAGATAGACTTCTAATAGGACAAGGACTGTACAGATGTCCTTAATCATAGTATGAGACCACCACCAGAGTTCTAGTTTGATTTTAGTTTGGAAATACATTTATTCCTGTTTTATCTCAAGGGGAGTTATGTAATTTTCTTATAATAATGACTCGGGAGACCGAGAAACAGCTAGCGAGATTTATGTTTTGTTGCTAGATCTCAGAAAACTGTGATACTCTATTTTTGAAATACTTTTCCTTTAATGAAAGAAGCATCACTTTATTGCAAGATCTGAGGCAATATTGAGGATATTTGGATGCTGATCCGGTGGTAAAGGCCCCCTACTGCCCAAAAAGCTTTGTGCACATTGCTTAGATAAGTAACTTTAGCCTCGTTGCATTCCTAGTTTAAGCAATTTTCTGAACTTTTTGTTTTGTCTTCACTTGCATTTGATGCTACAGTTTAGTCTTGTTCTTACGAATTATTCCAAAATATCACTAATATTGAATGAGGTATAACTGTAGTATTTTAGGAGTTAGTTTCATTTCTTTGAACTTTATGTTTTTGTGCTCAATTACATCAGTTGTTACAACTAGTCTTGTTCTTATTAATCTCTTCCAAAATATCACTAACTCTAGATGAGACATAGCTGTGGTGTTTCAGAGCTTACTATGTTTTGTTGAACTCTATGTTTTTATGCTCATTTACATCACATGTTACAGCCAGTCCTATTCTATGAATTATTCCAAAATACCACTAACCCCGAATGAGACAGAGCTGGAACATTTCAGTGATTAGTTGCATTATAAGTGTAGTTGTAGTACTCCAGAGTTTAATGGTGCACTAGTTCAGTTTTTGTTCACTGTATTTCAAATTATATTAATGGCACTCTAACTCAGATTCTGTTCACTGTATTTCAAGTTTGGATAATGGCATTCTAGTACAGTTTTGGTCACTGTATTTCAAGATTGAATAATTGCATTTTAGTTTAGCTTTATCCATTGTATTGTTAGTTTTATAAGTCAGTTATATGCTAGTTTTGTTCCATTAAATTTCAAGGCCTTCATTATTTACAAACTACTCTTGTTATTTATCTCTTCCAGTACATCATCATATGGACAGGAATTAGTGATATCAGTTCAAGGCCTTGACTGTTATGCAATCTCTTATAATTGTGCAAATAGCCTTTTTCCCAAAAACTATTCCAAAAGACTTCTAATTTCTGAATAAGGCTTAGTAGTGACAATTTAAGTTGCAGAATGGATCAATTCCAGTGTCATAGGTTAATTTAGAGTAGAATTCCTCACTGTGTTGCAGACTATCTTTTCCAATATATGTTCCAACAAATTTCTAGCCATGGATAAGATTTCCTCTGTGATCTTGTAGGTGATTGTTTACTTAGAAGAACCTCATGGCACTAACTTATCCTTTTCTCAAAGCTATTCCAACATATTTCTAATGAATGAATGGGATTGAGTTCATGTTGTGAGTTATTGAGTTTTTTCTATGAGTTATTTTTCTTGTTAAAATATTGCATTTTCTGTTCTCAAGAGCCATACATAATTTAGAATAGGTTTTTCTCTGTTTTAGTGTGACCAACAACTTCTCTTTGCCAAAACTTAGTTCTTTTCCCTCTTAGAATAAAAACACAAAAACCCAAAAAAATTGGAAAAACACTAAACACAACGTAGTGAGAAACAAATACCTAGGCACATATAGTGCACTTCACTTTAACAGTTTACTAACCCTGGTTGACAATTTATGACCTCAATTTAGGGACACTAAGTTGAGCAGACAAATATCACAGCAGAAGCCACTGCTAAACTCTTCTTTGAACGAGTGTGGGTGCACTTTGGGGTCCCATATTCTATCATATCAGATTAGGATAGCAGGTTCCTCAGCACATTTTGATCCAGCCTCTGGTCAATGTTGGACACCAAGCTCACCAACTCCACAGCTTTCCATCCCCAAACAGATGGCCAGAAAGAGGTCGTCAACAAAATGATTGTAAACATTCTGTGCATGTACAATTCAAAGCATCCATGCACATGGGATGAGAGCCTCCCCTATATACAACATATTTATAACCGGGCTTTCCACAGTTGAATGGGCCATAGCCCCTTTCAGGTGGGCTTGGGATTCCAGCCACTATGTCCCATTGACATAGCCATGCCATCTGTAGCTATTCACACCGATTCGGCTCATGTCCAGCCTGAAGTTGAAAAAGAAAATAGCTTCATTAAGCGCATTCAACTCATCCACAAACAAGTTCATGATATATTTGACAAAGCCAATTCCAAGTACAATAAATGCCATGATCAACATCGGGTGCCACACAACTTCCAGGTGGGCAACAAAGTATGGCTACATTTGTAGAAGGAGTTCCTCACTGGACCCCACCGCAAGCTTCGCCCTCTTCGATATGGGTCGTACACCATCACCAAGGCTGTAGGGAATAATGACTTCAAGCTCAGTATTCCACCATTCCTTGGTCTGCACCCAGTCTTCAATGTGGATTGCCTTCATCCTTACTTCCCACCTCTACTGGAAACCTCTGACATTGCAAAACAACTCACACCAATAGAGTTAAACCCAGACTGCATGGAACAGGCCACCATAGATTGTATCATGGACATGCAAATCAAGAACACTCGCCAATAGAAGATCCAAATGTATCGGGTTGTCAAAGTTGGCCAACTCCTGCACCAAGGAAAGTGGTTCACCAGGGACCAAGTTCAGCAGAAATTTCCTCATCTCATGGAGGAACTTAACGAAATGGGGACCATTTCTTCCTAAGGGGGAGGAATGATCCAAGTGGATATTGGTGGTCACCCACATATTCCATTTGGGGCCCCACCATTTCCTCTTTCAGTTTTTTCAGTTTAAGCACAACTTACTATTTTTTAGCATTTTTTCGGGTCCTGAACTTTTGGAGCCATTTTGAGGCCCTAAACGAATTTTTTTGGGAAAACAGGGAGCAACATGGGTGCATGAACTGATGTTTCTCACTCGAAATTGGTAGTCCTCGGATAGATCTTTCTAAAGAGATATGGTACGCGTCAAACAAATATCGTATGCCAACATTACGTCCCCAGGAAGTTGAAACACCAATTTGCCCAAACGGGGGCCATTGTTTTGGCGCGTCATCTCCTAGGGTTAGGGTTTTGGATGTTTAGGATTTCCCATTTTTTCTAAATAATAAATAGGCCCTGGAGCCTCATTGTAACTCATTTCAGAGGCCTGTAGCCACCAGGAAGTGTTATTTCTATTGCATCATTGTATTTATGGTTACAAGTTTATTCTGTTGTGTTCTTACATAAATCTGGATCAGTTAAGGTCAAGGTCAAGGTTAAGGGAAACATAAGGTTAAGGTTAAGGTTATGGTCAGGTTAAGGTCAAGGTTAAGGTTAGGTTAAGGTTAGAGTTATTTTAATGTTAAGGGTGAAGTTTAAGATTAAGGTTAAGGTTAAGGTTATGTTTAAGGTTAATGTTACGGTTAGGTTAGGTTAAGGTTACGGTTATGTCAAAGTTAACTTAGGTTAAGGTAAGGTTAAGGTTAGGTTAGGCTATATTTAAAGTTAAGGTTAAGGTTAGGTTAACAGTAAAGGTAAGTTTAAGGTTAATTTTAAAGTTAGGTTAAGTTTAAGGTTAAGGTTAAGGTAAGGTCAAGATAAGGTTAAGGGTTTGGGATTAGTCAGGTTAAGGTTAAGCTTAAGCTTACAGGTTTAGTCAGGTTAAGGTTAAGGTTAAGGGTAAGGTCAAGGTTAAGGTTAAGGTTATGGTAATGGGAAGGTTAATGTTACGGGTTTAGTCAGGTTAAGGTTAAGGTTAGGGTCAAGTTTAGGGTTAAGGTTAAGGTTAAGGTTACGGGTCTCATCAGGTTAAGGTTAAGGTTAATGTTAGAGGTTTAGTCAGGTTAAGGTAAAATTTAAGGTTAAGGGGGTAGGGTTAAGGTTAAGGGTAAGGTCATGGTTAAGGTTAAGGTTGTGGTTATGGGAAGGTTAAGGTTAAGGTTATGGTTAAGGTTAAGGTTAAGGGTTTGGTTAAGGTTAGGGTTAGGTTATAGTTAAGTTCAAGGTTAAGTTTAAGGGTAAGGTTAAGGTTAAGGTTAAGATAAGCTTAAGGATAAGGTCCTTAATCTTAACCTTACCCTTAACCTTAACCTTAACCAACCTTAACTTTAACCTTAACTATAAACTAACCCTAACCTTACCCTAACCTTACCCTTAACCTTAACCTTAAATTTACCCTTAACCTAACCTTAACCTTAACCTTATATTAACCTTAGCCTAACCTTAACATTGACTTTAACCTTAACGTAACCTTAACCTTAACCTTAACCTAAACTTTACCCTTAACCTAACCTTAACCTTAACTTTAACTATAACCTAACCCTAAGCTTAAACAAACCTTAACCTTAACCTTAACTTAACATTAACCTTGACCTTAACCTAACCTTCACCTTAACCGTGAATTTACCCTTAACCTTAACCTTAACATTAACCAAACCTTTAGCCTTAACCTCACTAAACCTGTAACCTTAACCTTAACCTTAACCTAACCTTAACCTTAACTTTACCCTTAACATAACCTTAACCACAACCTTAACCTTAACCTAACCTTAACCTTACCCTTAACCTTACACTTACCCTTAACCTAACCTTAACCTTGACTTTACCCTTAAGCTTAAGCTTAACCTAACCTTAACCTTAACATTAACCTCACTTTCAACCTTCACCTTAACCTTAACCTTGACTTTACCCTTAACCTAACCTTAACCTTAAATATAACCTAACCCTAACCTTGACCTTAACTTTACCCTTAATCTTGACCAAACCCTTAACCTTAACCTTAACTTGATTAAACCCTTAGCCTTGACCTAACCGTAACCTTAACCATAACATTAACCTAACCTTAACCTAACCTTAACCTTAACATTAACTTTACCCTAACCTTAAGGGTTTAGTCAAGTTAAGGTGAAGGTTAAGGTTAGGTTAAGGGTAAAGTTAAGGTTAAGCTTAAGCTTAAGGTTAAGGTTAATATTAAGGTTATGGCTATGGAAAGGTTAAGGTTAAGGTTAGGTTATAGTTAATGTTAAGGGTTTGCTCAAGGTTAGGGTTAGGTTAAGGTTAGGTTAAGGGTAAAGTCAAGGTTAAGGTTATGGTTCTGGAAAGGTTAAGGTTAAGGATAGGGTAAAGGTAAGGTTAAGGTTAAGGTCAAGGTTAAGGTTAAGGGTTTGGTCAAGGTTAGGTTTAGGTTATAGTTAAGGTGAAGGTTAAGGTTAGGTTAAGGTTAAGGTTAAGGTTAGGTAAAGGTTAAGGTAAGGTTAAGGTTACATTAATGTTAACCTTTACCTTGACCTTAACCTTAACCTTAACGTAACCATAACCTTAACCTAACCTTAACCTTAACCTTAACCTTCCCATAACCATAACCTTAACCATAACCTTAACCTTTACCTAACCTTAACGTTAACCTTAACCATAACCTTAACCTTATCGTTAACCTAACCTTAACCTTGACCTTAACTATAACCTAACCCTAACCTCTACCAAACCCTTAACCTTAACCTTATCTTACCCTTAACCTTAACATATCCTTAACGTTAACCTTAACCTTAACCTTGACCTAACTGTAACCTTAACCTTAACTTAACATTATGTTAAGGTTAAAGTCGAGGTTAACACTGAGGTTAATGTTAAGGCTAAAGTTAAGGTTAGGTTAAGAGTAAAGATATGGTTAAGGTTAGGATTAAGGTTAGGGTAAGCTTAAGGTTAAGGTTAATGTTAAGGGTTTGGTCAAGGTTAGGGTTAGGTTATAGCTAAGGTCAAGTTTAAAGTTAGGTTGAGGTTAAGGTTAAGGGTTTGTTGAAGGTTAGGCTAAAGGTTTAGGTTAATTTTAAGGTTAAGGTTATGGTTAAGGTTAATTTTAAGTTTAAGGTTAAGGTTAAGTTTAAGGTTAAGGTTATGGTTAAGGTTAATGTTAATGTTAAGATTATGGGTAAAGTTAAGGTTAGGGGTAGGTTAAGGTTAAGGTTAATGTTAATGTTAAGATTAAGGGTAAAGTTAAGGTTAAGGTTAGGTTAAGGGTAAATTTAAGGTTAAGTTTAGGTTAAGGTTAAGATTAAGGTTATAGGTTTAGTCAAGTTAAGGTTTAGGTTAACGTTACGGGTTTAGTTAGGTTAAGGTTAAGGTTAAGGTTAAGAGGGTAAGATTAATGTTAAGGGTAAGGTTAAGGTTAAGGTTACGAGTTTAGTCAAGTTAAGGTTAATGTCAAGGGTTTGGTTGAGGTTAGGGTTAGGTTATAGTTAAGGTTAAGGTTAAGGGTAAAGTTAGGGTAAGGTTAGGGTAAAGGTTTAGGTTAAGGTTAAGGTTAAGGGTTTCCTTACCCTTAACCTTAAACTTGACCTTAACTATAACCTAACCCTAACCTTACCCTTCACCTTAACCTTAACATTAACCTAACCTTAACGTTACCCTTAACCTAATCTTAACCTTAACCTTAACCTTAACCTTTGCCTAACTAAAGCTGTAACCTTAACCTTACCCTTAACCTTATCTTACCTTGAACTTAACTATAACCTTAACCTTAACCTCACCTTAACCTTAACTTTACCCTTAACCTAATCTTAACCTTAACCTAACCCTAACCATTGAATTTACCCTTAACTATAACCTAACCTTAACCTTGACCTTAAGTATAACCTAACCCTAACCTTGACCAAACCCTTAACCTTAAACTTAACCTTAACCTTAAACTTAACCTTAACATTACCCTTAACCTTAACTTATCCTTAGCCTTAACCTTAACTATAATCTTAACCTAGGGTTAAGGTTAAGGTTAAGGGTAAGGTTAGGGTAAGGTTAATATTAGGTTAAGAGGAAAGTTAATTTTAAGGGTAACGTTAAGGTTAGGGTTAAGGTTAAGGTTAAGGTTAGGGTTACCTTATAGTTAAGGTCAAGGTTAAGGATAAGGGTAACGTTATAGTTAGGTAAGGGTAAGGTTAAGCTTGAGGTTAAGCTTAAGGGTAAATTTAAGGTTAAGGTTATGGTTATGGGAAGGTTAATGTTAAGGTTAAGGTTTGGTCAAGGTTAGGGTTAGGTTATAGTTAAGGTCAAGGATAAGGTTAGGTTAGGGTTAAGGTTGAGGTTTAGGTTAAAGGTAAGGTTAAGATTAAGGTTACGGTTAGGTTAAGGATATGGTTAAGGTTTTGTTAAGGTTAGGGTTAGGTTCTAGCTAAGGTTAGGATATAGTGAAGGTTAAGGTTAAGGTTACCCTTAAACTAACCTTAATCTAACTTAACCTTAAACTTGACCTTAAACTAACCTTAACCTTAACCTTACCCTTAACCTTCACCATTAACCTAACCGTAACCTTAATCTTAACCTTACCTTTAACCTTAACCTTAACCTAACCTTATCCTTGACCTTAACTATAACCTAACCCTAACCTTGACCAAACCTTAACCCTAACCTTAACCTTCCCATAACCATAACCTTAGCCTTAACTATAACCTTAACTGTAAGGTTAAGGTCAAGGTTATGGTTAGGTTATAGTTAAGGTCAAGGTTAAGGTTAGGTTATGGTTAAGGTTAAGGTTAAGTTAAGGTTAAGGTTAAGTTAAGGTTAAGGTTAAGGTATGGTAAAGGTTATGGTTAGGTTATAGTTAAGGTCAAGGATAAGGTTAGGTTAAGGTTAAGGTTAAGTTTGAGGTTAAGATTAAAGGTAAGGTTAAGATTAAGGTTATAGTTAGGTTAAGGTTAAGGTTAAGGTTTTTTTAAGGTTAGGGTTAGGTTATAGCTAAGGTTAGGTTATAGTGAAGGTTAAGGTTAAGGTTACCCTTAAACTAACCTTAACCTAACTTAACCTTAAACTTGAACTTCACCTAACCTTAACATTAACCTTATCCTTAACCTTCACCATTAACCTTAACCTTATCTTAACCTTAACCTAACCTTAACCTTCACCTAAACCTAATCTTAACCTCAATCATAACATTAACCTTAACCTTAAACTTAACCTAACCTTAACGTTAACCTTAACCTTAACCTTAACCTCACTAAACCCATAACCTTAACCTTAACCTTAACCTAACCTTAACCTTAACTATAACCTAACCCTAACCTTAACCTTAACCTTCCCCTATCCTTAACCTTATCCTTAACTATATCCTAACGCTAATCTTGAACAAACCCTTAAGCTTAACCTTAACCTGACCTTAACTATAACCTAACCCTAAACTTGACCATACCCTTACCCTTAACCTAACCTTAACCTTGACTTTACCCTTAACCTAACCCTAACCTTAACCTTCCTCTAACCTTAACCCTAGCCTTGCCCTAACCATAACCTTAACTTTACTGTTAACCTAATATTAACCTTAACCTAACCTTAACCTTACCCTTAACCTTGACCTTAACCTTAAATTTAACTATAACATAGCCCTAACATTGACCAAACCTTAACCTTAACCTTAACATTGACCCTATCTTAACCTTAACCTTAACCTTATCTTAACCTTAACTATAACCTAACCCTAACCTTGACCAAACCTTAACCTTAACTTTACCCTTAACCTAACCTTAAACTTAACCTTAACCTTGACTTTACCCTTAAACTTAACCTTAACCTTAACCTTAACCTAACCTTAACCTGACTAAACCATTAACTTAAGCCTTAACCTAAAATTAAGCTTGAATTTACCCTTAACCTTAACCTTAACCTTAACCTCAACCTTATCTTACACTTAACTTTAACTTTTACTTAACCTTAACCCTACCCTTGAACAAACCCTTAACATTAAAATTAACCTTAACCTAACCTTAACCTTAACTAAACACTTAACCTTAAACTTAACCTTAACCTTAAACTTAACATAACCTTAACCTTAACTTAACCTTAAAGGTAAGGTTACAGGTTTAGTTAGGTTAAAGTTAAGGTTAAGGGTTTGGTCAAGGTTACGGTTAGGTTATAGTTAAGGTCAAGGTCAAGGTTATGGGTAAGGTTATAGTTATGTTAAGGTTAGGTTAAGGTTAAAGTTAGGTTAAGGTTAAGGTTAAGGTTAAGGTTAGGGACCGTTATGGTTAAGTTAAGGTTAAGGTTAAGGTTAAGGGTTTGGTTATGGTTAGGGTTAGTTTTTAGTTAAGGTGAAGATTAGATTAATGTTAAGGTTAAGGGGGTAAGTGTTATAGGTCAATTTGGGCACCATTCCCAATGACCTGGTTAATTGGGCATCATCTCCAGGACCAATAATCAAGGGTCTATCATTCCTTATCATTTCAGTTGCTACATGCCCTAAGACAAGAAACAAGACAAATCAAGCAAGCCTTTCATCTGGAAAAAGTTTCCATGGTTTTAAGCTTATTATATAGCATATGAGAGCTCACCAACGCAGGATTTAAGTGCCTAAGTGTGTTGCATATGCAGGTAGCCCCATAAAAGGCTACTCTGCAAAGCACTTCCCAACATTCACAGGTGCGTTGGTGACATTGGGAGCAAAATTCTCATTTTTCCAGAATCTCCACTTGGCCAGTACCCTCTAGAAGAGTTAACATGTGTCAAGCTTCGGATCCAAGTGTCCATTTGACATCTACATGAATGGAAACATGTCTTGCCTATTTTTGGAAATTTATTGATTGCAAAAAAACCTACAGCTCATCTATAAATTGAACACAGATTTAAATGTTTGGGAAGGAAGAATTTGAGTAGAGAAATGGTGGAGAATTTTCAATTGAGAGCTAGATTTGTGAAGCTGTTGTTGGAGAGATTTATGTTGTGATGAGACTTGGGAACTTTTCTGGAAGGTCGCTTCAAATCAGTCACTAGGTTGTAACCTCTCCTTCTACCATCAATAAAGAGTACTTATTTTTCCCTACATGCATCTGTATTAACTTAGATGTTCCATATTGTAAGATCTTGGTTGATGAATGTAGTTTATTATTTACTGATTTAGCTAACTAGCTTGAATAGATATCTATATTATTGCATCTTCTGTTGTTTCCGTGTTCTTTCTTGCAGGAAGCATTCAACTCACAAACCTCTTGAACTTTAAGCTGCAACAGAAGCGACATAAAGATCCATTTAGAAGTGACTGAACCAGTAAGCCTCCAATCTTCTTTGTATATATGTTCTGAGTTAGGAGAAATGGTAGTATAGTCTTTCACCTATTGTTCTAGACTAGGACCTGTCTAAGGAAGCATAATTTATTTGTAGATTACAATTTTGGCCCAACAAACTGGCAACTCCATTGAAGATAATTTCTCTTAGTTTTAGGTGTTTTAGTGTCTAATTTTCTTTTTTTATCTACCCAGTAGTTGTTACACACAAAGATTAGACTTTTTCAGAGCTTAATTTGCAAAGACAGTGAGTTAAATAGTAATATTTTTCCTTGTTTACCATGCCCAACGCACCCTTAGTTAGGACACAATGCTTTGAGATTGTGTTGACTCCTGAAAGTGACCAAATTCCCTTGAATTTGACTTTGAAACTTGCTTCATTTTTGTTTGCTGCTGTGTTCTGAAAACTTTGATGCTCAATTGACCAGTGACTCTATATACTTCTTCCTCCTTTGGTTGAAAATTTGTTCAATGTTTGTTTAGAAATGTTTTTATTTATCATTGACAAGTTGATTTCAAAGTATATTTTATGGTTGCATTAAGAATCATTTGCTTTCGAAATAGGAAATTGTCGTAAAATCTTCATTTCCTTGATAGGAGAAACTGTTGTTGAAATCCTCGTTTTTCCTTCAAAAGAGAAATTGTTGTTTGTATTTTTTGTTTCTCGAAAGTAAAAAGCATTTGAATTATTGATCTTGTGCACCTAGTTTCTTTTCTACATTCATAACATTAAGGAAAATGAAAAGAAAAACTTGCATTTGCATGTAGGAATGTGTGTTTTTTGCAAAAGGAACATTAGGAAATCTGTATTTAGCTTGTGATTCATTGATTTGTTTTTGTTCATTGATTTTTTTTCTCATGAACTATTTGCTCTCTTCCCTTAATAGCTAGGTTCTTCATTGAAAAAGCTGAAAGTGAAAGTTTGTTTATCATTTTTAGCTTGCATTTTAGGAATTTCATATACATCATCGTGGTGAACCTGAAAGGAAAATTGTGAAGCAAGATCAACATAAAATAAATCTCAATTTACTTAACAATGCATTGGAACCATAATGATAGCATTTAGAAGGTCTAGGCTAGAGACGTGTTCCAGCATCATAAAACATAGCAATTGTCATTAACTTGTCTATGATACATTCTGAGTGTGATACCTCACTCCACGTACGTAAGTATATCATAGCTCGTCCACGTAATTTTGGGTATATCGGGCGGTGTTACAGTACGATAAGTATAAAGGGGTGCTCTCACTATGCGGTTTCGCATCATAAAACGCTAATACGGACTTGGGCCTCCACGTACATTCGGGTATATTTGGGAGGACAAATTTTAGGTGCTATCCATCCATACTGAACTGAGTCGGCTGCCCTAAAATTGTGATACGTCGAACATAGCATTCGGGGAGATTACATGCCCGTACTTCTTGGTTTGCCAGGAAGTATTCTGCAGTTCACATTTTCTTGGTAAACCCTTTTGCTTATCATTACCCTCTTTTTTTTTATTTGTTATTTGTATAAAATAAATCAGTAATCACGGAAGAAAAAAATCATATCCCTCGTCATTCATGTAGATTAGGTTTAAAACAACCTTTACCACCGGAAGTTACTTTTGGCAGGCAAAGGCGATCACGATCTGCCAAATCAAGTACAAATCGTACCTCTAGCGAAACATCATCATTTAAACTAGACTTAGCTCAAATTGTTTCCACACATCCCAGTTTGTTTACTGTTGTCGAAACAGAGTCTTAACAGCTACCCATGGTCATGATCCATTCAATCGCTAAGACCATACCTCCTTCGTCCGAGGGGCATGGTTATATTATTGTCGCAGTCAACTATTTTACCAAATGGACCGAAGCGATGCCTACATTCAACAACACAGGACAAACAACTGCATTGTTTTTCTTTAACCACATTATTGCATGATTTGGGGTCCCACACGTTATAGTTACGGATCATGGGAAGCATTTTCGCAACCATATGATGTTTGAATTGACTGCCAAGTTAGGATTTTCACATGATAATTCTACTTCTTATTATCCACAATCAAATGGACAAGTTGAGGCTATTAACAAAATTCTTAAACGAATGCTTCAAAGAATGATAGGAGTCTGTAAAAGGAACTGGCACTTGATCCTGTACTCCGCCTTGTGGGTGTATCGAACCTCAATGAGAAACAAAACCAAAATTACCCCTTTTCAATTTGTGTATGGTATGGAAGCTATCTTACCAATCTAATGTGAAATATCATCGTTAAAACTCGTGATAGACTTGTTACCTGACACCTCAAAAGAAGAAGTGTGTCTCTCTAACCTCATCCATCTAGATGAAATGCCTCGTGAATCCCAATTGGTCAACAAAGTGCATAAGAGACATATAAAGGCGCAATACGACAAAAATGTCCAGCCTCGCATCTACTCAGAGGGTGACTTGGTCCTTCTTTATGAGCAAGAAGCTGATGTAATAGGTACAGGGAAATTCGAACCGTTATGGCATGGCCCCTATATTGTCAAAAGAGTTCTTGCTAAGGGTGCCTACGAGTAAGTTGATTAAGATGTGATTCCATTGGCACAACCTAGAAATGGGTTGTATTTGAAACTTTACTATGCTTAATCATGAGCGTAGTATTTTTTTGTATTATATTGTTTATATGCTGTTGATTTGCATTCACTATCTTAATTTGTTTTTAGATTTTTCTTGACATTAGTAATCCGCTTTACATTTCATCACAAATGTCTGAATCTTTGAAACCATTTGTTGGATATGTTGATGGTGCTAGTCGCAGTACGCAGAATATATCCTCTTTAACGTGGTCCATTTTCACTCTGAACGGTGAGTTAGTGAGTTTTCAAGGGATTTGTATCGGTAGATCGACGAAAAATACCGCTGAGTATAGCGCGTTGATCAAAATTCTCTCTGATTCCATTTAATTTGGTATTAACCGCATAATCATAAGGCTAGACTCACAAATTGTGGTACTACAACTTACTTGTATTTATATTATTAGAAATCCAATGTAATGTTCCTTTTTCAGAAAATTTGTCAATCAACAAAGAAAATATATTCCAGAGATAGACTGCAGGGGCATTTACTAGATTTTTCACCTTTAAACAAAGGATGAGCTCCAGAGGCTACCTAGCCCAGTAGAAGACTCTGGCTATAGAGTGATTTTCAAAGGAAAATATCCCCAATAGGGAAATACAACAAGATTGGGAATCTCCCAATATTGCAGATACAACAATAACAAATAAATCAAATGATAAATAGCAGTGGATCATATATACATGAAATGCCGGAGAAATCAATGGCCATCATATTACATCATAGAAGAAATAAAATATACAATTTATTGAGGAAATGATCACTCATGCAAGGCACAACAAGCCTCAAGAAACCTGTACATGATAATGTGAAATACACAGCTGCATCAAGAAAGCCCTAGGCCATGACTATGCAGTTATTATAAGGTACTACTACATAAATAATGAAAATACATAGATAGGAAAATGTAGGCTCAAATAAAGAAGGGGGAGCATGATCTCAACCCCTGAAAATACAATAAATCAATCCTCTAAAAGGATTGGCTGAAATCTATACAAAAATGGCATTTTGCAGAAATGCCGGAGTTTCTGGGCAGCAGCAACTCAAGAGCTAGAAATGAATGGAGAAGGCTGAAATAGCTGTTGTAGATGAACAGCCCTTATCCAATGAAAATCTAAAGTGAAAGTCTGATCCTTTCACCCAAGACTTCCCCTCCAAAATCTGTTAATCCCTCACAGCAAATATGCACCAAGGAAAACGTTGTCTAAGAGACGGACTGCTCTGCCTCTGATGGAAAGTGGTTGGCCTGATGAAAAATATGGTGGGATATTATCGAGAACCAACATTTATGATATCCCAATGAATAGAAATTCTCTCCACTGAAAAAAAAGCTTTGGATGGTGTGTGGAAACCTCCTCAGCAACACGCAGCAACACTACACAATAACTGCTGCAGAAACTGTGTTGATGTAGATGGATGAAGCTATGGCCTAAATTCTTGAATATGGGGAATGGAGTGCAATCCTTCATGAGCTACTCAAGAAGGAGAGGAATTCCTAAACAAGACTCCCTCGTGCCCGAAGGCACTGCAGCTCTGCTGAACAACAAGAGGCAGCAACAAGTCTCCAAGACTTGGATGTAAAAATGATCAAAGATAATATCAATGGCTGCCTTGCTCCTCTTTTAAATAATGAGCCTTCCCTCCATGGGCAATACTTTTAATTAGGGTTTCCTCTCTCTAGAATATTCCCTCCTATGTTTTCCCACATAGTTCTTTCCAACT
Organism: Pinus albicaulis; assembly: GCA_034641835.2. Classification (NCBI taxonomy): domain Eukaryota; kingdom Viridiplantae; phylum Streptophyta; class Pinopsida; order Pinales; family Pinaceae; genus Pinus; species Pinus albicaulis. The sequence goes on along the minus strand of CM076579.1, from coordinate 822,739,058 downwards.
CAAGCCAACGCAGTTTGACTTGGTCAACTTTGGCCAAACCTTTATGAAAAAACCTCCTTTCACACATGGAGGTGTGAAATTCAGCTCCAACATGATCCTCTTTCATAATTAGAGGATTTTTATTCTCTAATCATGCAAATAATGGGTTCCCTACCCATCTTATTCATCTCCTTAACAAAATTTAATGTTCCATAAAATTTGGAACATTACAGTCTTCCCCTCTCAAAATATTTCTTGCCTTCAAGAAATTGCAAGGATGAATTGAGTTTATTTCTTCCCTTCCTCTTGTAGCATCCTCATGTAATGATATCCTCAAGAAAATGATGCTATATCAGAAATCAAGTCTTCAAACAGTCCCTCCAACATATGCAATCTAGCCTTTGGGTGAACATTCCGAAACAACTATCATGTAGAAGTAACTATACATGAAGGAAAAAAGAGTTGTCTAAGGGCCTCCTTGAGGCATGAGATCTGATATATAATGGGACTGATCATCCCCCATATTAATCTCTCATCCCCAAGCCATCAATGATAAAAATAAGTTGCCTACCAACAAGACAACTCATGGAAAATCTCCCTCCACCTTGAGCTCCAAAAATGAAGGTGGGCTGAAATATGATCATGGTAAGAACTATAAATTGCCCCATTCTGTCCTCTCCCCCACCTATGACAAGTGTGGAGTGTATGCTGATCCTGGGTTGCAAATTTATTGCCCTCTAATGGCAAAGTGAAGAGTAATTCCCCAAGAATCTCCCCTCCATCAATGAAAAATCAGTCGGCCCAAGACATGTCATCTATGATGAATAGGAAAAGATCACCATAGAATGCCCCCATGAAATGTTTGATGTAGGGTATACCATGTGTATAAATTTCAAACAATTTCTCATAGGGTTATAATGCAACCTCATCCACTGCAGCTGCAAAAAATAACATGGCAAGCATTTCACAACAACAAATATCACATCTACTACTAAATAGTAAATAGAGGATTGAATCAGCAATACAAGATCAAACACCTACCCATATACATACAATGGATGGATAACATTACCAAGCCCATGGCTTACCCCACAATTAAGCAAATATGTCGTTGTACCCATGCCTCCTCTCATGTTCCCTTTAGAACATGCACTGTAGAACATGTGAGAGTTTTTCGCACTCAAAGACACATCCAACTCATGTGCCTTTCTCATAATCATGCTTCTTATGCAAATATGATCCAATCAGCAAGGAATTCATGATCAAAAATACAATGAGGAAAATTATAAAGGTTTCATGTGTTGCAAGAATTTACCAACAGTTTTCCCAAAAGTGATAGCGCAGTTTTCCAAACTGCTGCTTTAGAAAATCACATGGAAAGTTGTTTTGTGTTACATGAATAGCTATGTAAGTCATGATAGCTACTGATAAATAGGAAATGGCTGAGTATATCAACTGATCATACATGAAATAAAACACTTTCCCAAGGCCATATAAAGGATGGTTGTCTCCATCATACAAATTGGCCCAATTCTGTCCATGGATCAATCTGAAAAGCTTTGCCTCTTGTAGAGCCATGCACTGTAAAATAATGGTAAGAGCATACAAATCAGCCAATGTAAAATAGATTTATTACCATATACTGGGAGTAAGATGATGTATGGATCCATGAATTAACCCTCCATAGTTGTTTGGCATGCTCCCATGAAGAGGAATGAACTAGTTGTAGCAAGAAGACCCTTCTTCTCATGATTGGAAATCCAAGTCAAGAAGAATGTATCATAGATGAATTCTTCCACTACCTCATCCGTCTCACCTCCTTTTTTCTATCAAGTGAAAATAATATGAAATGATCCTGGGACTTGTGGGTTATGGATCCACCACACTTTTGCTGGGCACACTTCATCCATCGGTTACTGCTCCAAAGAGACAACGTTGTTGGCCTATACCCATAGGCTCTCATAAATATCAAGCTCCATTCTTTGACATGCTCTTTTTCAAATATATCCTTCACAATGTTGCAATACATAAGAAGCCCCTCCCAAGGTGGAAGTACCTCTCTATCATCAAAGGCCAAGGAGATAGTGCCATCTCCTCTTCCTGCAACATCATGCAAAGTATGAGAACAATTCTGCGCTTGCTCTTTCAATAAAAGCAAAAAAGTATTTTGCTGCCTTCCCATACTTCCATCATACAACTCATGTGATGAAGACACAATGGATGATATGAGTATCAAATCAACATCATGCATCCATACTCTATGCTGCTCAATGATGCAAGTATCCTGCCATCTTTCCCATTCTTTTGGTACTCCTCCCATGAGGGCTACCATCAATTCTTGCTCTTTGCATTTCATGAGAGTTTGAAATGCAGCTCCTTGGAGACCTCTTAGGAAAGGCCTCTCTCCCATGAATATTTTGGATCTATGAGGATCCAAATGTGATGGAGGTGATGTCTCCTTTCCACCCATGTTCAACATCGCTACTAATTCCTCCAATGATGTAGCAGCTGTCTCTTCCTCCAGTTTTACAATTTGTTTCATGTTTCTCCATGGAGGTGTCATGATTTACTTCATTCTCCAAAATTTTACACTCCCACCTCGAAGGTTGAATTAAAATCATCAAAGATGTATGAGGATGAGGGTTATTCTCCCCCTTGAACCCTTTGCACAGCGCAGTGCAAGCATGAGGCCCTAAAGTGGCCATGTGATTTGATCCTTGGATCTCTCCATATGAAATTCCACCATCCTTAAGATTATTTTCTGAAATAAAAAGTGGAACTTTACTCATACCTTGGTGGGTCTTGGGATGAGTATGTGTGGCTGCAATGGATTTTTATTCTAATGCAATGGTTGTCTCCTCCATAGGTGTAGAAGACTGCTCCTCCAAGTGCAGTGTTGCAATACTCACTGCTCCTTTTCCTACCACTGGAAGTAGCAAGAAAATGGCCTCCAACTATTTCACCCAAGCTCTAGTAGAAGTAACCCCATAAAATGAAGGCAATAGAAGCCTATTTCCTTTGATTTCTCCTTTTCCACAGGGCCTTTTCTCCTCCATCTGCTGGATAGACTGTGGGAATGTTGTAGCTCCCGTAAATGCTACAGAATGGGGTTTATAGTCACCCAGGTACTTGCTTAAGAACTGGAAATCCAAGCATCTCCCATGCTAGTCTTCAAGAGAGTAGGAAGTGCATCGACCTTCCTCTTCTCCTATTTTCTTCTCCTCCTCCTCAGGGAGGCTCTTATTTATTCCAAAATTAAATGAGATCAGTCTTATCTTCATCCAGGTGGATATCGGTGGCCACCCACCTATTCCATTTGGACCAGCACCATCAATTCTTGTAGCTTTTCATATTCAGCACAACTTACTATTTTTAGTAGGTTTTCGGGTCCTCCACTCTCGGAGCCGTTTTGGGGGCTTAATGATCCAGGTGGATATTGGTGGCCATGACCCCTTTGTTCTGTATAGGCCCCATCCCTTCCACATGTCTGTCTGCCCCCTTCCCTCTCCATCCGTCGGGGTTCAATCTGTTGGCATCGTCCGTAGGCCCACCGCTCTCAACTGGCCCTCAATCAAAGAAATCCAGGCTGTTTGTTTTGCCATCCCGCTCCTTCTACTCCTTCCTCATCTCCCGGCATAAGACTAATGATCGAGCTCCTCAAAATTGATTGTCCTATGCTCCCCAAATGTTGAATCACTGTAAGTAATATTGTGCGTCTTCTTGTGACAGCCCAAACCGGAGTTTGATATGGGGATCTTCTTTAGAACCCGCCTTTTGTTTATTATTCTTTAGCGAGCACCCCACCTCACCTTGAGGATTATATTAGACGGGACTCTTATTGATAACCTTATTATGGATATTATTTTTACCCACCCACCAATATCCATAATCAGTTTCTGAATACAAGTATCTCCCCATATGAAACAATTTGTTCTTCCAGTCATTCTTTATATGTGTAATAACACTAGAACTTTTTCAAATCTTTTGGACAACTTTGTCCAAGAGGAAACAAGGCGAAATATAGTTGCACCTAGAGTGGAGATCAATAATATAACCCTCAATGGGAAGGTGAGGAACGCCAGTTGTGAAAGAAGCAGTCAAGGTCGAAGGGAAGGTGCTCCCCCCCAACTAGGTAGGCCGTCAATCAATCAATCGCAAGCAGAACTGGAAGGTTCCTCGAACGCTGGCTGGGATGGATGGCTCGAGGTCTTGCTTACTGGTACGGCTGGGATTGCTGGGACAGCTGGGATGGGTCTGAGGGTGAGGGTGAGGGACGTTAAGTGACTCGACAACAGGCCGCCATCGACGAACTCTCGACGATAGGAGAGGGATAACCCTATGAAATGGGTCGGTGCTACAGCGTACAAATATAGCCTTATAAAGAGACTTTCGAGCTTGCTTGAGACCCAACCCCTATCGAAGTTGAAAGTGGGGATACAGCGTGCGTCAATGGCCTTGGAATATAAGAGGTAGGTTTTTACTTTACCCGCCTGCTTATAGCTGCCCCTCAGAAGAAATGGATGTGCGCTACCATGTGAGTGTGTTCCAATAACCAGCGGGGGTTCTTTCCTTCGCGAGCCCGCGATTTCTCCTTTTTACCGCCCGGTAGTTCGAAGGATAAAAGATGGATGGCTATCAGTGATAGGGGCAGCAGCCCCTCATTCTATTTGGTCCATGGCAAGGCAGCTGCTGGCTGGGATTATTGCTGAACGAACGTGTCAAGAGGAAGTTCAGCGCAGACTTCGTTCCTTGGGGCGGGAGAGATACTAATTAGGAAGGTAGTGGAGTTATTAAAGAATTCAGTTTACTTTAGAAAAAAAGTTAGTTATTTACCCCAGATGGGGGATCATAGCCTAGGACCCTCAAAACCAATCTTTTATTTCTATAATACGCGGTTGGGGAGGGGTTTTCTCGACCGGAACAACCCCAATATAGCAGATTTATCAAATAGGATTAGATTTGGCTCCGCTCCTCATCTTTAGTTTCTAATTCTGGGGCAACCCACCGGAATCTTCTGTTTCATATGCAAAGGGACTTGTCTGAAAACACTTATTATGGAAAGGGCCTATAAAGACCTATCGGACCTATCCACCAAGTTGTAAATAAACTAGTGAAAGGGTGACCTGCCCACCAGCCCAATAGATGGTAAATGAAGTATTAAAAGGTGGCATTGCGAATGCTTCATTGCCCATTGAACTTAGAAAAAACTGGGAAATGAATTAGTGAAAGGGTGAAACGGAGTGTTACTGTAGTATGGAACATACGTACTAGCTGCTGTAGGTATATAGTAATAAGACGCGCCCAAGCGTAGCAGGATACCAGGCAGTTATTTCCGGTCCCACACCTGTTTATTTAGCTTAGGACCATCTCAGTCTGAGCTACAAGGTGTAACATGAAGCTATAGTCAGTACATAAAGTACGGGTTGGCCGTGCATGGATGATGCTCTACTCATTAACCCTATAAGCTCCAGTCAGTGCATGAACGAAGCTCTACCATTAGTACGTGCCCTTTAGTCAGCCAGGAGTCGATGCACTCTATGCTGGTAGTTGATCCACTCAATGCCGGTAGGAGATCCCAAGAAGAGATACAATTGGAGATGCTTTGACTCTAGGACCAGCAGACCTAAGCATAGCACCCATACCTCGGCCCTTTACACCTCTTCGCAACCATGGCCCTACACACTTGAAACTCCTAACTTACCTCTAAGAACACACGTATCTCGAATGGATCCATATCAATTCATTACTTACAATGCACCTGCTTTGAGCAGACCAAACACTTTGTGCAGGTAGTAACAATCAGGGATGGGAAGGGAGGGAAGGATTCTGCTTGCTTATTGATAGTGGATCAACAGCCCACATCTTTCGAGAGAGGTGCCCCTTCATCATACCCGAGATAGGAAGTCCCCTTCACGCCAGAAGACCCAACAGACTAAGAAGATATTTCCTTACCTCATAGTGCAAGGGTGAAGGTAAAAGGTATAGTAGTTCCTTACCCCATTGAGATACAAAGGAGAAGTCTAATAGTAGTAGTTGACCCACTTGGGAGGAGAGAGTCTGCTTCCTTCCCTCATGGCAGAATACGGAGACGAGATACGCACTTGCCTGCTGGGAGTATGAATAGTTCCAACCTAGTGAGAAGCGTGATGGCGCTGGTTACAGGAGTATATATTATCCCTACCTGATTGCAAGAGAGCGAGAATAGTGATCATCGGTTTCAAGCATAATAGTAAATAGGCGGGTGAGCGAAGTAGATCCTGAAAGAGAGAGTAAGCCTCATGCTTCAAGAGACAGCCTCATCCTGATCCATTGGTTTACCATTTAAAGGGACCCCACCCCGCCCGGTAGCGCATCATGCATGTACCGCGTGGCCTTCCTTACATCTATGGATACACTGGAAAGAAAGTACTTAAATAAGGACCTGACTTCATTGTTATCGGTTATATCCCTTATATAGTCTCAAATTGAGATAGAATATTTGTATTCCTATTTTATCGCAATAGACCTTTGTAACCAGGAGTGTGAGTTAGCAGGGCTCAGCGTCCTAAGTGTGAGTAACGGGACGTATAAGCGGGCTCGCTACGTACTGCCTTCCCCTACAATCCGCCGATGTTACCTTACTTCCTCGCCTCGCGTAAGTAACCGCTAGAAGGAAATATATTTCTTTTCATTATGCAGTTATCCAACCCCGAACCCCCTGCCTCTTTATAATTATCGGGGAGATCCCCGAACCCCCGACGGAGAAGGAAGGAAGGATATTGATAGACAAGCTTAACGGCTAGGCTAGGCTGGGTCCCACGGAAGGATATTGATTAAGGAAGGATATTGCTTAACACCGAATGGAAGGCAGGCTTCACTGTCCTATTGAGAGGTGAATTTGGCGGGGAGAATGAAGTCGAAGACTGATAGTTCCTCGACCAAAGGGAGAGTGACTAAAGGAGTGATCACTCCTATTCTCCGGGGTACCGAAAAGAGCCATCAGTGATATAAGGCCATTTACACGCGTTCTATCTCCCGTTTCATCGGAGACTAAGAACCCTATGTAAATCCTTCATATCGAAAACTATCCGAGCATTCTGTCGTCGATCTGTGGATCTCGGATAAGTACCGGGGCTCAATAAAAGGAATTTAGATATATATATATCTAATGATATCTCCCGGCCCGGAGTAAGGGAGCTCTCAATACTCTTAGTAACTCGACCAAACTAATTCCATTTAAATCAGTATTAATGAAAGGTAGGTCAGGGTATCTATGTATTATCAATAGAGGGACGGCATGGCAAGCAAGCATAGGTAAGCATGGCCTGCCAAAGAGGCATGAGAGGGAGGGTCAATACTTCGTGACAGTAAGGCGGGGCCAAGGAAATATATAATAAGTGTAAGTGCGTAGCAAGCTTATCAGGTTTTCTAGGTTTGCTCTATTCTCTCTCTAATTAGCGAAGCGATAAGAGTACGTGTTGATGGAGTTATGCTTCTTTCCTTGGCGCACTCACTTACTTACTTCCATAGCGCCGGCGTTCATCGCCAAACGGTGATAAAGTAACCAACAACTTTCATTGGATCAGCAGGCTGTGGAGTATGAGTGTCAGAAGTCTTCGGATCCTTATGATCCTCTGTAGTATATGCCTGATTAGCCCACACGGGCTTGCCATTAAGATCCCAACATGTATCAACAGTGTGTCCTGTAAAACCGCAATTTGTACATTTGCGGTTCCCACGGTCTCTACCACGGCCACCTGAATCACGTCCTCTGCCACGTGATGTACGACCTCCACGACCACCACGTACAGTGTCACCTCTACCAGAGGATGAAATCAAGGCAGATCGAATACTGGCATCTGTCATGGTACTACTCCCAAATGAGACTCTCTGCAAACGGGAATAAACCTATGCAACGGATGGTATATCAGCACCTCCCAATACGCGAGTAATGTCAGTCAGCCGGGAAGCCCAGCAAGAGTCAGCAATCAAAGCAAGCAATCAAGCAAGCTCGCAAGCAAGCCAGATGATCAAGATTTTGGCCAGTGAGGGCAATAAAAAGGAACCAGGGCTGGTCGAACTAATACCCAGATGGTCGAAATAAGCCGAAGCTGCACCAACTCATTATGCTAGAAACCGAGGGCTGGTTGAATAATAATATGAAGGCTGTTGAAACTGTTATGCCGCTGCCGAGACGAGACAATGGCTAGATATGTGGCTAGAAATAGTTGCCTAGCTGGGTGGGATTAATTAGAAGGCTGGCTGGATGAAATAATGAATTGATAGGTTTGCTTTCGATTCAAATATCATTATGAAAGGAGGGAATTTAAGTAAGCACGCTATAAGTTGTTTAGCTTATTGTTGCATAATTACGTATATAAAAAATCACATTATTGTTACTGCCTATTTTTGGAATATGCACACTTGTGTAGGAGGTATGAGTCTTTTTTATTCGGTCGGTAGGGGTCTTTTCACTTGGTGGGAGATGAAACCCCGGCTGGCCGAATAAACGACACGGGCTAGGAAAAGAAACAATGGCTGGGGAATACACTATGTGAAGTGAGTGAACAGCTTCTTTGAATGCCTTAATTGACGGACAACAGATCCTCAGAGATGGTTTGGGCCAACGGACAGATGGACGAATCACAGTCCACGTCACCCAACACCCATTCCCCAGATTACCCAGATTCCCCAGTACGCCATTCAGTCCGCATTCTCTCTCCCATTCCCGCCATTATCGCTTTACCGCCATACCCGCTTTATCACATTACCGCACCTAAGCTTTGACCATTTATTCCAAACCCGGTTATCCCAATCATTATCCTTCTAGTTGTATTCCAATCCCAACCACCTTCTTGACTTTATCTCCAGTAGCTATCATTTACCCCTCCATTTACTCTACTCAGTAAGGCCAATGAAAGCAATATTGAGAAACTGCATAACTACATCCCTCCTTTCAGTCGGCATCATAGCGAGGACCTATAGACAGAGGTGATATAGGCGAATAAAACCTAGCTGGATAAAAGGGTACCTTGGTCCATTGGGAACAGCATGAAAAAAGCGGGTGAAATACTATGGGGGCACACTATCTAAGCATTTCTCCTCTAGCGGTTGGAGCGCCTTCTGTGCGGTGCAGGAGAAAGAATAGTGTATATAATGGTGCCACCCAATCCAACTATTCGAGTTGAAAGAGCAAGATCCGGAAAAGGAAGTGGCTTAACCACCCTACCCTTTAGGGTGCTAAAAAGCTTGATTTCATACCATCCATGCAATTGTGGGAGTATAGCTAGGTTGTTAGTATAGACCCTGTAGAGAGACGCTAAGAATGCTTATTAGATTCCCGACGATTATCCCATTTCTGAGCTTTGAAAAGGACGTGTTTCTGAGCTCCATGGAGATATTGAGCCTGCTGGAGAAGGATTGAAAAGGGTTGGGTACGCTGGAGGCCCACTCCGAAGCTATGCATGCGCTATTGCCTGCTCCCACTGTTTACGAATACCTGTACTTGACTCCCACACCCGCTAGAATAGATGCATGCTTAGAAGGTGGTAATACGATCAAGTGAGCTATAATCCCAGTACGAGCCGAGTTCCATCCCCGTTCAGCTACGATGCATGAAAGGATGTTTCCTCCCGATCGAGCTATGTTTCCAAAATCTCCATGAATGACGCGGCCGAATAAGCTTGCTTTGTTTCGTACGACTCACTGAACTATTCTTATCAATAATATGATTGCTAAGCTTCCTGGTATACTATTATTTCCAATGCTATTGTCTCTGATCCCGCTTTGAGAGAACCTGATGATTGGCTACAATCTCCCGAATGAGCTAGAATCTCCAAGTGAGCTAGCTACGCCGAATAGAAATGAAATGAATGTGCCTCCCGCTCCTGCTGATGGTGCTAATGCCGCTTAGAGTGTAGTTCCCGAGCTCAGAGAGCGAGGGAAGAGACCTACGTGTTTTCAGTGCATTAGTAGCTGCTTCCTCTCAATTCGATATAGAGAAGGATTGGTCCAACCTAATGAATGAAAGTGCCAAATGAGCTACGCTCCATCGGGAATAGATATAGTATCTCCCGCCGTTGGAATAGATAGGATTTCTCCAGTGTACTCACTAAGCCTCTATTAATTGCATGTACTTATTCATAATCGTTAAAGACTGCCACTTTGTAGGGAAAAAGGAAGACTGCCCACATTGGACTGCCCACTGGACTGCCCATCTTCAGTTCTTTCAATTTTCAAGTTGCAACAAAACTTACTATTTTTAGCAATTTTTCGGGTCCTGAACTTCCGGAGCCATTTTGAGGCCCTAAACGACATTTTTTGGGCATCGCGCCGCCAGCGAATTTGTTTATCAAATTTACTTTTAAAGTTGTAGCCCTCGGATATAGCTTTCTAATGATGTATCATGTGCATCAAACGGAGATCGGATGCCAAAGTTATGCCCCCGGGAAGTTGAACCACCAATTTACCCAAACGGGCGCCCACAGTTTTGGCGCCTCATCTCGTACGGTTAGGTTTTTGGACGTTTCGGATTCTAAATTGTTTCTCAACAATAAATAGGCCCTTGAGCCTCATTGTAACACAGTTCAGAGGTCTGTAGCCACCACATCTCTTCTCAGAGATTTGCTACCAGCACCCTAGCTATTTTATTTCCATTATGTCTATAAGCATATTTCTGTTATTTTTGATATTAATGTAATGACGCATTATTTCCACTGCATCTCTATGTTTATGGTTATTTCTGTATTCTATTGCGTTCCTACATAAATCCGGATCAGTGGTATCAGAGCGGGTCTGTTCTTTCTTTGTTTTTCTTTGCATGTCCCCAACGCGGTCAGGGTATAAGGAGTTAGGGCTCGATCTGGTTGAACCCTTGCAAGATCAGCCTCGCAAACCCCGACGACCTCCCATGGTGGAAGAAAATAAAGACGAGGGAGCAGGAGATCCTATCAAAATACTACTCGAGGAGGCCCTCGAGAAACAAAGGAACGTGATGATGGATAACTTTGCTCAAATCCTTCAACGACTGCCCACATATGGCGCATCTGCATCCAACAGCCACTCTGGAGGCGCCACTCCCTTCAAGGTACAGGTAAACTTTGACATTCATATATTTGAAGGAAAAATAGATGCAGACGCTGTAGACAAATGGTTAAATTTGTTGGAAGGGTATTTCTCGGTCCATGACTTCTCTGACCGAGAAAAGATTATTTTTGCACTCCTCAAAGCCGCCCCCCATGTCAAAGACTGGTGGGAAACCTACCGTGAGCAAGAGGGCGAAGGGGAACCCTCTCTGTTCTTGACCAGACCCACTTGGAATTCGTTCCAAGACGGCATCAAGGAACAATATTACCCTGTGGGGAGCTATGAGGACAAATACATCCAATGGACCACGTTGCGGCAACAAAAGGATCAAGATGTGCACGAACTGACGAATCTGTTCCATACCCTGCGCACAAAGTTGGGTATTAAAGATTCAGAGAAACATTTGGTGCTCAAGTACCGCGGCTGTCTGCACAAACACATTCAGGAGGAAATGGAGTTCCTCGACATTACATCACTTGGCACGGCATATCGCTATGCCGCCAAGATCGAGCAGAAATTTAAGCAGAAGAAGCGAGACTTTGGATCTGCAAATCCGAAAGGTGCCCCCGAACCGAAGAACAAGGAGCAAGGCAAAAGCAATGTGACTCAGAAAAACACCACAAATCCAAAGAAGGACACAGGGAAGTGGTATGAATTTCATAACAGCCCCACTCACAGCACAAGCGAGTGTCGGGCCAAACAGTCTTTGGTGGCCGAACTAAAGACACCCGAATCAGATGCATTTTCTGATCCTGAGTTAGAACCAGACAAAGGTAATGACAAAGGGAAGAAGATCATCGATGCGGATCCCAGTGCCATTGTTGCCACCACCAAGATCCAGAAGGAGGGTCCAGAGGATCCCGAGGAGGGGGAGGGCCTCTTCCAGTCACAGATGTGGGTAAAGGGTTCTCCGCTGCAATTTCTCGTCGATAGCGAAATCCAAAAGAACCTCATTTCAGCAGAGGTCGTGAAGTGGCTCGACCTACCAACCATAGCACACCCACAGCCATATACCATCGGATGGCTCCACCCAGGGAGAGATCTCCGCATCCGCCAGTAGTGCCTCCTTCCATACAGTATCAAGCCATTCACGGATGAGGTATTGTGTGATGTTGCTCGTCTTGATGTAGTTGATGTATTATTGGGCCAACCATACTTGTGGAGGCAACATGTTGTGTATGCTGCGTATGAGTCTAGGCCGTAGGCCTCGTCTTTGTTATTTGAACTTTGAAGCAACGTACGGGATACGGAGGGGTAGTACGCGCCTCTTTTGCCATCTCTTTGACTACGCAACGCAGTAAGATTGTTTCCCAAACCAGAAAATTCATTTTCCTTACGACTTACTCACAGGGAAAGAAGAATATTGTGGCCACAACCTTGAAACAGGGCTCCCTTGCACAACTGCAGCAGATGGACAAAGTCAGGGAGGGATACGATGACAATTTCTCCACACTCATAGAGGTTCCTCCACACTATCAGGACAAGCACTCCATTGATCTGACTCCCAACACACCACTGGCTGATGTTGCCATACATCTTGCAACTACACATACAAAATCCAAACATGTACTGTTTGAGGCTGATAAAGAAATCAAATTTACTAAATGCATCCAGCATGTCCACCCGCAGGTCCATGACATCTTCAACACATCTAATACTCAGTTCAACAGAATTTGCCTCATCTCATGGAGGATCTCAATGCAATGGGGACCATTGCTTCCTAAGGAGGGAGGAATGATCCAGGTGGATATCGGTGGCCACCACCTATTCCATTTGGACCAGCACCATCAATTCTTGCAGCTTTTCATATTCAACACAACTTACTATTTTTAGCAGGTTTTTGGGTCCTCCACTCTCGGAGCTGTTTTGGGGGCTTAATGATCCAGGTGGATATTGGTGGCCACCCACCTATTCCATTTGCACCCCCATATTCAGTTCTTTCAATTTTCAAGTTGCAACAAAACTTACTATTTTTAGCAATTTTTCGGGTCCTGAACTTCTGGAGCCGTTTTGAGGCCCTAAACGACATTTTTTGGGCATCGCGCTGCCAGCGAACTTGATCATCAAATTCATCTCGAAAGTTGTAGCCCTTGGATATAGCTTTATAATGATGTATCATGTGCGTCAAACGGAGATCGGATGCCAAAGTTATGCCCCTGGAAGTTGAACCACCAATTTACCCAAACGGGTGCCCACAGTTTTGGCGCCTCATCTCCTACGGTTAGGTTTTTGGACGTTTCGGATTCTACATTGTTTCTCAACAATAAATAGGCCCTCGAGCCTCATTGTAACACAATTCAGAGGTCTGTAGCCACCACATCTCTTCTCAGAGATTCACTACCAGCACCCTAGCTATTTTATTTCCATTATGTCTGTAAGCATATTTCTGTTATTTTTGATATTAATGTAATGACGCATTATTTCCGCTGCATCTCTATGTTTATGGTTATTTCTGTATTCTATGGGAATTTACTAGATTTTTCACCTTTAAACAAAGGATGAGCTTCAGAGGCTACCTGGCCCAGTAGAAGACTCTGGCCATAGAGTGATTGTTAAAGGACAATATCCCCAATAGGGAAATACAACAAGATTGGGAATCTCCCAATATTTTAGCTATAGCAATAAAAAATACATCAAAAGGTAAATATCAGTGGATCATGTACACATGAAATGTTGGAGAACTCAATGGCCATCATATTAGATCATAGAAGCAATAAAATATACAACTCCTTGAGGAAACGATCACTCAAGCAAGGCACAACAAGCCTCAAGAAACCTGTACATGAGAATGTGAAATACACAGCTGCATCAAGAAAGACCTAGGCCATGACTGTGCAATTCATATAAGGTACTCCTGCATAAATAATGAAAATACATAGATATGAAAATGTAGGCTCAAATAAAGAAGGTGGATCATGATCTCAACCCCTGAAAATACAATAAATCAATCCTCTAAAAGGACTGAAATCTATACAAAAATGGCATTTTGCAGAAATGCGGGAGTTGCTGGGCAATAGAAACTCAAGAGCTAGAAATGAATGGAGAAGGATAAAATAGCAGCTGTATATTAATATCCCTTATCCAATGAAAATATAAAGTGAAATGCTGATCCTTTCACCCAAGACTTCCCCTCCAAAATATGTTAATCCCTCATAGCAAATATGCACCAAGGAAAACACTCTCTAAGAGAGGGACTGTGCTGCCTCTGATGGAAAGTGGTTGGCCTGATGCAAAATATGGTGGGATATTCTCAAGAACCACCATTTCTGATATCCCAATGAATAGAACTTCTCTCCACTGAAAAACAAGCTCCGAATGGTGTGTGGAAACCTCCCTGGCAACACCCAGCAACACTGCACAATAACTGCTGCAGAAAATGCGTTGATGTAGATGGCTGAAGCTATGGCCTGAATGCATGAATATGGGGAATGGATTTCAATCCTTTTTGATCTACTTAAGAAGGAGAGGAATTCCTAAACAAGACTCCCTCGTGCCTGAAGGCACTGCAGCTCTGTTGAACAGCAAGAGGCAGCAACAAGTCTCAAAGACTTGGATGTAAAAATGATCAAATATAATCTCAATGGTTGCCTTGCTCCTCTTTTAAACAATGAGCCTTCCCTACATGGGCCCTACTTCTAATTAGGGTTTCCTCTCTCCAGAATCTTCCCTCCTACGTTGTCCCACATAGTGCTTTCCAACTCATGCCAACGCAGTTTGACTTGCTCAACTTTGGCCAAACCTTTATGAAAAACCTCCTTTCACACATGGAGGTGTGAAATCCAGCTCCAAAATGATCCTCTTTCATACTTAGAGGATCTTTTTTCTCTAATCATGCAAATAATGGGTCCCCTACCCATTTTATTCATCTCCTTAACAAAATTTAATGTTCCATAAAATTTGGAACATTACATCCAACACTTCTTAGATTGTTCCTAAGAGTTTGACTTTTGGAGAGACATTTTGATTTCATTAGATATCAACACATTTAAAAAAATCTAAGCACTTTAACTGATTCATTAGCTAATCAAGTTTTAGAAATACATTTGCAACATAGGTGAAGAAAACATTCACATCATTGAATAGGATTGCGCATTAAACATAGGAAAAAACTTTAAAACACATAGATAGATTGTTATAGGTTTTTTACAAAATTTGTGCCAAGAAACATAGGTCATATGACCTTAAAATGTATGCAAAATGTCACAAGTAAACTAGTGGTGCTCATGGTAACATGCTATATACCTAGCAATCCTACGGAGCAACCGCATCCAACGGTTAGGAACCTCAATAGTGTGTCGTTCCAGTCGCATGGGAAGTTCTTCGATCCGGCAATCTGGAATCCCGAAGGTCAACCCCTATATGTGCTGCTGAAGCTCAGTTAGAGTCTTATCCATATCAATGTCTTGAAGGAATTCTCTCCCAACATCCCTCTCTACTGACGCATCTTCCTCGCGCTCTGGTTCCTCTGCGGGTTGAACGCGACCGATATCTACATTACATAAAACATTTAGTTTAATGTTGGAAAGAAATAAAAGACACAAAAAAATTGTATAAACCTTAGAAAAATCAAAAAACATGGTCGAATCATTCTTACCCATTACACCCCACTTAGCACCTTCTGGTAATACTAGATCTGGATCTCCTCGAAAGTCGACACCTGCGTATGCATACTCATCGATGGCGATGATCTGTCGTCGAAACCAAGTGAAGGATGTTGCTAAGAACACAACAGTCGATTGCCCTGCATGCCAACCCATCAGTTCTACCCATATCTACATTCGAGGATCTCTATGACTAGATATATCCAATGTTACATGTTTTGGCTGCACCAGTGGAATCTGTTCTAAAGCGAAGGAGATAAGGATTGAAACATAGCTGAAATTTTTCTTCCTTCCTCCATTTTCTTTATTCAGTTGTTCCTTTATCTGAGATAGAAAAACTTCAAACCAGTTGAAGACTGTTGGCTCTAACCATAACCTTAACCTTACCTTAAACTAACCTAACCTTAACCTTACCCTAACCTTACCATTAACCTTAAATTTACCCTTAACCTTAACCTAAACTTAACCTTACCTTAAGGTTAGGTTAAGGTTAAGGTTAGGTAAGGGTAAGGGTAAGGTTACGGGTTTAGTCAGGTTAAGGTTAAGGTTAAGGTTAAGGGTAAGGTTAAGGTTAAGGTGAACGTTAAGGGTAAGGTTAAGGTTAAGGTTATGGTTTTAATCAGGTTAAGGTTAAGGTTTTGTTCAAGGTTAGGGTTAGGTTATAGTTAAGGTTAAAGTTAGGGTTAAGGTTAGGGTTAAGGTTATAGTGAAGGTTAAGGTTAAGACTCGCAACCTTAACCTTAACCTTAACTATAACTTAACCATAACCATAACCTTAACCTTCACTATAACCTAACCTTAACCTTGACCTTAAGTATATCCTAACCCTAACCTTGACCAAAACCTTAACCTTAACCTTAACCTGACTAAACCCGTAACACCTAACCCTAACCATTTCAAACCCTTAACCTTAACCTTAACTTTACTCTTAACCTAATCTTAACCTAACCTCACCTTAACCTTCACTTTACCCTTAACCTAACCTTAAACTTGACCTTAACTATAACCTAACCCTAACTTGAACAAAACTTAAACTTAACCTTAACCTTAACCTTAACCTTCCCATAACCATAACCTTAACCTTAACTTTACCATTAACCTTAACCTTAACCTTAACCTTAACTTTACCCTTAACCTAACCTTAACCTTGACCTTAACTATAACCTAACCCTAACCTTGACCAAACCCTTAACCTTAACATTACACATAACCTTAACTTAACCTAACTTAAACTTAACTTTATCTTAACCTTAACCTTAAATATAACCCAACCCTAACCTTGATCAAACCCTTAACCTTAACCTTAACCTCAACCTTAACCTTAACCCCTTAACTTAACTTAAACATTCCCCTAACCTTAACCTTAGCCTTAACCTAAGCTTAACCTTAACTTTAACTTAACCTTGACTTTACCCTTAACCTAACCTTAACCTTAACCTTAACCTTAACCTTATCTTACCCTTAACCTAACCTTAGGGTTTGGTCAAGGTTATAGTTAGGTTATAGTTAAAGTTAAGGTAAGGTTAAGGTTAATGTTAGCTTAAGGTTTAGGTTAAGTTCAGGGTAAAGTTAAGGTCAAGGGTAAGGTTAGGTTAAGGGTAAGATAAGGTTAAGGTTAGGGTTAAGGTTAGGGTAAGGATAAGGTTAAGGTTAATGTTCTTAGTCATCCATAATTTTTACTATCTATAGATGACTACAGATTAGTTCTAGATTTCTAAAAACAAGATTCCTGAATATTGTGAGTTTTAGAAATCTCACTGCCTTCATTATCCTTAGAACAATTTTTTCACTATTCTACTATTTGGTCATTCCATGGTCAACCTACCAGTTCTAAAAGACCCCTCGTGGGCTTATTCCACTCATATACATCCTATTTTCCCACCTATAACCTTATCACTCTGTTTTTTTCTTGCCCATAACTCCATTTTCCATCTAGGGTTTCCTACAAGCCTAACTCATGCCCATGATCCCCAAGTTCCTCAAGAATTAATGGTTTCTAAACTATCTCTGTAGACTCTTTAGATAAATCAAGTACATTGTATTTTGGATCTTCAATACACCACTTTTTCAATACTCTATTGTTACACTTGAATATTGCAAACCAATTTTCATTGAAAGAGAGATCAAAGAATCCCCACTAGGTCAATTAGGGTTTCATGTGTTTCAAGGTCATCATCTCCAAAAAGACTACCATTCAGCTTCAAAGTTTGCACATAAGGTAATGGGCTATCTTGACAATTTTGGAGAAGTAATAAGAGGCCAACCAGCAGAAGAAATTTATAAGGTAAGAGGTCTGCTACTCAATGATGACATCTTGCAGTAAGGGGGACATGAAAACTAGGGTTTTTGAGGGAAATTTTCTTGGTTTCATGACTTCCATGGTTAAATCATCAACAAGGATTGTATCATGATGCTCTTAAACCTTCCCATATCCTTAATATACCTTCATAAACACTTCCCATCACTCCTATCCCACAAACTCATAATTTTTCTACAAAACCTAGTCAATTGCCACAATTTGATACTTTTTTAGACTAGGCCTATGTTTTTCCCTTTCAGACCCCTTCCCCTCACTCAATCCTTGAAATTAAACTTTCCCCTACTCTCTAACATCTATCCCTATCCCCTAAAATTTCCCCAAGAATTTAGACAACCCTTAACCTCTTCATTCCCCTCCCTCTACAAGGCAGTCCTAAATCTGCTACACCAAACCCTAATTTCCTCTTCCAACAAAACTAGGGTTTGTTGTGGAAAGGAGGCATAAGAGAAAATTATACATATGATAGATCATATCAGCAAGTATAAATCCATACCAAATCATAAACATCATGCCTCCATCATTTTCCAAGAATTCATTCCAAAGGACAAATCATTTGCCACATGTAGGGACAATTTTGCTTCAAACTGTTGAGATTCAACAAGATGATGAGCTTAGTGAAAAGAGTTTCCTTCACTAAGTGGGCCTGCATGATATGTTTGGTGCAAGTCTATTTTTAGACTATGTATATTTTTATACATGTCGATCATATTTCAGAAGTTGTGGGATGCTATTTGTGGATGGTTGATCAAGCTGGAAAAATAGATGAAATTCTATTTTTAGAATATTGGGCGAAGTCTATTTATAGAGCGTTGATCTAAAAATAGATGCATGTCGATTATTATTAGCTCTTAATAATAATCAGACTCTAAAAAACAACTTATTCTCTTGGAGCACTTCAGTTTAGTGCACAGATGTGGCACATCAGCTGACAGAAGGAATTATGCTATTCCTAAGGATTTACTGGAGCTATTGCATGGAGGACTCCGTTGGAACTCAAGTGAAAGAGTTATGACATAGTTGGAAGAAGTAGTTATGGAGTAGTATTTAGTTTAACTCAGTTAGACTCAGTTGAGCTAGTTGTATATAGTCTAACTGATTGATACACTACTGAGAGTGGAGTGAATTAATTAGTTAATTAATTCACAAATAATAACTCATTAATCAACTGAACAATACATCAGTTAACTATAGTGCATGGCAGTTTCAGTGGAGACCAGTGGAGAGATAGGTGAAAGGAAAAGATAGACTATCTGTTGTGACTATTAGTGACGCATTGATTGCATCCAACACATAGTGGAGATGCCAATGAGGATTGTGCAGTGAAAGCAAGAGTAATTCAAATTCATTCAGAGATATTCTTCAGCAGAGATTGCACAGTGGAGGCAGGCTACCAGGTCACAAAGATCGGTGTATGGATTTGCAAGATTAGGCTTTATTAGTGTATGACTATTGTACTGTACTGAGAGCTTGTGATAATATTTGTATGTTTGTATGATATTTTCATATGATCTCCATGTTACATAATATATAGTTGGGGTTCTTAGCTTCAGGCTTTCCCGATTAAAAACTGTTTTATGTGCGATTGATAATTTTTGTTTATGCTTCACATGTGTGTACAATTAATTTTTTTGCAAAATATCAACAAGTGGAATTGATTCTGTATTTTTCATAAAGTTAAATAGTGTGAGATCAGGAGAATCAAGGACATATGCATGCTTAGTGCATATAATTTTTACACAAACTATGTTTCTAACCAAACAGAGATGAATTTGACAAACGTGAGAAAGGTTTTTGTCCATCATAGGTCCAAGAAGAAACATCTCCTTCAAATTTTACACAAGTATCATGGTTTGGGAGCAATTTCAAAAATACATATGTCACAGGAGAATTGCTGCAATTCTCGAGTGACCTTGGGAAAATTAGGTTTTCTCATAGCTAGAGGGTCCAAATGACTTACTTGATGGGTCAAAAAACAACTATACTAGAAGATATTTCCAATGAGCTATCATGAGGTCAATTTGGAGTTGAGGACAACATCCAAAAGTTGTCTGCACCAGCACTCTGCATTTCTGCACCATCGTTTAACAATTTTTTACCAATATTGGGAGAATCAATTTTTAATAGGTAAAATCAAATCTAATTAGAGAAAAAAAGGTATATTTGGAAAGAAGACTAGAAGATATTTCCAATGAGCTAACATGAGCTCAATTTGGAGTTAAGGAAGACCTCCAAAACTTGTCTGCACCAACACTCTTCATTTCTACGCCATCATTCAACATGTTTTAACCAGTCTTGGGAGAATCAAATTTTGACATGGAAAATCAACTCCAATCAAGAAGTCCTCCAAATTCCCTCTACAAAAGGTGCTACGTGTATGGAAATTTTGACAAATTTTGGTTTTTTTCTAAGGCCTATTAGAGCAGCGCCACTAGCGCTACACTTTTCCCTCAGGCATCCTCAGAGGAAAAAATCTACATTTTTGGATTCCTCATGGCTAACACACTATTCTCACCAAATTTCAAAGCAATTGGAGCAGTTTTGACCCCTCAAAAGTTCAAAAAACACCTCATTTTTCACCATTCTGTCTCCTTTTCAAGTCTGGCACTATGCTCAAAGCAGTCTTGGGGATTTGAATTTTTAAATAGGTTATAGGTCCTCAATCAGAAAACCAAATAAATATATGAAAATAGGACTCAGCAATCTTTCCAACGAGCCATTACAGAGAAAACTCTAACATCGGGAAGGCCCCCAAAACTTGGCTGCAACAGGACCTATTTTCTGCCTAAGGTGGCGCTGAGCTTATGGACAACACTGTGTGTTTTTGGCCAAAAAGTCAATAAAACACAAAAATTTATGGAAAAATGATTTTTAAATGTTTTCTTGGGAAAATCACTCCAGATTTTATTGAGCAGTTATGTTATGATGTCTTTTATTTATTAGCTTAGATATTATGTGTCTTAGGCTTTGCATGGTCTTCAAGCACATAAATGTCATTTATGATGAAATTAGGGTTTCTAGAAGCCTCTTATGGTTTCCACCTCCTCTATTTATAAGATAAATAGAGCATGAGGTTTCCATTGTAAATGTTGGCATTTGATGGGTTTCGAGAGAAATATATGGTTTTCTTGAGCTTGAAGAAGAAATTGGTCTTGTGGAGTTTCTGAATGGATTGCTTTGATTAATGATGAAGGTGGATAGCTTGCAGGATCCATGAGCTTGGTTATTGTTGAAGTGCTTCTGTTTCATGTTTTGTTTTCTCATGTTTTCATTATGTTTCCATTCTTATATGCTACAGTAGAACAAAAGAGTATATGCCAAGAAATGTTGTTGGAGGCACCTTGGTCCTTCCTACTGTCTATTGTCTTTATGTTTTCCCCTACTGGATTTTTTTAAGGAATTCTTAGCTACTCCATATATCTATATATGCTTGTTTATTCCACAAATTTTTCAATACAGTAGTTTTAAATATTTTTTATGGTTAGCCTTGCCTATTTTATGCTATTTAAACTCTATTTTGGAATCTCTCTTTGAAGTATTACTTGTTAGGTTTTAACCAAAGAGGCCATGTTTTAATCATGCCCTTTGTCCATGCTTGAGAATTTGCCTTAAAGATTCTTTTTAGCTTGATCATTAATGTTTAGGTGTTCCCTCTTCATTGATTAAAGTTATTTTTTATCTTGAATGTTTTCTAACCTTGAAGGTGAAATCCTTAGAAGTTAAATCAGTTTCTCGCCTTCTATATTCCATTGGAATTGTTCATCTTGAATGCTTGTTTGCTTAAAGTATAATCTAAGAGCTATTGGTTTTCCCTACCTTATGATTATGTTCTTATGTTGATTATTATTTGAGACATCTTGTTTAAAAGGAATTTGTTTAAGGATTCTTCACTGCCCTTACACACCTACTTTTTTCACCAACTTATTGTTCATTTCACTTCACACATGCCTTATAGATCCATTTGACCATGATAGATTTTCCCTGTTATGCATCTTATTTCATTATTGAGATATCCATGACTTTCATAGACTCCATAGCCCATTGATTTAAATACCTCTCACTCCACCTATTTCTACTTGATCATCTTACACAACCAAAACAAACAACAAACCCTACACTTAACAACTAGCCTAAACTCCAAACCCTAGAAGCAAACAAGTTCACATCCTTTGCATATAATAGAGAGATACCTCTCTGAGTCCAAGAAGGCTAGGTCCTAGGACTCCGAAGACTAATCTTATGTTACCCTGTGCATTTGGTCTACCAATCTACTAAATCATGGGGCCCTAACATTATGGAAATCACAATGCGACTTTCTGAGTAAATAACCTCTTAGAAATCCTTAAGACCTCAGAAAACCCTCAAACATACTTAGATTGGTATTCATTTGTTGATGGTGGACAAAAAGTACATCCTTAAAACAATACGCATCCTCCACCTGATGACTCCACTGGCCTTCAGTAGCCCTGTTGACCCCACTAGTTCTTATAAACTCCCATAGGAATGCATTGAACAATCATAATACTGCTGATGGTGGACAAAAAAGTTGAAACCTTCCACCTGGTGACTTCACAACTCTCAATATACCTAAAGACTCCACTGGTAGAGAACTCTAGACTGGTTGAAAAAAGTTAGTGACCCTTTCTGAGTTACAAACATGGATCTAAAGACACAAAGGAGATATGCTCTGATGAATAGAGGTCACATCCCTGGATTTCCACATAAAATTCCTCAGATAAATTGGTTAAAAAACTTGCCTATATTTCAAGATGAAAAATGTAATGACCCCTTATTACATCTCATCAAATTTCATATACGTGTATGGAGCTTAAAGGTTTAATGGCACGAAGACTGCCTCATGAAAATTTTGATGGCAACATTAGAGGGTAAGGCAAGAGAATGGTATGAATGGCTAAAGCCTAGAAGTTTGTTTTCCTTAAAATATTTCCACAAGGTATTTTATGAGAATTATAAAGAAAATTATCCATCTCTATCATAAGCTGAAAATTACTGTGATCATTCTGAAGACCCCATACAATACCTTGTAAACATTGATGAAGATTTAGGAAATTGGAATCATGAGGATCTATTAGAAGCCATTCATCAATTTCATTCTCAAGATAGCTATCATGGTAGCCTGGAGGAGTTAGTTGAGGAAGAACCCAATCAAGGAATAGAGAAAAATCCACAAGATCTCTCTAGAGGCACAAGTAATGATTCACTATATCTTCTAAAGAAAACATTCAGCCCCAAAATCAGCCTTCGCAAGAGAAAGAGAACTATTGTAATTCTATCCAAAAAAAGATAAAAATGCATCCTCTTTGACTGAAGAGGAAATCAATCAGATAATAAACATGCAACCAACCTCTAAACCTTCATGTGAACAAAAAATTTCTGTTCTTTCTCCTAATAATCCCATCTACCATAAATCAGAAAGTGAACTTGTAGATCAATTCAAAGAAAAACAATCTGATATTCCAATTTTCTTGATTGGTAACACTACTTATTTTTATGATTTTCCAAAGTTTGATTAGTATAATGATATTCATGTGCTCCAAACATAAGCTAACCTTTCATAGCTATCAGCAGTTGACTTGTGGGATCAAGTTTACTATCATCAGCTTAAAAAAAGTAATCAAAAAATATAGGTCGCCTATGAAACTGATGAGGAAAGCCTTAAAATTTTAGAAGTAAGTGAGGAGTCTCTAACTCTTTTCTCTGCTTCACTTCAGTCCATCAGAAATAACTTTCATGTAATTGGAAATCAGTAGTCTTTCAGTTTTGATGTTTAGGTTGAGGAGGATGATGAACTTCTTAAGAAAATTGTCAATAAGAAGCCTTTTTTTGAAATGGTTAAGGAAATCATTTGGGACACATAATCCTCCTTAACTCCATATTTGCAGCCACCAAGTTCCATTGAATTACAAATTGAAAATGAAGGCCTAGAAGTTGATAATCACATAAAAGTTGTTGCACTGCCTTCTCAAGAAGATTTATTCCCAAAGAGTGCTCCTTCTCATAAAAATGATGGCCTTCATGCAGAATTAAACTCACTCTATCAAAGAACATCGGGTTTGCTAGAGGAAAACATTGCAAATATGATGAGTCTGATAGTGAAGATGATCATGAGGAGAAGGTCGAGTGTCTTTCCCAAAAGAGTCCCAAATTTAGCCAAATGGAGGAAGAAGTAGTTTTGGATCAAGCCCATTTTCTAAATCATCCCATTCGGGTATTGTTTCAAGATCCCTTTGCTGATTTATTAGAGACATTTGAAGGGAAGTGAAATATGTTAAGAGCAGTTTTATGCAAGGTTTAAATAAAATTTTAGCCACTACTATTCAAACACAAGTGAGGTGGGTGTGGCCTTTTGATTTTTTCAAAACTCTCAAAGAGCTGAACCAATATCCCTCATGGAATCATCTGCTTGATTAGTTGTATTGGAAAAGAGAGTTCACCAGCTAAATGTATATCATGTATAAGTTAGATTATGATAGGTAAGAATGCAAATAAGCTCAACACTATGAGCATCTTTCTAGTTTTTTAAAATGCTAATCCAAAAAAAAAAAACAGAGAAAAGAAGAAAAAGAGGGAAGAATTGAAAAAGAGGTACAACTCCATACACAAAAAATAGTAATACTGAAAGTGTGCAAGCCTAAATGCCACTACTTGTTCAAAATAATATCTTGTTCAGTCATCTAGCCTAATCATGGTTGAATATGTTTTTTTGTTGTTGATAAGTTAGTGAAAGAGAGCTTGTCAAATCATTCAAACTTGACTTGTCATTAGGAATAGATTAGGAAGAGAAGATACTGGTTCTCCATGCTCAAATCCAAACCAAAGAGAAATATGAGGAAGCTTAACAAATGATAAATCACAGCCCTCATGATTTCTAGTTTTGTTTGTACAAAAATAATGTTTGTGTGCAACTTGTCCTAATTCCACAACCCATGGTAAGTCAAATTGCCTAATCTTGATTTGAACCATGTTTTCAATTTCATGTCAATAGTTTAGAGAATGAAGTATGTCAAACAACTTAATCTTGACAAATGATTAGACTAGGTAGAGAATAAGAGAGTTCATTAGAGTAATATGAACTCTTGGAAGTAATAAGGCTAGAAATAGATAGTCTTTTATGCTTTCAAAATAAAATGATGTCAAGGGTTTGCCAGTCCAAATGCACCCAAGTTAAGAAAAAATGTTAGGCCAAGTAAGAAGGGTAGGTAGGAAAGAGGTTGAAGAAAACATGTCTTTTCAGATTGTGAGATCATAGCTTCAAAATAACATCAAAAAATGAAGAAAGAAAGATCTGCAAAGTGCAAGTAAGGCATTGGTCTTCAAAGCTCAGAGATCTGAACTCTGAGGTTCTGGACACCTCCTGAAAAGGAACTGCCCTACACAAGTGGAGCCAGTGTTAGTCATCCATAATTTTTACTATATATAGATGACTATATATTGATTCTAGATTTCTAAAAACAAGATTCTTGAATATTGTGAGTTTTAGAAATATTACTGCCTTCATTATCCTTAGAAAAAAATTTCACTATTCTACTATTTGGTCATTCCGTGGTCAACCTACCACTTCCAAAAGACCCCTCATGGGCTTATCCCACTCAGCTACATCCTATTTTCCCACCTGTAACCTCATCACTCTGTTTTTTCCTTGCCCATAACTCCATTTTCCATCTAGGGTTTCATACAAGCCTAACTCATGCCCATGATCCCCAAGTTCCTCAAGCATTGATGGTCTCTAAACTATATCTGTAGACTCTTTAGATAAATCAAGTACATTGGATTTTGGATTTTCAATACACCACTTTTTCAATACTTTGCTTTTACATTTGAATATTCCAAATCAATTTTCAGTGAAAGAGAGGTCAAAAAATCCCCACTAGGTCAATTAGGGTTTCATGTGTTTCAAGGTCATCATCTCCAAAAAGACTACCATTGAGCTTCAAAGTCTGCACATAAGGTAATGGTCTATCTTGACACTTTTTCAGAAGTAATAATAGGCCAACCAATAGAAGAAATTGATAATGTAAGAGGTATGCTACTCAATGATGACATCTTGCAGCAAGGGAGACAAGAAAACTAGGGTTTTTGAGGGAAATTTTCTTGGTTTCATGACTTCCATGGTTAAAACATCAACAAGGCTTGTATCCTGATGCACTTACACATTCCCCTATCGTTAATATACCTTCATAAACACTTCCTATTACTCCTATCTCTCAAACTCATCATTTTTCTACAAAACCTAGTCTATTGCCACAATTTGACACTTTTTGAGACTAGGCCTGTGTTCTTCCTTTTTGGACCCCTTCCCCTCACTCAATCCTTTAAATTCCACTTTTCCATACTCTCTAACATCTATCCCTATCCCCCAAAATTTTCCCAAGAATTTAGACAACCCTTAACCTCTTCATTCCCCTCCCTCTACAAGGCAGTCCTAAATCCCCTACACCAAACCCAAATATCATCTGCCAACTAAGCTAGGGTTTTCTATGGAAAGTAGGCATAAGAGAAAAGGATCCATATGATATATCATATCAGAAATTATAAATCCATACCAACTCATAAACATCATGCCTCCATCATTTTCCAATGATTCATTCCAATGCACAAATCATTTTCCACACCTAGTGCCAATTTTTCTTCAAACTATGTTTCTGACAAAAAAAAGATGAATTTGAAAAAATAGAGAGACTTTTTTGTCCATAATAGGTCCAAGAATAAAAACATTATTTTTATTTTAGACAGGTATCATGGTTTGGGAGCAATGTCAAAAATACATATGTCACGAGAGAATTGCTGCACTTCTGGAGTGACCTTGGGAAAATCAGTTTTTATCATTGATGGAGTATCCAAATGACTTACTTGATGGGTCAAAAGGAAACTAGACTCGAATATTGTCCCAATGATCTATCATGAGCTCAATGTGGAATTCAGGAAGGCATCCAAAAGTTTTTTTCACCAGCACTCTTCATTTCTGCACCATCATTCAACACTCGTTTACCAGTCATGGGAGAATCAACTTTTGACAGTAAAATCAACTCCAATTAGAGGCAAAAAGGTATATTTGGAATGAATACTGGATAATATTTCCAATTAGCTATCATGAGCTAAATTTTGAGTTAAGGAAGGCCTCCAATGGTTGTCTGCACGAGCACTCTACATTTCTGCACCATCATTCATCACTTTTTGACCAGTCTCGGGAGAATCAACTTTTGACAGTGAAAATCAACTCCAATAAGAGAAAAATTGATATATTTGGAAATTATACAGGCTAATATTTCCAAAAATATATCATGCACCCAATTTGGACAATGGGAAGGCCTCCAAATTCCCTCTGCAAAAGGCGTTACGCGTAGGGAAATTTTCACAAATTTTGGATTTTTGATAAGGCCTATTAGCGCAGTGCCACTGGTGCTACACTTTTTCCTCAAGAATCCTCAATGGGAAAAATATAAATTTTTGGATTATTCATGGCTAAAAAAATATTCTCACCAAATTTCAGAGAAATTGGAAAAGTTTTGACCCCTCAAAAGGTCAAAAAACACCTCATTTTTCACCATTCTGCCTCCTTTTCAGCCCTGGCACTGCGCTCAGATCAGTATTGGGGATTTAAATTTTTAAACGGGTTTAAGGTGCTAAATAAAAATATAAATGGCATATATATAAAGAGGACATAACAAGCTTTCCAACGAGCTATCACGAAGAAAAATCTGACATCAGGAAGGCCCCCAAAACTTGGCTGCAACAGGACCTATTTTCTGCCTAAGGTGGCACTGCGCTTATGGACAACACTGTGTGTTTTTGGCCAAAAAGTCAAAAAAACACACAAATTGATGGCAAAATGATTTTTTAATGTTTTCTTGGGAAAATCACTCTAGATTTGATTGAGGAGTTATGTTATGTTATCTTTCATTTATTAGTTTAGATATTATGTGTCTTGGGCCTTGCATGGTCTTCAAGCACATAAATGACATTTATGATGAAATTAGGGTTTCTAGAAGCCTCTTATGGTTTCCACCTCCTCTCTTGCTAAGATAAATATATCATGAGGGTTCCATTGTAAATTTTTGCATTTGATGAGTTTTGAGAGCAATATATGGTTTTCTTGAGCTTGAAGAAGAAATTGGTCTTGTCACTACAAGGGAAAGACCCTCTAGCAGAGGTTATAAAGGAGGTTTTTAGTGTTATAAAATTGGCCAAAATTGTCAAAAAACATATGCTACCACATACGTTTCTGGTAACAGAGGTTTTGGCGGAGCTTTTAACAGAAATTGAACACAACTAAAAAAAATGGGCAGCCAGAGGTTATTACAGATGTTTTTCCATCGGTGCTCTTATCAGGTTTGAACACAACGGTGTGTATTGGTAGACAGTGCACTGGGGTAGTCTAAGGAGGACGCACCGGGCCGTTAAGGAAAACAACAGCACCGGGCCTGATGTTGGTGATACAACGCATGGGGCCGTTCTAATTGGTCTTGGGATTTGAGCGGTGCCCATAGGTCATATAAGCGCACCGGTGCGTGTATCTTTAGGAGTATCAGTATTCGTGCAGTGCACATGGCATCTACAAATGCACCAGTGCATATAGACACATAAACACACCGGGTTTCATTTTGTTTTTTTTAGAAACATTCACCTCTGACAGTCCAATTATTGTGATTGTTTTAAATTCATTATTCATCAAAATTCGACACATCTTATAACAATATTCATATTAATTACATTTTTATTAATGCATTTGAATGTGTTTTTGGATTAATTTGTTATATCATATCAGAATTATTGTGGTTTTTTAAAATCCATTATTCATCAAAAGTTGACACATATATATAATCTTATAACAATATTCATATGAATTAAATTTTTGTTAGTGCATTTGAGAACGACAATGGAGAACGCAATAGAATAAATTTAGAAAAACATATACATATATATATAGACACACACACACACACACACACACACACATATATATATGAATAAGACAGTCTTTATCATACAAAATGGGACAATTATTCATATCCCTTTGTCTTTCAATTGGGACACTATGTCCATTACATTAAACAAAATGTCTGATCTCACAGACATATATCAAAAAATAAAATGCCTTGCTTTGATATCCAAATTACATAGTGATCATCATTCTTCACTTCAAATGTTGTCACTACCAAAGCTACTTCCATGACTTGGGTTATTTTCAGGAATGTTGTGTTCACGACGTTGATTTTTTTCTTCTTCTTTATTTTCCATCTACAAACATAAAAATAAACTGAAATGAGTGTATATACATTGGTGAGAATAATGAAAATTCTAATATTAAATAATATACATCAATGTAAATCGAAAAGAAAAATGATGTACCAAAACAACAATTGACTCATAAACTATACACATTCTTTCAAAACCATGTACCATGCCATCTTTCAAAATTTCATCCATTGGCGCAGTTCCATACTTTGTTTCCTGCAAGTTTTATACCCCATAACAAATCATATATTTAATATAAAATATGTTTTTGTTATATTAGTTATAGACGGAGCTAATTAAAACAAGATTGATATATGCTTACAAATTCCACAATTAATTTCTGATATGCCAACA
The DNA here is from genome assembly GCA_034641835.2 of Pinus albicaulis. NCBI lineage: Eukaryota > Viridiplantae > Streptophyta > Pinopsida > Pinales > Pinaceae > Pinus > Pinus albicaulis. Next base: position 822,709,487 of record CM076579.1, on the reverse strand, counting down.
TATGCTCACAACCCATATTTAACCCAATTTCAATCAATTCGTCTCATGATTCTTCTTTGTATGTTAGCACCTGTTTGAAGACATTCAATGATGATTTTTGTAAAACAACTTAAAAAATACAAAAATTAAATCTAGTTAAGTTGTTATAAGGAAGTAACAATTACTCACAAACTTAGAGATCAACCATTTTCTTCCTTGTCGTCTTGTTTTATGTGCTGAATGGGTTCCATTTTCTTTTCTTTTCTGTAAGAAAATTCTTGAAAATTAATATTTAATGTTAAAATATTGTTTATTTATTATACCTAATGATCGAAAAATTCAATGATTACATATTACATTTGAAGCACGTTGTTCTATTCGTTCCACTAGATCCCTCAAACTTTTGTAAAAGTTTTTTCCCCTTTCATTAACTTCTAGCACCACTCCAGATGAGCCAAGGAGCAATTCATTTTCATTTGCATGTTCTATTTTTTCTTTTCTTAGAACAACATTCCTTTTCTGAGTTGTTTGTCCCTGTAGAAAATTAAACATATGTGAATTAGTAGAGTGTTTGACACATGTTATCTAATAATTTTAAGTATATTATTAATGATAATTAAAAAATGAAACTCATATTGGATCGATAGTATTGTTTCATTCACCTGATTCATCTTTTTGCAATTTTTCCATTAAACTTTTACGCTCTTCTGGTCGTAGATAAAAAATAATCATGTCATGATTCGTCATTTTGTGGCTCTACATGATACAGAGTAAACAATACATATTAGCTAAAGCTACATATAGTTCAAAAATAATATTTTTTATAAAGAATATACAAAGAACTTTCATATTTTTCTTTTCTTGATGTGTTAACAGTATTTTTGTTACTTGATATATTGTCAATCATTTATTTATCAATATGAAACCTGTAGCATATTATTCATTAATATATTTATAAATAAATTCTCAACATTTCAGTTAGAAAATAAATCTTGAAACACCAGTGCGCTTTTCATGAAATCCACACCACCGCCGATGCGTGGATATATTAACAACGCACCGCCAAATAGTATAATACGTCGTACGGTGCGTTCAGTATTATAAATGTACTGCAAAAAAGTGTAATAAACCTAATGGTGCATGGGGTACTATAAACCCACTGCAAAAATGGTGTAATACACTGTACGATGTTTTCCTAGTTAAAGAGAGCACTGGTGCCCTATTTCAGATTTGGCACATGGATTTAAAAAAATGTTTTCAATTTTTTACGACACAGAAATTGCATGGTGTGCTATAATAATATAGAGCACCAGTGTGGTGGAGTATCCAGGGCAAATCGATAAATAAAAATCCATTTTTTCAAAAATTCATGCAATTGCCGAATGGTGGGATCCGACTATGCAAGTCATTCCGTGGGTTGGACGTCAATCTAAAATGAAAAACCCTAATTCTGAAATCACAGAAATAGGGAGAAGAAAGGGAAAAAACAAAAAAATAAAGAGTTAAGGGTAAAAATGGATAAAACTGCGGGAAAAAATAAAAAACTACAGAAAAAAGTAAAAAAAGAATTAAATTTAATCATGAAATGGTTTAAAATTCTACGATAAAGGACTTGAATCACCAGAGTTTTGGTTTCTGATTGTCTGAATACTTTTGTTGGTACATATTTCACCATCCACAATGCCCTCATGCTCTCTTGCTCCAAGTCTGTCTCCTGCAAAAATCTGACTGAAATTTTTTAGCAAAAATAGTGAAATAATGAAGTCTTTAGTATTTAAAGAATTATTTTATCAAATTATATTTTCGAAAATATTTTGCCGCCCATTTTTCAAATTGCTACCTTTTTTAAACTTAAATAAAATAGAGTTTCATTTTTTTATTTGCGTTTATTTGTTTCCGGTTCGCGTAAATGTGACGCGCCGATACATTTTATTAATGCTACGCACCTGGGCTTGTTAGGATAGTAAGCGCACTAGACTTTTTAAAGTTTTTTTTTTTGTTTTTTTGTATGTAAGATCATAAAAAATAATGATAATTATAAAGTACATGAATTTATTTTCATTATTTTCTAAACTTTATATATGTAAGATCATAATAAAATAATGATAATTATAAAGTACATGAATTTATTTTCATTATTTTTTAAACTTTATGTTACAAAAATTCGTATTATTCTAGATCTGTTATTTTACAATTATTTGAAAATTTACAAATTTAAATATTCTAATAAAATCATTTCACATTAATACAATTAAATTTTTCACATTAATAGAATTAAAATTTTACAAATTAAAATTTTACATACAATTACATTAGTTAAAATTACAATTTCAATTTTACATTAATTTCACATACATGAATTACAATTAGAATTACAGTTACAATTTTAATTTTACATACAATTACATTTACAATTACAATTACAATTTTACAAATATTTTACATACAATTCAATTAAAATTACAATTACAATTTGTGAAATTTACATACAATTACAATTTGTGGAATTTACATACAATTAGAATTACAATTACAATTTTACAATTTTTCATATATACAATTACAATCATTTCACAATAAATTAAATATTACAATTACAATTAAAATGTTACATTAATAAATATTTTACATACAATCACACTTAAAATTACAATTAGTACAAATACAAATACAATTTTACAATTTTACATAGAATTAAAATTTAAATTACAAGTACATTCACGACATAATATTTAATAAATATCATGGTCATTTAATAATATTAAATTAATTAATAAACATCATCATGATCATGATAACCATCATACAAACATCGTATTCGACTAATAAACACATTCAATTAACATCAAATTAACATTATATATTAACATCATCACAACACAAACATCAAATATACATCTCAATATAATGTCAAATAACTCATGTGCCTATCACATATACACATCTATTTGCAAGCTAAACATTAAATGAACATATCTAACATGACTAACAATATGCGCCACATCATGATGATCATCAACATGAAAATTAAGTACAACTACAACATGAACATAAAATACATGGACCATATATATATATATATAACTGAATAATGTTAAAAATATACAACTGTAATATAAATGTCATGGATTAGGTGCTGGTGGTAGTATAACAACATCAATAACACTAGTACAAGTGGATGCGGCCTGCTCAGTAAAGCTGGGTGCAGCCTCGACAGTCGATGGTCGACTAGCCTGCTCATGATCATGATGATCACTAGTACTGATGGATGCATCCACTGGTGGTAGTACAACATGATCAATAGGAGGCGCAGTAGTAGTGGAGGCGGCCTGCTCATTCAATAGTACTGCAACCTCGGCAGTTGATGGTCCAGCCTGCTCATGATGATCGTGACTAGTACTCATGATGGATGCTGCAGGCTGCTGATTGGACGTGGCCGATGGTCCAACCTCATCTCCATGATGGCTAGTGTTAGATGTTGGCAGTGGAGCCTCATATTGATCATCAGGCGTGCCACGAGGTGAAAAATCACGAGATGCATCTAAGTGGCTACTGGCAGACTGTCCATCACGTGCCGTAGCTTGACTACGCCTATAGCTACAGACAATCCTCCTCAATCACGTAACAACTGTCGTAGCTCCTACGACATGCCGCATCAGGCCGTACATGTCACACAGAATGCCTCTCCACATCCGTATCAATCTATCATTGCCCTGTATCTCTCTATAATGAGCAGGCCTGATGCTCGCATCTGAAATCAATCCATAGAGTTGGCTGCCCAACTCCATCTGGTATCTGGTCTCTGGTTGACCACGCCTAGCAAAAGGTGGTACCGGTGCACCATGAGGCGCATGAGGATTAGCACGTCTCTCTGTTGCACCACCGGCCTCATCCTCTAGCGCATCAGCCATATCCTGATCGTAATCATCAGGATCGATAGCTGGATCATGTGGTGGATTCGGCATCTTATCACCATCAAAAGACCCAATGTCTGAAAAATATATACAAGTACACAACAATAATTAGACAATTTCATTACATAATTTAATAAAAACAAGTTAAAGAACATGTTAGAATAAATATAAATAAAACAATAATATTACCTTTATCATCTGGCGGCTCATCAGGAGTGAAGAGGATGTTGGGACACCCTCGCCAATCTAGTCCAGCATAAGGACATGGGACCATAATTAAGGGATGCAGCTTGCCAACGCTGGCTAGTAAGTCCAGCAAATCATGTGATATCCTCGCTGGAAACATAGTGTCTCCCCTCTTGGGAATCATCTGCCCCCACATGCGCATCCGGGCCTGCAACATCGGCCTACGAGGCTGTCGAACAAAACTAGATCTCATCTCTGGAAACCTCTCAATAAATAAACAAAACAGCTCTGAAGCAAAAGGGAATTTGACCCTCCCTTGTGCATGAGCATGACATCTATCTAAGGTTGTACAAAATTGTCGCAAAAAAATGGCAGACCACCTAACAAGTCGTGGCTATTGTACTAAAGAATCAACGTAATATAAAAGCGAGAAACTAATGCGTTGCCCGTCACTGGTGTTGTGTGAAATTATCGAAGCGATAATAGAAAGGCACTGCACATCTTGTCTAAAAAAAGCACCTATACGTAACTGACCTCTAGGTACCTGAAACTCTGAAGGAGACAGTACATGTGCTCCAATGTATCTCTGGGAGTAAACTAACTGACTCCCTTCTACACAACCAGGTGGCACGTCTAGGAATGAGGGAAAATCCACCCCTCTCCTCGATAGTCCTGTAATAAAATAAATTTCCTCCTCAGTGGGTGTGTACCACTAGTCAGGACCAATCTAAAAAGCCTGTCTATGGGAATTCTACCAGCCGATAAGATGTCTCAAATGCACGCTATGGGCCTTTAGGTCAGAAATAGCCTCCTCATAGAACTTGAGGAGGCCTACCTGCTTAAGGATCTCCTGGATATCTGCATTAATAGGGCGAGGGCATCCATCTCTCTCCCTCTCTCTCGCCTCCCATTGCCGAATCATGTCATATTGTTCTGCTTGTTGTTGCTGTTGTTGCTCCTGTTCTCTCTGAATCATTGCCATATTAAATAATTTTTTTTTATTAAAACAGAAATGTATTTATAAATATACATATATAATTTTTTTTGAAAAAAAAACATACATACAAGTTGGTGCTCCATAAAAACAATCACGCACCGGTGCCGGTGCGTCCTAATATTTTAGCGCACCGTCCTCGGGGCCGCTAATGAAACAGAACACACAGGCTTCGGTGTCGATGTCTATTTTTCAAGCACCGCAGACTGTATATAATTCCGAATAGCAGTGCACTAACTGATATATATGCCCCGGTGCGTATAGTCGTGTCAGCGCACCGACTTCATGAAAATGATATAGTTGACGGTGCGGCCTTTTACCCGGCCGCACCATTGACCCTCTTGGAATGCAAAATGTGGTGCGCTGACATAAATCGGCGCAGCAAATGCAGTCAATGCACCGCACTGTGATTGTTGGGGTCAACGGTGCGCCTAGATAAATGAGCGCACCGCCTTTTTCTTTTTTATTTTTAATTTAAAATTATTCGTGACGCCTTCCGTCACCGCCCCGGAAACGGTGCGGTTACCGTTAGCATCGGTAGCGGTGCTGCCTGTAAATTTTACAGGCAGCACCACTACCGGTGCGAGCCAAACAGCTCGAGCACACCGCGCGGCAATTTTTTTTTTTAATGGTTATTTTTAAGTTTATTTCAATATCTAATCCGATAAAAGGCTTAATTATAGAAAAACTAGAAAACTACCTGTACATTTCGCAGTCGAGGAGGCATATTGGCTGTAAAATTTGGAAAATAAAATTTTCCCACTGTTTTTCAAAACGCAAGCTACAGATTGGTTGGAAATGCAGAGCAGCAATGCGTGTAATGGGTGCAATGAAAGCACTGATGGCAGGGCGGCTCAAAAATAAGGAAACAGCACCAGGGCTTGAGAACTCTGGAGCAATGAGGAAAGTGAATAATGAATTTTTTTGGCCGTAATTTTTTTTTATTAACCCTGTTCCAATGCACGGGGTTTTATAAGCGCACTGGTGCGGTTAAAAAACACCACATCGGGCGGTATCAATTTTTGTGTGTTGTTTATAACGTGCTAGGGTGTTTCCCTAACCGCGCACCGGGATGTTTCATTTTCGGTGCGAAAATTTTATGATGCACTGGGGCAGCGTAATTGTAAAGAATCGGTGCGTAATAGTCGCAAAGCACTAGTTTTTTGCCCTTAAATTTTTTTTTATATAAATCTGTTCAAGGGCGTGCTATTTCTGGTGCACTGGTGCTCTTAGAGAAGAACGCATCGGTTCGTTTCTGTTTTAGCACGGTGTTTTATGATGCACCAGCGCGGAAGAGTATTGATGCCCCGGTTCATTACAATAATTGGACGCCCCGATGGTGTGTACTTATCGCACGCTGTCTGGTGTGCCAATGTTCGGTGTGCACCGATGCGTTCTATGGTATCATGCATACCGGTAATTGATAGCTCAAAAGCACTGGAAAACTGAAAAATCTGAGTTTTTTGTCATTTAATTTAACCCTTTACTGGTGCATGTTATTTATAGGCACACTGGTATTGTTTGCTGCAAATGCACCGGTCGGTTTGTGTTTTGGCGCGTTTTTTATGATGCAGCGGTGTGTTTTCTGTCTATCGCACCACGTGGTTTCGGAGTTGGCATTGTGTTTTATAATGCACCGATGCAGACGAGTTGTGAGGCACCGGTTCTCTATTATATTATGATGCACCGGGCGTGTGTGTACGGAGTGCACAGTGTCCGATGTGCTAATGATTAAGGCCACACAGATGCTTTATTTTTTTTAGAGCACCGAGGGGAGTTTTAATGATAAGAGCACCAATAGTAAAACATCCACAAAACCCTCCACCCACCAACCTCCTCTAGTAACCTCTGCTAGAAATGGATGTATGGGGTATTTTTCTTTGTGGTTCCTCAAAAACATCTGCTAGAGGGTTTTTCCTTATAGTGTGTGGAGTTTCTGAATGGATTGATTTGATATATGATGAAGGTGGATAGCTTGCAGGATCCCTGAGCTTGGTTATTGGTGAAGTGCTTCTCTTTCATGTTTTTTTTTTCTCATGTTTTCATTATGTTTCCATCCTTCTATGTTTTAGTAGAACATAAGAGTATAGGCCAAGAAATGTTGTTCGAGGCACCTTGGTCCTTCCTGTTGTCTATTGTCTTTATGTTTTCCCCTGCTATATTTGTTTAAGGAATTATTAACTGTTCCTTAGATCTATCTATGCTTGTTTATTCCACAAATCGTTCAATACAGTAGTTTCAAATATGTTTTATGATTAGCCCTGCCTATTTTACGTTATTTAAACTCTATTTTGGAATCTCTCTTTGAAGTATTACTTGTTAGGTTTTAGCCAAAGAGGCCATGTTTTGATCATGCCCTTTGTCCATGCTTGAGAAGTTTCCTTAAAGATTCTTTGTAGCTTGATCATTGATTTTTAGGCGTTCCCTCTTCATTGATTAAAGTTATTTTTTATCTTGAATGATTTCTAACCTTGAAGGTGAAATCACTAGAAGTTAAATGAGTTTCTCGCTTTTTACATTTCATTGGAATTGTTCATCTTGAATGCTTATATGCTTAAAGTATAATCTAAGAGCTATTGGTTTGCCTTGCCTTATGATTATGTTATGTTGATTAGTATTTGAGACATCTTATTTAAAAGGTATTTGTTTAAGGATTCTTCACTGCCCTTACACACCCACTTTGTTCACAAACTTATTGTTCATTTCACTTCACACATGCCTTATAGATCCATTTGACCATGCTATATTTTCCCCGGTTATGCATCTGATTTCATTATTGAGATATCCATGACTTTCATAGACTCCATAGCCAAATGATTTTAAGACCTCTCACTCCACCTATTTCTATTTGATCATCTTACCCAACCAAAACAAACAACAAACCCTACACTTAGCAACTAGCCTAAAATCCAAACCCTAGAAGCAAACAAGTTCACATCCTTTGCATATAATAGAGAGAGCCCTCTCTGAGTCCAGGAAGACTAGGTCCTAGGACACCAAATACTGGTCTTATGTTACCCTATGCCTTTGGTCTACTAATCAGCTAAATCGTAGGACCCTAACAAATGTTAAGGGTTTGGTCAAGGTTAGGGTTATGTTATAGTTAATGTCAAGGTTAAGGTTAGGTTATAGTGAAGGTTAAGGTTAGGATAAGGTTAAGGTTTAGTTCAAGGTTAAGGTTAAGGTTAAGGTAAAGGTTAAGTTTAAGGTTAAGGTTAAGGTTACGTTATAGTGAAGGTTAATGTTAAGACCCGTAACCCTAACCTTAACCTTAAACTCGACTTTACACTTAACCTAACCTTAACCTTAACCTTAACCTTAACCTTAACCTAACTATAACCTTACCCTTAACCTTAACCTCGACCTTAACTATAACGTAACCTTAACCTTGATCAAACCCTGAACATTAAACTTAACCTTAACCTTACCCTTAACATTAACATTAACCTTAACCTTAACCTAACCTTAACCTTAACCATACCCTAACCTTACCCTAACCTTAACCTTAACTTTACTCTTCACCTAACCTTAACCTTATCTTAACCTTAACTATAAACTAACCCTAACCTTCAGAAAACCTTAACCTTAACCTTAAATTTACCCTTAACCTAAACTTAACCTTAACCTTAACCTTGACTTTACCCCTAACTTAACCTTAACCTTCACTATAACCTAACCCTAACCTTGCCCAAACCCTTAACCTTAACCTTAACCTTACCCTTAACCTTAACTTTAACTATAACCTAACCCTAACCTTGACTAAACCCTTAACATTAACTTTAATTCAACCTTAACCTTAACCTAAACCTAACCTTAACCTTGACCTTAACTATAACCTAACCCTAACCTTTCCCAAACCCTTAACCTTAACCTTAACCTGACTAGCTTTAACCTGACTAAACAAAAATGGTTATGGTAAAGTTAAAGTTAACGTTACGGTCAAGGTCAAGGTTAAGGTTAATTTAGGTTAACATAAGGTTATAGTAAGTTTAAGGTTACGTTAAGGTTAAGGGTGTAAGCCTTAACCTTAACCTGACTAAACCCGTAACCTTAACCTTAACCTTAACCTAACCATAACCTTAACTAAACCCTTAACCTTAACCTTCCCCTAACCTTGACCTGAACCTTACCCTTAACCTTCGCCCTTAACCTTAACCTAACCCTAACCTTGACCTGAACCTGTACCTAACCTTAACCTTACCCTTAACCTTACCTTAACCTTAACTTTACCCTTAACCTAACCCTAACCTTAAGGTCAATGTTAAGGTTACGTTAAGCGTAAAGTTAAGGTTATGGTTAGGGTAAGGTTAGTTTAAGGTTATAGTTAAGGTAAGGTTAAGGTTATGGTTAAGGTTAAGGTTAAGGTCAAGGTTAATTTAGGTTAAGGTTATGGTTAGGTCAAGGTTAAGGGTTTAGTCAGGTTAAGGTTAAGGTTAAGGGTTTGGTCAATGTTAGGGTTAAGTTAAGGTTAAGGGTAAGGGTAAGGTTAAGGTCAAGGTTAAGGTTAAGGTTATGTTTAATGTTAAGGTTACGGTTAGGTTAACGGTAAATTTAAGCTTATGGTTAAGGTTAAGGTCAAGGTCAAGGTTAAGGTTAAGGTTAAGGTAAGGGTTAAGGGTAGGGGAAGGTTAAGGTTAAGCTTAAGCTTAAGTTAAGGTTAAGATTAAGGTTTGGTCAAGGTTAGGGTTAGGTTATGCTTAATGTTAAGGTTAGGTTAAGGGTAAATTCAAGGTTAAGGTTATGGTTATGTGAAGGCTAAGGTTAAGGTTAAGGGGTTAAGGTTAGATTAAGGGTAAAGTCAAGGTAAAGGTTGAGGTGAAGGTTAAGGTTAAGGTTAAGGGTTTGGTCAAGGTTAGGGTTAGGTTATAGTTAAGGTCAAGGTTAGGTTAGGTTATAGTTAAAGTTAAGATTAAGGTCAAGGTTAAGGTTAAGTTAAGGTTAAGGTTAAGGTTAAGGCTATGGTCAAGGTAAAGGTTAAGGTTAAGGTTAAGGTTAGGTTAAGGGTAACATTAAGGTTAGGGTTAGGTTATAGTTCAGGTTATGGTTAGGGTTATGTTAAGGTTAAGGTTATGGTTATGGGAAGGTTAAGGCTAAGGTTAAGGTTAAGTTAAGGTTAAGGTTAAGCTTAAGGTTATGGTTAAGGTTAAAGTTAAGTTTAAGGTTAGGTTAAGGCTAAGGTTCAGGTTAATGTTAAGGTAAGGTTATAGTGAAGATTAGGGTTAAGACCCGTAACCTTAACCTTGACCTTACCCTTATCCTTAATATTAACTTTAACCCTAACCCTAAATTTACCCTTAAATTAACCTTAAACTTTACTATAACCTAACCCTAACCTTGACCAAACCCTTAACCTTAACCTTAACTTTAACCTTACCCTTAACCTTAACCTTACTAAAGGAGTAACCTTAACCTTAATCTTAACCTTAACTATAAACTAACCCTAACCTTGACCAAAACCTTAACCTTAACCTTGACCAAACCCTTAACCTTAACCTTAACTTGAATAAACTTGTAACATTAACCTTAACCTTAACCTTAACTATAACCTAACCCTAACCTTGACAAAACCCTTAGCTTTAACCTTAACCTTAACCTTAACCTTCCCCTAAGCTTAAACCTAATCTTAACCCTTAACCTTAACCTTACACCCTTAACCTTAACCTTAAACTTAACCTTAACCTTAACCATAACCCTAACCTTCACCAAATTATTAACCTTAACCTTAACTTGAACCTTAATCTTAACATTAAACTTGACCTTAACGTTAACATAACCTTAACTTAACCGAACCCTAACCTTGACCAAACCTTTAACCTTAAATTTACCCTTAACCTAAACTTAACCTTAACCTTAACCTTAACCTTAACCTTAACCTTCCCCTAACATTAACCTTAACCTTAACCTTATCCTAACATTAATACCCTAACCTAAACCTTAACTTTACCCATAACCTTACCCTTAACCTAACCTTAACCTTAACCTTGACCAAAACCTTAACCTAACCTTAACCTTAACCTAACCCTAACCAAGGTTAAGGTTAAGGTTAGGTTAAGGGTAAACTTATGGTTAAGGTTTGGTCAATGTTATGGTTAGGTTATAGTTAAAGTTAAGATAAGGTTAAGGGTAAGGTTAGGTTAAGGGTAAAGTTAAGGTTAAGGGTAAGGGTAAGGTTAAGGTTAAGGTCAAGGTCAAGGTCAAAGTGAAGGTCAAGTTTAAGGTTAGGTTAAGGGTAAAGTTAAGGTTAAGGTGAAGGTTAAGGGTAAGGTTAAGGTTGTGGGTTTAGTCAGGTTAAGGTTAAGGTTAAGAGTTTGGTAACTGTTAGGGTTAGGTTATAGTTAAGGTTAAGGTTAAGTTAAGGGTAAATTAAAGGTTAAGGTTAGGGTAAGGTCAAGGTTAAGGGTAATCTCAAGGTTAATGTTACGTTAAGGGTAAATTCAAGGTTAAGGTTAGGTTAAGGTTAAGGGTAAAGTCAAGGCTAATGTTAGGTTAATGATAAGATTATTTTAAGGTTAAGGTTAATTTTAAGGGTTTCATCAAGGTTAGGGTTAGGTTATAGTTAAGGTCAAGGTTAAGGTTATAGTTAGGTTAAGGTTAAGCTTAAGGTTAGGTTAAGGTTAAGATAAGTTTAAGGTTAAGGGTTTGGTAAATGTTAGGGTTAGGATATAGTTAAGGCTAAGGTTAAGGTTAGGTTAATTGAAGGTTAAGGTCAAGGTTAAGGTTAGGTTAAGGTTAAGATTAGGTTAAGGGTAAAGTTAAGGTTAAGGTTAGGTTAAGTGTAAAGTTAAGGTTAAGGTTAGTGTTAAGTTTAGGGGAAGGTTAAGGTTAAGGTGAAGGTCAAGGTCAAGGTTGGGGTTAGGCTATAGCTAAGGTTAAGGTGAAGGTGAAGGTGAAGGTTAAGGGTAAGGTTAAGGTTAAGGTTACGGTTAAGGTTAAAGTCAAGGTTAAGTGTTAACCTAACCTGAACCTAAATTAACCTTTACCTAACCTTAACCTTAACCTAACCTTGACCTTAACTATAACCTAACCCTAACCTTGGTAAGGTCAAGGTTAAGGTTAAGGTTATGGTTATAGGAAGGTTAAGGTTAAGGTTATGTGTTTAGTCAGGTTAAGATTAGGTTAAGGTTAAGGTTAGGGTTAAGGTTTAGCTTAAGGTTAAGGTTAGGATTAGGGGAAGGTTAAGGTTAAGGTTAAGGTTAGGTTAAGGTTAAGGGTGAAGGTTAAGGTTACCAATCTTAACCTTAACCTTCACCCTTAACCTTATCCTTAACCTTCACCCTTAACCTTAACCTTGACCCTCACTAAACCCTAACCTTAACCTTGACCTTAATTATAACCTAACCTTGACCTTAACGTTACCTTTACCTTAACCTTAACATTACCATTAACCTTAACCCAACCCTTAATCTTAGCCTTAACCTAACCTTAACATTACCATTAACCTTGACCTTAACCTTAACTTAACCCAACCTTAACCTTAACCTTAGCTATAACCTATCCCTAACCTTGGCCAAACCCTTAACCTTAACCTTATCTTAACCTTAACCTAACCTTAAACTTAACCTTAACCTAACGATAACCTTACCCTCAACCTTAAAATTTACCTTAACTATAACCTAACCCTAACCTTGACCAAACCCTTAACATTAACCTCAACCTAACCCTAACCTTGACCAAACCTTTAACATTAGCCTTAACGTTAACCTTAAACTTAAACTTAAACTAATATTAACCTTAACCAAACCGTAACCTTAACCTTAACCTTAGCCTAACCATAACCTTAACCTTAACCTTACCTTAACCTTAATCTTAACCTTAGCCTAACCATAACCTTAACCTTAACCTTAACCTAACCTTAACCTTAACTTTACTCTTAACCTAACCTTAACCTTAACCTAACCCGAAATTTAACTTTACCCTTAACATTAACCTTAACCTTAAACTTAACCTAATATTAACAATAACCTAAGCATAACCTTAACGTTAACCTTAGCCTAACCATAACCTTAACCTTAACCTTAACCTAACCCTAACCTTAACTTTACCCTTAACCTAAACTTAACATTAACCATAACCTTAACTTTACCCTTAACCTTAACCTTATCTTAACCTTAACCTAACCAACCCCGACTTTTCCCTTAATGTAACCTTAACCTTAACCTTAAACTTAAGCTTAACCTTAACCTTAACCTTACCTTAACCTTACATTGACCTTAACTATAACCTAACCCTAACCTTGACTAAACCCTTAACCTTAACTTGAACCTTTACCCTAACCTGATCTTAACCTTAACCTAACATTAACCTTTAATTTACCCTTAACGTAACGTTAACCTTAACCTTAACGTGAACCTAACCTCAACCTAACTCTTAACCTTAACCTTAACCTTACCTTGACCTTACCCTTAACCTAATCTTAAAGGTTACGTTAAGGTTAGGTTAAGGTTAAGGTTATGTAAAGGTTAAGGTTACAGTTAAGGTTAAATTCAAGGTTAAGGGTTAACCTCACCTGACCTTAACCTTACCCCAACCTTAACCTGAACCTAACCTTGACCTTAACTATAAACTAACCCTAACCTTGGTAAGGTCAAGGTTAATGTTAAGGTTATGGTTATGGGAAGGTTAAGTTTAAGGTTATGGTTAAGCTTAAGGTGACGTGTTTATTCACGTTAAGGTTAAGGTTAAGGATAAAGTCAAGGTTAAGGTTAGGTTAAGGTTAAGGTTAGGGTTAAGGTTCAACTTAAGGTTAAGGTTAGGGTTAGGGGAAGGTTAAGGTTAAGGTTAGGTTAAGGTTAAGGGTGAAGGTTAAGGTTACGAGTCATAACCTTAACCTTAACCTTAACCTTAACCTTCACTAAAACCTAACCTTAATCTTGACCTGAACTATAACCTAACCTTGACCTTAACGTTAAACTTACCTTTACCTTAACCTTCACCTTACCCTTAACCTTAACACAACCCTTAATCTTAACCTTAACCTAACCTTAACCTTACCCTTAACCTTGACCTTAACCTTAACTTAACCTAAGCTTAGCCTTAACCTTAGCTATAACCCAACCCTAATGTTGACCAAACCCTTAACCTTAACCTTATCTTAACCTTAATCTAACCTTAACCTTAACCTAAATATAACCTTACCCTTAACTTTAACCTTGACCTTAACTATAACCGAACCCTAACCTTGACTAAACCCGTAACATTAACCTCAACCTAACCCTGACCTTGACCAAACCCTTAACATTAGCATGAAACTTAACCTTAACCTTAAACATAACCTAATATTAACCTTAACCAAACCCTAAACTTAACCTAACCTTAACCTTAACCTTAGCCTAACCATAACCTTAACCTTAATCTTACCTTAACCTTAACATTAACCTTAACCTTAACCTTAGCCTAACCATGACCTTAACCTTAACCATAACCTAAACCAAACCTTGACTTTACTCTTAACCTAACATTAACCTTAACCTAACCCTAACTTTAAATTTATACTTAACATTAACCTTAACCTTAACCTTAAACTTAACCTTAACCTAATCTTAACATTAACCTAACCGTAACCTTAACCTAACCTTAACTTTAACCTTAACCTTAGCCTAACCATAACCCTAACCTTAACTTTACCCTTAACATAACCTTGACCTTAACCTTAACCTAACCCTAACCTTAAATTTACCCTTAACCTTACCTTAACCTTAACCTTAACCTTATCTTAATCTTAACCTAACCTTAACCTTGACTTTACCCTTAATGTAAATTTAACTTTAACCTTAAACTTAAACCTAACCTTAACCTTAACCTTACCTTAACCTTAACCTTAACTTGACCTTAACTATAACTTAACCCTAACTTGACCAAACCCTTAACCTCAACCTGAACCTTTACCCTAACCTTACCCTAAACTTACGTTAACCTTAACCTAACATTAACCTTGACTTTACCCTTAACGTAACATTAACCTTAACCTAACCTCAACCTAACCCTTAACCTTAACCTTACCCTTACCTTGACCTTACCCTTAACCTAATATTAACCTTAACCTTGACCTTAACCTTTACCTAACCTTAACCTAACCTTGACATTAACTATAACCTAACCCTAACCTAAACCTTAACCTAACTTAAACCTTGAACTTAACAATAACCTAACCTTAAGCTTGACCAAACCCTTAACATAACCTTAACCTTGACTTTACCCTTAACGTAACCTTAACCTTGACCTTAACCTTACCCTTAACATTAACCTTAAGCTTAACATTACCCTTAACCTTAATATTAACCTTAACCTATCCTAAACCTTAACCTTGACCTTAACCTTACCTTAACCTAACTTTAACCTTAACCTTAACCCAAACCTTAACTTTAAACTTAACCTAACCTTAAGGGTTTAGTCAGGTTAATGTTAGGTTATGGTTAAGGTTAACATTAAGGGTTAGGTTAACATTAGGTTAAGGTTAAGGATAAGGGTTTGGTCAAGGTTAACCTTAACCTAACCTTCCCCTAACCTTAACCAAACCTAACCCTAACCTTGAACAAACCCTTAACATTAACCTTAACCTAACCCCAACCTTGACCAAACCCTTAACATTATCCTTAACCTAATATTAACCTTAACATAACCATAACCTTAACCTTAACGTTAACCTACCTTAGCCTAAACATAACCACAACCGTAACTTTAACCTAACCCTAACCTTAACTTTATCTTTAACCTAACCTTAACCTTAACCTTAACCTAACCCTAACCTTAACTTTACCCTTAACATTAACCTTAACCTTAACCTTAACCTAATATTAACCTTAACCTAACCGTAGACTTAACGTAACCTTAACCTTAACCTTAACCTTAGCCTAACCGTGACCTTAACCTTAAGCTTAACCTAACCCTAACCTTAGCTTTACACTTAACCTAACCTTAACCTTAACTTTAACCTAACCCTAACCTTAACTTTACCCTTAACGTAACCTTAACCTTAACCCTAACGTTAACCTTAACCTTAACCTTACCTTGACCTTAGATATAACCTAACCCTAACCTTGACCAAACCCTTAACCTTAACCTTAACCTTAACCTAAACCTTTACCCAAACCTTATCTTAACCTTAACCTAACCTTACTTTACTTTACCCTTAACGTAACCTTAACCTTAACCTTAACCTTAACCTAACATTAACCTAACCCTTAACATTAATCTTAACATTAACCTTACCTTGACCTTACGCTTAACCTAACCTTGACCTTAACCTTTACCTAACCTTAACCTTAACCTAACCTTGACCTTAACTATAACATAACCCTAACCTTAACCTAACCTTAACCTTGACCTTAACTCTAACCTAACCTTAACCTTGACCAAACCCCTAACGTAACCCTAACCTTGACTTTACCCTTAACGTAACCTTAATCTTGACCTTAACCTTACCCTTAACCTTAACCTTAACCTAGCAGTAAACTTAACCTTGACCTTAACCTTAACCTTACCTTAACCTAACTTTAACCTTAATCTTAACCTTAACCTTAACTTTACCCTTAACCTAACCTTAAGGGTTAAGTTAGTTTAACGTTAGGTTAAGTTTATGGTTAACATTAAGGGTTTGGTGAAGGTTAGGTTAAGGTTAAGGGTTTGGTCAAGGTGAGGGTTAGGTTATAGTTAAGGTTAAGGTCAAGGTTAAGGTTAACCTTAACCTAACCTTCCCATAACCTTAACCTTAACCTTAGGTAAAGTTAAGGCTAGGGTTAATGGGTTAAGGTTAGGTTAAGGTAAAGTCAAGGTTAAAGTTAGGGAAAGGGCAAAGTTAAGGTTAAGGTTAAGGTTTGGTCAAGTTAAGGTTAAGTTTAAGATTATAGTTAACCTTACCCTTACCTTAAACTTACCCTTTACGTTAACCCTAACCTTAACCTTAACCTAACCCTAACCTTGACTTTACCCTTAACCTAACCTTAACCTTGACTTTACCATTAACGTAACCTTAACCTTAACCTTAACCTGAAACTTAACCTTACCCTTAACCTTGACCTTAACCTTAACTTAACCTAAACATTAACCTTAACCTTACCCTTAACCTTATCTTAACCTTAACCTTAACATTAACCTTCCCAAACACTTAAGGTTAGGTTAACGTCAAGGTTAACATTAGGGTTAAGGCTAAATTTAGGTTAAGGTTTGGTCAAGGTTAGGGTTAGGTTAAGGTTAAGGTTAGGTTAAAGTTATGGTTAAGGTTAAGTTAGGTTATCGTTAAGGTTGAGGGTAAAGTCAAGGTTAAGGTTATGTTAAAGGTAAAGTAAAGGTTAAGGTGAGTTTAAGGGTAAGGTTAAGGTTAGGTTAATGTTAAGGTTATGGTTAATGTTATGTTAAGGGTAAAGTTAAGTGTTACACAATAATTTGTCACCATCCCTACAATCCCCCATCCCGCACATTACAGGGCTTTTCCCGTGACCTCTGAGTAGTGACATAACCTGAAACCACTTTCATGGCATCCCCCTTGACAAGGACAATAATTCCTCTAAAGAAATTTTCCTTTGAAAAACCCTAAGAACTGATCTTTTGGCCTTGGTGCAACTATCCAGTTCAGCCCTCGCGCCAATGGGGAAAATCTACCAAAGAGGGCGTGCCAACTAGCGCTCTGTCACAGTGTCTTGCCTGTGCCAAGCTTAATAAAGATTGTTTTTTAAAAATAAATGGTGGAAGTTTGATTCCAACAAACTCCTCAACGAGACTCTAAAATGAATTGGGAGGTTTAGCTCCAGATCTCCATGTATGGGAGGTGGTTTTCAACCTATCATGGAAGCTTCCTTGAGGATAGGGCCAATCCCACAATTGTAGGGATCTCAACTCCCCTTCCACCATCTATATAAGCTTTCCATTTTCCCTTAGCAAGCTAGTGGTATTAATAGAACTAGAAGAAGAGCTTAATCTGTAGCAAGGAGACTATCGCCAGACAACCTTTGAGAGCCAAGTTGAAGAGAGAGAGCTTTGTCCCATTCCTGACGAGCTTCATTGAGACATGCTCTGCTATCGACCTGCCGAAGGAAGATCCATCGTCAGAGCCTTGGGTTGTATCTTTCTTTCATTATTATTAATGATAAGCGACTTTTATTATGGTTTCAATCGTGTATCTATTTCTTTGATGCAAGGAATTACATCTTCTCTTACTGATGTATAGTTACAAGATTTAGATTTCATGTTGTGTATCATTGTGTTTCTTCGCATGTGTACAGGTGTTCAAACGTGTTAAGCGGGAGGATCACGATCTACCAAAGCGAGGGATGGGAAGTGTCATCCTTTCTCCAACGACCATTGCGTAGGACCTGAGGTAGGCAACTCATCATGTTTTGTCATTTTTGTAACTAGAGACCTGCATCACTACGTGTCTGATTATTGCTAGACCTGATCTAGACTAGTAGGGATTGCCTTTGTCCGCAGAGGGGATTTACCTCTCTAAAAAACTAGCGAATATACTAGGGAGTTGATTGGAGTTTGTCTTGTCTCTTTCGGATGCTTTTGGATTTTGTCTGCTTGACTTGCTCTTCTAGTCTGCCTCCTTCTGGTGTTAAACCTCTATTCAGCCTCCACCATACCTGATCTACTCTCTGTTTTCTCTGTTTTACTTCTATCCTTAGTAAACTCGATTGGTGCACTTTTTAGCCTAACAGTCACGCTAATGGGTGCTTGTTGCTAGTTACGCCCTCACGCCAACCCTGTTTTGGCGCCAGATATAGCCAAACAGTCGTGCCAACCCTATTTGGTGCTAGGGTTTACTTATTTTTGAGCCCTCTGAGTCTGATTTTTTGCTTTGGTGTCTTGTTTCCAACTTCCTGAGTGCTTTGAAGTCCTTGTTGACTATCTTTGACCTCCATCCTCTGATTTTTTGCCCTCTACTTTTAGTTTCAAATTTTATCCCTAGGGAATCTAGGTGTTATTGTGTGCTGAGCCTCCCGTGGAAGTTTTTGGTTTTCGTTTGTTCAGTCGAATTCGTTTTTGCTTCCTTCCATTCGTTTGGTTGTTTCCCTTTGTACCATTGCGTTATTTGAGTGATTGCTCTCTTTTTCATTCAAGTTTCAGTTTGTCTCATTTCGAGCCTAGATCACATGGTTCCTATGAGTTTTTGTTGAGATTCCTCTTTGATTTGAAGAATTTCTCCATCAGTTTGAGGTCTAATTGTGTGTTGAGTGAACTTGCTTGATTTTACACTTTCGTTATCATTTCTCAAATTGGTCTTTTTTATTATTTTTTCATTTCGTTTGGTGCATTTTTCTCTTAAAACATTGAAAAATACAAAAATAGATCTTTTTGCTTTTGATTAGTTAGTGTAAATTGAGAAATTTTCTGCATTTTAGTGTTATATAACTCTAAAGGAAAATATTTTAGTTTCATTAGCGTGCATTAGAGATAGTAGTGGTTGTTTTGTGATCATTTTTTTATTGTTTGAAAAGCTCTCAACCTTCCCGTAGTTAGCTATTCATCAAACAAAGTGGTATATTGTGGCATGTAGTGTGCATTTAGAGGATTTTTGAGACATAACATTCGCTAGGGCCTGAAATTGGAACATAATTGAAGATCAAATCTAAAATTTATTCAATTTACCTTAAGGCGGCATTGAAACATTAAAGAAATATCTAGAGGTCTAGGCTAGTGACGTGTTCCAGCGTCGTTAAACCTAGTAGTTGTCGTTTGCCTCTTGGCTTTAGACATCGCTTGTATGGACTTGTGCTCCCGGTACCGTCGTGTATATAAAGGGAGACCCCACTAGGTTGCTATACTTTATCCATAGGAAGCCAAGTATGTTGCCTTATACCTGTGATACACCTGACACAACATTCGGGGAGATTACCTGCACGTACGTTAAGTCCTTAGTTGATTTCTTTTTCATTTTTTAACCAAGGTGTATATGGAAGTTCACGGATATTTGGTACACCCTTTTTCCTAGATTTCCAGAGTAGTCATTTCGATCTTTTCTGACTCATTAAATTTGAAAAGATCATCAAGTGCTTGTCCTTTCACACTTGTTTCCAATTGAAAGAGATAGAGTCACCTTTTACTCATTTCTCGACTCTTAAAACATGAAACAGTGAGATTTCCAAGTTTCAATGTGGTAAAATTAATCACCTATGATCACACGCCCTTTTAGATATTGTTTGTTGGCCATTTGATTGTTTGCCTTGGTTTTTGCCCATGTTCTTTTGTTTTGATCTCCTCCTCTTTTCGTTACTCTCACAGTGGTGAAACCTTTAGTTTTGTCTACTGGTAGTCCTTACATAGACGATTCATCAGAGGTCTCTCAGTCCTCTGGTGAACCTCAGCAGCCTATTATATCCGAGTTTCCCAATGGGAGAATGGTTCTATCTGAACTTCCCTTTGGTGGACTAGTCAAATTCAATTGGCCCTTATCCAACGCTTGGTTTGGATTTGGAGTAGGGGAATACTTCCCTCCTATTACATCGGGATTGCCTTTCTTAGCTGCTGTTATACCTCCTAGTCCTCACCGTCTTTTAGAAGATCTAGTGGCAGGGTCAGATATGGACTCACCCAGTCCTTCTGCTAGTGAGGAAATTCCTACATCTGGTGAAGATTCCATCTTTTCCCAGAAAACAACCCCAACTCTTCTATCATGTCTTCACCTGGTCCTCTGCTTCCAGCGAGATATAGGTCCTTAATTCAGATTGTGGCCGCTGTGGCCTCGATGGGAGTATCAACTCTGTCCACGAGACCGGTTATTCCTTCATTAGGGATGTTGCCATCGACACCTCTCACGTCATCTCTTCAGGTCACATCGATACCTATTAGGCCTATTGTCTGCATATCTATGTCTACGCCCGCTATCACTACTTAGTCAACCAGGACCTTGTCAGTTCCTGAAGACATTTACATAACATCTACTATTTCGGAGAATATCTCTCCTAAAGAGTACCGATTGTCTTTATAGTCGTCACACTCCGAGGTTGGTCAGTCCTCTCAAGATCCCAACCATCCTTATTTTTCCCATTATGGGATGAATGGTACCCCTATCTATGTTTTTCCATATCAGTACGATGAGAAGGGTAACCCTCTATATTTTCCTGCTCCAGCGGCTTATCAATATGTTCATGGTTTTCTATTTGCCCAGGCTGGGCAACCTTCCGACCCGCAAGGACAACCCTTACTGGGCCAACCTTCGGGCCAGCCTAGTCATCTATATCACCCGCAAGGGCAACCCTTACAGGGCCAGCCTTCGGGCTAGCAGGGGTTGTTGTACGGTCTGCAAGGAAAATCTTACAATCCTCAAGGTCAACCTCTACATCCTCACTCTGTGGTCCAACCAGGGAAACCTCAAGGACCCACGGGTCAACTGGGGTATCAACCTGGACAGTTGTATGGTCTTGTGGGGCAAATCCACCCTTCTCAACCTATGGTGCAACCTCAGCAACCTCAATTTCCCATCGGTCTTAATGTTGCGCAACCAGGGCCATCTTATGGTCCTGTCATAGGTCAACCTGGTTATCAGGCACAACCTGGCCCTATTCCGCCACTAGGCCAACCAGCTCACCCGGGACAATCTGGTGTCCTTCATCAGCTAGGTCAACCTGTTCAACCAGGACAACTTGTTCACCCAGGCTAACCTGTTCAACCAGGGCAACCAGGCTAACATGTTCGACCAGGACAGCCTACACATCTAGTTAACCCTACTCAATAGCTGATTTATTCTCTACCGCAACAAATCCACTTGTGCGCCCAACTTATTAGGCTCAGCAGGGTCCCACTTACCAAAAACCTGCTCGACCTCAAGGCATTTATTACCTTCAAAGTCAAACTTGACCAGTTTAAAACCCGCCCCAAGGTTTTGGTTATTACCTTCAACAACCAGGCTATACCTATACTCAGCAGTCAAATCCATACACTACTCAAACGGGGCCTACATATAATCAGGGTTAGTACCCTGGTTATCAACCCCCTTACACTGGTTATCAGCAACCGTGTCAACCTAATTATGCGGCTTACACCCCCTCTGGTCAGAATCCTCCAGGACAGAACCAATGGGGTTAAATTTATGCTCAACCAGGTTGGAGTACAGGTACAGATCCTTATCAGGGACCTGGCATGCTGTTTAATCCTCAGTTTCCTTTCCTTGCCACGTTGGAATTGTCGGATGTATCTAAATTGATCAATGATCCAATTCTTCACAATCCATATTGGCATCCGGTTCCGACTAAGGTACCTGATGACTGTCCTAAATTTGAGGGTAAAGCTGGAGAAGACCCCTAAGCACATGCCATGACCTACCATCTATGGTGTTCCTCAAACTCTTACGTGGATGATTCAATTCCTCTACGTCTTTTTCAGCGCACGCTTACCAGTGTTGCTGCTAAGTGGTACATAGAGTTACCCCGCGGTATCTTTCAAGACTTTAATACTCTAGCTATGGCTTTTCTGACACATTTTCAGTTACCGGTTCGGTATGAAGCTGGGACGCATCTCCTGACTTCTCTGAAGTAGGATAAAGCCACTCACATATCAGATCATATTCATGAGTGGCAACGTCGTCGTCGACTGATCAAGTTTGATATTCTTAATTAGCTTCTAACTCACTTGTTACCTCCTTTGTTAACAATATCGCTCAAGATATTGCTATGGGGGCATGTGTGACCGAAGAACAAGCCATCACTCGTGCCCAGTAACTTGATTTAGTGTACTCTTAGTCTGGCACGCTATATGATATCTTGACTGATGCCTCGCAGCCAGGGACCTCTAAAGCACCAGCTACCCCATCAGTGGATGGTGTTATTGGTTCCATTTCTCAGACTCCTCGGAAGTCCTCTAATGGGAAGCAAAAGTCAAATTATTCCAATAATTCTGCTCTTCTCGCCCCTCGAGATTTTGGTAAGACTGCGGAGGTCAATGCTGTTCAGGAAAATCCTATGGAAAATACCTCCAGAGGGAAGAAGAAGGGCAAAGGAAAATCCAAACCCAATGCCCCGAAACCAAAATCCTCCAAACCTCGTGCTGACAATGGTTCCCAATGCAAACTGAAGTACCACTACCTCATCTGCGAAGGAGATCACTACACCAAATATTGTCCTCGACGATCTGAAGTTATTAAACTTTTTAAAGGTTCTAAAGGGACTCTGACAGTTCTCAAATAACCTTTCCCATCTCAGCAGACCCAGATGGTTGAACAACCTTCACAATCTACACCATTTGGGTCCCAAGTTTTTATGATGAATGGTGCTGCACCTGTTTCTATTGCTACTTGTTCAAAGGATTATGACAGATCTCGCCAGGCATCCCGGAAGGAAGTTGTTTATGGCCCACCTCCCCCACCTGTCTCTAGTCCGTTAGAAATTGAGAAGCCCAGCTCTGAACCTGTTGTAAGGCCACCTTCCAAATGTGTTCTGCGAAAATTTTCCTATAATCCAAATGCCTGTGCCACTCAGCACTATAGCATTGTTGAGGATTTGGCACAAGCGGCTTTTGCAATGTCTACGTTGGAAGTGCTCCAAAGTTTCCCATTGCAATGGAAAGCTCTGTTGTCCGCAATCAGTGGAATCGACCCTACCAATTCTAGTATTCTCACCTTCGATCTAGAAATTTTTTTATCCTAGCTTCCAGATCAGATCGCTCTTGTTATCCAAGTTGGTATCAACAGCCTCAACATCCATAGAGCCATTGTGGATGAATGTGCTTCCACCTGTGTTATGTCATCTTCCTACTAGAAAGCCATTGGCTCTCCAGCTCTTACTTCATCTCCCAATGCCCTAAAGGCATTTGATGGTAGGGAATCAAAACCCTTCGGTGTTCTCGAGAGTTTACCGATCACGTTACAGGGTAAGATAGTCAATGTTGAAGTAGAAGTGGTTGACACCAAACTCAACTACAATCTTCTTCTTGGCAGGGATAATTTTTAGGATGGAAAATTATCTTGAAGTTTAAAACGTTGGCGAATTTCAGTAGTACCTAATATGTGAACTATAAAATTTTATTGATATGTTTGTAAAATTATACAAATTTATAATGATTCTATATATAGTCTCTATATAATGTTGGCTATTTCTAAGGTAAAATAATTTTATATTGTGAAATTTGGGCGAATCATTTTTACAAAAAAATGGAAATTGGGGAATGTTTTTTTTTGAAAAATCATGGAAAATTAGCCCACCTACGAATATTAGCCCCTAAAATTTTTCATGCTTCTTGGTTGCAGCTAGACTCACGCCATGCTATGTGTTCTTTCCACCCTCTTCCAGCTTCTGAAGTTTCCTCATGAGGGAAATATCATCACTATCGATCTGTTGTCTTCTTCACCTCATCCTCTAAGAACAACATACCTTACGTGGATCAAATCCCCAATCCCCCCGATAGTGTAGAACCCGGTATTTTCAAGGACCCTGTCCTCATGGGTATTTTTACCGCGCCGCCACTGCACACCATTCAAATTAACATGATCTCTAGGTCAGACGACCCTTGGATCATCCCTTTGCCTAAACAAGTGACCTCTTTTGGGGAATCGATGCCTTTGACTCTAGTTGAGATCAATTATTGCGAGATTGTCACTGCATCGGATCCTCCTCCTTCTGAACATGCTCCTTTGAGCATGGCTCTAGATGTATATTCTCAACCCCCTTGGCTCGGCGATACACATTCGCCAGATCCTTTAAGAGAAGTCTTCCCCTCTAACGAAGCTATCATTGAAACAATGTCTCTTGAAGATCTGCCAATGAGCAAGGGAAATCATCGCTTCTCATTCATGCCCAGCCTGGGGGAAATGTCTAATTTTCTAGAGTGCTTCGCATCTCAGGTTCCCACTCCACCTCTTCAAGCACCAATATTGACCCATGAGGTTCTTTCAGAGGGAAATCTGAGTAACATCACACAAACCATGCCTATCAACATCTCCGTCAAACCGAGGGTAGTCGAGAACATTCGCGTGGGAGTTACTTGTTCTCCTAAAGAGATTCAAGTATACACGAGCCTTTTTTGCAAATTCAGATATATTTTCTCATGGTCCTATGAAGATATGCCTGGGATTGATCCCAGTATAGTCGTGCATGAGATTCCCACCTATCCAGGTGTGAAGCCCGTGCATCAGCGTCTGCGCCCAGTGCATCCCCGAAAAGCCACAGCTATAAAGCCAGAAGTTGAAAAACTTATTAACACGGGCTTTATATATCCAATCCCCCTCATAGAATGGGTTTATAGTATTGTCCCTGTAGATAAGAAGTAGGGCACTATACGGGTCTATGTTGACTACCAAGACGTCAATCAGGCCTGTCCTAAGGACAATTATCCCACTCCTTTTCTAGATCAAATCATCGATGACTGCGTAGGGAGTGAGATTTATTCCCTCATGGATGGCTTCTCGGGCTACAATCAAATTAATATTTTACCCGTTGATCAACATAATACTGTCTTTATCTATCTGTGGGCCAATTTCACTTACAAGAAGCTCCCGTTCAGTTTGAAAAACGCTGGGGCCACCTTCCAGCGTGCTATGTCCTATGCTTTCCATGGCATACGTCATATTGTCCAACCATATCTGGACAATTTGCCAGCCCATTCAGCTCAGCGTGATGACCATCCTGAACACCTCCGCCAGATTTTCCTCCACTGCAGACGTTACAATATTAGGCTCAATCCTCACAAGTCCATCTTCTGCGTGGATTCTGGTCGTCTTTTGGCATTTATCGTCTCCAAAGACGGAATTCACCTTGACCCCCTGAAGGTCGAGGCCATCGTTAACTTCCCATCCCCATCCTTGTTACATCAACTTCAGAGTCTACAGGGGAAAGCCAACTTCTTACGTCGCTTTATTCTGAACTATGCAGAAGTGGCCAAGGGGTTTACATGATTTTTTAAACAGGACATTCCCTTCCATTGGGACGAAATTTCCCAGCAATCCTTCAATAAGCTTAAAATTTTGCTCGTCAATGCTTCGTTAATACGTCCTCCCAACTATCATCACGATTTTACCCTTTATTTGGCTGCTTCGTTTAGCATGATAGCTATGGTTCTAGTACAGGATGACAACGATGGAAATGAACATGTAGTTTACTATCTGTCTCGGAATCTTCTCGACACTGAAACGCGCTATGCCCATGTTGAGAAGTTGGTGCTTGCCGCGGTCCAGGCCATTCAACAGTTCCACCATTACATTCTTTTGCGTACAGTAACTGTGATTTTCAATTGCAACCCCATGACATATATCTTGTCTCAACAATTGTTGGGGGCAAGTACTTCAAATGGATTTTCATCCTTCAGGAGTTCGATTTGGAGTTCACCACTGCCAAATCAAAAAAATCTATGGTTTTTGGTGATCTTATCTGCTCTCTCCTGACAGACTCCGTTCCATCGCAATCCAAGGATCATATCCCGGATGAAACACTCTTTCTTATCAACACTCATGATCCATGGTATGGAAACATCATCGTGTACCTTCAAACATCCACTTTCCAATCCAAGTTGACGAAGGATGCTTGAAGCCGCATTCGGCATCAATCTCAACCATACCGCATTGTCAGAGATACCTTCTATCGTGTCGGAGTTTATTTTGTGCTTCACCGATGCTTGACCCTGGAAGAGGCTGAGAAAGTCCTGAATGACTGTCACAGTGGTGCCTGTGGCGATCACATGTCCGAATATGCTACCACCCAAAAAATTCTGCGTGCAAGTTATTTTTGGCCGTATATATTCAAAGACTGTATTGTTGCAGTTCGAAAATGTCATGCGTTCCAGGTCTTTTAGCACAAGATGCATGTGCCACCCCTACCTTTGCATATTTTCATTACTGTATGCCCTTTTTCTAAATGGGGCATAGATTTTATGACATGTAACCCTCACTCAGCCGGGGGGCATGCTTATATAATCGTTGTCGTGGACTACTTCACCAAGTGGGTTGAATCGATGCCTACATTAGCTGTCGACGGTAAGACATCTGCTCAATTCATCTTCAAAAATGTAATTACGTGTTTTGGAGTTCCTCAGGCCATTGTCACCAATCATGGCACTCATTTTTAGGATTACATGATGGCCGAGTTGACATCGAAGTTGGGCTTGTGTCATGATAGCTCAACGCCATACTACCCTCAGGTGAATGGCCAGGTTGAGGCCGTGAAAAAATTACTTGTTATGATGCTTCAACGAATGATTGGTATTCACAAATCCCACTGGCATCTCCAATTTTTCTCAGCTCTCTGGGCCTACCATACGTTAGTAAACAAAGCCACTAAGTTCACACCTTTCTAGTTGGTGTATGGTCTATAACCGACTCTCCTAGTTGAATGTGAGATCCCTTCGCTGAATTTGGTTGTGGAATTATTTCCCGACACTTCCCCAAAGGAAGAAAGTCTCCTGTATCTAGAATGACTGGACGAAACCTGTCGCTCAGCTGCTTTGGTTATTGAGGCACAGAAAAATCGGGTGAAAGCCCATTTTGATCAATTAGTTTCTCCATGTTCTTTCATTGAAGGGGACCTCATCTTCTTATATGACCAAGAACATGATAAAATTGGAGCGGGAAAATTCCATCCCATGTAGCATGGGCCCTATATCGTCAAACGAGTATTAAAAAATGGGGCCTATGAGCTAATTGACTATGAAGGTATTCCTCTGGCACAACCTAGAAATGGGTTGTACCTCAAGAAGTACTATGCTTGAATTATTCTTGTGTGGTGTGTGTACATAAGTGAGTGATTTTATTTTTGTGCATGTCTTGTGTGGTGTGCTTTGTAAGCATATTTCTGCTGATTAGGTCTTCCTGATTGTGTAGATGTCTATTACTTCTTTTGTCGGTTTTGTGGATGGTGCCTCCTGTAGTACCAGGAATTTGTCCTCGGCAGCCTGGGTAATATACAATCCTGCTTGTGAGTTAGTCAATTTACAAGGTGTTTGTCTAGGGCCTACCACAAATAATGTCACGGAGTATAGTGCCATTTTGGAATTAGTAAGAGAGGATATTAACCTTGGTATTCGTGCATTACTTGTATATCTGGACTCACAACTTGTAGTGTTACAACTCAATGGTCATTATTCAGTTAGGAACCCATCCATTTTACGACTGTATCTACGTATTCGTTTACTAGAAAGGAATTTTTATTACATTACATATCAACACATACCCAGACACATCAATTCGATAACAGATGCAGTAGCCTACATGGTTTTAGATAGAAATTTACGCAACTTGTAAAAAAACATCATCATATGTAAAAATATCCATCTAGAAATATATATATATATATGTTTTCAGTTTGTGTGCATCACATAAAATCCAAAAAATATACGTGTTTGTTTTAATAATATTTGGAGACAACATGTCTCTCAAAAATGTGAAAATAAAAAGCGTAGATGACTAATCATCATGGTGCTCGTGGTAACATGTCACTGCCTACACCAATCACCTCAATAAACGATGAAGGCGACTAGGCACCCCCACGGTGTGCCTCTGATAATCCAATGGGACATCTGCTAGGCGAGCGTAATCTGGGATCCCACAGGTGATTCCCTCTAGGTTCTGAACTAGTCACTCCCCTCGCCAAACTCGCCTTGAGGGTCATAGGCAAGAAGAGTCCTCCGTGCGATCGGCAACATCCTGGCAGGCCTCTCTGGGCCAACATATGCATACACATAGGATATAATTTTATAGCAAGCATGTATACCAAAAAAAATCATAAAAAAAAAAAAAAGAGTCTCACCCAGCTCCTCATCCCAGTCTTCTCCCTTAGTGAGTGGAAGATCTGGGTCTCCCGTGAAGTCTGTACCGGCATAGGGCAAGTCCTCTATGATGATCAACTGTCACCAAAGCCATAAAAAGAACTCGGGGCTCCATGACATTTGCTGGTCCCCTCCTGATCTAGGCATGAGTGTTGCCCATCGAGCCATCCGTGGCTCTCTCAACGATGGATCGGTGACTATTGCCCCCTGGCCCTGGAACATTGGTATTCATTTGAGGATGAACGATACCAAGATAGATCCTTACCCAAAATGCTTCAGTTTGGTCTTCTTACACTTCATAAACTGTCGTTTGATATTAATTGTTACGGCAGTGGCCCAATCGAATAGTGTCGGATTCATGCATTCAGATGCTAAGAGGAGCTGTGTTATAGTAGCCTCATGTGGCGCCTGTGACCCTGCAACCCGCGTAATGGTATGGAGCACCACCCTGAGTGCTAGATCGGGAACCATGTGGATGTCGACCTTCCAGCTACCTGATCCTGTTTGTGCCCCTGCGCACACTCTTTCTATTACCATTGACATTTTTTCACTGGAAATCCTAGCACCTGTCATGATCGAGACTGGACCTCTCTGGGAAAATTCAGTTATGAAGTAAATGTCGGATACTTCGAGCTCCAACACTTGGTCTCGAAGCCTAAAATTCTCCTCATTCTCATCCCAAATACTGACTAAATATTGTAGCAATTCAGGTTGTGCCCTGAGACATGGTGTCAAGAATAACTTTTTTAAGCCGCAATTCCAGAGAGTGTTCATGCATGCCTCGTTCTCCATGGCCATTTCATCTTCTTCACTATGCTCCCTTTCTTTCCATTCGATCACCATTGTGGCTATCTATCTACACCAAAATGGTCACAAACACGTCATTAGATCCCTTGAACACTCAAAAATCTAGTCGATTGGTTCATTTTTTGTAAAAATTGAGCAGAAATTTAGGTTGTGCCATTGGCGTGACTTTTTTGCTGATAGTAATTGGCGCGACCCCTTTGCAAAAAAGAGCCAATTGGCGCGGGTCCGTGCCCGATACACGTGCGAATTGGGCGAGCCCTAAAATTACAAATATCCCCTCAGGGATCCAAAATCACAGTGGAATTCTATAAAAAAATGGATTAAAACATAGCTAAGGGCAGTGCCTCTTACCTGGAAAAAACGAGAATTGAAATGATGCACTGGATCGTCCACAATAATTGATGCAAGTTCGCACAGGAAAAACTCACTGTTGCTCTCCACAACAGGTAAAAAGTAAAAGTAAATATTTTTTTACTATTTTTGGCATATTTATAACTTTTCAAAGTCAAATTAGGTTTTTGAGCTTATTTTTCTAGTATTTTACTATATATTTTGTCGAAAATGGGTTTTACGCTTGATTTTTCGTGCAGCAACAGGTTTTCACATGGATAGGACGACGATACGAGATGTATTTTATACTTTTTCAGACTCGGTAAAAACATGAAAAAGTCACTACTGGAGTCATCTTTCAACTCTTTTCTGACTCTCTAAATATGAAAATATTGCCGATTTTCTTGTCATTTTGATCTTGTTAAATTGGTTGCGAAAGGACATCCACCTAGTATATGTTTACCCCTTTTTCGGGTTGGGATAGATTATTTATGAAAAAGGAATACCCTAGCCTATTGCAACTATGAGGTTTTCTTAGACATAGTTTTCTACCTTTTCAGATCTGAGGAACTATCTATGAAAAGGGACTGTTGGAGTTTAATTTTTTGTTGTCTTTTCAGATTCTCTAAACATGAAAAGACGATGATTTCTTCCTTTGTCAGACTTGTTAAAACTTGATGACATCGGATTTTGTCATAATGATGATACTCGACTTCCTCCTTCCTAGGGCTCGTTAATTGTACTAGGTTGGATTTTCCGAAGGAAAAAATTATATCGCAAGAATATGCTATCCCCTTCAAGATTTTTTTCAAAAATAATTAGGGTGCTCGCCAGAAATGGTGGGGGAAAAATGAAACCAGTATCATCGTCATTTCGACAGTATGTTGCTCTTGAACATGGCACTCGTCTGCATTCGTGTCGGGTTGGGGACATCTAATCTCACTATTTTCTTGTCTCCATGGGTTTGGGTTATCCCTTTTGACCGCTCATCTACTCTTTGCCACATCACCATGACCTCAGATGCTTTGATGTCAAATACTGCCAAATCTAGTGTCGTGCCACTGATATGTTCAAGAGAAGTTGAGCTCTGTCGTTTTCAACCCTCCTCTAATTCTCATCCAATCCTTATCAACAAATATTATGTTCCTCTATCTTGTGTCGATGATGTGGGAAAAATTATGGCCCACCTTCGATCAATGTCACTCCCTATCGACTCCATCTCATTATCTAGGAAGTTGATCTAGAGACTACCTTCAGGTACCTTGGAGCTTTCATGCCTCAATGGCAAGTTCTTCGCATTCGACGCAAGGTTTTCATCATTGGCCTTTGATCTAATGATTCTGAGGGTGTTTGACGCCAACTCACTGTTCACATTCTGCGGATTGTACCTATAGTACCTTGAGGGCCATTTTCATTATCGGTGGTTCCTCTCGTGTCTATTAATGACTTTCATCATTGGTTGGTAATCAGACGATGTTAATGCATGTTCGACTTCAGCTCACTTATTCACATGCTTGGACTTTTACTTTGTTTAGGTCAAGATGGAGCGCAAGACCCTAGATTTTGTTTGATAGAATCTAGGCTATGGGTTTTTGTACATCATGATTGGTTACATGACTCATTGATTGGATGGTTGCAACCATACCTGGGTCTATTTACTGATCCTAACTAGATGGTTGTGTCCATACCTTGGATCCTGATTATTGTACACTCTACTATGGATGGTTGTGCCCATACCACATATCATGTATTTGAGATATCAGTTGTACTTGTCTATGCAGTTTTTCAGACGGTAGTGTTTTCAGTTGGGCACGTTCTCATAAAGCATTTCACCCCTCTCTCTCTCTCGGGCTTCATGCTTTAGGGGGAATTTGTTACACAGTAATTTGTCACCATCCCTGAAATCCCTCATCTTGCACATTGGACAGGCCTTTCCCATGACTTGTGAGCAGTAAAATAACCTGAAACCACTTTCATGGCATCCCCCTTGACAAGGAAAATCATTCCTCTGAAGACAGTTTCCTTTGAAAAACCCTAAGAACTGATCTTTTGGCCTTGGCGCAACTAGCCAGTTCAGCCCTCGCACCAATGGGGAAAATCCACCAAAGAGGGCGCGCCAACTGGCACTCTGTCCCAGTTTATTTCACGCGCAAAGCTTAATAAAGATTGTTTTTTAAAAATAAATGGCGGAAGATTGATTCCAACAAAATCCTGAACGAGTCTCTAAAATAAGTTGGGAGGTTTGGCTCCACTTCTCCATGTATGGGAGGTGGTTTTCCACCTATCATGGAAGCTTCCTTGAGGATAGGGCCAATCCCACAATTGTAGGGATCCCAACTCCCCTTCCACCATCTATATAAGCTTGCCATTTTCTCTTAGCAAGCTAGTCGTCTTAATAGCACTAGAAGAAGAGATGAATCTGTAGCAAGGAGACTATCGCCAAACAGCCTTTGAGAGTTAAGCTGAAGAGAGAGAGATTTGTCCCATTCCTGATGAGCTTCATTGAGATGTGCTTCGTTGTTGACCCACCAAAGGAAGTTCCAATGTCAGAGCCTTGGGTTGTATCTTTCTTTCGTTATTATTAATGATAAGCGACTTTGATTATGGTTTCATTCGTGTATCTATTTCTTTTATGCAATGAATTACATCTTCTCTAACTGATGTATAGTTACAAGATTTAGATTTCATGTTGTGTACTGTTGTATTTCTTCGCATGTGTGCAAGTGCTCGAACATGTTAAGCGGGAGGATCGTGATTTGCCAAAGCGAGGGACAAGAAGCGTCATCCTTTCTCCAACGACCATTACGTAGGACCTAAGCTAGGAAACTCATCGTGTTTTGTCATTTTTGTAACTAGAGACCTGCGTCACTGCATGTCTGATTGTTGCTAGACCTGATCTGGGCCAGTAGGGATCACCTATGTCCGCAGAGGGGATTTACCTCTCCAACATTAAGGTTAATGTTAGGTTAAGATTAAGGTTAAGTTAAGGTTAGGTTAAGGTTAAGGTTATGGTTAGGGTAAGGTTAAGGGTTTGGTCAAGGTTAGGGCTAGCTTATAGTTAAGGTCAAGGTTAAGGTTAGGTTAAGGTTAAGGTTAAGGGTTTGGTCAAGGTTAAGATTAAGGGATAAGGTTAGTGTAAAGGTTAGGGTAAGGTTAACGTTATGTTAAGGTCACGGTTAGAGTAAAGGTTAAGGTTAAGACTCGTAATCTTAACCTAACCTTGACCTTAACTATAACCTAACCCTAACCTTAACCTTAACCTTAACCTTATCTTAACCTTAACCTTAACCTAACCTTAACCTTGACCTTAACATTGACCTTAACCTAACCTTAACCTTGACCTTAACCTAAACCATAACCCTAACCTTGACCAAACCCTTAACCTTAACGTTAACCTTGGCTTTGCCCTTAACGTAACCTTAAGCTTGACCTTAACTATAACCTAACCCTAACCTTGACCAAACCCTTAACCTTAACCTTGACCTAACCTTCACCTTGACCTTAGCTTTAACCTTATCTTACCCTTATCCTAGCCTTAGCCTTAACTATAGCCTTAAACTTAAGGTTAAGGTTAAGGTTAAGGTTAAGGTTAGGGTAAGGTTAAGGTTATGTTAAAATTACGTTTATAGTGAAGGTTAAGGTTAAGACCCATAACCTTAACTTAACCGTGATCTTAAATATAACCTAACCCTAACCTTAACCTTAAACTTAACTTTATCTTAACCTTTACCTTAACTATAACCTAACCCTTACCTTTACCAAACCTTAACCTTAACCTTAACTTAACCTTAACCTTCTCATAACCTTAACCTTAACCATAACTTTACCCTTAACCTTAACATTAACCTTAACTACAACCTAACCCTAACCTTATACTAACCCTAACCTTGACTATACCCTTAATATAACCTTAACCTTAACCTTCACGCTTGACCTAACCTTAACCCTGTCCTTAACTATAACCTAACCTTGACCTTAACCTTAACCTTACCTTTACCTTAACCTTAACCTTAACCTTACACTTACACTTAACCTTAACCTTAACCTTACCCTTCCAAAACCCTTAACAGTAACCTTAACCTAACCTTAACCTTACCCTTAAACTAACCTTAACCTTGACTTTACCCTTAACATAACCTTAAGCTTAACTTTAACCCTACTAAACCCATACCCTTAACCTTAACATAACCTTAACATTAACCTTAACCTTAACTTAACCTTAACCTTGACCTTAACCTAACCTTCACCTTAACCTTGACTTTACCCTTAACCTTAACCTTAATCTTAATGTTAACCTTAACTAAACCCTTAAACTTAACGTTAACCTGACTAAACCCATAACCTTACCTTAACCTTAACCTGACTAAACCGGTAACCTTAACCTTAACCTTAACCTTACCTTCACCTTAACTATAACCTAACCCTAACCTTGAACAAACTCATAACCAAAACCTTAACCTTAAGCTTAACCTAACCTTAACCTTGACTTTACCTTAACCTAACCTTAAACTTAACGTTCCCATAACAATAATCTTAACCTTGACTTTAACCTTAGCCTAACCCATAACAATAACCTTAACCTAACCCTAACCTTGACCAAACACTTAACCTTAACCTTAACATTAACCATAACCTTAACCTTGCCCTAACCTTGAACTTACCCTTACCCTTAACCTTAACCTTAACCTTAACCTTAACCTTAACCTTACCCTTAACCTTAAACATAACCTTAATCTTACCTTAACCTAACTTTAACCTTAACCTTTCCCTAACCTTAACCTTAACCTTAACTTTAACCTAACCTTAACCTTGACCTTACCCTAACCTTAACCTTAACTTTAACCTAACCTTAACCTTGACCTTAACTATAACCTAACCCTAACCTTAACCTTAACCATAACCTTAACCTTAACCTTCCCATAGCCATAACCTTAACCTTGAAATTACCCTTACCCTTAACCTTAACCTTACCCCCTTAACCTTAACCTTCCCCTAACCTTAACCTCAACCCTTAACCTTAACCTTACCCCCTAACCTTAACCTTAACAATAACCCTAACCTTGACCAATTTCTTAACCTTAACCTTAACCTTAACCTTTACCCTAACCTTAACCTTAACTATAACCTAACCCTAACTTTGACCAAACTGTTAACCTTAACCTTCCCCTAACCTTAACCTTAACTATAACCTTACCCTTAACCTAACCATCACCCTAACCTTACACTAACCTTACCCTTAACCTTGTCCTTAACTCTACCCTTAACCTAATCTTAACCTTAACCTAACCTTAACCTTACCCTTAACTTAACCTAACATTAACCTTAACTATAACCAAACCCTAAAATTCACCAAACCCTGAACCTTAAACTTATCTTAACCTTAACCTAACCTTAACCTCAACCTTAACCTAACTATAACCTTTCCCTTAACTATAACCTTGATCTTAACCTTAACCTAACCCTAACGTAGACCAAACCCTTGAAATTAACCTTAACCTAACCCTATCCTTGACCAAACCCTTAACATTAACCTTAACCTTAAACTTAACCTAATCTTAACCTTAACCTAACCGTAACCTTAACTATACCTTAAGTTTAAGGTCAAGGTAAGGGTAAGGTTAACTATAATCTAACTTTAACCTTAACCCTTATCTTAACATTAACATTAACCTTAACCTTAACCATAACCTTAACATTAACTATAACTTTACCCTTAACCTTAACCTTAATCCTAACCTTAACTTTGACCTTAACCTTAACTTTACCCTTAACCTAACCTTAACCTTATCTTAACCTTAATCTAACCTTAACCTTGACTTAACCTAACCTTAACTTAACTAAACCTGTAACCTTTACCTTAACCTTAACCTAACCTTAACCTTAAATATAACCTAACCTTAACCTTGACCTTAACTATAACCTAACCCTAACCTTGACCAAACCCTTAATCTTAACCTTAACCTAACCTTACTCTAACCTTAACCCTAACCTTACCCTTAAACTTAAACTTAACCTTAACATAACCTTAACCTTAACTTTACCCTAAACCTTCACCTTAACCTTAACCTTAACCTAACCTTAATCTTAACCTTAACCTTACCCTAACCCTACCCTAACCTTAACCTTAACTTTACCCATAACCTTAACCTTACCCTTAACCTAACCTTAACCTTCACCTTGACCAAAGCCTTAACCTAAACCTTAACCTTAACTTTATCCTTATCTTAACCTTAAGGGTAAAGTAAAAGTTAAGGGTGAAGGTTAAGGGGAGGGATTAACGTTATAGTTAAGGTCAGGGTTAAGGTTAAGGTTAGGATAAGGTTAACCTTACCCTTACTTTAAGCTTAACCTTAACCTTAACCTTGAGCTTGACATTAACCATACCCTCAACCTTATCTTAACCTTAACCTAACCGTAACCTTAACTTTACCCTTAACCTTACCTTAACCTTAACTTTAACCTAACCTTAACCTTAACCTTACCCTTAACGTTATCTTAACCTTACCTTAACCATAACCTTAACCTTGACCTTAACTATAACATAACCCTAACATTGACCAAACCCTTAACCTTAACCTTATCCTTAACTTTACTCTTAACCTAACCTTAACCTTACCCTTAACATTAACCAAACACTTAATCTTAGCCTTAACTTGAACCTTAACCCTAACATTACCCTTAACCGAACCTTAACCTTTTACTTTAACCTTAACCTTGACTTTACCCTTTACCTTAACTTAACCTTTACCTTAACTTAACCTTTACCTTAACATTAACCTTAACCTTGACCTTAAC
This sequence comes from Pinus albicaulis, assembly GCA_034641835.2. Classification (NCBI taxonomy): domain Eukaryota; kingdom Viridiplantae; phylum Streptophyta; class Pinopsida; order Pinales; family Pinaceae; genus Pinus; species Pinus albicaulis. The sequence goes on along the minus strand of CM076579.1, from coordinate 822,672,803 downwards.
TATAACGTAACCCTAACCTTAACCTTGACTTTACCCTTAACGTAACCTTAACCTTGAATTTACTCTTAACCTTAACCTTACCCTTAACCTTACCCTTAACCTAATCTTAACCTTACCCTAACCTTAACCCTAACCTTACTCTTAACCTTAACCTTTAAATAACCTTAAACTTAAATTTACCCTTAACCGTGACCTTAACCTTAACCTCACCTTAACCTTAACTTTAACCATACCCTAACCTTAACCTTAACTTTACCCATAACCTTAACCTTACCCTTAGCCTAACCTTAACATTGACCTTAACCAAATCCTTAACCTAACCTTAACCTTAACCTAACCTAACCCTAACCAAGGTTAAGGTTAAGGTTAAGGATAAGGGTAAGGTTAAGGGTGAAGGTTAATGTTAAGGTTACAATTTTAGTCAGGTTAAGGTTAAGGTTAAGGGTAAATTTAAGGGTAAATTTAAGGTTAAGGTTAGGTTATGGTTAAGGTTATGGGAAGGTTAAGGTTAAAATAAGGTTACGGGAACGTTAAGGTTAAAATAAGGTTAAGGTTAAGGTTAAGGTTATGGTTAGGCTAAGGTTAAGGGTAAAGTCGGTTACGGGTTTAGTAAGGTTAAGGTTAAGGATAAGAGTAGGGTTATGTTAAGGGTAAAGTTAAAGTTAAGGTTAAGGTTACCCTAACCTTGGCATTAACTTTACCCATAACCTTAACCTTACCCTTAACCTAACCTTGAACTTGACCAAACCCTTAACCTAACCTTAACCTTAACCTTAACGTAACCTTAACCTAACCTTAACCTTAACTATAACCTAACCCTAACTTTAACCTTAACGTAAACCTTAACCTAACTATAACCTTACCCTTAACCTTAACCTTAACCATAACCTAACCTTAACCTTAACTTTACCCTTAACCTAACCTTAACCTTAACCTTAACTTTAACCTTAACCTTATTTTAACCTTAACCTTGACTTTACCCTTAATGTAACCTTAACCTTAACCCTTAACCTAACCTTAACTTTAACCTTAACCTAACCTTAACCATAACCTAGACCTTAATTATAACCTAACCCTAGCCTTACCTTTAACCATAACCTTAACCTTAACCTAACCTTAACCTTACCCTTAACCTTATTTTAACCTTAACCTTGACTTTACCCTTAATGTAACCTTAACCTTAACCCTTAACCTAACCTTAACTTTAACCTTAACCTAACCTTAACCATAACCTAGACCTTAATTATAACCTAACCCTAGCCTTACCTTTAACCATAACCTTAACCTTAACCTAACCTTAACCTTACCCTTAACCTTATTTTAACCTTAACCTTGACTTTACCCTTAATGTAACCTTAACCTTAACCCTTAACCTAACCTTAACTTTAACCTTAACCTAACCTTAACCTAACCTTAACCATAACCTAGACCTTAACTATAACCTAACCCTAGCCTTACCTTTAACCATAACCTTAACCTTAACCTAACCTTAACCTTACCCTTAACCTTGACCCTAACCTTAACCTTAACCTTACCTTAACCTTAACAATAACCTAACCCTAACCTTAACCTTAACTATCACGTAACCCTAACCTTAACCTTATCTTATCATTAACTATAACCTAACCCTAACCTCGTCCAGACCTTAACTTTACCCTTAACCTAACCTTAACATTAACCTTAACCTTACCTTTAACCTTAACTATAACCTTAACTTTAACCTTACCCTTAACCTTAACCTAACCCTAACCCTAACCTTTACCTTAACTATAACCTTAAGGTTAGGTTTTGTTAGGTCCCTATATTACTAGTATAGTCCCTTATTGATGTTAGTGTAACCCCCTTATTGTTATTATTGTACCCTTGTAACCCCCATTTTGTTATTATTGTGCCCTTAAATTATTATTGTTAGGTCGGCTAGGATTACATTGTGGCCCACTAGGATTACATTATGGCCCCATGGACTCCTCTATATAGAAAGGAGGTTTTGTAAATTGTATCATCCAAGAATTGTTCATTTATGTAATGTATTGGAGGTTTCCCCCTCGAAGTGGCTTATTTATAAGACGTCGATATATCTTTTCTTCTATTTTTGGAGCTGGTTACACAACATTTGATATCAAAGCTTTGGATTCTAGGGTTTCGCTGCTCCAAACAGGTCATCATGGAATTTTCACTATAATTTTTTTTGTAGGAATTTTCAGAAGCTAAAATATTTAGGGTGTGAAGCTAAAATCCTGAGGAAAATCATCTAAAAATTTTAGAGCTTGGTTCGCAATATTTTCGGAGATATGATCTATGGAAGTTGGGTCTTTTGTTAGGCTCCTAAACAGGTCATCGTGGAATTTGCGCTATAACGTTTTTTCTACGAAAGTTAAGAATCTAAAAATTTTAGGGTACGAAGCCAAAATCCTGAGGAAACTCGTCAAAAAATTTCAGAGCTTGGTTTGCAACATTTTCGGAGATATGATCTGTGGAAGGTAATGCTTTTTCAGGCTCCCGAATTTCATCTCAAAGAGGTGATGGTGGGAAAATATCCATAACTCTCTCTCTGAGCATCGGATTGGAGTTCCATAAAAAGTGGTCACAAGCACATGGAATATAATGTCTTGGTCGTCAATTTTAGAGCTGAAGGATGAAACAGTGACACGTGGAAAGTCGTACAAATTCACTCTACTGAACCAGTCCATAATTAGGTCATTGTGGGAGATTGGACACAACTTTGTCTTGGAGAATCCAAATCAGGTCATACCTGTGGCATTCGAAAGAGAACTCATAGGGCTACGTTGGTACCGAAATTAAAATATTTAGGTGCTACAATCATAGAGATAATCCAATTTCAATATCGACCTCCTCAAAAGCAAGAAAAAGGTGTGTATTTTTCTTTCCCGAATTACATAAGTCTTGTTTGAAGAATCAATTTGAATTGATTCCAAGGGCATATTGTAGAATAGATATCAGTATTGGATTCTAAAAAATGCCCCATAAAAATAATTCAACACCCATTAAGCCTTTAGAAGGCTCTATTATGACTCATGAAGATGAAGAATTGCAACATGATCTATCAAAATTACAAGAGCAAGTGCACCAAATTTCGCTCTCGCAAAGAGAAACAAAAAATGAAATGGAAGTTTTGAATAAAGGCGTGGAAGCTAAGATGGATGGCATGGAAGATGGCATGGAAGCTAAGATGGATGACATGAAATACAACATGGAAAATATGAAGAAGGATTTAAAAGCAGACATGAAAGGTTTGACAAAGTTGATACAAGAAATGTTTCCTAATGATGAAAATATAGTAGAAGAAACTCATGATGAGAACAAAATAAATTTTAATCATGATTTCATAAACTCTAATGTTGGTGGGAAGAACCACCATATTCAAAAAATGGAGATGAGGAAGTTTGATGGAAAGGATCTTGTAACATGGATACTACATATGGAGCAATATTCTGATCTCCATAACGTGCAAAACACACAAAAGGTATGCATTGCAACTTTACATTTAGAACAAAATACATTTGTATGGTATCGATGGCTTTGCTCCTGTAAAATTTTTTTCACTTGGTCAATTTTTACGGACGAAATGATAGCACATTATGAGGACACAAAGAGCAACACCTTCTTTAGCCAATTGATAAATCTCAAACAAAAGGTTTTAGTGGGGGAGCACATTGAGGACTTCCAAAAATTGAATATAAGGGTAACTAATATTCCAAAGGAACACAGGATTGATCTCTTCATAGGCACTTTAAAGGATAACATCCAACATGAATTTCATGTTTTGGAACCTGATTCATTAGAGAAGGCATTCAGGTTGGCAAGAAAAATTGAATGTAAAATTATGGCGATAAGGAAGCCTACCACTCACTTCTATAAAGAAGGAAGTGTTGCTACGCCTAGATTTCCACAACCTACAAGGTTGACACCACAAAAATTGGAAGAAAAAAAAGCAAAAGGGCTTTGCTATAGTTGTGATAGAAAATACACTAAAGGTCATAAGTGTGCTGAGAAGAAATTATTTTACATAGATTGTGAAGAGGAAGAAGAAAATGAACAATAATAGGATATACACTAGGAACCAACCCTAGAAGAGGACGAAATGAATCCGACCATATCATGTAATGCACTGGCAGGAATTACCACTCCTCAAAATCTCAAGATAGAATGACATATCAAGAAAAAAAAGGTAATAGTGTTGATTGATTCAGGTAGCACCCATAATTTTATTCATTGTAAGGTAGCCAAGGAATAAAATTGTTTCCTATACCCAACACCAGAATGTCAAGTGATGGTTTCAAATGGAGGAACTATAAATTGCTCTGGAAAATGCCATAATATCAAGCTAACCATGGGGGAATATGTATTGACTAGTCCAATGTTTTCCATTCCTATGGGAGGTGCTGATGTTGTACTAGGAGTACAATGGTTACAATCTTTGGGGACGGTAGCTTTTAATTTTCAAGAACTTTTCTTGAAAATTTTTTCAGAAGGAAAGGAAGTTGAATTACGAGGTATTTCAGGGAACCCAGGAAAGATAATAAGCTTTAATGTCATCACAAATATTCTAAAGAAATAACAATGAGGTGTAATTTCACAATTATGCTCACTAGAAGTTCCAACATCAAAATCATCTATTTATGCAAATCTCCAACAAGTCTTGGACAATCATTCCAAGGTGTTTGAAACTCCCAAAGGACTCCCACCTATTCGTGATTATGATCATGTTATTCATTTGATTCCAGGAAGTGTTCCTCCAAACATCAGGCCTTATAGATATCCTTACATCCAAAAGAGCAAAATTGAACGTATGATTGCAGAAATGTTAGAGGCGGGTATAATTCAACCTAGTCAAAGTTCTTTCTATGCTCCTGTAGTATTGGTACACAAGAAGGATGGATCATGGTGAATGTGTCCCGATTATAGGGAGCTCAATAAGCTCACCATTAAAGATAAATTTCCCATTCATGTGATTGATGAATTATTGTATGAATTACATGGAGAAATTTATTTTACCAAGTTGGATCTTCGTTCAGGATATCATCAAATTAGAATGAAGAATGAAGATATTCCAAAAACAACTTTTTGAACTCATGAGGGTCATTATGAATTTTTGGTCATGCCTTTTGGCCTTACCAATGCACCTTCTACATTTCAAGGGTTGATGAATTCCATTTTCAAACCCTTCCTTAGAAAATATGTGCTAGTATTTTTTGATGATATACTAATTTATAGCAGGTCTTGGAAGGATCATGTTTAACATGTTGACATGGTGCTCAAACTATTGCAGGAGAAACAGTTCTGTGCAAAAACATCCAAATGTTTCTTTGGAGTACAAGAGGTGGAATATCTGGGTCATATTGTATCTCACGAGGGTGTTAAAGTAGACCCTAACAAAATTAAAGCCATTAACGAATGGAAAGTCCCCACAACCATAAAGCAGTTGCAAGGATTTCTCGGGTTAATAGGGTATTATCGCAAGTTTGTTAAGAATTATGGGAAAATAGCAACACCTCTAAAAACATTATTGAAGAAAGATGCATTTTCATGGACTCCTTTGAACATCTTAAAGAGGCAATGTGCCTAGCACTTGTCTTAGCTACACCAGACTTCACAAAAACCTTTATTGTGGAATGTGATGCCTGAGGAAATGGAATTGGTGTTGTTTTAATGCAGGAAGGAAGACCCATTTCTTTTGAAATTCGTCCAATCAAACGAAAGTATTTATAGAAACCTATTTATGAGAAGGAAATGTTAGCAATACTGCATGCACTAAAGAAATGGAGAACTTACCTAATGGGAAGACACTTCAAGGTAAAAATTGATCATGACAGTCTTAAACACTTTTTGGAACAAAGACTATCTTCAGAAGAGCAGCAAAAATGGGTCACAAAGATGTTGGGTTATGACTTTGAAATAATCGACAAAAAAGGAAAGCTTAATGTTGTTGCAGATGCACTCTCAAGAAAGAATGAAGAGGTGGAAGCATTGCTTTGTGCCATTTCTATTATCCAACCAGATTGGATAACTCAAGCAAGAGATGAATGGAAGAAGGACAAAGATGTATGGACACTCATTCAAAAGTTGCAGCAAGATCCTAGTACATCTGATACATTTAGTTGGAAAAATGATTCCTCATGGTACAAAGATCGCTTATATCTTTGTAAGAATTCCCAACTAAAACAAAAGATTCTTCTGGAATTGCACACTTCTCCTTTAGGAGGACACTCAGGATTTTTAAAAACTTACCACAGGGTGAAGAAAGAATTTTTTTGGGATGGCCTTAAATCTGATATTCAAAAGTTTGTGATGGAATGTTTGGTTTGCCAGCAGAATAAAGTCGAGACAATTAAGACCCCGGGACTTCTACAACCTTTATCCATTCCAAGTCAACGTTGGGAGGAGATTTCAATGGATTTTATCACAGGTTTACCTAAGTCCGAAGGAAAGAGTGTCATCATGGTGCTAGTTGATAGACTTACCAAGTATGCACACTTTTGTGCATTATCTCATCCATTTAAAGCAAGTACAGTTGCTACTACATTTATGGACAGAATTCAAAAGCTACATGGAAGCCCAAGGGTTATTGTGAGCGACAGAGATCCCATTTTTATCGGAAATTTTTGGACGGAGTTATTTTCTTGTTTGGGTACTCAATTAGCTCATAGCTCATCTTATCATCCTCAATCTGATGGTCAAACTGAGATAGTAAATAAATGTTTGGAAGGATATCTTCGTTGTTTTGTATTTTATAAACAAACACAATGGGTCAAGTGGTTACCTCTCGCTGAATGGTGGTATAACACTTCCTTCCATACTGCAGCAAAAATGACCCCATTTATGGCACTTTATGGATATCATCCACCATCCATCACATCATCTTTAAGGGAAAATTCGAAGGTTCAAGCAGAGGAAGATCACATCGAGCATCAGCAAGAAGTTCTCCAACTCTTAAAGGATAACCTGAATTTGGCACAAAATCGAATGAAACAACAGGCAGATCAACATCGCAGCGAGAGAAGTTTTGATGTAGGAGATTGGGTATTTTTACGGCCACAACCATATGAAAAAATGTCCCTCAAGCAAGCTAAGAAGGATAATAAATTATCGCCAAAGTACTATGGTCCTTACAAGGTGTTGCAAAAGATTGGTACTATGGCATACAAATTGGAGCTCCCTGCTTCTTCATGAGTGCATCCAGTTTTCCATGTTTCATGCTTAAAGAAGGTTATAGGTGAAAATCTTCCAGTTCAAACAATATTTCCAGAACTTGATGAGGAAGGAAAAATCATATTGGAACCTGAAGCGGTCACGGAAACAAGAACTCGACATCTATGGAATCGATCAATTTCAGAGTATCTCATCAAGTGGAAGAACTTACCCACTGAAGATTCTACATGGGAGGATGAGAAGTTTATACAGAAGCACCCAGAGCTACTCAAGCATTGAGGACAACACTTTTTTGAAGGAGAGGGGCATGTTAGGTCCCTATATTACTAGTATAGTCCCTTGTTGATATTAGTGTAACCACCTTATTGTTATTATTGTACCCTTGTAACCCCCATTTTTTTTATTATTGTGCCCTTAAATTATTATTGTTAGGTCGGCTAGGATTACATTGTGGACCACTAGGATTACATTATGGCCACATGGACTCCTATATATAGAAAGGAGGTTTTGTAAATTGTATCATCCAGGAATTGTTCATTTATGTAATGTGTTGGAGGTTTCCCCCTCGAAGTGGCTTATTTCTAAGGCATTGATATCTCTTTTCTTCTATTTTTGGAGTTGGTTACACAACAGGTTTGGTTAAGGTAAGGTTAAGGTTACAATTAATGTTATAGGTTATGTTAGGTTAAGGTTAAGGTTAAAGTTAGGGTTAGGGTTAAGGTTAGGTTAAGTTCAAGCTTAAAAGTTTAGTCAAGTTAAGGTCAAGGTTAAGGTGAGGTTAAGGTTAAGGTTAAGGATAGGTTAAGGTTATAGATGTGGGAAGGTTAAGGTTAAGGTAAAGGGGCTATGGTTAGGTTAAGGTAAAGGGGCTATGGTTAGGTTAAGGTAAAGTCAAGATTAAGGTTAGGTTAAGGTTAAGGTTATAGTTTTATTCAAGTTAAGGTTAAGGTTAAGGGTAAGGTTAAGGTTGTAGTTAAGATAAGGTTTGGTCAAGGTTAAGGATAAGGTTAAGGTTAAAGTTAGGGTTAGGTTAAGGTTAAAGTTAATGTTAAGGTTATGGGTAATGTCAATGTTAAGGTTAAGGTTAGGTTAAGGTTAGGGTAAGGGTTAGGTCAAGGTTAAGGGTTTTGTCAGGTTAAGGGTAAGGTTATGGTTAAGGTTATGGTTATCGTTAAGGTTAAATTTAAGGTTAATGTTAAGGTTTTGGTCAAGGTTGTGGTTAGGTTATAGCTAACCTTAACCTTAACCTTAATATTAACCATAACCTTGACCAAACCCTTAACCTTAACCGTAACATTAACCATAACCATAACCTTAAACTTAACCTTAACCTTAACCTGACTAAACCTCTAACCTTTACCTAACCTTAACCTTAAACTAACGTTAACCATAACCTTAACCTTCCCATAACCATAACCTTAACCTTAGCCTTGACCTTACCCTTAACCTTAACCTTAACCTTACCCCATTAACCTTAACCTTAACCTTAACCTTAACCTTCCCATAACATTAACCTTAACCTTAACCTTAACCTAACCTTCACCTTAACCTTGACCTTAAACTTAACCTTCACCCTTAACCTTATCTTAACCTTAACCTAAACTTAACCTTAACCTAACCTTGACCTTAACTATCACATAACCCTAACCTTGGTAAGATCAAGGTTAAGGTTAAGGTTATGGTTATCAGAAGGTTAAGGTTAAGGTTAACATTAAGGGTTTGGTTAAGGTTAGGTTCAGGTTAAAGTTATGGTCAAGGTTAAGGTTATATTATGGTTAAGGTTAGGGTTAAGGTTACGGGTTTAGTCAAGTTAAGGTTAAGGTTAAGGGTAAAGTCAAGATTAAGGTTAGGTTAAGGTTAAGGTTATGGTTAAGGTTCAGGTTAAGGTTAAGGTTAGGGTTAGGGGAAGTTTGAGGTTAAGGTTAAGGATAGGTTAAGGTTAAGGGTGGAGGTTAATATTACGGAGCTTAACCTTAACCTTAACCTTGACCTTCACCCTTAACCTTAACCTTAACCTTAACCTTAACCTTCACTATAACCTAACCTTAACCTTAACCTTACCTTTACCTTAACCTTAACCTTACCCTTAACCTTAACCTTAACCTAACCTTAAGCTTACTCTTAACCTTAACTATAACGTATGCCTAACCTTGACCATACCCTTAACCTTAACCTAACTTTAACCTTAACTTCAACCTAACTATAACCTTACTCTTAACATTAACCTTGACCTTAAATATAACCAAACCCTAACCTTGACCAAACCCTTAAAATTAACCTTAACCTAACACTAACCTTTACCAAACCCTTAACCTTAACCTAATCTTAACCTTAACCTAACCGTAACCTTAACCTAACCTTAACCTTAACCTTAGCCTTAGCCTAATCATAACTTAACCTAAACCTTAACGTTAAGGTTAAGGGTAAGGGTAAGGTTAATGGGAAGGTTAATGCTAAGGTTAAGGGTAAGGTTAAGGTTAAGGTTAAGGGTGAAGGTTAAGGTTAAAGTTACAGGTTTAGTTAGGTTTAGGTTAAGGTTAAGGGTAAGTCAAGGTTAAGGTTAGGTTATGGTTATGGTTAAGGTTAAGGTTATTGGAAATTTAAAGTTAAGATAAGGTTAAAGTTAAGGTTAAGGTTATGGTTAGGCTAAGGTTAAGGTTACGGGTAAATTTGGCTATGGGTTTAGTGAGGTTAATGTTAAGGTTTAGGGTAAAGTTAAGGTTAAGGTTAAGGTTACAATAACCTTAACCTTAAATTTACCCATAACCTTAACCTTACCCTTAACCTACCCTTAACCTTGACCTTGACCAAACCCTTAACCTAACCTTAACCTTAACCTTCACCTTAATTTAACATAACCTCAACCTTAACTATAACTTAACCCTAACTTTAACCTTAACCTAACTATAACCTTACCCTTAACCTTAACCTTAACCATAGCCTAACCTTAACCTTAAATTTACCCTTAACCTAACCTTAACCTTAACCTTATATTAAACTTAACCTAACATTAACCTTGACTTTACCCTTAATGTAACCTTAACCTTAACACTTAAACTAACCTTAACCTTAACCTAACATTAACCTTAACCATAACCTAACCTTAACCATAACCTTGACCTTAACTATAACCTAACCCTAACCTTACCCTTAACCACAACCTTAACCTTAACCTTCCCATAACCTTAACCTGAACCAAACCTTAACGTTACCCTTAACCTTGCACTTAACCTTAACCTTAACCTTACCTTCAGCTTAACCTTAACTATAATATAACCCTACCCTTAACATTAACCTTAACGATAACCTAACCCTAACCTTATCCTCAACCTTATCTTAACCCTAACTATAACTTAACCCTAACTTTGACCAAACCTTAACCTTAACCTTAACTTTACCCTTAACCTAACCTTAACCTCAATCTTAACCTTCTCATAACCATAATCTTAATCTTGACCTTACCCTTAACCTTAACTATAACCTTAAGGTTAGGTTAGGTTAAGATTATGGTTAAGGTTATAGGTTACGTTAGGTTAAGGTTAAGGTTAAGGTTAAGGATAAAGTTGATGTTAAGGTTAAGGTTAAGGTTATGGGTTTAGTGAGGTTAATGTTAAGGTTAAGGTTAAGGTTAGGTTAAGGTTAAGGTTTAGGTTATGGTTATGGGAAGTTTAAGGTTAAGGTTAAGGGGTTAAGTTTAGGTTAAGGTAAAGTCAAGGTTAAGATTAGGTTAAGGTTAAGGTTATGGGTTTACTCAGGTTAAGGTTAAGGGTAAGGTTAAGGTTAGAGTTAAGATAATGTCTGGTCAAGGTCAAGGGTAAGGTTATGGTTAAGGTTGGGGTTAGGTTAAGGTTAAAGTTAAGGTTAAGGTTATGGGTAATGTCAAGGTTAAGGTTAAGGTTAGGTTAACGTTAAGGTTAAGGTTAGGGTAAGGTTAAGGGTTAGGTCGAGGTTAAGGGTTTATTCAGGTAAAGGTTAAGGTTAAGGTTATGGTTAAGCTTAAAGTTAAAGTTAATGTTAAGAGTTTGGTCAAGGTTAGGGTTAGGTTATAGTTAACCTTAACCTTAACCTTAATCTTAACCCTAACCTTGACCAAACCCTTAACCTCAACCTTAAGTTTATCCTTAACCTTCCCATAACCTTAACCTTAACCTTAACCTTAACTTAATCTTTACCATAACCTTACCCTTAACCATAACTGTTACACAAAAATTTGTCACCGTCCCTGCGATTCCCTATCCCGCACAATGGAGGGCTTATTCCGTGACCTGTGAGCAGAGACAAGACTTGAAAATATTTTCATTGCATCCCTCTGAAGATGAGCTTTCATTTCACTGAAGACATCTCCCTGCCAAAAACCCTAAAAATAGCTCTTTTTCCATTAGCGTGGTTCCACAGTTTAGCCCTCGCGCCAAGGAGGAAAATCCTCCAAAGAGGGCGCACCAATTGGCGTTATGTCATAGAGCCGCACACGCGCCAACCATATTAAGAGGTTTTTTTTTTAAATAAATGGCAAAAGTTTCGTCCTAACAAATTCCTGGACTAATATCTATCTTGAGTTGGGAGGTTTGGCTATGGATTTCCATAGAGAGGAAGTGGTTTGCCACCTGTCATGGAAGCTTCCTTGATGATAGGGCCAATCCCATAATTATAGGGATCCCAACTCCCCTTCCTCCATCTATAAAAGCTTGCTCATCTCCTTTGCAAGCTAGTTCCCAAGAGCTTTCACATCCTTATGATGCAAGAGCCTTCTTGATTCCCTTAAGGCCAAATCCAAGCAAGGAGACTGTTGTCAAGTATCCGGAGAGAGAGGCTTGTCCCATCCTTGATAGGCTTTATCGAGACATGTTTTGCTGACGACCCGCCAAAGGAGAGTGTTGCGTCGAAGCTATGGTTGTATTCTTCTTTTGACTCATTAATGATAAGCGACTATTGGTTATGGTTCCACTCTTGTTCTTGATTATTTTCATGAGTTATGTCCTCTTCGACTGACATATAGTTGTATATACTGGATTTTATGCTTGCGTTTGTGTTGTTTCTTGCATGTGCAAGTGTCAAATCACGGAGATCATGAGGATTGTGATCTGCCAGGGCAAAGGAACGGGAGCACCACCTCTTCTACAGACGACAACGTTGGATTCTAGGTAAGCCTTCATAGCAAGTCGGTTTATTTTCAATTAGGAACCTGCATTGTAGCGTGTTTGATTGTTGCTAGACCTGATCTGGGCTAGTAGGGATCGCCTCTGTCCGCAGAGGAGATTAACCTCCACAACAATTTGGCGACTCCGCTGGGGATCGTTAGCTTGTTGTCATTTGTTTTATAAGCTATAGACAGAGCCTGAAGTTTGCCAGATAGCCTTCGAAACACTGTTGCTATGCAATTGCAAAGTAGATCAAAGATGCTTCAGTCAATCTCCGGTTTAGTTTGTAAACTGAACCCTTGGAGCATTGTCTTGTCTTTTCAGTCGATTCTTGATCCTCCTTGCTTGATCAGTTCTTTTTCGCTGGTTCTTTCTGTGAATTTGGTTTTTTGATAGCTTGATCATCACTGGTCTACCTGTTGGATTGCTCTTTTTATTTTTGACTGGGAAACTCGACTGGCGCGCTTTTAAGCTTGACAGTCACGCCCATTGGCGCAGGTTGCTAGTGTATTACCCGCACCAATTCTATTCTGGCGCTAGTTTCAGCCTTACATTCGTGAAAATCCTGTAAGGTACTAGGTTTTACTCTGTTTGAGCTTTCTAAGCTTGATCTGTGTCTGTCTCGCTTTGAGCCTAGATCACATGGTTCATTTGAGTCTTGGAGATTCATCTTGAAGTGGTGAGTCTGGTCTTGGTTGGGAGAAATTCTTTGTTTTTCATTTTCAAGTAGTTGGCTCTTATTGTCAGTTAGCAACCCACGCCAATTGGCCATTGGCGCTAGTTGTCAGTGTGCAAGTCGCGCCAGTTGGCGCTAGTTGTCAATGTACAAGTCGAGCCAATTTCAGGGTGTGTGAAAATTGAGATTTTTTCCCTAAATCCTTCACTAGTGTGTCTTTCCCTTCCGATATTTTCACTGTATGAGCATAGATTACATTGCTCATTGTTTGAAATGTCTTCTCTCCATGATTGCTCTATGTAAAAGGGAATGAATGCCTTCTTTTGATCTCTTGCTTTGGAAGTCCTCTTTGTGTTTGACCTTATATGTCTTGTCGTCTTTTGAGGGATTTCATTACAAAGTGTTTGAAACAACGATTGCATTCTTAGTGTTTGTTTACATATCTTTTGCATTCATCCTTCATTAAGGAGATTTGCATTCTTTTAGTTTTCGTCTCATAGTTTGCTTTTCGTTAAAATGCATTAGATCACATTGCATTGAAAAGTATTTTTCGAGGTCCATCATTGAACTTAGATTACATTGTTTAATGATTGAAAACTAAAAATTGCTTTGAGTGCATTCTCTTTCGTTGAAATCATGCATTAATTAGATTCTCATTTCATCGAAAAATGCATTGAGTGCATTCTTATAATTTGAAAAGAAAAAGGAAATTGTGCATAGATTACATTTGCATAGTTTTCGGAAAAGAGGATTTTTCATAGATTACATTGCATTATTCGCTTTGTTGAATGTTTTAGAATACTTTTGGATAGTGAAATTCATCTAGTTTGGAAAAGTTTAATTTTCAATTTTGCTATTTGTTGCATCATTGTTTGAAGCTCTTCCCTTAACTAGATATCATTCATCGAATTGAAAGTTTTCTTTTCTCGATGCATATAGGAGATTGTCAGATGACATACGATAGGGCCTTGAAACCAAAACATAATTGAAGATCAACCATAAAATTTACTCAATTTCCCTAAGGAAGCATTGAAACATTAACGAAACACATTTAGAGGTCTAGGCTAGAGACGTGTTCCGGCGTCTTAAAACCTAGTAGCTGTCGTTCGCCTCTTGGCTTTAGACAGCGCTAGTACGGACTTGTGCTCTCCATACCGTCGCGTATAAAAAGGGAGACCCCACTAGGTTTCTATCCTTTATCCATAAGAAGCCGAGTCTGCCGCCCTATACCCGTGATACACCAGACACAACATTCGGGGAGATTTCCTACACGTACGGAAAGTCCTTGGTTGATTTCTCTTTCATTTTGAAACCAAGGTGTATATTGCAGTTCACGATTATTTGGTACACCCTCTGCCTAGTATTCCTGAGTAGTCATTTCGATCTTTTCTGACTCTTTAAATTTGAAAGGATCATCAAGCGCTTGTCCTTTCATGCTTGTTTCCAATCTGAAAGTGATAAAGTCACCTTTTTCCTATTTCTCGACTCTTAAAATATGAAACGGTAGAGTTTTGTTTCAATGTTTTAAAAATTAACTGCCCATGAAATATCCCTGGTTAAATTTAGTTTCCTTAGGGTATTGTTCTCAATATTGTTTCCAGTGGCAACTTTTCCGGATTTCACCAACCAAGGAATCCCCTCCGATGGGAATCCTAGTCCTTTTCCTCCTTTTGGGAATGTTGGTGCTTCTTATATGGCAACATTGTCCCTTCTTGGGTTAACTTTTGGGTTGCCTGTTTGGTTGTTTTCAACCTCTGTGGTCTCGAATGTCTCAGCTATTGTTCAATCAGTTCCTCCACCTGAACAACATCATGTTGATTCCAAGGTGGACCTCTCCCCTTCTTTGCCTGTTTCTGCGTCTTCCCCTTCTACTTCGCTTGGTGAAAGTCTCGATTCAAGTAACCAAGTGGCTAAGAAGAAGAAGAAGAAGAAGAAAAAGAAGAAGAAGTCTGATAAAGGAGAGGCTAGCTCTGTGGCTATTGCGCCTAAGAAGCCTTCCATCGATAAACCTCCAAACCCTCCACAGAAAGTCAAGTTCCCTTACATGTTGTGCACAAGAGATCATCTTCTTCGAAATTGCCCTGGCATTCCCAAGGTGCTCGAAGTATGGTCCAACGGTCGTCCACCGTTGCCTTTGGCTTCCCGGAGTCAGGTTGGGGGCACGTCTTCAGCTGCTGCTGGTAAGGCTCTTAAGAAGCAGGGTAAGATTACCAATCCCTGTAAGTTGTGTGAAGGGCATCATGACATTCACCTTTGTCCGTACATGGATGAAGCCAAGCGAGTTTTGGACAACTCAATTTTTTCTACACCACGCCTCCCGACTGGTTATAAACAACTTTCTTTGAGTCCTCCACCAGCTGATCCTACGATTGGTCAAGAGTCATCCTTGGTCGATCCCGCTCCCTCGGAAATTCAAATTCAGGAATCCATTCCTGACCAACCATTGGTCGTGGGATCGGTTGAACTGGCCCCATCTGCGGTGCACCAGGTCTTTTCCGTCGAGAGTGGATCTCACATTCCTAAGGTTCTTCATGTTTCTTCAGATTCCTTGGACTTGGAGAAAGATTCTCCTGTCTCTATATCTCAAGAAGCTGCTCCTCCGCTTCCCGTGATGGAGGTCTCGGAGGATTCTCCTCCCACCCTCGAGATGGAGGTCATGGAAGATGCTCCTTCTTCTTCTGTAACACCAGGGGAGGACCTTCGCAATTTGATGGTAGCCCCTCCGAGTAGTTTGGTCGCTTCCTTTGATTGGAGTTGATTTGCGGGATACTGCCTTCCGTCTTATGTGCCTTTCGAGATCACAGTACAGGCTTTTGGTATGGTCATACCTAGCACCATTATAGATGAAGGCGCCTCTATTAGTATTCTATCCTCAACTACCTAGCAAGCTTTCGGTTTGCCGCCGCTTGCACCTGTTACACAGAATCTGTTGGCATTTAACAGAAGAACAAGTCAACCGTTAGGGATCCTTCCAAGGTTACCTGTTACTTTGAGGTAAAACCGTCCATATGTATGTGATGGTTGTTCCAGGCCCTTTGGATTTCAATCTGGTCCTGGGGCGCGATTACACCTATGCCATGGGAGCGCTTGTATCCTCCCTTTTTCGTGTGGTCTGTTTTCCGTATGAAGGACAGATCGTGACCATTGATCAGCTTTCGTTCTTTGGTCCTGATGTGGCAACTGGCCCACCGTCATCCCTTTATGGTTTTTATCCACCCGTTGTATCTGCCCCACCGCAAGTCAACTATTTGGCTACCTACCCCGTGCCTGTGCTCAATGATGATGCCGTCGTGCATCGAGTGTTGGGGGAATTAGGTCCTGACTTCCAGGATGTTTTCCTTCCACTGAAAGTGGAACTCTTGGAAGCGATGATTTCTTGTTAATTATGATGAGCTTGTCAGAGCATGGTTCCTTTTCTTGTGTCAAGCTCATTAAAAAATGAAACAAGGTGTTCGGAGCATGGTTCTTTTCCTATGTCAAGCTCCTTAAAAAATGAAACAAGGTTGTCGGAGTAGAGTTCCTTGTCTTGTGCCAAGCTCCTTAAATCATGAAACAAGGTGTCCCAAGGATAGTTCTTTTAATGTGTCAACCTCGTTAAAACAATGAAACACGTTCTTGTTCTCTTTGATTAGATCTCGTAAAATACTAGTCGAGTCTTTCTCTTGATCTCGTAATTTGAACCTTCACTCCATCTACCTTTCATATGGACTAAAGCTTGGGGGGCATGTACCTCAAATTGAGTCACCATGCTGGGGGCATGCTTAATTTTTCAAGCATAGTTTGTTTCCATTTCAATCTTGTGTAAAAATGAAACTGGTTTCAAGCATAGTTTATCTTTGTTTCAAGCTTGTGTAAAAATGAAACCAAATTCAAGCAGAGTTTCTAGATTTCAAGCTTGTGTAAAAATGAAACCATTCCCATTTTACCTCTTGTGATTGCCATTTTATCAGCCTGTTTTTGCTAGATGAGCCTTGGTTTTCTCATTCCATCGTCACTATCTGCTTGGCCGGTCATATGCCTTCACTTGGTTGTTTCACCCATTCCTAACGAACCGTTTCGATGAGTGGTCTTGTTAGCCAGCCTCTTGACCTTTACTTATTTTGAGCAGTTCCACCATTACCGGAACTAGTAGCTACCCTTTATACCACTCGTTCCTCCAGGAGGAGTCAACTTTAAGCTCTTTTCTGACTCCCTAAACATGAAAAGATTGTCGAGTCACTTGTCATTTCGATCTCGTTAAAGTGGCTGCGAAACGACATCTACCCAATATACATTTACCCCTTTTTCGGGCTGGGATAGATTACTTACGGAAAAGGAATACCCTAGCCTATCATGACTAGGAGGTTTTCTCAGACATAGTTTTCTACCTTTTCAAATCTGAGGAACTATTTACAAAAAGGGACTATTGGAGTTTACTTTTCCGCTGTCTTTTCAAAGTCTCTAAACATGAAAAGACATCGAGTTCTCCCTTTGTCAGGCTTGTTAAACCTTGATGACATTGGGTCCAGTCGTAATGACGATATCCGAGTTCCTCCTTCCTAGGGCTCGTAAAATGTACTAGGACGATTTATATGACAAGCATATAGTATCCTCTTCAAGATTTTTTAAAAATAAAGAGGTACTCACCGAAATGGTGGGGAAAATGGAACCAACATCATTGTCGTGTCGGCAGTATGTCGCTTTTGAACATGGCACTTGTCTGCATTCGTGTCGGGTTGGGGACATCTCATCTCGTTTTTCACTTGCCTCCGTGGGTTTGGGTAATCCCTTTTGACCTCTCATCTTCTCTTTGCCTCGTCACTATGACCTCTGATCTTTTGATGTCAAATACTGCCAAATCCACTGTCGTGCCGCCAATATGTTCAAGAGAAGTTGACCTCTGCAAATATCAACCTCCCTCTGATTCTCGTTTGATCCTGATTCACAAAAAACATCATGTTCCTCTGTCTCGTGTCGATGATGTGGGAAACACTATGGCCCACCTTCGATCGAGGTCACTTCCTGTCGACTTCAGCTCATTATCCAGGAAGATGATCTAGAGACTCCCTTATGGTACCTTGGAGCCTGCATGCCTCAATGGCAGGTTCGTCGCATTCGGCGAGTTTTTCATCATTGGCCTCTCCTATCGAGTGATTCTACGGGTGCCGACGCCGCCCTCATTGATTCATGCCGAGATTGCATTCATAGTACCTTTATAAATATTGGTGGTTCTTCTCGCCCCAATCATGAATCATCATTGGCTGGTAATCAGACGATGTTCTTGCATGTTCGACTTCAGCTTACATATTCGCATGCTTGAACTTGTACTTTGTTTGGGTCGAGATGGAGCGCAAGACCCTGGATTTTGTCTGTTGGAATCCAAGCTGCGTTTTTGTGGACTATTATTACATGACTCACTGATTGGATGGCTGCGACCATACCTGATTCTATTTATCGATCCCCTCTGGATGGCTGCGTCCATGACTTGGATCTCGATTATTGTATACTCTGTTATGGATGGCTGCGCCAATACCACGCATATATTTCATGTATCTGAGACATCAGTTGTACTTCGCTCCGCAGGTTTTCCAATGGCAGTGTTTTTAGTCGGCATGTTCTCGTAAAGCATTTCACCCCTCTCTCTCTCGAGCCTCATGCTTTAGGGGGCATCTGTTACACAGAAATTTGTCACCATCCCTTCCATTCCCCATCCCGCACATTGGAGGGCTTATTCCGTGACCTGTGAGCAGAGACAAGACTTGAAAATACTTTCATTGCATCCCTCTGAAGATAAGCTTTCATTGCCCTGAAGACATCTCCCTGCCAAAAAACCTAAAAATAACTCTTTTTCCATTGGCGTGGTTCCACAGTTCAGCCCTCACGCTAAGGAGGCAAATCCTCCAAAGAGGGCACGCCAATTGGCGCTATGTCATAGAGCCGCACCCGCACCATCCATATTAAGAGGTGTTTTTTAAAAATAAATGGCGGAAGTTTCATCACAATGAAATTTCGGACCGATATGTATCTTGAGTTGGGAGGTTTGGCCACGGATTTCCATAGAGAGGAAGTGGCTTGCCTCTTAAAGCTTCGATGATATGGCCAATCCCATAATTATAGGGATCCCAACTCCCCTTCCTCCATCTATAAAAGCTTGCTCATCTCCTTTGCAAGCTAGTTCCCAAGAGCTTTCACATCCTTATGCTGCAAGAGCCTTCTTGATTCCCTTAAGGCCAAATCAAAGCAAGGAGACTGTTGTCAAGTATCTGGAGAGAGAGGCTTGTCACATCCTTGACAGGCTTTACCGAGACATGTTTTGCTGATGACCCGCCAAAGGAGAGTGCTGCGTCGAAGCTATGGTTGTATTCTTCTTTTGACTCATTAATGATAAGCGACTATTGTTTATGGTTCCAATCTTGTTCTTGATTATGTTCATGAGTTATTTCCTCTTCGACTGACATATAGTTGTATATACTGGATTTTATGCTTGCGTTTGTGTTGTTTCTTGCATGTGCAGGTGTCCAATCACAGAGATCGTGAGGATTGTGATCTTCCAAGGCAAAGGAACGGGAGCACCACCTCTTCTACAGATGACAACATTGGATTCCAGGTAAGCCTTCATCGAAAGTCGGTTTATTTGCAATTAGGAACCTGCACTGTAGCATCTTTGATTGTCGCTAGACCCGATCTGGTCTAGTAGGGATCACCTCTGTCCGCAGAGGAGATTAACCTCTTCAACAGTAACCTTAACCTAAACTTTACCCTTAACCTTGACCTTAACCTTACCCTTAACCTTAACCTTGAATTTACCCTTAACCTTACCCTTAACCTTGACTTTACCCTTAACCTAACCTTAACCTTGACCTTAACTATAACCTAGCCCTAACTTTGAATAATCCTTAACAATAATCTTAACCTTAACCTTACCCTTTACCTTAACCTTAACTATAACCTAATCCTAATATTACTCTAACCTTAACACTAACCTTAACCTTTTCCTGTCCTTAACATTAACCTTAACCTTGTCCTTACCCTTAACCTTAACCTAACCTTAAGCCTATCTTAACCTTAATCTAACCTTAACCTTAACTTTACCCTTAACCCTAACCATAACCTTAAACTTATCTTAACCTAACATTAACCTTAACTATAACCTAACCCTAACCTTATCTTAACTATAACCTTAAGGTTAATGTTAAGGGTTTGGTAAAGGTTAGGGCTAGGTTATAGTTAAGGTCAAGGTTAGGGTTAGGTTATAGTTAAGGTTATGACTTTAATTAGGTTAAGTTTAAGGTTACGGGTTTAGTCAGGTTAAGGTTAAGGTTAAGGTCAAGTAAAGTTGAAGGTCATGGGAAGGTTAAGGTTAAAGTTAGATTAAGGTTAATGGTAAATTCAATGTTAAGGTCACGTTAAGGGTAAAGTCAAGTTTAAGGTTAGGGTTAGGTTATAGTTAATGTCAAGGTTAGGGTTAAGGTTAAGGTTAGATTAAGGTTAAGGTTACGGGTTTAGTCAGGCTAAGGTTAAGGTTAAGGTTAGGTTAAGGGTAAAGTTAAGGTTAAGACCCATAACCTTAACCTTTACCCTTAACCTTAACCTTAACCTTAACTTGACTAAACCTGTGACCTTAACCTTAACCTTAATCTTAACCTAACCTTAACCTTGACCTTAACTATAACCTAACCCTAACCATAACCTTGAATTTACCCTTAATGTAACCTTAACCTTTAATTTACCCTTAACCTAACTTTAACCTTAGCCTTCACTTAACCTTAACCTTAACCTGAATAAACCTGTAACCTTAACCTTAACCTAACTAAACCCGTAACCTTAACCTTAACCTTTAACCTTACCCTAACCTTAACCATAACGTTAACCTTAACCTTTAACCTTACCCTAACTATAACCTAACCTTAACCTTAACCGAACCTTAACCTTAACCTAACCTTAACCTTAACTTTACCCTTAACCTAACCTTAACCTTAACTTAACATATCCTTAATCTTAACCTGACTGTAACCTTAACCTTACCTTAACCTAAATTAACCTGAACCTTCCCCTAACCTTAACCTGAACCTTAACCTTAACCCTAACCATAACCTTTACCTAACCTTAACCTTGAATTTTCCCTTAACCTTAACCTTAACCTGACTAAACACTTAACCTTAACCTTAACTTGACCCTAACGTCACCCTAAACAAACCCTTAACGTAACCTTAACCTTAACCTTACCCTTACCCTTATCTTAACCTTAACCTTGACCTTAACATTAACCTTGACCAAACCCTTAACCTTAACCTTAACCTCACTAAACCCATAACCATTACCTTAAGCTTAACCTTAACTATAACCTAACCCTAACCTTGACCACACCCTTAACCTTAACCTTAACCTTCCCCTAACCTTAACCTTGACCTTAACCTTAACCTAAACCCTTGACCTTAACCTTAAACTTAAACTTAACCAAACCTTAACATTAAATTTACCCTTAACCTTCACTATAACCTAACCTTACCTTTACCTTAACCTTAAGCTTAAGCTTACCCTTAACCTTAACCAAACTCTTAACCTTAACCTTAACCTGAATCTTAACCTTACAATTAACCTTGACCTTAACCTAACCTTAACCTTGACTTTACCCTTAACCTAACCTTAACTTTAACATTCACCCTTAACCTTAACCTTAACATTAGCTATAACCTAACCCTAACCATAACCTTAACTTGAACCTTTACCCTAACAGTAACCTTAACCTGAACCTTTACCCTAACATTAACTTTAACCTTAACCTTAACCTTATCTTAACCTTTACCTAACCTAACCTAACCTTAACCTTGACCTTAACTTTAACTTTATATTACCCTTAACCTAACCATAACCTAAACTATAACCTTAACATTAAGGTTATGGTTAAGGTAAGGTTAAGACAAGGTTAAGGGTAAGCCTAAGGTTAAGGTTAGGTTAAGGTTATGGTTAAAGTAAGGTTAAGGGTAAAGTTAAGGTTAAGGTTAGGTTAAGCATAAGATAAGGTCAAGGTCAAGGTTAAGGTTAAGGTTAAGATAAGGTTAAGGTTAGGTTAAAGGTAAGATAAGGTTAACCTAAAATTAACCTTGACCTTAACTATAACCTAACCCTAACCTTGACCAAACCCTTAAGTTTAAGGGTAAAGTCAAGGTTAAGGTTAAGGTCAAGGTTAGGTTAAGGTTAAGATTTGGTTAAGGGTAAAGTTAAGGTTATGGTTAGGATAAGGTTAAGGTTAATGTTAGGAGAAGGTTAAGGTTAAGGTTAGGTTAAGAGTAAATTCAAGGTTAAGGTTTGGTTAAGGGTAAGGGTTTGGCCAATATTAGGGTTAGGTTATAGTTAAGGTTAAGGTTAGGTTATAGTTAAGGTTAAGGTTATAGGTTTAATTAGGTTAAGGTTAAGGTAAAGGTTAGGTTAAGGTTTTGGTTAAGGTTAAGGTTAGGTTTAGTTTGAGGTTAATGTTAAGGTTAATGTTATGGTTAAGGTTAAGATTAGGTTCAGGTTAAGGTTAATCTTACGTTAAGGTTAAGATAAGATTAAGGTTAAGGTTAAGGTTAAAGTTAGATTAAGGTTAAGGGTGAAGGTTAAGGGTAAGGTTAAGGTTAGGTTAAGCTCAAGGTTAAGGTTAAGTTAGTTTAAGGTTAGGTTAAGGGTAATCTTAACCTTAACCTTCATTATAACCTAACCTTAACTATAACCTAACCCTAACCTTAACCTTAACTTAACCGCAACCGCAACCGCAACCTTAACCTTACCTTTAACCTTAACCTAACACTAACCTTGACTGAACCTTAACCTTAACCTTAACTTAACATTAACCTTGCCATAACCATAACCTTAACCTTAACTTTACCCTTAACCTTAACCTTACCCTTACCTAACTATAACCTTACCCTTAACCTTAAACTTGACTTTAAATATGGGGTAACCCTAACCTTAACCCTTATCTTAACGTTAACTTTACCCTTAACCTAATCTTAACCTTACTCTAAACTTAACCCTAACCTTACCCTTAACCTTAATCTTAACTTGAGGTTAAGATTATGGTTAAGGTTAAGGTTAAGGATAAGTTAAAGTTAAGGGTAAGGTTAAGGTTAAGGTTAAGGGTTTGGTCATGGTTAGGGTTAGGTTATAGTTAAGATCAAGGTTAAGGTTAGGTTATATTTAAGGGTAAGGTTAAGGTTAAGGTTAAGAGTAAGGTTAAGGTTACAGGTTTAGCCAGGTTAAGGTTAATATTATGTTAAGTGTAAGGTTAAGGTTAGGTTAAGGTTAAGGTTAAGGTTAACCTTAACTGTAACCTTAACCAACCTTAACCTTAAACTTAACCTAACCTTAACCTTGAACTTAACTATAACCTAACCTTAACCTAAATTAACCTAAACCTTTACCTTGACCTTAACCTTAACGTTACCTTTACCCTAACCTTAACCTTAACCTTCACATAACCGTAACCTTAACCTTCACTTTACCCTTAACCTCACCTTCACCTTAATCTTAACCTAATCCAAACCTTGACCAAACCCTTAACCTTAACTATAACCTAAACGTAACCTCAACCTTCCCATAACCATAACCTTAACCTTAAACTTAAACTTAAACTTAAATTTAGCCTTAACCTTATCTTTACCCTTAACCTAACCTTAGCTTAGCTTTACCCTTAACCTAACCTTAACCTTAACCTTAACCTTGAATTTAACCTTAACCTAACCTTAACCTTGACCATAACTATAACCTAACCCTAACCTTGATGAAACCTTAACCTTAACCCTAACTTAACATTAATCTTAACCTTAACCTTCTCATAACCATAACCTTAACCTTAACTTTACCCTTAATCTTAACCTTAACCTTACCCTTATGTAACCTTAACCTTAACTTTAACTTTAACCTTAACTTTACCCTTAACCTAACCTTAACCTTTACCTTAACTATAACCTAACCCTAACCTTGACTTTACCCTTAACGTTAACTTAATATTAACTTTATCTTAACCTTACCCTTAACCTTAACTTAATCTTAACCTTATCTTAACCTTAACCTTCACTATAACCTAACCTTAACCTTGACCTTAACTATAATGTAACCCTAAATTTGACCAAACCCTTAACCTTAACCTTAGCATTAACCTTAACCTTACCCCATTAACCTAACCTTAACCTTAACCCCTTAACCTAACCTTAACCTTCCCCTAACCTTAACCTTAACCTAACCTTAACCTTAAATTTACCTTGACCTTGAATTTAACCTTAACCTAACCTTAAGCTTAACATTAACCTTAACCTTATCTTACCCTTAACCTAATCTTAGGGTTTGGTCAAGGTTAGGTTTCGGTTATAGTTAAAGTTAAGGTTAAGGTCAAGGTTAAGGTTAATTTACGTTAAGGTTAAGGTTAAGGTTAAATTCAGGGTAAAGTTAAGGTCAAGGTTAAAGTTAGGTTAAGGGTAACATAAGGTTAGGGTTAGGGTAAGGTTAAGGTTAAGGTTAACGTTAAGGGTTCGGTCAAGGTTAGGGTAGGGTTATAGTTAAGGTCAAGATTAAGGGTAGGTTATAGTCAAGGTTAAAGTTAGGTTCAAGTCAAGGTTACGGTTAAGGTTAGGGTAGAGGTTAAGGTTAAGGTTAGGTTATAGTGAAGGTTAAGGTTAAGACCCATAACCCTAAACTTAGCCTTAACCCTGATTTTACCCTTAACCTAACCTTAGCCTTAACTTTAACCTTATCTTAACCTTAACCTAAGCTTACCTTACCCTTAACCTTAACCTGACTAAACCCGTAACCTTAAACTTACCCTAATCTTAACCTTAACCTAACCTTAACCTTGACTTTACCCTTAACCTTACCTTAACCTAACCTTAACCTTAACCTAACGTAACCTTAACCTTAACGATAACGTAACCCTAACCTTGACCAAACCCTTAACCTTAACTATAACCTAAACTTAAGCTTAACCTTCGCATAACCATAACCTTAACATTGACCTTGACTTTACCCTTAACCTAACCTTAACCCTGAACTTCCCCTAACCTTAACCCTAATCTTACCCTATCCATAACCTTAACTTTACACTTAACCTAATCTTAACCTTAACCTAACGTTAAACTTACCCTTAACCTTGACCTTAACGTCAAATTTAACCATAACCTAACCCTAACCGTGACAAAACCTTAAAATCAACTTTAACTTAACTTATCCTTAACCTTAACCCTAACCTTAACCTTACCCTTACCCATAAACTTAACCTTATATTAACCTTTATTATAACCTTACCCTAACCTTAACCATAACCTTACCCTTAATCTTAACCTAGCCTTAACCTTAACCTTACCCTAACCTTGACTTTAACCTTAACCTTCCCCTAACCTTAACCCTAACCTTAACTTTAACCTTAACCTTAAGGTTAAGGTTACAGTTTCAGACAGGTTAAGGTTAAGGTTAAGTTTATGGTTATGGGAAAGTTAAGGTTAGGTTAAGGCTAAGATTGAGGTAAGGTTAAGGTTAAGGGTTTGGTCAAGGTTAGTGTTAGGTTATAGTTAAGGGCAAGGTTAAGTTTAAGGTTAGCGGTAAGGTTAAGGTTAAGGTTACGTTATAGTTAAGGTCATGGTTAAGATTACGGTTAATGTTAGGTTAAGGTTAAAGTTAAGATTAAGCCCTTAACCTTCCCATAACCATAATCTTAACATTAATCTTAACCTTACCTTAACCTTCCCCTAATCTTAACCCTAACCTTACCCTTAACCTTTAGTTTAACTTTAACCTAACCTTAACCTTAAATTTACCCTGAACCTAACCTTCAACTTAATCTTAACCTAACCCTAACCTTGACCTTGACCTTAACCTTAACCTTAACCTTAACCTAACCTTAACCATACCCTTAACCTTAACCTTAACCTAACCTTAACTTTGACTTTACCCCTAAGCTAACCATAACCTTATCCTTAACCTAAGCTTAAGGTTAGGTTAAGGTTAAGGTTAGGTAAGAGTAAGGTTAAGGTTACAGGTTTAGTTAGGTTAAGGTTAAAGTTAGGGGTGTAAGGTTAATGTTAAGGTTAAGGTTAAGGTTAGGTTAAGTGTAAAATTGAGGTTAAGGTGAAGGTTACGGGTAATTTTAAGGTTTAAGTTACGAGTTTAGTCAAGTTAAGGTTAAGTTTGAGGGTTTGGTCAAGGTTAGGGTTAGGTTATAATT
Organism: Pinus albicaulis; assembly: GCA_034641835.2. NCBI lineage: Eukaryota > Viridiplantae > Streptophyta > Pinopsida > Pinales > Pinaceae > Pinus > Pinus albicaulis. The sequence goes on along the minus strand of CM076579.1, from coordinate 822,646,645 downwards.
AAGGTTAAGGTTAGGGTTAAGGTTATAGTGAAGGTTAAGGATAAGACTCGTAAATTTAACCTTAACCTTACCTTTACCTTTACCCTAATCTTATCTTTAACTATAACCTAACCTTAACCTTTACCTTAACTATAACCTTAACCTTAACTATGACCTAAGCTTCACCATAAACTTAACTTTACCCTTAACCTAACCTCAACCTTAACATTAACCTTAACCTTAACCTTACTAAACCCGCAACCTGAACCTTACCCTTACCTAACCTTAGCCTTAACTTTACCGTTAACCTAACCTTAACCTTAAGTATAACCTAACCCTAACCTTAACCTTATCTTAATCTTAACCTTAACCTGAAGAAACCTGTAACACTTAACCCTAACCTTGACCAAACCCTTAACCTTAACCTTAACTTTACCCCTAACCTAATCTTAACCTTAACCTCACCTTAACCTTGACTTTACTCTTAACCTAACTGTTGGGCAGTGAAAAAGGTATGAAATTACTATGTATCTTCTCATTCTTTTACCATAGACATACTCCTTTTTGCCTTGGAAATGTAATTTATTGTAAGAATTATGATAGAATTGGAAAGGTTTATGTTTATTGTAAAAATATGGCTAAAGGTTAATTTTTGTTGACAAAATAGAAATTCGACGAAGTGTACAGCTATACGAAAGGCAGGGTTGAAATTCATGTAACTGCTGCTCCATCAACGTTGAACCATATCCAGCCAAAGGCAAGGAGATCTGAACGAATTGCTAAGAAAAGGCAGGAGAAAGCTCGGCCTCAGTCAGAGTAAACAGGATAATAAATAAACAAAGAGGAGCAAATCCCTCAGGATCCTTCGATCCTGAGGGATCGCTGTTCAAACTCATCTTATTCCTTGAATTGTCCGTCAAGATTTGATATATAAAGTAATGTCCTTTAGTAACAGTCATTCAGTGAGTTGGTTGAAAGGATTTACATTTAAACATTTCCTTTGTAATATTATGTTTTATTGACTTTCGGCTTTGAGAGAACCTCCTGTGTAATGCTTTATGTTTTTTTAATATAAGACACGTGTTTCGTTCATCTTCTAAAGTTCTGAATTAGCCCAGCAGTATTTCACTGGCGCTAAGGGCCCAACTCTGGTGGAATCACTTCGCTGTTTGTATTTTTAATCTTTTCTTATTATTGTGTGAAGTGTGTTTAATGTTACAGAATTGATTTATCGTTTTTAGATCAAATACATAGTTATTAACAAATTGCATTGCTATTTCATCCTTTACCATAATCACATTTGTTGTTCGGTTATCTTGTTATCATTATAAAGCTTTGTTGTTCTGTATCTGATTCGAGTTGTTGTTCCATTAATTTATGATTTGTTATAATTCATTGTACGTAGTAATTGGCTGTCGACAGGATTGAAGTGTGGAAATCTAGTTGCTTGATTGCGTTAGAGTTGTAATTGTTGTTCATTTCATATTGTTGTTCCATTTCTGTTCATTGTTTATTCATAGCTTCTGATTAGAAAATAGATGAGTTATAGTTACATGCTATTGTTCCTTTCTAGATTTTGTTCCTTTTGAGTTACTTTCATTAGCACAAAGATTGAGTTTTATTTCATTTTGATTGCTTTAAATATCACCAACTATAGAGGACACTGGTTATTGCTTCCAAGTCCCCATATTGGTTATCTTACGTCGATTTCTAAGGGAAGGAGTTACTGCTACTGTATCCCTGATCGATGTTTTGTAGATTGGGTTAATTAAGGTTTTTTTCCATTTATGTCACTGTAATTAGATTTCTTTACAAGCATTTTTTACTTCTGCATTTAACATTTTGTACTACATCTTCATAGCATTACTCTTAGATAATTGTAGCCTCAGACAGAGTACACTCTTGAAATAAAAAGTCGCTCCTTAATGTAGGCTAATTAGGTGTTCAAAAGATACCTTTTTATACCTCAACATTTTGGCGCCATTGTTGGGGAGAGTGTATGCCATTTCAAAGGAGTGATGCACAACTGATTTTTTGTTACTTGCGAAGAATTGGGTATTAAAGACAGAAGGTAAGAACCTGTGCACTGGGAAAGAAACACACTTGCTCGCAGCCTGCTTCACAGCAGAAGTAGGTAAGCTTCTTTCTTTAGGTAGGAATGAAGGTTTGTTTTCTTGAATGAATAGACCAACTAAGCAAAACAAAATTCCTCCTAAAAATGAAAAACCTAAGGGATCGGTGACCCTTGGGCGAACAACTTTTATTGATGAAATCCTTAAGATAACTGAATCTCATCCATTAATAGGATTTAGAAAAGCTATCTCTAGACAGCCTACTAGTTCCCTTCATGCTACAGAATCTCCATCTAAAGCCTTTGCTAAGATACACAGTCAAACAGAGGGAATTGAGCAAGATTCCCAAGAAATTGAGAATCCTTGCATAATTTCCCCTCAAGCAGGGAACTCTATCAATCTCCGAGAAGGAGAAGGGGAAACAGGAGAAACCGGAGACCCAGAATCTCCTATTAAAGACGCCCAAACAATAAGCAGCCCAGATAAGGGAAGTGTTGTTCAAATTATTCAGAACCAAGGTCCTGAATCACCTCAAACAGTAGGTCAACAGGGAATAGTTATTATTCCAGAAAAATGGAGTGTTGTCAAAGCCATTCTTGCCCCTGCTCGTCAACCTAGAAATTCCTTGGAAATCCCAGAGGGATATTGGCATGTCTTCGATCAAATGGCTCAAAATCAAAATCAAAACCAGCAGACACCACAACAAACCTCTACGCTGCAATATCCTATAGTAGATACTACAGTCAACGCACCTATGAAAGCTATTCCCCTTCAACATATTCCCACATTTCATGGCTTAACATCAGAGGATCCAGATGCGTTCTTTTTTTTTAATTTGATGTGCTGTGCAGGGGATATGATTATACCACCGATCCCCAAAAATTAAAACTATTACCTTCAACATTAAAATGGGTAGCCTTACGATGGTTCATGGGATTAGATGGGGGTGTCATAATTGATTGGGATCAGATGAAAGCCGCATTTTTAAAGAAGTATCAATATTATTGCAGATCTCGGTAATTAAAAGATGAAATATTCCAAATGACAGCAAAACCAAATGAAACTTTGGAAGAATATGTGGAACGGTTTCAATACAAGCTTCAGAGATCCCCTTATGCATCCTTACCCTTACCTGATAATTTTTTGAAAACCACATTAATTAGGGGAATGAAAGATCAATGGGTTGAAACATTGAATATTATGGGAAAAGGTGATATATATCAGGAATGTTATCCTAACATTATTGATTTGTGTATCAGGAGTTTGAGGGGCAATACAAGGCTAAAATCAGTAGAACGTGATATGATTAAAAGAGAAAATAAGACCTCTAAGGAAGGTGTGACCCGCGGAGAGATTGGAAATCTGCTAGAAGACTTTAAGACAGACATACTTGGGACTCTAACAACGCATTTCGATATTATGCAAGCCAAACAGAAACAAGCAGAAGCAGAGCAAAATTTGGCAATATTTTGTCCCAGATGTAGAAAGAAACACAGCCACAAAGAATGCTCGTTGGATGTGATTAAAGTCTACACCATTTGCATGAAAGATCACCCTACAGAGGGATGTCCTTCGCTTCCTAGCCTAAAAGCAATTTATAAGGAGGCAGAAGAAGAATCAGAAGTGGTATGTCTGCTTAATCAATGCCAACAATGGCAGCTGCGAAAATCAGGTATGCCAAATGATCCATTTTCTTTTTAGCCTCCTCAATATAATGCTCAAAAATATAGTGGGATGTGGAAAAATCAACCACCTTTCCCCAATTGGTCACTACAGCCATTTCCTCCCACATCTTGGCCAAATCAAACAAACCAAAATAATTGGCCTAGCTTTCCTTTCTACCCACCATTTTGGAAAAATAATTATCCCACACAATGGTCCCCCTCTACTTCCCAGAGTCAGGTCTGGCAGTCAAACTAACAAAAACCTACAAGTCAACCAGTTGGATCAATTCCTCTCTCTCAACCTACACTGCCTGCTCCTTATACAAACCCCCAGACCAACTTAAGACCACAACTCCCAGCCCAACCCAACCCAAAACCAAACAATAGGCCAGTTCAGTCTGTCCAAATAATGGAACCCCCGGAAGTAGAAACTGAACTGAGGGAGTGCAATGATCTTCAATTAAGGTCTGGATGCATAGTAGAAACAGAGAGAAACAATGATGCTCATATTGAAGATCTGTTACCTGTAGAACAAACAAAATTAGAAGGAAGTTCAACAACGAAATCAACAACAAGTAACAACTTCCTCTCCACCATTGCCAGAAAGATTAATCATACCACGTCCATTGGAACAACCTAATTTTGATCTTCTGGGAGAATTAAAAAATTTGTGTATAAAAATCCCTCTCCTCCAAGCTATCCAAGACATTCCTATATATGAAAAAACCATTAAGGAATTATGCATAAATAAGCCAAATAGGAGGACAACCACCAATCCTACTGTCTAAATAGTTGGTACCTTATCTGACTTATAATCAGGAATGGAAACACATGTAAAATATGAAGATCCAGGAAATCCTATAGCGACAGTCCAAATCCATGGGCAACTGTTTCCAAATGCCTTAGTTGATTTGGGAGCAGAAATCAATATTTTAACAACCACCACCTGTCAGAAACTTGGCATTACATCACTAGAACCAACAACAACCTCACTGGAATTGGCTGACCGATCGGTAGTCAAACTAGAAGGTACATTACAAGATGTAATGGTATCTGTAGATTCCTGGGAATACCCTACTGATTTCTTGGTTATTAATCCAAAGAACTGCCTAGAAGGGCATCCGTTGAACTTAGGTAGACCTTCGTTTGCAACTGCCAATGCTTATATTGGATGTCGACAAGGCAATATGACAATAACAAGGGGAAACTATGTCAATAATTTAGCCATATATCCCCCAGCCCAGCCAAGTCTATCAAAAAAAAAAAAAAAAAAAAAAAAAAACTGCATCATATCTAATGGAAAATATGATATCACCTCCAACTATAGAAAATTCTCTTGATTTTAAGGATCAAACAGAGGATGATATCATTAATAATTTCATTATTAAACCACAAACCAGATCTCATTTGCAATGTCACATGATCAAGGCAGCATTCGATAATAAAGAAGAAGAAGATCCTTTCAAAGATATTCCTGATCAAGTAATACCTACTACTTATGTGTACAATAGCAAGATTGTATAAATTGAGCCGGGAAAAACTCTAAAAATTAACAAAAATCTCACTACTGAACAAGACGAGAAATTGGTCCAATTATTACAAAAATAAAAAGTAGTCTTTGCATGGGATTACCCTGATATGAAAGGAATTGACCCTCAATTGTGTTCACACCACATCTATATCGAAAAATATGCAAGACCCATTCGCCAACCCCAAAGAAGACTAAACCCTCACCTCAAAGATATTGTGAAAGCTAAATTACAAAAATTATTGGATGTTAATTTCATCTACCCAATATCTGCTAGAAAGTGGGTCTCTCCATTAGTAGTGGTACCAAAAAAGAATGGAAAGTGGAGAATATGTGTAGATTACTATGAAATTAGTCAGGCAACACAAAAATACCACTTTCCCCTTCCTTTCATTGACCAGGTATTAGATACATTGGCAGGAAAGAAATTATTTTCTTTTCTCGATGGCTTCAGTGGGTACAATCAAATCCAGATTGCCCTTGAAGACCAGGACAAAACTACTTTTACCTGTCCATGGGGGACATTTTCCTACCGAGTCATACCTTTTGGCCTATGCAATGCCCCTGCTACATTTCAAAGGTCAATTCTCAACATTTTTGCAGACTTAATAAATGAAGGCCTCGAAGTATATATGGATGATTTCACACCTTATGGGGATGATTTTGAGCCTGCATTGGAAAACCTAGAAAAGGTATTGCAAATATGTATTGACACTAGGCTTTGTTTAAGCCACGAAAAGTGTCTTATGATGATGACCGAAGCAGTTATCTTAAGGCATTATATTTCAGCAACTGGAATTCAATTGGACCCAGCTAAAATTCAAATAATCTTGTTAATTCCCACACCCACCACAAAAACAGAGGTACGTAGCTTTCTTGGATTTTCTGGTTACTATAGAAGATTTATAGAACATTATTCTCCATGAGAGGTGGAAAACCACTTCCTAAACAAGGAGATCCGGAGCCAAACAACCCAACCTCTTTTTGATGATTCATTCTGAAGTTGTTAGAATCAAACTTCCGACTTTTATTTTAAAAAAACATTCCCAAATAGGCTTGGCACAGGCAATACACAGGGATAGAGCGCCAGGTGGCATGGGCTTAGTGTAAATTTCCCAGGTCGACGCGAGTGATGAACTGGCTGCTCGCGCCAATACCCAAACATATGTTTTTAGTAATTTTATGAGGAAATGTTCTCTAGGAGAATTCTTGCACTTATGCAGAAGGATGCCATCAAGGTGTTTTTAGGACATTTTACTGTTCACAGGTCACGGGAATAGTCCTCCAATGTACAGGACGAGGGATTGCAGGGACGGTGACAAAATGTTGTGTAACAATAAGGAGGAGAAGATAATGGAGGCAACTGTGATCCAGATGGTTGGTATCCAACATAAGGAGAGTTAGGTTGTTGAGGGTAGCTTTGTCCACTAATATAGGGGCCAGCTTGTTGCTCTATTGTAGGTGTATCCAAATGAAGAGGAGAAGACTGTGTGGCATTCATAAGAGAATTACCAGCCATTATTCCCGAATTAGATGACATGAGAGATGTCCAAGGACTGGACGCTACACCAGAAAAGGTACCAGATAATGATTGATAACTAGGTGGAACGGACGGGCCACCATAAAAATGAGTTTCTAGTGATGTCGCAAACATAGATGAGGAAGTGACACTTGATGTATCAACCATAGTGGTGGACACATGTTGTGAGATTGAATTGGCTCAAGACACGGTTGACAATCCCAACAAAGGTTGCTGCCAAAGATCCTCGAGTAAGCCCAAAGAACTAGGTGAAGGAGATTGTGTCGGAGTTTGAAGAGGTAGAAAAGGATCGGTTTGATAAAAATTAAGTCCTTCCCAATGAACAAGAGAAGAAGGACGAGGCTCTTCTTGAGGGATCTCTTAAATACTCAAAAACATGTATGGAAGAGGTCCACCGTCGGGCCCGAGATATATTGGTTATGTTTGAGACAAAGGAAGAGAAGAGGAAGGTCCCGTTGAATCAAGAAAATATAGTTGAGGCTCCTTAGGTTCAATAACCTCAGGAAACAAAGTGTCTTACTTAGGAAGGTCAGGTTCAGTGACCTCAGGTAACAAAGTTTCAGGGACTTCTGTTTTAGTTGTGTCAGTGTCACTAACAGGGGTATATGTAATCTCAGGTTCAAAATTCAAAGGTACAAATGATTTTGGCATTCAATATCAGGAGGAGGGTCAGAAGTAGTTCTTGAAGCTCCTGATTCAATAGTTTCTATTTTATTATTTTTTTTATGTCGGTTAGGAGTAACCTTTGGAGGTAGAGGAGGCTTATTTTTCATTCTACGCGAACGACAGGGAGGGGTATTTTTTTTCTTCCACGTTGGACAATAAATTTTATTCACACAAAAATAAATAAATAAATAAGAGGGTAATTTAGGAATAAAAGATTACCAAGCAACCATGAAATGAAATATACACCTTAGCAAACCAAGGACTTAACGTGCGACAACCAATCTCCCTGAATGTTCTGTTCGGTGTATCACGATATATAAGGTGATTGAATCGGTTACCTATGGATGGATAGCAACCTATTGGGGACTCCCAAAATATACTTGATGGTACGTGGGAGTGTAGCATGTAATGGTGTTGTCTGATGCGTAACAGTTCGATGAGATAATTCCCATATACCTTTCATTCGTGGAGCCCCATTTGATATACCTGAAGGTACGTGGAGAACAATATTATACACTTACGTACGTGGAACGAGATTTCACCCCCAGGATACAACGTCAGCAAACAACGACAACTCCTACGTTTAACGATGCTAAAACATATCTCTAGCCTAGACCTCTAAATTTTTGTGTTAATGTTACAAATAATCCTTGGGTTGATTGATTAGGGCTCACCACGAATGTCACCTAAATATCCTAAAATGAAAATCTAGCATGAGAAAGCAGGAATATTCTCCCTTTCAATGAAAAGCTAGCCAAGGAATGAAAGAAACAATCAAGATGCAACACAAAATATGCAACAAACAAGATGTAAGATGCAATTTCCCTTTTTGATGCAATTGTTCCTAGTCTAATGCACATTCAAAACCCTACATGCAAATTTTTTCTTTTCACCACAGTTAATTTTCACAATGAAGAAAACTAAGGTGCAAATGTTCAATTATTGATTCAATTACACTTTTTAGAACGAGGACTCACACAATAATTCATCCAAGTGATAAGCAATCAAACAAGACAAGTTTACAAGCAACCAAATGATAAGAACAATTAAAAATTGAAACCAATTCTTATCAGAGGCAAAAAATCACAAAGGCAAATTGAATGGGGGTTTTAGAGAGACCACAAGACATTGAATACTCAAGGAAGCTCAACTAGAAGTAGGTTGATGAAAGAGAGGCTCAAAAACCAAGGTAAAACTTACGCAAAAACAAGGACAAACATTGGTGCAGAGAGGGCACCAGTTCTTTGCAATGCTAGGACAAAGTGGGCCAGCGTGAGGTGCAACACTCTGCCAGAGGCATTGGGGGAGCGTTGGGCTTAGGTAAGATGTTTCCGACACAAAAATTGCAAAAAATGTTGAATGAAGCCACTTCCTAGGTATTTTCTTAGTTGGATGTTGCAACAAAGGTCTGTCAAGGAGGTAATCAAACATAAAGGACAAGGAAAACCACCAAGGGAATACTTTGTTCCCTAGTATGGTCGCCAATTTGTTATACGAGATTTACGATTGTGGACAAAGGTATCTCCCCTAGGTTTGGTGGTCAACCTAGAACAACAGAGAGACAAGGAACCCAATGTTTATCCTTAAAGTAAATATGTGATGGAGTGAGGCCTACCTGGAATCCTTCACTCATTATTTAGCTCAGAAGCTCCAATTCCAGCTCCGATCACCAAAATTAGATCTTTCATAGACAGATAACACAAGCCAAGAAACTACGAGATGTATGCAATACCATCTAAACACTCTATTCAAGATATCAACATGGTATCGAAATAAGTGAAATAACAACATCACGTATATGAAAACAAATAATTATTTGCATTAATATAAATGGAAGGAGATTACAACCACAAGTGGAAGTCGATCTTGTAGAAGAGCTCCTCCAAGTTGTTAAATCATCCTTCCCTTGTCACAATATGCACAAACAGTCGCCCTATGCATGAGATGATAACTACTTACTGTAGCAACATAAGGGCGAAGTCACTCTCCAAAGCCAACCATTACCTCGAGCATGTGAGAGGGTAAATATATAGGAGAGAGGGATAAGATGGGAGTTCTTATCCAATTACATTCTAAGGTTTTATATCCACCATTGATGGAGGGATAGGATCAAAGGATAAGTCATGAAAACTCCAAAGTAGGGTAAGATAATATCAGAATTTTAATCCAAGGTAAGTATTTGAAGCAAATTTTGGAAATTCCTAGAAGGTGAAGCTTCCGGAATCTTGATCATTCTCCCGTAATTACAGAACCAATGTAGGTGCAAAGGAGGGAAACCTGCTAGTGACCAATGCTAGCCAAAATGGAGCAAGTTGTAGGTGAACGCACACCAGTACGCTTGTAGGGAGCGTTCGTCCTCAAACTAACTCAAATATGGCATTTTAGGGTTGAAATTATGAGGGATAAAAGGTACATGCTTATGGCTTTGTGCAAGATGATGACAAGGGGAATATGATGTCGATTGATCCCATTAGGTGGTTCACTTTGATTGGATGTGACAAAATGGCCTATAACACTCCTCACTTTGAGATTTGTTTGTATTATATTTTCATAGCCTTTTCTTTATATTTTCCTTGCTAGGAAAGCTTGCAGAATACACAAAGGTTATGGAGGAGACTTCAAAGGAAAGAATTGAATTGAGAAAGAAGTTATGTTGCAAAGGAATCCCTTCAAGAACTAATGTCATACATGGTTTGTTAAAGAACAACTCAAGGTATGTCTTAAACTATAAGTTTTGTTGCAAAAGGTATGATGATTCTTATTTTGAAATTTGTTTTACATTACTAACATATTTATGTCTAAGGTTTTGAATCATAGAGATTCTTGTTAGGGTGATTAATCATTAGATTTAATCCACCCTTGTTATACTATCACTTATCATTTGTTTATTTTTTATGAAACCCTAACCTTTAAGGTTCATTGTAAAACCCTAACCTCTTGTTGGTAAGGGTATGTAAATGTTGAATATGAAACCCTAGTCTTCTTAGGGTTTGTTGATAAATTTTAGAACATATGATGAAATGATATTCTTTTAAAGTTTATGGTTTTGATAATGTCATGGTAAAAACCCTAGTTCTTTAGGGTTGGTTGTTAATTTCTAGGTTATATAATGAATCCCTAGATATTTAGGGTTTAATGAACTGCGGTTTATAAATAAAACCCATGCAATAGCTGAAATAAGGTCCTAGGAATGGAACCCTATGTGTATATTCTTCTGCATGATTGAAACCCTAGTCTGGTCAAAATTGTTGTATATATAACTTTGATGTATTGATGTTTGTGTCTTGGGTTTATCTAGTAGGTATGGATATTGATACAAGATGCCAGTGCATGATAATGAAACCCTATATATGTATCTGCAAGTATGTTATCTTGAAAGTTGATTAAATACAAGTATATAACAAAACCCTAGTAAAGTCTGACATATAAATTCTAAAAGCATATTGTTGAAACATAAGATGTATAGTACTATGATTGTATTGTTATTTCTGACATCTAAGGCTTTGTGTCTCGAAAATGGAGTCTAGGGTTTATGACAAAACCTTAGCAAGAAGTTGAAGTCTAGTATGTAAAAATATGTGACCCTTGTTGATTATGAACCTAACTAAGTTTAGGTATTTGATGTCTAAAGCTTGAATGTTTTGATGCTTCCATTGTAATAACATGATTTTGATATGGTTTACTTCATGCTTATGTATGTTTAGATTTGGTTGTACTTGCTATTAAAGTTTTGTAGGTACATAATCTTCAAGATGTTGAAGATGTTTGTAATTGAAGATGATAATAATGATGAGCATGATGAAGGAAGCTATGAAAATGATGATGATCAAGATGATCTTGATGCAATGAAAAAGAAATGAAGCCTTGGAAGATTGAAGTCTCTCTAATGTTATAAAGAAAGTTGTTGAGAGTTGAGAAGGATCTTGGTTAGAAGAAAGGGTATATATCCCCAGTTAAGAGGAAGGACATATTATGACAGTCGTAGTAAACACCTTGAAGAAAAAATGAAATTGAAGAATGAATGAAAGTACTACAGATGGAATTGCAAAAAAAAAAAAAAAAAAAAACTTGAGAAGTATTGAGGATGTGTTTGGTGCTACTGAAGAAGTGAAAGAAGAAAGCTTCATCTGGATAACTTGATGATGATATAAGTAGTGTCAGAAAGATTGAGGACCTTGAAGGTTTGTGTTTAGTTGTATATATACTTGAATGTTTACTATTGATTGGGGTTGTAATTGTGCACGATCTCTTTGTAAATAGATTGAACATTTGAAGCATGCTCGAAGTGGTGGATATATATATCTGAATTAGTTGATAAGGAGAGATGAAGCACCATGTGGCAACAAGATGCTTGGGAGGACATCTTGGTTGACTTATGTGTTGATTTCTAAATCTCGAAGTAGGGATGGTAGTGTTGGTCATGGGGCTATGACCTTGGATACACACCTAAATCCCTGGGTTGGTGTTAGAGTTTAAATCCTGATGGTACCTAGAGTGGCTAAATCTTGAGTACACATTAGTCCCAATGGATTAGAATACCCTAGTTAGGTATCTAATCTGTAGCACTGTGTGTGTTGTGAACTCTTCCTAGAGTATGTCAATTTGAGTTCGTCCATTTACCTCTGTATATATGTAATTATGAATACTTCCCTAGTTAAGAGGGAGTGTTGAAAAATGTAACTAGTATCAGTCTTCATAATTGTATTTGAGTCATGATGTAATGTATTTGTCAAAAGAAAGAAAAATAATTCTAATTATAAAATAAATTGACTTATGAAAGCACGGGTTTCATGCTTGGGTCAATGGTTCTTTGGTCAAAGCTTCCACTATATGATTCTAGGGTTTATGTCAAGTGTCGTTTTCCATGTCGTAATGTAAAAGACCCTTCTTGGGCTTTGTCAGTCAAGAAAGAAATTTATTTTTATGTAAAATAGGTCATTTAGGCCTCCTCCACCAAGTCAACCTCAACCTGGACAAGTTGGCCTAATTAGAGAGGTAGAGACCACTATAAAAGGGCAACAAATCGACTCATTTGGAACACATCCACAACAAGCTTGATCTACATTTGTTGGAGGTAGAAAAATGGTACGAAATTCAAGGAAGAGGAAGGAAACCCTAGCAAAGGAGAAGGAAGTCTTTGTTAAGCATAAGAAGTCAAATTTTCTCTCTCCTTTTCTCACACATGTGAAGTTGTTGGGTTGATGGAAGGGCCCAAATTGTAGTATTGTAGCTTGGTCAAAATTTGAAGTAGTTAGGGGTCGAAATTATGGATTGTTGTTGGGTTGAAGCTGCTGGACAAGAAGAGACTATTGGAGTTTGTTGAATCATATTGGAAGGTTGACTTGGTGGAGGAGGAAGGTATTGACGGTCTAAGGTCTTGGCCTATCTCAATTTTATTAGTGGAAGAGTTTGACTGGGTTTTCCCCTAGAGAGGGGTTTTATTCCTAGTTGAGTGCCTACGTCTAGTGACATTGATCTTCATGTTTGTGTTTTGATGATTGCTTGACTAAACAAAGATAAAAAAGAACAAAAAGAGAAGATAATAATTCCACAAGAATATCACAAGTAATTATCATTACAAGATAATCATTCTGCCTTTCTGATTTTCTAACAAATCCCTCATAACTCTTTCCAAGGTTTCATCATTAAATCACATATGGAACAATATTGTACACATGCTTTTGTTAAGTCCACATAAGTATACATGGAGTGGATCCTCTAATCTTCTTGTTTCAAATGACAATAGGGCTTTATCCAATCAAAATATTCCATCGAAAAAATCAAGCATGCGGCCAATTTTTTGTCAATCTCTTACTTAAGTTGTTCCTTATAGTGTGGCATCATGTGGTATGACTTTGTCTTATTGGGCATCATGAATTATTTCAATTAAATATTCATCTCTTTGAGCTCCCAAATTACTTTTTTCAATCATAATAGGAAATTTATATTATATTTAAAATTTGCATTGTGGTCGCAAACTTACAAAAATACTGCAAACATTTCTAAGGGTCGATCAATTAAAAACAAAAAACCTTGGCCCCATCAAAATGAAAAAAGAGAGATCCAACTCTAAACCTTCCAAAACTTAATATGACTGTGCCGGCCTTCACATCCATTCATTGCATTCTTCGGACTTGGTCTCTTTGAATCTCTTCGAGCTCCCAAATTACATCTTTCATTTTGATGAAGTTGTATAGATATAATTTCTCAATACTCTTGTAGCAAAGCCACGACTTTTGTGATAACTTCCTCATCATCTATGTTGGTGCGAGTAATTTGTGCCTTCAACAACTTGTGATAGTAGATGGAGTTGCATTTAGACTCTTGAAATGGTATATGGCGTAACTCCTCATCCGAGTCATCTTCCTTGGTCCCATGCAAGTAGACCACCTATTCCTTCCATTGGACAAATATATCCCATTGATCCACCCAATTTCACTTGTATTTCACTTCAAACTCATGTCTTTCTCTTAATAGAAAATACATCCGAGTCATCTTCCTTGGTCCCATGCAAGTAGACCACCTATTCCTTCCATTGGACAAGTAGATCCCATTGATCAACCAAATTTCACTTTTCTTTCACTTCAAACACATGCATTTCTCTTAATAGAAAATATTTTAGCTTTTGTTGTACCTTAGTAACCTATGTAATAGCCCTTGAAAAACTAAAGGCAACGCAAAATCAAGATCACAAGCCTTCCCAATCCTTAGTCTACAATTGAGTCTTTACATGCATATAGCAAGTTGTAGGAAGTAGGCTCAAATTTGATAAGAAATGGTGGACACACTACTTTACAAAGATTTGTGTGCCTTGCCACATCATCTTGCAAGTACTCATATATCACATAAGGTTAGTGTTACCCATGTACATGGATATGTCCTCCACATATTGCTTCACTACGTTGCCATCTTTACACTCTTGTTCTCATGCCCTGCTTTCTAATACTCTATGGGGTTAGCAAATTCTCCATTCATCTTTCACATCCTTCTCATAATCTCACCTTCCAAGATCTTTTTAAAGAGTTATGGTATTTTGTGACAAATTATAAGGAATAGTCCTCAACTGCGCCTTTGAACCACAAAACTTTGCAAGTTTCATAAAATTCCATGTTCTAAGAAACTTTGGCATATGATCTCTAGTGGAGAGGTTGATTTGATAACCATTTCAACCATTTTCATACATTTATAGGGAACCTATCCTAAAATATCTCATGTATATCTTCATAAGAATTACCTTAATTGTATCATTTCTCTTCCAACCATAAATAAACATATTCTTGACATAAAAAAGTGTGGAATTTAAAATCAAATCAATCTTGACTCACTTAGTAGTCATCGATTTCCATTACATTTACGTCACTTTGCATTAGCGAAGGTCCCAACAACTCAAGTAATTGTTGGCTCATTTTAAGTCTAAATTCATTGAGTTGTCCAATAAGGTCTAGTGTAGTCTAGTTATTTTGACTTGTCCAATAAGGGGATTTCAATTGAGGCATGTGCGATGTTGTCATTAATCATAATGCAAAGAAGAGGGAAGTGTATTGGTCACAAAAAGTAATTACCCAACACCTTACTAATTCATTAACGATGTAGAAGATAGAGCAAATCACTATAATGTTGAACTAAACCAAAAGCATCATCCATGTACAAAAATAATACAAACACATAAGTAGAACCTTTGGTAATCCTCCATTGTTTTGGCTAGAAAACAAGTTACAACATTATACATGTAATACAAAAGGGGCACATAGCCTCAAAGCACGATACAAAGCCCTCAAAACTCCAACATAACAACAAGCCAACACAAATAATCTATAATTGTCATCAATCTCTCTCTCACACACACAGAGAACTCTTAAGGTAATTAATATTATGGAGAGGTTCTTAAGGGAATCACTATCATCCACTAAGTTGACGTAAGTTGACGTGCTCTTGTGCATTTAGTTTCCCTCCATAGAGTATTAAAGGCTAGTACTTCTACGATTCATGTTATTGGGCAAAAGTTCAAAAATCAAATTCATGCACTCGTGCCTCTATGTATTTCCCTCAAGACTTGGTATTTTTTTGCATACTTAAACTTCTTTAGAGTCCCTTAACTTATTCCATTATTTTATTGAGTCCATTGCAAAAGAGATTTGACATTTTAAATGACTATATAAGAAATAGAAATATAAACAAAGAACCTCCAACTTCATCTTATAAATTCATTTTAATATTAACAATAATTAAAATTGGATAACTTTTTAACATGATTAATACTTTATACTCGAATTTGAAACTAAATATTAATACCCATTCCCACAACCATTAGCATATCACTTTTAACGACTAATATTATTTACACAATTTTTATAGTCATTGATTAACTATTTCAATGAACTAAGTTGCATGCAAGTCAATACCAGTAAGACCAAAATAATGATTTTCTCTAATAAAAGGAAGCAAAGCCAACATACATTTTTCTTTGAAGGCAACATTCTTGAAGAAGTAAATGAATACAAGTACCTCAGGATCAATTTCAACAACAAGCTTAATTGGGAGGATTGCAAAAAGAAAAGAATTTTAGGAGGGTGGAAAACATTATATTGGAGTGTAAAAACTCTGATAAACTTTATAATTATATATTATTATTGATAAAAGACGAGAGAAGATTACAATGGGGAATCACCGAGGCTTTAAATACAGCCTAGTGTCCCTTGGCGAAGAGGCATGATCTTTGATCATGCCCTTCCACATTAATAAACCTAAGATAACTATATCTAACTAATAATTAATAAAATATACATAACATTGCCCCTCTCTTAAGATGCTTTGTCCTCAAAGCATACGTAATGAAGGACATCGTTGATGAACGCCTGGGTTTCGCGAGAGGCGGGCTCTTGCTTCCCACATTTTTAAAAGATCGTGGAGCATCTTCTCGAGCTCAATCTGTTGGTGATGTGGATAGCGACAAGATTTGATATTTACAGGGTCGGTTCCTTTCTTGACTTCTATTGGATGTTCATGTTCCTTATTGGCAGGTCTTGGAAGATTTTTTCGTGTTTCCAAACTATTCCTTGTTCTTTTGGTGATTTTTCGTGATTCATTTTTAGATTTAGAGGTAAGTTACCAACAATTATCGTTCGATGCAACTTCTCCTCATCATCAAACGCTTCCTTCTTAACAACCCTATCTGCTTCATCATCGAAGGCCTCAACAGCTTCTGGCACTGTATCAGTGGCTTCAGATGTGTTTGTCTCTTCACATTTTTCTTTCAATTCTGGGGATGGAACATTTTGTTGTCTATAAGCATTTGTATTTTCATGGTTTCTTTCATTTTCAATGACTATGTATGGTGTTGCATCTGTGATAGCAGTCACGTTGAATTCTTTATGTGGCTCTTCCACCAACATTGTTTCGTTTTCTGCTATTGGATTTTCATTTATATAAAAGTTCTCAATAACTTTTGTTGTTGCATTACTGGCTTTATTAGTGGATTGAGTTGAATTTTCTTCTCTTGGCTTCTCATCTCTATAACTTTCATGGTTGATTTCAGAGTCACTGCTTCTAGGTATTTCAACACTATAGCTTTCATGTGAGCTAATTTCCAATTCAACCTCATTCAATTGCTCTTTTTCAAACATGTCATATTCGTGATTATGATCTGAATTAGCGACATTGTTCAGTTGATTATGTTCAACATTTTGGACTATTGGTTTTTGCATTAGATTTAACTTGTCCATAATGACATTAAATTTATGCATCATTTTGTCCCGATTGTCCTTAGCCTCCATATGTTTTAGCCATATTTGCCTTTTTATCTGATCGACCATCATCACTGATGAAGACATACTCCTCATACTCCTTGTAATTAGGGCTTATCTCCTTTCCCTTAAAAGCTTTGTCCTCAAAGCTGTATTTTTTGACAAGTTTCTTCACTTAAAATTTATCTTCTTTGGCATATGTCATTCACCACTAGTACCTTCTCTTGCAATGTTGTCTTTGAAAATAGGATTATTTTTTATTTTATTTTTTTAATTAATTTTCTTTTTTTAAAATAATAATAATAATATTTATTATTATTATTATATTATTTGAATTATATATATATATAACTACTGGGAAAAAATTGTGTTAATTTTGAAAAGTCACGTTGTTTTTAAAAGTCACTTTGTTTTGAAAAGGCATGTTGTTTTGAAAAAGGTAAATGAGTTTTAATACCATGGGCAATTACCATGGGTTCCAAAACCACGAGCTTGTAAACCACGAGCAATTACTCTTCCTTATTTCTTTTTACTTCTTTATATATGTCTCTTTTTTTTTTTTAAATTTATTTTTTTAAATTTTTTTTTTAAATTTAAAAAACAAATGTTGTTGCCCACAAGCACTTGGTTTTAAAAAAAATCTGCAATTCTGGAATTTTCTTGTAATTCCTTAATTCTGGGTGATCACACAGATCCCGAAGAGCGATGGCTTTAATACCAATGGAGTGTAAAAACTCTGATAAACTTTATAATTATATATTATTATTGATAAAAGGTGAGAGAAGATTACAATGGGGAATCACTGAGGCTTTAAAAACAGCCTGGTGTCCCTTGGCGAAGAGGCATGATCGCGAAGAGGCATGATCTTTGATCATGCCCTTCCACATTAATAAACCTAAGATAACTATATCTAACTAATAATTAACAAAATACCTTGGCGAAGAGGTATGATCTTTGATCATGCCCTTCCACATTAATAAACCTAAGATAACTATATCTAACTAATAATTAATAAAATATACATAACATATATGCACTTCAAAATAGATGTAGAGAGGTAGAGTTATGGGATTGGAACACGATCAAAGTACTTTTTGGACTCCTAGTTTGTCCAGTGATATTATATGGGTGTGAATTGTGGGCTAGCAACATCTCTGTTTCAAAATGGAAACAAATTCAAAAAATTCAAAAACGCTTGATCATGAGCAAGTTCAAAATAAAAAGTTCAGTTTCCTATGAGATAATGTTGAGTGAAACATGTGCAACTCCCATCAAAGTAATTGTCATGGTGCGTCTTATAAGGTATCTAAAAAGAATTGAGCAAATGGGATCGCCGAAAGTTATCTTCAATGAAGGTATGAGTGAGAGAGAGAAATCACGGATGAGACAAAACAACAAATGGATGCAAAAATGGAATATTTACCACAATGCATGTCCCACAAATAGCAAGGAGTTAAAGAATTTTGTGTTGGAGAAGTTCCGTAAGGATATATGGGGAAAAGAGTTGAGTAGAAAGAAGAAGTATTATGTTAAGGAATTCAACCCCACTTGTGATCTCAAACAAAAAGAATACATTGGAGCTAGCATTTCGTGGAGAGCAAAGGTTCTTATTGCTCAATTAAGAACTAACTCACGTCAACTTCGGTGTGAGACACAACGGTGGAAGAGACCTAAAGAAGCTAGGGAAGAAAGGGTATGTACTTTTTGCACCTCTAGGGCAGTGGAATCAGAAAAACATTTCATTTTGGAATGTGACGCTTCAGAGACATCTGGAACCGTTACCGCAGTATGTTAGCATCAATTCCGTGGCATTGTCTTTTCAGTGATGAAACTGTTAGAAGATTGGGTCAGCTCATCATCAATTTGAGTAAGAAAAGGAGTGAATTACAGAAGGCAAAAAACAAGGAAGCTACTTGTCCCATAGACTAATTACGTCGAAAGACGTTCTCTTTGTTGGCTTGGGGTGAGCAGACACTGTTCACCCCAGCCAATGAGAAGCCTTTATGACCGCCCTTCCAGCCACTAAAATTTAGACATGTGGCGACAAATTATTGGGTGATTTTAAGGACTCAGTACCAATTTCACGGCGCATTAGGTACTTTAAGGTCAGTTTGAATTTATGACATTGTACTCGATCACATGGGTTTCTTACAGACTTGATTGAACTGCGGAAAACTCATCTTCACACAGATCTTTGACACTTGGACGACATGGGTTTAATGCGAGACCCGATCATCGTCTCGACGGGGCAAACATATGATCGGCTTTCCATTAATCGCTGGATTGAGGATGGCCATTCCACCTGCCCAAAGAGCAGCCATGTTTTGCTGCACAAAGACCTCGTTCCGAATTACGCCCTGCGCAACCTTATCCATCAATGGTGCGAAGAGCGCGACGTACCGTTTGAGAAGCCCGAAAAAGGGAGTAGAAACATTTCGCTGGAGAGCGTGGCCAGCACCAAAGCGGTGCTCGAGGTGACAAAAACGACGACTGCGTTTCTGGTAGGAAAGCTCTGCACTAGCGTGCCAGAAGTCAAGAAACAAGTCACATATGAGCTCTGTTTGCTTGCAAAGTACGGGATGGATCACTGTGCATGTACTGCTGAAGTTGATGCTATACCGCAGCTGGTGGTGGTGCTCTCATCTGAAGACCCTAAGACACAGGAAAATGCTGTTACGGCTCTGTCGAATCTTTCCATCTACGAGAATTGTGATTGTCGAAGCGACCAATTCTTTGGACTAGATAATCCAAGTCCTCAAGCACGACCGTAGCGTTGAAGCGAAGGAGAATGCGGCCGCTACACTCTTCAGCCTCTCTGTCGTGAACGACTACAAGAAACTCATCGGAGAGATGCCGGATGCCATTCCAGGGCTCGTCGAGCTGCTTCGCGATGGAACCCCACATGGCAAACGGGACGCCGTGTCTGCCCTGTTCAACCTCTCCATTAACCGCAACAACGCAACTAGAGTTGTTGAAGTGGACCCTAACACCCTACTTATAATACGGTAACCTATTTTCCCTTCACCTCTTGGCGCAATTGCTAATTTTAATTTCGTGGACGTTAAAATATCATTCATTCATGCTTCATGCTTCATGCTTTTAAGGGAGGGGAACCAAGAGAGGAGGGTACGATATGTGTTTTGAGATCAAACATATAAATATAATGAGAAAAGCCAAATCCACTTCATGGAGCAGCAACAAACAAGAGGTTTTTAAGCGAGGACTATCTAAGAACGATGGTTTCTTTTACACGAGCATGTATGCTTTGACATCGTTGTGATTTTTTTGTATCAGTAGCACTAGGAGGGGTCAGCGAAGGCGATCGGGGAATGATGGCGCAGACTGGGAATTGGAATTGGAATCCGCCCCATCGTTCCACCAAGCGTCACGATCTGCTGTATATCACGCTGTTTCTCGTTTCCATTGTCCTGGTAGGCTTTCTTTCATTGCTTTTGTTTCTATATCGTTGTTGTCATTGAAATTCCATTCACATGTCAGTGGTCGGTTCATTTGGGTGGCCGCTAGACGACCGTCCAGCTCCAATTTCACTGATTTAGGAATACCAGGTTTCATCTAATTTGTTGCTTCCTTCCTTCCGATTACTTGATCTGGGTATTTCCACCACAGTATCGAACAACCCTTTTGGCACTTTATAGGTCCAATGCTATATTGCAGGACATATACATGGATTTTCGGCAAACTTTGAGCGCCAATGAGTGCTCTATAGAATCATAATGATCATGCAAATTATCACTGTATAATTACATCTTGTAGTATCCCAAGGTGTCAATCCTTTCTTGTCTTGAAAGATGGCTGACCGGGGTTTATATTAAAACTTGCAATAGAACTGAATAGCAATCCTCTCCATATCAGATCAAATAGGTGAATGTAATAAATTTCAGACATGAAACCGACAGAGAGTATACAGAGTATCTGTAGGACTTTGCTACCTAAATCCTGTGCAAAACCCTGTTCAGTGGTCACGTATTTAAGTGTTTGTATCACCAAGCAGACATACCGTTTAGGCTTTGGATATTTGGTTATGATGTTGACTACTGCATCGCGATATATCATTAGGACAGTATGTCATGGTTGTTGACATGACAAACTCCAATATATCGACTATCAATCATATCTGGCCAACTGTTGAGACCTGCTTCTCCGATTATAACCAATCCAAAAGTTGTGTTGAGTAGTGCCCTAAAATTGTGGTACGTAAATATGCTTGGTGGAGAATATCACTGTTTTGAGCAATTGGAGGACGGTGGACCTAACCACACCTTACAAGAATTTTCGTTTCCACTCTTCATTCATTGGATGGTATTGCCAAACATGTTACATCATTCGACAAACTGACAATTTCTTGTACTAATCTTGCTTTTATATAACATATTGAAGAATTCTCTCTTGATTATGGTGAGAACCTCTCCCCGGACATTGTACCTGCAAATGCAGGAGACGTTGGTGATTTCTTTAAAACTTGAACTCTCCTCAGGGCAATACTGTAGTTATAGTAATGTTTCACAGAGATGGGTGGGCACATCCCATGTTGTTCCCACTTCACAGGGGATGCCATGGGGATGTCACCTGCCAAATGGGGACCCTGTGATATCTTCAAACATCATGCGGGATCCCCAGGTGTTCCCTACAGTACATAAAGTGCCACGGAAAAACGTTCATAAAAAGTGTTTCTTGTAAGTGCCCACTGCTCCATATTGCTGCAGTAGTTCAAACTCCACACTGTTCAAGCTTCAAACATATTAGCATCCACATAGTTATCGTTGTTCTGCTAATGAACGTAAAATGCCATGTCTGTTTGGCATTGGGAGTGAAGGATCAAAGAAAGGAGAGAAAGGGGTGGGCTGTGAAAAAATAAACAAAAATGTAATGTTTCTCCAATGTTCAGGGACCAAGGAAGGAGTCTAATAGTAATTCGTTACTGCACTGTGTTTATTTGTGGTTCACTGATCAGTAATTTAGTTTTACTAGTTATTTGATATTTTTTAATGTCAGGGTGGGTTCCGTATGCAGTATTCTGTACTGCTGTCAACTTTGCCATCTTTTGGAATTTGGGGTTCTCATCAGACTTTCCTAAGCTCTGCCCCAACCCCTTGAACCTTATACCCTGCTTGCTATTGCCCGCTACTGCCAAGGCATTGGCTACTTATTTTAAATGTTTTTTCTGGGTAAGCAAACTGTCAACAATAATGTTCTTCTGGGTAAGGAAACTGTCAACAATAATCATGGCGTAGGGTCATCAAATCTGGATGCATACAATTGTTATCACTTCAATAACTGTTCTCGAATGGGTCTCAAACTCTTCGGATGAGACTTCCACATGATTATTCTTGCATTTGGTCATGAGGATTTCATGGTTAGGATTCCTAACTCCAAAATAGCCATGGAAAATAATTTCAGATCACATATTGGCAATCAAATCATTGTTTTTATTGGTTTCCATCATACACATACCAAATGTGCCTTAAATGAACACTAGAGAAAAAAGAAGATGTTATCCAGTTGACGACAATATCCTGCTAATGTTTACCTGCCGATTAAAGTTGCTGTCTTTGATCCTTTGGTCATCTTTAACCTACTTTAAGAGGCAATGAATGCCTGAAAGAAGGCTTGTTGTTGCACCTTCCTATGCAGTTTGAGTCGATCCTCGAGAATTTTAGGAACCTTCCTGTCTTACTAAAAGCAATATAGTCCGGAATTACCTGTCAGGCATTCTTTTGCTGCAATTCTAAAACACAGGCAGAAATTTGATGGATGAATTAGTAACTTTCGTACTGTTTTGAGACAAACCATCTGTTTTTGTCTTAAATGAGCTGATATATTGTTTTCTTCTATGCATAACCAGAGTTGACTATGTTGACATATCTTAAAGTGTCCTCAAAACTGAGTTTGGCCTTTTCCAAGATCATATTGATCCGCAATGTTTCAGGAATGATAGTGAATATTCTCTCTCTAAATATTTGATGTAAGGAAAAATCATGAAAAAATGTGTGTAAGTGTAATGGTATCCATTATTTAAAAAAAAAAAACCAAAACTGGGAAACATTATTAGTAGTCAAAAAATGCTGTAGCAGAGTTCAAAAGCAGTAACACATTATTCTTGAGAGTTTCAGATTCCACAATCTGTTGCTGAGACTTAACAGTCCTATTTCACAATTTACTAGCCTAGTCTGCCAGATACTCAAAAGAGCTACATTCAAAATCTTTTTGCACGAGTATATTTGCACAAATTGCTTGCATAACAAAATACAAAAACAGTACATGATTATACTGGATTATGGGTCTGACTTCTTGTTACCATTGGTTGGGATGCTGATGTAGATTTCTTCTTCTTTCTTACTACCTTCTAAACTTCTTTTGCATTTGTCAGAGTCTTTGCTATTCCTGCCAGTCCAAAAATGTCTTGATCTGATGGTTCTGCTTGTTCTAGTGCCTCAGCTTCTTCAGCTAGGTCTGCTTGCCATTGGCCGTTAAGTGACTTTGTGTTTCCTGCCTCGAATCAGGAGAGACAAGTTACTCTTTTACTGGGTTTTGAGTTACTTCTGAGACCAGGATTAGTTTTTGCTTGTCAAAATAATTTCTGCTGGAAATCCTTTGCTAAAGTCGATTTCAGGCATATTTGGGCACCTCTCAGTTTCATGACTTGCAAATTGGAACTTTCATAGAGCTGAACCAATAGCTTGAAGAGAGGGTAAACCCCAAAAATGCAAGTGCAGATTTGGGAGCCTCAATCAAACAAGAGTTAATGAAAGAACATCAGTTAAAGGATTGAAAGGACACCAAGTCTTCATGCACAGACCTGACCTTTCCCAAAACCAGTCCGAATGAAGAATCAGATTCCGATCTTCTGTGTTGTCGAACTCAATAATGAAGAAACCCTTTGCACAGTGGTGGATGAATGCATCCTTTTTAATAACTGGTTTCCAAGAGTTTGACATCCAATCATAAATATTAGCTAAATGAGGGCAAAACACAGTAAAGTGACAAACTAAACGGTTGGATTTGAAAAATAGTCAGCCTCTTCATCAGCATCCAGCCCCATGGGGATGGATAAAGCTGTGGCTTCCTGTACCAGAAAAGAAATGGATTAAGGTGGGTGGTTAAAAGACTTGCTCAACAGTGCCGTCTTGAAAGTAAGACCACCCAGAATACTAGAATCTTTGCCATTGAGGCTGCTTGCAAATGGTGCATCAGACTCCAGAGGGCCCATCCAAAGCAGACCTGTGGCTCAACTTGCCTGCTGCAGCAACTGCTGATTCTGATGATGCCATTGGAGAACACGATGAAGTATGAAAGAGAGCTTGAAAAATCGGGAGAAACACTGTGTGTGGGTGAGCTTCAACCCTAGCTGTGGCCACCTTGCGCAGGAAAGGTATTGTGCTTAAAAAACACTGTACAATTTACAGAAGGAAAGAAAGATGCTTTGTAATGGTATCCATATTTAGAAATGAGTTAGACACAGGAATCTATGCCAGATAAAAAGTGTAATCTTTAATAATGCTTACATTGTTCCCAAATTTACTTCAATAGGTGTAGGTTAGTTAACATAATAATCCTTAGCAACAGGAGCTAACCAACCCTAACTAAACCATACATAATCACTTGTTATCCTGTATCTGAAAATGCGTTACTTACAGAAAATGATCTTTATTCTCACGTTGAAGGTAGTTTCTAGCTGTTCTAATTATATAGTCTTTTGCAGCCTTCCAAGAAGCTTCCACTAGCGTGTATATGCAATTGCACAATTTTATAGTTTTAACCATTGAGCTTTTTCCTGATGCTTATCCTTTCCCATGTCTGGATAAGTAGATAGTGGATCCTCAAAAATGTAATATCACATATGATATTATGTGGATACAAAATGCCTTCCTTGCTTTATTTAGCTGCCATGTATTTTTTGCTTCACCCTGTTATCATAAGGGAAAATTCATTGGTTGGGTATGATTATTGATATGCAGAGAATCTGCTGGTAGTTTTAAATATAAAGGCCAACAAGGAGGAACTATTAATTGCTATGTCTTCCTTGCTTGCATCACTATTACTATATTTTGACGAGACTTGGTTTGTGAGGTGGGTGAATATTCAGTGTTGAGACTCATCTTAAACACCTGAAAATTCTCCTGTTTTGAACATATTTGGGTGAATTCTGAGTGGCCTCCCTCTAGCAACTTGAGTCACATTTGTCCTGGGCACATATTTTAGTGTGGTAGTTCTACATCTTTTGCTATATTTCCTAAGTTGCAGGCAGTGTAACCAGCATAACTTTTGTTTCAGGTCTCAGCAGTTAGTTCTTCAACAACTACAATACCAGGGGCACGTAAAAGTGCGAGACCTTCTGTGCTATCGTTATTCAACCTGAAGGGCAAGAGCAAATTCTGGAGCGAGACCATCTTGAGGGGTGGTAAGGTCACATGTATTTCAATTAAAGAGGTTGTAATAATAGATTGTCATTTAAATGCATGTCAGAGTTCCAACTGTGTGCATTTACAATAATGCTTTATATTTTTGGGACTAAACTGAAGTTCCATCGATTTATCTGAAGATATCACTGCTGCAAATATTTCCTTATGAACAGATGGAAAGTTAAAGAAATTTACATGCTACACCATTCAATAGAAATTGGATAGCTATGGCACATTGGACGACCTCTTAGCTGATCAGAAGGCTTGCTGAAAAGTCATATAGTTTGACCTCGTAAAAGCTGGCAGCACTCCCAGGACCACTGCAGCTAGTAATATAGAGAAGAGGGATTGACCAATTAGGAAACCAGTGTTTGGAGTTTTTCCCAATGGTTATTGACATGTGGCAGAGGTCCACAGGTTGGTTGATAATGGTGGTTGCTTGATAACAAGAAAATATTGGCTTCTTTTTGCTAGTTGATGCCCAGAAGGATCAAAATATAATTTTTAAAGCTGCCTTGTTTGACATATCATAGTCAATAGTATAAATTTTGGTATTTTGCATTTAATTCTGCCTGAGCCATAGTGAAGCAGATCACACTCATCTGGGGGAAGACAGGCTGGCATGGACGAGGTGATTCTTTTGTGTTTTGAATTTTTGAGTGTCAAATGATCTCTTTAACACTGAGGGACTTGCTATGATCCGACAGGAAACTGTTTTTTGTCAATGGAATGTAGTAGAACTGGCCCAGGTGCTGAAGGTCTTAGTTTCTGCCTTGGCATTCATTGAATTGTTACAACATATCATCCTCCCCCCCACACAATAGGTATTGTATTAGGGTCCAGCAAACAATAGATTTATTATGATAAATCATACTTTGCCTTGATTATATGCCATTACTGTGCCATTATGTAGGTTTTTGTGGTAAGTGACTGATGGCCTTTATTGGGACCAGGATACCATGTAACATTTTCACTCACAATGTTGTCATTGAAGAGAGGTTTGATGACAGCACTCCAAAATGTACCATTTATTTAAAGAATTTTAGAGGTGTTTGCAAGAGCCCTGGAGATAGGCTTTTATAGTGTATTAAATGTATTTTCATTTTTGGAGTCTTTGCATGCTCAATTTTAGATATGAATATTATGAAATCTCTTGAAGTGACAAATATGCTTTGCATAGCTGCAGGTTCTAATGACATCTCACATGGGATTACTTGGGATACGTAAAGTGTGATTGGGACTTATGGTTGCCTTTCCTGATAGACTTTAGATTTTACATATGTTAATTAGAGCTGCATAGTCTACAAATACAAGAACTTGGTAGATGGCTGCTTCTTCAACATCATTAAATGCGTTTTTGATGTTGGGGTTTCACAAGAGGAACTCTGGCATATTTGTAGTTACCTCTTGTTCTTTTTACATGTATGGTGTAACCAAGCACCCTCACCATCGATAAGCAAAGGTAGGATATTCCTCAGGGCTCATGAAGAGCCTCAAACAACAATTGGCTCATGAAGGGCAAAGATGTGACAAGCAAGATTTTGAGCCCAGGTGGAGAGGAAAACAATTTTAAAATTTTTCCTTTCAATCATCTAAGCTAGACCCAATTGACAAAGTAGGTAACTCATGTTTATGTATGCCTTCTTTTATTTTACCAGTCCCCTCCAGGTTTTTAACAAGCTCTTTGTAAGCATTGAATAATTTTTGGTCAGATAGTGAAATGCCTTAGAATATATGACCTTATCGTATATTGTTTTTGTAAGAGGCTTTAGGCCTAGTTTGACTGTGTTTCATTTACTGTTGAAATTATTTTTAATTTCAATGATCAGCATTTCATCCACATGTGTTCTTTCTTCATCAGCATTGTTTTCTGCAGTCTTTGTCTTTGCAGTCCTCATGTTCTTTAGTGACATTGGCATCGCTTGGACAGCCTAACCTTTGTGTCATACAGTATACTTCATAGATTGAGGATTTTCTTCGCATCATGCAGTGTCTCCTAACTTTTTTTGGTTTGCGTGAACAACTTTAGTCATATGATTTCAGGTTTCTCTTGTCAATGCTTGTTGACATCAGCTTTTGGGTTAAAGGCAGACCATCACATCCTTGGAATCAGTGTATTTTTGTTGACTACATTCTTTTGAGGTAGAAACTGAAAAATACTGTATTTGTTGCCTAGTCTATTATGAGGTTCAGTTGTAAGTCATTGGTTTGGATAGGGGAAATTTTTGCTTGAACAATGATAATATTTACAACTTTGTTATCCTAGAAATATGAAATGGTGATGGTGAATATTTAGGATGTAGTATACTAACAAAATCTATTTTTGTAGAAAAAAGGATGGCTATATAGATCAACAAAATTGGGGAACAAGTACAACCACTTGATCATACCCTAAGTGCACAAGGGAATATAGAGAATGAATAAAACTCTCAAGCAGAACCTTTTCTTGGGTTTAAACTCTCAAGCAGAACCTTTTATTGGGTTTCTTCTCTTTGAATTTTTACAGTGTTACCATCAGGTAAAATTATTGGATCTGATTGTATGAGGGTTTTTTTGAACTTTCCTTATTTGTGGTGAAGGGAACATTGATGACTACTGGTGGCTTTTGGAACTTGGTCTGGTTGCTTCCATTACAGTTCAGCTGTTTGATTTTGCTGCGTTTCTGTAGGATGTTCTACTTCTTTTTTCAAGGCTCTTCTCTATTGGTAACGTGTAATCCACTTTTCTAGCTTTCTCTTGGGAATGAATCCATTTCTTGTTTTTAGAATTCCTTTGTTAATTCAGGTGCCAAGCTAGGCGGACTTTTTCTTCTTCCTCATGTTATCCTTTGAAATCCTCCCCATCTATTGCCTGAGAAATGAATGGGCTGATCTTTACAGACTCCATTCGAGACAACCTTTTAGGTTGACTTGCCATAAAATGTTCTAAATTGTTGGCAAAATTGAAGGTGGTGTTTTCATTGTTTAGTAATTGGGTCTATTGGGAGTTATTAACATCAAGGACAATGCTATTTGGTAGACCTTTGTTGAGATTGATTTAAGTGCATAGTCCAGCCTAAGTAACATTTTCTTCGCCGTATTTTGTTGTTTGAGCTATTGTATCTTTCCAACAGTTTTCTAAATTTTTGTTATACTTCCTCATTCCAAAAGTGGAGGAGAAGATTTAGTAGTGTTACTCAGATTGGAGTAATGGTGACATGCATGTTTGCTAGGTAGAAACCATGGAACTAGGGTTTCATGAAGAGGGTGACCTTCCCCAATACCACATCCACCAGTAAGATTTGATCCGTGTCATTTTGGTTTACCAAATAATCTCTACCTGTTGCTTGGAAGCAGTTCTCCTTCATCTTGATGCGCTTCAGCAGATTCAGAACTGCCTTGTATTCTGTTCAGCAGCATGAATGAGGCACCACAGCATTTAGTAGGCAGCTGTGTTATCAAGGCACATGCTTATGTAACGTGTTATCTATAGTGGTTGGTTTTTGGAGCTGTTTTTCAGTTTAGAGAACATTTTTTTCTGTATTTAGAAAGTGTGTTTCCTGTCTTAGTTTTGTCACAGTTCAAGCACATGGCCTAGAGCCAATTCCAGATTTAGCCTAGGTGCTCCCCTCCAGGAAGTTTGGGCGCAATAGTCTAGGCAGGTATTTAGTTAGGGTTTTATCTCTAGTTTAGGTACACCATTGGGATGGGGTATTTTTGTAAATCCTAGCCTTTTCTCAGTCTGTTAAAGAAAGGCAGGGTAGGAGTATGAAAACAATTCAGATTTGAGCTGTTGCTTTGTAATACATCTTTTGAGGAGCAGATATTGATGTGATATTGAGGTGAATCTGGTTGCTGTCATAATTTCCAGTTTACTGTTTTATGCAGATTTAAGTAAATACAGTTTCGATTTTGAATTTCCAAAAGCATTGAGTGTCTGGACTCTGCACTTGTGAATTCACAGTCCAGATTTTGAGTCCACACAATCTTTAATTTTGAGAGGTCTTAAAGTTTGCAGATTCATAGATCTAGAGTTTTGTTTGTGATAAGTGCAGATTTATGTACAGTGCAGTAAATTTTAACAGTGTCCCGAGTCTATATGCACCATATTTGTTGGCAATTATTTTCTATGTAAAAATATATTTTTCTTGCATTGTTTTGTATCGCTGAGTATGCAGAATCACCAGTCTCATTGAGTACGAGTTTAGTTTGTGTATGGTAACTGTGGTCTGGATCCTTGCAGATCACAAGTCACATTATCTGTATTAAGTTTCCATTGATTTAAATGTAACCTACTTTCTTTCGGTTTTATTCATATCTCACATGTTCTAGTTGAATAGTTACTTAAGCTTTTCATTATATATTTTATAATTCAGAAGAAATTGGTTCACAGATTTTATGAGTTTCACAATCTCTTTTCATTCTTGTATTCGTCCCAACTTCTATCAAAACATATGCGACAGACATGAATTTTAGAGCAAATACAAAATGTGTATATATTTAATGAATCCTATTTTTGCGTGAATACACAGAGTAAATATTAATGACTACATGAACTTGGTTTCGTACGGTAAAGTCACACTAATATTCTTAACATGAGTAGCTATTTAACGTGTTTACAGTTAGTAGATGAGTTGATATAACTTGTTACCTTTGATGCTCTGTTCATTCCTTTTAATTTAATTTTATTTGTGGCTATCCTGTTTACAGCATTTGAGGACCTTGAAAGTTCAGAATCTGTTGGTTCAGGAAAGAGGGCTTTGGTGAACTACACAAAGGCAGGTACTATTTTTGATGAGCCTGGATCCTGTGGTTGAGAAAACCTTCTTTCAAGCTAGGTTGATTACTTGATAGACAAGTCAAGACATGCTATATATCAAGATTGAGGAGTCGTCAAGGAAGTATTTGAGAAGATTTATGTTAATCTAGGATCTCTTGAGGTGCTTTGTGGACCCTCCTGTAATGAAGAGGAAGTGGAACAGGGATTATTATGTTTGTTGTTTATAGCCTAGTGAAGCAATTTCAGGATGAAATCCTTCTTTCTATCATTAACTTGTATTGGCAATTCTCGTACAGGCACAATTGCTGCCTACTTGAAGATGTCTCAAGTGGATGCTATATACCTTCCCATTCCTATAAATTTTATCTTTATTGGGTTTGAGGGAAAAGGAAATCAAGGTAATGTTTTCATCACATGTTATGATCACTCACAGTCTATTGAGCATTCTGTATAAATCTGTTACTGATTCTGTCATTACAGTATCAAGCATTATCATATTTTGATTCCCTTTAAAATTCACATTTTAAAGTTGTACCTTTCTTTTCTTACATTCCTGCTTCTAAGTTGATCTATCTAAAAATTAGAATTATATGTTGAGGTAACATTGTTTTAGAGATGAGGTTGTTTGCACTCGCCAGGGTTTTACAATTACCTATGTAGAGAATGTTGATGTTGAGCAGTGAAAACTTAGCCATGTTTTAATAAAACATAGCTGCAAATAATATATATGAAAGCTCCTTAATAGGACTGAGAGTTGATCCAGAAGTAAATACTATAAAGTGATGAAATCTACAATCTCAGGGATTATGCTCTATTATATCCAGAAGTTGAAACAAACAAGCTTGGCTGGCTTATCTGATCTGGTGTTTGTTATGCAAATTTTGGCAGAGTTCAAACTTGGACCAGAAGAACTGGAAAGATGGTTTACCAAAATAGATCATGTATTTGAGCATACACGAGTTCCACAGCTGGGAGAATATCTGACACCATTTTACAGGGTTAGAGCTGATGGGGTGCAGCGCCACCATCTTCCTCTTATAAGCTCTATAAATTACAAGTTATGATTCTAGCTTCCAGCTTCTTTAAGTTTGCTTTCTCTCTCTTTTTAATTTTTCAATTCCTTAATGACATGAAATTGGAAACCAATTTTCTTTGTAAAATGGCCTGATGCGTTTTAAGTGGAATCATGCAGCATGGCTGACACTTTTATTGGTTTTGATTGATCATTCAGAATAGATTGTTCTGAACATGGTGTGTCTTTTTCAGTTTCTCGGTACATGCCATAGAAATGGGTGAAAAAGTGACAGAGGTATTTGAGCGTGCAATCAAGGTTTTGGCACGCAGGGATGATGTATCAGATACCAGGTATAGATAGTATCTGTTTTGGATTAGAATTAGAGCTTTCATTGATAAATCATAAATTCGTTGACTGATAGCTAAACAAAAATCACTAATTACTTGAAATGATTTTGAGATATATCTTTCTCTGGTCTTGTTTGCTTAATGTGCAGGTCTGATGGTGAGCAGTGTTGGCAGGTCAATATAGATGAGATGGAATATTTCTTCACCAGTCTTATTGAGTACCTTCAAATAGATAAAGCATATAATATCTTCATTCTTAACCCCAAGCGTGACTCTAATCGACACACCTATGGCTATCGGTATTATTTCAATGTAGATTTTATGTTATCTTTGTACAATCATGATGGGAAAATGGATCACTTCTGATATTTTTCTTGACAGTAATGATTATTTCTGTTTTTAAAACTTATATAGAAAATGACTACAGTTGTCAATCTAATGTTCTAAGGAAAAAACTTTGTTGCTTATGCAGGAGAGGTTTGTCTGAAACAGAAATAAACTCCATCAAGGAGGTATAGTTATTTGTCAATTTCTTTAATGCTTCAGAAATTATTTATTTCGTCCAGTAATTAATTTACATCAGAAATTGATTGTTTTCGTGTATTTTGTGATGGAAACAATTATTATTCATGTGTATCCTGATGTGCTTTATTTAAATCCTTTGCTTGCCAAATGAATATTCAATACTCTTTCCCCCGATCTCCCTTAGAAAAAACGGATGCTTTGAAGCTGCAGTCTGGGTAGAGGTGGGACAAATAGTTTTATTTTTTATTCTTCTACTTATTTCTTACAGGTCTTGTACTACATAACTTACTGTTGACTGGCATTTTCAGATTGTAAATCTAGTCTGTAGAGTGGATCTAGTTTTGAAATATCAGGACTTCTTGCTGGGAACGCGCTTTAGTAACTTTCTGTAAAATGATGCTTTTGAATGTTAGAAGTTTTATCTTTTAGATTCAGCATCATTGGGTTTCAAATATTTGGAATGTCAATAAACAGAGACGATGACATAGCAGTTGGGGCATTATATTCTAGAGATTGTAACCCTCTACCTTGTACATACCATATCAATTTGATGTAAGAGATTATATTCTGTTTGAATTAAATCATCAGAGGTTATAGTCTGGTAAATTAGATATAATGGAAATTAAATTTCAAGTCGACTTATCATTGCATTTTTTTGTTGGTAAATGGCCCTTTGTTATTGAAGTGGGCTTACCTTTCGCTAGGATGCTGCGCCTGAAGGGTATTTATTCTGTCAAAATCACCTTGGACTTGCAGCTGGTCTAGTCTGTTTCATATACAATACCTAGGACAAACTGCCTAGGTTTAGTTATCCATGAGATATGATATGATAGGATGTATTGGCTGGATTAACTTGAAGCATGTTGTTCAGGGAGATTAATCTCCTGTCCCAACAATGATAGCACTTTTGATTTACCACTTGATGACAAGCTGTTTGACAACTGAGTGTTACTGTTGTGAATCTAACCATCTTTATTAGGCACTAGAATCTATGTAGATGAGCAATTTTGTATGTAAGCTCATGATTTTGTAATAATGTTCCAGTCTTTGTTAGTTTTTTAAAACCCAGCAAAACTATTTAACGCGCCAATAGAATTTTATAACCAGATTTTAATTTTAGCAGAAAACTCAAATATGAATTCATTCACAGAAAATACTGCTGAGTTTCTAACAGATCTACACAGCGGAAACAGAAATCAAGCACATTAAATGTTTACACAGCATTTTATCCTGGAAACCCAACTTGGGAAAACCAGCATTTGTGTTTTGTTTTATTTCGGCTTGCAGAGGAAAATCAAAAGTTTTATTACAGCAACAGACCCTGTCCCAGCACCTAGAAATTTGAGCTAGACAGATTTATCTAGATCTGTGCCTAGATCTGCATGCCAAATTGCTGCCTCAATCTGTGTGCCAACAATGCCTAGATCTGCATGCAGACAGTGACTTGATCCACATGCTGCTGTATGCTCCTTGATATCTGTGTACAGATCCCTGTGCAGCCCTCTCACACGTGTGACCTGTCTTGGTTTGCATGTCTGGCTGCCTAGATCTGCATGCTGCCTTTTTTCTCTCCTTTTCCTCTTGCTGCTCCTAGGCTTGTGTGCCAACTACCTTGAAGTGCGTGTTGCATTTGGAATAGTTGCCATGACCTCTCCAAACAATTACTTTTATAGTTTTTCCCAATCTCGTAATCCATGAAATCAACCTCATAATTAACGAAATCATCCTTGTGATTCACGACGTTGTAATTCATGATGAGATCTATGAGATTAAATCTCATCAACTCCTTAGATCTGATGGCCGCGATTTAATCATAAAGTCACCTAAAGGTACTTTATAATAAATCATTACTTTAGTCAACATTAATTAATTAAATTAATTAATGTGCTTTTACATAGGAAAAATAAAAAGTGTAATGTCTCCTATGTATTAATTGCCCAAGGGATGAAGTAGCCTATAAATCCTTGTAGGCTATAGTCTTTGATGAAGTGGAAAACTCCAATTACCCAATTTTTGGGCAGCATGGGGTAAGTTTTGGGGCAGCTGGGGCAAAAAAAGCCCAAAGTTGGGGTTGCCATGAAACCCCTCTCAATTAATTAAGGAGGGAAAACCTCCACAAGAAAATCTATAAATACAAGGGAGTTAGAATCATTTGGATCATCAGTGGATTGGATTAATTTGTCTCTGTTTCTTTGAGGCTGAGGCTCTGAGGGTTTTAAAACCCCTCTCTCTTCCTTGACTAGTTGCGGTGGAGGTGATCCCACCCTATATAGTCACCCATTCTCTTGTTTTGGCACAGGTTATTCTCTTTTGTAGCAGTTCGGGTCTGGTCCAGTAGGAAGGAAAAATTTCTTGTGATCTGTTTGGAAGCGAAGGTCTCCCTGCGGACATCTTATTACTGTAGATGCCCTATTTTTAGAAAGCATCAAATCACTATTTTGTTACATCGACATTGTTCTGTTACAACATTTCATTGGAGCAAAATATTCGGTTATGTTGTAGCCGCTGCAACAACCCTCCAAAATTCTCGACCTTTCAAAATTTTGTAGCCCCTACATCCCAAATTTCAGAGACTTGAAGATCATCTCGCTTAAGTCGCAGGTCGCATCAAGTGACTATCCCTGAGCCTAAGAATATGCGACCTCGCAACTTTTCAATTTTGTCTAAGTCAAGTCGCAAATTGAAATTTGTGACCTTTCACCCATGTCGCGACCTAGCGACTTGGAAACCTCGCACAAGTCGTGAAGTTGTGGAGGTCGCATACCTCACTGATTTTCAAAATCCGCGACCATGCGACCTCAGAAGGGTTGCAAGGTCGCAAAGGGACAAAACCGCGACTTGCGACCCTTGCGACCTCATTTATTGCCCGCATGTGCGACCTTTTTATATATAGTCGCTCGAACCATTTAGTCATTCGTTCAGTTCGATGGAGCATTCAAGAGCTTGGGCAACTCAATAGGCACCTAACTTCCTCTAGGTAGGTGACGTTTCCTCTCCCAGTCATCATTTTATTTCGCCATGTGTTCCCATTCTGTCACCAGACCTTCCATCGTCCCTCAAAGGAGTGTTTTATTCACTTCAGTTAACTCTCCAAGCCTCATACTGTTCCTAAAAAGCCCCAGTTGAGTATTTGGCTATTGCACCTCCTCTGCCTTAATAACAAGTCCATTTCTCACCCATATTTCCTCTCTTACCCCTATCCTGAATCCTTTTGGCCCAGAGAAGCCCCTAGCCCAAGAATTTAGCTTCGGTCCTCTCGCCAAGCAGCCCTGGCATGAAGGTCACACGAACAAAAGCCGTGATAAGCAAATTGTTGCGACCTGCGACCTTGCGAATTGTGCGACTCATGCGACTACGACCTCATCATCCTTGCGACTCCAGCGACCTCTACGACCTAGCTTCTAAGTCGCAGATTTTATCACTTTCATCCTTGCGACCTTTCCCTGTTGAGCAACCCTGTGACTTGTCCTAGACAGAAATCCTCGCTAGACTCCGCTAAGCATTTAGAAGCCTTAATTGGTTATTTTGTTTCCAATCTTCATATTATTCATGCCATCTATCTTATTGTGGGATTGTCTGTTTGACATGCCAAGAGACGTAGACCTCAATTGCATTTCAATTTCCTCCTTTTCGGGCGAGATGGCATTGCGAGTGATCAAGAATCCCCAAAAGAGCCCTGAAGGCAGCACACAAGAGAGTTATCAGATCTTGTCACCGCCTCCCATATGCGGAGACACTGCGTGCAATTTTAACAAAAGCACCAAGTGGTCTTGGTATGATATTTTCGCAGAGTTCGCCAAACCAGACATCCCGGAGAACCATGAGGACTTCCAGGTATACATTAATGTCAAGAGGTCCAGACTCCAAGTAGCTGCACATCCTCCTATCTTTCTGTTTGCAGAGACCATTGACTGGATTTTACAAAACACAGACACTAAGAGATGGGAAATAAGGAATCACACGGAGGAGTCTTTTGCAGCTATCTATTCATCAGATATCATGGCTTATTACAGGTTGCTTGACAAGTAAGAATCATTCAATTCTCGGTGGTTGGCAGATTTCAGTATTCCAATCCACGACATCCTCAAGGGTTGGTGGCATGATCCTTCCATGTTCCGGGCAAAGAAAGATCAGCTATACAAGATGGAAGGCCTGAGGAAAGTTTATCAACTCATTGCAGCCATGTTGAACTGACCGTACGACAGGGATGACATTAACACCTTCCACGAGACATGGGTTCCTATGATGCATATCGTCGCCACCAAAGGGACAATTTTCAATTGGGCCAATATCTTAGTCGCTGCATTGAGGACTAACATAATTGCGACAAAGATTCCTGAGGCAGACCAACCATCGAAGTTTTACATGGCCTCATACTTGGTGGATGCAGTGTGTGCTAGATGTTAGTTTGATCATTGGAGTTATAACTGGAATGTGGAAGTAGAGGATCTAGTCAATGTTATCAGAACCGAACCGGTTCTGAAAAACCGGTCGGTCCGACCGGTTTGGAGGTAAAACCGGTCCGAACCGGCCCTCTGAACCGGAAATGACCGGTTCCGTACCGGTCCGGTTTAGAGACTGGTTCCACCGGTTCACAAGCCTGGGCACTAAAATTTTTTTTTTTTTTTTCTTAATTTTTTTTAAATTTTTAAATTTTTTTTTCTAAATTATTATTTTTACTAGTTAATAACGCTACCCTAGCCCCCCCTAAAGCTACTTAAACACCCCCACCCCCTCTGTTTCCCTCACACTATTCATGGTAATGTTTAAGAATAAAGTAAAAGTGACATTCTCCTTAATCTTCATTTTCATCCTTTTACTTCAATTTTTAACATTACCATGAAATGACTCAGGATGTTTGAGAGTGGTTCCGACCTCATTGGATTTCATATGGAGAAAGTAGAATTTTAGATCTCATTCAAAATCCAATAGACTTATCAGTTTTTCAGTATTTCAGGATTGGGTGATTGTAATGTTTCCATCGGATTTTGTCATGTATTAGGGTATGGAACTCGTATTTAATCAAGAGCACCAATCCCTCTATGTACCTTGATGTTAGTGACATTGGTTGTCAAACTCCTCTATCATGACCCTACTAAAAATGTACCCATCACTCAAACAAAACCTTGACTATCGAAGATGATAGATAAATCTATGTTTAAATCAATGAATTAAGTATGAATTTGTGTAAAAAATATCTAATTTTTAATATATATATATATATATCTATATATATATATATATATATATTTTTTTTTTTTTTAATAAAATAATATATAACGTATCGTATCCCAGAAGTATCCTGTTCCGGGGTCACCGTACCTGTATCCGATTATTCGAATCCCCGTATCCCGGTATCAGGGGACTTAGGGATTCTGATGATGATTGATGATTTGATCATATGTAGCTTGTAGTATTGTAGGCTATAGTATAATACTATGATCTAACATGTTATTTTGGACTATAAAGGCCTTTTAGAGCCTGTTTCTTGATGTTTGTTACATTTTTTGTTCAACGATGTTTTGCACTAAGTGCTATTTTGGCTATCTACACCTATATAATGAAAACTTTTGCATATTTGTGCTTAAATGGTTTGTATTAATATGGATGTACCTGAATATATCTGGTTTTTCTTTAAAATATGAATAGTTTATGTGTTTTTGGTAAACCGTTTTTTTTTTCTGGTTTTTTTCCGGTTCCGGTCTGGTTCCGACCGGTTCCCGGTCCACAAGGTTTTCCGGTTCGATAACCGGTTCGGTTCCAATAACATTGGATCCAGTACACCGACACAGTAAGGTCTTCTGGAATCCGGTTTATAAGAATGCACATGAGTCTATCTCCGAGTCATTCATCACCTCGTTATATCGACTGCTTATTGGGGAAGATCCTCCATGCATGTTAAAAAGGGCCATGGAGACTCTCATTAAGGTGGCGCATTGGTTCCCTATGCGAGAGGGCACACTTATCAGAGTCTTTGGTTCCTATAAATTTCCTCATGCACTTCCTAGGTTTGTCACAAACAAGTTAATGTTGCAGGAAGTGTGTTACCAAATGACAACCGGTTTTTCAAAGACACTGAATAAAGGCAAGAAGAAACCTTGGCCCGTTCTCCCTCTCACTATTGGAGCATACACAATGGAAAACTTTGAAGAAGTTGAAGCAGAAGCTGAAGAGATGAAGGGGTTCCATTTTGTGTCGCTGAACTACTGAACTTTTGACCCTGATAGAGTGGTAGCATCCCATTACAAGAAGGCCAATATCAATTGGTCATATTAGCACACCAGGTAGCCTCACGAAGACAAGGTTAAGAACTGGCATAATGCAAACTGGAAGCTCAGCCCAAGTGAGCAACTAGAGGATGAGGACGAGCAAGACAGACACTCTCAAGAAAATGTAAGCTTACAGGAAAGATCGACTTCACCAAAGAGAAAGAAGCAGCAAGAAAATGCATCAGGGAAGCAAAAGAAGCAAAAGGGAAAAGAATTAGAAGAATCCCCAAGCAACCAACGTGAAGGGGAAGACGACAAAACATTGGAACAAAGAAATGCGACCTTGGCTAGGCAGAAACAAGAGCTCAAAAGGAAAAGAG
Source organism: Pinus albicaulis (assembly GCA_034641835.2). NCBI lineage: Eukaryota > Viridiplantae > Streptophyta > Pinopsida > Pinales > Pinaceae > Pinus > Pinus albicaulis. The sequence continues at coordinate 822,607,799 of CM076579.1, read as the reverse complement.
AAGAAGAGCTTAAAAGGTCGCAGAAATCGGGAGACAAGCAGCCCGAGAACCAACCCAAGAAGAAACAAGAAGAAGAAGATGAGAGAAGAAAGAAGCAACTAGAGGAGGAACAGCAAAAGAAACAGGAGGAGGAACAATAGAAGAAACAAGAGGAGCAACGGAAGGTCGAGCAAGAAGAAAAGAAGAGACAATAACATAAAGCATAGGAGGAATGTAGAAATGAAGAGGAAATCAAGAAGAGGAAGAGTGGGAAACGAGAAGATTAGAAGAGGAAAAAAGGAAAAAGGAAGAGGAAGAAAAGAGGAAGAAAAGAGGAAACAAGGGGAGGCTAGTAAAGAAGCTCAGGAGGCCTTGAGGACATATTTACCCCCATCATTGGAGGACATATTCCTCTTAGAGAGTTAGGCATTCCAGACGAGGCAGAAGAAGAAGTGCTAGACTTGACCAGGCTCACCTTTGATTAAGTTAGCAGCAAGATCATGCAGGAAAGGAGGAAATGTTACGTTAGGAACCCAACAGAGCCTTTGTTCGTGACTACTGAAAAGGAAATCGTCCTAGACACTACGGTGAATCATGAAATGATTGCTTCGGTAGGAATTGCTTTTGTGACTGCAACTGAGTTAAATGTTGGCAGAATGAGCAAGCAGATTGCAGAACTTGAAGGTAAGCTATATGCGTCTGAATAAAGAGTTGCCAAGGCAAAAGGAGAAAAGAGGAAATTAGAAGAAGAGAACATAGCGCTTCGCCTAGCTCATTCAAGCATAAAGGAATTACAGGCCTCAATCAAGGAAGAAGCCAAAAACCTGGGAGGAGCCATGGCAATGGTTTATGAAGATATGATGAAGCTGCATCATACAGTTGCCTCTATTATGGCTGAAAGAGGCTGCCACAACACTGGACAACATCCATGAATGGACCAATAAGTATCCAGAGGCACGGACAACTCTTCCAAAGAAAGATTGGATTACTACCCAGAACGATAAAGTGCAATTGCGCATTAGGATCCAATCACGAGATAAGCTGGCTAAGGATGTGGAACTTCAAAGATTTAGCGCATTTGAGGGTCCCTCGGGGTAACGACAGGCAACCACATCCTGCCAGTGAGGGGTCTAGGTCAGGAACCAAGAGTGAATCAGAAGGTAACACTAACAAATCATGTTTCCCCATTGCAAAGGGATAACCGGGTACAACCATTAGCCTAGATGGCGCAGTCCCCTCTAGGCATCCAAGGTCCCCTTCACGCCATGCCCCGTCACCTTGAGAAACACCTCTCGAAGTTTGACACTGAAAATGGAACCATGTCCGAAGATCATATTAGTAATTTTTACTTGGCCTTGCAAATGATGAGAGTGCAATACGATGACGGAGCTTATAGGTTATTTCCCCACACCTTGGAGAACAAGGCCGCGACTTGGTATCATTCCCTACCAGTGGCCTCCACACGAACATGGGATGAATTCCAGAGAATGTTTCTTGAGATTTTCTCAGAAGACAAGACACCTTTCATGCTCCTCACTGAGTTGAGCACATTGAAGTGCCATGAGAAGGAGAGGGTTAAATATTTTAATTAGTGATTTGCCACCATTTTGAATAAGTTCCTGCCAAAAGTGGCTCTTGACGATTCTATTACTGTAGATTATTATACCAGGGCCCCTCCACGCGATATCACAGTGTTTGTCAAGCGTGAGGCTAAGGCCGCCCTAGTGGAGAACTTTGCGGAAGCTCTCGTTGTGGAAAAGGATATGCTGTCTATAAGAGTTCTTGACCACGTGTTGGACAAGGTACCTCTAGATTGAAGTTTTTCTTAAAGAATCCACATTTTGAGGAGTGAAGTGCACAGTTATGTTAGAGTCTTAGGGGCTTTGGGGCAGGTCAAAGTCCCTTAATTTGTAAAAGGATGAGAATATTTTGTATACGTTGAGCTCAGACCATGTTTTTCGGACCATGGTATTGTAAAAGAGAAGACTCTATAAGGAGTCTAAGGATATCTATTGAAGTCAGTCCATAACTAATGAATTGAATGATAGAGTGCATTTTGATGTAAGGTTGTATTGAGTCTGTTTTCTATGTTTTGTGTGAAAGGGAAGGCTCTTGCAGCTGAGTGCGTAGACTCCTGCAATTGAGTGTGCTAGGCAGAAAGTGTTGTATTGAGAAGATCTGAAGTAATAAAATAAGACTTGAAGACAGATTTGTGTCCTTTACTTATGTGTTTGATTTATATGTTCTTTTTGATGTTAGCTGTGCCAAGTTAGGGTTTGTATTTATATTTGCATTGCGAAGTCTGGGTTATGATTTCTTATGTTGATTACTGCACGTTGAAGTATAATCACGCAGTTTGAAAGCTAGTTAACTAGAAGTATTGAACAACGACTATGTAGTTAGCATATTTGTTCTACGAAGCTCCTATAAGTGTTAAAGAGAAGATAAGCCCTAAAGCGACTCTCCATAGTCCCTAATATTGCCTCGGGTGAGACTTCGGTTTGCGCAGCAGATCGTTGCCAAAAGGGCCGATAATAGTGGGTTTTGTTGGTTCGTGCAGCCATACCTGAACCTGGGTCTAGGCCTCATTAAGCCAACAAATGGTTCCGTTGTCGAGACCAGGATCTGATTGAGGGATATGTGAATGTGGTATCCGTTTAGAAAATAGATTTAAGACTGGGTAGATCTAAAAGAGCGTGAATTTGCAACGCAGGAAAACAAAAATCTGCGCCCCTTGTAGTTGCAACAATATATTTTCACAGATCAGCATGAGATATTTTTCTCGTTGTTCGCTAAAGAATTGCAGGAGTGGTTATCAAGGCTAGCTGAGAAAAAGACTTGTCTCAAGGACGATAACCCTACCGCGTGGACTCCAGAGCTAATCAAGCAATTGAAGGGGAATGATAACAATATCTCAAGGGCTGTCGATTTTTGGATCGATAGTAATCTTGGAGGCTTTATTACTGAGTTTGCTATCGATACATCTGTGTCCTACAGTGAAGCCGAGCACAAATTTTTCAAAGTCCTGCGAGGTAAGTACTTGAATTCATTGAAGCTCTGGATTAAGATGCTATTGTGTGAAAAGGGTGTGCTGCGATTGCAATTTGATTGATGTTCGGAGGAAGAAAAACTGGAACTACGCGACGCGGTAAGAGATTTAGGTAGATCGTGATAATTACATTGAGATTGAGTATAGTCCATTGTTTGGGTTTGAAAGTGAAGAAGGAGAAAGCAACCCTGCGACCCCTAGAAGTGCGTCGATAGAATTTGGAGATCATCAGGGCACTGTTGGGATTCCCCAACCCTCCGCTCCCATCACAACCCGCCCCCATATTGTTCCTCCACCTTCACCTCCACCTCCCCCGTTTAACATGGGTTAGACAACGAAGATGCTTGTGTTTAAAGGCCTGGGATCAGATGATCCCAGACAATTATGGTTTATTGCAGATGCAGTGTGGAGATCGGTAATAATCAATGATGAGAATGTGAAGAAGCACAGTTGGTCATAGCGTTGCAGGACAGAGCCTTGTCTTGATATATGAAGTACCTTGCGATGAACCAGAATGCCACGTTGGAGCAGACAAAGCTTGCGGTGAATGATGAATATAGGACGCTGAAATCATAGTCATAGTGTATTACGGGGATCAAAGAGATCAAGCAATTGGTCACTGAAACTACGTGGGAAGTAGATCAAAGATTCAAGACATTGCTAAGTCAAGTCAGCTTCGATATCCGTGATGAGCAACACAAGGAGTGGTTTATAGCTGCGTGATTGCCACATCTTAGATTTCCATTGTCGCAGCAGAAGATCGCAACCTAATCAAAAGCATTGGAGATTGCGATGAAACTAGAAGCTTCGTCGGCAGCATATACCAACATAGGGGTTCCACAGATCCAGACCTAGTTGCGAGCTTACATATGGAATTCCAAGATTTGAAGAAGGGAAAAGATGTTCGGTTTGACATGCGTTTAGAAGTTTGGTTCATAAAGTGCAAAGCAGAGGGCCACTACAAGGATTAGTGTCCTGTTTTTAAAGAATACTTGGGCACTGGGATGCTAAGTCCAATGATGCCTGAGCCAAGTGCTTGACCAAATATGGGACCAAATGTCTGGTGTAGCCTATGCCAAGTTGTAGTCCAACACCCCATAGACTACTGTCATTTGCTGCAAAAGTATATCTAGTCACCGAAGCAATTGTTCTGTAAATTCTGTAGTTTGGTGGGAAATGATGAAAGGACTTGTCGAAGTTATGATCTAACGATGCAGCGGAGTCTTGGGGCGTACAAAAAGCAAGTCGAAGGACGCGAAGATCTCGGATGAGTTGATGAGCAAATGATCTTCGAGTCTCTCCAATTTATATCCATCAGTGAGGGTGTGTGACACATCTATTGGGTTTGCAAGCCTACATTACAAATCTGGCCGACCTTGCACATGTGTGGAAAATAAAATCAAAATATATGTTCTGCTGATCCAAACAAGATGATCGTTAGATCAATCTTGCCCCTCTCCGAAAGAGGAATCCAACAAAAATATAATCATCATCATATGAGTAGTGCAACATGGAGTTTGGACCTAGTTGCCCAAAAATAACGCTCCCTCTCAACTTGGGAGAACTCCATTTGTCCACCAGTGCCATCCAGTGATCAGTGCCATCGTGTACTATCATATATCATCTTGCACACCTGCATCATCCTGCCGTAGCTTGCTTTGGTGGCTCTTCTTCGCAAATAGAACAAGGAGGGTGAGTTACAAAGACATCACGCTCTGTTGACCCGAAGCCAACTTAGAGGTTAAAACCTCTCTCGAACTCAAAAGAGTCTCGTACTAACCCGAAGTCAGTTTAGAGGTAAGAACCTCATCAGACTTGATCCCAGATCAAGGTGTTGGACACGTGCCATCCTAGACATAGAGAGTATGACAATCTCTGATGCATCCGTTGGTCTTGCTATTGGTCTCTACCCACATTTCCCACCTCATTGGCCAAATGAGAGGTACTTCCCATGAGTCCGAAACTCCATGGGTAGGATCCGTGCGGGGCATAGATCAAAGAGAGGTGAACCAACTCAATATCATAACGGTGGGGCAGAAGCACAACAAGGTTCGGCAAGCCTAGCCCTGTGTGTTATTATAGCTCCAAGAAGCTATCCCCAAGCCCCCTGGAGCTCCTAGAGCTCATTGTCCAACTCAAGCAAGACTCTCAAAATAGGGTTTGTCCACGATTCCAAGCTTCTCACGGAAGGTTCAGAATTTGACCTTCTCTAGGGGCTTCGTGAGAATATCCGCGACTTGCTCATCAGTTCTCATATGATCGAGCCTTATGACGCCTCGCTGTACCATGTCCCAGACAAAGTGGTACCTAATATCAATATGCTTGGATCGATCGTGGAACACGAGATTCTTAGAAAGACGAATCCCACTCTGGTTATGACAAAGGATAATGGTGGTATCTAGCACATGTCCAAATAGCTCAATGAAGAGCTTTCTCAACCATACAGTTTCACAACAGGCCATACTTGCCGTAATGTATTCGGCCTCAGCGGTGCTCAAAGCCACCGACTTCTGCTTCCTGCTCATCCAAGATATCGAAGCAGACCCCAAGGTGAAGCAACATCCAGATGTGCTCTTGCGATCCACCACACTGCCAACCCAATTGACATCAGTATATCCATAGAGTCTCAAATTCCCGGCAGCGTATCTCAGCCCATGGTTGATTATGCCTCGAAGATATCTCAATAGATTCTTGGCACCAATCCAGTGAATGTGATGAGGCTCAACCCTATGTTGACTCAAAGTGTTGACTGCAAAACATACGTTCGGATGAGAGTTCACTAAGAACATCAGGGCCCCCACGAGTTCTCAACATCGTTTCCACAACTTCTTAAAGTTGAATTCCATCGGTGTCGACATAGACTTACAATCCACCATACCAAATATCTCCAGCAGCTTCACGACATATTTTCCTTAAGAAATGAAAATCTCGCCTGGCCTTTGCCAGACCTCCAAGCCTAAGAAGTAATGCATCAACCCTAGGTCTTTCATTTCAAACTCGGAAGCTAGCTCCCTCTTACATTGATGAATGAGAGGGTTGACCCTTGTTAGGAAGAGATTGTCCACATAGAGAACCAGAATGAGAGGCCTTTCTATATCAACCTTAAAATAATGGTTTGGATCAACATTACTTCGAGTGAAGCCCAACTTCATCAAGTCGCTATCTATCCTCTCATACCAAGCCTCGGGGGCTTGCTTCAACCCATAGAGGGATTTATTCAACCTGCATACATAGGTGTCTCTATCTTGGACTTCGAACCCCAGTGGTTGCTCTACATAAACCTCTTCTTCTATTGAACCAATGCAAAAAAGCAAACTTCACATCCATTGGATGGAGACTCCATCCTTGCGTTGCAGCAAGGGCAATGATAGATCGGATGGTGGTATAGCGGGCGACAGGTGCAAATATATCATCATAATCTATGCCTTCTTTTTAAGAGAAGCCTTGGGCAACAAATCTTGCTTTGTACTTTTTAGCACTTCCATAGGCTCCATGCTTGATTTTGAAGAGCCATTTCGAGGTGACAACAGATTTGTCCTCCGGTCTAGGGACCACTTCCCAGACATCATTCTTCATGATGGACTCATATTCTTCGTACATAGCATCCTTCCAAACTTGATGCTTTACGGCTTCCTCAAAAGATCCAGGCACAAATTGTAAAGATATAAGGCGATATTTGTGGCTAGAGGATTCTCCCAGAAGGAGGGAGAGGACTATGATGAGATCTTTGCACTGGTTGCCCAATATACCACCATCCTATCTATCGTTGCTCTTGCTGCTATCTAGGGATGGACACTTCCCCAGATGGATGTGAAGACTGCATTTCTTCATGGCATTCTCAAGGAAGAGGTATTCTTGGAGCAATATAGGGTTTTGAGGAGCATGACAGGAAGACTCATGTGTACAGGTTGAAGAAAGCGCTTTATGGATTGAAGTAAGTCCCTAGGGCTTAGTATGCCCTCATTGATAGCTACATAACGAAGCTTGGATTCACGAGAAGCAATGCTAATCCAAATCTCTACTTCAAAGTCGTGCAAGGTATGCTCCTGATTTTGGTATTATATGTTGATGATTTATTCTTGACAGGTGCAGAGCCTCTTATTCTCCAGTGTAAGATTTTCCTTTTTTAAGGGAAATAATATGTCAACCTGTTGGAGAGATTTGAAATGGCGGAATGCAAGTCTATGGCCACACCGATGGAGATGAATTTTATGAAGCTATGTTGTGAAGCTGCAAGAACTGATGTAGCAAATTCTTCTGACTACCACCAACTGATTGGGGCACTGATGGTCTTGGTGAACACTAAATCGGACATATGTTTCGTTGTCAACACTACTCTAAGTCTATTTATGGTGGAGCCACTACATGCACAATGGGTTGCTGCTAAGATACTTGCATGGGACTGTCAATCTTGGGTTGAGATACACTGTCGAAGATGTAAGACATCATGGATACACTGATGCTGATTGGGCCGGAAATGTTGTGAATAGGAAGAGCACATCAGGGTGTTGTTTTAGCCAGGGTTCTGCCATGATATCTTAGATGAGCAGGAAGTAGAAGTCTGTTACCCGTAGTATGGCTGAAGTGTTGTGGAGTGTAAAAACTCTGGTAAACTTGAATAAGTATATATTATTATTGATAAAAGATGAAAGATGATTACAATGGGGAATCACCAAGGCTTTAAATATAGCCTCATGGTGTCCCTTGGTGAAGAGGCATGATCTTTGATCATGCCCTTTCACTTAATAAAACCTAATATAACTATATCTAACTAATAATTAATAAAATATACATAACATTGCCCCTCTCTTAAAGATGCTTTGTCCTCAAAGCATACGTAATAATGGACAATGTTGACGAATGCCTGGGTTTCTCGAGTGGCGAGCTCTTGCTTCCCACATTTTAAAAAGATCGTGGAGCATCTCCTCGAGTTCACTATTTTGTTGATGTGGATAGTGAAAAGATCTGATATCGACAGGGTCGGATCCTATCTTGACTTCTATTGGATGTTTGATTTTCCTATCTGGAGGCACTTTTATGGGTGGATCCTGCAATAATTTTTCGTGTGTCTGAACTAGTCCTTGTTCTTCTGGTGACTCTTCGTGGCTCCCTTTTGAAGATAAAATTTCTAACTGATGACATTGTACTGTAGATGTTGGCGCTCTTGTTTGAATCATCTTCGTCATCAGAGAGGAAGATACGACTTGATCTTTTGGGGCTTGGAATCCATACAACCTGTGTTTCTGCCCTTTCCACTTAAAACTTATAAACTGCTTCTGATGGTTGGCAGAATAAGTACCTAAAGTTTGTAGCCATTGAATTCCTAAGACCACATATACTCCTCGTAATGGAACGGTGTAGAATGGAGATTCTAAATGAAAGTTTTTTATCTGTAGTTTGACCTTATGGCATTTCCCTACTTTCTCAATCTTCTTACCATCGGCCACCATTACCTTCATATTAGGCATGGGGAAGGTAAATATGTTAAGTTTTTTTGCCATGGTTGAATCTAGAAAATTGTGGGTACTGCCAGTGTCGACGAGAACCATTACGTTGTTGTTCTTGATATGTCCTCTTAACCTTAGGGTTTGAGGTTGTGATATGCCTGTCATAGCTGATAATGACACTTGCGGAATAGTTTCCCCATTCACTTCTGGAGAGAACTCTAAGTTGTCTTCTAATCATTCTATATATGAATCATTATTGTTAGCGTCATTAGTTGCTTCACAACTGTATAGATTTTTCGCTTTTCCATTAGCACATCTGTGCTTAGGGTCCCAGTTTTCACCCAACGCTTGCACTTGCCCTCTCTCATTCTTTGTTTTTCCACACTAGATTTTTCTTCTTCACGAAGATGGAGTGGGACATATTTTGTGTCATTATATTTTCAGATTGAGGAAATCTTTGTCTCGAATATACTTTTTTTGGTTTTGATAATCTTTCAAATTTCTTTTCAGCAGCTTTTGCTTTTTGCCTTGCTACTTCTACTGATGTAACTTCATGAAGTTCGAGCTCTTCTTGTATATGGATTTTAAGTCCTGAGATGTAAGACTGGATTAGACGAGATTCTGACAATCTCGGTACTCGTGTTGCCAAGGTCTCCCATTCTCTAGTGTACTCATCCACATCTCCTTTTTGGCGTAATTTGATAAACGTTGAAAAAAACTTTTCTTCTTTTATGCCTTGAAACCTTTTGAAGAATGCATCCTTAAATTTCCTCCAACTGATAGCGAGCGTTGTTTTTTTCCACCACATATACCAATTATATGCTTCTCCTTCCATTTTCATAGAAGCATGCTTAATTTTTTCGTCATCACTAGTAATGTCATAAATCTCAAAATATTCTTCTGCTTTATTAAGCCATGCAACGCTATTTTTTTCATTACCATCAAACTTGGGTAGTTCGATTTTGGCTTTTCGCTGACATGCTAATGGTGGAACAAGAAGGGGATATTGATTAGCAAATGCATTCCAAAGTTGCTTATTTTGAAAATCTGCATTACTATCTTCTTGATGATGTGGGGAATCGGTCTTTTCCTGATGCTCTTCTGAGTTACCTGAATCTGCGGAATTGTTTTGTTGATTTTGTTCCATATTAGGAAATATTGGGGATTTTGTCTGACTTAACTTATCTATCTTATCATTTAGCTTATTGAAGAGTTCTGTCATCTTGTTCATTGCTTCGTTATGCTTTTTTGTGGCCTCGTGATGATTTAGCCACATTTGTCTTTCTATTCGATTTGTCGTATCATGAACCTTTTTGATGTCGTTGGAGTGTCCTGCAACTGTACCTTCAAGATCGATTAATCTTTTTCCGAATTCTTCAGAATTATTATTGATCTGTTTCTCGAGATCCACCAATTTCTTCTGGAATTCGGCCATCGACATTGATGAAGACATTGAACGTGTATGAGGCGGGGAATATTTTTCTGCCAGTTTTTCCCTCTCTTTTTTTTTCTTTTTTTTTAATTAATTAAATTAAATTTGTTTTGAAATAATAATAATAATTTCTATTATTATATATATATATATATATATATATGGGGAAAAAGATTTTTAACCTTGAAAAGTCACGTTGTTTTTAAAAGTCACTTTGTTTTGAAAAGGCACGTTGTTTTGAAAAGGGAAAATGGGTTTTAATACCATGGGCAATTACCATGGGCCCAAAAACCACGAGCTTGTAAACCACGAGCAATTACTCTTCCTTTTTAATTTTACTTTGTCTTCACATGTACGTATTTCTTTATATATATATATATCTCTTTTTACTTTTTCTTTTTCTTTTTCTTTTGGAACTATTTTCTTTTAAATATATATATATATATATATATATATATATATATTTTTTTTATATTTTAATTTATTTCCCCCTTTGTGTTAACTTTCCTTCTCTCTTTATTTTATTAATATATATATATATTATATATTTCTTCCTTCTTTTTTTTTTAAAAACAAATGTTGTTGCCCACAAGCACTTGGTTTTTAAAAAAATCTGCAATTCTGGAATTTTCTTGTAATTCCTTAATTCTGGGTGATCACACAGATCCCGAAGAGCGATGGCTCTGATACCAATGGAGTGTAAAAACTCTGGTAAAATTTATAAGTATATATTATTATTGATAAAAGATGAAAGATGATTACAATGGGGAATCACCAAGGCTTTAAATATAGCCTCATGGTGTCCCTTGGTGAAGAGGCATGATCTTTGATCATGCCCTTTCACTTAATAAAACCTAATATAACTATATCTAAGTAATAATTAATAAAATATACATAACATGTTGCCCTTAGAATGGCCGAAGTTGAGTACATTGCTACTAGCATGGCTAGCTGTGAGGCAGTATGGTCGAGGAATCCCTTTGGAGAGATGTTTGAGCAGGTACTAGATACGACATGTTTTGTCGTCAACTAAGTTTATTTATGGTGGAGCCACTACATGCACATTGGGTTGCTGCTAAGCATGTGCTAAGATACTTGCATGGGACTGTCAATCTTGGGTTGAGATTCACTGCCGAAGACATAAGACTTCATGGATACAATGATGCTAATTGGGCTGGAAATGTTGTGAATAAGAAGAGCACATTAGGGTGTTATTTAAGCTTAGGGTCTGCCATGATATCTTGGACGAGAAGGAAGTAGAAGTCTGTTGCCCTTAGTATGACCAAAGCTGAGTACATTGTTGTTAGCATGGCTCGCTGTGAGGTAGTATGGTTGAGGAAGCTCTTTGAAGTGCTGTTTCATGTAATATCCCTATTTTCAACATTCTATAAATGGGGAATAAATATAAAGGTTAGGTGGACCTAAGAAATAAATTATGTATTTATATATTAATTGGGGGAATTAATATATAAATTTGGAAATTATATTATTGTATAAAGACAAAGTAAATTGAGACCATGAATTCAAATCCATGAGGATGGATTAGATTCCCAAGACTTTCTCAAAATTCTCTAGAAATCCTTGGAGAAAATAAATAAATAAATTAAATTTTATTAGATGGGAGAAAAAGATTTAATAAAATCCTCTGTAAAGTGGAAAGTTACTGAGAAGAGGTAAGATTAAAACAAGGCTGAGGAAAAGCTAGTTTTAAAAGAAGCTTTTGTGGAAAAAATGAAAGCAAAGCCTAGGCTAAGGGAAACAACATCCAAAAATCACTGGACGCAGTTATGGAAACAAGCTGAGGGAAAGCAAGTTTAAATAAGCTATTCCTAGTGTGACAAAGGGGTTGTCTACAACAAGGAAGAATTTGTCTCTGCTCAGGGGAGAGCGGTGGAATAAGCTCAAGGTTGGGAGGAAAATAGTCTTTATACAATGGTATGTACATTGTGGAAAAAATTCTGTTTTAGCATATTGTTATTAGAGATATTAAATCCGTAGTTGGATGCAGAAAATTAGTGTTTTATAAATTCTGGATAAAATTTATGTAAATTAAATTATAGATTTTATGGGTATTGTACAGTGTCTTGGTTCAAAATTTTTAATTGTCATATGTATTTGACATTGCCCTAACTATAATGGAATATAGTTAAGTCAACTGTACTGTTACGTAGACTTGTTAGAAGTTGGGGACAAACAAACATAAAATCTAAACCCTTCATCAGGATCTAGAGTTAAACTGAAGGATTTCAATATATGGACAATAAGTATTGATATATTTTCTCTATGCTTATATCATTCAATAAAATTCTTAACAGAATTAATTCTAGACAGGTAGCATGAAATTAGATCCATATTAGAATTAACTACCATGCTGATGTCATTCATTAACATCAGTAGCGGAGATATTCTATACAGATATTGTAAATTAAAAGTACATATCTAAATTTATTCTATGATGATATATATATCTCAGATAAGAATGAAAAATAGAATTTAAGCTATGCTGCATAATGGAAAATATGGCAATATTCTGAGCATGAAAAAAACTCATTCATACATGTGTTAAAATTATATAGATACAAATAAAAATCTGTATTATCTAACTTCTATATACATTGAAGTACACCCAAAATCCTCTAGTGGAATTGAGGATGAAATAGTACAAAATTTATTTTAAGTGAAACGTTACAATATGATATTTTATCTATATCAGAGTCATATAAATTATGCAGGTTTGAACAGATGGTGGAAGGGTCTCCATTGTTCTGATGACCGACCTAAAAGAGGATAATATTGACGGTAAGATATTCTGACTATTGGTCGCAAAAGAATTGTTTAATTGTAGGAAGACATTATGACAAACCTGAAAACAAACAATGAGATCAAAGTTAGAACTTCACTTTTAAAACTGTCTAACTAATTAAAGAGTATGTACAATGTGAGGGGATACCTGTAAGTAACTCTTTAATTTCGTAGAATTCCTTCCTGCACCTACAGTGAAGAGGACTGTAGGTAAAGCTAGAAAAATCAACAGAATAAATAAATAATTTAAACTGTTATAGTAGAAAGTATAACAACCCTGGAAGAAGGGAGTTACAGGTTGCATAATTGACTAACTATGTTCGAAAGCAGTACATACAACTATGAAAAGAAAACCAAAATAAATTATTAATTACAAAACATGTAAATGAAAATAAATTTGATAAGCATTATAATTATAATTAAAAGCAAAAGTGACAATTCAAACCCGAGTTTGAATAAACTGACGAAGGTGGATATACTTGTCAAGTTGAATTGCAATCTGTAGTGAATGGTTATGATAAAGTCCACTAGAGAAGTGGTATAAATAAATTATTAAATAAACATAATGAAATTCAAAATAAATTATTAATTACAAAACATGTAAATGAAAATAAATTTGATAAGCATTATAATTATAATTAAAAGCAAAAGTGACAATTCAAACCCGAGTTTGAATAAACTGACGAAGGTGGATATACTTGTCAAGTTGAATTGCAATCTGTAGTGAATGGTTATGATAAAGTCCACTAGAGAAGTGGTATAAATAAATTATTAAATAAACATAATGAAATGTATTTAATTTCAATATTCTAGAAATTAAGTAACCTAGTCAATGTGGAAATTTATAGAATTCCGGAATTTAAAGAGGGGAAAATCCAAAATTGGTTAGCTGAGCATGGTTAACTAATATTATGCAAATTCCAAGAGAGGGATAGAATAAATTGCAATTGTATAAATTTCTATCTTATGACCTTAATTATAATAAATTGAAATCTGGAAAATTCCAAACATTCTTATAATAGAAGCAACAAGATCTCTGTGTGAAAATGAGTTCACTGTGTTGTTATAATTATACAATTGAAGAAAATAAATACCTTTACCTGAGAAGGATACAACATCGTTTTCAAAGAGGATAGAGAAGTTTATAATTCATACGTTGTAAACAAGTGAAATCTGTATATTTTCAACTTGACGAAGAGAAAATATTACGTCAAATATATCCTAAATTTCTTTCGCACAGAGAATAGCCTGAGTCTATAAATGACAAAGCTGAAATTCCAATAGTGGGGACGTAGAATTAAAATTTACAAATTCTGGAATATGATTATAAGAATAACTTAATGCGAAAATTAAACCCAGGTTATTGATAATTATTATATATATATATATATATATATATATATATATATATATCAGTCTCGACAATCTAATGAGCAAACAAAAATATAGTCGGTAAGTATCAAAACGTACATGGTATTCTGGAATTTAATTCGCCCTATTACGAAAGGATTTAAAAACGCAATCCTTACTGGGTAACAGATAGACTTTATTACTGAACAACGAATTAAATAAATAACCAGAATTCAAAGTTTTCATAGATGAGGGTTAAATTTACAGAGAATATGATTTCATAGAAATTCTGGGTTTTGTGGGAATTAATACAGAGGCTTTCACTAAATTTATTATCGAAGTCTTAGCGGAAATCAAAATTTATACAAAATACTTGTAACAGAATTCGAAAGAATAAGTGAAGTTATGACCAAAAATTTGTGGAAAAATACCAAATAGAAAATGAAATAAGAAGAAAAACCCAGAAGTTATACTAAACCTTAAATATTAACGAGTTATGGAAGTCGTGGTCAGAATTAATGCGTTGAAGAGTCTATCGCATTCGAAATGAAAAAAAAAAAACTACAAGAAGGAAAATGATAAACCCTTACCTAATTTGCTCAGACAGGCCATTGGCTGTGTGTTGAGGAGAATGAACCAACGTATGGTTTCCTTACGAAATAGAAATCTGCATATAAAATAAAATCTACTAAAATCAACTTAAAACAAGGACGTGAAGAATTCTTATGAAAAAGTCTAACGATTGAGATAGAAATCAAATTGTATGGACATCATTACTTGGGCTATCGTATTTAGTCTCCCTTCCATGGTTCGAAACCTTTGGCAGAAGCCAAGGAGATCGATGATCGTAATGTCAAATTCCAGATTTGAAATTGAAGGGCCGTTCTCAAGAAAGTGTGTGGATTGGTAAGAGTTCTATGCTGTGGCTGCCATGGATGAATTTCGGCCAGAGGCCCAATTGATGAATGTAGAAATTTTGACCCCACTCCGGTTTTCAATTTTACCTTATCACTCCCATATAGTTAAATGCCCATTCCCATAATCATACATTTAAAATTCTGGAAATGAAATTATTTTTTGAAAACACAAATTTAGGAATTTCACAGTTGTTGGAAATGCAGAAATAAAAACACAGGAAATTATAACAGCCACACAGAAAAATAACACTGTGATTTTTGGTCAATGTGACCCTGGAAAAACCCCCTACAACTCTTGGGGAAAACCAGTTTGAGAGCTCTTCTTTATTTCTGGAAAATGCCATTACAGAGAACTGAAAACACAGTAAAAATTACGACAAACACAACAACCCACTTATCTCGATTTTTGTGCCAACTTTCCACCTTGGAATTTGTGGTAACAACAAACATAAATTTACAGTAATAAATGCAACATTAATTGTTGTACTTGCTGCCTCGAAATGCGTGCTTGAAACTGGCTGTATGGAACTGTACACAGTATAGTAGTCCTCTCAATTTCCATGCCCTAAAAACAACCTCGAAACTGTGCCTTTGACTGCTGAATATTCTTCTTGATTTCAACACTGTACCTTGCCTTGAAATGCGTGCAAACACTACTGTGCGGATTTTGCCTCGGTATTCGTGCAAGTAAATGTTGTTGTTCGAAAATGCTACCTTGGGAAGTGTGCTAAGATGCTATACGGATTTGCTGAGTGTCCTTGCTGCTCTCCCTCTGCTCAGAAATTTTCTCCTTGCCCTTCTCCTCCTCCTCTCAATCTGCTCATGAAAGACTGAATGAACTTTTCTCTTCTTTTCTCCTTAAACCTAAATCTAAGTGACTTTTGTGGGAATCCCTAAATCCAATGGCTGAGATAGCTTTAGATCAAGGGCTGAGATAGCTTTAGAGTGTGCATTTAATTCTCACTTTCTAATTTTTAATTCACCCTACTTAAATAAAGACCCACTTAGCCTTTTATTTCCATAGCCAGTTTTTCACTTTCTAATTTTTCATTGACTTTAATAAAGTCACTTTAAAATTAGATTGTAACTTTACCACTTATAAAGTCACTTCAAAATTAGATTTAACTTTACCACTTATAAACTCACTTTAGGAGAAAAGTACAAAATACATTTGGATACTTTTCCCTAGGCCAAAGATCAAAGCCTTAGTGAACCACTTGTCCTCTGGTACCCAAATTTTAACACTCCCTCTTACCGAGGAAAGTGTTCTTCACCACTCCCATCTTGTCTCTGAAGTAGACATGCTTGCCCCGTGGTAAGACTTTGGTGAATATGTGCGCTACCTGCTCATCTGTGGGAATATAATCAAGCTTTACAACTCCCTTCTGAACATAGTCTCTGATGAAATGCTATTTGATCCGGATATGCTTTTGACCTGTCATGAAAAACTAGATTCTCCGTGAGTTTAATGCAACCCTGATTATCACAGTAAATCACTGAGGTCTCAACGCCTGTCCAAATAACCCAAACAACATCTTGCGAAGCCATATGGCCTCACAACTAGCCAAACTGGCTGCCATGTACTCTACTTTCGCTGAACTCAATGCAACTGATTGTTGCTTTCGGCTGAACTACGACACAATTGCTGAACCCAACCCAAAACAACACCTTGAAGTGCTCTTCCTATCAGAAGCACAACCTGCTCAATCTGAATTAGTGTACCTTGCCAGTTTCACTCCATCACCCTGTCTATAATTCAGACCAAAATCCATTGTCCCCTGCAAGTAACGAAGAATGTGTTTTGCAGCAACCTAGTGCACTCTCCTGGGCTCACACATGAACTGACTCATCGTGTTGACTGCAAAACATATATCTGGTCGAGTGTTGACCAAATACATCAAGGAACCAATCAACTGTATACAAAGTAGGATTCACCAACTCGGAATCTGAAGCGTGAAGCTTCTTCTAGTTAGTGATCATAGGTGTAGACATGGGTTTGCAATCCTCCATGTGAAATCTGCTAAGAGTGTCAACAATGTACTTCCCCTGTCCCAGGAAGAAATGCCCCTCCTCCTGCCACACCTCCAATCCCAAAAAGTAATGTATCAACCCAATGTCCTTCATCTCGAACTGTGAAGCAAGATCTCCCTTGCAACCCTCTACGAGTCTCTCTGCACCTGTAATGACCTAGTCATCCACATACAACACCAGAATGAGAGGCTCCTCACCTACCACAATAAAGTATAGGTTTTGATCTGCATCACTCTTTGTGAAATCGAACTCCTGCAAGTACGTATCAATCCTCGAGTACTAAGCTCTAGGAGCTTGCTTCAGGCCATAGAGTGCCTTCTTCAATCTGCATACATGGGACTCCTTCCCATGCACCTCAAAGCCCTGTGGCTGCTCAATATAAACCTCCTCCTGTATGAAGCCATTGAGAAATGCGGTCTTCACATCCATCTGGTGGATCTTCCAACCCATCTCTGCTGCTATTGATATAATGGAGTGAATGGAAGTATATCGAGCCACGGGAGGGAAGGTCTTCTCATAGTCAACTCCCTCTACCCGTGAGAACCCTTTAGCCACAAACCAGCGTTGAACTTCTCGATGCTGCCATCTACATCATGCTTTATCTTGTAAAGCCATCTGGAAGTAACCACTGATTTACCTTCAGGCCTCGACACCACCTCCCAAACATCATTCTTCATGATAGAAGAATACTCCTCCTGCATGGCTTCTCTCCAGACCTGCTAGCTAGCTACCTCCTCATAACTAGTGATCAATGCCATATAACTACAGAACCGCTCAGGTGGTTTACTCTCTTTAACCTGTCTCTTTGGCCCAACAACAGATGTTGCCTCGCGCAAGGTGTCCTGAAGCCACTTGGGCTTCCTCTTCCCTGAGCACACTTCTCCCACCAGAGTGAAAGAATCCTCATCCTCATCAGAAGCCTGAATTCCTGAAGGCCTACCAACTGACCTCATGCTTGAACCTGTGCCTATAGATGCTGAAGTACCGTATGAATTGTCCATTAGTGGGCTAGCTTGTGAACTGCTTTGCGGACTGCTCTGCATGCTGCCCGAAGCACCACCCATCTAACTCTGAGAGCCACTGCTCACTGATGGACCTGACACTGTAATCGATGTACCTCCTGATCCTTGTCCACTGGATCCTTGTGGTCTGGTGAATCCAGATACTCTAACTCCCGTGACCTCCTGAAAGTCCTATCCTCCTCGAATTTTCACATCCCGCCTGACAATATATTTCCCCCTCGCAGGAATATAAATCCGAAAGGCTTTTGAGGTCTCACTGTAACCCACAAAGATGCCCTTATCTGCAATGGGCTCTAGCTTGGTCCTCTTCTCCTTGGGGACATAGGAGTATGTAATGCACCCAAAGATACGAAAGTGACCAACATCAGGCTTCTTCCTAGAAAACCCTCCTCCAGAGTCACATTGCCCAAGGCACGATGTCCCATTTGACTCTGAGAGCCACTGCTCACTGATGGACCTGACACTGTAATCGATGTATGTCCTGATCCCTATCCACTGGATCCCTGTGACTGACTAAGCTTCTCCTGAGGGTCTGGTGAATCCAAATACTCTAACTCCCGTGACCTCCTGAAAGTCCTATCCTCCTCGAATTTTCACATCCCGCCTGACAACATCTTTCCCCTTTGTAGGAATATAAATCCGAAAGGCTTTCGAGGTCTCATTGTAACCCACAAAGATGCCCTTATCTGCAGTGGGCTTTAGCTTGGTCCTCTTCTCCTTGGGGACATAGGAGTATGTAATGCACCCAAAGATACGAAAGTGACCAACATCAGGCTTCTTCCCAGAAAAAGCCTTCTCCAGAGTCACATTGCCCAAGGCACGATATGGACTCTTGTTCTGCAAGTACACAAAAGTGTTGCAGGCCTCTGCCCACAAAAACAAAGGTAACCCTTGATCATGAAGCATGGCTTTGGCAGCCGTAACGATGGATCTGTTCTTCCTCTCTGCAACTCCATTCTGCTGGGGGTTGTAAGGAATTGTGAACTCCCTCTTGATCCCTGCCTCCGTACAAAAATCAACAAACTCACCAAGGATATACTCCCCTCCATTGCCCGTCTTGAGGACCTTGATCTTCCGACCTGTCTGAGTCTCCACAAGAGCTTTGAACTCTTGAAACTACTTGAAGACCTCACTCTTGGTCTTCAATAAATAAATCCAGGTCTTCCTGGAGTGATCATCAATCATGAGACATCCGATCACTCACATAGGTATGATCAAGTCAAGAATCCCCGTAGATCTGCTATCACTGCTGGTTAAAGGGGATTTGATAAACTGCCCCATAGTACATCCTCTGCATGTATCAAGGTGATCATAACTGAAATCTGGCACACCTGTGGTGATCTCCCGCAATGTCCTCAAGGCCCCATGATACATGTGCCCCATCCTGCGATGCTAATTCTCACACAAATATAAACTGCTAGATCTGCTGTCGGTACTGCTACTCGATGCCATCAGGGGCTGGAATGAGAACTTGTACACCTTGGCATGGCACACACCAATCACTCTAGCTGAATCAACTGGAGTGCCCCTAGGATATATAAGCACCTGCCCTCTCCTGAACAACACCTCATACTCTCTGTACTCCAATGCTAAAACGGATATAAGGTTCTTCTTCATTTCTGGCACATATAGAATAGAATATCTGACACTTTAAAGGGAGGTTTGGGTTCCCTATCAAATGTCAATGTCCTCACACCGATTGCTCTAACAATGCTGTCATCTTTGAGTACTACCTCTATATCAGTGCCAGTCTCTGAAAGCTCTGAGAAGTACTCCCGGACTCCTGTCATATGACGAGAAGCCTTACTGTCAACATACCAAATACCTGAAGATGCTCCGTTAGTGGAGGGAAGTGCACACTCCCTTTGAACCTGTGCGGCATGTGATTCTGCACTAGGGGACTCACAAGCTATGAACCCAAACTCCCGGTCAAAGCTCTTCGAAAAGTCCTTTATCTCTGCAGATGTTGCCATGGTCTTGTCCTTTCCCTTCATCTTCTTCTTTGGACACACAATTGCATTGTGTCCCAACTTCTGACAATTTCAACATTTGGCTTTGGAATAGTCCTTCTCCTTGTTTACTTGCTTACCTTTACCTCTGCCTTTGCCCCTACCACCACTTGTGGAAGCTTGCTTCTTTCCTTTGCCCTTCTTGCCTTTTGCTAACAATGCTACATTGTCATCCTCCTCCACCTGTTTGGCTGCCCCAAGATGTTCTTTCTAATCTCATTTTGAATGCAATCATCCCACAACCTCTCCCAGCTGGGAAGGTTCTCCCGTGCAACAATGCCATCCACAAAACTCTCCCAAGTCTTGGGAAGACCATTTAGTGTAATCTGCACCAACTCAGTGGGTGGAATGGTCTCTGCAACAACTGGCAACTCATCTCTCACAGAAGTGATCTTTGTGAGGTATGCTATAGCACTATCAGTCTTAGCCATTGTAATGGCCTTCAACTTCTCCCTTAGGACCATTTTTCTATTTTCATTGGTGCTCTGGTAAAGATTGGTCAAGGCTGTCCACATCTCACGTGCATATGTCTTTCCTCTCACATGAGGAATGACATGGTCTTTAACACCATCCATAATCAATCCTTTTCCCTTAGCATTCTTCTTGTTAAACTCAGCCAACTGAACAGGGTTAGCAGACACTGCTACTGGGTGCTGTGTTGTGTGTACCATTATGCCTCAGACTTTTGCCTCCTCAAAGATGCTTTGGTTTCTCTCCCTCCATGCACTATAGTTGCTCTGCCCATCCAACCTATTTTCCACCCTCAAGTCCAAAGACATGCTTGCTGTCCTAACAAACTGAAAATTTCAAATTTGTGGTAAAGGTTCAGTTTTCTGTGTAAAAAATCAGCTTGCTGTGATTTTCACTTTGTTGTCCCAAAATGCACTTTTCAGCCAACCAAGCTCCGATACCATGTAGAAATTTTGACCCCACTCCAGTTTTCAGTTTCACCTTATCACTCCCATATAGTTAAATTCCCATTCCCATAATCATACATTCAAAATTTTGGAAATGAAATTATTTTTTGAAAACTCGAATTTAGGAATTTCACAGTGGCTAGAAATGCATAAATAAAAACACAGGAAATTATAACACCCACACACAGAAAAATAACACTGTGATTTTTGGTCAATGTGACCTTGGAAAAACCCTCTACAACTCTTGGGGAAAACTAGTTTGAGAGCTCTTCTTTATTTCTGGAAAATGCTTTTACAGAGAACTGAAAAACACAGTAAAAATTACAGCAAACACAACAATCCACTTATCTCGATTTTGTGCCAACTTTCCACCTTGGAATTTGTATCAACAACAAACAGAAATTTATAGCAATAAATGCAACATTAATTGTTGCACTTGTTGTGTCGAAATGCGTGTCTGAAATTGGCTGTACAGAATTGTACAGAACTGTACGGACAATACAACAGTCCTCTCGATTTTTGTGCCTTGAAAACAACCTCGAAAATCATGCATTTGAATGTTGAATATTCTCCTTGATTTCAGTGCTGTACCTTGCCTTGAAATGTGTGCAAACGCTATTGTACGAATTATGCCTTGGTATTCGTGCCAAGTAAATGTTGCTATTCGAAAATGTTGCCTTGGGAAGTGTGCCAAGCTGCTGAACGGATTTGATGTGTCCTTGCTGCTTTCCTTCTGCTCAGAAATTTTCTCCTTGCTCTCCTCCTCTCAATCTGCTCATGAAAGACTGAATGACTTTTCCTTTTATTTTCTCCTTTAACCTAACCCTAAGTGACTTTTGGGGAATCCCTAAATCCAATCGTTGAGATAGCTTTAGATCAAGGGTCGAGAATAAGTGTGCATTTAATTCTCACTTTCTAATTTTTAATTCACCCCACTTAAATAAAGACCCTCTTAGCCTTTTATTTCCATAGTCACTTTTTCACTTTCTAATTTTTCATGACTTTAATAAAGTCACTTTAAAATTAGATTGTAACTTTACCACTTATAAAGTCACTTCAAAATTAAATTTAACTTTACAACTTATAAAGTCACTTTAGGAGAAAAGTACAAAATACATTTAGACACTTTTCCCTAGGCCAAAGATCAAAGCCTTTGGGAACCACTTGTCCTCTGGTACCCTAATTTTAACAATGAGAATGCAAAATGCAAAAGGAGATAGTAGTCTCAAACATTAGGGTTTGAATGATAAATCTCCACCGTTTAAACCAAACAATAAATCACATGCGTACAACTGCCCCGGAGTAGTAACGCCGATCACATGGGGCCACGTGATGAACAATACAAAACTTATTTGCGGGACAAAGATATGGTAAGGCGACCATTGAAGAGTAAATGTGAAATGAACGTTTCAGCCGTTTGGGTGCAGTACCATACGAGCTGAATTAAATTAGCCACAATTAAATCATAACCAAACAATTGATAAACTTATTGTGCATCGAATTTAGGAATTTCAATGATGAGGAATTTGGATTTCAATTAAAGTTCACCACCATGAAATTCGAGGCAATTCAGACCTTAATTGTATACTCAATTAAAAGACAACCGTATAATTAAACAATGACAAATTCCGACTATATAGTTGGGTTATGAATTTTACCTTAGGGCTATGAATGTTACGAGTTATAGGTTTGATTTATGAGGTTGGAAGTATATGCCTCATATTTCTCATATGGAAAAGGTAATAGGGGATTAGGAACACATGAAGGAATATTATTTGAGCCCTAGGTTAGTAAATGGAAAGTTTTATGTTATTAAATTTTAACTTTAGGTATATTAGTATGTAAGTATATACTAAATATATTAAAAGATGTGTGAATAAATTGTGATGTAAAAGTAAGGGTAAAGATGACTTGAAAATGGGATACTATATATGAGATATATGTATAAAAACATAAAAGAGATAATCCCATTAAGAATAAAGTAGGTTATAGAGTTATTACATTGAGATGTTATAATTTAACAAGTATCTTAAAGAAATACATATTGAGAGATATGTATTATAATAACCCAAGGTTATAAAGGGTTTATGCATTGAGAGGGAAATTTCAATTAAAGGTTAAAGTTAAATAGTGAAATGATAAAAGGCATGTTGGGTACATGTGTAAGAAATTAAATGACCTAAGGGAAATAGTACATTTAAAGACAAAACAAATACAATTCGTAAGAAGTAGAAATATGAGCATGTTCTATAGAATAGAACCAATGCATCATTAACTAATTCAAAAATGAACACAAAGAAAGATGTCATAATGACTGTCATTACTAAGATGGAAAAATGACTAAGGATGTCGAAAGAGGATGGTTATCATGACCAGAAATAACATAAATAGTTTTTTTTTTTTAATGGGAGTTGTTACATTTCAGCAGTTATTGGATACGACTGTGATATATTGCGACAACAATAGTGGGATTTGACTTTTAGAGAATCTCGTATTCCACGACAGGTCCAAGCATATTGAGATCATCTATCATTATATCTGGGATATGGTGTAGAGAGGAGTTGTGAGACTCCAATACATCTTGACAAATGTGAAGATAGGCAATATTCTTGCCAAGCCTTTGTCGAAAGGGAAGTTCATGGTCTTTAGAGAGTTAGCTTTGATTGATGGAGGTGACCCTTTTGGGAAGGGGTCACGACTAATCACGAACATTGAGCTCTGGGAGCTCCTAGGGGCGTCGGGTAATCCTTTTATGCTATAGGGTTGGAAGAACATTAGTTTGGTCTCCCATAATCAAGTTCAGGACTTGACGGAGTACATACCCCAGTATGCATCCTACCCACAAGCTGGGCTTGTTGGGATTGACACTCATCTGGCCAATACATGAAGAGACTTAGGTTGGAAGACGTGTAAATTTCTGAAGATGTTCTATGCTAGATGCAAATTTACTTTAAACTTCTAGGGCTCAATCACATGAAAGTAAGATGCAGATAGAATATACCAATAGATCGATGGAAGATAAGCCAAAAGCAAAGATAAAGAATGGTGGCGTTACGACGGTCAGCAGGACGCTTCAACCAACAAAGTCTCCATAAGGTCAGCCAACCCAATGTGACACACAACCCCAAGACGTCTCATCAAGAACGCTGCACCAAGAAGCCCTAATTGCATTATCATGAGAAGCCCTAATCGTAGCACCATTCGTGAGAGAAGAGAATTCCTCCAAAATGTGTGTGTAAAATGAACTCCAAGTCTCTCCAATATATAGTCATCTGTGGGGGGCTGTGACACATCTCTTATGCATGTGGGATAAATCAGGCTGACCTTGCACATGTGGAATAACTTCAAAATATTTGTTCTGCTCATTCGATCAAGATGATCTTTAGATCGATCTTGCACCTCTCTGAAAGAGGAATCCAATAAAAATATTGGCATCGTCATCTGAGCATCACAACATGGAGTTTGGACCTAGTTGCCCAAAATTAACACTCCCTCTCAACTAGGGAGAACTCCATCCACTAGTGCCATCCAAACATCGTGCGTCATCCTGCCGTAACTTACTTTGCTGGCTCTTTATTTCAGAACAAAAGGTGAGCCACAAAGACATCACTTCCGGCTGACAAAATCAGCTCAGAGGTTCGAAACCTCTATAGGACTCAAAGGAGTCTCATACTAACCCGAAGTTAGTTTAATTAACACGAAGTTAGTTGGAGGTCCGAAACCTCACTTGGACTCAAAAGAGTCATATGCTAACCCGAAGTTAGTTTAACTGGCCTGCAGTCAGTTGGAGGTCCGAAATCTCACTTGGACTCAAAAGAGTCATATACTAACCCAAAGTTAGTTTAATTGATTCGCAGTTAGTTGGAGGTCCGAAATCTCACTTGACTTGATCCCAGATCAAGTGGTTGGACACGTGCCATCCTAGACATAAAGAGTATGACAATCTCCGATGCATCCATCGGTCTCTATCCACATTTCCTACTTGATTGGCCAAATGAGAGGTACTTCCCATGAGTCCGGTACTCCATGGGTAGAATGCATATGGAGCACAAATCAAAGAGAGGTAAACCAACTCAATATCATCACGGTGGAGTGGAAGCACACCAACAAGGTTCGACAAGCCTAGCCTTGTGGTTGCTTATAGCTCCAAGATGCTATCCCCAAAGCCCCCTTGGAGCTCCCAGAGCTCATCGTCCAACAAGGCCCTCCAAATAGGGTCGTTCCACGATTCCAAGATTCTCACGGAAGGTTAGGAACACGACCTTCCCCAAGGGCTTTGTGAGAATATCTGCGACCTGCTCATTAGTTCTTATATGATCGAACCTTACGAAGCCTCACTGTACCATATCTCAGACAAAATGGTACCAGATATCAATATGCTTGGATCGATCGTGGAATATGGGATTCTCTGACAAATGAATCCCCCTCTAGTTATCACAAAGGATAACGGTGGTATCTAGCACATGTCCGAACAACTCACTGAAGAGCTTTTGCAACCAAGTAGCTTCACTACAGGCCATACATGCTGAAATGTATT
The DNA here is from genome assembly GCA_034641835.2 of Pinus albicaulis. NCBI lineage: Eukaryota > Viridiplantae > Streptophyta > Pinopsida > Pinales > Pinaceae > Pinus > Pinus albicaulis. The sequence goes on along the minus strand of CM076579.1, from coordinate 822,582,307 downwards.
CGGCCTTAGCGGTGCTCAAAGTCACTGACTTCTGCTTCCTGCCCAAAGCAGACCCAAGTGTGAAGCAACATCCAGATGTGCTCTTACGATCCACCACACTGCGAGCCTAATCGGCATCAGTATATCCTCGGAGTCTCAAACTCCCGGCAGTGTATCTCTGCCCAAGGTCTATCGTGCCCCAGAGATATCTCAAGAGTTGTGAATGTTATGAGGATCAACCATGTGTTGACTCAAAGTTTTCACTGCAGAACATACGTTCGGATGGATGTTCCCTAAGAACATCAGGGCCCCTACGAGTTGTCGATACTCGGTAGGATTTGCTAGCACGGGCCCAACAGTGTTTCCACTCAAAAGTTGAGCTCCATTTGAGACGACTTGGACTTACAGTCCATCATACCAAAACTTTCCAGCAGTTTCACAATATATCTTCCTTGAGAAAGGAAAATCTCGCCAGGTCTCTGCCAGACCTCCAAGCGTAGGAAGTAATGTATCAGTTCCAGGGCTTTCATCTTGAACTCGGAAGCGAAATCTCTCTTACACTAATGAATGAGAGGGTCAGCACCTGTCAGGAAGAGATCGTCCACATAGAGAACCAGGCTTTTCTCTATCAACCTTGAAGTAAAGGTTTGGATCAACATTACTTCGAGTGAAGCCCAACTTCATCAAGTAGCTATCTATCCTCTCGTACCAAGCCCTGGGTGCTTGCTTCAGCCCATAGAGGGATTTCTTCAACTTGCATACATGAGAGTCTCTATCCTGGACTTCAAACCTCATAGGTTGCTCCACATACACCTCTTCCTTTGTCAAACCATGCAGAAAAAGCAGTGTTCACATCCATCTAATGGAGACTCCATCCTTGTGTGGCAACAAGGTCAATAATAGATCACAGGTGCAAATATATCATCATAATCTATGCCTTCCTTTTGAGAGAAGCCTCGGGCAACGAATCTTGCCTTGAACTTTTACCATCAAATCCATGCTTGATCTTATAGAGCCATTTCGAGGTGACAACAACTTTGTCCTCCGGTCTTGGGATCACATCCCATACATCATTTTTCATAATGGACTCGTACTCTTCGAGCATAACATCCTTCCAAACTTGATGCTTTACGGCTTCTTCAAATGATCCAGGCTCAGATTGTACTCATGGTTGCTAGATACCCTTGGTATGTATTCGGCTTCTTGCTTTCACGGAATGTCCCCCTTTGGGGCCATATGTCTCTCGCCATTCTCGATAGAATCCCGGAGCCATGAGGGTCTTCTCTTCGTTCTTCCAGCAATGCCATTTGCTCAGGAGCATATACGATTGAGGTCTCCCTCTTAATGCCAGCTCCTCTGCAAAAGTCATTGAACTCATATGACTCACATTTAGTGCCATTATCATACATCACTGTCATCTTCATTATTGCCATATTGCCATAGAGTACTGAAGATATCAAACTTCATGGTCATATATATTTTTCCATATGCCACTGAAGATACCACAGATCAAGTTCATATAGACTCTGCCATTTGTCATATAGTGAGGTCATATATACTCTGCCATAACCCACCGATTTTGTTAAGGCCCTAAACACTCCAACAAATGCCTAAAAGACTGTGGCTTCACCTCCACAAGATCCTCCTCCCTTCGCTGTTCATGATGGAAACTTTCATTTTGGCATTCAAGAGATTGCATGCAAATACAATAGATAACTCCGTTCCTGTGAGTGACTACATGACAAAATTTACTTGAATTCTTTTCTGTCTCCTTTTCGTTATGGTCATAGACATCACTGTCATAAGCAACACTTCAATTCAATGGTAAAAGGGTGCAAATATGGTTCAGTCAATTGATAAAGGCCTTCAGCTTAACTTTGCGGAGATCAATCCTCTTGACAACGAGTTTAGTTCTTAGAAAGCAAATCTGCAGATCATTTTCGAAAGCCAGCTCAGACATGTTGACATTTCTGCAAGAAACAAATGACTTGTGCTCCTCCTCACGCAATAGTCGCCCAATTGCTAAGCCTGAGAGTTTTTAAGAATGATTTCGGTACAACTATGAATCAACTCCAACTGAACTAGATAAACAGAGATCCCATCCAGCTTCCAACACATTTAACAGTTATTTAGCTCACTACAAAAGTTTGATCTTAAGGCTCCACAGGATTGCCCACACACAGTGACAAATCAACCCTTTTGTCACTCTCCTAAGGGTATCCGAATCATTTGTCACAAGTCTACTCCTTGTGACAAATCAGCCCCTTTGTTACAAGTCTACTCCTTGTTGATAGTATTATGACATCACAAAACTATTGTTCAAACAAACTACAACAACCATAACATCTCCTTGCAAACATCAACTTGAAAGACAGATTCATACCTCTACAAGAGCTCAACAACCTTGTAATTCTAGGCTTTGTGCACAAAATTCACTAGGGTTTTTGGACCACTTTAGGGCTTTGTCACCACCCAGGACAACCCTAACTTTGGCCCTAAACAGACCTCAAAACCAGCGACAAACCTCTCCACAAGACCCTTATCTCTTGTGCTCTTACTCAAGGAACCTCGGCCTGTTGTTACAACTCTTCCTTAGGTTATATGACCACCGTCTAGCTTTCAAATAGGTGCTCAGCCCTCCTGCAATACGCAAAGATACAACTCGGCATGCCACAAAGAATATCTCACCAACGAGTGCCCAGAATTCTATCTAAACAAGTCGGGCAACAGATGCTCTAACTCGACCTATCCAAAACACAAGAAAGATGCCAAACTCGTCCTCCTTTCACTTCAGATTTGCTCCTATATGTCTGCGGCCAAATCATTTTTGTCTATCCACTTAACACACCTCTAAACACTGCACCAAATCTGCTTGTTACACTGCTGTTATTAGCTGTTTTGGTTAGGGCACTAGGGCACACTGCTGCAACCGAAAACTCCTCCAACAGTCCTTGAACAACCCTTTAGAAAACTGCGACACACCCTTAGGAGACCCCTCCTTTATCACGCTACTGTCTTGGGCATATATCATCCCTTAAACACCCTACGCATATCTTACTGTGGTTCTATGGCTTGTAGCCTAGCACATAGTAATCCTGTAGCTTATGACCAACAATTTGGTAGCTTCTTGTCCTTTAAACAGTGCCCCAAACAAACTTGTTTCCTGCCCTCAAAGCCTTGTCCTAGCAGCCAGAATACACGGCCTCCAACACAACAGACTTCAGACCTTGTATAAACCCTTAAAACAGTCCCTCCATGCCTCGCTGCCCTAGCCTCCTTGATACGTCCTTAGATCAGGCCTCTCCTTCTCAACGAACTGCTCCAATAGGTATGCTTTGCACTTGATGGATGCTCCCCTTATGCTGCGCCCTTCCTGACCTGCAAACGCACCAAAAAATAACCCTTTCATTTCCACACTGTCACGTACAACACTTAGAAATGCCACACTGCCCTTGTTGGCTCCTCCACGCTGAAGGTTAGGGCACAAAACAACCCCAAAACTGCCCACGCTATCACTTCTTGTGGTGGTATGGCCTGTGGCCTACCATACAACCTTGCTGTAGCTTAGGACACCCTCCAAATAGAGTTTCCAACCCGTACAGTAAGCCCCAACAGACCTGAAACAAAGGTCTCCTAACTCGGCCTTCCTGGCAAGGCTACTTGGCCTTCTTCTAGTAGCTCGGTCACGTTATTGGCCCTGAAAACAGTCCTTATCTCGCTGCCCTAGATTCTCAACAAGATGGGCTTTGTCTTCTCCTTAGCTCTGATACCATGTAAATTTCTGAAGATGTTCTATGCTAGATGCAAATTTACTTTAAAATTCTAGGGCTCAATCACATGAAAGTAAGATGCAGATAGAACATACCAATAGATCGATGGAAGACAAGCCAAAAGCAGAGAAAGAATCGTGGCGTTACGACGGTCAACAGGATGCTTCAACCAACAAAGTCTCCATAAGGTCAGCCAACCCAATGTGACACACAACCCCAAGACGTCTTATCAAGAACTCTCCATCAAGACGTTGCACCAGGAAGCCCTAACTGCATCATCATGAGAAGCCCTAATTGCAGCACCATTCGTGAGAGAAGAGAATGCCTCCAAAATGTGTGTGTAAAATAAACTCCAAGTCTCTCCAATATATAATCATTTTTGGGGGTGTGTGACACATCTCTTATGCATGTGGGATAAATCAAGCCGACCTTGCACATGTGGAATAACTTCAAAATATATGTTTTGCTCATCTGATCAAGATGATCTTTAGATCGATCTTGCACCTCTCCAAAAGAGGAATCTTATAAAAATATTGGCATCGTCATAAATTGATCTCCCTAAGTCCAGGATGCATGGTGTTCAAACCACTTGATCTGTATAGATCAAGTTGGGTGACACAGGGTTGGAAGATCCTTATCCTTTGATAAGTCTGGTCTCCCTTATTGTCGAAGATATAGGGTTGGCGAATCTTTACCCTAGTGGTAAATCGTATCTCCCTATTATTTGGATGGAGTGTCGATCAACCGACTGGACATGGGGTTGGAAGATCTTTACCCTGGAGGTAAATTGATCTCCCCTCTGATGATTCTTCTTCTTTAGATCGAGGCATCATTGTTCCGATATGAGCAAAGATGGGTATGATGAGATAAGACATATGATGCATTCGGAAGTTCCTCCCTAGCTGAGAGGGAGTGTTGAAAATTGGGAGCTGAGGGAGCAATTTCCTTATTGGAGAAGCCCAACAACCTCGGAGGAAACCCCAATGGCCCTTGGAAAAATTAAATTTGCACACGGGAAAATATTATTTTTAATGTGGGTCCAAGTCACCTTCAAAAGTACAAGTCGACCTAGAAGAGGAAATTTGACCTCTTAAACCACTTATAAATAGACCTCATTTGGCATCATTTGGAGGCATCACATCACACATTCATCCTTCTTCATTTGGTTCAATCTGGTCTAAAATTGTAGGGTCTGAGTTCACACGTGCGATGGAGAGAGGACATTTTTGTGACAACATTGACTTTTTTGTTTTGGCATCTTTGACTAGTGTTGACTTGGTGTTTGGGTTTGTTCCTAGAGGCCAAATTCAGGAGATAGAAGACTAAAATTTTCTTGGCAGTTCGACCAATGTTTACCGCAGATTTGAGGCTAGGGTTTTTGCAGGTCAAACTTTGACTTTGACCAGAATTTGTGTGCAATTTTTTGGACTGTTTTGACTGAGTTTGACTAAGCAAAAGAGGCCTCATTCTTTGATTAGTTGACCAAACTTTTTGGACAGATTTGACCTTTGACTTTGACTTGTTTGGGTTGCGTTGAACGCTGTTGACATTGACTTAGACAGGGCTGAAAAATTGTAGAATTGTTGCTTGATCAGATTTGACTATATTGCTCATCTTTGATTGGATATTGGATTACTGATTGGGATAGTTAAGACTTTGACCTCTGATTGGTTATTGAAGGTACTTGGACTATGTGTGTCTACTGAACATTTGATGAACATCTAATAAAAGAAGAATTTGGTTGGTTTTTCCCCCTTGTGGGGTTTTTCCTTAGTCTTTGACCTAAATCTCTGTCTCATTTGATCTTGGTTGTTTTCTATTGTGCATATTGTTTGTAGTTCTATCTACAATTGCTTATTTTTATTGGGTGATTGAAATATATTGGAAAAGCTGATAGCTGTTGAAAGAAGAATTTGTTAAAGTGAGTGTTACAACATAGAATATTGTAAAATTAATAGGAACGTGTGCTTGATCTTCATGAGAGCATGCGAGAATCTAGAATCTGCAATAAACATAGCTCGCAACAAAACTATCAACAACACATGCAGCATATTGAGACCTTATTACTTTATTTGCATAAATAAAATGCTTGAGAAAGGAAATACTGAAATCAAATGCTGAAAGTAGAAATGAAAAACAAGAGTAAGGATAGAAATATGTTACAACATTGAAGCGAACAAAGTTCCTTCTCAGGTTAAAATACTTCAGAACACTTGGAATGCAAATATATCCATGAGGATACAAGTATTATATTATAAAAGATATGAGATAGATGATTGAATGTTACAAATGGGTCCTGCTTATATACCTACGCAGGTGCCTCTTCATGAAAGGTCATGTCTTATAAGACATGATCTTTCAGCCTAATTACTAATTAACTAATTTATCATTTATTTACATTACTTATTCATTACATTGCCTTCCCCTAAAAAAGCTTTGTCCTCAAAGCTTGTCCATGAAAGGCCTCGATTTCTTTTCCTGCTATGAACATCTTCTTGTTTTAGGGCAGTCATCCTTGTCGATACAAGTTGATACGATCCTCTAAGTGACAAACAAAACTATTGCACTGAGAATGGATCGGACCATCCTAAATCAATCTTCTATGGAACCTTACGATGATTGGCAACTTGTGATGATTCGTTAGTATTCGTCGGAATATTAGCTTGTTTCTGTTCTGAATACATAGCTTGGTTGAGTTGTTTGCTCCCGTGATTTGGATGTCGATAGGGAACTTTTTTGGTTTGACTTTGAGTTTCTTTTGGCGAGGATGTTATTGAGTAGGTTACAGAACCTTCACTTAGAATGTTCCTCGTTCATCTGGCATCTAAGTGTGTTTCTTCTGCAACTTGCTTGTCGTCCTCTTCAGCTGAGACATTTACTGGATCAATGTTTGTTTTTCGTGCAACTTGAACTTCTACATTTGTCGGTTTCGACGACTCATTTTCGACAAGTTGTTGCACCTTGTTTTCCAACGACTTTTTATCCTTCTTCAATTTCTTAATTTGTGTTAGCAATTTTTCGTTGTGGTCCTTAAGGCAAACAACTTCTTCATTCTTGTTAGCTGTGATTTTGTCAATTTCCTTTTGCATATTTTGAATCGCCCTTTTACTTTCTTGAGAAATTATTTTTGAAATTTCTTGAATGTCTTCAGGTGTCACTGAATTTGGCTTTAAGTTGACGTCGTGTAGCGTTATTTTCTTCTTTTTGTAAGAGAATGTTAAAAACTTCCTTTTTGTATTAAGGATGAATGACCTTAGTGATTCCATCCAGAGCGAACCCAGAATTATATCACTATCGTTACAAAATAAGGTTTTAATGGTAAATTGGGAGACAAGGGAATAGTCCCCAATACTTAGGTGTAAATTCCCTATGTCGTATTCTTTTCATTTTCGTGAAATGAATTTGTTTCAGTTATATTTGATTCGGGGATCACTAATTGGTTAGCACATTCAGTACTAACATAATTATTCTCTTGATTAAGATCAATAGATATGAGAACTTCCTTTCCCGCAAGTGACCCTTTGATTCTAATTAGCGCACGGACAAACATACTATAATTTTTAGGAAATCTTCCTTCTTTCCTCTCTGAATTAGATCAATTTCCTTTTCATCAATGATTGATTCCATTTTGTCTGTTGAATTGGGTTTTTAGGGTTTTTAAGGTAACCCTTCCTAACTTTCTCTTCTTCTTTTTAATGAAGTTATTATTCCTTCAATTTTATTTATTTTTTTAAAAATTTAATTAATTAAATAATTTTAATTAATTAAATTTATATATATATATATTTATATATACACATATTCTTTTAATAATTGATTTTTTTAAACTCTTTTTTTTGTTGAAAGGTTACAACCCTAGTGAAACGTGGCTATTCTCATAAATTCAACTATAAAATATATGTCCACTTATGTGTATTTGACTCGGTTAATGTTCTCCACGTAAAAGTAAACTCACCATGAGCAATTACCATGGGCTTCCAAAACCACGAGCTTGTAAACCACTGAAAGAATAATCAAAATAACCTTACCTACTCTTCCTTATTTCTTTTTCCTTCTTAATTTTAATTTGTCTTGGTATGTACGTATATGTACTTCTTTATATATATCTCTTTTTTTCTTCTTTTTTTTCTTTTTCTTTTGGAACTATTTTCTTTTAAATCCTTTTTTTTTTTTCCTTTTAATTTATTTCCCCCTTTATGTTAACTTTCCTTCTCTCTTTTATTTATTTTTATTAATATATATATATATATTTTATATATATTTCTTCCTTTTTTTTTTCAATTTTTTATTATGGCCAAAGGCCTCTGACAAACTCAGCAATGGAGAAACTCCAAAATTTGTAGCGAATGCTTCAGTCACGACGGCAACAAAGTTGACGATTTTCATGGTCAAAGACCTGGATCGAAGAGCGTGGCTCTGTGCAGCGCTTAAGCGGCCAAAGGCTCAAACTGCTTTGATACCAAATGAAGCGAACAAAGTTCCTTCTCAGGTTAAAATACTCCAGAACACTTGGAATACAAAGATATCCATGAGGATACAAATATTATATTATAAAACATATGAGATAGATGATTGAATGTTACAAATGAGTCCTGCATATATACCTACGCAGGTGCCTCTTCACGAAAGGTCATGTCTTATCAGACATGACCTTTCAGCCTTGTTGACCACACTTTGTCAACAACCCCATAGCAGTACACCCCCATTTTTTAAAATGGGGCTTATGATGTTCGAGGTTCACGTCATCCAGATTTCATCGATAAACGACAGTTTTTATAAATGATGTAAACTCGTTCTGCATGTTATGATGTAAATGATCTAAGTAAGACCGTCAATGTATGTAACAACCTAGGTAAGCCTAGTCTGTTGTTGATGATCTCTATCCTAGGAGGTTTTTTGTCTCACTAATTCACGAAAGTGATCAACAGAGTTTTTCCCTCCAGCCTCACCCCAAAGCTAGGGTGGATTTGTCATTAGCATGCTAAGTGAGTCCTAGTGTTTTCTATCGAGTCCTTGTAAAAGTAGTCTGAGCTACTTGGTCTACTAGATCATGTTTTGAGTCGCAGAATTGAGTATTTATTTGAGGGTCTATACAAATGGGTATTCCCCCTTCATGTGTCTAGATGTATTATCTTATGTAAAGAGAGTTGGAAAAATAATTAAAATTCCCTCTCAATCAATTAATTAAGTTTTTTGGTCAATTAATTAAAAAATCAAAAGCTAGAAATTTAATTAATTTAGGGTCCTAAGTTAGGATAAAATTCTTTAAAGACAAAGTTCGTTGGTCCTTAAAAAATGATTTTTTAAAGGCCCCAGGTTAAGAGAATTTTGAAAATTTTAAGAAATTTTGGACCTTTGGGCCTAAGTGGTTAAGTCAAAGTCAAAATTTTGGGGCAATTAACTCAAAAATGGTATTTCTGAGTTAATTAAAATGGATTTAAATCATAAATTCGTTTTTTCCTCAAAATTATAATTTCAACCGTCCAGATTAAAAGATGATCAATCTGATCGATGGTCGAGATTATTTTGACAAGGATCATCCAAACTAGTCATCTAAACTAGCCGTTGGAGATTTTGTCCTATAAATTTAGAGGTCTTTGTCAGTCTTAAGTCATCCGATCTCAGGATCGTGCACTTGTCTTGGAAGCTCTTGTAAATTTTGAGGAATAAAGCATAAAGACTTTGGGGTTAAAAATTTTGATGTTCCTTCTCGGATCTATGTGGTGAATTGTCTCTAAACTCTGCTACTTTGTTTTTGTATTTTATGGTTGATGGCCTTCATGAATTAATCTACATACAGGTATCTTGTACAGTTTTCTGGATTCATAAAATGAAATTTTGATTTTTCTAAAGGGTCTCATGTTATTTTCTGAAATCTCTATCGATCTAAGGTTCAAATCTAAGTGTGCAGGGAATTTTTTTTTAGATTTGAGCGTCTGGAGAAGTCTTCGGTTGGACCAGCCGACTCTCAATAAACATAAATCTGAAAAGCTCATTATTTGTTAAACTCCAAATCTATCTTACGAAATTGGTGGTTTTGCAGGGTTTTCTAGGGCTTGTGCTTCTCCTTAAAATTTTAAATCTCTAAATTTTTTTTGCTAAAATGGATTCAAATCTGGCCATGAGGGCCTCAGATTCGTAGATTAGTTTGTAAATTTGTAATTTTAAAGATCGTAAGGGTTTAATCATTTTCTTGGTGTGTATATCTTCAGGATCTGACTGTTTTCTTGCAGATTGTGGGTTTAAATCAGATTTTTTTTTTTTAAGATCTGAGGCAGATCCAGCCTCCAAGGGCCAGATCTGGCCTCAAATCCCCACTGTGGGCAAATCTGGACGTTCTTGATTCAAAGAACTTTGAAAATCTGAATTTTGGAAAAAATTGAAGTTGCTAGACGTTTTTTTATTGTACTGGGTTTTTTCCGTCTGCAAAAAACGCTGTCAAAAGCCTGTCCAGATATCACTCTGCTACTTTTCAGCTCCTACGAATCTGCCCTCATTCCTCTGTTGTCCAATTTCTTACCATCCGATTTGCTTGCCGGCCGATCTACAACACAAAAATTTCAAAATTGTCCAATTCATTCCCCTCTGTCCGTCGACCTCTTCTCTGCTTGCCGTCCTCATTGCCGTCACTCGAGCCCCTTCACGCCATCGAACTGCAACCTAATCAGCTCCTCCATCGTGCTGTCAAGCATCTCTGTAGGTCGTCTCACCTTACCCTCGCTCCAGCATCTTCAAGTCTGTCGAGCTCGCGTCCAAGCTTGCCTCTGTCGATCCTCACGCTCCGTCCGCTATCGTGCTCCGTCCAATCTGCAAACCAAAAAAAAAAGGGGACGTTCAAACGTAAATGTTAAACCTTATGCGATGTATAGATTCATTTTTCCATAGCATTAGTTCTTCCGTTTATTAGTTTAGTCTTAGGTTTGATTTTATGTTTTGTTTAATTCGATTATAGCGTTAGGATTTAAATTTAAATTTTTGTTTTAGTTGAGTTTGTTAAATTCCATTTTGGTAAGTTTTAATTTTAGGATTTAATTTTTGTAGTTTTAATTTAGTTAGTGCTTTTAGATTATAGTTTTATAATGTTAATTTTGGTTAGCGTTAAATTTTTTTATTTTATTTTATTTATTATTTATTTATTTTAATTTAATTTAATTTATTTATTTATTTTAATTTTTTATTAAATTTTAGATTTTAGATTTAGTTTGATTTTAGATCTAATTTAGATTTTAATTTAGTTTAGATTGTTTAGATTTAGATTGTAGTTTTAGACTTACGATTTTTAAATTTTAAATTTCTCATTAAATATATATATATATATATATATTTCAAAATTCTAAATTTTTTTTGTAGTCCTATGGTCAAATAAGTCTAAACTTTTCTATCTAAAGTTTGACTGCGGAGCACTTTAATTTTCGAACTGGGTTATATTGGAAATATCATAATTTCAGAAATTTTTTAAGCATCTGCCATTTATCTTAATGAGCGTTTCACGATAGCTTTGCTTCAGTATCTAAATGAATGATCGTGGTAATTTCTATTGAATATCATTGTGGTCATTTAGCAACAGTGATACATTCAATACTTATCTTTAATTGCTCAACGAGATCTTGTTTGACTACATAAGGCACTGGTTTTAACATAATCAATCTGTGAAATCTCGTTATTTTATCAAGTATTTGGTGTTTTAGCTGTGTCCTGGATTCTTGTCCTTCATTTCTGTTAGGGTCTACCTTTCTTAGCTTGCAAGGAGACAACTTAGATAGAGAGATTGGAGATAAAGGTGACAGCCCCCAATCTGAGCCGTTGTCGCGGTGCCTAGACAATCTGTGCGACAACATTTTTTGGCGCCATTGCCGGGGATAGAGTTTTTCTGTCCTTGGTCTTAATGACATTTAATAATCTTCAAATCTTCTTTCGCCATTCATTAGCCTGTCACAAGGAATCACGTTTGCTGGCGTCTCTTCGTCGTCTTATCTTTCGTCATATCACTAATCATTTCATTTTTAGCACCTGGACATTTTGGTTGGCTTCTTGTTTGGGCGGCGACTCCACTTATTCATCTATTTACTCCCAAACAAGAATCCCCCCCTGATATCCATTTGCTATTTCTCGATTATTTCTTCTGTTTTAGAATTAATTTCATGTTCAAGTGGCGACTCCGATTCTTTCATTTCTTACAAGAGTTCCTACTAAGAAGTTCGCTTCTTGAGGACTTTTTGACTATTCTTGAACACGAATCTATTTCTAAAATCCTAAAAACGATATCATGGATGTTTTTACCCCGTGTAATTTTGCTAATATTCATGGTTATCCCCATGATGTCCCTCAAATGGATAAATTACCTTCTTTTCAAGGAAATGAAGCACTTAGTGTCAAGTCTCATTTGTTTGCTTTTACTAACTGGTGGAATAGATTCGCAGTTGCAAATAATAATATCGAGGATGTAAAGTTGAAAACTTTTGTTCTTACTTTTGGTGAGGATGTTGCTGAATGGTTTACGGAAAAACCTGATAATTCATTTGATACTTTTGAATCAATTGTAACTGATTTTAAGGAAAAGTACGGTGATAAAAGGGAAGAGAGGCATTTGGTAAGGGAGATCAGTACCATAAAAAAGAAAGAAAATGAAACGACTGAAGAATTTAACTGGAGATTTAATGGTATCCTTAGAGAAATATCTCAAACTCATAAACCTCCTGATGGTTCTCTTCTGAATTTTTACATTGTTGCTTTTGATTCTGATAATTCATATGAGTTAAGGCGGGCTAAAATTGCAAATTATAAGGCTTGTCAATCTTTAGCTGAAGAGCTTGAAAAAGATAAAAGGGCATCTGGGAAGTCTGAAATTCCTGTTTTTAATAGGGCTGCAACTAAGTTAAAAGAACCTTTAGAAGATGATGATGACCCTATGAAAAGGTTAATGCAAAAGCTTGAAAGCATGGAGCTTAATCAAGCAAAATTGATCTCTGAACATGCTAAGGAAATAAGTATCTTACAGACTAGGTTGGTCCAAATGGAAAGGGCTCAAATGCATAATTCTCAACCTAGAAATAATAATGCTTTGCAGAAAAGAGGCCTATCTAATGAGCAGGGACCGACAAATCAACTTGAGTTTGCAAATCTTGTGGATGAAGCTTTGCCTTATTGTAGAGCTCGTAATGCTCTTCATGAAGGGGTTACTTGCCATATTGTCAAAAGAATCATAGATAGTAGAATGGCAGGGTCGAGCCATCAAATTAATGTTGTTGGTAAGAACTATCACATGCATATAGAAGATCATGAAAGTCAGGTTAAGGAATCAGCTCAGATGATTAAGGATGTGCAACCCAATCATATGCAAATGATTCAAAACATGGAAGTTAACCAAATCAATCTTCAAAATAAGATAAATTCCATGGAAGCAAGTCATGCACAGGAAATAAATGTCATGGAAAACAGGTTAAAGATAATGAAGTTAATCATTCTAATCAGATGTCCATTATATAGAATCATATGATTGCAATGGAAGCAAGACACCCAGAAAATAACTGCCATGAAGAAAAACCACTTGTTGGAAATAAAAAATATGGAGGCAAATCAGACAAAATTATTAGTAAAGCATGCCTGGGAGATGAGTTCCATACAGAAGAACTTGGAAAAAATGGAAAAATTACAGCCTAAATTTGATTATGAAGATTCATTAACAGATCATAAGACTTCTTGTCTGCTAAAGCACAGGGAGGTCACTTTTCCCATTAAGGAAGAATTAACTATGGTTACAAAGGATGTTAAGAAAGACCAAGCTTATGTGTCACCATTGACAGAGTATATCCAGAATAATATTGGTCACGCTCCAGGTTCTTTAGATATTTTGTAGAAACATCTTCAAGATGAGGACGAGAAATCTACAGTGGTCTCATTGCTGACATCACAACCCACTCAGAAGAAGAGAAAGAAGCAAAAAAGAAGTAAGTGGTTTGATTCGTCTGATGGCCGAGAGCAGCTTGACATTCGGATAAGACAGAGTCCTACATTATGCAAGATTGGACATGGCACATCTGAAAAGCAGCCAACAGACTTGCTTGAAAGCAGGCAAATGCTCAACATGCACTATATTGAGCACATCTGATGCCACATGGCATCCTTTGTATTGTATCTCTAACCTTACACCTTGTTATTTCAGCATTTCATTTTGCAGTTAGAGTAGATTTACTTTTCATGTTAAGTAGAATAATAAATAAAAGAAGAGCTTCTATTTTTCATGAGCTCAATGTTATATGATGATATTTGGATGGACGCTACTTATGTAATCTTGTGTGTTGCTTGGATGCAGATTCTGGATTCTCACATTCCTTCAATGAAGCAACGTGTCCCCAAGTAGAGCCAGATGTTGACCACACTTTGTCAACGACCCCATAGCAGTACACCCCCATTTTTTCAAATGGGGCTTATGATGTTCGAGGTTCACGTCATCCAGATTTCATCGACAGACGACAATTTTTATAAATGATGTAAACCCATTCTGCATGTTATGATGTAAATGATCTAAGTAAGACCGTCAATGTATGTAAGAACCTAGGTAAGCCTAGTATGTTGTTGATAATCTCTATCCTAGGAGGTTTTTTGTCTCACTGATTCACGAAAGTGATCAGTAGAGTTTTTCCCTCCAACCTCACCCCAAAGCTAGGGTGGATTTTGTCATCAGCATGCTAAGTGAGTTCTAGTGTTTTCTATCGAGTCCTTGTAAAAGTAGTTTGAACTACTTGGTCTACTAGATCATGTTTTGAGTCGCAGAATTGGGTATTTATTTGAGGGTCTATACAAATGGGTATTCCCCCTTCATGTGTCTAAATGTATTATCTTATGTAAAAAGGGTTGGAAAAATAATTAAAATCCCCTCTCAATCAATTAATTAAGTTTTCTGGTCAATTAATTAAAAAATCAAAAGCCAGAAATTTAATTAATTTAGAGTCCTAAGTTAGGATAAAATTCTTTAAAGGCAAAATTCGTTAGTCCTTAAAAAATGATTTTTTAAAGGCCCCAGGTCAAGGGAATTTTGAGAATTTTAAGAAATTTTGGACCCTTGGGCCTAGGTGGTTAAGTCAAAGTCAAAATTTTGGGGCAATTAACTCAAAAATAATATTTCTGAGTTAATTAAAATGGATTTAAATCATAAATTCGTTTTTTCTTCAAAATTATAAATTCAACCGTCCAGATTAAAAGATGATCAAATTTGATCAACGGTCGAGATTATTTTGACAAGGATCATCCAAACTAGCCGTTGGAGATTTTGTCCTATAAATTTAGAGGTCTTTGTCAGTCTTAAGTCATCCGATCTCAGGATCGTGCACTTGTCTTGGAAGCTCTCGTAAATTTTGAGGAATAAAGCATAAAGACTTTGGGGTTACAAATCTTGATGTTCCTTCTCAGATCTATGTGGTGAATTGTCTTTAAACTTTGCTACTTTGTTTTTGCATTTTATGGTTGATGGCCTTCATGGATTAATCTGCATACAAGTATCTTGTGCAGTTTTCTGGATTCATAAAATGACATTTTAATTTTTCTAAAGGGTCTCATGTTATTTTCTTAAATCTCTATCGATCTAAGGTTCAGATCTAAGTGTGCAAGAATTTTATTTTTAGATTTGAGCGTCTGGGGAAGTCTTCGGTTGGACCAGCCGACTCTCAATAAACATAAACTGAAAAGCTCATTATTTGTTAAACTCCAAATCTATCTTACGAAATTGGTGGTTTTGCAGGGTTTTCTGGCTTGTGCCTTTCCCTAAAATTTTAAATCTCTAAAAAAAATTGTGCTAAAATGGATTCAAATCTGGCCATGAGGGTCTCAGATTCGTAGATTAGTTTGTAAATTTGTAATTTTAAAGATCATAAGGGTTTAATCATTTTCTTGGTGTGTATATCTTCAGGATCTCACTGTTTTCTTATAGATTGTGGGTTTAAATCAGAATTGTTTTTTAAGATCCGAGGCAGATCCAGCCTCCAAGGGCTAGATCTGGCCTCAAATCCCCATTGTGGGCAAATCTGGACGTTATTGATTCAAAGAACTTTGAAAATCTGAATTTTGGAAAAAATTGAAGTTGCTGGACGTTTTTTTATTGTACCGGGTTTTTTCTGTCTTCAAAAAACGCTGTCAAAAGCCTGTCCAGACCTCACTTTGCTGCTTTTCAGCTCCTACGAATCCGCCCTCATTCCTCTGCTCTCCAATTTCTTACCATCCGATCTGCTCGCCGTCCGATCTGCAACACAAAAATTTCAAAACTGTCCAATTCATTCCCCTTTGTCCATCGACCTCTTCTCTGCTTGCCGTCCTCATTGCCGTCACTTGAGCCCCTTCACGCCATCGAACTACAACCTAATCAGCTCCTCCATGGTTCTGTCAAGCATCTCTGTAGGTCGTCTCACCTTACCCTTGCTCCAGCATCTTCATGTTTGTCGAGCTCGCGTCCAAGCTTGCCTCTGTCGATCCTCACGCTTCGTCCGCCGTCGTGCTCCGTCCAATTTGCAAACCAAAAAAAAGGGGATGCTCAAACGTAAATGTTAAACCTTATGCGATGTATAGATTCATTTTTCCATAGCGTTAGTTCTTTCGTTTATTAGTTTAGTCTTAGGTTTGATTTTATGTTTTGTTTATTTCGATTATAGCGTTAGGATTTGAATTTAAATTTTTGTTTTAGTTGAGTTTGTTAAATTTGATTTTGGTAAGTTTTAATTTTAGGATTTAATTTTTGTAGTTTTAATTTAGTTAGTGCTTTTAGATTATAATTTTATAATGTTAATTTTGGTTAGCGTTAAATTTTAGGATTTTTTATTTTATTTATTTATTTTTTTTAAATTTTAGATTTTAGATTTAGTTTGATTATAAATCTAATTTAGATTTTAATTTAGTTTAGATTTGTTTAGATTTAGATTGTAGTTTTAGACTTGGGATTTTTAAATTTTAAATTTCTCATTATATATATATATATATATATATATATATATATATATATATATTTCAAAATTCTAAAATTTTTTCTGAGTCCTATGGTCAAATAAGTCTAAACTTTTCTATCTAAAGTTTGACTGTGGAGCACTTTAATTTTCGAACTGGGTTATATTGGAAATATCATAATTTCCGAAATTTTTTAAGCATCTACCATTTATCTTAATGAGCGTTTCACGATAGCTTTGCTTCAGTATCTAAATGAATGATCGTTGTACTTTCTATTGAATATCATTGTGGTCATTTAGTAGCAGTTATACATTCAATACTTATCTTTAATTGCACAACGAGATCTTGTTTGACTCCATAAGGCACTGGTTTTAACATAATCAATTTGTGAAATCTTGTTATTTTATCAAGTATTTGGTGTTTTAGCTGTGTATCCTAGATTCTTGTCCTTCATTTCTGTTAGGGTCTACCTCCCTTAGCTTTTAAGGAGACATCTTAGATAGAGAGATTGGGGATAAAGGTGACAGCCCCCAATCTGAGCCGTTATCGCGGTGCCTAGACAATTTGTGTAACAACAAGCCTAATTACTAATTAACTAATTTATCATTTATTTACATTACTTATTCATTACAAACATGCTCCTTGGGCATAAGATGTTTTCAGTGAAGTCCATCTTGAGAACCTACTTGCTCACAGGAAGATCCATAGGCTCCTTTTCTGATGTGCCTTGTCCAATCTTGACCATTTTTGGACTTTGACTTGTCCCAACGCTGACTTGTTTGTGGTCATCATATTTATTCTTCCTTTCCTTCTTCTTTTATGAGTGCCAATTTGCGGATGATCAACTCTTTTTTTTTTCGTGCTTTTTTGTCTTATTATGTGTAAGCTGATATGATGTCACAATTCTTTTTTGTCCATCTTCCTTGCCAAACTTACTGCTCAATTCCTTTGATGTTAAAATTTGGGTACCAGAGGACAAGTGGTTACCTAAGGCTTTGATCTTTGGCCTAGGGAAAAGTGTCCACTTTATTTGTACTTCTCCTAAAGTGACTTTATAAGTGGTAAAGTCAGTCTAATTTAAAAGTGACTTTATAAGTGATAAAGTTACATTCTAATTTTAAAGTGACTTTATTAAAGTCAATGAAGAATTAGAAAGTGAAAAAGTGACTATGGAAATAAAAGGCTAAGTGGGTCTTTATTTAAGTGGGTGAGTTAAAAAATAGAAAGTGAGAATTAAATGCACATCTATTCTCATCCTTAGATCTAAATGAATCTTAGCCATTAGATTTGAGGGTTTCCCAAAAGGTCACTTAGGGTACAAGGAGAGGAGAAGAAGAAAAGATCAATTCAGTCTTTCATGAGCATTTGAGAGAAAGAGAAGAGAGATCAAGGAGAAAATTTCTAAGCAAGGAGGAAGTGAAGGAGAGCAGCATGGAGACATTTCAGCAAATCTGTACAACAAAATTTACTGGCACGCATCCCAAGGCAGAATCTGTACAATAGAGGTTAGGCACATTTTCTAAGGAAGAAAGGCACAAAAATCGAGAAAGAGGGATAGCAACATTCAACATGGATTTCGAGGCATAGTTTGGGCACTTTCTTTGAGGCAATTGGGCACAAATTTCAAGGACAACTGTACTTTTCTGTATAGCTCGTACAACCTATTATGGGCACGATTTTCGAGGCAGCCATACAACATTAAATGATGTAATATTTCTGTTGTTTTTCTGTTTGCTGTTGGCACATTTTCCAAGGCGGAGTTCAAGCATGGAAATCGAGATAAGTTGTAATTTGTGGTTGCTGGAATTTTCACTGTGTATTTCAGTTTGTTTGGAAAATATTTTTAGAAATAAAAAAGAGCTTTCAAACTGGTTTTCCCCAAGAGTTGTAGGGGGTTTTTCTAGGGTCACATTGACCAAAATTCACTGTATCATTTTCTGTGTGTGGCTGTTATATTTTTACTGTGTTTTATTTCTGCATTTTCCAGCAGTGGTGAAATCTCCAAATTTGTGTTTTTAGAAATTATTGTCATTTCCAGATTTTAGTATTTTTATCATGCTTGAATTTAAAATTAAATGAATGGAGTGATAAGGAATACTAATAACCGGAGTGGGGACTGAAATTTTACATTTGATGCCAATGAAAGACTTGATGTGTCAAAATGTTTTGTAGAATGCCCAACTTCTTCAACCTTAATTTGGTCTGTGATAGGTGTTGGAAAATTCGTCAACTTTAATCTTTCGATTAAGCCTGACAAAAGTGTTATTTTTTGTGGGGATGGTGGCATAGGATAGGTCCATTTGAAGGCTACTACCCAGAGCGACTGCCTATTTCCTTGATAAGAGCATGCCCCATGCATCGGGTACATCTATCACAACCACGTCCATACTAATCATTATGTTTGGGTATGCCACTAAGTGAACTTGTAAATCCTTAATTAACTCACACACTTCAATCCTTTTTGAGTCCATGGCACATATGTTGCGATAGGGCCTAGATATCTTTAAGTTCAGTTGCTCCATGACTGTTAAATTTCCTTGAAACTTTGTAACTACTTTCGGAATCACTGTAAACAAGGCAACTAAACACTGAAACCAAATTTACTTTCACAAGATATAGAGTTTCTTAACAATTTATAATTAGCGGAAAAACACCAAAGATATAAAAACACACATGCACACAAATTGACATGCTTGTTCACCCAGGAAACCCAAAAGGGAAAACCTGCTTTCTTTGTTGTGATATTTTATTTGTTGTTCTTGAGCAATTCAATTATTACAATTGACGATACTTACTGTAGCGAACAATCTGTCTCTAAGAACACACTTGTTCTCTTGCTGAATAGCCTTGACTTGCCCTGAAAATCTCTGATCCTTGCTCTACAATCCTTGCGCACTAAAAGCCCCTATTTCCTTGCGCACTTTCTCTTATTTCTTAACGCACAATTGGGATCCTATTTTCTAGCACAAATCTCCTAATTCTTCTTTGTGCACTTGTGGCCTCCTAAATCCTAGCGCACAAGCTCCTCAATTCTGCGCAGAAACACACAAAGAATAATCTCACAAAAAATATCATGATCTTGTGCCTTCATCCTCCTCTTTATGGATAGAATTCGAGTATGCAAGAAGGCCTAACTCAATTTAGATGTTCAACTTGTGATTGCGAGTTAACTGAGAGTTTTACTCACCCTATCTCCTATCAACACTGGATTCTTAACTCGTTCTCTCTCCAATCAACACTAAAGACTAACTCGTTCTAACTGAATTTGTAACTGCCACCTCGTCCTGTAGTCAAACTGAAGAAGACTGCAACTAACTGAAGCTCCAACACTGCACATGCAACCTTGATGACCATCCAGTGAACTGAAAATCAATTCATTGTACCTGAAGTCTATCATATGAATTTGCACTCATATGAGAGAGACTAATTCACGGGCTTCACTGGTTAAGGCACAAGCCAAAAGACCTTCTGTGGTACATTTTCAACAATCCCTCTTAGCGAGGAAAGGATTTTGTACAACTCCTAGCTTATCTCTAAAATAGACGAAACTGCCTCTTGCTAATTCCTTGGTCAAGATATTTATTGTCTACTCCTTTGTTTGAATGTATGGTAGCTTCACTATCCCTTTTTGCACACAATCTCTGAGATGATAATACATGATCTTGATATGCTTGGAGCAATTGTGAAACACTCGATTCTTAGAGAGCTTAATGCAATTTTGATTGTCACAGTATATCACAGTAGGCTCCGTCCCCTGCCTGAAAAGTCCTATAAGCAACTTCCTCATGCAGATGGCTTCACATATTGCGAAGCTGGCAACGATGTATTCAACCTCTGTTGCATTGAGTGCAACCCTAGTGAACTCTGGTTGGCTCCGTCATAAACTGGCCCTATTGATTCACTGCAAAACATATGTCAGATTGTGTGTTAACTAAGTACATCAACGACCCAATGACCTGTATAATGTGGCATCTACTCGCTTTTCTTACTAGCATCCACCTTCCTCCAGTTTGTGACTAGAGGCATAGTCATGGGCTTGCAATCCTACATATGAAACCTCATGAGGATCTCTGTAATGTACTTCCCCTGCCCCAAGAAGATTTTCCCATCATGCTGCCATACCTCCAGCCCAAGGAAATAATGCATAAGCCCTATATCCTTCATCTGACACTCCCTTGCAAGATCTGCCTTGCAATCCTAGATCAAACTGTATGCTCTAGTCAAGATAAGATTGTCAACATAGAGCACTAGAATGAGCGAAAGCCCTCCAACCATGATGTAGTACAGGTTGGCATACACCTCACTCTTAGTGAAGCCCAATCCTTGAAGGTAGCTATCAATGCAAGTGTACCATGTTATCGAAGCCTGCTTGAGCCCATAAAGAGCTCTCTTTATTAAACAAACTTGAGTCTTTGTTGAAAGTCTCAAACCACTCTCGCTGCTCCATGTATGTCTTCTCCTAAACCACTCCGTTGAGGAATGCTGTCTTCACGTACATATGGTGGATCTTCCACCCCATTTGAGTTGCTAGTGCCACAGTTGTCTGATGGATGAATAATGAGCTACTTTGGCAAACGTCTCATCATAGTCGATGCCCTCGACTTGTGAGAAGCCCTTTGTTAAAATTGGACAACTAGGTCCAAACTTTGGGTTGTGCTGCTCAGATGACGATCGCAATATTTTTATTGGATTCCTCTTTCGGAGAGGTGTAAGATTGATCTAAACATCATCTCGATTGGATGAGCAGAACATGTACTTTGAATTTATTCCACTTATGAGCTAAGTCGGCCTGGAATAAAATATATACTTAAATGTCTTAAAGGATGTGTCACACACCCCCAAAGATTCCTATATATTGGAGAGACTTAGAGTTTATTTGACACATATTGTGTTGAGGAATTCTCTCTCTCTCTCTGTGGATGGCATTGGAGCTGCGTATTCTTTGTTGAGTTGCTAGGGTTATATGTGACACGCTTGTTTGAATGACCTATTGGAACTTTTCTTTGGTAGAAGCATCCTGCTGATCGCCGTAACGCCACCATTCCTTATCTCTGTCTTGGCTTGTCTTCTATCGATCTATTAGTATGTTCTATCCTCTTCAGTATTGTGCCCTAATCTGAAATGGCATAGAACATGAGCAGAAATTAACATGGTATCAGAGCGTAGGGAGAAGACAACGCCTAAAGCAAATAAAGGCTCCGATTTAGGACTGTTTTATGCCCTAACCTTTAGCATGAAGGAATTTTTTTTTTCTTTTCTCAAAGTCGGAGAGGAGGCCGAGGAGGCATGCCTTTCCACGGGCCGATAAGTTTTTTTTTTTGGGTGGACAAATGCGAGATCCGATACGAGGAAAGTTTGTGGCCAAAAACTAAGGTAGATCTCTTGTGCCCTAAAATGGCTACGTTTACGGAGTCGATACCTGAATCTGTAGTGATCGGGCTGAGTTGAACGTCCATAGACACTATCAGCCGAAATCACTTAAAGATTGAAGCCATGTGGCTCTAGGTTCCGAATCTGTCGGATCAAAAGCCTGTTGCATGGCGGTTATGCAGGGCTGAATATCGTTGAAAATCACGCGGAAATTTTCCTTAGTCACCGCCATAAGGCTTTCGATGGTACGATGGCCTTGTATGGATTTAAACCAAAAATAAAATAAAATAAAATAAAATATGGCCGCAGAACAGGAATACGATCCAGAACATCAGTTAGAATGTCCGCTGGTGGAGCATGGTGCCTCGGTTACTGGTTTGAATGAAGCCCTTATCAAGAAAGTGCCGAGTTTTTGATGATTTCTGTAACAATCAAAATTCGAAGGATGATTACATGAAGTCTGAGCTGAAGAACACGGACCCTTCCATCGCCAACGCCCTACGCAGGGTGATTATTGGAGAAGTACCCACCATCGCCATAGTCTTGGTCGAAATCGAGAGCAATTCCTCGGTCCTCAACGATGAGTTTCTTGCGCACAGGCTCGGTTTGATTCCCCTTGTCAGCGAACGTGCCATGGAAATGTGATTCTCCCGTGACTGCGACACCTGTGACGGCGATGACCAGTGCCATTATTGCTCGGAGGAGTTTAAGCTCAACGTGAAATGCGATAGTGATCAAACCTTAGATGTCACGGGCTTAGATCTCATGTCTTCCGACATGAGAGAGAATCCCGTCGTCGCTCTGGACCGTGTTGCCGATATGAACGTCTTTGATCCCTCTGAACAAAGGGGCATAATCATTGTGAAACTTCGACGTGGCCAGGAATTGAGGCTTCGTGCAAATAGCCAGAAAGGATATTGGCCAGGACCATGAAATGGTCACCAGCGGCAACAGTTACTATGAGCCTGATATTCACATTAATGAAAATTTGACGAAGAGGGAGAGCTGTCCCACAAAAGTATTTGAAATTGATCCAGGATTGAAGGCTACAGGTAGCATATATTCTTTGAAGGATGCGCGGTGCTTTGGAAGATTTCCTTTGGTTATGTGTTCTTGTTGCAGATTGAAGCCGCTGTCTCAGGGTTATTGTGTTCGGTTCTTAGAGGCTGTGCCATAGCGGAAGAGAGAGAAGTTATGAAATTGGTCTGCAGAACTCCTTGAAAGTATCACTCCTGTAAAGGGCAATATATTGGAGGATATGCTACATGGTTTTATGTTTACTGCAACCCTCTGTCATTCAAATGGGGAAACTATTAAGGCATTTGTGGCTAATCTATTGCGGGATTATTTATCTTGCAAGATTGTTCGCGTAGTTTTGGAAAATGCTTTTACTACAGTTTGAGAACAGTGGAAGATTCAATGAAGGAGTACTCCAGTCCCAATCTGAGAAGTGACCATGATGAAAATTGAAGCTATGCAGCAGATGAACCTCCATTCAGCATGTGTGAATGCTAGACATTTGCTATGGCTTCTAGAAAGAATGATCGAATTGGGAGTTGTAGACAGCGCAAATGAAAGAATGGAGTGACCAATCTACTCAGAACCTTTAGAGATGATGCATAGCGTAACATAGTCCCAGACTTGTCCTTTGCTGCACTAATTCTGCAAATGCAGACTTGTTGAATCTTGTTTGAAGGCAGTATGATGAGTGTTGTGGCAGGCCGCAAGCCATACCACAACAGCAAGCTGTGTGGTTATCACATGAGTTTTTTAACTGTGTGATTTGAGGCAGCCACAGATTCAAGCCAAAGTTGGATGCAGACCAATCACATAATTCCCAGATCTGTGCACATGGCATAGACTGTATCTCAAGTGAAGACAAAGAAATTGTTTTGATGCACTTGACAGAGTCTTGAAGAGCAGTGAAGTGCCTTGTCCTGATTTATCCTGTTGGATGGTTGGGGCTAAAACATTGATGAGCAGGGGTGCCACTATGTCTGTGCCGGACTGCATGGACTGACATGAAGAAGGGTATAAAATCTGTATGATTGGTTCCTAAATCAGTGAAATTCAGGGAAAAAATCGCAGAACTGAGATCTGCAGTCTTGGCCAGATCAGTGATTCAGCAAGCAGTGATGAGTGTGATAGTTCTAACTCTGTGATTCTATGTCACTGTCATCATGACAGTGACATAGACAGACACCAATGTTTGAAGCTGAATGTTTCAAGGGTTGACTGCAGAAGTCCTTGGGGAAATTCTATGTAGTGGTCAGATTGTTGACGAATTGGGCATAGAAGTAAGTCATTGAGCTAGGCAAATTTTGACAGCCCTAGCAGCAGTCTGCTGAAATAACCAGAAATGGGCAGATCTGGAAGCAAATCTAGGTGCAATGCCTCAAGTGCAGGATAAACCAAGGTAGACTGGATACCTAGTTTTGTAAGCTGCGGTCTTCGAAGGCTGTTTGAAGAAGCTACTCACAGAATAACAAGTAGTGGCTGAAAGGACTTCTAACACAAGCTGAGGCTTGTTGATTTGTTCCCCCTGTATGACAATGACATAGATAGTCACCTATGTAGCAGCAAGCATGTGACTGTATCTTACATTGGAGCGTTATGGTAAACTTAAAATGTGAACTGAGAAGTTTGTGCAGCTTTTGGTCACATGGTTGGAATCTTGAATCATGATCAGCAAAGTCTGTTGGATGGCTTTGACTATGGGAGATTAAGTCCCATTTCCAAGTTGATGTCTGGGATGCCCTCATTTAAAAGAGATGTCTTCTCTCTCGAGAGAAGCCGACATTAAGAGGGAGATACATCTGTATATGCTCCTGAGCGAATTTCATTATTGAATGAAAGAAGATCCTCATGGCTCAAACACATATGGCTTCAGAGGGGGAAATTCTGGAAGAAATCCAAGAAGCCATACAAATACCAAAGGTATCTAGCAGCCATGAGTACTATTGTACAATTTGACTTTGGATCCTTTGAGGAAGTCGTAAAGCATCAAAGGATGCTATGCACGAAGAGTATGAGTCCATTATGGAGAATGATGTCTGGGATGTGGTTCCAAGACCATAGGACAAAGCAGTTGTCACCTCGAAATGGCTCTACAAGATCAAGCATGGATCTGTTGGAAGTGCTGAAAAGTTCAAGGCAAGATTCGTTGCCTGTGAGGAAGGTATAGACTATGATGACACATTTGCACCTGTACCATTCGATCTATTATAGCCCTTGCTGCTACGCAAGGTTGGAGTCTTCATCAGATGATGTGAAGACCGCATTTTTTTCTGCATGGTGTGATAAAGGAAGAGATATATGTGGAGCAACCTCTGGGGTTGAAAGTCCAGGATCCGGACACCCATGTCTGCAGGATGAAGAAAGCCCTCTATGGGCTGAAACAAGCACCCCGAGATTGGTACAAGAGGATAGATAGCTACTTGATGAAGCTGGGCTTCACTCGAAGTAATGCTGATCCGAACCCTTACTTCAAGATTGTCAAGGGAAAACCTCTCATTCTGGTGCTGTATGTGGATGACCTCTTCTGACAGGTGCTGACCCTCTCATTCATCAGTGCAAGAGGGAGCTCGCTGCTGAGTTCAAGATGAAGGCCCTAGGACTGATGTCTAGGCCTGAAGGTCTAGCAGAGACCTGGCGAGATTTTCCTTTCTCAAGGAAAATACATTATGAAGTTTCTGGTATGATGGACTGTAAGTCCATGGAACTCAACTTTAAGAAGTTGAGTAGCAGCGTTGCTGGGCCCGTCCTACTGAGTATCGTCAACTCATAGGGACCCTGATGTTCTTAATGAACACCTGTTCGGATGTATGAACACTTTGAGTCAACACATGGTTGATCATAACATTCACTGGGTTGGTGCCAAGAAACTCCTGAGATATCTCTGAGGCACGATAGACCATGGGATGAGATACACTGCCGGGAGTATGACACTCCATGGATATATTGATGCCGATTAGGCTGGCAGTGTGGTGGATCGCAAGAGCACATCTGGATCTGCTTCGGGCAGGAATCGAAAGTCGGTAGTTTTGAGCACCGCTGAGGCCGTATGCATTGTAACATGTATGGCCTGTTGTGAAGTCACTTGGTTGCGAAAGCTCTTCTGTGAGCTGTTCGAGCATGTGCTAGATGCCACCGTTATCCTTTGTGATAACCAGAGGGGGATTCATTTGTTACAGAATCCCGGGTTCCATGATTGATCCAAGCATGTTGATGGCTAGTACCACTTTATCTGGGATATGGTACAACGAGGCACCGTAAGGCTCGATCATGTAGGAACTGATGAGCAGGTCGCAGATATTCTCACAATGCCCTTGGGGAAGGTCATGTTCCTAACCTTCTGTGAGAATCTTGGAATCATGGAACGACCCTATTCTGAGGGTCCTGTTGGATGATGAGCTCTGGGAGCTCCAAGGGGGTTTTGGGGATAGCCTTGGTGCTATAAGCAACCACAGGGCTAGGCTTGTTGAACCTAGTTGGTGTGCTTCCACCCCACCGTGATGAGATTGAGATGGTTTACCTCTCTATGTCTAGGATGGCATGTGTCCAACCACTTGATCTGGGCTCAAGTTTAGCGAGGTTTCGGACCTCCAAATTTTTCGGGTAAGTGAAACTAACTTCGGGTTAGTATATGAGACTCTTTGTGAGTCCTATAGAGGTTTCGGACCTCTGGGCTGAATCTGTCAGCCGGGTATAATGTCTTTGTGACTGACCTACTTCTGTTTTGAAATAAAGAGGCCAGCAAAGCAAGTTACGGCGGGATGACGCACAATGTTTGGATTGCACTAGTGGACGGAGTTCTCCCTAGTTGAGAGGGAGTGTTAAAATTGGACAACTAGGTCCAAACTCCGGGTTGTGCTGCTCAGATGACGATCACAATATTTTTATTGGATTCCTCTTTCGGAGAGGTGTAAGATTGATCTAAAGATCATCTCGATCGGATGAGCAGAACATGTACTTTGAATTTATTCCACTTATGTGTTGGGTCGGCCTGGAATAAAATATTGACTTAAATGTCTTAAAGGACGTGTCACACACCCCCAAAGATTCCTATATATTGGAGAGACTTGGAGTTCATTTGACACACATTGGTGTGGAGGAATTCTCTCTCTCTTGATGGCATTGGAGCTGTGTATTCTTTGATTGGGTTGTTCTGGGGTTATGTGTGACACGCTTGGCTGAATGACCTATTGGAGACTTTGCTGGTAGAAGCATCCTGCTGATCGCCGTAACGCCACCATTTCTTATCTCTGTCTTGGCTTGTCTTCTATCGATCTATTAGTATGTTCTATCCTCTTCAATATTGTGCCCTAATCTGAAATGGCATAGAACATGAGCAGAAATTAACACCCTTGGACACAAACCTGGCCTTGTGCTTCTCCACACTCCCATTTGCTCCATGCTTTACCTTGTACACCCAGCATGAACCTACTATTGATTTACCCTCTAGACGTGGCACAATATCCCAAACATTGTTCTTCATGACGGAGGAATATTCCTCCACCACGACATCCCTCCAAACCTGCTAAGAGTTTTCCTCCTCCAAATAAGAAGGCTCTGAGTCTAACAACTCAATCATTAGTTCCATGTACCCAATGTACCTCTAGATGCTTGCTCTACTTGAACATAGAGTTAGGAGTCTCAACTCGCTCCTGGGCCTCCTGAATCAACTTCTTGGCCCACTTGGCTCTCTTCTTCCATGTGCTGGGAGTCACTGACTGAGTGGTTGCCTCCACTCGTCCTGGTGTCTCCTCATCCTCACTATCATTCTGCTGTACAACCTACTTGCCACCTGACTGAGACTCAATCTGTGTTACTAGTTGAGGCTCTTGCTTGGGAGTGAGTAGCTCCTCCTCAGGTACTCCAGCCGGCTCTTGCTCCAAGGACTCCCTCAGAGCTTTGCTCTCCTCAAACCTCACGTCCCACCTGATAATTTCCCTTTTGAGTGATGTTATATACCCCTTGTCCGCTTGCAATGTTTCATTTTAACCCATGAAAATTCCCTTTTCAGCTGTGGGATCCAACTTCTTCCTGCTCTCTTTGGACACATGGTTGTAAACTTTAGTAGCAAAGATGCGAAAGTGAGAAACATTAAGCTTCTTTCCAGTGAAATCCTCCTCTAGTGTAACTCGTCCAAGCACTCTATGTGGACTCCTATTTTGCAGAAATACTGCAGTGTTACATGCTTCTTCCCACAAGAACATGGGCAACCCCTGGCCATGCAACTAGGCCTTGGTTACTCCATCTATTGAGGGTTATGGGGTGCTGTAAGTTCTCTCCTGATGCCCTCCTTGGCACACACGTCCTTGAAGGCATTGGAGACATATTCCCTGCCATTATCACTCCTCAATGCTTTGATCTTCTTGTCGGTCTGGTTTTCTACTAAGGCCCTAAACTGCATGAACTTGGAGAAGACCTCCTCCTTCTTCATAAAGAAGATCCATCTTTTCTGACAATAATCATCTATGAAAGTAACATAGTACCTATGTCTCATAAGAGATGGAGAAGGGAAGGGCCCACATACGTTTGAATGTACTAGCTCCAAAATCCCTTTGGCTCTGTTGTCTTGGCCCTAAAAATATGACTTGGCATACTTGTCAAGTGTGCACCCCTTGTACACATCATGCTAGTTGAATGCAGACTATGGTAGTCCTATGGCTATCTGCTGAAGGGTCTTCAACCCCACATGATGCAAATGCCCCATATGTCTATGCCACAACTCCCCCACATCTCTGCTTTCACACTTCCTGCGTTGTTGCTCAAGGCTGCGTATGTCTCAACGTGCAGCCTATACATATTCTTCATCCTTACACCAGTCTGCTTCATGGATCCAAAAGCTAGGTGCTTGAGGCAAGCCTTACCTCTGTTAAAGATGACCTCATAACCCTTGTTCTCTAGGGTAGCAACAAAAACAAGGTTCTTCTTTAGGCCTGTAACATAGAGGAAATCTCTAAGATGGAGAGAGCTACCTGACTTCCTCTCAAAGCTAACAATACCTACTCCCCTAGTCACGTACTTGCCATCTTCTCCTAGCTCAATATGAAATTGCATGTCCTCCTCCAGCTTGCTAAAATATTCCTTGTTCCTGGTCATATGGAAGGATGCTTCGAAATCAATATACCACACACTAATGCTTACTGAGCCTGCCATGCAAGCTATTATTGAATAGTCCTTCTCAAACTGAGAAGAATACACATCTACCTTAGTGGATGCGACCACATGGTCCTTACTGGACCCTTTCTTCCTGTTAGGACACTTAGTGGCATAGTGCTGGAACTCATGGTAATGGAAGCTCTTGATCTTGCTTAGATATTTCTTCTTCTCCTTGCCCTTTTGACTGGACTTGGCCTTGCCTTGGCCCTTCTTTACCTTGGCTTTGTATTAAATTTGGGCAACTAGGTCCAAACTCTGGATTGTGTTGCTCAGATGACGATCCCAATATTTTTATTGGATTCCTCTTTTAGAGAGGTGTAAGATTGATCTAAAGATCATCTCGATCAGATGAGCAGAACATGTACTTTGAATTTATTCCACTTATGTGCTAGGTCGGCCTGGAATATAATATAGACTTAAATGTCTTAAAGGACGTGTCACACACCCCCAAATATGCCTATATATTGGAGAGACTTGGAGTTCATTAGACATACAATGTGTGGAGGATTTTCTTCTCTCTTGATGGCGATGGAGCTGCGTTCTTGATGCTGTATTCTTTGTTTGGGTTGTTCTGGGGTTATGTGTGACACGCTTGACTGAATGACCTATTGGAGACTTTGCTGGTAGAAGCATCCTGCTGATCGCCGTAACGCCACTATTCATCATCTCTGTTTTGGCTTGTCTTCATCGATCTATTAGTATGTTCTATCTGCTTCAGTATTTTGTGCCCTAATCTGAAATGGCATAGAACATGTTCAGAAAATTAACATGGTATCAGAGCTAGGAGAAGACAAAGCCCATTATATTTGAGATCTAGGGCAGCAAGAGATAAGGTCTATTTCATAGGCAAAATCCAAGGCCGAGATTGGTTCGAGTGAGCCTGGTTTTTTTTTTTTTTTTTTCCAAAGGTGGACAATGCGGAAAGCCATCGTTGTTAGACGCCTGAGCACTGTTAGTGCAGAGAAGGCCGAAGCAGAATATCAAGGGCCACAGACAACGATTTAGAAATGCTATCAGTGGGGAATCATTCGAGACGTTAAGGTTCTCCTACTTCCACCTAACGACATTCTCTCTAACCAAATTGAGTCGTTCGAGTGGGGTTGACAAATTTGTCCCTGAAGTAACAAGGAGTGATTGACGGAACAGGGGCATGATACACAGAGAAGTGTCACCGCTGTTATTTGATCGAATTCTGAGTCGATCGCTGCAAGCGTCATTAGTGAATGACATTCGTAATGCTTTTTGTCGGGAAGCTGAATGTCTGAGGTTGATCGCATCACTGAACGTCTGGAGCAGTTCAATCGAGGAGCCGAGTTGAATAACGAGATCAACTGATGGCTTCTAGCTCCCGTAATAAACAGACGGGAACACAAAACAGTGGCTGCGGAGGGTTAGTTGTTACACGACGTCCAATAGGGACAGAAGCCACGATGTATCTGTTGTCTGGAGTCAGTCGCACGACAAAGGGCCTACACGTTGTCACATTGATTCTTGGGAGCCATAGTTCAAATTTTGGGACTCTGTGTTGTCGGTTGAGCAATAGCTGAGCAGGAGACGATGCAACCCCCCAAACCATCAAACGATGGAGCCTGCGGATTGCTTTTTTAGCTTGTGCGAATGGCATCAAATTTTATAGTGAAATTATTTTTGGCAGCCAGAGCCACTAAACTCCGGTTCACCGCCATCTTTAATGGGTTTTGGAACCCATTCAACAAAAAAACTCTAAAGAAGGTCCACTGTATATCTAATTTTTCCATAGTGATTAATTTCGAATTATTTCTCCCTTTCGCGAGTTCAATTCCTTGTAAAATTTTTTTTTGGTAAGCTTCTAGCAATGTTGGAGAAAGAAATGCAAACATTTGAAGATCTATCATCAATCCATTCATTCGCTTTACATCTGAAAAATCGTCTCCATACTTGATGGCTATCCCTACCCAAGCAAGGGCAGCATGCATCCAACACGGATATTGGAGTGTAAAAACTCTGGTAAACTTGAATAAGTATATATTATTATTGATAAAATATGAGATATGAGATATGATTACAATGGGGAATCACCGAGGCTTTAAATATAGCCTCATGGTGTCCCTTGGTGAAGAGGCATGATCTTTGATCATGCCCTTTCACTTAATAAAACCTAATATAACTATATCTAATTAATAATTAATAAAATATACATAACATTGCCCCCCTATTAAAGATGCTTTGTCCTCAAAGCATACGTAATAATGGACAATGTTGATGAATGCTTGGGTTTCTCGAGTGGCGAGCTCTTGCTTCCCACATTTTAAAAAGATCGTGGAGCATCTTCTCAAGTTCAATCTTTTGGTGATGTGGATAGCAACAAGATTTGATATTGACAGGGTCAGGTCCTTTCTTGACTTCTATTGGATGTTCATGTTCCTTATTAGGAGGTATTTTTATTGGTAGATCCTGGAATACTTTTTCGTGTGTCCGAACTAATCCTTGTTTCTCTGGTGACTCTTCGTGGCTCCCTTTTGAAGATAACATTTCTAACTGATGACATTGTACTCTACATGTTGGCGCTCCTATTTGAATCATCTTTGTCATAAGAGAGGAAGATACGACTTGACCTTCTGGGGCTTGGAATCCATACAACCTGTGTTTCTGCCCTTTCCACTTAAAACTTATAAACTGGTTCTAATGGTTGGCAGAATAAGTACCTAAAGTTTGTAGCCATTGAATTCCTAAGACCACATCTACTCCTCGTAATGGAACGGTGTAGAATGGAGATTCTAAATGAAAGTTTTTTTATCTGTAGTTTGACTTTATGGCATTTCCCTACTTGCTCAATCTTCTTACCATTGGCCACCATGACCTTCATATTAGGCATGGGAAAAGTAAAGAGGTTGAGTCTTTTGGCCATGGTTGAATCTAGAAAATTGTGCGTGTTGCCTGTGTCTATGAGAACCATTACGTTGTTTTTCTTAATATGTCCCCTTAATTTTAGTGTCTAAGGTTGTGATATACCTGTCATGGCTGATAATGACACTTGCGAAGTGCTGTCATCATCTACTTCTGGGGAGAATTCTAGGGTATCTTCTATCCCTTCTATGTCTGAATCATCATTGTTAGAATCATTAGTTGCTTCACAATTATACAGATTTTTTTCTTTCCCATTAGCACATCTGTGCTTAGGGTCCCATTTTTCGCCACAACGTTTGCATTTGCCTTCCCTCATTCTTTGTCTTTCTATTCGATTTGTCGTATCATGAACCTTTTTGATGTCATTGGAGTGTCCTGCAACTGTACCTTCAAGATCGATTAATCTTTTTCTGAATTCCTCAGAATTATTATTGATCTGTTTCTCGAGATCCACCAATTTCTTCTGGAATTCGGCCATTGACATTGAATGTGTATGAGGTGGGGAATATTTTTCTACCAGTTTTTCCCTCTTTTTTTTTTAAAATTAATTAATTAATTAATTAAATTTTTTTTTGTTTGAAATAATAATAATAATTTCTATTATTATATATATATATATATTTTAAATAATAATAATAATAATAATTATTATTATTTTATTATTATATATATATATATATATATATATAATTATGGGGAAAAAGATTGTTAACCTTGAAAAGTCACGTTGTTTTTAAAAGTCACTTTGTTTTGAAAAGGCACGTTGTTTTGAAAAGGGAAAATGGGTTTTAATACCATGGGCAATTACCATGGGCCCAAAAACCATGAGCTTGTAAACCACGAGCAATTACTCTTCCTTTTTAATTTTACTTTGTCTTCACATGTACGTATTTCTTTATATATATATATATCTCTTTTTACTTTTTCTTTTCTTTTTCTTTTGGAACTATTTTATTTTAAATATATATATATATATATATATATATATATTTATATTTTTTTTTTCTTTTAATTTATTTCCCCCTTTGTGTTAACTTTCCTTCTCTCTTTATTTTATTAATATATATATATATATATATATATTATATATATATTTCTTCCTTCTTTTTTTTTTTAAAACAAATGTTGTTGCCCACAAGCACTTGGTTTTTAAAAAATCTGCAATTCTGGAATTTTCTTGTAATTCCTTAATTTTGGATGATCACACAGATCCCGAAGAGCGATGGCTTTGATACCAATGGAGTGTAAAAACTCTGGTAAACTTGAATAAGTATATATTATTATTGATAAAATATGAGATATGAGATATGATTACAATGGGGAATCACCGAGGCTTTAAATATGGCCTCATGGTGTCCCTTGGTGAAGAGGCATGATCTTTGATCATGCCCTTTCACTTAATAAAACCTAATATAACTATATCTAACTAATAATTAATAAAATATACATAACAGATATTGAGAAAAGACTTCCAATTCTTTTTGGAGGTCGAATTCTGAAGGTGACAAGAGTAATGTGGAAGCTGTGATAGCTTGCCTGGAAGTTTGGAGCATTATGTTCAGGAGACAGGCCGTGCAGGTCGAGATGGTAGGTTGGCTTATTGCCATCTGCTTTTCGATGAAATCACTTATTTCAAAATTCGGAGTCTTTCATACAGTGATGGTGCAGATGAGTATGCAGTGAACAAGTTCTTGTGTGAGTTATTTATGTTCTACAAGGATACACCTGCACATATTTACTCTTTAAAATTGCATCTGCATCCAGGAGATTTGATCTTATAGAAGAGATCCTAGCTTTTCAAAAGTCCTGGGGAATCCATATTCATTTCCATGCAGCTTAATTGAACTGATTCGTTAATATTGTGGGCTGAGGTAGATTCTGTCAGCAAATTTCTTCGTGATAATAATATTTCATGAAAAGAACAATGACATAAAGGGTCTGCTATCTAAGATTGGAGTGTTACCGGTGTTGATCGGACTGCTGAACTTGGATAATAAAAGGTTCAGACTAAACTGCTTCAGACTCGGTCTAGTAACAGGTTCCGTGCTAGAGTTTCCTGATGCTCAGACAACAATAGCCTCAGATCTGAGATAAGTTTCCGTCATACTCAGACAGAAACAATAATATCCTCGAACCTTAAGCTCAGACTAGTACCAATCCACTGTTTGAAGACCTGTGGTGTTGTGAACCTGTGAAAGAGAGGTTAGACGTTTTGTTTAGCTCGAACATATAACAACAAGACTCGGACAGTGGGATAAAATGTGATAACACAGAACAACAGCCATTATAGAGGACTGTAATAATTGCAGTATACTTGGGTGAAGGCTCATGTGTAAGCTATATCCGGTCCTGTCTACAAAAAAAAAGAAGCTCAGATCTGTGGGAAGATTCTTTGAGCTCGGATCTGTTACAAGAAAAAAAAAATCACGGGACCTGTTGCAAGCTCAGATCTGTGACATACTTCAACTCAATTTGTGACTTATCACTGTGCTAAATCTGAAAGATATCATATAATGTGTGGACTAGCATGTAGAAGGGTAAATTCAGTGTTTGGAACATCTGTACAATTGGTTCCTAGATCTGTGCAATTTAGGAGACAAATCGCTGAACTGAGATCTGAAAAGAATGACAAATGGACAGATCTGGAAAATAAGAAGCAGTGCAGGATCATGAGAGGAGGAATCATGATATATTATCCTTGTTTGACAATGACATATGGCAGAATATGTATGACAATGAAATTTGAAATTTTCAATACTATATGGCAGTATGACCATGATGAAGAAGATAGTGATGGGTACGATAAAATTATGGCAACATCGTAATCAGCGATATGACAGTGATGACGGTTCTATAGCCGCAATCTTGAGGGGCTAAATATGTCATTCTATGTCACTGTCATCATGACAATGACATAGACAGTCACCCATGTTTACAAAATTCATAATAACAGTAAGCTGTATCAGTCTTACATTGGAGCGTAATGATAAACTTGGAAATGTGATCTGAGAAGTTTTTACAGCCATCAGTCACGTTCTGGGAGTCTTGAACCATGATCAACAAAGCCTGTGAAGTTTTGAACAAATATTGTATATGATATAGGCATGATAGCTATATGATAGTATATGGCTATGAGTCTTGGATGGCTTTGACTGTGGGAGAATAAGACTCCTTTCCAAGTTGGTGTCTGGGATGCCCTCATTTAAAATAGATGTCTTCTCTTACAAGAGAAGCTGGCATTAAGAGGGAGAATACAACTGTATATGCTCCTAAGTTAATATATTTGCTAAAAGAAGATCCTCATGGCTCAAAGATATATGGCTTCAGGGGGGAAATTTTGTCAGAAAAATAAGAAGCCATATAAATACCAGGGGTATCTAGCTGCCATGAGTACAATATGAGCTTGGATCATTTGAAGAAACTGTAAAGCATCAAAGTCTGCAAGGATGCGAGGGTGATGTCTAGGATATGGTTCCTAGACCACAGATCAAAGCTGTTGTTACCTCGATATAAGATCAAGCATAGATTTGATGGGAAAATGTGTTGCCTGAGACTTCTCTAGGAAGGCACTGATTATTATTGCACCTATAATCTGTTATTACCTTTGCTTATCTGATGGGAAAATGTGTTGCCTGAGACTTCTCTAGGAAGGCACTGATTATTATTGCACCTATAATCTGGTATTACCTTTGCTGCTACGCAAGGACAGAGTCTTCATCAGATGGATGTAAAGACCGCATTTCTGCATGGTGCGATAAAGGAAGAGGTGTTGTGGAGCAACCTCTGGGGTTCGAAGTCCAGGATCGGGACACCCATGTCTTCATGTTGAAGAAAGCCCTCTATGTGTTGGAGCAAGCACCCAGAGCTTGGTACGGGAGGATAGATAGCTACTTCATGAAGCTGGGCTTCACTCGTAGTAATGCTGATCCTAACCTTTACTTCAAGGTTGATGGAGAGAAACCTCTCATTCTGGTGTTGTATGTGGACGACCTCTTCCTGACAGATGCTGACCCTCTCATTCATCAGTGCAAGAGGGAGCTTGTTGCTGAGCTCGAGATGAAGGACCTAGGACTGCAAGTCTGTGTCGACACCGATGGAGCTCAACTTTAAGAAGTTGAGTGGCAGCGCTGCTGGGCCCGTGTTAGCAAATCCTACTGAGTATCGTCAACTCGTAGGGGCCCTGATGTTCTTAGTGAACACCTGTCCGGACGTATGTTGTGCAGTGAACACTTTGAGTCAACACATGATTGATCATAACATTCACTGGGTTGGTGCCAAGAAACTCTTGAGATATCTCTGTGGAACGATAAACCATGGGCTGAGATACACTGCCGGGAGCATGACACTCCTTGGATATACTGATGTCGATTGGGCTGGCAGTGTGGTGGATCGTAAGAGCACATCTGAATGCTACTTCACAAGTAGATATGCTTCGGGTAGGAAAAGGAAGTCGGTAGCCTTGAGCACTACTGAGGTCGAATACATTGCAACATGTATGGCCCGTTGTGAAGTCACTTGGTTGCGAAAGCTCCTCAGTGAGTTGTTCGAGCATGTGCTAGATGCCACCGTTATCCTTTGTGATAACTAGAGGGGGATTCATTTGTCATAGAATCCGGGGTTCCACGATTGATCCGAGCATGTTGATGGCTAGTACCACTTTATCCGGGATATGGTACAATGAGGCACCGTAAGGCTCGATCATATAGGAACTGATGAGCAGGTCGCGGATATTCTCACAATGCCCTTGGGGAAGGTCATGTTCCTAACCTTCTGTGAGAATCTTGGAATCATGGAACGACCCTATTCTGAGGGTCCTGTTGGATGATGAGCTCTGGGAGCTCCAAGGGGGTTTTGGGGATAGCCTTGGTGCTATAAGCAACCACAGGGCTAGGCTTGTTGAACCTAGTTGGTGTGCTTCCACCCCACCGTGATGATATTGAGATGGTTTACCTCTCTCTGATCTGTGCCCCGTATGCATCCTACCCATGGAGTTTCAGACTCATGGGAAGTACCTCTCATTTGGCCAATAAGGTGGGAAATGTGAATAGAGATCATAGCAAGACCGATGGACGCGTCAGAGATTGCCATACTCTCTATGTCTAGGATGGCACGTGTCCAACCACTTGATCTGGGCTCAAGTTTAGCGAGGTTTCGGACCTCCAAGTTTTTCGGGTCAGTGAAACTAACTTCGGGTTAGTATATGAGACTCTTTGTGAGTCCTATAGAGGTTTCGGACCTTTGGGCTAAATTTGTCAACCGGGTATGATGTCTTTGAGACTGACCCTCTTCTGTTTTGAAATAAAGAGGCCAACAAAGCAAGTTACGGTGGGATGATGCACGATGTTTGGATTGCACTAGTGGACGGAATTCTCCCTAGTTGAGAGGGAGTGTTAAATTTGGGCAACTAGGTCCAAACTCCAGATTGTGCTGCTCGGATGACGATCCCAATATTTTTATTGGTTTCCTCTTTCGGAGAGGTGTAAGATTGATCTAAAGATCATCTCGATCGGATGAGCAGAACATGTACTTTGAATTTATTCCACTTATGTGCTAGGTCGGCCTGGAATATAATATAGACTTAAATGTCTTAAAGGACGTGTCACACACCCCCAAAGATGCCTATATATTGGAGAGACTTGGAGTTCATTAGACACACAATGTGTGGAGGATTTTCTTCTCTCTTGATGGCGATGGAGCTGCGTTCTTGGTGTTGTATTCTTTGTCTGGGTTGTTTTGGGGTTATGTGTGACACGCTTGGCTGAATGACCTATTGGAGACTTTGTTGGTAGAAGCATCCTGCTGATCGCCGTAACGCCACTATTCATCATCTCTGTTTTGGCTTGTCTTCATCGATCTATTAGTATGTTCTATCTGCTTCAGTATCTTGTGCCCTAATATGAAATGGCATAGAACATGTTCAGAAAATTAACACTTTACTACCTTTGACTACCAGGGCAAAGTTCTCCTCGTCCTCTGTCTTCATTGATCTTCTAGCCCTCATGGCTCTTTGGATTTCTTCTTGGACACAATCTGAACACAACCTTTCCTAATTTGGAAGGCTCTCTTTGCCATTAACTGCATCCTGTAAATTCTCCCACGACTTATGAAGTTTCAATAGCGCAAGACTCACAAGGTCTTTGTCTGCTACAGTCTCGCGCACTCCAGCTGGAATATCCCGAACTTGGGTGAACTTGGAAAGGTACGTAATGATGGGTTCTCCTTTGCTCATCCAAAAATTTCTTAGCTTGTCCTTCAGAGCAAGCTTCCTGGCATGACTGGATCCTTGATAGAAATCTAGGAAATCTAAGATGGCTGACCACATCTCGTATGCTGTCTTCTTCCCATGGAGATGAGGGATAACATGGTCTTTGAAGCCCTCAAGAATGATCCTCTTGGCCTTGGTCTCATTCTTGTTATGCTGAATCAACTGTTGGGCATCTTGAGGTGGAACTATTTGATTCTTTAAAAGTTCTAGCACCCCATTATCTTCTAACACCACTGTGATCCGTTCCTTCGATGAGCAGAAGTTAGGGGCTCCCTCTAAACAATGATCTACCCTCAGTCCTTGGAACAACATATTGCTTATCCAAAGACTGCTCTTCAAAACTCTAGCGCAAGCCTTATTGACTGATCTATGCTCTTCACTGACTGATCAATTTGGTGTTAGTCTTTATGCTAATCTCTGCTCTGATACTATGTTAAATTTCCTTGAAACTCTGCAACTACTTAGCAAATTATTGAAAACACGGAAACTAAAAACTGAAACCATATTTACTTTCACCAAGATACAAAGTTTCTTAACAATTTATAAGCAGTGGAAAAACACCAGAGATTAAAAAAAACATGCACACAAATTGACACGCTTGTTTACCCAGGAAACCTAAAAGGGAAAACCTGCTTTCTCTGTTGTGATATTTTATTGATTGTTCTCGAGAAATTTGATCTATTACAATTCACGCCACTTTCTATAGCCAACAATGTGGCTTTGAGAACACGCTTGTTCTCTTGCTGAATAGCCTTGACTTGCCTTGATAATTTTTGATCCCTGCTCAACAATCCTTGCGCACTAGAAGTCCCTATTTCCTTGCGCAGTTCCTCCTATTTCCTAGTGCACAATTAGGTTCCAATTTTCTAGTGCAAATCTCCTATTTCCTAGTGCACAATTGGGCTCCAATTTTCTAGTGCAATTCTCCTATTTCCTTATGCACTTGTGGCCTCCTAAATTGTAGTGCGCAAGCTCCTTAATTCTGCACACTCACACAAAGAATGATCTCACAAGAATATCATGATCTTGTACCTTCATCCTCCTCTTTGTAGATAGAACTCGAGCATGCAAGAAGGCCTAGCTCAATTTAGAAGTTTGAGTTGTGATTGCACGTTAACTGAGAGTTCTACTCGTTCTCTCTCCAATAAAAAATGGAGCCTTAACTCGTTCTCTTTCCAATCAACACTGAAGACTAACTCGTTCTAACTGAACTTGTAACTGCTACCTTGCTTTGTAGTCAAACTGAAGAAGACCCTAACTAACTGAAGCTCCAACACTACGCTTGTAGCCTTGATGACCATTTCAGTAAACTTGAAATCAACTCACTGTAATTGAAGTCTATCCCATGAATTCACACTCATCTGAAAGAAAGATTAATTTGTGGTCTTCATTGGCCAAGGCACAAGCCAAAAGAACTTCCATGCTACATTTTCAACAATGACATTGGATGAAGCACTTGAATCTAACATGCAATTGTGTAGGAAATGGTCATTCACCATCAAAGTAATGAAGAAGGGTTGATGTTCATTTCCCACATAACTGTCCATATTTTGCAATATGATTGGAGTATCTTCAAAAGTTCTGATACTAGAACTGAATCTTTTACATTGTTAATCCAACCACCTAAGTCAAAGTCCAAGTCAAAAGTGCGAGGAGAGAAAACTCTGGGACTACTTTGACTCTTATCATTCATTCTTTGGTAAGTTACCCCTTTAATTTTAGCCATGGCAACGACCATAATTTGTCTATCTTGTTTGCTTCAAGAGCAAAATTTGTATGCCCTCACAAAGACTGCCATTAGCACTGCTGTAGAACAAATTTATTTCTTTGAAGTTTTACTTTGGTGAACTTTAAAAGACTAAATTGAGGCCAGTGACTCTGGTTGACTTCCAGTGGTCTTGTGGAATTACAGTTCTCTAATATTATGCCAGATTACAGGAGCTAATGCTATGACTTGCCTAAACATGTCCCCCATCTGCTACATTCTCCTGGCCATGATCTTCTCCATTTATATTTCTGTCGAAATTCCTTAGTGTCACATATTTGTGTCTGTGATGCCATGGAGTTCTTAGTTGACCATGTTTCTGCCAGATGCCCTGGAACTGAGCTTCGATACCATATAAGGTCTACACAAAGTTGCAGACACAGAGAATTAAATGTATTATTCAACCATCAAAATGGTAATGTACATCATTTGTCTCATGAGAGATATGATCATCAATGGTATCTCACCTTGCCTAGCTAACGGCACATATGACCAATTAACTTTGTTAACCTCTAAGTTGCATCATTTATTGCTAACTGAGAAGTACCTATTGTTGATTTGTGTAGCTTGGGAAGTACTCCAAGCCCTAAGGTTCAGGGTTTGGAGGAAAAAGCACCACAAGGGCAGCTTGTGGGCTTGGAGCCCAAGTGTGGGGTTTTGCACCCATCGATGTTTGTGTAGAAATTTTCTGTTTTCCCACCCCGATTTCAGTATCACTTATTTCTCCTTTTAGTTAAATGCTCTTTCCCATATCCTTACATTCAATAATCAGAAAAAATAATTTTTATTTGCTGAAATAGAAATTACTTCGCTGAAACACAAATTACTTTGCTGAAACACAAATTCTGGAAAACTTTTAGGAGATAAATGTGAAAGCGACAAGGCTGGCGCGGTCATTCAATTTGAATTTCTTGAGATTTTTGGTCAACGTGACCCTGGAAAAACCCCCTACAACTCTTGTGGAAAACCAGTTCGAAAGCTCCTCCTTATTTCTGGGAAAAATGCTTTTTACAGTGAGAGAAATATTCAGAAAAATCAGCAAGTAAACTTTTACAACTTATCTCGTTTTCTGTGCTTAACCACTGCCTCGGAAAATGTGCAAATTGCGAAACAGAACCAGCAATAAATGCTGTACGGATTTCCTTGGAAAACGTGCCCAGAAATTACAGCATTAATTTCTGCTGTACGACCTCCTCCTTTTGCGTGCAGAACAACATTAAATGCTACTGTACGGCCTCCTTGGAATGCATGCAGGCTGTCTTAAATGCTGTGTACGGAAATCTGCCTCGGTTTTTGTGCCAGCAATCAACTACAGGCTGTACGGCCTGCTTGGAAATGCGTGCAGCAAAAACAACAATCTCTCCCTCGAAATCTGTACCCAGAAAATAATACGGCCTCCTTGGAAATCCTGTCTACTAAGTATGTAGTTATATGGCGTGTCAATCTTCTTAGCCGTGCAACTTCTGTAATATAAGTTTTTCTTTGAAATGTTGCCTTGGAATGTGTGCCAAGCTGCTGCCTCCTTCTCCTCACTGCCCAGAAATCTCCCTTGCTCTCTTGCTCTCCTTCTCTCAATCTGCTCATGAAAGAATGAATGACCTTTTCCTCTTTTCCCTCCTTTAATCTAACCCTAAGTGACTTTTGGGGAATCCCTAAATCCAATGGCTGAAATAGATTGAGATCTAGGGCTGAGATTAAATGCTCATTTAAATCTCACTTTTTATTTTTTAATTCACCCCACTTTAATAAAGACCCACTTAGTCATTTATTTCCAAAGTCACTTTTCCTTTTTAATTTTACATTGACTTTATTAAAGTCACTTTAAAATTAGACTTTAGTAACTTTATCACTTAAAGACACTTTTCCCTAGCCCAAAGATCAAAGCCTTAGGGAACCACCTGTCTTTCGGTAACCAAATTTTAACACTCCCTCTTACCGAGGAAGGTGTTCCTCACCACACCCATCTTGTCTCTGAAGTAGACATGCTTGCCCCGTGGTAAGGCTTTGGTAAGAATATCTGCAACCTGCTCATCAGTGGGAATATACTCAAGCTTCACAGCTCCCTTCTGAACATAGTCTCCGATGAAATGATATTTGATCCCGATATGCTTTGACCTGTCATGAAATACTGGATTCTCCGTGAGTTTAATGCAACTCTGATTATCACAGTAAATCACTGAAGGTCTCAACGGCTGACCAAATAAACCAAACAACATCTTGCGAAGCCAGATGGCCTCACAACTAGCTAGACTGGCTGCCATATACTCTGCTTCCGCTGAACTCAATGCTACTGACTGCTGCTTCCGGCTGAACCATGACACCACTGCCGAACCCAACCCAAAACAACACCCTAAAGTGCTCTTCCTATCAGAAGCACAACCTGCCCAATCAGAATCAGTGTAACTTGCCAATCTCACCCCATCCCCCTGCCTGTAGTCCAGACCATAATCCACTGTCCCCTGCAAGTACCGCAAAATGTGTTTTGCAGCCACCCAGTGAACCTTCCTAGGCTCACACATAAACTGACTCATCGTGTTGATTGCAAAACAAATATCTGGTCTAGTGTTGACCAAATACATCAAGGAACCAATCAGCTGTCTGTACAATGTGGGATCCACCAACTCGGAATCCGAAGCATGAAGCTTCTTCCAGTTGGTGATCATCGGTGTCGACATGGGTCTACAATCCTCCATGTGGAATATGCCAAGGATGTCCACAATATACTTCCCCTGCCCCAGGAAGAAATGCCCCTCCTCCTGCCACACCTCCAAACCCAAAAAGTAATGCATCAAGTCGATGTCCTTCATCTCAAACTCCGCCGCAAGATCTCTCTTGCAGTGCTCTATGAGTCTCTCTGCACCTGTAATGACCAAGTCATCCACATACAACACCAGAATGAGAGGCTCCTCACCTATCACAATATAGTAAAGGTTCGAATCTGCCTCACTCTTTGTGAAACCCATCTTCTGCAAGTATGTATCTATCCTGGAGTACCAAGCTCTGGGAGCTTGCTTCAGGCCATAAAGGGCCTTCTTCAGTCTGCGCA
Source organism: Pinus albicaulis (assembly GCA_034641835.2). Taxonomy (NCBI): domain Eukaryota; kingdom Viridiplantae; phylum Streptophyta; class Pinopsida; order Pinales; family Pinaceae; genus Pinus; species Pinus albicaulis. The sequence continues at coordinate 822,539,129 of CM076579.1, read as the reverse complement.
CATGGGACTCCTTCCCATGCACCTCAAAGCCCTGTGGCTGCTCAATGTACACCTCCTCCTGTATGAAGCCATTGAGAAATGCGGTCTTCACATCCATCTGGTGGATCTTCCAACCCATCTCTGCTGCTATCGATATAAGGGAGCGGATCGAAGTATATCGAGCCACGGGAGCGAAGGTCTCCTCATAATCAACTCCCTCTACCTGGGAGAACCCTCTAGCCACAAACCTCGCTTTGAATTTCTCAATGCTGCCATCTGCAGCATGCTTTACCTTGTAAAGCCATCTGGAAGTAACCACGGATTTTCCCTCGGGCCTCGGCACCACCTCCCAAACATCATTCTTCATGATAGAAGAATACTCCTCCTGCATGGCCTCTCTCCAGACCTGCTGGCTAGCTGCCTCCTCATAGCTAGAAGGCTCAGAGTCAAGGATGCTGGTAGCCATTGCCATATAGCTACAAAACCTCTCAGGTGGTTTGCTCTCTCTGACCAGCCTCTTAGGCCCAGCAACGGATGTGGCCTCTCTCAAGGTGTCCTGAAGCCACTTGGGCTTCCTCTTCCCTGAGCATACTTCTCCCATTGGAGAATGAAACTCCTCCTCCTCATCATCATCAGGAGCCTGAACTCCTGACTGTCTGTCTGTTGTCCTCTTGCCTGCATCTGAACACGTAGATGCTGAGGTACCGTGTGAACTATCCATCAGTGGACTCCCTAGTGAGAAGCGCTCTGTGATATTGCCTTTCATCTTTGCCCAAGCACCACTCGACTCTGTGAGCCACTTGCTCAGCAGCCGGACTGACATCGTCACTGGGTAGCCTCTGGGATCTGTCTGATCCCTGCCCATTGGATCTCTGTGACTGACTGAGTTGCTGCTGAGGGTCTGGCTGATCCAGATACTCTAACTCCCGTGACCTCCTAAAGGCCCTATCCTCCTCGAACTTCACATCCCGCCTGACAACAACTTTCCTCTGTGCCGGAATGTAAATCCAAAAGGCCTTTGAGGTCTCACTGTAGCCCACAAAGATACCCTTCTCTACGGTGGGCTCTAGTTTGGTCCTCTCCTCCTTGGGTATGTAGGAGTATGTAATACACCCACAGATACGAAGATGACCAATATCAGGCTTCTTCCCAGAAAAAGCCTCCTCCGGAGTCATGTGCCGCAAGGCATGATGCGGACTCCTGTTCTGCAAATAAACAATAGTGTTGCAGGCCTCTGCCCACAAAAACAATGGCAACCCTTGATCATGTAACATGGCTTTGGCAGCCCGTCCGATGGATCTGTTCTTCCTCTCCGCAACCCCATTCTGCTGGGGGTTGTAAGGAACAGTGAACTCCCTCCTAATGCCTGCCTCCACACAATAGTCAACAAACTCTCCAAGGGTGTACTCTCCTCCATTGTCCGACCTCAGGGACTTGATCTTCCGACCTGTCTATGTCTCCACAAGAGCTCTGAACTCTTGAAACCGCTTGAAGACCTCACTCTTGGTCTTCAATAATAAATCCAGGTCCTCCTAGAGTGATCATCAATGAATAAAACATAGTACTCATATCCACTCAAGGAAACATGAGACATCCGACCGATCACATCGGAATGAATCAAATCAAGTATCCCAGTCGCTCTGCTGTCACTGCTGGGAAAAGGGGATTTGGCAAACTTGCCCATCGCACATCCTCTGCAAGTATCAAAGTGATCAGTAATGAAATTTGGCACACCGGTAGTGATCTCCCGCAATGTCCTCAAGGCCCCATGATACATGTACCCCATCCTGCGGTGCTAAATCTCACACAGCTCAGAACTGCTAGCTCTGCTGTCAGTGCTACTGCTCAATGCCAAAAGGGGCTGGAATGCAAACTTGTACACCTTTGCATGGCGTACACCTATCACTCTAGCTGACTCTGCTAAAGTACCCCTGGGATATATCAGCACCTGTCCTCCCCTGAACAGTATCTCATATCCTTTGTCCTCCAAAGCTGAGACAGATATGATGTTCTTCCTCATCCCTGGCACATATAAAACATCTGACACCTTCAAGGGAGGTTTGAATTCCCTCTGAAATGTCAGTGTCCCCACACCCACTGCTCTAACAACTCTGTCATCACCGAGTACTACCTCTATATCAGTGCCACTCTTTGAAAGCTCTGAGAAGTACTCACGGACTCTTGTCATATGACGTGAAGCCCCATTGTCCACATACCAGATACCCGAAGATGCTCCGCTAGTCGAGAGAAATGCATGCTCCCTCTGAACCTCTGTGGCAAGTGATCCTGCGCTAGTGGACTCACACGCAATGAACCCAAACTCTCGGTCAAAGCGATCTGTAAAGTCCTCAACCTCTACTGATGCTGCCATGCTCTGGTTCTTCCCCTTCTTCTTCTTCTTCTTCTTCGGACACACAACTGCATAGTGTCCCATCTTCTGAAAATTCCAACACTTCACCTTGGAATAGTCCTTCTGCATGTTCACTTGTTTACCTTTACCTTTGCCTTTGTCCCCACCACCACTTGTGGAAGCTTGCTTCTTTCCTTTACCCTTCTTTCCCCTTGCTAACAATGCTACATCCTCATCCTCCTCAATTGATTTGGCTGCCCCAAGCTGGTTCTCTCTGATTTCATTCTATATGCAATCATCCCACAACCTCTCCCAAGTGGGAAGGTCTCACGTGGCACAAACCCCATCGGCCTAAGTTGACCATGGTGAGGCCCTTCGCGGCAATCCGCACCAACTAGGTGGGTGGAATGACCTCTCCAACTCGCCAACTCTCTCACATTAGTAATCTTTGTGAAATATCCAGCTGCACTATCAGTCTTACCCATCTTAATGGTCTTCAGCTTCTCCCTTAGGACCATTTTTCTGTTCTCATTGGTACTCTAGTAGAGATTGGTCAATGCTGTCCACATCTCATGAGCATTTCTCTTTCCTCTCACATGAAGAATGCAATGGTCTTTGATTCCGTCTAGAATCAGTCTCTTACCCTTGTTGTTCTTTTTATTATATGCTGCCAACTGAACAGCATCAGTAGGCACATTAACAGGCTGCTGTGTGGTATGCACCATGATGTCCCAGACTTCTGCCTCCTCAAAGATACTCTGCATTCTCTCCTTCCAAACGCTGTAATTGGTATGCCCATCCAACCTATCCTCCACCCTCAATCCCAATGACATCCTGCTGTCCTAAAAACTGAAAAATAACATTGTTGCAGTAAAGATAAAATTTTTGTGTGTGAAAAATCAGCTTGCTGGAATTTTCTAAGTGAAAAATCAGCAGGCTGTATTTTTTTCCTTGCTGTCCCAAACTGCACTTTCAGCACCCAACCTCTGATACCATGTAGAAATTTTCTGTTTTCCCACCCCGGTTTCAGTATCACTTATTTCTCCTTTTAGTTAAATGCCCTTTCCCATATCCTTACATTCAACAATCAGAAAAGAAAAAAAAATATTTGCTGAAACAAAAATTACTTCGCTGAAACACAAATTACTTGCTGAAACACAAATTCTGGAAAACTTTACAGAATGTTGAAACTGCAGAAATAAAAAAAACACAGCAAGCTGAAACAGTCATTCAACACATTTGAACACTGAGATTTTTGGTCAACATGACCCTGGAAAAACCCCCTACAACTCTTGGGGAAAACTAGTTCGAAAGCTCCTTCTCATTTCTGGGAAAAATTCTTTTTACAGTGAGAGAAATATCCAGAAAAATCAGCAAGTAAACTTTTACAACTTATCTCGTTTTCCGTGCCTAACCACCGCCTCGGAAAATGTGCAAATAGCAAAACATAACCAACAATAAATGCTGTACGAATTTCCTTGAAAAATGTGCCCAGAAATTACAACATTAATTTCTGTTGTACGACCTCCTCCTTTTGCGTGCAGAACATCATTAAATGCTGTTGTACGGCCTCCTTGGAATGCGTGCAGGCTATCTTAAATGTTGTGTATGGAAATCTGCCTCGGTTTTTATGCCAGCAATCAGCTACAGGCTGTACGGCCTACCTGGAAATGTGTGCAACAAAAACAGCAACCCTCCCTCGAAATCTGTGCCCAGAAAATAGTACGGCCTCCTTGGAAATCATGCCCAAAGCTGCTGTACGGATTTTGCCTTGGAAACCGTGTCAAATCTTCCTTGAACTGAGTGCAAACTTTGTTGTACGGACTTGTTGAAATACTGCCTTGGAATGTGTGCCAAGCTGCTGCCTCCTTGTCCTCACTGCCCAGAAATCTCCCTTGCTCTCTTTCTCTCCTTCTCCCAATCTTCTCATGAAAGAATGAATGACCTTTTCCTCCTTTTCCTCCTTTAACCTAACCCTAAGTGACTTTTGGGGAATCCCTAAATCCAATGGCTGAGATAGATTGAGATCTAGGGCTGAGATTAAATGCTCATTTAAATCTCACTTTCTATTTTTAATTCACCCCACTTTAATAAAGACCCACTTAGTCATTTATTTCCAAAGTCACTTTTCCTTTCTAATTTTACATTGACTTTATTAAAGTCACTTTAAAAATTAGACTTTAGTAACTTTATCACTTAAAGTCACTTTTAAATTAGATTTGACTTTATAAAATTATAAAGTCACTTTAGGAGAAAAATTAAATTCTTTTGGACACTTTTCCCTAGGCCAAAGATCAAAGCCTTAGGGAACCACCTGTCCTTTGGTAACCAAATTTCAACAATTTGGGCCAAAACCGTGATGAGATTTCGACATGTGATGGATGAGGATGATGGTGCTCGGCGAGATGATTCCGATGCAATGAGAATCATCCGATTCTGAGTTGTCTTTGAGGACAAATGAATTTTTGAAGTTGACAAGTAATTATTGGTTTTTAAGTCATGTAGGCTTGATGTAAAATTCGTCCAGTAGATGTTCTCTTCATCTATTCGTTGGAGCCACTTTATTGGCTATAAATAAAGGTTGATTTGATGTGTTATAGGCATCCAAGTGTGGGCAATACATCTCCAAGTGAGCTCTGAATTTAGAGGCAGGTGCAGCTAGATTAGGAGGCTGAGGAGCAGCAAGTGAGGAGGTTGAGGAGCAGCGTGGAGGGCCTGTGGTGAAGGCTGGGTTGATGTAGGAGAAAGTGGAGCTGGTTGGAGGCTATTTGTTTGCTGTTTAAGGGCCGTTCTTGACCGAGAGTGCTGGGCAGTGAAGGCCGCAAGGTTAAGTGACAAAACAGTTCTGTTTGAAGGGGCTGTTTGGGTGATTTGGAGGAGGCCGAAGTCCTACAGCAGCTGCTGTGCTAGGCCGCAGGCCATAGCCAGCAGCTGGGTTGTTTTCAAGGGCAGCGTTGAGTGCATAAGCCTAGATTGGGACAGCGTAGGTGTGGAGGAACCTCTCCTTGGAGGACTGCAGCCTTACAAGGCCATACTTGCTGACTGTGTGTTGGGTGGAGGGCAGCGTTGTGTGCCCTAACCAGAGGTGCAGTGACAGCAAGAGGACATCAGCGTTTTGGCCCTTGGGGGAGGTGTATTGCGTCAAGGATTTGACCATGTTTGGATAGTCACTTTGCAGCCTGTGGGAGCCAAGTTGGAGGCTTGATTGGGTGATCGAGAGCCTCCTTAGGTGCAGATCTTGCAGTGATTGGATAGGGTGCCATTGGTCTGTTGAAGGGCAGCGTGTTAGCTACCCAAAGTAGCCCTAGACGAGCTATCTTGAAGGATGAAGAGCAGCTGAAGGTTGGGTGAAGTTTGGTGCAGAAGTGCAACACTTTGATGGACAAAAGTTGCTGCTAGCCTGGCAGTTGTAGCTCGGGAACTAGGCCTACCCAGAGAACAGATTGGAACAACCCATGTACACTCTACAGATGGACGTGCAGCAGTGTTAGGTGGCAGCCCTCCTGGAGTCTCGATGTGTAGTAGCCTTGATGGACTAAGCCACTACTACTAGTGAGCAGTACCGAAGGACCGGCAGGACGAGATACGACATAGAGTTTGTCATTGTATCTTGTATACCATATACTGTTGTATTATTCAGAATTTGGTTTAATATACTGAAGATTGGTGGTTGTACATTATTATACAATTTGTTTAAAAACTGTGTATAATTGTGCATGTGTGATTTACTGCTTTATATTTCTGCTGTGCAAAGTAGTTTATGGTTGAGGTTCTTCTTTTGGTAGCGTCAGTGATATAAGACTCTAACCTAGACCCAAGGTCGTGGAAATCAACACCTACAGTACATTATAAAATGACTATTTGTTTAGTCACATACTATCAGACAAGGACAGGTGATCATTGGCAGCTATATAACATTCAGTGAGAACTTCTATTTCAAACCACTAATTATTTTTTACACTTCATTCTCTGTATTTTGTGTTTAATTTGGAGATGCCTTCAGCACTCCCTTAAGGTACTGTACTATATGCATTGTAAAGTCACATTGAACACTGTCATTTTTTTGATATTAATATAGTTTTGATCTCTCAAATATTTGGCGTCTACTTGAAATTTGTTTACATGTGGCATGTATATGTTAACTAAGTTTTTATCATAAACATTTGAATGGAGCCATTGTTTGATATGAGAATGTCTTGCTCTAGGTGCATTTCATGTATGATTCTCTGACCACTGATTTCTATTTTAGGATGCAGGCATGCGGACAAATCTTTTAAAATCTAAAGGTCCAATACAAAATCCATTAGGTATGTTGAAAACTGACCAGTTGTGTTCCTAAAACCTGTTGGATTTATTCACTTTCTGCAGCACTCATCATATTAAAGCAGGGAAAGTGGTATTGCATTTAGCTTCAGTGCTTGTAGGCCACATCTCAACTATGCGAATAATTTACTGAGGGAATTGGGAGTATTATATTAATATTTATTTGTTGTTTGTCTATTGTAGACATTGAAAAGACAAGGAAGCCTTTGTATATGACGCATCCCATGGTCAAGTTTGCATGGACAACTGTTGAAAGTATTGACACGGTACATTTTTTTCTGCTTTCAAATTTTTTTATGCTTGCTCTGAGTTCTTTTTTTATATCTCCTCATGTTTTGCCTCCTTTTAATTTTAACTGCTGTATGAGATGTACTATATGCAATGGTTAAGGACTTGAAAACATTACTTGCTTACTTATTGAGACTAAGACAAGTGAGGAGGATGCTTCGCCCTTGCAGATCAAACAGAAGTTTACAAAAGCTTGAAATACAATATTGAAATTAAGAATGTTTGATTTATGTTCAATTTAATGGCAAAGCCAAGATGTTCCTGTTTCCTGGGTTGCTAATATAGAACAATAGAAGAGTACAGGAAGCACAATGTACATGTGATACTGGAACATCCATACTAGATTACATCATCTGTGTAATGTATAGTTTATTTTCTCTTATATCCATAGTTTTAAATACTTTAACCGGTCTTTAAACTGGCCATCTATCAAACTGGGTTTTGAATTGGAGTCAATGAACTGATTTAAAAAAAATACATAAAATGATTAAATTTTTTATAGAAAAATTATTTTTAAGATTGCAAACCATTAGAGACAAAATATGCAAAGTTTGCTCATCTATGTACCACGTAATATATCAAAATGGCATCAAGTGCAATATATATCAAAAACATAATACACAATTAATGAGCCTCTAAAAATGGTCTCTAGAGTCCAAAAGCCATGCTACAAGCTACTGGGCCACTGGCCTACTACAATTCACTGATCAACATGATTACTCATCAAACTCATCCCCACTACTAGAAATGGGAACATTAGTAAGATCTACATAAACATCATCTGTGGCTCAGAGGCTTCAGACTCCCTGGACTCTTCAACCTTAGAATATGGTAGAAAAAATTAAAAAAATTAACATGGCTAACCAATGATTTGGTTTGAGGAAGGGTTCATCTCCTCAACTTTATAATATGGTAGAAAAATCTTAACATGCATAACCAATGATTTTGGTTTGAGTGAAGGGTACATTTTTGTCAAGGTCAACATCAGAGGAGTTCAACAATCAGTACCACCAACATCATAGGAGTTCAACAATCAATACCACCAACATCAAAGTACATAAAGGGGTTGGCTCTCTTGATTAAATGCCAATCCCATATCCTTGTACATGGTAGAATTCAATGAAAATGTTGCACTTGCAATCCTACCAATCGTAAAATCCTGAAAACTGTTAAGTCTGCTGAAGTTTTAAGTGGGATATGAAATTCTACTTTCTCCATATGAAGTTTGATAAGGTCGGAACCACTCTCCTTTTACTTAAATAATTTAACATTATCATTGACTACTAGCATTGCTAGGGTTCAGGAGTTAGGCTTTTTGTATTAGGAGTTAGGTTTTTTTTTTTTTTTTTTGGACAGAAACGGTTATGTGATATTAATATTCATCTTGGCCTGAATGCCAGAAATCTGATTACATTGAGGATGTCGAAATCCTGTTGCATCTTACTTCTAATATTGAAAATGCAGCCGAAGCTTGCAAACTTCTTCCATGACAGACAATCTAAAAATTCGATTTCAGAGATTTTCCCTAACTTAAAGATACAAACAAATTTATTTAAGAGCCAACAGTAAAACATGACCACGGACAGCTTATGGGATAGGTTCCCAAGATTCTTCCTCGTCTTTCATCTTGACCCCGGCAGAGAGGAGGGTAGCTTTATTGGCTTCAATGTCCGCCTGTTTATTGTGAGTTCTCAGCACATGATAGTAATTCAGCTTCTGAAAAGCGTTTTCCATACCCTTAATTCTGGATATCAGCCTTGCTAGTGTGAGATCCGAGGCTGGGGAGTTGGAAACCATTGCGTTTATAATGATCTGGGAATCCCCTATGACATTAGCTTCACTTATATTTAAATCTTTGAGGATCTTGAGGCCTTGGTAGAGGGCCAAAGCTTCAGCTTGAACGCTGGATGAGAATCCAAGCCCCCAAGCGAAGGTATGGATTTTTTCCCCAATTGGACTTACAACAACACCTCCAGCACCAGCTTTGCCCAGATTGCCCTTTGCTGCCCCATCAAAAAAGAGAGAGTGCCTTGAATGTGAATTGAGCCAGTCTTGAAGGTCAGTTTCGGACTTCCTTATTTGCCAGTCTTTATATTAGGAGTTAGGTTTACTGGCTTGTCCAGACCGGTTTTTACTGGCCTGTTCACACTGGTGTTAAAAACTGTTATGAACTAATCTGAATGGGTCTGTCCCATCCTGAATCTGTCTCACTGTAAAAACCTAAGTCCTAAACTCTAAACAAAAAACTGGTCCAGTTTAGTGACCAGTTTGATCCGTAGCCGTATCCATTGGCTGGTTTGACCAGTTTTGGTTCATACCAAGCTGGTTTTTAAAACACTGCTTAAAGTTATATCTCTCAAGGTTCATCCATGATAGAATACATACACAGAATACAGATTTAGATTAAAGGTTGGAACAACACAGGGTTATACTATTGATGCAACAGCCAAATGGTCATAGCATTACCTCAGCATCTTAGGTAGAGTAAAAGCAATGACGAATAGTAGGTAGAACTGTCCCATCCTGAATCTGTCTCACTGTAAAAACCTAAATACTAAACTCTAAACAAAAAACCAGTCCAGTTTAGTGACCAGTTTGATCCTTAGCCGTATCCATTGGCTGGTTTGACCAGTTTTGGTTCATACCAGGCTGGTTTTTGAAACACTGCTTAAAGTTATATCTCTCAAGGTTCATCCATGATAGAATACATACACAGAATACAGATTTAGATTAAAGGTTGGAACAACACAGGTTTATACTATTGACACAACAGCCAAATGGTCATAGCACTATCTCAGCATCTCAGGTAGTGTAAAAGCAATGACAACTAGTAGGTAGAATCTGCCCATATGTACAGGAGATTGCTGGCTAATGGAAATGACTGGTTAGGGGATTCACTCCCTATTCCCAACTGTCATTCATTACCGCAGATTGCACATCCATCTTATTCTGATTTCCTTCAACTATCATGCAGTTTCATCCTTGATACAAAATAGGCAGCCCATGAAAAAAAAACTAGGCTAATGTCCAACCACTCAGAAAATTTGAGCATTCTGTTCAATATATAAAAGCAAAATCAACCTGGGGTTGTCATATTTATAAGTGGCTGTGATTTCATAGGGTATTGGATGGATTGGAGTTTATGTGCTTGTGCTAGACTAGGGACAAATATTTCTGAAAGTGTTTCTCCATTTGCCAATGCTTGGTCACCCCTAGTTTAGGTTTCCCTTGCTTGTCCTAAGTTTGCTTGGCTGTTAGTAAGGATGCAAGTACTATTCAGAAACACATGAACACATTCAGCTGCAGGGCTTGCAGTGCTTAGATACAGTTCTGTACAAAATATGTTTTCTTCTCTTCTCTTCTTTTGCCTATTTATTCACATTTGCCAACTTCTTAAAACATGCCATCCACGAAGATAATGGCTGATGGGGTAGAGAACTTCTTTATTGTTGTGATATTATCATTATTGTTTTTATTTTTATATATTTAGAGATGGAGACCCCCCCCCCCCCCCCTTCGAATTTCCGCAAAATTTGGGGGGTGCTTCAACACGTCTGCCATGTGAGACTCCCTGATCCTGTGCTGCCTTGCTCGGGAAACTGGTTGGAACATTGCATAAATGGCTGTAAATTACAAAGCATAAAAAACATCTATAGCTGAAATTCAAATTTGAAAATGGCACAAGATGACAGCTAAAAACTTCATATATAAGCTCAAAATGAAATACAAATACACATGATAGCCTTCTTTCAAGGCTAGTACAAAATCCAACTATCCCAAAAGCCGTAGCTAGGATAAATCATCAAACTGTAGCTCAACCAAGAAGGTCCCAATGATGGAATCTATTCAACAAAACCTCCAAGGCATGATGTCCTTTTGTCGTCTTCTTCACAAATCCATCTTAGGTTTTTCCTAATTACTTTAATTAAATGAATTATTAATTTTTTTTTTCCTTTCGAAGAAAAAGTGAGTTAATCTAATGAAATTCAAAGGTCAATTGGATTAGTGAATTAGATAATCTCAACCGTTGATCTCAAGTAAAGTTGATATCTAACCCCAACTGTCAATCACATTGGAGACTAGGGTTGTGGATTTGGTAAATAACTCAGTTATAAAAGGAATGCTAGGCTAAGGAAAACACACATCAAGTGAGCACGAGACAGTGAGATCTCAGTCATTGGTTCGAGAAGGGCATTCATCCAATTGTGCTGAGCCCGAGGAAGAGAACAGGGGCAGCAAGGGAGAAGGATCTAGCAGCCAGCAAAATCAAAGGACGGATTTTGAGGGTTTGATCAGCTGGAAGATTTTTAGGTTTTTGCTCTTTGTATTTTGCCTCAGAGGGCCATTTTTCCAGTAAGGGAGCCCTTGTATGCTGCAGGCAAGGTATTATTGAAGCAACAGATTTGAAGGGCAGAATTTATGTGTGTGCATGTGTATGAGATTTGCTGTTTTGCTTCCGCTGTTTGAATTATTTATTTACCTATTAAAAATCTCAGCAGTGTTTTTATTCAATCTGCAGTTAATTAATAAACAGCAAGTTTTTTACGAGGTAATGAATTTCCAGTAGCTGGGGTTAGGAAAATTAACAGACACTTGATCCAAGACTAAACCAGCTTTTGATTTTGGATTATCCATTGATTCTGCACAATAAGGATCTGCATAGCCAGTTATATGAAGTGCATCATATTTACCATATAATATTCCAAAATCAGTTGTGCATTTAACATATCTCAAAATCCTTTTTGCTACTGTCCAATGTTCTACTTTAGGATGTGACATGAATCTGGATAGTAGGTGATTTCAAAACTAAGATTTGGCCTAGTGTATGTACTATAGATAGACTTCCCACTAGTTGCGTGAAAAGAGACACATTTGCTGATTTTGAGTCGACTTTGGCTGTAAGCTTCAGCCTTTTCGCCATATGTGTAGATGAACTTGTACAATCAACCATTCGGTATTTGTCTAATAGACCTCTGGCACACTTGTTTGGGAAGCAAAAATGTGTTAGTCTACCAAAATTCTACACCTAAACAGTAATGTAGGAGGCCTAAATTTGTCAAAGCAAAACATAATTAAAATTTTACCTGTTTCGACCTCATTTTCTATGTTGATGATGCCATCTATATAACTAACAATACTACATCACCATCCTTGCTTTTAGTGTAGAGATTAGAATAAAAAATCTTCTAAATCCAAGATCTTGCAAATGTTTGTCAATTCTGATGTACCAAGCTCTTGGTGCCTGTTTGAAATAATAAGGAGCTTTAACCAATTTGCATACCATATGTTCCTTTCTAGGAACCTGAAAATCTTGTGGTGGATACATAAGCTCTTCATCTAAATGGCCTTTGAGGAAGACACTTTTAACATCCACTTGAAAAATATGTTAGTTTTCTTTAGAACTCAACTATCTAATCTGTGAATTATACTAAGCAAAGAGATACAACTGAAGTTTAACTTCAATCCACAAATATACTGAGTTTACTAACTAGCATGCAGCGGAAAATATTAGGCCGCTTCAGCAAAAATATTGTTTAGAAAAAATTTACAATGAAGGGAAAACTTCCCTTATCTTTGCAGATTCCTCAACATGCTGACACACCCTCTCTCTCAGCCTCATGGCCTGGCCAATTTGTGCACTGTACGGATTCGTATGTAATATCCCGTTTAGGGATATCTCTCAAACACACGCAAACTCCAACCAGAGATGGACTGGAAGGGCGTTTACCAGATATTTCACCTCTGAGAAGAGGGTGAGATCTGGAGGCTACTTGGCCCTTTCCAGGCCCTTTCCAGACTCTGTCTAAGAGTATGAGGAAAACACACCAAGTGGTTTAGAACTGGAATTCTCAAAGAGAAAAATAACAGTAGTGCAAGCATACGAAAGCATATATAGAACATGTAACAAATACTCTAGAGATATAGAGAGAATGCAAAGCCATTTTATTATACTGAGAAATATAAGTGAGTACAATAGGTGATCAGAGTGATGGCACCTAGACTTGCTCAAGGCAAGTGAAGAAATACTCTCAGAATGGAAAGGAAATGGCTGCTCTCTGATCTGCGTCCAAGCTGTTGGAAAACCGCCGTGTAGCTGCTACTGCTGGAACAAAATGAGGATTTGGGCTGCTCCCCTCCTCGGAATGAATTGAAACTCTGGAATCAACCTCTACTCACCAAACCCAAAAAAGCCCAGAAAGCATTTCTGAAATGACCGACCCTCGAAAAGCACCCCTTTGAGGATCTACATTATCCTCTAAGGCTCTGCGCTGAGGCTGAATGGGAACCACCAAAATACTGCCACAAACTCTGCCAAAATCCTCCAAATAGCAAGGGCTGGCCCCTTGCTCAATCTCACAGCTCGAAACCTCCAAAAAGAACCCAATCCGGAGCTCCTCAGAAATGGACTGCGTCCTCCCTCTCAAGACTGCGCAGTCTATGAATGCATTGCTCCTTCGCAAAAGATAAACACCAATCCTTCTGCAAAATACTGATGGAACTACCTCACTCGAGCAGGCACTCGAAGTCCCCCGGGCTGAGGGTGAGATCTCCGAACGGAGACACTCGGTGCACTAAATAGTGCTGCAGACTAGCTAAACAACCAGCGTGCTCAAGAAGTCGAAATGACTAGCTCAATATCATAAACATCGAACAATCAAAATGAGGAGGCTCTCCTCTCTATATAGCGTTAGCCTCTCTCAAACCCTAAGACTCACCTTCTCCAACGTTGCCTCCCTTTGCCACGTGCTCCATCTTGGCCTGCGCAGTCCCTCCATGTGGTCTACGTGGGCCCCATCTCTACGTGGTCTCTTGGCCCCCTTGGCACACTTAAGTTACAACGTGTGTCTACTAGGGAGTGCACTTTTATTTTTGAGTGAGTTACGTCCCCATCTACTCACTTTTATTTATAATATAACTACATAAGGCAAAATTGACCAAAATCGAATATTCCAATTAGCCATTGTTAATTGGGAATATTACAAATGTTGCTTGACCCCAAGCAACTGCAGTGATGGATGCTGCAAGATCTTCTCACTCTCCCAAGTGGCATCCTCATCCGACAAATTCTTCCACCTCACCAAGAATTCCCGGACTGTCCTGTTCCGCAGTTGTCTCTTCCTGGTATCAATAATGGCCTCTGGCTGCAACACCAAATGCCCCTCATCATCCGTAGGCGGTAGCTCATCTGTCACTGTCACCTGCTGCCCCAATGCCTTTTTCAGGCATGATACATGGAAAATGTTATGAATCTTGCTGCCTTGGGGCAGCTCCAACTCATAAGCAACCTGTCCAACCCTGCGTATCACCCTGTATGGCCCATAAAAACGAGGCTTGAGCTTCTCAACTCCCTTTTGCTTCAGTGACGACTATCGGTATGGCTGCAAACGTAGGTAGACCAAGTCTCCATCCGACCGCTGTCGGCATACAACTTCCACTGGTTCTGCGCTATAGCCATGTTATCCTTGAGAGCTCGGAGAATGTCCTGACTCTCTTGGATGCAATCTTTGGCTCTCGGAGCCTTGCTAGCCCCAAACATCACATCAGCAAAAGATAAAGAATGGTATCCATACAAAGCATAGAACGGAGACATACCAATGGACATGTGATGTGTGTTGTTGTAGCAGTACTCCCCTAGATGTAGCCACTTCAGCCACGCCCTCTACTGCCCACTAACATAGTTACACAAGTAGCCCTCCAACCACTTGTTAACTATCTCTGTCTGTCCGTCTGTTTGTGGGTGGTAGCTGGTGCTTGGTGTCAACTCTGTCCCCACCAGCCGGAAAATGTCCTGCCAGAATTTGCCCATAAAGCGGCTGTCCCTGTCATTGATGATGGTCTTGGGAAGACCATGTAACCTGAAAATCTCTTTGAAGAACAACTCTATCACCTGTGCTGCTAAATAATGTGCGGATATGGGGAAAAAATGTGCATACTTAGTTAGCCGATCAACGACGACGTATATACAGTCCTTGCCTTGCACCATGGGCAACCCTGTGATTAAATCCATCGAAATGGTCTCCCATTTCCCCTCCGGAATGGGAAGAGGCTGCAACAAACCTGCGGGATGGTTCATCTCTCCCTTGTTTCTCTGGCAAACCTCGGACTCCTTGATATGCTGGAGCACGTCCTCCTTGAGGCCCTTCCACGAGAACCTCTCTCTGATGGCTCGGTAGGTTTTGGTAAACCCTTGATGGCCGGACAATGGTGAGTCATGGGATGCCTGAAGTATCTTCTTCTTGAGCTGGGAGCCCTCAGTCAAGAAGATCCTATCTCTGTAGTAGACGATCTCATCTATCACCCTGTACCTGTCATCTGTCACCTGACCATCTAGAACCTCACAGGCAAATCTGTCATTGGAGTACTCCACCAAGAGTCGAGCCCTCCAATCTGTATCCAGACTCATCAGAGACAACGTGGCTGGTCTACGTGAAAGTGCATCTACTAACATGTTGTTCTTCCCCTTGACATACTCAATGTCAAAGTCATAAGCCTGGATCTTGCTGATCCACTTCTGCTGCCTCTCCTGTAGTTGTTTCTGCTCCAAAAAGAACCCAAGGCTGTTGTGATCAGTCCTCACTCTGAACCTGTTACCCACCAAGTACTGCCGGAATTTGGCCAATGCATGCATAATGGCCAGCATCTCCTTGTCATATATAGGATACAATCGCTCATGGGGAAGGAGTTTTCGGCTCTCAAAGGCTATAGGGTGGCCTCCTTGCATCAAAACTACACCGATCCTCCCAATGCATCACACTCCAAAACAAAAGGCTGCGTAAAATCTGGCAATGCAAGCACTGGGCAGCTACTCATAACCTCCTTGAGCCTGTCAAAGGCCCGCTGCGCTGTATCTGACCAACTGAATGCCCCCTTCTTCGTCAAATCTGTAAGGAGTGCAACAAGCTGAGAGAAACTCTTGACGAACTTCCTGTAATAAGTGCAGATACCAACAAATCCTCGAAGTTCCGTCACGTTTCTCGGCTCGGGCCAATCTCTGATGGCCCTGATTTTCTCTTCGTGGACTCTCACTCCGTCCACTCTAATGATGTGACCCAAATACAACATCTCCGTCAACCCAAACTCACACTTGGAGAGCTTAGCATAGAACTGTTGCTCCTCCAAGATATGCAACACTGCCTCTATATGCTAGAGATGCTCCTCCCAAGTCCTGCTATATATCAGTATATCATCGAAAAAGGCCAGCACAAACTTCCTCAGATTACTGTGGAAGATATGGTTCATGCAAGACTGGAAAGTAGCTGGGGCGTTGGTTAGCCCAAAAGGCATAACCAAGAACTCGAAGTGGCCATAATGACACCTGAAAGCGGTCTTGGGACGTCCTGCTCCCTCGTGCGAATCTGATGGTTCCCGGATCTCAAATCAATCTTTGAGAAGAACTGTGCTCCCCTCAACTCATCCATAAGCTCATCAATCCTGGGTATAGGGTACCTGTTCTTCAGGGTCTTTTTGTTCAGGGCCCTGTAATCAATGCACATCCTTAATGTGCCGTCCTTCTTCTTCACCAACATCACAGAAGAAGCAAAAGCACTGGTGCTCGGTTGAATGTGTCCAAGAGCCAGCAACTCCTGGATGGCCCGCTCAATCTCATCCCGATAGGCCTTGGAGTGCCTATAGGGTGTGGTAATAATGGTCTGGATACCCTGATCTAGCTCAATAGTGTGCTCAAACCCCCGATCTGGTGGCTGGCCTGATGGTATATCCCTAAACACTGTATCATACCTGTCAAGGATGGCCTGTATATCAGGATGAACTGTCTGCCTGTTAGTCCCTGCCTCTGATGCACGCAACTCTACTGCCCACTCTATGTCTCCCTTCCGGAAGTCTACCTCCATCTGGTGAGCTGAAATAGTCTGAGGTGGGTAAGTGTGCATCCCACAGATCTTCTCATGCTTCCCGATCTTCTTATCATCCCACTCCATCTCTAAGGCCTCCCAATTTGTGGTGACCTTCCCTAGAGTAATCAGCGACTGTACACCCAATACCACATTGGTATCTGGTATGTTGACCACGAAAAAGTGGTCGGTCACTGTGTAGGTACCCATCGTCGCTACCAACTCTGGAACATATCGGGCACACTGCATCGTTTGATCTCCTAGGACCAACACTGAAAATCCATCGAAGCTCTTTGTCGGTATGCCTCTCCGCTCAACCATCTGTGCATTGATGAAATTGTGGGTTGCCCCACTGTCTACCAGAACCGAAACTCGCTGCCCCCGCACTGTTCCCCGGATATGCAGCGTCAAATACTTGGGTACTCCTCACAATGCTGCAAGGGTCCCCCCTGTGGGTGCAAAAGCTGCACCTCCTGCTCCTGGAGGTGGAGGTGGCAAGTGGCCCTGCGCTGTCTGACTGTCTCCTGCCTCTCCATCCTCATACTCATCCTCTTCCCTGCTGCTCTCGGAGAAGACCTCAATAAAATGTGCTTTGCCAGCAGCACATCTGTGTCTTGGCGCCCACGGCTCCTGATAGGTACAGCACAACCTCTTCTTCTTCAACTCCCTCCTGGCATCATCATCTAGCTGTCCCCTACCCTGATTCCCCTTTGGAGGCGGAATCCTCACATCCTTCCCCTTTGGCTGGAAAGCCTGTCTCTGGGGGTAAGGTGTCCTGGTCCTAGGTAAGGCATCCTGCAAATCCCGGGTCCTGCCAATGGCATCCTGGAGTGTGGCCGGTCTAGTGGATCTGACTAGACCCCGAAGTGGCTCTGCTAACCCCTCAACAAACATGTAGATCATCCGTGTCGCGGATAGATCTGGCACCATCACTGAAACCCTCAAGAAATCGGCAATATATGTCTCCAGGCTCCCAGTCTGTTTGAGCCTCGTCAGCTCAACAAAATACTCCTCCGAATCCCTCCGGTCAAATCTCTCTATCAGTCTCCGGGTGAACTCGGCATATGTGGTCACTGTCGAATGCCCGAGTGTCACCATCCCATGGAACCACCAATCCTGGGCCTCACCATCCAAATGCAGCGTAGCCACCTTGATGGCCTCCGACTCTGCCATCTGGTTGAGCTGGAAATATATGTCCAGCTTCTCCACCAATGACTTCGCTGAACTCTTTGATGAGCCATCAAACGTTGGCAAATGGAATTGGCTCGCTGTACGCTGGGTGTCCCCATCATGATAATGTCGGTGCCCTCTGTGATGGTCATGGGGTCTATTGTCCCACTGGAGCTGAACAAAATCTCTAAAGGAAAGGGCATCCCTGAACTCCTGCCCATATGCTTGATACTCAACAAAATAGTCACCCATGTGGCCAGGCTCTGGCTCATGCTGTGCTCCTGCCCCTGTGTTTGCACCCAGGAAAGTGGGCATGGTGGAACGTGTGGGTGCATGTGATGCCTGGTGCGGAGTGGCATCCGCTCCGGCAAATGATGGGATGTGCCCGACCCCTCACCAACATGGAAACCCCTTGGGGTTTCACGCTGTCTAGCCTCCACAACAGTGAATCTCTGACCCATCACCTCAATCTGTCTTGCCAGATCCTGCACTGCTTTGAGGAGTGCCTCCCCAAACTGCTTTGCCTCACTATCATCTACCATGGCCTCTTTCTGTTCTACGTCTACCACATGCTCTTTCTGTTCTGCGTCTATCACAGGCTCCTCCTGTTCTGCGTCCACCACCCAAACGCAGTCACCCTCTCCGTAGGTGTTCTCCAACCTACGCTCAATATCTCTATACTTCCTACCTCTGTAGCAGATGTAGGGCTTCTCCCCTGGTGTTATAGACAACTAGCTCCACAGGCTGAGCCAGATCTATGCTCTGATACCACTGTAATATCTCGTTTTAGGCATATCTCTCAAACACACGCAAACTCCAACTAGAGATGGACTGGGAGGGCATTTACCAGATATTTCACCTCTAAGAAGAGGGTGAGATCTGGAGGCTACCTGGCCCTTTCCAGACTCTGTCTAAGAGTATGAGGAAAACACACCAAGTGGTATAGAACTAGAATGCTCAAAGAGAGAAAAATAACAGTGGTGCAAGCATACGAGAGCATATATAGAACATGTAACAAATACTCTAGAGATATAGAGAGTATGCTAAGCGATTTTATTATACTGAGAAAGATAAGTGAGTACAATAGGTGATCAGAGTGATGGCACCTAGACTTGCTCAAGGCAAGTGAAGAAATACTCTTAGAATGGCAAGGAAATGGCTGCTCTCTGATCTGCGTCCAAGCTGTTGGAAAACCGCCGTGTAGCTGCTACTGCTGGAACAAAGCATTTCTGAAATGACAGACCCCCGAAAATCACCCCCTTGAGGATCTATGCTATCCTCCAAGGCTCTGCGCTGAGGCTGAATGGGAACCACCAAAATACTGCCACAAACTCTGCCAAAATCCTCCAAATAGCAAGGGCTGGCCCCTTGCTCAATCTCACAGCTCGAAACCTCCAAAAAGAACCCAATCCGAAGCTCCCCAGAAATGGACTGCGTCCTCCCTCTGAAGACTGCGCAGTCTATGAATGCACTGCTCATCCGCAAAAGCTAAACACCAATCCTTCTGCAAAATACTAATGGAACTACCTCACCCGAGCAGGCTCTCGAAGTCCCCCGAGGCTGAGGGTGAGATTTCCGAACAAAGACACTCAGTGCACTAAACAGTGCTGCAGACTAGCTAAACAACCAGCGTGCTCGAGAAGTCGAAATGACCAGCTCAATATCATAAACATCGAATAATCAAAATGGGGAGGCTCTCCTCTCTATATAGCATTAGCCTCTCTCAAACCCTAAGGCTCACCTCCTCCAACGTTGCCTCCCTTTGCCACGTGCTCCATCTTGGCTTGCACAGTCCCTCAATGTGGCCTACGTGGGCCCCCTCTCTACGTGGTCTCTTGGCCCCCTTGGCTCACTTAAGTTACAACGTGTGTCTACTAGGGAGTGCACTTTTATTTTTGAGTGAGTTACGTCCCCATCTACTCACTTTTATTTATAATATAACTACATAAGGCAAAATTGACCAAAATCGAATATTCCAATTAGCCATTGCTAATTGGGAATATTACATCGTACAACTTCGTTTGGCTTTGATACGACCTATTCTGCGTCCTGAGTACGGCTTGGCTGAAGAATATTGGATGCTGAATGAGATCTGTGTTGAGAAATTAGGACGTTTAATTCAATTTCTCTTCTTGATAATTACTTGTGAACTTGCTATGCATCTTTAACTTAGATCTTATCTTTGTTAACTTATTATGTCTTTCATCAAGTCAATTATCAAAACACAAGAGACACAAAGTTTAGGCTCTCCAGCCAGGGCCAAAACCTCTCCCTCTTGGAGAGGAGAACCCGAAAGTAATTCTTCTTATAGATCTTCATTTGACGAGTAACATAACCATGACACCTCTGAAACTGGATTCTTCCCCTAGGGCCCAAGAATCCCGAATCCTACATATCGGATACGATACTGTGGGATTCGTACCCGATTCTCCGGATTTAGCCGTATCCGCATTGAGTACAGCGAATCTCGACCGTACCTTGTACGGATACGGCTGAATCTCGTACAACTGGATTTGCTGTGCCGAAAAGTGTGATTTTGGGTTATAAAAAACAGATTTCACTCATTCTTTCTCACCGATTTTTGTTTGTTTGTGAAGTGAGCAAGGAGAAAGGGTTAGCAAGGCGAAAGGGAGTTTTTTCAAAGAAATTCGAGCATTCGGTGATGCTGATTATGATGATGAGGATTGATGACTCATTGACTTTGACTCATTGAGGCTTCAGGCTTGTAGTCTTGTAGACTGTAGTTTTTTTGTATTTTCTATTTCTATTTGCCATTGGCAGTGTACTTATGTAACACATTTTGATTCTGATGACTTAATGAGAAAACTATAGTATCTTACTATCTTGTCTTTCTGAGTAAATTTGACAATTGTATGATGTATCAATGTATCAAATTTCAATGTATCATGTATGAGTATCTAAGATCTTAAATCTATGTTTGAATCAATGAATTTGTATGAATTTATGTAAAAAATATCTAATTTTTAATATATATATATATATATATATAAAATAAAATAATATATAATGTATCGTATCCCGGAAGTGTCCTGTTCCGGGGGTCACTGTATCCCGAATCCGATTCTCAAATCCCCATAACCAGCGAATCCCGAATCCCCATATTAGGTGACTTAGCATGACACAGACCCTTGACACTAGTATGCTTCCAAGACCCTTGTCACTACTCTTCTCGGCTCCTTATGATGACCTTCCTTTTTTGCACTGAACTGCACTAGTCCTAGGGAAGCTCAGTCCCTAGCCTTCTATTCTTTCTTCCTTGATCTAGCTTCGGTCACCTAGACACTTCTCCTCGGCCTACTTGCTATACCCTTGTGATCCTTAGCCTTACGTGAGATATATGAGATATGGTGTAGTCCCAAGACTGAACTGTAGTGACCTTGAAACGTTGCAGGCCTGCCTCTTCCTTCACACCCTTTTTTTCCTTCTTGCTTCGCTATATATCCTTTCTTTCTCGCACCAACAACAGACCTATACTTCACACTTACTGTAGACTGTAATGGGTCTCGACCATCCTGAAATAGTGCGAGGTAGAACATACCCTAAACAGAAGTGTATGTGCCCTCCTTTCTTCCTTGAGTAGCC
The DNA here is from genome assembly GCA_034641835.2 of Pinus albicaulis. NCBI lineage: Eukaryota > Viridiplantae > Streptophyta > Pinopsida > Pinales > Pinaceae > Pinus > Pinus albicaulis. Next base: position 822,517,565 of record CM076579.1, on the reverse strand, counting down.
TCCTTCCTACGCTCCAATACAGACCAGTGTTTTAAAAACCAGTCGGTCTGGCTCGGAATCGGTCGAGCAAACCGAGCTGACCCCTTGCCTGGACTGGCTCGATAGAGAAATCGGTCCTGGGGCCGATATGTGACCGAACCGGTCACTGACTTCACCGGTTCAGTCACAAACCGACTGGCTCGGCCGAGCCTGAGTTAGACCAGCCGATCCAGACCCAGTCGGCTGCGGATGCCACATTTGCCCAAAAACTGACTCCAAAACTGATTTTTGTTTGTTGTTAGGGTTTTGGTAAGCCCTCTAACACCTCCCTATCCTATTAAAGCTACCAAACCCCTTTCATTTCCTCACAGCTATCTCATTGCATTTGAGTGAGCATTTGTGAGGAATTTGTGAAGAGTTGTGGAGTTGGTTTTTGGAGTAGCTTTGAGGAGTCTCTTGGGCAAGCTTTGGGGCAGTAGTGAGGAGCTTTTTGGGCAAGCTTTGGAGTAGCATTGAGGAGCTTAGAGCCTAGAGGTATTTTTTTTTCCCTTCTAAAATATGCCTTATGCTTTTTTGTTTTTTAATTTTTTAATTAATTAATTAATTTTATTTTATTTTTCTTCTGCAAATCTGAAAATGGAAAACATAGGTTTTTGTGAAAGAAATGAACATAGAATGAGTAGTTTTTTTTGTTGTTTTTTATTTTCAGATTTAAACCTTTCATTTCCAAGTCAAAAAATCAGTCCAAAATGGCCCCTAGAATGAAAGATGCTGCTTGGGCATACGCTGAAATGGTTGATGATCAAATGCATTGCAAATTTTGTAAGAGAAAAATTAACGGGGGTGGAGGGGGCATTCATAGGCTGAAACTACACTTGGCTGGTCTTAGAGGCAAAATTACTCCATGTGAAGCACCAATAGAAGAAATTGGGGAAATTAGGAAGGAGTTGAGTGATCAATTTCAAAAGTTTGAGGAAGACAAAGCTAGGAAAAGAAAATAGTGGCTGAAATTGGGAGGAAGAGAAATATAAAACACATGATGGCTGCCAAGCCAAATTTTGATTATGAGGGTTCTTCATCTATCCCTTGCATTGATGCATCCAACCCCTTTCACCATGTTCCTCCTTCTTTGGAGTCTATTCAAGAAAAGGGTAAGGGTGCAATGAAAAATAAGGGTACTATCAAAAGTTTTTTCACACCCTCTTCTCCCTCTGATAGTGCACATGGTCCTACAACTACTAGAGGTCAAGTGCAGCCCAATTTAGATCAGCATTGGAAGAAAGAATTGAGAGAAAATGCTTGTGATTACATTGCTAGATGGTGGTATGATGCTGATATTCTCTTCAATGCTTCCTTTTCACCATATTATGAACCTATGTTTGATGCCATATATGCTGTTGGAAAGGGCTTCAAACGCCCTACTATGCATGAGTTACGAGGATCTCTTTTGCAAAAAGAGATTGTGTCCATTGATGAATATTTAAAAGAATTCAAAAACTCATGGGCACAAACAAGATGTACCATCATGTCAGATGGATGGATTGATCAGAGGAACCGTACCATCATAAACTTTCTTGTCTTTTGCCCACGGGGAACCATGTTTCTAAGATCAGTTGATGCATCTGATAGGGTGAAAGATGCACACTTGTTGTTTCAGCTTTTGGATGAGGTTGTTGAAGAGGTGGGGGTGGCAAATGTTGTTCAAATCATCACAGATAATGCCTCTAACTACGTTTTTGCTGGGAAATTGTTAGAGGAAAAACACAAAACCATCTTTTGGACCCCATGTGCTGCACATTGCATAGACCTCATGCTTGAGGATATTGGTAAAATAGATTGGATCAAGAACACTGTAGAGCATGGCAAAAGCATCACAAAGTATATTTATTAGGCATGGATTCTGAACTTGATGAGGAAACACACAGGGGGCAAGGATATTATTAGGCCTGCCATTACTAGATTTGCAACACATTTTTTGACATTACAATCTATGCTTTCCCAACATAGAAACTTGCAAAAGTTGTTTTCTAGTGATGAATGGAATGAATGTCAGCGGGCTCGCAAACATGATGGCAAAGATGTGAAAAAGAACATTAATGAAGAAATATTTTGGAAAAAGGCAACAGGTATTGTGAAGGTTGCTGAGCCACTGGTTAAGGTGTTGCAGTTGGTAGATGGGGAAATATTGGCTATGGGCTTCAATTATGAGGCTATGGATCAAGCAAAGGAGCAAATAAAGGCAACATACAAGGACAGAGTGGGTAAGTATGGGCCCATTTGGGAAATCATTGATAAAAAATGGAACAATCAACTCCCTCGCCCTATACATACAACTGGGTATTTTCTGAACCCAAGGTTTCATTATAAAGCTCAGGAAGCAGGAGCTTTGATTGGGGAGGTTAGAGATGGTTTGATTGACTGCATTGATCTCATGATCCCCAAGGAGAGTGACCAATTACTGATACACAATCAAATCACTGTGTTAAGCAAAGCCACAGATACCTTTAGCAAGAACCTTGCAAGGATTGCAAGGGAATCAGATGAGCCAGGTAAACAAAGAATGACAATTTTCAAATTTATATTTTATTATTTTGTATAATTGTGTAAAATTTCAAAGTTGGATATAATTTGTTGAGCTAACTGAAACTCATTACACAACTATGTTTTTTGCAGCATAATGGCGGGAGGCATTTGGTAGCCATTGTCCTCAATTGCAGAGGCTTGAAATCCGCATTTTGAGTCAAACTTGCAGAGCTTCTTGGTGTGAGCGCAATTGGTCTGTCTTTGAGTGGATTCACACAAAGAAGAGAAACCGTTTGGAGCAAAAACGGTTAAATGATCTAGCGCATGTCCAGTACAACCTCCAACTAAGACGCAACCAGTTGCTGGACAAAAGACCTGACTCAAATTCAATTGTGTTGGAGGATATTGATCCAACATTAGATTGGGTAGTGGAGACTTGTCCACCAGAATTTGACTCTGATGAGGATATTGGTGTGGGGATGGACTTCGATTCATAGGTAGAGGCTCAGCTAAATGCAGATCCACTAGTAGCAGGCCCAAGCCCAAGTCCTCCAGTTGTAGCCGTAGACACTTCCTCTAGTCAACCACGACGAAAGCGCATAGCTAGTCTATCTCAGGCTCAACGTGCTACGGTTCCAATTGAGGATTTTGATGAGGAGGAGTGAGGGGTTTCCCCCTTTGATTCAGAGTTTGAGCCAGAGGATATTGCCTTGTCAGATGTCTAGCAGTAATGATTAGTTATGTTTTTTTGGTAGAGGCCATTTAGAGCCTCCTTGGTTATGTTTTTTGTTCTAATCTCTATATCATCATCACGTATGTACTATGTACTATGTATTGGACAGTGCACTGGGTGCAATTTTCGCTATGTAGCCATCATCCTCGCACCAAATCATAGTCCCTTGGCTCACATATAATTGCAGAACTAATCCAAACTTGTGGTCTTTGTTTTCCTTATTTGAAATCTCAGAGAGATCCAAACCATTCTTCCTGTAGTGACCTAGAGATGTCCGAACCGTGTGCTCACTAACCCATCCGAAAATCGCAGAGATATCCCATCGAAAAACTCAGAGAGGAATTCCAAATTTTCCATCTTTTTGTGGTGACTGAGGTTCCTTTATATAGTGGTTGCCACCTATAATGAGCCGACATGACCTATTGAATAGCTGTGTCTATTTCTTTGAGCTGACATGAGTTTGCATTCTCTGTTTTGAGGCCGACTTCAACAAGGAGAATATACATCATCTTTAAGTTGACTTGTGGAGCATATTTGACAAGGTCTTGAAGGCATACATTTACATCAGTAAATTGTCTTTACAAGTGTGACAATACTTCGTATACATGACTCTAAATTATACATTTATGACAAGATGACAAACCCCTAAAGACATCAAGAAGAAGTCTTTGACCTATAATAAAAAGAACTTGCTCATGAAACCCATGAAGCAAGCTTTACAACATACGTTTTATTATCTTTGCCTTCCTCATTACATAATTCATAATTACAAGTCATTATGAAGACTGAATCTAGTTACACTTTTCAACACTTCCTCCTAACTAGGGAGGTATTCATAATGGTACATGGTCACTCTCAATCTGAAGAATCTCATAAGAAGAATCCGATTGGTAATCCCATCTGTATAGCATCATATCAACCAACATTGTCATAGTGCAAGGCCTTGACTAACAACTCCATCTTTCCACGAGACCATGAGCTACATGTTTGGCGAGACCAATGATGAGTAGACACCCTTATCATTGTCTCTCTTGGATAATATCCCACTAGGGTTCATATAGGATATGTCCATCTGGACTATTCTTACTGTTGGATTCCCAGTCCTCAAAGAATATTTGTCCTTTCACAACTACTCTTTCCGTGGATGCCCTAATACATCCTCAAAAGAAGTACTGGATGCCAGATGATTACCCAATCCCGCATTTTGTCTTCCAGGTGAAGACTAGAATGATGTGTCTATCTCTCCCTCCTAATTACCCAGTTTCTTCCAAGTAAGAAACTTATTACTAGGTTCCCTCTTAATCAGGGACCTGCAGCAACAATGACGAAAACACCCAACTGCCTATGAAGAACACCTTCCTTCAATGTCATGAATTTCTTTGTTGTTGAGGAGTCTTCATCTTTGGGATCTCTACATAGGGCACATATCATCCATCACTTCATACACGAGTCATGTCTTCTATCAGAAAGTGATCCATCAATCTTCTTATCTGGTCTAGCTTCATGCCATGTTGCTTTCCTTCGAACCATACTTCTTCCAAGGATCTTTCATCCTGCCATATGGTTATCAACCTGTGTAAGACATATACTTCCCCTTGGAAGCCCTGCATAAGCTCATCAGATATTAATTAATTATAAAGATGAAATTTAAATCAAAAGTTACCTTAGTGACGATCTTTCACCATGACATCTTCTTGTAGGCATTAGCATCCTTTGTTTACAGATTGACACATCTCCTAAAGATATGTATTGTCAAGGGTCTATTTTCCAGACTTCTATCAGAGTCTACATATCTTCCCAGGAGATTTTCTAGTCAAGTCTTCTGGCTTCCTTGGATCTTGACTGCTTCTTTCCATGGCTGTACTTCCCACGATCTCTTCCTTTTTCTTTCTCTGCACAGTTTTATTTCATTCCCAGGAACTTCCATTATGCAGTTCCTTGATAATGTATAATCACCTCATATTCCATATGAGGACATATTATGTTGATTTCTTCCGGTGTGAATAATGTTTATTGACAACCTGTGCATTAAAAGATTTTCTACTTTCTACTTTCCCTTGATCATACTTCTTCTACCTGCAACCATATGACCTGTCTATATAACATCGAGTGTCAACATAAATATACATGTACCTCATTTTCTTTTCTTTTGACTCATCCTGCAGTAGGTTTCTTTAGAATGAAAGAGTTTCATTCTCTTGACTTGCTTCATCAATATGTCATCATATTCTAATCCCAGAATTCTGCAAGTTGGAATTCTCGAAGAAACCTTTTTCTTTCTTTCTAACCAGTGAATCCAAAGAGGATTCCACTAGAAAATGTCAACACTTGTTTCCATATTGATTAGTGAATGATGAACCCAGATCTAGATAACTGCCTTCTTATAAATGTTTATGTACAATGATATTCCCAGGAGCCACTATTTATCTCATAACATAGATGTTACATAAATGTTTGCAGACATCCTCCTATGACAAGTACTCCTACTTTTAATGCTTCTATCATGATGCTAATTTTAAAATTGATGCATATATCTAATATCTAATGCTTCCTAACATACTATTTACAATCGACAGATACCTCTTAAAGAGGAAGATGATTTCAATCATAGTAGAGATCTTTCTTAGGTTTCTTTGAATCCGGTTCTTCTATTTCTCCGACGACATGGGCTTCTTCCTTTTTCCTCTTGTCCTTATTGGGACAATCCTTTCTATAATGCCCAAGTTCATTACAACCATAGCATCGTACCTTCTCCATGTTCCTTCTTTTCTTCTGAGGACCAAACTTACCAAATTTAGCTTTCCTTCTTGACATGGCAGCATAGGCTTGATTTTCTTCATTTGACCTTGTATCAAATTTAGCTTTTAATCTTGTCTCTTCTATCTTACATAGAGACCACTGATCTTGGAATGGTGTTGCATCTTTCTTCCCATAGATGCTTGAAGTGAAGTTTCTCCATTCCTCCGGCAGAGCATTCAACACCACTGTAGTCATTTCTCTATCAGACATTCCTTCTCCCAATTCCTGCAGTTGATCTCATATTTCGGAAATCTTCATAAAATATGAAGTTATTCCTTCCTCTCTTGACATCTTCAACTTGTATAGTTCTTGTCTCAGAGATATTACTTCCCCTGCAGTACTCACCGAGAACAACTCCACCAATTTGTCATATATTTCTTTTGAAGATTCTAGTTTTGATACTTAGGGGTTGAGAGAGTCCTTTATGGATTCTATAAGAATCCTTTGGGCTCTTATGTCTCCCTTCATGTATTTGGCATGAGCTTGAGTATCTTCTTTTGAAGGTTTAGTTATCGACCCTTTGATATAGTCCATGACTACATTCTCAATAAAATCTAGATCTGTCCTTTTCTTCCATGTAAGAAAGTTTGAAACCCCAACCAGTTTGTTGCTTTCTTTGCAAAAAGACATTTTGACAAATTTAGTTGAAGTCATAAAGATACTTGAGTAGATGTTTTTCTTCTTCTAGCAGCTTCCTTGTTGATGATGATGTAGATAGTAGCAGGAGCTTCCTCTCAGATTGGCTTCTTCAAGAGATGTGAAGAGAGCTAGATCATTTTGAATCCTCAATGATGATTCCAACAATGTTGATTTGATTTCAACACCAATATAGTGGTTGATGGTGATGGCTTCTACACTGTGTCCTTAATGACGTTGACAAAGGTCCTAGATTTTCTTGAGATGGCTTTCCAAATTCTGCAAACTGCCTCTTTTGAATGAATGAAGATCTTCTTAGATATGAAGATTGATTCTTCAATGTAGATCTCCGACCTTTGCTTTGATGCCTTCTAGAAAACTGATCCTTGTTGATTTCCTTGAAGCTTTGATCCTCGTGTCTTCTTGCTAAATTGCCCTTACTTGTCTTCAACACCTTAGCTCTGATTCCATGTTGAGAAATTAGGGCATTTAATTCAATTTCTCTTCTTGATAATTACTTGTGAACTTGCTATGCTTCTTTTACGTAGATCTTATCTTTGTTAGCTTATTATGTCTTTCATCAAGTCAATTATCAAAACACAAGAGACACAAAGTTTATTTGGCTTGGAATCATGGCTGCAAATCTTAAAAATAGTTTTTTTTTTTATTAAAAATAATTATTTAATGTATTTTTTTAAAAACCGCTCCGTTGAGACTTGACCAGTACCGGTTAGATCGGTTCTGGTCAGAAACCCGGTTCATTAGGTCCACCGGTTCCGGTTTTTAATACTATGGCTGGTATGTGTCATTATTTCTTTGTGTTATATGCGAAGCTTTGAGGCACACTTCATGGAATACATGCGAAGCTCTGAGACACACTCTTCTCGGATTATATGCGAAGCTCTAAGGCACACTCTTCTCGAATATACATGAAGCTCTGAGGCACACTATTCTGTGATATATGCAGCTCTGAGGCACATAGTTCTATGATATACACGAAGGTTTGTGATTCGTCATCTCTGTGATATACGTAAAGGGTTGAGGTTCATCATCTTCGTGACAAGTGCAGAGGTCCGATGCTCTTTGTGATCCGAAGTTGACTTTCTAACAAACCTTCTTGAAGGTAAGATTTCTGACATTTTTTTTGGCACTTTGGAAGGATATCTTGACACTTGTGGGAGGTCACCTTGCTGGTTAGTTTCTGTTTATGTCTTAATTGAAATTTGATGTACAAATTGACGAATTGAACTCTCTCTCTCATAAGGAAAGATTATTGGGTTTTCGCCTTGTGGGTTTGGCCCTGGACATTGGCCTAAATTTTGGTGCCTCTTGATATCTACCGTTGCTCTATTGCTAATGGTTGAAATTTTTCATGTATAATTGCTTGATGATTGGATGCTCTAAGTAAGACAAATTGTATCATTGGAAGTAGTTATCGGTTTGAAAAATTGTACTAGTATTCATTGCACTAGAAAATCAATAGCTGTTACATAATTGATGTCTTAGAAACCCTTGTTGCCACAAACATGGATGAATGTTGCCACAAAATTTATGCTAAATAGAGTAAAGAGAAAGGTAGATTGATCATTGGCTAGGGTGGAATCCTTCACCACCGAAACCAACCAATCAGAAAGAACAACAATCCATGATGCTCACAATGGATCTTCTCTCTTCTTTTTATAGATTCCCTTTGGGGTTTTCCTCTCCTAATTTTAATTTTTGTGTGGCTAACAAGTTTCCCTCCGTTTACTTGAAATTTGAATTTTATTGCAAGTTTCCCTCCATTTGCCCCACATAAACTTTAATTATTTATTGTTACCTAACTAACATTAAATATTGTTTTCCCTCTTTACAAATGACTATAGCCTGCAGGGTTAATTAGGCTACTATGTCCTCCCTTGGGCGATTTAATTTGAAGGAGACATTGCAATCCTACCTTCCTGACATTGCTTGTCCCCAAGCAATTGCAAATTTGGGTGCTGCAAGATCTGTTCTCCTTCGCACGTGGCGACCTCTTTAGGCAAATCCTTCCATCTCATAAAATATCCTGAGATCATCTTGCCCTCGCTTATGTTAAATGTCTTGGATCTTCATAATTATCAGCTATTGCCAAACTATGAAGACTTTTCCTAGAAAATTTCAGAAGCATTTTAAACCCTTTAGTACTCTCCTTAGGCTTTTCTGCATTGCTCCCTCTTTGATCATTATGGGATAAAAAGGTATCTGAATTTCCACTTTCAATTGTTGGTGAGATCGACTCTAGAAGTTTGAGCATATTCTGTAATAGTGGATTCGAGTTTGGAAAATCCAAATGACTGCATTTAGACTATAAAAAATCCCTGCCCTTGGGATGGAGACCCCTTGAATTCTAGAACGTACTTCAGGGGCTAAAGGAGCATCGTATGTAATAGACTTATTACAAGATTGCTCATTAAAGGAAGTTAAGTGGGCAAATGGTTCATTATATGATTCATCGCTCTCATTGATTTGAAGCATGGATGACGATGGTTGCAAGGCGTTTCCAATTCCTGCATCTTCTGATGCATTAGGTTCTGCTGAATTAAGAGAGCCATGCATAGTGGGAGGAACAGATGCACTTTCGGATACCTTGTCAGTTTCATGCTCTTTAGTTGATTTCACTAGGGCTCGAATTGACATGGCTTCCTCATCCCTGAGATGGAAAGAGTTTGACAATGAATTAGATAGATTTTGAACAATTACATGCCCAACATTTGTTGAAGTTGGAGCATGGCTGGGAATTGACCCAATACCAATCCCCATTTTCTTTCTCGATTCATTATCTGAAATAACATTTTCTGGCTCTTTATTTCCAATTGAAACTTTTGGTCTAAGAGCTTTAAGATTATTTGGTGCACCAGATTCCAATATTATAACTTTATCATTATGTTTCTTTGAAGCATCATCTAATGTATTTCCCTTTGACTTAACACTAGTAGCCAGGTTATTTCCTTCTATGAACACCAATATTCTTTGCTTCCTTTGGAAGGCTAGTATCTGAATGTAAGGATCCTTTGGATGACTTGTCCCTTGATTAACTTATCACAGTAACACCTTTCCTTGTTATAGGTAAATGATGTTTCTTAGTATCTGAGTTGTCTGAAGAACATGCTGTATAAGTTGTAGCACTTGAAGGTCGATCATCTTCATCATACATTAATCGATCTAGCTCAGGCCAAACCTGCTTTTGCCAACATGCATTGATAAACCTGCCACCTCGATCATTAACTATATTTTTAGGCAGCCCATGGAGCCTAAATGCCTCCTTGAAGAACAATTCCACCACTTCTGCTGCCTTATAATCTACTGAGATCGAAAAGAGATGTGCGATCTTGGTCAACTTGTAAATTATTATGTAGATTCAATCCTTTCCCTATGCATTGGGTAGACTTGTGATGAATTCCATCAATGTGCTATACCACTTCTACTCCAGAATTGGCAAGGGCTGTAGCAATCCTATAGGAGTATGCTCGGGCTTGTTCTGATGACAAGTCATGCACTCCCTTACGTGCTTCAACACATCATCCTTGATGCCTTTCCAAGGAAACCTTTCTCTAATCTACTTGTACATTTTGAAGAACCCTTGGTGTCCTGCTAGTGGTGTCTCATGTGTGGCCTTCAATGTCTCCTCAAATGTAGATTTAGTGACCAAATATAACTTATCTTTATAGATAATGACCTCATCTTCTACTCTGTACTTGTCAACCTGGATGTGACTGTCCATTATCTCGCAAGCAAACTTATTTTTGGAAAATTTTGCTGGGAAGTGGGCTTTCCAATCTTCGATGATTTCCGTGAGTGGACATCTGGTTGGTTTCCTGGAAAGCGCATCAACCACAACGTTCTTTTTGTGCTCAATATCAAAATCATAGGACTGATACTGTTGGCTACTATTCGATGACTTTTGACTCGTTAATGTGCACAACATCACCTTCAAACATGACACATGTACTTTAGAGTGGATATCTCACTTGTGCTGGTGTACAAGGCCTCATTATAGGTTGCTAATAAGAGCTAAGGCCCACATTGTATTGTGGGCCTCCCGTACCTCTTTTATAACTAGAGGAAGGAGAGGGTTTTTCTATTCATCATCGTTTGTATTTTTCTCTTTATATTTGTCTTCTGGGAGAAATTCATTTGGGTTCATGTGTTCAAGAGGAAACCCTAGGAGAAGCTATGGTAGGGAAAGCGAACATCTTGGTTCAGAGTTTTCTCGTGACTAGGGTTTACTGTTGTGGATTAGACATTGGTGATGATGACCAAATATATTTGTTCACTCCCTTGTATTGACTCTTGTGATGAGATGTGACTAAGAGAAGAAAGTGCACACCTCTCTTTCTTAAATATTAAATTGTACTTGTATTCTCTCTCTTGGGGTGTTAGGGTTTATTGGAGTTCCTTGGAGCATCTTGGAGATCTAGGGTTGGGGTTTATCCCTTGCAAATTTGAGATTAGGAATTTGTGATGTTCCTTTTTCTGGGGTTCCTCATAGCATGGTTAGGATGGACTTTCAGGGTTGGAGGCAGACAGGTCACAGGTGCAGGTTTACTTCATCAATGGGCCCAAGGGCTTTTGGAGATGTTTCATGGGGTTTTGAAAAGTTTCTATGTGATATGATGGCATTCACTTGGCATATTCCATCATCTACACAACTTGCCTTTTGTTGCGTTGCATTCTGACAACTTTCGAAAAATAGGGTTATTTTGGGCCTAAATTAATTACGCTCAAGGTGGTATTTCGAGAGGAATACATGACGGAACACCTTAGTGTAATAGCTCGTTGGAACCAAAACGAGAATATCTACATGATAGGATGGTTAGAAGTGATTTTCAGTGACCTATGGAGGCATGGTGGCCAATTTACCCTTTTCCCTCATTAAAAAGAATATTTTAATGTAACTAAAAGGAGGGAAAAGTGCTCCATGATTAGAATACTAATAAAATAGGAGGTTCTAAACAGGTCCATTATATCTATAAAAAGAGGAGGCCATTACAGGACATCTTGGATTTGATCTTCTTCTTGTATGAGAGGTTTGAGAACTCGATTCTCTACTTCTTTTGTAGCCCCAGGACAGAAACCCTCGGGTGATTCAGTGAGGTTGGACAAGTACCCCCCTTCCCTTGGTGAATTCATCCCGAATTCACAGGGGAGCTTAGCAGTGCAGTTCATGTCAGTTTGGATGGCCTGTGTAGTGCAACAAATTATCTTGGAGGCCACCTTTCATCTTAGGTATTTTGGTTGTATATGCATGTAACCCTAGTTTATCTATTATAATGAAAGTTGAGATTGTTCGTGTTCACCTTGTTGTTATTTTGCCGTATTTTATTGATTATATTTTACATGGCAATGTTTTGTTAAATAACTGGTAAATTAATGGAGAAATTTGGTTGAGTTGGATTTCTGCAAAATTAGTCAAAAATTTCCCGTTTGGGATATTACACTGGTATCAGAGTTGTGCATCCTGCTAGCCTGAGGGTTTTGGAAGATTTATTAGGTTGAACCAAAATTCTAAGAGGATTGCTCCAAGTCTTCAGTTACCATTAGGAGGTGTTTTAGAGCACAATTCCCTAGGAACGAAGCCCTTATCTGAAGGGTTGATTTTCTAAGCATCATCTATTTTGAGGATATTTGCCAAGATTATTATGGTGTAGGGGATGTAGATTTTACACAAGAGTCATCATATGGTGAAAAGGGGAATGTCTATGGAGCATAACAACGATCGGGTGACAAACCGATCTTGAGATGCATATTGATCGTTGTGGGGGTTGAAAGCCAAGTTATTGGGCCGTAAAGCCACAAGAAGGGAGCCACCAAAAAGGGCTGCATTCCTTTTGCCAGGGGTCGAGATCCCAATCTACGAATAAGATAGATCCACGCAACAAAGTTTTTTGATCGTCGGGCCGAGAACATAAGCGATTTGTGATGCGTCCCACAAGGGAATGACCTTGACAGGCTTATTGGCTAATTAATTGGACCGAATTACCACTCACCCAAGGAATCGATTCATAGTTGAATGGAGTCGTATTTGGAATTTTCGACGACGTTTAGTGAGATTCCTCAACAATTGGATGTTTCATGATCAGGGCCAAAATTCCACGTAAAATTTGTATGTTTGCATGGGCTGCCTGTGACAGGGGTGCATCAGGACGTATTTGTAAACTCCGGATTAGTCCGAGTCAAAAAGAAGGGTGAAATCCCCTGGTGTGAGGACAAGTAGCGCACCTATAAAATTGTGGAGGCAACATTGGGCCGAGTGGACTGAGGAAGGTCAAGTTGTGTTCACTGCTTGAGGCCGAGAATCACAAGGGGCCGAATCACTGGAGAAAAGTCATGGCCGAAAATCCAAGCTGAACAAAGTTTACGTTTAGAACGTTGAAGGTCAATTTATAAGCACACCTGTGGCACGTTGTTCATCTCAGAATTCGACCTGAGCATGGGAGACAGAGTAATTGGATGCATTTGTGCATTTTTGCAATGACAAGGGACATGTGCATTGAAGTAGCAAGTAACAACAAGACCTAAGGCTTTGATAACTTGATCTGGTTGGATTGCTCTCTGAAGCAAATTGTTGGGTAGAATATGGTCTCCAAAAGTCTGGCTAAATTCCTGGAACATAAAACTGTTCAAGAGACATGTCGACAAAGAACAAGTTGCTGGTGATTGGCAAAAACACAGCTAGGGTTTTGGCTGAGCGTATACCATCAACTTCCGAATTGCGTGGGCCACTCCCATAGTGAGATGAAATGGTACAAATTCATAAATTTATATGGCTGGGCTCATTTCGTCCTTGGCTAATATTCATATACAACTCTTGAAATGCATTCCTAGGTTCCTCCTTTTTCATAAATCTCTGTGTACATGTGTAGTGAATGAAAGGAGTTGTCCTTATTTGCTTTCTATTGTGATATCATTTGAGTACATGAATTACTTTGCATTGAAAATAGTAAGCTTGCTGTAGCGTGTAATCAAATCAATTGAAGAAAGTCCTCATTGAAAACTCATTTAAACTTAGAAAAACTTCTTGCAAATAAGGAGGGAACTTTGCAGTATAGAGATCGATGCATGCTTTGAACTTGTGAACTATGAGAACCTTATTAAGTCGAGTTTGTTGCTAGGTTGGGAGAGAGGTCAGAATTCCTTTACTGCCGGAAGATTTGCATTGGTCATGTAATTAGTGTAATGGGTTAGGGTCTTGAGTTGTCAAGCTTGTGCATTATAATTGTGTGTAGTTGTCAAACAGAATCATGCATGAAACATTTTGATGTACCTTCCATTAATAAGCTAAAACATGGATGAAAATTTCACAAAAGCCCTTCATAAGCTAGCAACGAAAATCAACTGTTTCTTTTCCAAAGGGATACTTACTTTGCTACAATAAGAGCCGCCACAAAAAGAACATGAGTTGGGACACAAAGTCTTTAAACTTGGGACAAATTTGAAACACATGAAAGTCATTGTGAAAGCTCTTTTCAAACTAGAAGAACTAGACACACTCCTTTTTGAGATGGACTACTTAGAGGGGAAGTATTGATGTGGGCTTTGAAACCCGCCATGCTAGCTTTAATTGAACCCAAATTTTTGGAATACCCTTGTGAAGGGGTCACACTTCGAATTGCCTCTTGTCACACTGCCCCTATAGCTCCTTACAAAGATGGTGTTATGAAAAGAGTCTTCAAGCTGATGGTAGAAACCTTACGAGACTTGGATAACTCAGTGGGTCCTACATTTGGGAAGAAGCTTCAAGTTTTGGAAATTATGGCCATGACTAGGACTTATGAAATCATGTTTGATCTTGAGTGTGATGACTTGATCTTGCAAATGTTCCAATGCTTCTTCAACATTAGGAAACATCATCCTGACTCAGTCAAAACACACATATAGTCCATCTTGTCATTATGAATGAGTGGCCATGATGCCATTTGTTGGAAATTGCTGTCTCAATTGCTGTCCGTTTGGAGAGAACAATTGGTCTCATCTGCTGCTTATGAACTAGCCAAAAGGTTGGTTAAGCAGAACACTGGTTTGTTCAGGAGATCACTGACCCAGGAGGAGTTGCGGTGGATTTGTGGTGACCAACCATGCAACAAGAATGAGCTGAGGAGGAAGGGTCTTTGCTTCATTTGCAAGGAATCTTGGGGACCTGACCAATCATGCTTGAGTGACACTGAGGAGATGACATGGGTAGAACAAGAGGAGATCCTTTATGACTTTCATGATGAGGATTCTGCTTTTATGGTTGAGACCATGAGTTCATATGAGGATACCCCTGAGGATACGTGTGGGTATGTTGGTAGAAACCTAGGTATGCATTCATGTGATATAGTACGATGAGAAACATATTGTTCGGGGGGCAGACTTACTAGATGAGCGACTGATAATTCAACATGGAGAGCAAATAGAGGAGCAGGAGTCAGCTGAGGGGGACGATATGCACAATGTGGAAAGCTAGTTGGGGGTTCATGTTGAGCCCATGATAGAGGAGGATGAGCAACCATCTTTTGGACCAACCATTGATGAGGAGCAGACAAATACACAGATAGCCAACAAGGTTGTAGTACTTGCAGACACTTGTTGTCAAGAGTTGCTGGAGTCTGACATATTAGTTTGGCAGGGTGTTGGTAGACTGGAGGAGCATTAAGTTTTCGGTCAGATGAGGGAGGATATTTTGGAGATGGTGGTGCATCCATCTTTGGGCCAACCCACTGATGAGGTGTAGATAGATGCACAAGCAACTGGTAGAGCTACAGTACTTTTAGGGAGTAGCCCTCTCCAGGAGTACATAGATAGGGTGTGCAGTACAGTTTGACCACATGTACCCATTATAGGGAGAGTCAATATTTTCTCGATGGATATTGTTGATTGGCCAGACAGAGTTGTGTGAGATGGGCATGGTGCATCATAGGGGACTTGTTCCATGTACAGGTGGCTAATACCTACGTATTCAGGATAGATTGGCGGGAGATCATGAGTTGGTATCATATTTTTGGTGCGGTGTTTTTATTCAGGGAATTGGTACATCAGGAGCCCTTAGATGTAAGGGATATTGCATGTTTCAGTTGGCAGAGGGATGTAGGCCGATAGTTCATCAACATACCATTTGCATTAGGCCTGCATCAGCGTAGTGGGGTTGACCTTGGTCTATGCCAAGGGTTGGACTGGTGAGAGGTGATGAGTTGGTATTCTATTGATGGAGCAACGTTTATGGCCAGAGATAGAGCTGAGTTAGCGCCATGGATATAGGCGAAGATGATTGGTCAGAGTGGCATTGGGATCCGGGTAGATCTATTTATAGTAGGATGAGCGAGAGATTTTTTTGGGATCCAAGCATTTGGGGATCCGTTCACGATTGGTTAACATGGAGGCATAGCATCACCTAGTGGTTCGTATGGGATCCGAGCATTGGGTCTCAATTCCATTGGGCCACCAGATTGGTCTACAGGTTTGGTTTGCTTGAGGGCAAGCAATCTTGGGGCAAGAGGATTCGTGATGTTCCTTTTTCTGGTGTGCCTCATAGCATGGTTAGGATGGACTTTCAAGGTTGGAGGCAGATAGGTCTACATGTTTGGTTTCCTTGAGGGAAATCAATCTTGGGGCGAGAGGATTTGTGATGTTCCTTTTTCTGGTGTGCCTCATAGCATAGTTATGATGGACTTTCAGGGTTGGAGGCAGACACACTTACATGTTTGGTTTGCTTGAGGGCAAGCAATCTTGGGGCGAGAGGATTTGTGATGTTCCTTTTCTGGTGTGCCTCATAGCATGGTTAGGATCGACTTTCAGAGTTGGAGGCAGACATGTCACAGATGCAGGTTTACTTCATCAGTGGGCCTAGGGGCTTTTGGATACGTTTCATGGAGTTTTGAGAAGTTTCTATGGGATCCGATGGCATTCGCTTGGAAAAGTGCTCCATGATTAAAATAATAATAAAATAGGAGGTTCTAGAGGGGTCCATTGGATCTATGAAAAGAGGAGGAGGAGGCCATTACAAGATATCTTGGATTTGATCTTCTTCTTGTATGAGTGGTTTGAGAAACCGATTCTCTACTTCATTTGTAGCCCCAGGACGGAGACCCTCAGGTGATTCAGTGAGGTTGGCCGAGTACCCACCTTCCCTTGGTGAATTAATCCAGAATTCACATGCGAGCTTAGCAGTGCAGTTCATGTCAGTTTGGGCCCGGGCCGCTGCAGTGCAACAGATTATCTTGGAGGCCAACTTTCATCCCAACTATTTTGGTTGTATATGCATGTAACCCTAGTTTATCTTTTATAATAAAAGTTAAGATTGTTCCTGTTCACCTTGTTGTTATTTTGCCTTATTTTATTGATTATATTTTACATGACAATGTTTTGTTAAATGAATGGTAAATTTATGGAGAAATTTGGTTGAGTTGGATTTCTGCAAAATTAGTCAAAAATTTCCCGTTTGGGATATACAGATTTTGAGAGAAAACACAGGTGGATTTGTGAAGAAAAGAAAAACACACCTTGCCTTGGAGGTTGTGTTGAAGAAATTATTGCACTTGGATCTTCTTGATTGAGCGAGGGTAAATCAGCTTTGAGGTAAGGCTATGGTATGTACTTTATTCTTTGCTTATATGTGAAGTTTTTAGCTGTCTACATCTTGTCTCATTTTTAGATTTGAATTTCAGCTATATATGTTCTTTATCCTTCTCTATGTACAACCATTTATGTTTGGCTGGTTGGACACAAGTGAAAGGGAAAATTGTTCAGTGATTTGAGATCTAAAGAACAATACAAGGGCCCGATTTACTTCTGTAAAAATGCATTGTCAGATCTGATTATTGGATGATAAGTTGCTTTAGAAGGGGCTGGAACTTATCTCTTTATTTGGTAACATTTCTCCTTGAGTTGTTGGGAAGTTTGGGGCTATCTGAAGTGAATCATTGTGATATTTATGCTGCTGTTTTATACTTACAGTAATCCTGAAAGTTGAAAATTCTGGGGCTAAGATCTGGGGAACCTTCTAGGAAGAAGGTGAAATTTCAGTTTTGCATTAATTTCCCTACTGCATGAAATTTCCACAGTTTGCATTGAGTTGCGCCAGTGTCTTGGCTGCAATAAGACATGCATGAGCGTTGGTATATTCTGTGTCCAGCAATGTATATGATCTCCACATATCTCTATCTGGTTGGCTGATTGTTATACTTTTTTGCTTGTGGAATTGCACAATTATTTTAATGCTGAGATTCAATGGTAAGTTTAGAACCTAATCCAGGTAATATAGCTGGCAGAGCTTTCAAAGGTCTGCTATTCGAGTGCCTTACATTTTACCATTTACTGCAGAGGTTTCCTTTCTCTGGCATGAAATTATATTTATATTCCGTCAAACTCTATTACAAATCACACATATAAAGGTTTCTCTCAAAAGTCTAGCTTTGCCCATTGATGAAACTGTATTTTATTTGGGAATATAATGGTCTATTGAAACTGGTTTCTACAAATAATGACAACTCGATTTAAATCTATTCTTTGTGTCCTTTGAAAATATATATGTATTATATGAATAAGACTAAATATGCAAAACTCTAAATAAATTTATTCTAATCTCTTTCCATGTGGATTGTAAAAAATATGCCATTTGTCAACAACCTTTGTCTAAGACTCCCTTGTATGTTTCAATTATTTCGTTTTTCTGATTTCGTTTCGCCTAACCCTCAGATAGAATTTCCTTAATTATGTGATTAACAGAATAAATTTTCCTGTAAAAACTACCTGCTGTTTTGCAATTGGGGAGGACAACTTCTTATAAGTTTAACTATTGGGACCATATTGTAACAATTTCCACATGTTGCAGGCTCAGTGGGTGAATTTTTGTTTAGAGGCTCTAAATGATATTGAAAAGTCATTCAGTGGAAAGTCAACAAGTGAAATTGTTTACAGACAAGCTGAACAGGTAAGGTCTACAAACTTGACAGCTTTTTAAACTTCAAACAAAGAAGGAATGTAAGGGGTTCTAGGGTTTTACAGTTACCATAATCTTCAGGATCTCAGTGTTTGTAGTACTGAAAATATCTACGTTTATCCTCAGCTTTTACATGGGAAAAGCTTTGATTTGGCACTGACATTGCG
This sequence comes from Pinus albicaulis, assembly GCA_034641835.2. Classification (NCBI taxonomy): domain Eukaryota; kingdom Viridiplantae; phylum Streptophyta; class Pinopsida; order Pinales; family Pinaceae; genus Pinus; species Pinus albicaulis. The sequence continues at coordinate 822,498,790 of CM076579.1, read as the reverse complement.
AAAGGAACTTAAGTCATCAAAAATGCTGGGACTTCACCCAGAGTGTCTTGTAGATTCATGGATTGGTAAAGAAAGGTCAGTGGATTACCTGTTGGTTCAAATGATTGTGGTCCAGTGCTTTATATTTTGTCACTTTGTTTTCAAGCTAGCCGGCATTTATGGTTAATTCTAATTTACTGTGCCTGTTGTTACTTGTCAGGTGGGCATTTCTTGATTTGACTGCAGGTCCTTTTTCATGGGGTCCAACAGTTGGTGGTGAAGGTGTCCGCACAGGGATTAGCTTACCAAATGTAGAGAAGACCATTGGAGCCGTTATAGGTAATTATATGACTTGCCTGTTTTTTTGGAAGAAACCAAAGGTTCATGCTATGGCATGCCTGACTAATGAATATCTTTTGGATGCACGTCATGTGTTTATTCTGATTTTTTTTAATGTGAATATAACCACTATCTCTTCTCTGGACCTTTGTACAGTGGTTCTAATGTTTGAATTTTATATATATTTGATTTGTGGCAGCTTGCAGTTTGGTGCAGGTGGTGACATATTTTGTTTGCCCATCATTTATTGCTTTAATCTGTGTTTTAATTTGTAAGCTGTAGTTGTCAGAGCTGCCTGGTGGTATATTTTGGACACATTCAAATTTCCATTCTACTGATTCTTGTTATTCCACTGCAATAAAGAGAAGCACTAATTCTATAAAGGCTTATACCCACTATGAACTGTTAGTACTATAATATGAAAGAAGGGAATAATAACCTTTCTTTTTTAAATTTCATTGGGAACGTGAAAATGATTATGCATGAATAGAATGAACATCAAGAACCTATAGAACCAAAAGCCTTCAAAACTGTAGAGGCTGACTTACTTTAGTCTGTGAGAAGCTTACAGTATGCACGTAGTTATTACTGCTTTTTCAGTTTTGGTGAAACCCTTTTGCTTTAGGCATAATTTGGACCCTCAATGTGACAGTGTTTCTCTATGTGTTCAAAGAACTTTATTATGAGGTTTCCCTCCTTTTTTTCTCATTCCTATTGATTTTGGACCCACTAGGGAGTGATCCGTACCTAATACAGTATTTTCATACATTAACTCCCCATTTTATTCCTTGGTCCTTAGAAATGCTTTTGATTTGTTCTGTTGATGGACCGAATGTAGTTCTTGACCCTTCTTTTCTTCTTCTAGTGAGGGTTTTTGTTTGAGTTCTCTTGATGGCTGAACTGCACTGGTTCTATTGCATGCTGGAATTTCCATGCACCCTAGGTCTGGTCTATGACTTAGAAAAGCACATAAACACACTAGAGATGCCCAATTTTAAACTTTTGCACAGTGGAATATAACAACAAACAGATCAATAACAGTACTCGAGATTTATGACCCAAAAACACATTCCTTATAAGTCCATCAATAAGAAAACCCTAGGGCTCCCGTACCAGGGATCATGGCCTTTTTCAAACCCTGATACAATGCTAATATACACAGTCAATTCTTCGACCAAATACAACTAGGGCTAAGGCCAACTCCTTTAGGTCCTGACTTGTCATCTGCCCAACAAACAAACACAATCAACTGTCTACGAAAACCCAACTGGCAAGTTACTAACCTCACATGGGCTTGCTCCTCTTAACCCATGGTACACTACATCTGACCGGCTGTCCTTTGCAGCCAACTGTTAACCTCCAGTGCCCTTTTACCAGTCCTTTGGTATGCTGGTTCTGCCCTTTACCAGCCTCTGCCAGCTCCTTTGGCTCACTGTTTTGGCCTTCCACATGCCTCTGCTTGAACACACCCTACTTCAGCAACCTCTGTTCAGCTGCGCTAGACCTTAGTTGCCCTCCTGTAGGCCTCGGCTTACACACAGTAACCATTGACCCCCTTTGTTCAACCTGCGGTCACCTTCTGGCACAGTCCAGAGTCTAGACCCTGTGGCCAACCCCAATACACCAAGACAGACCTCTGTGCAGTCTAATACAGACCTTAGCCACCCTTCTTAGCACTGCATCTGCCCTTGGCCAGCCATACTTGCCTCTGCCAGCTTGTCGTCTGCTGTTCTAGAACCCTCAGCAACCTCAGTCAGCTCTTCAACCAGCCTCGACCTCCCTTCTCTAGCCTCTGGCCAGCTCTCTTAAGGTCTCTGTCTTCTGTTCTAGGCCACGACCAGCCGCCCAGGTATGCTTCCAGCCCTAACTAGGTCTGCGGCTGTTCTCAAATGGCTGGTCAACCCTGTGAGAGGAATTGACCCTCCTCTTGGCAGCTGCGGCCCTTGTCTTGGTTGTTCAAACAGCCCTTATGGCCATCCTCCAGAGATCAGATCCTTAACTCAAATGCTTAGCTCCTTGCTGGCTGAAACTCAGCCTCCTTGGACTCTCTTGCTGACACAAATGAAGTCACATCTCCCTTGTGACTAGGCCTATCCTTTGGCCTATATTTATAGCCCTTGTCTAAGTGTCTTGGGGTTCTTCTTAGTCCTTCAAGAAACCCCACGTCACCACTCAATAACAAATTAGAATAGAATATTAATTTCCTTTGGTTCCAAGCCCGTAACTTTGGGTCCAAAACCCCAGCACTTGGGTATCTTGCCCACAAGCCTCCTTTTGGTGGGTTTTCTCCACTCAGAAATGCCTTCCGAGCTACTCAAATTTCAACATTGCAGCTTCGTTTAGGTCTTATATTACACCTTTGTTTGTTTCTCTGATTTGTTATTTTTCATGTTGTACTGATCTTCTTCACTTTTATTTTTTGTGATTGAAGAAGGTTAGAGCTGTATCTATCTTTAAACAACTTATGTTCCTTTTGGATAATGGGATCAAACCAATGTTCCACCCAAGTTTCAAGGATGGGCGAGTGTGGGAGTGAGGGTACCACACATGGGGGATGTGTGGAAGCACCCCCATATTTTGGGGAAATTCAAGGGGAATGGGGGGATGTCTGGTACCCAACATAGGGATCCCCATTTCAAAAAAAAAAAAAAAATAATGATAAAATCCCAACAAAATGCATCATTGTGCAATGTAAAAATTACACAATAAAGTTTAAACAATAAAATAGTACTAAATTCAAATTTGTAAATGATATTAACATGATTTAGATGAAGATTCAATAATGAAATACATTGATTCATAAACCATAAAGGAAAGAGCAATAGGAAAATATTGATACATTGACTTAAATTCATCATTCTAGAATCTAGTTGGTAACTAAGAAAATTAGTAGATACTAAAGTCTAAAATAGTAAATTGAAATCACTCAAACTCAAAAATAGTAAAGAGTGATGAGACTTGATATGAGGTCATTAATATCTAGAGTAAAGACTCAAAAGTTAAGCGTACCATATATGGCAGGGTCCCCAATCTGTTATAGATATTTTCTATCTTTTCCCTTTTTTTTGGGGGGGGGTGGAATTTCTATTTTTGGCATGTATATGTAAAGATGATTTACATGTGGCAGTCTAAGAGTTTTACATATGGTAGCTTTTGGAATGGAAAAGTGGTGAAATTTATAGATGATTCATCAATGACGTGGCAAAGTGCACGGGTGAATTATTTTCATAATGGAGGTGTGTTGTGGCAATCACGACAATTTGTTTTTTCCTCCACCCTATTTTCTCTTTGCTAGTGCGCATTGGTCTAACTAGCACACTGTAAAGTTTTGTAGATGTTCTATGCTAGGAGCAATTTCACTTTTCTCACAGCAATCATACAAGTAGTTAAGCAAAATGCAGATAGAACATATAAGTAGATCTTACAGAAGACAAATCAGAAACAGGAAAAATGTGTGTGTTCGTTTCGGCGGTCAACAGGATGCTTCAACCAGCAAAGTCTCCTTTGGTCAGCCAGCCCAGCATGTGTCACAACAGCCCTCCAATCAGTAAATGAGTCAACCCAAGTCAACTCCACAAAAGTCAACGTTGTCCTGAAAAAGTCAACGCAGGGCAGCAAGCTAAAAGTCAACGCAGCAGCAAAACGGTCAACCCTTTGACCTCGATTTTTGTGCCAGGTAGTACGGCCTTCAAAAATCGAACCTTCCACAAGTTTTCGGCTTGATTGGACCATGCGTTGACCAAAGTCAACGCTGGTCAAACTTTCTGCGAAACCCTAGCAGCAGAAAATCGTACTTCAGCTCAGCCGTACGGTCTGTCCTCCTTTTCCTTCCCACGTGTGGATGAAACTAGTCCTCCAGGTAGCTCGTACTATTTTGGATGAGAGAGGAAGATGTGTGTTGTGATGATGATGAAATGCTCTCCAACTTTTCCTGTATTTATATCCATCATTGGGGCGTGTGACACATCTGCTGGGGGCGTGCAACCTTAAGGCCGACCTGCACATATAATTTATTAAGAATAATAAATTCAAAATATAAGTTCTGCTCATCGGATTAAGACATGTTTTATATGGATTTTACACCTCTCAGAAAGAGGAATCCAACAAAAATATTAGCCTCTTAATCTGAGCATCATAACATGGAGTTTGGACCTAGTTGTCCAAATTTAACACTCCCTCTCAACTAGGGAGAACTCCATCTATTAGTGCAATCAACATCGTGCGTCATCACGCCGAAACTTGCTTTGCTGGCTTCTTTATTTCAGAACAGAAGTGGGTCAGTCACAAAGACATCATCCCCCGACTGACATAGTCAGTCCAGAGGTCCCAGACCTCACAAATCTTGATCCCAGATCAAGTGGTTGGACCGTGCCATCCTAGATAGAGAGTACGGCAATCTCTGATGCGTCCATCAGTCTTTGCTAATAGTCTCTAGCTTTTCCCACCTCATTGGCCAAATGAGAGGTACTTCCCATGAGCCCTGAACTCAATGGGTAGGATGCATACGGGGCACAGATAAATGAGTGGTGAACCGGCTCAATAATCACAAGGGTGGGGCAGAAGCATTATGAGTGCTTATAGCTCCGAGAAGCTATCCCCAAAGCCCCCCAAAGCTCCCAGAGCTCATCGTCCAACAGGACCCACATCATAGGGTCTTTCCACGACACCAAGATTCTCACGGAAGGTTAGGAACTTGACCTTCCCCAGGGGCTTAGTGAGAATATCCGCGACCTGCTCATCGGTTCCTATATGATCGAGCCTTACGGCGCCTCGCTGTACCATATCCCGGATAAAGTGGTACCTGATATCAATATGCTTGGATCGGTCGTGGAACACAGGATTCTCGGTCATACGAATCCCACTCTGATTATCACAGAGTATCACAGTGGTATCTAGCACATGTCCAAACAGCTCACTAAAGAGCTTCCGCAACCAAACTGCTTCACAATAGGCCATACTAGCAGCAATGTATTCGGCCTCCGCGGTGCTCAAAGCCACCGACTTCTGCTTCTTGCTCATCCATGAGATCGAAGCAGAACCAAGATTGAAGCAGCATCCCGATGTGCTCTTACGATCCACCACACTGCTAGCCCAATCGGCATCAGTATATCCACGGAGTATCACACTCCCGGCAGTGTATCTCAGCCCATGGTTTATCGTGCCCAGAAGATATCTCAGAAGATTCTTGCCACCAACCCAGTGAAAGTGATGAGGCTCAACCATCTGTTGACTCAAAGTGTTCACTGCAAAACATATATCCGGTCAGGTGTTCACTAAGAACATCAAAGCTCCTATGAGTTGACGATACTCAGTAGGATTGGCCAAGATAGGCCCAGCAGCGCTGCCACTCAACTTCTTAAAGTTGAGTTCCATCGATGTCGACACGGACTTACAGTCCACCATCCCAAATCTTTCCAGAAGCTTCACAATATATTTTCCTTGAGAAAGGAAAATCTCTCCAGGTCTCTGCCAGACCTCCAGGCCTAGGAAATAGTGCATCAGTCCTAGGTCTTTCATCTCGAACTCAGCAACAAGCTCCCTCTTACATTGATGAATGAGAGGGTCATCACCTGTCAGGAAGAGGTCGTCCACATACAGCACTAGAATGAGAGGCTTCCCTTCCACAACCTTGAAGTAAAGGTTTGGATCAGCATTGCTTCGAGTGAAGCCCAGCTTTATCAAGTAACTATCCATCCTCTCGTACCAAGCTCTGGGTGCTTGCTTTAACCCATAGAGGGCTTTCTTCAACCTGCAGACATAAGTGTCTCGATCTTGAACTTCAAATCCCAGAGGTTGTTCTACATACACCTCTTCCTTTATTGCACCATGCAGAAAAGCGGTCTTGACATCCATCTGATGAAGACTCCATCCTTGTGTAGCAGCAAGGGCTATGATGGATCGGATGGTGGTATATCGTGCCACAGGTGCAAATATATCGTCATAGTCAATTCCTTCCTTTTGAGAGAAACCACGGGCAACAAATCTTGCCTTAAACTTTTCAGCACTCCATCAGATCCATGTTTAATCTTGTAGAGCCATTTAGCGGTGACAACAGATTTGTCCTTCGGTCTCGGGACCACATCCCGGACATCATTCTTCATAATAGACTCATATTCTTCATGCATAGCATCCTTCCAGACTTGATGCTTGATGGCTTCCTCAAAAGATCCAGGTTCAGATTGTACAATAGTACTCATGGCGGCTAGATACCCTTGGTATCTACACGGCTTCTTGCTTTCTCGGAATGTTCCCCTTGGGGCAGCATGACCCTCAGCATCTTCGAGGGTGTCCCTGAGCCATGATGGTCTCTTTCCTAGTGAAGGGGGTGGATCAATAGGGTCCATTGGCCCTTCAATATCAAGCATAGTCTCATCCTGGGGTTCTTCCAGATTTCCAGGCCTTTCTTCATGAATTTCTTCAGATCTAGGAAGATCTACAACTTTCTTCAGGGAAGCATCTTCGTCAAAAGTGACATCATGGCTTATCTCTACTTCCCTTTGACCAGGTACATAGACTCTATATGCCTTAGAAGTCTCACTATAGCCCACAAACATTCCTTTCTTCCCAGTAGCATCCGGCTTACTTCTCTTTTCTTTCGGCACATGAAAATAGACAGGACATCCAAAAATTCTAAAATGTGAGACATCAGGTTTCTTACCAGAGAAAACCTCTTCGGGAGTTTTGGAGTCCAGAGTGGAATGAGGGCATCGGTTTTGAATGTACACAGCAGTATTTGCAGCTTCTCCCCACAGAAACTTCGGTAGACCCTGGTCACATAGCATGGCACGGGTAGCTTCCACAATAGTCCTATTCTTGCGTTCAGCAACACCATTCTGCTCAGGAGTATATGCAGTGGTAGTCTCCCTCTTAATGCCAGCTTCTCTGCAAAAGTCTTTGAACTCATTTGACTCATATTCAGTGCCATTGTCAGTCCTCAAAATCTTGATCTTCTTTCGGTCATATTTTCCACCAAGGCTTTGAATGTACGGAACCACATGAAAGCCTCATCCTTCTTCTTCAAGAAGTATATCCAGGTTTTGCGAGAGAAGTCATCAGTAAATGTCATATAGTAAGAACATCCCCCCAGGGATGTTACGGGTAACATACCAGAAAGATCAGAATGGACCAATTGCAATATATCGGATGTCTTTGTGACACTTGAGGGGAAAGGTCCCCTTGTATGTTTCCCTTCAGCACAGCCCTTACATACACCTTCATGATTATTTCCAAAATCAGGCATCCCTGTCACCACCTTCCTTGCTTCGGGAAGAGCCTTGTAATGAAGGTGTCCAAATCTTCGGTGCCATAGTTCGGTTTGACGGATAGTATCACAAGTCATAGCTCCCAACGGACTCCCTCCAACCTGGTAGAGGGTACCAACTCTAAAACCAATTGAGATAGCTTCCTTGAAGCTCTTCTTCCACATGAGTACCTTTCCATCAGAGAAAGTTACATTGAATCCTTTGTCTTCCATGGCAGATACAGACACAAGGTTCTTCTTTAATTTAGGTACATAGAGTACATCTTGCAAACGTAGGACTTGTCCTTGAGACAAGTGGAGGGTCACAGTCCCTGTCCCTTTCACGGGATAAGTGGCATTATCCCCAAGGATAATTTCTAGATTAGTATCCCTTTCAACCATGTCAGAAAGTGCTTCCTTGAATCCGGTGATGTGTCTTGAGGCACCACTATCGATTAGCCAGATATCCATAGTGTCGGGCGGAGATGCAGCTGAGAGAGCAGATACTAGAATATACTCATTTCTTTTATCAACAACATTAGACTCCTCATACCTGGTATTTCTGGTCTTTTTAGAAGGTTGATTGTTTCCTCCAAAGTGAGCCTTCCTCTTTCCTTTATTGTCATTTCTTCGATTCCCATTCCTTCGGTTGTTGTTGTTATCGTCACCATCGGGAGAATCCTTCTTGAAGGGGCATTCTCTAGCATAGTGTCCAGGACTATGGCAGGTGAAACATTTACCCTTCTTCTCTTGAGTCTTAGTCCTTCCTTTGTCCTTAGAACCACCAGAGTTCTTCTTTCGGGAATGAGCACCATAGGCGGCATTTCTTTCATTATCAAATTCCTTCATCCTTGTTTCTTCTTGCATACATCTTGACAGAAGCTCATCAAAGTTAGGAATGGTATTATTGTTGAGAATGTTAGTTGTGAATACTTGCCATTCATATGGAAGTCCTCCAAGTGCGGTGAGAACCATCTCACGATCAGCTATTGTCTCCCCAATAGCTAGCAGATTGTTCCTGGTTTCGGTCAACTTCATAAAGAAAGTTTGAATAGACTCGTCTCGGCCCTTTTTCATATTCTTCAACTTGTTCTTGAGGAATAGCACTTGGTTCACATTGTTTACTTGGAACATAAGTATCAATTTGTCATACATCTCCTTGGATGTGCCTAGTTCAGATATGTAGGCAACCAGACTCTTATTTATGGATTCCCTGATCAGCAACTTTGCTCTGATTTCTCCCTTCTTATACTTGTTTCTAACAGCAGCAGAGGCATTGGAAGGAGGTTCTTGAATCTTCCCTGTCACATGATCCAGGAGATCATGATCTTCCAATTTGAGATCTAATATCATCTTCCAGGCATGGAAGTCATCACTTCCAGTGAGCTTGTCATTCTCCTTGAATTCAAGACTAGTGGAACCCATTTCTTCCGGTGATGATTGCAATAGATAGAGTTTGTCTTCACCTCAGCTCTGATACCATGTAAAGTTTTGTAGATGTTCTATGCTAGTAGCAATTTCACTTTTCTTTCAGCAATCATACAAGTAGTTAAGCAAAATGCAGATAGAACATATAAGTAGATCTTACAGAAGACAAATCAGAAACGGGAAAAATGTGTGTATTCGTTTCGGCGGTCAACAGGATGCTTCAACCAGCAAAGTCTCCTTTGGTCAGCCAGCCCAGCATGTGTCACAACAACCCTCCAATCTGTAGATGAGTCAACCCAAGTCAACTCTGCAAAAGTCAACGCTGTCCTGAAAAGTCAACGCGGGGGCAGCAAGCTAAAAGTCAACGCAGCAGCAAAACGGTCAACCCTTTGACCTCGATTTTTGTGCCAGGTAGTACGGCCTTCAAAAATCGAACCTTCCACAAGTTTTCAGCTTGATTGGACCATGCGTTGACCAAAGTCAACGCTGGTCAACTTTTCTGCGAAACCCTAGCAGCAGAAAATCGTACTTCAGCTCAGCCGTACGGTCTGTCCTCTCTCTCCTTCACACGTGTGGCTGAAACTCGTCCTTTAGGTAGCTCGTACTATTTGATGAGAGAGGAAGATGTGAGTTGTGATGATGATGAAATGCTCTTCAACTTTTCCTATATTTATATCCATCATTGGGGCGTGTGACACATCTGCTGGGGGCGTGCAACCTTAAGGCCGACCTGCACATATAATTTATTAAGAATAATAAATTCAAAATATAAGTTCTGCTCATCGGATTAAGACATGTTTTATATGGATTTTACACCTCTCAGAAAGAGGAATCCAACAAAAATATTAGCCTCTTAATCTGAGCATCATAACATGGAGTTTGGACCTAGTTGTCCAAATTTAACACACACGTTGTCCAACTCACCTCTCTTTTCCTTCTATTAATTTTAGTGAACAATGATATGTTCTATGCTTAGCACAATTACTTCAATGTTTCTTTAGCCCAATGACAATTTAGTTTTCCAACAACAATCACATTAACCATCAATCACATTGACAATAACTGTAGATAGAACATAAAATAAAATGCAGGAGACAAGAGGACACCAGATTTGGCGGATGCCAAGGAAAAACCCCAATGTGGGGAAAACCCTTTGATCAATCTTCTTATTATTATATCAAATGTTCAACAAAGAGAGAGAGAGAGAGTACAAAAGTCAAAGTTGACTTGTGAAATCAAAGTCAAAACAACCTTGTCAAATCTGCAGTCAACTGTAATAAAATTCAGCCCTAGCCAGGAAGTCAACGATGGTCAAAGTACTCATTTTGCCTCGGTTTTTGTGCCAAAAAACGCAACCTGCTGAGACAGAAATTGATCTTGAAAATCGAAGTCAAAAGATGCCCAGAAAGCCAAAGTCAACGTTGGTCAAACTGCAGTCAATTCTAGAGATTTTTGGCCCTGCAATTCGGTCCTGAAATTCGTCCTCCTTGGCACATGTGTGAGAGAAAGAGAATGCCCAATAGTGTACAAACCAATGAGAGAAGGAGAGGTGTGTGAGTGATGAGGCCAAATGAGGTGAGAGGACACATGTATTTATACAAGTCGTTGAGGGTGAGGTTTCATATCCATTGGGCTTCATGAGCCTGCATGATGATGAGGCCGACCTTGACATTTAGCACATGTGAGTGCACAAATTCAAAAACACATTTCTACTTGTCCAAATTTGATGATTTTTATGTCGATTTTGGTCCTCTCAAAAAGAGGAATTCAATGCAAAACTTGGCCATCCTTGGGCCTTTTTGGGAACGAAGAGAGGTGTTGGAAAGCTGAGACATAGGTCTTCTTTTTGACAGTAACCAGCAGTGCCTGCGTGCACAGTTCAACTGGAGAAATTCTATGTAAAGAACCTTTTTGGAGCATTCCAATTATAAGGGACACCCACTTGGAAGTGGACCCGGAAATGTAGTCCAGGGGGGCGAACTCCGTCAACAATTTTCTGCATTTTCTTCTCTTCTTTCTGTTGTTTATGCTTATTTTCTGTTCTCAAGTTTATGTTAAGGCGTATTACTATTAACATTTCCATTTCCTTCATTCATTCACATAAATGCAACCTTAGTCCATTGTGAAAATAATCAATCCTGTAGTTTTCAGGTCAAATTGGGAGTAGAAGACAGGGCTGATACAGTCCTAGAAGTAAGAAGACTTTTGACTAAAAGGAATTTAATGTTACAGTTAGAAAAGAAATGTCAAAACTTAGAAGTACAGGTAAAGAAATTTCATAGAAAATTTAATGTCTTACGCCAGAAGGGACTTCCACCCCTAAGAGATTCTAGTGGCCAATTGATTCCACTAGAAAATTACCAGCATAGATTACATGAGATAGCAACAAATAAATCGAAGTTTGCTAAAGTCAAAGGGATCATCAATGGTAAAGCATTCATTGAAGGCCTAGAGTGTGATCTATTTATCCAACATGAAATTCAACATTTGTTTATTACTAGGCCAACTTTTTAAAAGTATACAGAGGTGGACGAAACATATAGAAAAGTAACAAAATTTTCTATTCCAGATGACAAAAGATGGGGTAAATTACTTGATCTCATCGAGTAAAACATAATGCAGAATTTCAACAACTAGTTGCAATGAAAGGAGCAGAAAGCAGAATAACAAGAGCATAAAGCAAAGAATTCAATTTGAAGCAACAACTATCAAACAACACCCTCAAATTGTGTGCTGATAACTCAATATCAGTTCAGAAAATCTATTTTTGTGTTCTATTTTTGTAAAAATCCAATTCAATTTTGGATAATATTGTATTTTGTAAAAGAATTATTTAGATTTAGATATTTTTGAATTACACTCTAAGTATTTTGTAGTTCGAAGTAAGAAGGGTTGAACCCTTGTGATGATCCAGTGACACTATTGTAATACTAGGAAAATTTTCTGAAGATAATCAAAGGATTCATACTTCATTCTTAACATCTTCTGTGTTTATGTGAGTCTTTCTTGTTTATGTTTTTCATAATCTATTTCTTCATATGTTGAAGGTAACATAGGAGCTAGGGCAAGGCTAGGTTTGAGTATCAACCTTCCTGACAACCCACTGCAAAGTTATAACCATTATGGAGATTAATTAATTGAACAGTTTGTTTAGATTAGTTCCTCTACATCTTTTAATTGTTGCCTTCTGTCATTTCTTGAATATATATTGTTTGGTTGTAGAATTCTTCTGCACGCATCAACTATATTTGATTAATTAAGTATTCAATATTGATGTTTGATTATCATATATCTTCTCACTTTCCACTTTTAAAAACCAATTAAAAGATTTATGCTGTTATGAATGAAAATCAGCGCTTTGAACTTTTCAGAAATATTTGGATTTTACAAGTGTTAAAGGTTTAATGCATTGGTCATCCAATTCAATTAAACCCTTATTTAGATGCTTTTGGACAGTTCCCCAACCTAAAACTGTCTACAAAGATACAACACTATTTACATGCAAAACAATAGACGTTGCTCATATCCTTCTCTTTAGAAGTGGATCCCCCACTCCCCTTCTTCTTGCCTTTGCCTGTTATTCTGCTTTCTCTTCTTGATGCTTATCCTGTTGAGCTGCCTCACTATTGTTCCTCTTTATTTCATTTTGTAAACAATCATCTGACAATCTTTCCCTTGCAGGGAAGATTCTCCCGTGCAATGATCCCCTCAACGAAAACTTCCCAACTCTTAGGAAGACCACTTAAGGTAGTCCTGACCAATTCTGTTGGTGTTATAGTCTCACATATGGCAACTAACTCATCCCTCACCTGAGTGATTCTGATAAGGTATGAAGTAACATTTTCAGTTTTGGTCATTTTTATTGTTTTCAACTTCTCTCTTAAAACCATTTTCCTGTTTTCTTTTGAGCTCTAGTACATGTTAGTTAATGCTTCCAACATCTTGAAAGCATATTTCTTTCCAGTTACATGAGGAATGACATGATCCTTAATGCCAACAAGAATCAGTCTTTTTGTCTTGGCATTTTTCTTCTTGAAGTCCTGGCAGCAGCGCAGCATCTGTAGGTTTGGTCACTGCCTTCTTAACTATTTCCCACACCTCTTTCTCATCAAACACAGACTATTCTCTCCCTCGAGGCACTAAAGTTCTCAATTCCTTCTAACCTGTCTTTTACTGTCAAACCTGAAGCCATGACTTTACTCCACTGACAACTATCTCAATAAAAAACTGTTCCCCTTCTCCTCAAGTAACACCCCACCACCTTGTGTCTTTTTATTTTCTTGATTCTTCTCTGTTTTTCCCTCTTTCAGACTCGCTTTGATACATGTAAATTTTACAGACCCAACCTTGATTTGCTGTTTCACTAAGTTATACACAGCTGATTGATTCTTGCTGCTCATTAATTAAATGATGCTCATTATTTAAATGCTGTTTATTAACTAAACTTGGAGCAGTAAACACAATGTATCTCTTACTAACTGCTGAACTGGAATCCTAATTGTAACTTCATAGAACTTGACACAAAATTTAGGGCAAAGCCCAGGGCAAAACCCCCACAGGGGAAAGACCCAGAGAAAGAGATCTTTATTTTTGCTTGAGCATATAGGAAATCACAGAAGTATAAAAAAACAGTTAAACTTATCTCATTATCCAAGAAATTTTTCCCTTGAATTTTGTGTCTACTAGACTCCTTGTTTTTCGTGCCCACTTTGATTTCAACTCAGAAAATTACAGCCTACTACAGCAATTAATGCTGTACGGCCTTTTTTTTTTCTGTGCCTGAAATCCTCGATTTTGTGCCTGAAATTTATAGCCTGGTACAACAATTATTGTTGTACAATTTTTCCTTGGAAAATGTGCTTGAATGCTGCTGTAAGTCCAGGTGCTGTATGGTTCTGCTTTGGGATGCATGCTTCCCTCTTTGAAGTTTGGGCCCTTCTTTGCTAACATTCTCTTCCTCTCAGCTCTTCTCTCTTCATTCAGTGAACTCATGAATGCTCTCTCTCTCTCCCCTCCTGTGAATCTCTCACATTGATGTCTTTCCCTCTAAAAAGTGTTTCTTTTTTTATACTTTTTCTCTTAATAACCTAATCCTATCTTCTCTAACAACCTTTTCAATGGCTCAGATTAGATTAGATCCAGGAATAGCATTTAATCTCACATTAAATACACTTTATTTAATTTTCTCTTTAAATGCACTTTTAAGTCATTAATTACAAAAAATCACTTTTTATAATATAAAGTACAAAAGCTCACTTTTATAATATAAAATCACTTTATATTAAAAAAGTTCATTACATAGAGAGATAACATTAATGGCCCCCCTCCCCCCCCATGATAGACATCAAAACGTGGAAGAAGACCTCCTGAGCTAGAAATTTCTCAACAGTCTCTCATCATCTCTTCCTCAACCAGAACCTGAGCATTACATCCAGTCTCTACATAGTACATATAATCATAAAAGCCTTCGTTGGAAAGGAACATTTAAGCCATTCGCATCAAATAATTAAACCGCTGTAAAATATCTAATTACTTTTCTTTTCCCTGGGATATGATTTGTCCACCATCAAGCCTGTGAGTGAGGGTAGTCCTCGTCAGTGATCAGCAAATGAACAGGACAATCAATAACTAACTCATGAAGAGAAAATAATCAAAGTGGGATTTAATAATTATTATATAATGTTAGGTATTCTATAATAGTCATGCCTCTTATGTTCTATATCTTTGACATTTATTATATATTAGGTTGTCCATTTTGATTTGATCTCATGCTTTTTATGATGAAAGAGTTTCATGCAAATACTACGACAGAGATTACGATGTAGAAATGAGAGAGTATAGTTATGCACCGTCACGTTGTGTAACATTCAATAACTTCCTATTTAATCACATGGCTTATGCTAGGACATACTAGGACTTGTGCTAGGACATCCCATCTAATAATATGACTTATGCTAGGGACTAAATATGACACTTATAACATTTACTCTTGAGTCTTAACGCCCTCCCATAATGGTCAAATTATATGTATTTTCTTTTCTTAGATAAAAACTAACTGTTAATTTTAGATAACCATGATATGTTCTATGCTTAATGCAGTTTACTTCAATCTTTCTTCTTATTAGCCTGATTCAATTTCAGATAAGCAATCACATAACCATTGAAAGTAAATGCTGATAGAACACAATAATAAATTGATAGAAGACAAGCCAATACAATAAATCAGAATTTGCAATTCTTCTTGTTCAGCAAAGATAAAGAGAAATGTTTTTTACAGCAGTCAACAGGATTGCCTAGCCAGAAAAGACTTTTGCTTGTCAAATCAGCTCTTCCAAACGCCAAGTATGTTCAGTCAAACTCATTCAAACTCGGTCAAAGATCAGCCTTTCTTCAGTGTCACACACAGCTCACAAATCAGCTCTCAAAACAGTCAATGCAAGTCAACTTCCTGCGGTCAAAGACAGTCAACGCCGTGGTCAACTGCAGTCAATGCTGTGGTCAACTGCGGTCAATGCTGTGGCCAACTGCAGTCAATGCTGTGGTCAAAGTCAACGAATTTCCTTGATTTCTGTGCCCTCCAATGCGGCCTTACAAAATCAGATTTCCAGTGTAGAAAACACAGTCAAATCATGAGGGTTGACCCAAATTCAACGCTGGTCAAACGCTGCTGAAAGAGCCCTAAAAACAGTCCGAAATTCAGCATCTTGTTTTCACACATGGGAGAGAGAGAGAAGCTTACAAAGGCTGTACGAACCAATCAGATGAGGAAGAATGTGTGTGATGAGTTGATGAGCAAATGAGCATCAAGTCTCTCCAATTTATATCCAACAATGAGGGTGTGTGACACAACTTTTGGGGCTTGTGAGCCTACATTACAATTTTGGCTGACCTTGACAATTTGCACGAGTGGAAAATAAATTCAAAATATAAGTTCTGCTCATCCAAACAAGATGATCTTTAGATCAATCTTGCACCTCTCTGAATGAGGAATCCAACAACAATATTATCTCCATCATATGAGCAATGCAACATGTAGTTTGGACCTAGTTGCCCAAAATTAGCACTCCCTCTCAACTAGGGAGAACTCCATTTGTCCGCCTGTGCAATGCTGTCATCTAGTACCATCATGTACTATCATTATCATTATCATGCAATCTTGTGTTATCTTGATGTAACTGCTTTGCTGGCTCTTCTGTGCAAATGAACGAGAGTGAGTCACAAAGATATCACTCTCCACTGACCTGAAGTCAGTCTAGAGGTAGAAACCGCAACCAGACTCTAGAGTGAGTCACATACTGACCCGAAGCCAATTTAGAGGTAAGAACCTTATCCATACTTGATCCCAGATCAAGGTGTTGGACACATCCCATCCTAGACATATAGAGTACGACAATCCTTGATGCCTCCATCGGACATGCTATCGGTCTCTATCCTCATTTCCCAACTTATTGGCCAAATGAGAGGTACTTTCGATGAGTCCCAGACTCCATGGGTAGGATGCATGTGGGGCATAAATCAAAGAGAGGGTGAACTGGCTCAATATCATAACGGTGGGGAAGAAGCACACCAACAAGGTAAGGCGAACCTCGCCCCGTGGTTTCTTATAGCTCCAAGAAACTATCCCCAAGCCCCCTGGAGCTCCTAGAGCTCATAGTCCAACTCAGGCGAGACCCTCAGGATAAGGTCTGTCCACGATACCAAGCTTCTCATGGAAGATTAAGAATTTGACCTTCCCTAGGCGCTTCGTGAGAATATCTGTGGCCTGCTCATCAGTCCCAATCTGATGGAGCCTTACGACGCCTCGTTGTACCATATCCCGGACAAAGTGGTACCTAATATCAATATGCTTGGATCGGTTGTGGAACATGGGATTCTCAGAAAGACGAATCCCACTTTGGTTATCACAAAGGATAACGGTGGTATCTAGCACATGTCCAAACAACTCACTAAAGAGCTTTCCCAACCTAACAACTTCACAACAGGCCATACTCGCTGCAATGTATTTGTCCTCGGTGGTGCTCAAAGCAACCGATTTCTGCTTCTTGCTCATCCAAGATATCAAAGCAAAACCAAGAGTGAAGCAACATCCAGATGTGGTCTTACGATCCACCACACTGCCTCCCCAATCAACATCAGTATATCCATGGAGCCTCATACTCTCGACAGTGTATCTCAGCCCATGGTTGATTGTGCCCCGAAGACATCTCAAGAGATTCTTGGCACCAATCCAGTGAATGTGATGAGGCTCGACCATGTATTGAATCAACGTGTTCACTGCACAAAACATATGTTTGGACATGAGTTCACTAACAACATCAAGGCTCCCACGAGTTGACGATACTCGGTGGGATTTCCCAACTCGGGCCCAACAATTCTTCCACAAAACTTCTTAAAGTTGAGTTTCGTCAGAGTAGTCACGGACTTGCATTTCCCCATCCCAAATCTCTCCAGCAACTTCACAACATATTTGTGCCCTCTTAAAGGTCGGCCTCATCATCATGTAGGCTCATGAAGCCCAATGGATATGAAACTTCACCCTCAACGACTTGTATAAATACATGTGTCCTCTCACCTCATTAGGCTTTTGCCAGATCTCCAAGCCTAGGAAATAGTGCATCAGTCTTAGGTCCTTCATCTCGAACTCGGAAGCTAGCTCCCTCTTACATTGATGAATGAGAGGGTCAACACCTATCAGGAAGTGATTGTTCACATAGAGAACCAAAATGAGAGGCTTGTCATTATTAACCTTAAAATAAAGGTTTGGATCAACATCACTTCGAGTGAAGCCCGACTTCAGCAAGTAGCTATCGATCCTCTCATACCAAGCCTGGGGCTTGCTTCAACCCATAGAGGGATT
Source organism: Pinus albicaulis (assembly GCA_034641835.2). NCBI lineage: Eukaryota > Viridiplantae > Streptophyta > Pinopsida > Pinales > Pinaceae > Pinus > Pinus albicaulis. The sequence goes on along the minus strand of CM076579.1, from coordinate 822,480,947 downwards.
TCTTCAACCTGCATACATATGTGTCTCTATCTTGGACTTCAAACCCCAGAGGTTGTTCCACATATACCTCTTCCTTGACATGTAAAAAGGAAGTCTTCACATCCATCTGATGGATACTCCATCCTTGCGTTACGACAAGGGCAATGATCGATCAGATGGTGGTGTAGCGGGTAACATGTGCAAATATATCATCATAATCTACGCCTTCCTTTTGAGAGAAGCCTTGGGCAACAAATCTTGCCTTGTACTTTTCAGCACTTCCATCGGCTCCATGCTTGATCTTGTAGAGCCATTTCGAGGTGACAACAGATTTGTCCTTCGGTCTAGGGACCACATCCTAGACATTATTCTTCATGATCGATTCGTATTCCTCGTGCATAGCATCCTTCCAAACTTGATGCTCTACGGCTTCTTCAAAAGTTCCAGGCTTAGATTGTACAATAGTACTCATGGCTGCTAGGTACCCTTGGTACCTATTTGACTTCTTACTTTCTCGGAATGTTCCCCTGGGAGCAGTATGTCTCTCGGCATCTTTGAGAGTGTCTCTTAGCCATGAAAGTCTTCTTTTATTTGAAGAGGGTGGATCTATAGGATCCATTGGACTTTCAACATCGGGCATTGGCTTAACCTTCGGTTCTTTTTGCCTCCCAACTTCTTCTTCTTCTTCTTTGTCTTCATTTGAGATAGGAAGATTTCTAACCTTCCTCATGGCAACATCTTCTTCGAATGTCACATCATGGCATATCTCCACTTCTCTTTCACCAGGCACATAGATTCTATATGCCATCGAGGTTTCACTGTGCCCACAAACATTTCCTTCTTCCCAGAAGCATCCAACTTGCTCCTCTTTTCTTTTGGCACATGAAAAGTAAATGAGACTTCCAAAAACTATAAAATGAGAGACGTCAGGCTTCTTACCAGAGAAGACTTCTTCGGGAGTTTTTGGAGTCCAATGCAGAATGTGGGCATCTATTTTGAACATACATAGCGGTGTTGGTAGCTTCTCCCCATAGAAACTTCAGAAGACCTTAGTCATAAAGCATGGCACGGGTAGCTTCCAAAATGGTTCTATTCTTCCTTTCAGCAACACCATTTTGTTCGGGCGTATACACATTGGTGGTCTCCCTCTTAATGCCAACTTCCCTGCAATAGTCATTGAATTCATTTGACTCATACTCGGTTCCATTATCGGTCCTCAAAATTTTGATCTTCTTCCATGTTTGATTTTCAACCAAGGCTTTGCAGGTACAAAACCACTTGACTGCTTCTTCCTTCTTCTTCAAAAAATATATCCAAGTCTTGCGGGAAAAGTCATCTATAAAAGTGATATAATATAAACATCCTCCCAAGGATGTTACGTGAAACATACCAGATAGATCAAAATGTATCAATTGCAAAATATCAGATGTCTTTGTGGCACTTGAGGGGAATGGTCCCCTTGTATCCTTTCCTTCGACACAACCTTGACATACACCTTCATATTCATCTTTGAAATCGGGTATCTTTGTCACCACCTTCCTTGTTCGGGAAGGGCTTTGAAATGAAGGTGTGCAAACCTCTGATGCCACAGCTCAGATTGAAAGGTGGTGTCACATGTCATGGCTCCCAACGGACTTCCTGATAGAGTGTATCAACTCTAAAACCAAGAGTGAACGCTTCTTTGAAGTTCCTCTTCCAAATACGTACCTTTCCATCGATGAATGCCACCTTGAATCCTTTGTCTTCCATTGCGGAGATAGACACTAGATTCTTCTTCAAGTCAGGTACGTACAACACATCTTGCAAGTGGAGGAATTGACCTTGATTTAGATGAAGGGTCACAGTCCCTGTCCCTTAGTATCCTTTTCAATCAAATCAGAGAGGGCTTCCTTATATCAAGTGAAGTGCCTTGAGGCACCACTATCAATCAACCAATTGTCCAACGTATTGGAAGGAGATGCAACAGAGAGGGCAGATATAAGAATATATTCATTTTTCCTATCAACAACATTAGATTCATCATACCTGCAATTCCTTGACCTCTTGAAAGATTGCCCATTTCCACTTCGATTAGAGGGAGCCTTCCTCTTTCCTTTGAACCTGTTGTTCCTTTGATTTCCATTCCCCCTGAAGTTGTTGTTGTTGTAGTCATCATCTCCGAAAGAGTCCCTTCTATTAGGGCATTCTCTTGCATAGTGACCAAACTTGTTACAAGTGTAACATCTTCCTCTTCTTCCTCCTTTGGGATCCGCTCTTCCACGATTTTGATTTCTCGGACCAACATTGTTCCTCTTCTTTGCATGAGCGGTGAAGGCAATAGGGTCACTTCCATTCCCATTTGAGTGTTTGTCTCTCTCCATTATTCTTATCTCTTCTTGAGAGCATCTCGTCAAAAATTCATCAAAATCAAGAATCACATTATTATTAAGAATAGTAGTATTGAATACATGCCAATCTCGGGGGAGACCTCCAAGGGCAATGAGAACGAGCTCTCGGTCAGCTTTGGCTTCTCCAATAGCTAAGAGATCATTCTTGATTTTTGTGAGCCTCATAAAAGAGGATTGGATGGATTCTTCTTTTCCCTTCTTGATATTCTTCAACTTGTTCTTCAAAAAGAGAATTTGATTAGCATTGCTAGCCCTGAACATGCTAACCAACTTATCATACATCTCTTTAGATGTGCCCAACTCAGAGATATAAGCAACCAAGTGCTTATGAATAGAATCCCTGATGTTCTTCTTCGCCTTGACTTCCCCTTTCTTGTACTTTGTCTTAGTGGCAGCCGATGCATTTGATGGAGGTTCGTGGATCTTCCCCTGCACATTATCCATAATGTCTTGGTCTTCCAATGTCAAATCCAAAGACATTTTCTGAGCATGATAATCAGACTCGTCAGTCAGCTTATCATCAGATTTGAAACCCTTGTATGATGAGGAGGCCATTGATCTCGGTCCTTGATTTTTCAACTTCTTCGGTGATTGCTTTTCACACTTGGGCTTTTTCTTCACCTCAGCTCTGATACCATGTTAATTTTAGATAACCATGGTATGTTCTATGCTTAATGCAGTTTACTTCAATCTTTCTTCTTATTAGCCCGATTCAATTTCAGATAAGCAATCACATAATCATTGAAAGTAAATGCTAATAGAACATAATAATAAATCAATAGAAGACAAGCCAATACAATAAATCAGAATTTGCAATTCTTCTTTTTCAACAAAGATAGAGAGAAATGTTTGTTACAACTGTCAATAGGATGCCCTAGGTAGCAAAGACTTTTGCTAGTCAAACCAGCTCTTCCAACCTCCAAGTAGGTTCAGTCAAACTCAGTCAAACTTGGTCAAAGATCAACCTTTCTTCAGTGTCACACACATCCCACAAATCAACCCTCAAAACAGTCAATGCAAGTCAACTTCCTGTGGTCAAAGATGGTGAAAAGTGTAACTAGGATCGGTCTTCATATTGACTATGTAATTATGTATTTATGTAAAGAAGAAGACAAAGATAACAAAATATATTTTTGTATATACTTGCTTCATGGGTTTCATGAGCAAGAAGTTTTATTATAGGTCAAAGACTTCTTCTTGATGTCTTTACGGATTTGTCTAGTCATAAATATAATTAGAGTCATGAAGTCATGTTACACTTATGATAGAACAAATTGATGATACATATATATGCTTGAAGACCTTGTCAATTGGCTCCTTGAAGGCAGCTCAAAGATAATGGAAATACTCCTTGAAAAGTCAGCTTGAAGATGCTAGTAAATAACCCCTGAAAGGTTGGCTCAAATATACACAATTGTTCACTGACAGGTTGGCTAATTTACAGGTGGCAACAACTATATATACCCCATAGTTTCTGCGCAGAAAAGACAGAACTCAGACAAGTTTTTCTGTGAAAAAGTGTGAGCTTCAGGACTGATAATGTGTGAGCTTCAGGGCTATTTTGAATAGAATTAAAGTGTTGTTCAGACAATGTTAAAGTGCGAATTAGTCTGAAGTAAGAAGTGCAGAAGTTTCTGTGACAACACAGTGTGGTGAAGATTGAAATAAATGTGAAGTTGGGACAACATTCAACAGCGTTAAGGTGCTGTGTTAAGCTGTGGATTAAGGAGCTGTGTTAAGGTGCGGATTAAAGGCTGCGTTGAGCTGTATCAAGTTACGAATTAAGGGCTGAGTTCAACTGTGTTAAGGGCTGCATGTAAAAGAATAGGTACAAGAATATATACTTCTGTCTTGTACATAAGAGTTAGATAAGAAGAAGCCAAGAAGGATCCAAGGTGAAGGAGAAGTTGAAGATTAGAGATCGAGCTCAAGGAGTCATTGAAGACGAAGTGACAAGGTCTTGAAGGCATATAAAGGTCTAGGGTCTGTGTCATGGTTATTGTACTTGTCATTTGAAAGTCTATAAGAAGAATTTCTCGTGGGTTTTCCTCTCCAAGAGTGAGAGGTTTTTCCCTGGCTCTAGGAGCCTAATTTTGTATCATGTATTTTGATAATTGACTTGATGAAAGACTAAATAAACTAAAGAAGAGAAGACATAAGTAACTCAAGTAAGCTCACAAGTAATTATCAAGAAGAGAATTTGATTTAATCACCAGCCCTCCAAATTCTCAAAATGGTATCAGAGCTAAGGTGTTGAACACAAGGGCTGCTTGTCAACAAAGACACTCAAGGAAGCGTAGATCTAAGTTTGGGTTGGAAAGTCAAATCAGTCTGCAAAGAAGACTATCTAGCTACTTCAAACATCCTCTACCATCAAAAATTCAAGATCACCTAGATTGAAGAATTCTATCTTGGAAGAAATTCTTAACCTCTTCGTTATCATCAAGAAAGCTGCTACAGAAGAAAGTCACTCTCTCAAGTAAGTATCTATGACTTCATCTGAATCTGTCCAAATGACTTATTGTTTAGAAAGCAACAAATTGGTTGGGTTATCTAACCTCAATGCATGGAAGAAAAGGATAGATCTAAGGCTAATTGAAAATGAAGTCATGGGTTTCATAGAAGGATCTATAATACAACCTCTAAGCGAAGATATTCTAGCATATACCAAATACATGTAGGGAGATATAAGAACCCGAAGGATTTTTATAAAATCCATAAAAGACTCTCTCATTCCCTATGTATCAAAGCTAGAATCCTCAAAAGAAATATATGATAAATTGGTGGAACAGTTCTCAAAAGGTTCTACAAAGGAAATAATATCCCTAAGACAAAAACTATACAAATTAAAAATGTCAAAGGAAGGAATAATTCCATATCTGATGGAGATTTTCGCAATACGAGAACAACTACTAAAATTGGGAGAAGTAATGTCCGATAGAGAAATACTCACTATGGTACAAAATGTCTTACCAAAAGAATGGAGAGATTACTCTTCTAGCATAGATGGGAAAGAAGAAGCCATGACATTCGAGAGTCTAGGTAAGATAGAAGAATCCAGATTGAAAGAAGGATCAAGAAAAGAAAATCAAGCCTTTGCCACCATGTTCGGGAAGAAAGGAAGATTCAGTAAATTTGGTCCTCAAAATAATAAGAGAAATGTGAACAAAGCATGATGCTTTGAGTGTAATAATTTTGGGCATTATAAACGAGATTGTCCTAAACTAAGAAAGGACAAGAGGAAAAAGGAAGAAGCACATATAAAAGAAGAACTTGATAAAAAGAAATCTAAGAAAGAAGAAGGGAGGGATCTCAACCATGATTATGATCTTCTTCTTCTTTAAGTGATTTCTATTGGTTGTAAATAGTATGATAGGGAGCAATGTATATTATAGCATCGTGATAAAAGTAAGATAGGAGCTCCTGGTGTAGAAGCTCCAGAGAAAAACCTCTATAATAACATTACTAATGGAAAGCAGTTATCAAGAGCAAGGGTCATCATGGAAACAAAATTTCTGGGATGTGATGACATATTGATGGAGTAGGCCAAGAGAATGAAGCTCTTCATTCTTGAGAAATTGCTACAGGATGACTCAAGGTATGAGGTAAGTATACATTTATATGCTAACATTGGATGCTGTGAAGTCATGTCATATGGTTGTAGGTAATGAACCTCTGTATTTAGAATAACATTGGATGCTGTGAAGTCATGACATATGGTTGTAGGTAATGAACCTCTATATTTAGAAGTATGATCTATGGAGGAGTATCTCTCAGTGCACAGACGTATGAAATCAACATAATATGTCCTCATGGAAAATGAGGTGGTTGTATATGAACAAGAAACTAGGAAGGTTGCAAATTCTTGGGAATGGAGAATGTGTAAGAAGGGAGAGATCATAAAATGCAACCTTGTTAAGAGGCTGTTATCATCCGGAAACCAAGAAGATGTGGCTAGGAGATCTCCTGGGAAGATATGTAGACTCTGACGGAAGTCTAGTAAAGAAGAAGACCCTTGGCAAAACATATCATTAGGAGATGTGTCAATCTGTATGAAGGATGCCGATGTCTACAGGAAGATGTCATGGTGGAAGATCATAACTAAGGTAACTTTTGTTCTAAAAGTTCATATGAATATGTTTATTTGGATGAATTTGTGCAGGGCTGCTAATCATAAGAAAGGATGCATAATCCTTGAGGATGATTCGAAGGAAAGCAGCATGGCATAACGGTGGACTAGATGAGGAAGGTTGATGAATCACTTTCTGATAGTGGACATGACTCATGACTAAAAGTGATGGATGATCTGTGCCCGATGAAGCCAAAAGTTGAAGATTCCTCAAATATTGAAACCATGACATCGAGGGGAGGAACTCTTCATGAGTAGCTAGATTGCTGCTGCAGGACCTTGGTCGATAAGGAGCCTGGTGGTAAGTTTCTTGCTTGGAAGGAACTTGAAGTATGTCCTTCCTATGTTAAGAGGGAGTGGCGTATGTGATTCTCTATTACATGTGTCATGCACTAGACCAGGACTAACAGCCGTAAGTCTTAGTGAAGGCCATGTGAAGGGAATGGATAGACACATCATTCTGGTCTTCACCTGGAAGACAGAATGGAGGATTGGGTAATCATTTGGCATTCGATACTCTTTGAGAATGAGATAGGGCATTCAAGATAAGAGTAGTCGTGGACCGATATTCTTTTAGGGCTGGCTACCGAAGAGAAGAATAGTCCAAGAAGTTCATACTCTGGGAACACTTAGGTGGGGTATGTACCTTGGAGAGACAATGACTATGGTGTCTATTATTCATGTGTCTTGCCAGCATTGTAGCCCATTGTCTTGTTGAGCGATGGGACTGTTATTCAAGGCCTTGCACTAGGACAATGCTGGTTGATATGATGCTATACAGATGCGATTACCAATCTTCTTATGAGATCCTTAAGTTTGAAAGTAACCATGTACCTGTACGAATACCTCCCTAGTTAAGAGGGAGTGTTGAAAAGTGTAACTAGGATCGGTCTTCATATTGACTATGTAATTATGTATTTATGTAAAGAAGAAGACAAAGATAACAAAATATATTTTGTATATACTTGCTTCATGGGTTTCATGAGCAAGAAGTTTTATTATAGGTCAAAGACTTCTTCTTGATGTCTTTAGGGATTTGTCTAGTCATAAATATAATTAGAGTCATGAAGTCATGTTACCCTTATGATAGAACAAATTGATGATACATATATATGCTTGAAGACTTTGTCAATTGGCTCCTTGAAAGCAGCTCGAAGTTAATGGAAATACTCCTTGAAAAGTCGGCTTGAAGATGCTAGTAAATAACACCTGAAAGGTCGGCTCAAATAGACACAACTATTCACTGACAGGTCGGCTAATTTACAGGTGGAAACAACTATATATACCCTATAGTTTCTGCGCAGAAAAGACAGAACTCAGACAAGTTTTTCTGTGAAAAAGTGCGAGCTTCAGGACTGATAAAGTGCGAGCTTCAGGGTTGTTTTGAATAGAATTAAAGTGCTATTCAGACAATGTTAAAGTGCGGATTAGTCTGAAGTAAAAAGTGCAGAAGTTTCTGTGACAACATAGCATGGTGAAGTCTGAAATAAATGTGAAGTTGGGACAACATTCAACAATGTTAAGGTGCGGATTAGAGTGCTAAAGAAGACCGTGTTAGAGTGCTGATAAGGGCTGCATTCTATTGTGCTGAGGTGTGGATTAAGGCGCTGTGTTAAGGTGTGGATTAAAGGCTGCGTTGCGCTGTATCTAGGTACGAATTAAGGGCTGTGTTCAACTCTGTTAAGGGCTGCATGTAAAAGAATAGGTACAAGAATATCTACTTCTGTCTTGTACATAAGAGTTAGATAAGAAGAAGCCAAGAAGGATCCAAGGTGAAGGAGAAATTGAAGATTAGAGACCGAGCTCTCTAAGGCTGGTGCTGAATAGTGCTAGTCAGTGCAGTGTAGGAAGGTGCAAGAAAGAAGGATAAGTTCAAGGAGTCATTGAAGACGAAGTGACAAGGTCTTGAAGGCATATAAAGGTCTAGGGTCTGTGTCATGGTTATCGTACTTGTCATTTGAAAGTCTATAAGAAGAATTTCTCGTGGGTTTTCCTCTCCAAGAGGGAGAGGTTTTGCCCTGGCTCTAGGAGCCTAATTTTGTGTCGTGTATTTTGATAATTGACTTGATGAAAGACTAAATAAACTAAAGAAGAGAAGACATAAGTAACTCAAGTAAGCTCACAAGTAATTATCAAGAAGAGAATTTGAATTAATCACCAGCCCTCCAAATTCTCAACAAAAGACAATCAACGCTGCGGTCAAAGTGCTATGGTCAAAGTAAACGAATTTCCTCAATCTCTTTGCCCTCCAATGTGGCCTTCCAAAATTGGATTTCCAGTGCAAAAAATGCAATCAAATCATGAGGGTTTACCCAAAGTCAATGCTGGTCAAACACTGCTGAAAAAGCCCTTAACACAGTTCGAAATTCAGCTTCTTGTTTTCACACGTGGGAGAGAGAGAGAAGTCTCCAAAGGCCGTACGAACCAATCAGATGAGGAAGAATGTGTGTGATGAGTTGATGAGCAAATGGGCTTCAAGTCTCTCCAATTTATATCCAACAATGAGGGTGCGTGACACATATTTTGGGGCTTGTGAGCCTACATTACAATTCTGGCTGACCTTGACAATTTGCACATGTGTGGAAAATAAATTCAAAATATAAGTTCTGCTTATCCAAACAAGATGATCTTTAGATCAATCTTGCACCTCTCTGAGAGAGGAATCCAACAAAAATATTATCTCCATGATATGAGCAATGCAACATGGAGTTTGGACCTAGTTGCCCAAAATTAACAGTAACTTATTTCACCCAAGCAAGCTATAAAGAGTGTCTGCAACCCGCTCCTGAGTAGTGGCAGAAATTATCAATTGGAAATGAACTGCATGACATCTCGCTGGCCTCGTTAATTTAGAACGAGTCATGCTCCCAACAATCTATTTGACCCTGACTCATTAGCCAAATGAGAGTCAAGGTTTGCTGAAGAATTCAACCTCTCTACCATTGAGGTAGAGTCTGGTTTGTTTGCTGAATGCATTTCTGTAATTTGGTAGCACGGCAAGCAGATGCTCTTGATCTGCTTCATTGTAGAAGCACCATCCTGCTTCACTATAGAAACTACTTTGCCTTTACCCTCCTTGAGGGTTTTCTTCCCTATATCTTTTTCACCAACTATAACAGGTAAAACAAGATAAATATGCTACTTACCTTCTCTTTTATTTCTTACACTTGGCCATTCTTCTCTTTGGTTGGAGGAGTTCCTGTAACTGCACATATTCTAGAGTTAAGTGGTATTTCTCTATTTTACCCTCCAAATCAGCACATCATTTTTCCTAATTTGGATAATGTTTAGCTACCTCTTTGCTTAATTCTCCTTGTACACGAATTCTTAGGTATGAACTTTACTTTTTCTTTCTTCTCTTTGGTTTACTTAATTGTGCTATAGTCTACAAAAGCTACAATGAAAAAATTAAAGTATGAAAGTACCCAAACACTTTTTAACACACTAATTGTAAGTTTGGTTACATAAATTTAAGAAATATTTAATTCTCGTTGGTGTAGAAATTTCCTGTTTCCCACCTCGGTTTTCAGTTTCACCTTATTTCTCCAAATAGTTAAATGCCCTTTCCCATATACTTACATTCAACAAACTGGAAAATAATTTTTTGCTGAAAACACAAATTCTGGAAAATTTACAGAATGCTAGAAAATGCAGAAATAAAAATCAGAAGCTGAAAACGGTCATTCACACATTTTAACACAGATATTTTTGGTCAACATGACCCTGGAAAACCCCCCTACAACTCTTGGGGAAAACCAGTTCGAAAGCTTCTCTTTTATTTTCTGAATATTCCTTTTTACAGTAAAATAGGAAAAACTCAGAAAAAATTCCAGCAACCAATTTACAAACTTATCTCGATTTCCGTGCTTGCACACTGCCTCGGAAATTGTGCCAAATCAGCAATAGAAAACAGAAAATTTACAGCACCTTAGGACAGCATTAAACGCTGCATGGCCACCTTGGGAAGCGTGCCAGAACAGCTGGAGTGTAAAAACTCTGGTAAACTTGAATAAATATATATTATTATTGATAAAAGATGAGATATGAGATATGATTACAATGGGGAATCACCGAGGCTTTAAATATAGCCTCATGGTGTCCCTTGGTGAAGAAGCATGATCTTTGATCATGCCCTTTCACTTAATAAAACCTAAGATAACTATATCTAACTAATAATTAATAAAATATACATAACATTGCCCCTCTCTTAAAGATGTTTTGTCCTCAAAGCATACGTAACGATGGACAATGTTGACGAACGCCTGGGTTTCCTGAGCGGTGGGCTCTTGCTTCCCACATTTTAAAAAGATCGTGAAGCATCTTCTCGAGCTCCATCTGTTGGTGATGTGGATAGCGACAAGATTTGATATTGACAGGGTCAGGTCCTTTCTTGACTTCTATTGGATGTTCATGTTCCTTATTAGGAGGTATTTTTATTGGCAGGTCTTGGAAGACTTTTTCATGTTTCCTAACTATTCCTTGTTCTTCTGGTGATTTTTCGTGATTTCTCTTTAGATTTAGAGGTAAGTTACCAACAATTATCGTTCGATGCAACTTCTCCTCATCATCAAACGCGTCATTCTTAACAACCATATCTGCTTCATCACCGAAGGCCTCAACAGCTTTTGGGACTGTATCAGTGGCTTTCGATGTGTTTGTCTCTTCACATTTTTCTTTCAATTCTGGGGATGAAACATTTTGTTGTTTATAAGCATCTGTATTTTCATGGTTTCTTTCAATTTGAATGGGGATGAAACATTTTGTTGTTTATAAGCATCTGTATTTTCATGGTTTCTTTCAATTTCAATGACTATGTCTGTTGTTGCATCTGTGATAGCGGTCATGATGAATTCTTTATGTGGCTCCTTCACCGACATTGTTTCTTTTTCTACCATTAGATTCTCATTTATATAAAAGTTCTTAATAACTTCTATTGCTGCATTATTGGCTTTATTAGTGGATTGAGTTGCATTTTCTTCTCTTGGTTTCTCAGCTCTATAATTTTCATGGTTGATTTCAGAGTTTCTGCTTCTAGGTATTTCAACACTATAGTTTTCATGTGAGCTGATTTCCAATTCAACCTCATTTAATTGCTCTTTTTCAAACATGTTATATTCATGATTATGATCTAAATTAGTTGCATTTTTTAGTTGATTATGTTCGACATTTGGGAATATTGGAGGTTGTGTCTGACTTAACTTATCTATCTTATCATTTAGCTTATTGAAGAGTTCTGTCATCTTGTTCATTGCTTCGCTATGCTTTTCTGTGACCTCGTAATGATTTAGCCACATTTGTCTTTCTATTCGATTTGTCGTATCATGAACCTTTTTGATGTCATTGGAGTGTCTTGCAACTGTACCTTCAAGATCGACTAATCTTTTTCCAAAGTCATATGAATTATTATTGATCTGTTTCTCAAGATCCACCAATTTCTTCTGGAATTCGGCCATCGACATCGATGAAGACATTGACGTGTATGAGGTGGGGAATATTTTTCTGCCAGTTTTTTTTTTTTTTTTTAATTAATTAATTAAATTAATTTTTTTTTGAAATAATAATAATAATTTCTATTATTATTATTATATATATATATATTTTTAAATAATAATAATAATAATAATAATAATTATTCTTATTTTATTATTTGAATTATATATATATATATATATATATAATTATGGGGAAAAAAATTGTTAACCTTGAAAAGTCACGTTGTTTTTAAAAGTCACTTTGTTTTGAAAAGGCACGTTGTTTTGAAAAGGGGAAATGGGTTTTAATACCATGGGCAATTACCATGGGCCCAAAAACCACGAGCTTGTAAACCACGAGCAATTACTCTTCCCTTTTAATTTTACTTTGTATTCACATGTACGTATATGTACTTCTTTATATGTATATATCTCTCTTTTTACTTTTTCTTTTCTTTTGGAACTATTTTCTTTTATATATATATATATTTTTTTTTCTTTTAATTTATTTCCCCCTTTGTGTTAACTTTCCTATCCTCTTTATTTTATATATATATATATATATATATATATATATATATATATATATATTTCTTCCTTTTTTTTTAAAAACAAATGTTGTTGCCCACAAGCACTTGGTTTTTAAAAAAAATCTGCAATTATGGAATTTTCTTGTAATTCCTTAATTCTGGATGATCACATAGATCCCGAAGAGCAATGGCTCTGATACAAATGGAGTGTAAAAACTCTGGTAAACTTGAATAAGTATATATTATTATTGATAAAAGATGAGATATGAGATATGATTACAATAGGGAATCACCGAGGCTTTAAATATAGCCTCATGGTGTCCCTTGGTGAAGAGGCATGATCTTTGATCATGCCCTTTTACTTAATAAAACCTAAGTTAACTATATCTAACTAATAATTAATAAAATATACATAACAACAGCCGTATTTTGCTGTACGGACTGTACGGATTTCGTACAACACCCTCTCTTGAAATCCGTGCCAAAAAAACAGAGCTGTAGCTGCTGTCCTTTTCCTCGGTTTTTGTGCCGGAAATAACAGCCACCCTCTTCCTCAAAAAACGTGCTGATTTTTGTGCCTTGGAGTGCATGCTTGCTGTTGTACCCTCTTCCTCAATTTCTGTGCCTCTTCACATGGAAACACTGCCTCTCCTTTGCTGTACGGATTTTCTGCCTTGGTATGTGTGCCAATAAATGCTGCTGTACCTTTGCTAAAATCTCTTCACTGCTGCCCTTCTTCTTCTCACTGCTCAGAAAAATCTCTAGCTCTCTTTCTCTCATTCTCCCAATCTGCTCATGAAAGAATGAATGATCTTTTCGTCCTTTAACCTAACCCTAAGTGACTTTTGGGGAATCCCTAAATCCAATCGCTGAAATAGATTGAGATCTAGGGCTGAGATTAAATGCTCATTTAAATCTCACTTTCTATTTTTTAATTCACCCCACTTTAATAAAGACCCACTTAGTCATTTATTTCCAAAGTCACTTTTTCTTTCTAATTTTACATTAACTTTATTAAAATCATTTTAAAATTAGACTTTCGTAATTTTATCACTTAAAGTCACTTTTAAATTAGATTTGACTTTATAACTTTATAAAGTCACTTTAGTAACTTTATCACTTAAAGTCACTTTTAAATTAGATTTGACTTTATAAAATTATAAAGTCACTTTAGGAGAAAAAATTAAATTCTTTTGGACACTTTTCCCTAGGCCAAAGATCAAAGCCTTAGGGAACCACCTGTCCTCCGGTAACCAAATTTCAACAGTTGGTTAGCTCCAAAGCTGGTTATAAACCAAAGCAAAGTATGGATTTTACTTTTCATGAGGTATAACACACACTTGAAGATTACTATTTAAATTTAGATCACTGACAGTGCATTTCAGTAGAATAAAATCATTTCATTTCCACTGCACTGATGATGCTTTTATTAAGCTCGACTGAGATGATCTGTTATGTGGATGATCTTATCAGAGTCTGGAGAAAATCATCATTTTCTGTTTGTTTGGATTAGCAATTAATTTGTGCTTGAGATCAACATATATATGTTATGGATACCTATTCACAAGTGTTGTCTTCTATGGTGCAGAGATTACTGAGGAGGAAGCTGAGGATAAATTGCAAAGCGTGGTTCAGGAGAAATTTTCACTTTTTGGAGATGTAATATCTTGTTGAACTTCTTTCAACTTCTTATTATGAATATGCTATGAAACTTTTTTACTCACTCCCTATCTATGTTTTATAATGCCGTATGTCTATCTCAGACAATGTACTTATTTTCCGAAAATCTTGTCTCATTTCCATACGTTTGATGAAACATACTTCTTCCTTCATATGGTTCTGTTCTGTGTCTTGTTCACAGTTACGAAGTCCTCCCCCTAGTACAATGGATGGAATCTATTTATTTTGATCCTGCCAGAATAAAAACACAACTTTTTTTCTTGCAGGCCCATGGTTAACGACCACTTGCTGCATTCAGAGCTCAGATAAACATTATTGTCGCTATAGTCAATAGCTGTTAATCTTAGAGTCATTAGTCATTGGTAGTAGCTTAACCAAAATAAAAATAAGAAAAAGGAATATTTCTCCAAATAAAAAGAAAAGAAAACAGATGCCCCAAATGCTTGTATTTTTATGAAATAGTTTGAAAACCTGGATTTCTTAGATTGCTTTTTCTCATTTTTTAATTTTCTTAATGGATACTTATGAATTTGTGGTGCCAATGAATTTTTGGAATATGGGAAATATGCTCTCACTACAACATTCTCATTCATAATCAATATTCTCAGGAAATTGGATTAAAGAATCAAGAGATTCAGAACTTTTTATCGTGCATGGTTGGATTAAAGAATCAAGACATTCAAAACTTTTTATCGTGCATGGTCTATTTAGCTAGGCATGCATCAATGGATGGAACCTACTTGAAAATTCAATACCATGTAACGAATATGATCTATGAAAATGTTTCTGCTTCCTTTATTCCAAAGCACGTCATTGTTAATGCAGAATAATGGATGAAGATGTCACAGTGTTAATACTTTTGTGATTGATAAGTCTTGATCCTCATGTTTCTGAAACAGAGTTATACACTGTTATAATTATTATTTTTTGTTGAAATTTTTTCGAGGTGTATTATCAAGGCCATGCTCCTCCACATGATCACCAAATGGATGTGTCAATTGGTCAATCCATGGTCATACACTGTCATAATTATTATTCGAGGTGTATTATCAAGGCCATGCTCCTCCACATGATCACCAAATGGATGTGTAAATT
Organism: Pinus albicaulis; assembly: GCA_034641835.2. NCBI lineage: Eukaryota > Viridiplantae > Streptophyta > Pinopsida > Pinales > Pinaceae > Pinus > Pinus albicaulis. Next base: position 822,465,676 of record CM076579.1, on the reverse strand, counting down.
GGTCAATCCATGGTCATGAGAGGGATCATTGTCCATTATGCGACTAGATGGTGACACCAACTAGTTCACCCCTCTTCCTTAGTTTTCTGGACGAAGAACAGTAGTAATTTCCAGCTGAAATACCAGTTGGTAACCGTAACAGAGTTAATGAGATTTGATCCCTAGACCTTTGTGAACTTTTACATAAGGCGATCTATCAATTGATCTAACCCTTAGGGCTCGAAAAAGCTTTCTTTCATATGAAGTTAACTTGTCTTCCTTCATGTCCTGATAAATCTCTTTATGGTTATCCTATGTGCATTGCCTTTGGGGATGGGGGGACGAGTTTCCGGTACGGCTAGAGCACACCCACAAATTTTCTATGGGAAATAATAATAATAATTATTATTATTTTTATTATTATTATTGTTATTATCATTCTTTTAAATTCACTATGTGAATAAAGATAAATCACAAATAATAAACACATCATTGCAATAAATTATGAACAATGAACTAGCTAAGAAATCCGAAATTCATATTAATAATTACAAAATCACATACAGAATCTCAAATCTAAAATTCAAGTTGAAGGATTATGAGTCAAGAGCCATGTTGAGCAAGAGAACTATTCTCATAGTGTGACACATGGTAGTTAGTTGGAGTGTATCCATCTATATGACGGTCCAAATGGCCTAGCGCTAAAACACTAACTCTTGCTAGTTTGACCTTTCAAATACCTTATTTGTCTTTCCATAAAAGTTAAATAAAAAGCCTGGGTTGAATTACTAGCGCTAGTTGTCTTGCTTGCTATTTTTGGTCAAATCCAAGAGTAGATTTAGTTTTACTATTCTTGGTTGACATTCTTGCATGTAAACTAATTCGCCTTATTATCCCAGTTGGCAACATGCTAATTTTGTCAAAATCAAACCTTGGCTTAAATTCCTAATATTGCCAATCTCAACACCTAAATCGACCCTCTCTGTTTTTAGGTTTGTCAAATAAAAGCCGAGTTTGATTGGTTAACCACAATAGATATTTATAATTTTCCTAACCATATGAAAGGGAAAAGTGGTTAACAAAGTTGCAAAGCGTGTTAGAGCCTTAAACATAGTGTAGTTTCTTTACATCATTCTGACATGTAAATCAATCTTGAATCCTAGTTTATTATTCTTGGACAAAGTAAAGTGCAAAGAACAATTCTAGAAACATCGGTCTTAAGAGGAAATGCATTGAAATGAGTCATTGTTGGCAGCCTTTACTTCACACAAGAGGTTGTATTCCCAAATAAGAATCCATACAACCTTCATCGTTTGAGGGAAAATACATCTGGCTACTAGGACAACACACAACAAAGTAGCAACTTAATAATTCCTAGCAAACAATGCTAAACACAGTTCAACAACTTTCGTGTAGGATAGGAGTGGGTTTAGAAACTTGTTAAATGTGCCACATAGGAACAGTGTCAAAGATGGTCTACTTTCACCTTCAGGACATAACTACAAGGTTTTCATCTAGAATAGTTGTCCCTAATTCATGCCACATGAAGTAAAGGTTGACAAACTTCTTAATTATTTCTAAAGGTATGTCGTTTTTAAGTAATAGTAATTATAGACTAAGTGTTGGACTAAAGGGTTATTGCTTTAGATAGTTAAGTGATGGAAAGAGGAGAAATAAATGCCAAAACTGAACATGAGTATTTTTTGCAGTTATCTTTGGAAGTTAGCATAAACAACAAATTTTTTAGGCTAAAAGCTCATCCAAAACAGCGAGAAAAACCAACCACACAGTAATGTAAACAACGTTAAAATCGGGTCAAGCATACCGTTTTTTCCTTGGGGATGGTGGAACAGTACTCGAAAAGTCCCCAAAATCTTCTCGGGACAGATTGGGAATGATTTGGAAGTCCCCAGGTCCCTGATTAAGTCCCCAAAAAATTGGGGAGTTTCCAACCCCTGTAAAAGTCCTTGGTATGCCGGAACATCAGGTATGAGGGATTTTTTGGTGGGGACGGGTCCCCATGAACATAGTTTTTATCGGACTAGGCTGAGCCTAGGCGGGGGCCAGACCCAATGTTGGATGGAAGAACGATCTGTCCACCAATGGGATGTTATCACCAGGATTGTGTAAAGGTCGGTTGAGCTTGGACGCCCCTCCTCAACCCCCAAAGGTGGCTCCCATCTTCAACCCCTCCCCATGACATTTAAAATTGAGAGCTGGTGGGGACTAAACCCCACACAAACCAACTGGTCGAGTAAACCAGTTAAAATTTCTTCGGTTAGCTTGATAAATCTCTTTATGTAGATTTTCTCAACAAAGAGGCAATGAAACTGTTGTAAAATTAGCTTGCCATAGCTGAAATCAAACCCGTATGATCTGGAATAGAATATAATAGTATAAGTGGGTCCCCCAAAAATTGTTGAGACCAAAGTTATTAGAATTGGCATTAGCGGAGGGATAGATTAGTATGGAACGAACCTGTGGAATGGTTTACAAATCAGTCCACTAAGAAATACATAAATATGTAAAATATTTAGGAGGTTGAGGGGAAGGTTTTTCTTTTGCCTTTTTTTTCCTTGTTTTTTGTTTTTTCTTGCCCCCAAAACTACCAATGATCTTGTAGGTCAAAATCATGTGTGAACCAATTTGAACTGGTCGAGTGAACTAGTTAATTAAAAATTCTTCGGTATTATTCGCGGGCAGAAAGGTGTGGACTAGTTTGGACTGACCACTTCTTGTCTAGGTTGGGAAATTATGATAACTATGGTTCAAACTTCAAAGCAACGTGTAATACATTTTTTGTTATAAAAGGAGTACCAAGGACAAGTGTTTTGAAGTGAACAAAGTTCGTACTTCTTGTTAAATATTCCAGAAGACTTGGAATATGAAAATATCCATTGAGGATACAAATATTATATATTAAAATGTATGAAGAATGAATGATTGATGATGTTACAAATGAGGCCTGCTTATATACCTAGGTAGGTGCCTCTTCACGGAAGGTCATTTCCCATTTAGACATGCCTCTTCAACCTAATTACTAATTAACTAATCACTATTTATTATTTACATTATTTATATTATTTCATTCATAACATTGCCTTCCTCCTCAAAAAGCTTTGTCCTCAAAGCTTGTTGATGAAAGGCCTTGATATTTTTTTTTCTGCTACGGATGTCCTCTCGTCTCAAGACAGTCATCCTTGTCGATACAAGTTGATATGATCCTCTAAGTGACAAACAAAATTGTCACACCGAGAAGGGATCAGACCATCCTAGATCAATCTTCTGTGGAATCTTGCGGTGACTGACAACTTGTAATGAATTGTTATCACATGAGTGGATTGCATCGACATTAGTATTCTTCGGAACATTAGTTTGTTCATTATGTTCTGAATATGTTGCTTGATTGAGTTGTCTACTTCCGTGATTCGGATGTCGATAGGGAACTTTTTTTGTTTGACTTTCCCTTATTAAGTGTGTGGTAATTTTTTTATTTTCTCCTGGCGAAAATGTTGTTCCTTCAACTGACTTATTTTCTTTTTAAGTCGTGATATTTATTGGATCAACGTTCGTTTTTTCTTCAACTTGAATTTCTACATTTGAAGATTTCGACGCTTCATTTTAGACAAGTTGTTGCACCTTGTTTACTAATGACTTCTTGTCCTTCTTAAGCTTTTTAATTTGCGTCAGTAGTTTTTCACTATGGTCTTTAAGTCAAGACACTTCTTCATCTCTGTCAGTGGTGATCTTGTCAACTTCTCTTTGCATATTTTGTATCACTTTTTTACCTTCTTGAGGAATTACTTTTGAAATTTCTTGTATGTCTTCAGGTGTCATTGTGTTTGACTTCAAGGTAATATCTTGTAGCGTTTTTTTTTTCTTTTGGTGGGAAAATGTCAAAAACTTCTTTTTCGTATTTAGGATAAATGATCCTAGAGTTTCCATCCAGGGTGAGCCCAACACAATGTCACTATCATCAAAAAGTAAGGCTTTCACGGTAAATTGAGAGATCAAATTATAATCCCCAATATTTTGTTGTAGACTTTTTATGTCGTATTTTTTGTTGTTGTAAAAAAAGTCTAATTTTTCGATTATATTTGACTCAGGATTCACCAACTGGTTTGCAATTTTAGGGTTTATATAATTTTTATCTTAGGCGGGTGATATAGCAATAGTGACATCTTTTCCAGTGAGAGTTTCTTTAAATTTAAATAGCACTTTAGCGTCGATGGTAAGGTTTCTAAAAATCTTCCTTCCTGAAGTTTTGTCTTGGAATCCATGTTATATTCGTTAATAATTTTGTCAAATGATACTTCGACTATGACGCTTATATATCCTTTGTAACGAATGGATTATACAAGTGAAACACACTTTTCTTCAATATGCCTTGTATTATACTCTATCACTTTGTAAATTAGAACTTTGGATATTTACGAAAGTATTTCTTTTAAAGATTTTTTTATTAAAAAATACCTTGTAATTATTATTTTTATTTTATTTTTTTTAATCCACTTAAATCTAAACTCTATATTTCCATAAAGTTACCCTCTCTTAAAAAATAATTATTTTAAATTTCAAATTCCTTTCTCTAGATAATTTCACCCTCTCTTTTAAAAGAATACTTTATTAAAATATAATTTCTATTTTCCACTAACTTCACTTTTAAGGTATCCACTTATGATGTCCCCCTTTGTACTTTAAAAAAAAAAAATTCATACCTCCTTTTATAATATATCACCAAAAATTCATACCTCCTTTTATAATATATCACCGTACCACTAAAAAGGTGGATTGAATAACCACTTTGATAATTACTTAGAGTTGGTAGTATATTATATTTCTCCTTTTAACTTTTATAATATTTTTTTTTAAATAATATTTCGGTTAGAATAAGATAATCACTTTTTATAAATGCTAGTTTTACCATTAATTAAAATATCCCCAATGACCTTTTTTGATAAGAGTATTTTTTTTTTAATAATATTATAATAACTATATTTTTGCCCTTTTAAGTACACTGCATAATCCTTTTATAATTCTAGATCTTCCTTGAAACTTGAACTCGTATGTTTTTTGTTGTTGTTGGTTAAATAATATTTTAATGCATTTCCCTATATGTTATATTTGTTTGGTTTAGAGACTAAAATGTTTTTCTGTAACGTATCTCTGAAGAGACGTGACTGTATGGTTTGACCGTACAAATTCGGATGAGACACAACGTTTCCTAGGCAATCTTGAAATGATCTGTCAAAGATTAATTTTCAGCAAATGCCAAAAATTCGAACTGAGGAAATCGATATGGGTTTGATCCAAAACTTGTGAATTCCGCCCAATGGTTGAAGGTAGAGATAGTTGAATAGGCATCCCCAAATAGATATGAATCCTTTAAGGAAATCGACCTCTTGTTTGATTAAATTGCTATTTTGATTCCAAAGGGAAAACTTGGCCTGTGGAATGCCAAACTACTGAACACTACCAAGTGTGTGCCCTCCTGAAGTGCTGATATCAGAAGAAAAGGCGTTTTATTGTAGACGTATCTCTAAATGCAAGTCACTGATAACCCATAGACTCAACCCTTTAATTATCAGTGAATGCAACTCTAGAGTCCAAATAATAGCACACTTATGAAGAACTCGCCCCTTTCTTTGGTGAATATGCAATCAGGTATAACTCTGTGCATGTGGTGGCTGGGCAGATATGGTGCTGTAGTCGGAGTAGTTTTTTTGTTTTATTAATTTTTTTTTTCCTAGCTCTTTTCCATTTTTTGTATTTTAATATTTTTAATTTATATTCCCTTGTTATTTATATTTTTTATGACCCTTTTTTGGTAATTTCTTTTTCTTTCCCCATCTTTTTTAATATTTTTTTTTTATAAATATATTTTTTTTAATAATTTTGTTTTTATTTGTATTTTTTTCTGATTTTATTTTTTAAACAATTTTTTTTTCTCACTCTATTTTTTTTACTAATATATATATATATATATATATATAATTTTATTATGGCCAAAAGCCTACTGGTGAAAATGGAGAAACTCCAACACAGCGAAACGCTTCAACGACAATTACGTTGACGAATTTGACGGTCAAGGACCTGGATTGGAGAGTGTGGCTCTGTGCAGCGGTGAGCAGCCAGAAGATCGAACTGCTCTGATATCAAATGAGGTGAACAAAATTCGTACTTCTCGTAAATACTCCAGAAGACTTGGAATATGAAAATATCCATTGAAGATACAAATATTATATATTACAATGTATGAAGAATGAATGATTGATGATGTTACAAATGAGGCCCACTGATATACGAGGCAGGTGCCTCTTCATGGAAGGTCATGTTCCATTTAGACATGCCTCTTCAACCTAATTACTAATTAACTAATCATTATTTATTATTTACATTATTTATATTATTTTATTCATAACATGTTCCTAAAGCTTGGTGTCTAGCCTAGAGAAGAGTGTCCTAATGTGACCCCCTTCACTTTATGGGAAATACTTTAAAGTGACTTTATAAAGTATAAAGTCCTAACTGACTTTAAGAGAAATAGAGTCATAAAGTGACTTTATGGAACGAACAAAGTTCGTTACTCTAAGTCAAATACTCCAGAAGATTTGGAATATGAAAATATCCATTGAGGATACAAATATTATTATATATAAAATTGTATGAAAAATGATGATACAAATGAGAGTGAGGGGCCTGCTTATATACTAGGTAGGTGCCTCTTCATGGAAGGTCATGTCCCATTTAGACATGCCTATTCATGAATAACTATTAGCTAATTAATCATTATTTGTTGTTTACATTATTTGTATTTTTTTTATTCATAGCTCTTTATAAACATAAACTGACTTTAAGTCATAAAGTGACTTTATAGACATAAAGTCATAAAGTAATTTTTTAAGTAATTAATGAAAAGGGGACTAACGAGAAAAAGTCTCTCATGGGTCAATGAGATATTAGGTCTCCACGCTTGATCTAATTGGCTATGATATAATCTTAGCCATTAGCTCTCTCTTCTTAAAAAAAAAGAAAAAAAAAGAAAAAGGAAAGGGGAGAAGGCACCATTCTGCACATTTCTTCATGAGAGTTGAAGAAAAGAAGGTTGAGAGAGTCATTCACAATTTGAGAGGGGCTAAGTACAACAGGTACAACAAATTTGGCATGAATTCCAAATCTGAGTACTTACATGGAATTAAAGGAGAGGATCAACGCATTTATTTCTGAAGAGAGCACAAAAATTGAGGCAGTGTTGCCTGCATTTATTGCTGCTGCCTAAGCTTGCTTTTCAAGGTATTCTGGGCAGATTTCTAGGGGTTTGAAAGCATAGAAATTGAGGCTGTTAAAGCTCTAAGAAGCAACATGAATTCTCAGAAAGCCTAGGCATGAAAATCAAGGTATTTTGACAGCATTATTTACAACCCGCCATTTAGCAAGCAATGCGATTTTCGAGGGAGAAGTCGTTGGGAAATTTGTGCAGCTGACACAATTTTCTAGGAGAATGTCAGACACGAATCTTTGGGTGTGATTGGCACAAAAATGAGAAGCAACTACAACACGAATTTTTAGGAAATCTTGGCGTCATTTTTTATGAGATAAGTTGATTTAACTATTGTAATAAATGCTATAATAATTTCTCTGAAAGTACAAAAATCTCACTCTCACCCCACTAGTTTTCCCTTCTTCCGGTTTTTTCCAGGGCCTTTGGACCAAAAAATCACTGTGTTAAATTTGTGACTGCTGCATTTATTGTTAGAGAAAGTGAAAGAGTAATTGGAAAGTGAAAGAGTAGAGTAGGATTACGTGTTTCATGTTTTAACAAATCTCCATGTTTAAAGACAACAAAAAAATTCTATGTTCGGTTGGGCATTAAATTGATGTGTTAAAATTGACAGCTAGGGTCAAATTCCTCTTTGGACAACTTATTTGATAAAGATAATGATTGCATTGAATTCCTCTTGACCTAGAGATCATCAAATTTGGATGAGGGAAAATATATTTTTGAGGTCAAGCCCACACATGTGCAAATTAACATGCAATTCAAAACTGGAAATAAAGCCAAAAAATTCATTTCATTCATGGACAGGCTAAACATTACAGAATTCAGAAAGTACCATTAATACTTATATTTAAAGTGGGATAGTCTGGAACTGATTGCTGAAGGATATTTTAGCACCCGATCATAGGTATTTCTACTGGAATGCCACCCCTGAACTGGGGCTATGACACGACAAGCAGCGCATGCAACAGTTGGACTTGGGCTTCTTCCAAAATTCTGAACAGTGGAACAAAGGAAACAGAAATGTGAACATTAAGAGGAACTCCATGCTAGCCTACAAGACAAGAACAGTGAGAGCTATAACTGCGCCAAACTCAATAAGAACACTCCACTGTGATAGTCGCAAAGAGTTGTGCTAGCCTACTCACTAGATAGGTCTCCTTGGCAGCCTACTCGCTGGAAAAAGGGATCCAGTTCCTTGCTAGCTTGCTTGATAGAACTAAGAAAATACCAAAATACCATTTGCTACTGACTTCTTCTCACAGTAGCAGGAAAGTACCCTGTCTGTCAGCGAAATGCCCTCTAATGGCCAATTGCAATCTAGAATTAATGTATAACAGCATATGCAGAGATTTCAGTCTATCTCTTATATGCATGGCCTAGCGTGAGATTGTAAGCGCTGTCATATGAAAAGATGTTCTTATATATGAAGGGAGGTTGGTGAGAATTAAATGTGTATTATTTGAGGTGTTACTCATCTTCCGAAGGTAATTCACTTCCGTTGTGATTTTATAACAGGTAGGGGAGTTGAAAGAATGTCACATATCATGAAACATTCTTTAGTTAATTTCTCAGTATTTGTCATATTTTATGAGCCTCCTCTCATTCCTAAGTCAGTCAAGTCCAATTTTATATCTGATTGATACCATGGTTACACTATTTACATTTAGGGACTTGATCCTTTTTACTAATGCATAGGATTACATTCTAATGGTGCTTGGCCTTGAGTCCTCATTATGATGTCACTACAAGACCTATTTAAGAAAATGTTTAGAGCACGACATGGTACCATTACGAAGTCCACATTATCTAATGTGGTTATCGTTTGCATTGAAATAGGATACATTTTACAAGACCTATTACACTAAGGATCCACCTTCCAAGGAAAATGATACCTTGCATAGTTGAAGAAGAGAATTATCCATGAATATCATGATGGATGTGGTTAAGTCATTATGGTCCTGACATTGCTTCTATATATCGATTAGGACATCGTTGAAATGACTTGTATTCATTAGTGATTTGATTGGGTATAAAATTACCCAAGGAACTGTGCTGTTGAAAGTTGAAACTATGTGTTTGTTCTCTAGCTTCAAATGGCAGTAATATTCATACTGCATTCTGTTTGGCTCCAAACCACTTGATTCAGATAGGTGTCATGAAGGAAAAGTGAATATAAGGCAATGAAGGTAGTGCACTCTTTAGGTTTTTTTTATGTAAGTACTGTGCAAAAGTAGTAACTTGGTCCTTGGCTTAAACTATATCCCCTTATTTTTTGGGTCAGCTAATTTGCTACTGGCTAAGATTTAATACATCAATGCAACTTACATTATCAAATGATAGTGATGTGCTGTCCGCACTGCAGCTTTCGTGATACTGTACTTGTTTTAGATTATTTTGCAAATAATGTAAAGACCAATTATACACCCTGTGAATTGCAAATATATCTTTGTCTTCTTTACATTAGGATGATGAAAATTCAGCTGCAAAAGAACCCACAAGAAACTTTATAAACTACGGATGTAGATTTATGTCATAAATGCCTAAAAACTTGAAGCAAATTAAGTTTTTCCAATATGAAATGGAAAAATATACCTAGTTGCATTCAGATTATTTTAATTGTAACCTTGAACAAAAGTGTGATATAGATATCTATGCAAGAAAATGTTCCTATCCTCCTTGAATTTAGGTATTATTATTCTCTGTTTTAAAAAACGGCCGGTTCAACTCCGACCAGGCCTGGTCGACCGAGCCATTAGGCTGGCCGGTCCGACCAGGTACAAAACCAGCTAGGTTGGCCGGTTTTTGTACCGGCTCAGCCGGCCAACCAGGCCGAGCCCGAGTTAACCAGGCCGAGCCAAAACAGCCGGCCGGTGGGCCCAAAAAAACCGACTTTGTGGACTTCAAACCGGGTTTTAATCCGCTGTTAGGTTTGTTTTAGGTTGTCTAAGCCCTCCCCATGCTATTTAACTAACCCAACCCCTCCATTGAGCTCACATCTTTCTCATTCAATTTGCTTGAGCATTTGTGAGAGTTTTCTGAAGATTGTGGAGTTGGTTTTGGAGCAGCAGTGAGGAGCTTATTGGGCAAGTTTTGGAGCAACAGTGAGGAGCTTATTGGGCAAGCTTTGGAGCAGCATTGAGCTAGAGGAAGCTAGAGGCTAGAGGTATTTATTTTTTCTCTTCTAAATCTGCCTTTGTTTGTTTTATTTATTTAGCAAATCTAGCATTTGCCATTTGCATTTGCATAGTTTTTGGCATTGGCCATTTGGTGAAAGAAATGAACATAGAATGAATAGTTTTTTTTGTTTGTTTTCATGTTCAGATTTAAACATTTTATTTCCAAGTCAAAAACTCAGTCCAAAATGGCACCTAGAGCAAAAGACTCTGCTTGGGCATATGCTGAAATGGTTGGGGATCAAATGTTTTGCAAATTTTGCAAGAAAAAAATTAAGGAGGGTGGAGGGGGCATTCATAGACTGAAACTACATTTGGCTGGTGTTAAAGGCCAAATTACTGCATGTGAAGCACCAAACATCGGAGAAATTAGGAAGCAATTGAAAGAACAATTTGACAAGTTTGAGCAAGAGAAAAATAGGCAAAAAGAAATACAGGCTGAAATTGGGAGGAAGAGGAATCTACAACATATGATGGCTGCCAACTCAAGTTTTGAGTCTTTTAATTATGAGGATTCCTCATCTATCCCTTCCACTGATGCATCAAAAAACCCCTTTCGCTATGTTCCTCCCTCTAGGGAGTCTATTTCTGACAAGGGTAAGGGTGCAATGAGATATAAGGGTACTATTAAAAGTTTTTTTGTGCCCTCATCTCCCTCTGATAGTGCAACTGCATATGGTCCTAGTCCTCCAACTGTGCAGCCCACTTTAGATGCTCATTGGAAAAAAGAATTGAGAGATGTTGCTTGTGAGTACATTGTTAGATGGTGGTATGATGTTGATATTCCCTTCAATGCTACTCGTTCACCATATTATGAACCTATTTTTGATGCCATATATGCTGCTGGAAAGGGCTTCAAACCTCCTACTATGCATGAGTTAAGAGGATCTTTTTTGCAAAGAGAGATTGCAAACATTGATGATTATTTGAAAGAGTTCAAAAACTCATGGGCACGTACAGGATGTACCATCATGTCAGATGGATGGACTGATTAGAGGAATCATACCATCATAAACTTTCTTGTCTTTTGCCCACGGGGAACCATGTTTCTAAGATCAGTTGATGCATCTGATAGGGTGAAAGATGCACAGTTGTTGTTACAGCTTTTGGATGAGGTTGTTGAAGAGGTGGGGGTGGCAAATGTTGTTCAAATCATCACAGACAATGCCTCTAACTATGTTCTTGCTGGTAAATTGTTAGAGGAAAAACACCCAACCATCTTTTGGACTCCATGTGCTGCACATTGCATAGACCTCATGCTTGAGGATATTGGCAAAATAGACTGGATCAAGAACACTATAGAGCATGCCAAATGCATCACAAAATATATTTACAATCACTCATGGATTCTGAGTCTGATGAGGAAATACACAGGGGCAAGGAACTTATTAGGCCTGCCATCACTAGATTTGCAACACATTTTTTGACATTGCAATCTATGGGTGCCCAACATAGAAACTTGCAAAAGATGTTTTCTAGTGATGAATGGAATGAAAGTCAGTGGTCTCGCAAATAGGATGGCAAAGATGTGAAAAGGAAAGTCGTTGAAGAAATATTTTGGAAAAAGGCAGCAGGGATTGTGAAACTTGCTGAGCCATTGGTTAAGGTGTTGCGCTTGGTGGATGGGGAAAGATTGGCTATGGGCTTCATTTATGAGGCTATGGATCAAGCAAAGGAGCAGATAAGGGCAGCATGCAAGGACAGAGTGGCTAAGTATGGGCTCATTTGGGAAATCATTGATCAGAGATGGAACAATCAACTCCATCGCCCGATACATGCAGCTGGGTATTTTCTGAACCCAAGGTATCATTATAAAGCTCAGGAAACAGGAGCTTTCACTGGGGAGGTTAGAGATGGATTGATTGACTGCATTGATCGCATGATCCCCACAGAGAGTGAGCAGTTGAAGATACACAAGCAGATCACTATGTTCAGCCATGCCACTGGTACCTTTGGCAAGAACCTTGCAAGGATTGCAAGGGAATCAGATGAGCCAGGTAAACAAAGAATTTCAATTTTCAAATTTATATTTTCAAATTTATTATTTTGTATAATTGTTTATAAAATTATAATTTCAATTTCAAAGTTCGATATAAATTGTTGAGCTAACTGAAACTCATTTTTTGCAGCACAATGGTGGGAGGCATTTGGTAGCCACTGTCCTGAATTGCAGAGGTTTGCAATCCGCATTTTGAGTCAAACTTGCAGTGCTTTTGGGTGTGAGTGCAATTGGTTTGTCTTTGAGAGGATTCACACACACAAGAGAAACCGTTTGGAGAAAAAACGGTTAAATGATCTAGTGTTTGTCCAGTACAACCTCCGACTAAGACGGAACCAATTGCTGAACAAAAGACCTGATTCAGATCCCATTGTGTTGGAGGATATTGATCCAACCTCAGATTGGGTAGTGGAGTCTTGTCCACCAGAGTTTGACATAGATGGGGGGATTGACTTCGATTTAGTGATGGAGGATACTATGCTCAATGTAGATCCACTAGTAGCAGACCCAGTCCCAAGCCATCCAGTTGTAGGTGCAGGCACTTCCTCTAGTCAGCCACGACGGAGACGCATAGCTCGTATATCTGATTCTCAAGGTGGTAAGGGCAAGGGTATAGTTCTAGTTGAGGATGTTGATTCAGAGGAGGAGGCAGAGCGAGTGTCTTCCCCCTCTGGTTCAGAGTTTGGGGAAGAGGACATTGGCTTGTCACAGTCAGATGACTAGCAGTAGTTACTAGTGACTATTCATGTTTTGTTGTAGAGGCCATTTAGAGCCTCCTTAGTTATGTTTTTTTGTTTTGATCTCTATATCATCATCATGTATTGGTCCTTGGACAGTGCACTGGGTGCAATTTTGATATAATGGATATATTCATGAGCCTACTTTGATCATATGTTGTCTTTTGTTTATATTGTAATGCTTTGTGTTTGGAAACATGAATAAAAATCTTTAAATTATGTTTTTGTACAAAAAAATTAATATTTAATGTATTTTTTACAAAAACCGAGTCATTGAAACCGAGTCGACCGAGTCATTACCTCGGCCTGGTAGCTGACCGATTCCGTTTTTTAAAACATTGTTATTATTACAAAGTGGTTAAATCTGGCCATTACATCTGTGTAATGTGATTGAATAGAAAATGGCACACCAAAATTTCAAATACAAATATGAACTAAAGATTAAAAAAGAAAATGATTGGTATGAATTTGAAAATAACAGATAAATCACTAAATATTGGGGGCACTTACCCACGTGGATTGCATATACAAAGTAGCTCAATATATATAGAGTTTACCTGCATGACAAAGATGTGTTTAGTTACACAACTCTCTGGGGTTCTTATACAAAGTTGGAGGGAACATTCAGAAGTTTTTAATTGTGCCAATTTGATTAAGTCTAATCTGCAAACAAATGGTTTTAATGATCCTCAGTGTCAGTCTAAATATCCGGTGTGAACTAAATGACATTAGTTTAAGCTTTAAATTTTACCGGTGAATAGTTTTAAGATATATCTTCTTTTTGTTTCTCTTTGCAGGATCATCATGCAGTTGATGTGCTTTTAGCAGAGATGGATATCTATGAGCTTTTTGTATTCAGACATTGTAAAGGAAGAAGGGTCAAGCTTGCACTCTGTGAGGGTATGTAATTCTATCAATTGCATTGCTATTATGTAGTAATAAGATATCTCAATCCTAGAGAATTTCCAATTTTCGATCTGGGTATTTTGGCTCAGTACGGCTATATCCTACATTCCAAACCCAAGACACATGGTTCATGTTTGTGTTTGAATTCATTGGCAACGAAATTTGGAAAAAAATCACCACGACAAATAATTGATAAAATTTGCCATTACTCCAATATATATATATATATATATATAAAGTGAGACGTTAGATGTATTAAAAACATAATTTATATACTCCAATATATATATATATATATATATATATATATATATATATATATATATTGGAGTATATAAATTATGTTTTTAATACATCTAACGTCTCACTTTATATATAAAATATTACTTTAAGCATATAAATTATGCAGGTCTTCTTTGTATCTTATCAACACAGTCAAAATTTAAGGCAGGGCTGGGGAGTGGTTCAAATAATTAATGCAGATTTTATGGCTTTCAAATTTCTGATCAAATGTGCACTGGAGAGGGATGTAAAGCATATCCAAATTTTGGTGATTCTTCCATTGTAATAAATTGGATGAAAGGATCCTGCCTGATATACAATTGTTAGTCTTCGGTCTATTGCTGATCAGTTAAAGGAGGTCTCTTGCATTTTTGAACAAGTCTCCCACAGTCACATTTATAGGGAGCTAATTAAAGAAGCTGATTTTCTGTCGAAGAAAAGCATGGAGTCCCTGTCTCTTCTATATGCTCTGCTTATGATATTTTCTGTTTATCTGGGGTCTGATGGCTGTTGCAGTCATTAGCCTCTTTTATTTACATATGATTATAATAGGACTGTATCGGAGGTCTAAGGGCAGCATCTCAGTATGCTTCCTGAAGTTTATGTTTTTGGAATCCTTAAAAAGTTTTTTGGTTGAACAGTAAGAGTACAGATTGGTGATCTTTTCCTTGTTTTGTGATTCAATTATGCTTTTATAATAGATGATAGCTAAACTGAGTGCAGACATGCTCATATATATATATATATATATCAGTGTTGAAAACATTGGCATCGGCAAAATATCAGCGAGGGCCTGGAAAACATCTTTTTGGCAACATCAGCAAAAAATTTGGCAAACATTAAAAATGCAAAATATATTCATTTTTTTTCATATTTTGAAATATGTAAAGCAACATCAACATGAAATAAACACATTGGCACATAAATATGAAGAAAACACTGATACATATGATGTAGTGGATGTCAAATAAAAATGGTACATCAAAGGTGATACCAAATCCTGCTGATCTATGATAATTGTCCAATCAAGGACTCAAATGTAGAGAACCAATACAAGATAACATCGCATATATAAATATATCTCATCATCATGAGTTATATGTAGCAAAACAAACAAAGCTAGCAGCTAGCTATCTGAGATCAATGCCCTCTCCACCTTTTATGGGAAAAGATGATGGGCTGTTTGCCAGGCTTGCCCCTAGCAGTAGAAGGCCCTGGTCCTGCACTTAATGTCAAACGATGACTGCTGGGTATGGAACTATGCTATCCTATATTTGTAGCAGATGGTGCTGATGCTCCCACATTCTCCTCCTGCTACCCCTCCCTTGAGTCCTCCTCTTGCTCTCATGTACTAATGGTTCCTCCTCTAACCATATAGGTGACTCCTCCAGGATGAAAACCTTATACTCCACCCTCCACTCAGACATAACATCAATATTGTCTAAGGAAATGACATCCACATCTAGTGGTTTCTCTATTTGCTTCCGTTGAAATATGTAACTAGGTTCGGTCTTCATAATGGCATATGTAATCATGATTTTTTGTATTTAATGAAAAGAGAAGAATAAATTTATTATTTGTTATTCTTGAGGCACATAAGAAGGAACTCAACCTCATTCGCACACTCACTCAAGAAAGTTCGAACTCCTTAAGATAGAAGCTGAAAAGGAGGAAGACAAAGAAGAAAAACAAGTGAAAATTTTTGGACCTCTCTCTCTCTCTCTCTCTCTCTTGTCAGGGTTTCTACAGTTATCGGGAAAGACGAAATTCTGAAGTTGCATCGCAAATGTGAAGGTGCAAGGTCAAAGCTGTGAAGCTGCAAGGTTGAAGCTGTGAAGCTGCTTCTAGGTCTAAGTTGTGAAGCTGCAAAAATCGTTACTGGGGTCGAAGTTGTTGGAAGGTCGAAGTTGCAGAAATTGTTACTTGGGTCAAAGTTGTTGGAAGGTCAAAGTTTGTTGTTGGAAACCGTTCAAGAAGGAAAAAGTTGACTTGGTTTTGGAGGGTCTTAGTCAAGGGCCATAGGTCTTGGAATTCGTTAATTGAAGTTCGATAAGAAGAGAATAATTCTGATGGGTTTTCCTCTCAGTTGGAGAGGTTTTGGCCCTTGTTGATTGCCTACATCTTGTGTCTTATTGTCTCATTGTTCTTTATTATTTGGTAGCTGTTTGATGATAAGGAACACTAATAATAATAAAGGAAAGAAGAAGTTAATCGTAAAGTAAAAATACATCACAAACAATTATGAAAGTAAGAGAAATCACCTAATCTAGCTGCCTTAGATTTCTCAACTTGGTATCAGAGCTAAGGTGACTACATCAAGGAAGGGCAACATGAAGAAGAATACTCTACGGCCGAAGCATAAAGAGATCATTTTGGAAACATCAAGAGTATCAATCATCAAGAAGGACTAACCCTCTCATCATATTGAAAGGGAATAATGAAGAGCATCAAAGAAGACCTCAAAACCCTAGCTCTTCCAAAGAAGGGTTCATACTTGAAGCGTTCTTGGGAAACTCACACATTTTACAATCATTATCACGAGGAAGGAAGAGCGAAGCACTTTTGGGTCCATTTTTATGGGCTATATTCTCCACACATGCGAAGTATTAAGACATCCTTCTTCAACAACAAGTATCAAATTGCAGGCACCATCAAGGATGAAGTTGTGTGCCAAGAAAGGTCTCCTTTGCAAGCCGAAATAAGAAGAAAAAGAAGTCAAGTCAAGCAAAGTAGAAAGAAGGAAAATTTGTCCATCTTCTAGCCACACGTGTGAACTGGGGTTATTGTAGAAAAGGCCGAAATTGCATAACTGCTACATCAAGCCAAAATTCTGAAGAGGGGCCTAAATTTTAGGTTTTGAAACAAGTTTAACTAGCATTGTCTTGAAGGAAGAAAAGCAAGAAAAAGTGTTGTCATCGCCATCAAAGAATCAATTCCCTTTGAGCCAAGGATCACTTTTGAATAAAGACATCTTCACCAAGAAGACATCTTCTATCATCTACATCATCATCAAAATCAAGAAGGCATCAAGTTGAAGATTTCATCATCTAGGAGAATATTCACTTGACAACTAAGTATTTTTATATCTATATTTGAATATGTCAAAATGACTTCATATTGCAAGGAGAGCAACAAATTGGTTGGGTTGTCAAACTTTCTTGCATTGAAGAAGAGGATAGATTTGATCCTCATAGAAAATGAAGTCATTGGTCATGTTAAGGATTTAATTGTCGAACCGCCGAAAGAAGCAGCTCAAGCTCTACAAGATGAAGATATCAAAAGAAGAAGGAATAACCTCATACTCTATGAGGGTGTAAAAAATAAGAGACCAACTCCAAGAGATGGGAGAAATAATGTCTAACAAGGAAAATGGCTACCATAATGCTCAATGCATTGCCAGAGGAACGAGGCAACTTCACATCAAGCATCTATGGGAAGAAGGAAGCTACTCCATTCAATGAACTATGGTCATTGTGCAAAATTGAAGAAATTGAGCTGAAGGCAAAAATAGATGTAGGATCAAGTGAAAAAGCTCAAGTATTTGCTGCCATGGCTGGAAGAAAAGGGAAGTTCGGAAAGCTTGGTCCTTAGAAAAAGAAGAACATGTCGAAGTTTCAATGCTATGGCTGTCATGAATATGGGCACGACAAGAGAAATTTTCCAAAGCTAAAGAAGGACAACAACAAAAAGAGGAAGGGAAGAAGCCCATATTACTGAGGAAGTGGAAGAAGCTGAAAAAGAAGAAATCCAAGGAGGAAGTAAAATATCTCTACTATGATTGAGATAGTCTTCCTCACCTAGTTGTTCTCAAGTTTCTATTTCAAGTTTTTTGTTGTAAAGTATAACTATAATGGTAGGAATCACTAGAAGCATGATAGGATGCATCATATTAGGAGATGGCATCATAGAAGCATACGATTGTAAGCAAGAGTTCCTAACATCATCATAAATAAGCATGAAACATAGCCGAAATAAAAGTCTATGGATGTCAGCTATATAAGGATGTGGTTCCTGGTAACCTCATGAGAAGCATAAGTAATACTTATGGGAAAAAGAAAGCCATCTATTATAGAGCCCATCACACATCATTCAAAAAAAGGGAGCATTTGTAGGATGAGAATGATTAGGATCCTCTGTTGGAATCTTCCTCGGAAGGTTCATCTCCTAGAAGAAGTGTCTCGCCGAGAATTCCACCTTGTATGGGATTCATGGAATGATGGTATGATGTCAAAAGAAGTGAAGCAGGTCAAGGTGATTGAAGTTCTTTCAATCAAGGAAGTTGCTGAAGGAAGTCTAGATGACCAAAAGGAAGAGATGAGGTATGTATGCATGTATTTGATAAAATTCAGTCATGTCATATAGTTGCAGATAACATGGATAAATGCTCCACTTCATGAGTAGGATCAAGAGAAAGGGATCTCCTCCTTTGGAAGGATGCATAAAGACATGGTTCACATATTGACTAGATGAAATCAACATAATAAGTCCTCATATTGAATATGAGGTGGTTGATAAAAATGAACTATGAATGGAAGTTCCTAAGAAGCATTGTGTGAATAAAGAAAGAGAGAGATTATGAAAGATGCAACAATGGAGAAGGAAATCAACATCCAATGACTAAAAGATTTGATTATGTTATCTCCATGGGAAAATCCTAATGATGTCTGGAAAAGAAGGAGACCCTTGACATTGTATATGTTTGAGATGTGTCAAATATATGGGCGGGATGCTAATATTGCAAGCAAACTAATGTCATGATGAAGGGCCATCAGAAAAGGTAATTTTGTTTTGATGTTCATTTTTGTGTTTTGAATAACATCTGCATGTGTTAATGCAGGGCTACTAGAAAAAGAGTTGTGGATATCGTCTACAACTAGCACTCATGTGGTGGGATGGAAGATCCTAAAGGAAACATGATGCAAAAGAGGTAACTGTATGAATGAAAGCTAGACGTGGACTAGAAAATCACTTTTCGATAAATGGAAGGATGACATGACTTATTTGAGGAAAGTGATGGATGGCCAATGCCCTACAAAGATGAAGGCTCCATAATATAGATAAAATTCATGACATCGAATGGAGGAGTGCTATAAGCAGCTGAGTGCCCCACCAATGAATAAAAAGTTGTTGGTGGACACAGGTCCCTAGTTAAGAGGGAGCTTGGAAACAAGTTTCTAACTTGGTAGAAACTTGGAAGCAAGTCCTTGGAAGCCTGGACAAGTCCTTGGCTAAGAGGGAGCTTGGAAGCAAGTCCTTGGGAGCCTGGACAATGTTGAAGAATGTAACTAGTTTCGGTCTTCATAAATTTAATCGAGTCTCTATTTAATGTACTTGCCAAAAGAATAAAGATACGAATTTTATTATTGTTAGAATGACTTATTAAATCATGGGTTTCATGCTTGGGTCATCATGTTTCATGTCAAAGTTCCAATTGAAAACTTCTAGGATTTATTCTGAATCAATAGAATCTTTGTACATTTAAAGAGACCCTTCTTGGGCTTTTGAATCATGTAAAAACGTTTATTTTTGAGTCAGATGAACTATGACACCTCCACACCAAGTCGGCCTAAAGAAGATTAAGTCGGCCTCAAGGAGGGCAATTCAACCTCACCTAAAGGCTATATATTGGAAAAACCGAATTCATTTGGAGCATCCTCTCACACACAAGTTCGATATACACTAAGGAGCTGGAAAAAGTGCGAAATTGGTCAAGAGGCCAGGGAAAGACAAAATCAAAATTTTGGTGCATCTATCTCTTTCTCGTGTGGGCTACTTTAGAAGATCCAAGTCTCTCATGCTATATCAAAGTTTCTGCTGCCAGTCGCTACAAGGACAAGTTTGTTGCTAATAGGTCAAAATTCCTATTGTTGGTCGTTGCTGCCTCAAGAAGAAGTATTGGGTTAAGATTGAAGTCTCTGCGTCATGATTGAAGTCCCTGGAGCAAGATCAAAGCTGCTAGAGAAGTGCTGCATCATAGTGCTGTTGTTACTGCTATGTCGAAGATAATATCATCTGCAAAAGAGGAAGAGGTCTGACTTGGTGTGGAGGAAGTCTGTGTCAAAGTCTAGAGTCTTGGATTATCTTAGGAAAAGTATTGAAGGAGGAACTACTAAGTGGGTTTTCCCCTAGAGTGGGTCTTTGCCCTGGCTGTCTGCCTATATCTGGTGTCATTGATCTGTGTGCTACTATTTTGGTAATTTCTTGACGAACTAAGAAAAGAAGAACATAAGAAATTTAATAAGAAGTCAAGAATATCACAAGTAATTATTAAGTATAAGAAAACTTTTCCGCCTTTTTTATTTTCCAACATGGTATCAGAGCTTTGGTGAAGAAAGAGGGAAACAGAAGTCTCAAGTAATTGATCAAGGAATCATAAAAGGAGATCATTTAAGGGAAGAAACTTATTATCTTCAAGGACAATGTCTAACACAATAAAGGGAGAGAACAAGCTCGAAGGAGCATCATATTACAGGTCATGGAAAAAGAGAATTGACCTCATTCTTGAAAAGAACAAAGTATTGGATTTGGTTAGAAAGAAAGTAAAGAAACCTACTGAAGAATCTAGTGATGCAGACAAGGTGAAGTTCAAAGAATCTGAAATATTGGCCATGACACTAATGTTAGAAGGAATAAAGGACAATCTTGTCCCATATATATCCAACATTGACCATGCTCTAGAAATGTATGAGGCTTTGTCAAAGGTGTTCACTATCAAGAACATTGGTCAGGTGGCAAGTTTGAAGAATGAGCTAAGAACTACAAAATTGACTAAAGATGACACTGTGACTTCCTACTTTGTAAGGATAGCTAGAATCAAATATGACCTTCTAGCCATAGATGAAATTGTTCCAGACAAAGAACTAATTATAATTACCATATTGGTGCTACCACCAACTTGGAGTGCTTTTGCTTCAGGATTAAACAGTTGGAAAGAAACTCTCACGTTTCAAGAATTATGGAATGCTTGCAGCCAAGAGGAAATGAGAATCACATTGGTTTCCAACAATGAAGAAGTTTCAAATGCCTATACTCCTCAACATAAGAAAGGAAACTCCAAAAGGTCAAAAGGACTAGGAAGGAAAATAGAATTCTATCAATGTCATAAAATGGGTCATTATAGAAGTGAGTGTCCCGACAATCCAAGAAATAAGAAAAGGGAAAGAGACCAAGCCAGTGTTGCTGAAGAAGGATCTCCCAAAAAAGCTAGACTCGAAGAATCAAATATAAGGGACTTGCACTACTAAGTCCTTTGCTCTAAGTCATAATTATTTCATTTTGTATTTTTGATTTTTAGTATTTGTAGGTTTAACATATTTTTGGGAAGAAATTTTTGAATTGTTTTTATCAGGTTATAGGTATCCCTCAACTTGGAGGGAGCCCACACCAACTTCCAAAGATGAGTACCTTATTCCTTTTCAGGTTTGGTTTCCTTTACTTATTTAAGTTTGTTTATATTAAATACTGATCACATTTCTACTTCTTTTTCCTTGCTTAGGAAAGACTTACTAATACTCAAGGATTATGAAAGAAGGACTCACAAGATTACAAGGTTTGTCAAGTAACAAAGGTATTGTTGGAAAGTGTAACTAGGTTCAATCTTCATATTGACTATGTAATTATGTATTTATGTAATGAAGAAGACAAAGATATTAAAATGTATTTTTGTTAAGCTTTCTTCATGGGTTTCATGAGCAAGGAATTTTATTATAGGCGAAATAATTCTTCTTGATGTCTTCTAGGATTTTTCATCTTGTCATAAATGTATTAATTAAGGGTCATGTATATGAAATGTCAAAGTCAGTGATGTATGCCTCAAAGACCTTGTCAAATAAGCTTGAAAATATGGCTCATGAATGGTGATGATACTACTGCTTAGATCAACATAATACTTGATGTAAATACTCTTCAAGACAACCTACAATACGTTGGAAGATCTCCTCAGCAAGTCGGTTTATAAACATCAAGCAAGTCAGCGTATAAACAGTACACATGTCGGCTCATGAACCGTCACACCCTTTCACTGGTCAGGTCGGCTTATTTATAGGCTCAAACAACTATATATACCCCATAATACTACGCAGAAAACATACACACAAAATTTGGATTGGTCTCTGATTTTTGGACTGAATTGTAGGCAGGAATTCGAATAAGGATCTGTGATATGTTGCGGTGCATCAGGACTAGAATAAAGTGCGAGAAAAGGAGCATAAGACTGCGGTTTGATGCGTAGAAGAGAAACAAATCAGCGAAGAAAGAAGTTTGGATATCTCTGTGGTTATCAAACGAGTCTGCAATTACAGTGCAGATCTCTGGGCTATCATCAAGTGAAACAAGTTGGTGGAAGGAGGCCAAAGGGAGAAGTCACTTGGAAAACTAAGGAAGAAGATTATTGAAGGCCAAGGTTACCGTGTTAAGCATTGTTGAATAAACACTGAGTTTCTCTAGGTAACAAGTGCAGAACAATGTAGAAAGAAGGAAGAAGGCAACTAGAGACCGAGGACGGTGTAGAAAAGAAGGATCAACCTAAGGAGCGAAGGAAGAAACAGTGACAAGGTCTTGGAGGCATACAAGGGTCAAGGGCTATGTTGCCAGGAAACGTGAGTTCGGGGACGGGGACGGGTACGAGGACGAGTACATCATTTTTTGAAACAGGGTGCGTGGGTTCATCGACGGTATATTATAATTTATAATTTATATATATATAATATAAATATAATAATATTATATTTTATAAATTAGAAATTTATAAATTATAATTTATAACATATATGAATTTGTATATTTTTCAACTTTAAACAAGAAAACTAAAATATTTATGATTTAAAGTTTTAATTCCTCTCTGTAACGGTAATACAAATACTACTCAGTACTTATAAAAAAGTTTGATGTTGTTTATGATCCTCATAGTTGGGCTTGGGTCAAGATTTATGGATTCTGTAAAAGGGTAAATTTCTGAATTTGCTGAAAGAATTGAGGCAAGCCTTAGTTGGTTCTTTGTTCATAGGATTTTATGATTTAGCATATTTCTATTAAGTTTTCTCAAGGTAGTAATAAGTAGGCTTCAAATGGAGTGGAATTCTACTTTAATTTAAATTTCCAATTCAGACTCTCCATGCCCATTTTGGACGTATCTCACACTTCCTCATTCACGGCAGTAAACATCAAATTTTCGCATTTTTTAAACTATAAACATCTACCATCTAAGTGTGCAGTTTATATGTTGATGTCATTTCTTAAGCAAAGATATTTTTCTGTTGAATATAAGTTATAACAGTTCACAGAAGGCGTGAATACCTCCCTCTGCTGCCTTTGTCTGCTCCCTCCCGTCCTCTGCGTGTATACCTCCCTCCCGTCCTCAGTCACCTCCCTTTGCTTGTATTGCATGAATGAATGCCTTTGTCCCTGTATATTGCGTCCTTTGTCCCTACATGAATGAATGCCTTTGCCGCTGTAATACCTCCGCCTGTTGTCCCTGCTTGAATCCCTCTGCCTCTCCGTCGAATGGATACCTCGACCTCTCATCCCTGCTTGAATATCGGTCGAACGAATACCTCAATGAACTCTTCTGTGGGTCGAACGAATGAACTCAATGAATGACCTCTCGTCCTTGTGTCGAACGAATGAACTCAATGAAATGAAGTGAAGTGAGAACTTAGTTTAGGTCTAGACTTAGTATTTATGATTTACATTTTGATTTCAATAATTAAAAATTAATTTTTTTAATTCAAAGTTTTAATTTGTAATTTTATTAAAACTTCATATTTATTAAAATTTAATTTTAATTTTTAAATTTCAATAAAAAAAATTGCAAAAAAATTTAGTCAAAGTCGGAGAACCCAAAGAACCTGATTTTGGGTTCTAAGTACCCATCCTCAGGGTTCTTCGTACCCATTAAGGCAGAAGAACCCATTTTTTTTTTTTGGAGAACCCGATTCTTCACTGGAGAACCCGGTTCTTCACAGAAGAACCTGGTTCTTCTGGGTTCTTCTCAGAAGAACCCGTACCCGAATCTGGGACTTGGGTTCGAGAACTCAGGACCGGTTCGAGAACTCCACCCTTGAGTTCGAGAACCTGTGCAACATAGGTCAAGGGTCTGTGTTATGGTCATGCTTCTTGTCAACTGAAAGTCTATAAGAAGAATTTCTTGTGGGTTTTCCTCTCCAAGAGGGAGAGGTTTTGGCCTTGGCTCGAAGAGCCTAACTTTGTGTCTCATAAGTTTTGATAATTAACTTGATGAAAGACATAATAAGCTAAGAAGAGAAGACATAAGTAAGAGAAGTAAGCTCCCAAGTAATTATCAAGTAGAGAATTTGAATTAAACCTAGCCCTACCTAATTCTCAATAGGTATGCCTTAAACTATAATGCTCTGATCTCTTCACAATAAAGGTATATTCCTTATATTCTACATTAGTAACATTGTTGTGTCTAGCCTTGTTGAATCCTAAAGATTCTTGATTGGGTGATTCATCATTAGATAAATCTAGCCTCCTCACATCTTTGATTATTCTTATCGAATCCTAGAAGGGTTCTCTGGAAAACCCTAACCTAAGGGTATGTCGATGATAATATGTGGAACCCTAGCCTACCTAGGGTTATTGGTGAAAAATGTTTTTTTTGATGTTTAAGGCTTTGATGTTTGGGGTTTTGGTATGATTATGAAAACCCTAACCTATTAGGGTTGAATGATGCTATCTAAAATCCCAAACCTTTGAGGTTTTGATAAATTAGGGTTTTCTATGTTATGTATTGAAACCCTAGACCTTTAGGGTTTGGGAGAAAGACCCTTATTTAGATATTGTCTTAGGAATGAAACCCTAGACATATGTTTGTGCATCTAATATATGTCTGAAGGTGTCATTGGGTTTGACTAGCATATGTTGTTATGATATGATTATGCATGATGATGATGATTATGATTATTATGCATTATGATTTGTGTTGACCTAATTATTGTTGGTCATAAGTCCTAAGGTTTGGAATTAAGCCCTAGTCAAAGTTTGATATTCTAGGATGATATTGTTTGGGAAATCTAGGGTTTTTCAACTAAACCTTCGTTAAATTCTCTAGTATGTGTGATATAACAATCTGGAATCTATGAAACTGTATTGAAAATCCAGGGTTTACATCAAGCCCTAGTAGATGTTGGTCATGTTATTGTTCAAGCTATGATTGGTTTTGATTGCTGAAGCTCATATATGGAACCTAGGGTTTGTATGAAATCCTAGTAGAAAATCTAAAATGTGAATTCTGAAATTTGTTAGATGTATTATTTGAATTGTTTCTAGGATTTGCTCTATGAAATAATATGAAGGAGATATTAAGGCCCTGGATATGATGACGCTGATAATCTGATTGATCTATTGATGTGATTCAAAGTTTGTAACAAAACCCGGGTAAGAAGTTGAAATATTGAAGTAAAGTCTCTTGTTGATTATGAAGTCTAAATGCTTCCATCATCATAACATTTTGATATGATTAATTTCATGCTTCTATAGATTGGGTTGTACTTGCTATCTACGCTGTGCAAGTAGTAGGTACATAATCTTCAAGATGGCGAAGATGTTCGTAAAGCATGATATATGTAATATCCCAAATGGGATATTTTAACTAAAATTGCAGAAATAGACTTCAGCAGCAAAATAAATGGAAATATACACACAAACACAAATAGAAAACAATGGATGCCGCGTAATATCCCTTTTCAGGGTTGTTTCTCAAACACAGTCAACTCTAAACCAAAGATGGACTGGAGGGGCATTTACCAGATATTTCACCTCTAAAAAGAGGGTGAGATTTGGAGGCTACCTGGCCCTCACCAGGCTCTGTCTATAGAGTATGGGAAAAACACAACGGATGGGATAGCAGCTGGAATGTCTCAAAGGAAAAATAGGCCGTGATATGGAGCATACAACGGTACATGAAATGCTAGAAACAGTACATGAAACAGATACACATAAAATAGAGAGAATGCTAAGCCATTTTATTATACTGAGCAATAGAAATGAGTACAAGAGGTGATCGGAATGATGGCACCTCGACTTGCACCAGGCAAGTGAGGAAATACTCTCAGAATGACAAAGGAATGGCTGCTCTCTGATCTACGTCCAAGCTGCTGGAAAACTGCCTTGTAGTTGCTACTGTTGGAACAAGATGAGTATTTGGGGCTGCTCCCCTACACGGAATAAGCTGAAACTCTAGAATCAGCCTCTACTCACAAAACCCAGAAAAACCGAGATAGAATTTCTGAAACGGCCGACCCTCGAAAATCACCCCCTTGAGGATCTACGCTATCCTCCAAGGCTTTGCGCTGAGGCTGAATGGAATCCACCAAAATGCTGCCACAAACTCTGCCAAAAGCCTCCAATAGGCAAGGGCTGGCCTCTTGCACAATCTCTAGACCCGAAACCTCCAAAATGACATCAACCTGGAGCTCCCACGAAATGAACTGCGTCCTCCCTCTCAAGACTGCGTAGTCTATGGATGCACTGCTCCTCCACAAAAGCCAAACACCAATCCTCCTGCAAAATACTGATGGGACAACCTCACCCGAGCAAGCACTCGAAGTCTCCCGGGGCTGAGGGTGAGATCTTTGAACGGAGACACTCAATGCACTAAACAGTGCTGCAGACAAGCTAAACAGCCAGCGTGCTCAAGTAGTCGAAGTGATCATCTCAATATGCATAAACATCGAATGACCAAAATGAGGAGGCTCTCCTCCTTTTATAACGTTGGCCTCTCTCTCAAACCCTAGGCCCATCATCTCCAACATAACCTCTCTTGGCCCCACGCTGCCAACTCAACCTGCACAGTCCCTCCACGTGCTCTAGTGGGTCCCCTCTCTACGTGGTCTCTTTGCCCCCCTTGGCCCACTTAAGTTACAACGTTGTGTCTACTAGGGAGTGAACTTTATGTTTAGAGTGAGTTATGTCCCCCTCTACTCACTTTTATTTATAATTTAACTTTATAAAAGCAAAAATTAGACAAAATTAATATTTCCAATTAGCTGCTGCTAATTGGGAATATTGCATGCTGATAAAATCATTGAGCCATTTTATTAATCCATGGTAAAAAGCACATCAACATAAAGGAACAACGGAACCTGAGCTTGCTAAGCAAGCGGAGCAAAACCTAGAAAGATCTCTGGCCCAACTGATGAATGATGCTGGCAATGATGTAGATGGCTTAGCAAGAAGACTGTTGCAAATCGGATACGACAAGACTGACCTCTCCAAACTCCACCAAAGCACTGTGAGATCTCTGAGTGAAACCTTGTCAACAGTATTGGGTTTCCGTCCAACACTCACAAATCACCCGAGGGTTTTCGTCTTGAGGCTTCGACGGAAGTAGAGAACCACGTTCTCAAACCTCTCATACACAAGAAAATGATCTACTCCAAAGATATCTCTCAATGGCCTCCTCCCTTCCTTTTATAGATCTCTTGGAGCCTTCTAGAGCCTTATTTTATTTATTTTATTCATGGAGCACTTTTCCCTCTTATTAAAATATTCCTTTTTAATGCATAAAAGAGTAAATCGACTACCACGTCTCCTCCGATCACTAAAACTCATGTCCAACTGTCCCATCATGGAGGTATCCTCGTCCCGGTTCCAATGAGCTATTACACTAAGGTGTTCCATCATGTATTCCTCCCGGAATGCCACCTTGAGCGTAATCAGCTGAGTTAAGCCCACAAATAACTCAAATTTCCGAAAGTTGTCGGAATGCACTGGAACGAAAGCCAAGCTGCTCGGATGATGGAATATATCAAGCGAATGCCACCCGATTGCATAGAGACTCCTCAAAACTCCTCCAAAAAGCCCTAGGGCCCGTTGATGTCACCAACCTGTACCTGTGATCGGTCTGCTCCTAACTCTGGAAGTCCATCCTAGCCCTGTCATAGGTGACACCAAAAAAGGGAATACTACAGACCTTTCGCCCCAAGATTGCTTGCCCTCAAGCAATCCAAATATGTGAGCCACCCTGTTGGCCCAATGCAACTGAGACCCAATGCTCGGATCCCATACAAACCCATGGGTGCTGCTATGCACCTGTGTCAAGCCACTCGGAATAGACCCCTCAATGCCGGGATCCCAAACTGATCTCTCACTATACCTGTCAACAAACAATCCTCCTGGATCCCAACGCCACCATGGCCAATCATCGCCCAAGTCCCACGGCTCGGACTGTGCACTGCCTCTGACTATAGCTGATGCCCCATGAAGTGAAGTCCGCCAACAAGCATCAATGCTCCTTGGCTCTTGCTGTGCTGTACTTCTAACTGTATACGCTACCCCACCAACTGCGTACCAACTCATCACCTCTCTCCAATCCAAGTCCTGACCCAATCCCATGCTGATCCTGCTCTCCTGAAATCGGGATGGAGTGCTGAAGAAATGACGACCTGTGCCCCACTGCTAGCTGGCATCTGTAACATCTGCTATGTCTAAGGGCCCCTGCTCTGCTGTGCTCCCTACGAAGAAAATCGTACCTTCAAGAGGGTAATATCTCATGATCTCTCGCCAATCTATCTTGGAAGAAGAATCCAATGTAGTGTCAATTGCATACAGAACATGCTTAGAGAGTTGTCGCCAGCTCATAATCAACTCACATTTCTCTGTCCCATCTGCCAATGAAATCTGCCTATAGAAGAAGGCCTCTTCCTTTATAACGGGCCAAAGTGGGCAAGATATGCTGCAAGCCCCATCGATGTACTCCTGGAGAGTGCTACTCCCTGAAAGTACTGCAACTCTGCTGACTGCATGTGCATCCTATCTGTACCTCATCAGTGCGTCGGCCCAACAATGGATGTGCCACCATCTCCAACAGCTCATCCCTCTCCTGATCGGGAATGTAATGCTCCTATTGTCCACTAGCCCCCTGCAACACTATCCCATCAACCTCCAACATCTCCAGAGGATATGGATATGCAACTGCTGTCACCATACTTGGTATCTGTGCATCTGACTGCTCCTCCTCAATGGTTGACTCCAAGGTTAGCCACATATCTATAATAGACTCAATGTGAGACTCCATCTGGCTCTCCCCCAAAGGACTATCATGCATGATGTGCATAGTATCTTCCTCTGCTGACTCCAGCACCATCATATGTTGCTTCAGCTGAATCGTCACAAGTGACTCATCCAGTGTGGAAAAAGCTGGCAAAATGTCTCGACTTTTTGAAAAAATCCCGAATTTTTCCCTGAGCCGACTTTATCGGCCGACTTTTTCATCCCTGAAAAAGTTGTGATTTTATCCTCGAAGTCTCGACTTTTTCCAAAAAATCGTGAGTGAGGTAGTTTCTTTAATAATTTTTAATTTTTTTTTGAAAAAATCGGGATTTTTTCCAAAAAGTCGGGTTTTTTTCAAAATATGAATATTTTGTATTATTTTAGTTTTGCTGACTTTTTGCCGACTTTTTCAAAAAACTCTCGATTTTGTCGAGTTTTTCAACTTTTGGACCCTTGCCGATTTAATCCCGACTTCGACTTTTTCCACATTGGACTCATCACCCTGAGTATCTCTCGTAGAGTCCCCTGACTGCTAATCCTGCACACTGGAATACAACTCCGACTTATTGTCATCATCTCTACATGACTGCTCTCGCTCCCCAGAAGCATCCCCAACTGATCGCATGGATTCATTTGAAGAAGAGTCCTCACCCTGGCATACAGAAGGAATGCCCTTTTGTTCGGCCTCCGCCGCATCATTTGCATCACTCAAGCATGAGTGATCAGTTCTCCAAGGTTCTTTGCAGATGAAGCAAAGCCCCTTCCTCCTCAGATCATTTCTGCTGCCAGATCCACCAAAATGGAGCAGCTCCTCCTTGGTCAATTGTCTCCTGAATAGCCCAATATTCTTCTTAACCAGCCCTTGGGCTAGCTCATAAGCAGCAAGTGAGACTAACTGCTCTGTCCTCCAAATGCTCAACAACTTAGTCTACAGCTCCCGGCAAGTGGCATCACGGTCTCCCATACATGACGACAGGATGGACTGCATGTGAGCTATGACTGTGTCAGAATGATGTCTCCTAATGCTGAAGAAGCATTGGAACATCTGCAGAATCAAGCCATTACACTCAAGATCAAACATGACCTCATAAGTCCGGGTCATGGCCATGACTTCTAAGACCTTAAGCTTCCTCCCAAATGTAGAGCCTGCATAGTTGTCCAAATCCCGAAAGGTTCCCACTATCAGTTTAAAAATTATTTTCATAATATCATCATTGTAGGGAGGGAAGGATGTTGTGCATCTGACTGCTCCTCCTCAATGGCTGACTCCAAGGTTAGCCGCATATCTATAATAGACTCAATGTGAAACTCCATTTGGCTCTCCCCCAAAGGACTATCATGCATGATGTGCATAGTATCCTCCTCTGCTGACTCCTGCTCCACCATATGTTGCTCCGGTTGAATCGTCACAAGTGACTCATCACCCTGAGTATCTCTCGTAGAGTCCCCTGACTGCTAACCCTGCACATTGGAATACAACTATGACCTACTGTCATCATCTCTGCATGATTGCTCTCGCTCCCCAGAAGCATCCCCAACTGATCCCATGGACTCATTTGAAGAAGAGTCCTCACCCTGGCATATAGAAGGAATGCCCTTTTGTTCGACCTCCGCCGCATCATCTGCATCACTCAAGCATGAGTGATCAGGTCCCCAAGGTTCTTTGCAGATGAAGCAAAGTCCCTTCCTCCTCAGCTCATTTCTGCTGTCAGATCCACCAAACTGGAGCAGCTCCTCCTTGGTCAACTGTCTCTTGAATAGCCCAATATTCTTCTCAACCAACCTTTGGGCTAGCTCATAAGCAGCAGGTGAGACCAAATGCTCTCTCCTCCAAATGCTCAACAACCTAGTCTGCAACTCCCGACAAGTGGCATCATGGTCTCCCATACATGACGACAGGATGGACTGCATGTGAGCTATCACTGTGTCAGAATGATGTCTCCTAATGCTAAAGAAGCATTGAAACATCTGCAGAATCAAGCCATTACACTCAAGATCAAACATGACCTCATAAGTCTGGGTCATGGTCATGACTTCTAACACCTTAAGCTTCCTCCCAAATGTAGAGCCTGCATAGTTGTCCAAATTCCGAAAGGTTCCTACTATTAGTCTGAAAATTCTTTTCATAATATCATCATTGTAGGGAGGGAAGGATGCTGTTATCCTCAAAATATCACTGAAACATGAGGCAGCTATAAGCTTGACTCTCTCACTTGGATGTTCCAAGAATTTAGCTTGTACCAATGCAAGCGTAGATGGCTCCAAAGTCCAATTTAAACTCCAATCAGATTGTTCTACCTTGGAAAGACATGATTCCAGTTTCTCTAACATTTGAAAGTCATTTTCTGATCTTCCACTCTTTAAGTCCATCCCAAGTGCATAAAGCCAATTTCCTACTTCTTCCTCCTTTTGTAAATTCCTTGGATTCTTTTGTTGGAGCAAATTATGTACCTTCTTGGAGAAGGGTCCGCTGTTCTGTTTTGTTTTCTGGTCTTCTGATGCATGGTGATTCAAGGAACCAACTTTTATTCTTTTCAAGCTATTTAGGAATCCCTCCATGGTTCAACCAATGATGTGGTCACTGTTTTTCTGAGTTTGTTGAATTTCTCAGCAAGGTGCTTTGGTAAAAAGTTTGACTTTAAATCTCCTTTCCTTCAGATTTCAATAATTTCAACAGTTGTTGGGTATGTAATATAAAATTCTCACTGACAACCTATTGTCTTTACACACTGTTGTAGGAGTTTATTTGTAGTCTCATATTCAGAAATGTTTGTAAGGAATAATATCAAAGCATCTATTTACTCAGAACTACACAAGGCTGATTCTTATCACAGTAGTAGCAATAAAATGATTCTTTCACATCCCTGTGCAGTATGCAGAAATTTGAATGGGTAAGATGAACCTGGTCATTTGAGTTGTAGTGAAGCT
The DNA here is from genome assembly GCA_034641835.2 of Pinus albicaulis. NCBI lineage: Eukaryota > Viridiplantae > Streptophyta > Pinopsida > Pinales > Pinaceae > Pinus > Pinus albicaulis. Next base: position 822,433,381 of record CM076579.1, on the reverse strand, counting down.
CCATTCAAGACTGCACCTTGGAATACATAACAGCAGAGAAGAATGACTTCGACCCCTCTCGTTGCTCTGATTTGACACACTGCTAGGGCTAATGCATGTTACAGAACTCCTTTTATATGCTGATGTGAACACACAGCCAGCTCATTTATTTTATTTTTTCCTGCTCCTGTAGTGAGCCAATGCAACCAGCAATCCATATATATTCTAAACTTCATTCCTGTAGGTAATATAACCAGCAACAGTCTCCTAAACTCAGCCCAAACAAGAATGAATCTCTGCAAAATAAGTGATCTGCACGTGGAAGAATGTGTGACTTCCAAGCGCCAGATTAGATTTTTCCACCTGTAGCAAGCAACCTGCCCTTGGACATCTGATATATAAGGATTAATTTCTGCAATTTGGTGACTCTCGGCCACAAGAAAGCATTACTTCAAGCAGCTAAGCATGTTTACATCAATATTTAAAAATTTTCTTTGATGTCTTTCTACAGATGGATTGCATGTATACTCCATACAAACCATTTCAGCCAGTACTTTGTACCGTGTCGATGATCAGCGGCCAAATTTCTGCCAAAAAATTGAGTTTCATTGAACTGGATTTTGCAAGGGAAAAACTAGTGTTATAACCTGAACATGCTCCAGCTATGAATGAATCATGTCATGGCAAAACATCCCCCCAACTCGGCCTTCAATATTATACCAGCACAGTTTTGTCAATGCTCAGGTAAATGTGCCAATTGGTTTTGACTGTTCTTCTAACAGTGATGGCGTATTGGTGTTCTGGTAGCAGAGTGGGAAACACCAGCAAAAATACTCAACACTTAATGTCAAACCCAGCTCTTCTCTGGAACAGAGATCGAAAAATTCAGCCTCTATACTTCGTGGTACTCGCTCCAACTGAGTACTGGGCAAATTTAGCCCATAGAAAATACAAATGTCAGTCACCAATACTCCACTTTATCTTCCATTGAAGCTCCTGTCCTTGTAGACAAGTTGTTTAATGAAGTGATTGAGCCACCAAAAGAGCAAGACTAAGTGCTGAAACAACCATTCTTGGGTATCCTGAGCAACAATTGCTGTATTAGTGCGTTTCAGACCTCTGCACAGGTGTAGCAACCAATGCCAAATTCGTGCTCTGGTTTTTTTGGAGGAATTCGGCCTTCTAAATATGATCTCTGCCTTGTACGCATAGCAAGAGGAAACAAATTCATGCTCTTAGCCCATACTCCAATACTTTGGCCAGAATCGGTGTTGTCTGGAAGTGATGATGTTGCTTACGGACAGGGGAAAACTTATTCCTTTCGGTCTGCACTTAGTTCCAGGCACCTCAATAATGTGCAGGTCCCTTTCTACACAGCTTGAACTCCACAAATAAACTGACAATTTAGCCTTGGAAAAATTGCGCCTTTGAACATAGGGGCTCGAATTTCTCTTGAAGATGGGCTTGGTCTTTGGCAAATGATTTGGTCTTTGGTGAATAGTTTGGTCCAAGCAACAATGCTTTGCTCAGAGGACGCAGCATGTCATGAAGATTTCCAATTAAATTTCGGCCTGAGCCAAAAACTAAATAAACCTTGGTTTTTAGAATAATTCTCTGTTTTATAAAATCCGGCTCTTGGCTTTGATAATTGATTCTTTTTCTTTTCTTTTTTCCCTCATGCAATTCGAATCAGCTTTGATCTACTTTTAATTTACTCTACCCATTTTCATAAAATGAGTCGGCCCTTTTTATCATTTGCCCAATATTAAAATTTTGACTTGTATCATTGTGATTTGATAAATGGGCCCTTTAGAGTTTATGGACTTTGTAATCAAAGCTTATAATAGAATACACCCTCTTTGACTTCCCACTTCAAATTTGTCGAATCACTCTTGCAACAATTTGGTCGAAACTTTGTAGAATTTTTATGTTGAGCTTTTTTTTTTTTATCTCTTCTTCTTTTAAATAATTTCTTCTTTTACTCCGGGAATTTTGGTCTTCAGTTTCTTCGACAAAACCCTCCAATAATAATAGTTGCAATGGGCAACTAAAAACCTGCAGGTTGAGCCAAGACTATGGCTTTGATCATTGGCCTCGCCAACATCGTGCTCTAATCTTGTGGAGAGATAGAGCTATTAGTCAAGCCCTTGCTATTTGACAATGCTGGATGATATTATGCTAAACAGATGAGTTACCAATCCGACTCTTCTTATGAGAATTCTTTAGATTGAGAATGTCCAGGTACCTTGTATGGATTATGAATACCTCCCTAGTTAAGTGGGAGCGTTGAAATATGTATCTAGGTTCGGTCTTCATAATGACATATGTAATCATGATTTTATGTATTTAATGAAAAAGGAAAAATAATTTTATTATTGTTATTCTTGAGTCATGAGTTTCATGCTCAAGGGAAATTTATATTTAGATCAAGCACCTGTTGAGTGCTTCTAGGTTTGTCAGAAAGTCAATTGAGTCATTGTTATATAGTGAAGACACATTTGGGCATTTTACATATTGTAAAGAAAATTTATTTGAGTCAAAATAGAGTCAAAAGACCCGCCAATACCTCGTCATGGCACAAAGATCAAGTCGGCATACATGAAGGGGCAAGTCGGCCTAAAGAGAGCAATTCGTATCCCTCTCACTCCTATAAATAAGAAGGAACTCGACCTCATTTGCACACTCACTTAAGAAAGTTCGATCTCCACAAGATAGAAGCTGAAAAGGAGGAAGAAGAAGAAGAACAAGTGCGAAGTTTTGGGCCTCTCTCTTTCTCTCTCTTGTGTTAGGGTTTCTATAGTTACTAAGCATGAGGAAATTCTGAAGCTGCATCAAAGCTGTGAAGCTGCAAGGTCGAAGCTGCCAGGTCGAAGCTGCATCACGGTCGAAGTTGCAGAAATTGTTGCTGGGGTCGAAGTGGTTGGAGAAGTTGTTGGAAGGTCGAAGTTTGTTGCTGGATGCCATTCAAGAAGGAAAAATTTGACTTGGTCTAGCATTTTGAAGGTGGTCATGGAATTCGTCAATTGAAGTTCTATAAGAAGAAAAGAATTCTGATGGGTTTTCCTCTCAAGTGGAGAGGTTTTGGCCTTGGCTGATTGCCTACATCTTGTGTCCTATTGTCTCACACAAGGTTACTTGGGAGCAGTGGCGAAACCATGGAGCGGGAGTGGGAGCGCCATTTTCAGAAGCTCCTGGTCTGGGAGCATTTCGGGGAGCGTTTTTTTTATAATATATATTTGTTTATATTTTGATGCATATTTGCCAACAAAAGCATGTAAAATGATGAATTAGACATACAAAACATAAAAACATAAATTGAACCATATAACATCCATCAACCACGTCCACAAGTTAGAAACATACAACATATTGACTTTTGAGTCTCATGATTCATCAATCTTAAAGTTTCAAGCTTTCAAAATTCAATATATAACATTTATCATCATTGATTCATTGATCACCATAGTTGTACTTGTAAGCTAAGTGTAACCATTAGAACAAAGAATATTTAACATGAAATGAAATGTTATAAAATGAAACGAAATGAAACAACTTTCAACTTTCATGAAGCATCATCTTCATAATTCATAATGCCTTATAAACTTATAACTGCCAACTTCAACGTTTCAAAGTTCAAACTTAAATTGTCATATATTGTTTACAAAAATTATCATAATAAATATGAAAGAGTCAAGTTTCAATAGTTATAAAAAGTTAAAAACTACTAGAAAATAGAAAAGACTAGTAAACTGTAAATCTATTTTATCTATTGCTTGGCCTCTTGCCACGAGAAATGTCTAATTTTTGAGCAGCTCGTGGTAATGGTGGTCTTCCAGCAATCTCCTCCCGCATAGTACCATGACCATAACAAGAAGGCACATGACCTCCACGTGAGGATATAGGTGGAGGCTGCGTCAGCAAAGGAACAATAGTTGGAACTCGAACATTGTCAGTGGCACTGCTACTGGATGGTGGGTGTAGCGATGGCATGGCTGTTGTTGCTTCATCCTCATCTCTCAAAAGTTCTGCTTCCAATTCTTCTAGATGTATAGTTCCATCCTCCAAATTATCGTCCTCTGGGTTGTTGTCCCAAACTTTATATGATAGATCCTCATAAGCCCGATCACAATAATGACTCAAGAACCTCAAGTTGTAGTGCACATAAACCAAGCTTTCTGCTTCCTCGCAACCTTGGTCTCACTGTTCTTTATGATTTGGTAGTTGTTTGATGATAGAGAACACTAATAATAATAAAGGAAAGAAGAAGTTAATGAAGGAAATAAAAAATACATCACAAGCAGTTATCAAAGTAAGAGAAATCACCTAATCTAGCTGCTGTAGATTTCGCAACAGCTTCACTCGTAGTTGGAGATTGTAATTGACGTACACCAAGTCATTAAGGCATGAGAAGTCCAACTTGTAAGAGTGTCATAAAAAAATTAGTGAGTCTTGACACTTGAGGGTCGTAAATTACATTAAATGTAAGTGCTCAGTTTAAGAGTTATAACCTACTGTGCTTGTTTGAGTGTATTTTCTTAGAAACACTCCTATTGCACTCACATATTGAAGCGCTATAGGCTTGACTGAGGATTTTGATGGCTAATTACAACAAATTTGGTGCACTTGTACCATAGTTTCGCCACCAAACATATACAACAAAACAAAGAAAAGTTAAAACATAATTGAATTTATAAAATCTAGTATTTTAAGTTAGTAAATTCTAATGAGCCATGACTTGTCACTTGCATTGCATGAAGATGGTCCTTTCACGAATAGCATCATCAAAGCCATATAGTCCAACACTATCTTTATACATCTGTATCTTGGGATTGATTTTGCTGCGAACCTCGAGATAAGGTACCATCTTATGAATTCAGGTATGGAGCTGTTCCGTCACCTCGCAATAAAAATTAAAGTTGTATTTGTAGGAAAATACGAGGTTTATGAAAAATGTTGCTGCATGAATGGGTCAATGAAGCATCCCTATCCACTGAGTATCAATCACATCCCATAACATCATTTCTCTATTAAACCCAATGAAACCCTTGTGTCTATTAAACCCAATGGAACCCTAGACTAAAGGACAAATGTGTTGTCACCTCGAAATGGCTCTACAAGATCAAGCATGGAGTCGATGGAAGTGCTGAAAAGTTCAAGGCAAGATTTGTTGCTCGAGGCTTCTTGCAGAAAGAAGGAATATATTATGATGAAATATTTGCACCCGTTGCTCGCTACACCATTCGATCGATCATTTCCCTTGCTATATCACAAGGATGGAGTCTACATCAGATGGATGTGAAGACTGCCTTCTTACATGGCTCAATCAAGGAAGAGGTCTATGTGGAACAACCTCTGGGGTTCGAAGTCCGATATAGAGACACACATGTATGCAGGTTGAAGAAAGCCCGTATGGGTTGAAGCAAGGCCCCACGGCTTGGTATGAGAGGATCAATAGCTACTTGATGAAGCTGGGCTTTACTCGAAGTGATGTTGATCTGAACTTTTATATTAAGATTGATAATGACAAGCCTCTCATTCTGGTTCTCTATTTGGAGGATCTCTTCCGACAGGTGCTGACCCTCTCATTCATCAATGTAAGAGGGAGCTAGCTTGTGAGTTCGAGATGAAGGACCTAGGACTGATGCACTATTTCCTAGGCTTGGAGGTGTGGCAAAAGCTAGGTGAGATTTTCCTTTCTCAAGGAAAATATGATGTGAAGTTGTTGGAGAGATTTGTGATGGTGGACTGTAAGTCCGTGACTACTCCGATGGAACTCAACTTTAAGAAGTTGTGTGGAAGTGCTGCTGGGCCCGAGTTGGGAAATCCGACCAAGTATTGTCAACTCGTGGGGGCCTTGATGTTCTTAGTGAACTCACATCCGGGCATATGTTTTGTGCAGTGAACACGTTGAGTCAATACATGGTCAAGACTCATCACATTCACTGGATTGGTGCCAAGAATCTCTTGAGATATTTCGGGGGCCCAATCAACCATGGGATGAGATACACTGCCGGGATTATGAGGCTCTATGGATATACTGATGTCGATTGGGAAGACAGTGTGGTGGATCGTAAAAGCACATCTGGATGTTGCTTCACCCTAGGTTCTGCTTCGATCTCTTGGATGAGCAGGAAGCAAAAATCTGTTGCTCTAAGCACCGTCAAGGCTGAATACATTGCAACAAGTATGGTTTGTTGTGAAGCTGTTTGGTTGAGAAAGCTCTTTAGTGAGCTGTTTGGGCATGTGCTGTATACCACTGTGATCCTTTGCGACAACCAAAGTGGGATTCGTCTTTCTGAGAATCTCGTGTTGCACGATTAATCCAAGCATAATGATAATAGGTACCACTTTGTCCGGGACATGGTACAGCGAGGTGCTGTAAGGCTCCATCACATTAGGACTGATGAGCAGGTCGCAGATATTATCACGAAGCCCCTAGTGAAGGTCAAATTCTTAACCTTCCGTGAGAAGCTTGGTATCGTGGACAGGCCCTATTATGAGGGTCCTGCTTGATTTGGACTATTATGAGCTCTGGGAGCTCCAGGGGGCTTGGGGATAGCTAGTTGGAGCTATAAGCAACCATAGGGCTAGGTTCGCCTTACCTTGTTGGTGTGCTCTTTCCCCACCATTATGAGAATTGGTTCACCCTCTCTTTGATCTCTGCTCCACATGCATCCTACCTATTGGCGTTGGAATCAACACTTGGATTGCAGCAAGCGCCTGACTAGACACATCCCAAACTCTAAGGCAATTTAATGATTTGTTTTTTTGAGATTGGTAGGTGGTTTAAACTCTCATTCACTGAAAAGAGATTTCAGTCAAATCCACATTTCTACTAATGAGGGTATTGGAGTTTGATGTGGTAGCAAAGAGTGAGTTTGTAGCCTATAAGGAGAAGACACTGTAAGGTGAGAGAAGAAACAGTAGGTCTGCAAAGCAGAAATCTACTGCATTTAGTAGAAATTAACACAGGTAGCAATTTAGCAATATTTCAAGAGAAAGCTATTTCTAGTCTTACAATATACTCACTGAAATATTATAAAAGATAACTGTCATGAGTGATGATTTTTTCCACTGTTATTATATATATTACACCAAGAAGGCTCACTGTGTGAGACTAACAAAAATTGATAAAACACATGAACATGTCAAGAGACTGATAAAAACACATAACATGAGTGATTGTAAACTGGAACTGAAGAAAATAAGATATGGGAACACAAGTAAAATTGACAATATGCACACCAGATTGGTAATAAGTCCTTAGTAGTATCATTCCATTTCATTCACAAAAAAGATTACTGATCATATGAGTCAATATTCTAAAACTAGGAACCTTTACTTCATATTAGTTTGGCATATATATACAAAAATATGATATTGTCATCTTCACAAAAGAGATAAATCTGTTTCAAAATTTATTACAATCTCGTGCAAGAGATGAGGCTTATCCTTAAACTTAAATACAAGTTCTATATTAAAAATAAGATAAACATCATGAAGGCTGTTAATCCGAAGTGGTTGTATGAGGTGGCAGTATATTTGAAGACCACTCTTCTATTCCGGTGTAACCAATCTTCACAAAAAATGTAAAAACAGTGAATGTGACATGTGGCTATTCTCCTTTAAACGTGCAAAGGTGACTTGATACATGACACCTGGCAGCATCCATTGCAACTGAAAAACTCCTCCACTTCACCTGTTTGATGTCACCATCATGATAGCAAACCTAAAAGTAGTCCCTTTTCATCATATGCTAGTATTTAGAAATAATCGCTACCTCCGCAGAAAAAGTAGCTATATCCAGAAACATGGAAAATTGACCCCAAAATTTTCTCGAAGGCAACCCTATTCGTTCATTCATCAGAGGTCCAGAATAGAGGCAAAAATCCTAATGGCCTCTGCTTTAGTCACCCTCTTATCTGACCTCTTTCTTTGTGCTTGACTCTTTGACTGAGTCTTTTTCTTCTTTTTGATTTTGTCTTCTGGGCTCTCCTCAATGTTGAAAATTTTATCTCTTAATGTATGGTTGGCAATCAACTTGCTGTTTAGCCTAGGTTTATTTTTGGGCTTGGTATGAGGTCTCTTGATATAGGGATTTAGGATGAATTTGGACCTCTTACTTCCATGCATGAATCTACTAGACTCTCCTTCCTCATCTTTTGATTCTGTGTACTCAGGGTCACTGATATCTTCATAGGAGGAATAGGAGTGTATCACAGTTTTCTTTCTCTTCTTAATCGAAGAGCCAATGGAAGAAACTAATTGAGCCAAAGTGGGCTCTTCTCCTATGACAGACTCTGATTCTGTTTGCCCTTCTTAAGAGAAAGCAAAACGTGTAAGAGAGTGGACTACTGTGAGAGAAGTACCACTACTTGGTTGTGCTTGATGAGATGCTTTAGGAACATGGCTTGAACTTTTCATACCAGGGTTGACTTCCACTGGTGACAAAACATGCTTAGATGCTGGAAGTCCAGGGTTGACTTCCATTGGTTCTTCTGCCATGAAGAGCTTCTTGTTAGGTTGGCTCCTTGAAGAGGAGGCTATTTGCTCCTTGTCCTTTGACATAGACTTTTTAGGAGACATTGCATTTTTCTGTTCCAGTTTCTTTTTGTATTCTTCCATGAAAGACCTTAGGGTTTGAGGTTCCCTGGGTGAACTACTGACATGAACTTCATTAACTAGTGACACTGCTGGCATAGGCATAGGATTTGCAGCCTTCCTAATCGAGCTTCTAGTTGGCCTTTTGACTAAGATGGAGTAGGGTTAACTTGGCAGAAGACTGATGAAGGTACAAAGTTAGGTGGTGAACTGTGTGAAACAGGGGCAACACTGGTTTGCTCATGAGTGTCTCTTTTCTTGGGCCTCCCTTGTAGAAATTTCTGAATTTTGCACTTTCTGCAGAAATTATTACTCTTAATCTGGTTCTGATCCTCCTACTTAGTCAAGTTATTAACTGAATAAATTCGAGTTAAATTCAAAGCAAAACACATAATAGATCTCTACCAATCCAGATTTAGAACAAGTTCATGCACACATAGACAAAGTGACATAGTTATTTCCGGACAAATAGTCCCTGGAAAAACCCAATGCGGGAAAGCTGGTCTCTGGCTGCTGGAGGGTCTTATTATTAAGAATTTTTCTGAATACACAAATCAGGGTTCCAGATCTGGAAATCTCGATAAAGAATATACTAGATCTACAACTCACTGGCTGATCTAGGGCCAAAATAATGACTGATCCACCCTCAAACGAGATTTACAGAACTCAGCGAAGATTAGGGCCTAGAAACCCTAGCGCTACCCCTGAAAGCCTCTGCGTCATCCTCTGAATCACCTCCAACCATTAGCACTGCTTCGAAAGGGATTGCATTACCCCAGACTGGGTGACACAGTCACTACGCTGCCCCTTAGGGTCTCTGCGTAACCCTTTGAGGGTTTCCTGCTGAAAGTCACACTGTCCTTGCTGCTGCTACCGCTGCTCTCCTCTTCTGCGCTGTCCTTGAGCTGATCTCTGCCTCTTGTGTATTCTAGACCCCAGGATTAGATCGTCCCCTTGGCCTAAATTCCCCTCTCTGCAGCTGAAACACTTCTGAGTATTCTCGAGTATAAAAACTCTGATAAACAGAAATGCGTAAATATATTATTGATAAAAAGATGAGATGGTTTACAAATGGAGAGACCAAGGCTTAAATACAGCCTTATGGTGTCTCTTGGTGAAGGGATCATGCCCTTTTGCCTAATAAAACCTAAGACAACCTAAGACAATTACATTAAATATTAACTAATAATTTGTACGTAACATTTCCTTCCTCTCAAACATGATTTGTCCTCAAAGCATATGCAACGACGGATGTTTTTGACGAAATGCTTCAGTCTCCCAAGAGGCTTCTTCTTCCGGTAAATCCTTCCACTTGATTAAGTATTCCGTTATTACACGAGATCAGAGCTTCTTTTCCTTGGTGGATATGATACTTTCTGGCTCTAAAATTCATCATCTAAAAATGGAAGTGTTGTTTGTGCTTTCTGATGGTCACCAAGTGTCATTCATCAGTTGGGCCAGAGATCTTTCTGGGTTTTGCTCCGCTTGCTTGGCAAGCTCAGGGTCTGCTGTTCCTTTATGTTTATGTACTTTTTTTCCATGGATTAATAAAATGGCTCAGTGATTTTATCGACATCCATTATGTTATATATTTATTTTGTTGCTCAAGTCTATTTCTGCATTTTTTTAGTTAAAATATCCCATTTGGGATATTACAGTGGTATCAGAGCTGGCGTTCCTGCGAGCCTGAGGGTTTGCTCATTGAAATTGTCAGTGCATAAATTTTGCAGCTATTGGAATGAAAAATACTGAAGAGAGGAACCATTGTACATGGGGTTTGGGGCCAAGGACATGTGCGTGGTTGTAGCTGCAACGTTTCACTGTAATGATGGGCAGTGCAAATACTCAGATATAGTGCGTGCATAATTAATACTCATAGACAGAGCATAGTCTAAATATACGCTGGTGCTATCTGAGTAAAGAAGTTCGGTGAACCAATTGTTACCAAGTCGAGTCACATTACAAGGATTTGCTGGGTGTTCTGCGTTGTCATAGTGACAATGTGCCAGAATGTGGAAGTTGAGTCATAATACAGGGCTATCATGGTGTGGACTGAGAGCAACTACGAAATACGCTCTCCGGTGCCAAATTATATGAGGTTTGTTGGTAGTAAAGCAAAATCATGGGCGAAATCAATTGGGCCAAGCTCGAAGTCAAACAACAAAGCATCGCGAAATTTCAGCGAGCTTTGTCTAATTCTTTGTTGCGTCAAAATTCCTATGAGAAACGACCACACGAAGAATTTTTTTTTATGTGAGGGAATTAATTAAAGTGCGGAAGACATGAAATTTTATTTGGTGGGTTGACCACTGCCGACAGCAAATCGAGAGCCAACTTGATCAAATTAGGCTTCGAGAAGTGCGAGACTCGTCTTCGCAGTGGGGCCGCATTACTCAACAAGAATTCCCATATGTGGGATCAGATCGAGCCCACGAACACGATGATTGAGCCCTCGAAGATGAGACTTGGGGCAGCGTGAGTTCGGGTGGTCGACTGTGTCAGATTCCTCAGCGACATCGGTTATGGGCACTCGACTCTCAAAGCTACGCGACGTAGTATTAACCACTGCCAGATCAAAACTGCAAGGGCCACGACATCTTGACAGTGCATGTGAAGGACGAAATACATGAGAATCAGGTGATAGACATTATGGACACAGAGTTTGATATATCACTGTGCTGGGTCATGATTAGCCAGATCCGATGAGTATTGTGCAGAGTAGATCATACCCTTATCTCTGTTCTAAGGAAGGATAAAGTTCAGGCAAGGATCCAAGGGACAAAAATATTATGACTAAGAATTCTCGTGGCAAAGTTTTGATTGGCCACTCAATTTCAAATGGTCAAGTTCCCCTCTGTTTACACTGGAAATGACCGATTGGGTTTGTGGGTCTGTATCAATACTTTGGGCTGCGTGCTAGCTGTGGGCTGAGCAAATCAGTGGTGGAGCCCATTTTCCCCGCAGACATTGGGGGAGGCATTTTAAAAGGAACCATGAATTAATTAAATTGGAAAAGGCATATTTTTTTTTTGTGTGAAGACCGTGATGCGTGCAGAGGACTTGTGTGTATGAAGGGAGCTGCATAATTGCTGTACGCTTGCTGAATGGATAGATGGGGTTGGTACGCTATGGGTGTGGTGTTGTGTGATAACAACATGCGGATATACCAGGTTTTCTCTGCTTGAGATACCACTGTCATTTCCTTTTGAACTCATATCCCTTGCTTTATGAATTTGCAGCAGAAGGAAAAATTGCATTTCTGGGTACATTATCAGCTAGTGTTCTATGGTCCATTACATATGTAATACTGAGTTGCAACAGATCAGAAATGCAACACTGAGTTGAAAAAATTCAGAATTGCACCTACAACACTGTGCAAGCAACCTGTTTGCTAAAACACTTCACTGGAAAATATATAGCAAACTCAGAAAATAATGTTGTCATGCAAACATTCCGTGATGGAGGAACTCCCAAAGAAATTGAGAAGATTGAACACAGAAATTAACCATGGCACACACCTGGAAATTAAGCAGAACAACAGACCCTTTGCAAGGGGGATTTATGCCATCCTTCAAAAAGGACAACCAAAAGATTTACAGGGAGAATTGGGGATTGGTCACAAAATTTTTACACTTGGGACAGATTTGAAACACATAAAGATGATAGGGAGAGTTTTGTCCAAACTAGATGAGATTAATGAACTTCTGTCCAAAATAAGCCAAGAAGAAGGGCAGAAATTGATTTGGGCTCTAAAACCAGCCATGCTTGCTCTTATACAACCCAAATTCTTGGAGGAACCGTGTGAGGGGGTCAGACTTCCAGTTGCATTGTGCTTCAGTAACATCATGAAGTTGGCCGCACCTATAGCTCCATACAATGATGATGTTATGAGGAGAATCATGAGCTTGATAGTAGGGACTTTTCAGGATTTGGACAATAGTGCAGGCTCTACCTTTGGTAAGAAGCTTGAGATTTTATCGAGTATGGCCACAATCAAGACTTATGTCATCATGTTTGACCTTGAGTGTGATTACCTGATTCTGCAGATGTTCCAATGCTTCTTCAGCATTAGGAGACATCATCCTGACATCGTCATAGCACACATGTAGTCCATCTTGTCGTCATGTATGAGAGACCATGAGACCATTGGCCGAGAATTGCAGACCCGGTTGTTGAGCATTTGGAGGAGAGAGCAGTTGGTCTCACCTGTTGCTTATGAGCTAGCCCAAGGGCTAGTTGAGCAGAACATTGAGCTATTCAGGAGACAATTGACCAGGGAGGAGCTGGTCTAGTTTGGTGGAGCTGGGAGCAGAAATGAGCTGAGGAGGAAGGGACTTTGCTTCATTTGCAAAGAACCTTCGGGGCCTGATCACTCATGCTTGAGTGATGCAGATGATGTGGCGGAGGCAGAACAGGAGGGCATTCCTTCTGTATGCTAGGATGAGGGATGGTTGGGCATGTGTTTCAGTGACCAGAGGAGACATGGTAGCCGATTTACTCTTTCCTGCATTAAAAAGGAATATTTTAATAAGAGGGAAAAGTGCTCCATGAATAAAATAATAAAAAAATAATGCTCTAGAAGGTCCCAAGAGTTCTATAAAAGGAAGGGAAGAGGCCATTGAGAGATATCTTTGGGATCATGTTATTTTATTGTATGAGAGGTGTGAGACCGTGGTTCTCTACTTCAGCTGTAGCCCCAGGACGGAAACCCTCGGGTGATTTGTGGTGTTGGATGGAAACCCAACTCTCTAGAGGAGACTTCATTCAAAAGTTTCACAGAGCTTCAGGGATTGATGTGAGGATCATTCAGATCTTCAACTTGTGCTTCAGTGGGTTCAGTGACCGCTTTTGCCGTAGCCGATTTGTCGCAGGCTTCTTGTCGAGCCATCTACATCATTGCCAGTGTCATTCATCAGTTGGGCCAGAGATCTTTCTGGGTTTTGCTCTGCTTGCTTGGCAAGCTCAGGTTCCGCTGTTCCTTTATGTTTATGTACTTTTTTCCAGGGATTAATAAAATGGCTCAGTGATTTTATCGGCATCCATTGTGTTATATATTTATTTTGTTGTTCAAGTCTATTTCTGCATTTTTTTAGTTAAAATATCCCATTTGGGATATTACAGTGGTATCAGAGCTGGTGTTTCTGCCAGCTTGAGGGTTTGCTCATTGAAATTGTCAGTGCATAAATTTTGCAGCTATTGGAATGAAAAATACTGAAGAGAGGAACCATTGTACATGGGGTTTGGGGCCAAGGACATGTGCGTGGTTGTAGCTGCAACGTTTCACTGTAATGATGGGTAGTGCAAATACTTAGATATAGTGCGTGCATAATTAATACTCATAGACAGAGCATAGTCTGAATATATGCTGGTGCAATCTGAGTAAAGAAGTTCGGTGAACCAATTGTTACGAAGTCGAGTCACATTACAAGGATTTGCTGGGTGTTCTGCGTTGTCATAGTGACAATGTGCCAGAATGCGGAAGTTGAGTCATAATACAGGGCCATCATGGTGTGGACTGAGAGAAATTAAGGAATACGCTCTCCGGTGCCAAATTACATGAGATTTGTTGGTCGTAAAGCAAAATCGTGGGCGAAATCAATTGGGCCAAGCTCGAAGTCAAACAACAAAGCATTGCGAAATTTCAGCGAGCTCTGTCTAATTCTTTGTCGCGTCAAAATTCCTATGAGAAACGGCCACACGAAGAATTTTATTTTCTATGAGGGAATTAATTTTTTTTTTCTAAAGTAATTCTAAATCTATTATGGGAACATATGGTACATAGCGTTCATGGCCTGCATGAGGCAGACTGTCAGCAAAATATCAAAGATTGAGCTGCCCTTTGAGGGAAACCAGCCCTAGCATTGTTTAAGAGCTACCTCATCCGAGGAAACCGGCTTTGACACATCAGTACTAAACAAAAAACCAGCGTCGCCCATGAGGGGAAACCGACTCATTCTAAGTTTTTGCCTAAGACCGAAAACAACAGCAATTGCCAAAAAGTCATAGAGACCGTACAAGATTACTTGAACGTGGAGCTCAGCTAGAGGCCGTAGTCGCCTGAGGGCGATTCTTCTTCTATTCTGCACCATCTCGCGTCTTCATCTCTGTGGGTCGGATCACTTGGAGCTGCAGCTGGTTCAACATCTCGAACTCCCACCTGGAAACCTTCAGCTTGAGGGTTGCTGGAGCAACCCTCTCCTCCTTTGCGTGAAGCATCGAAACCTGCAGGCATAGTGGTGTGCAGAGCAGAAGATGGTGCAGGCTCATTATTCGGAGGGGCAGTAGACGGAGGGGCGGGAGTAATCTCGACAATCTCTTTGAAAGAGACAGTGACTGTTGTGATGATCAGAGGCTTGTCGGAATTGCTTTGAAAGTGGAAAATGGCGGTGGAAGGGTTGTGTAGGGGCGCGATAGGAGCGGGGCGGGAGTCAACAGGAGGTTTGGAGGTTTCAGAGCGCTGTCTGGGCAAGGAGGGGACTCTGCGTCTACGCTCGGGGCCATGCTGGTGTCTCACTCGAGAAGGCTGCTCGACGCTGTCTGCAGAGGAAGACGACGTCGAGGAGGCAGAAAGAGAGCGCCGACCCCTGGCTGAGGGAGCACGCGTGCTGCCCCGTCGGCACCTTAGCCTATGTCTGTGCCTAGGCATAGTGTGACCAAGGTCCAGGGGATGAACAAACGGGAAGCGAGGAGGCAAAGAATCCAAGAACTCAGGCGGGGTAGCAAACAGACAAGAACAGTAAGGACTGTGGGTGTAGTGCAAACCAGGTAAAAAATCGATGCAGCAGGTGAGCGGACAGCGTCTGCCTACCTGAGTGCGGAAACTAGGCGAGGTAGCTTCCTGAGAGCACCTGGAATTGAGAGGTCTAATCTGCATAGGCATGAAGCTCAGCTGGGCGTTGCAGAGAGGCCAAGCGATCAGACTGAGGAAGGAAGCGGAATGCTAAATGACGATGGTGCAAAGGCGAGAGTACATGAAGGGAGGCTTGCTGCCTCGACCATCCCACCGGCGTAAATGCTGCGTGGGGTGGTGGATTGCAACGAAGATCATGGCGGTGAGAAATAAATTCAGCCAGCGTGAGTCCATGTGGCTAGGCCACGTGCCCTCTCGCGGCATTACATTTGTCCGGACGCTCTTAATCACCCGCAGCTGGGAAAAAGGTAGTGGGCTTGGCCCGGTTTAGACTAACTACTCGCACGACGAGCTACGACCTTGCTCGGGATCGAACACAAGACTGGTCCGTCATTACGAGGCCGACTTTACCACTACGCCGCCTCCACGACCTTCTGTGAGGGAATTAATTAAAGTGCGGATGACATGGAATTTTATTTGGTGGGTTTACCACTGCCCATAGCGAATCGAGAGTCAACTCGATCAAATCAGGTTTGGAGAAGTGCGAGACTCGTCTCCGTAGTGGGGCTGCATTAATTAACAAAAATTCCCATACGTGGGATCAGATCAAGCCCACGAGCACGATGATTGAGCCCTCAAAGATGAGACTTGGGGCGGCATGAGTTCGGGTGGTCGACTGTGTCAGATTTCTCGGCGACATCCGTTATGGGCACTCGACTCTCAAAGCTACGCGACGGAGTATTAACCACCGCCAGATCAAAACTCCAAGGGCCACGACATCTTGATAGTACATGTGAAGGACGAAATACATGAGAATCAGGTGATATACATTATGGACACAGAGTTTGATATATCACTGTGCTGGGTCACGGTTAGCCAGATCCGATGAGTATTGTGCGGAGTAGATCATACCCTTATCTCTGTTCTAAGGAAGGTTAAAGTTCAGGCAAGGATCCAGGGGACAAAAATATTATGACTAAGAATTCTCGTGGCAAAGTATTGATTGGCCACTCAATTTCAAATGGTCGAGTTCCCCTTCGTTTATACTGGGAATGACCGATTGGGTTCATGGGTCTGTATCAATACTTTGGGCTGCGTGCTAGCTGTGGGTTGAGCAAATCAGTGGTGGAGCCCATTTTCCCCGAAGACATTGGGGAAGGCATTTTAAAAGGAACCATGAATTAATTAAATTGGCAAAGGCATATTTTTTTTTTGTGTGAAGACCGTGATGCGTGCAGAGGACCTGTGTGTATGAAGGGAGCTGCATAATTGCTGTATGCTTGCTGAATGGACAGATGGGGTTGGTACGCTATGGGTGTGGTGTTGTGTGATAACAACATGCGGATATACCAGGTTTTCTCTGATTGAGGTACTACTGTCATTTCCTTTTGAACTCATATCCCTTGCTTTATGAATTTGCAGCAGAAGGAAAAATTGCATTTCTGGGTACATTATCAGCTAGTGTTTTATGGTCCATTACATATGTAATAATGAGTTGCAACATATCAGAAATGCAATACTGAGTTGAAACAACTCAGAATTTCATCTACAACACTGTGCAAGCAACCTGTTTGCTAAAACACTTCACTAGAAAATATATAGCAAACTCAGAAAATAATGTTATCATGCAAACATTCCGTGATGGAGGAACTCCCAAAGAAATTGAGAAGATTGAACACAGAAATTAACCATGGCACACACTCGGAAATTAAGCAGAACAACAGACCCTTTGCAAGGGGGATTTATGCCATCCTTCAAAAAGGACAACCAAAAGATTTACAGGGAGAATTGGGGATTGGTCACAAATTTTTTACAGTTGGGACAGATTTGAAACACATGAAGATGACAGGGAGAGTTTTGTCCAAACTGGATGAGATTAATGAACTTCTGTCCAAAATAAGCCAAGAAGAAGGGCAAAAATTGATTTGGGCTCTAAAACCAGCCATGCTTGCTCTTATACAACCCAAATTCTTGGAGGAACCGTGTGAGGGGGTCAGACTTCCAGTTGCATTGTGCTTCAATAACATCATGAAGTTGACCGCACCTATAGCTCCATACAATGATGATGTTATGAGGAGAATTATGAGCTTGATAGTAGGGACTTTTCAGGATCTGGACAATAGTTTAGGCTCTACCTTTGGGAAGAAGCTTGAGATTTTATGGAGTATGGCCACAATCAAGACTTATGTCATCATGTTTGACCTTGAGTGTGATGACTTGATTCTGCAGATGTTCCAATGCTTCTTTAGCATTAGGAGACATCATCCTGACACCGTCATAGCACACATGTAGTCCATCTTGTTGTCATGTATGAGAGACCATGAGACCATTGTTCGAGAATTGCAGACCCGGTTGTTGAGCATTTGGAGGAGAGAGCAGTTGGTCTCGCCCGTTGCTTATGAGCTAGCCCAAGGGCTAGTTGAGCAAAACATTGAGCTATTCAGGAGACAATTGACCAGGGAGGAGCTGCTCCAGTTTGGTGGAGCTGGGAGCAGAAATGAGCTGAGGAGCAAGGGACTTTTCTTCATCTGCAAAGAACCTTGGGGGCCTGATCACTCATGCTTGAGTGATGTAGATGATGTGGCGGAGGCAGAATAGGAGGGCATTCCTTTTGTATGCCAGGATGAGGACTCTTCTTCAGGTGAGTCCATGGGATCAGATGCGGATGCTTCTGGGGAGCGAGAGCAGTCATGTGGAGTTGATGGCAGTAGGCTGGAGCTGCATTCCAGTGTGCAGTGTGAGCAGTCAGGAGACTCTACAGGAGATACTCTAGGTGATGAGTCACTTGTGACGATTCAGCCAGAGCAGCATATGATGGAGCCTGAGTCAGCAGAGGAGTATACTATGCACACCATGCATGATAGTCCTCTGGGGGAGAGCTAGAGAGTTGAGTCTATGATGGATATGCGACTAGCTGTGGGGTTAGCCACTGAGGAGGAGCAGTCAGATGCACAGACACCGAGTACGGTGACAGCAGTTGCAAATCCATATCCTCTAGAGATGTTGGAGGTTGATGGGATAGTTCTGCAGGGGGCTAGGGGACATCAAGAGCTTTACATTCCCGATGAGAGGGATGAGTTGTTGGAGATGGTGGAGCATCCATCTTTGGGTCGACACATTGATGAGGTACAGATAGATGTACATACAGTCGGCCGAGCTGCAATACTTTTAGTGAGTAGCACTCTGTAGGAGTACATCGATGGGGCTTGCAGCATATCTTGCCCACTTTGGCCCATTATAGAGAGAGGGGCTTTCTTCTACATGCAGATTTCGTTGGCAGACAGGGTAGAGCAGTGTGAGCTGATTATGGGCTGGCGGCAACACTCCAGGCGTGTTCCATATACAGCTGTTGCTACATTAGATTCTTCTTCCAGGATGGATTGGCGGGAGATCATGAGTTGGTACCCTCTTGAGGGTACAATTTTTTTCGTAGGGAGCACAACAGAGCAGGGGCCCTTAGACATAGCAGATGTTACAGATTCCAGCTGGCCGTGAGGCCCAGGTCATCATTTCTTCAGCACTCCATCCCGATTTCAAGAAAGCAGGATCAGCATGGGATTGAGTCAGGACTTGGATTGGAGAGAGGTGATGAGTTGGAATGCAGTTGGCGGGGCAACTTATACAGTTAGAGGTACAACACAGCAGGAGCCAGGGAGCATTGATGCTTGTTGTTGGGCTTCACTTTATGGGGCATCAGCTATAGCCAGAGGCAGTGCGTAGGCCGAGCTATGGGACTTTGGCGATGATTGGCCATGGTGGCGTTGGGATCTGGGAGGATTGTTTGTTGGATGGTACAGTGAGAGATCAGTTTGGGATCTCGGCATTGAGGGGTCTATTTCGAGTGGTTTGACACATGTGCATAGTAGCACCTAGAGGTTTGTATGGGATTTGGGCATTGGGTCTCAGTTCTAGCGGGCCAACAGAGTGGCCCACATATTTCAATTGCTTGAGGGCAAGCAATCTTGGGGCAGAAGGTCTGTAATATTCCCTTTTTTGGTGTCACCTATGACAGCGCTAGGGTGGACTTCCAGAGTTAGGAGCAGACCGGTCACAGGTATAGGTTGGTGTCATCAGTGGGGCCAAGGGAATTTTGGAGGAGTTTTGAGGAGTTTCCATGGGGTCCGGTGGCATTCGCTTGATATATTCCATCATCCAAGCAGTTTGGCTTTCGTTCCGATGCTTTCCGACAACTTTCGGAAATTTGAGTTATTTCTGGGCTTAAGTCAGCTGATTACGCTCAAGGTGGCATTCCGGGAGGAATTCATGATGGAACACCTTAATGTAATAACTCATTGGAACCAGGATGAGGATACCTACATGGTGGGACGATTGGACACAGGTTTTAGTGACTGGAGGAGGCGTGGTAGCTGATTTACCCTTTTCTGCATTAAAAAGGAATATTTTAATAAGAGGGAAAAGTGCTCCATGAGTAAAATAATAACAAAATAATGCTCTAGAAGGCCCTAAGATTTCTATAAAAGGAAGGGAAGAGGCCATTGAGAGATATCTTTGGGATCATGTTATTTTATTGTATGAGAGGTGTGAGACCGTGGTTCTCTACTTCAGCCGTAGCCCCAGGACGGAAACCCTCGAGTGATTTGTGAGTGTTGGACGGAAACCCAACTCTCTCGAGGAGACTTCATTTAGAAGTTTCGCAGAGATTCAGGGATTGGTGTGAGGATCATTCAGATCTTCAACTTGTGCTTCAGTGGGTTCAATGACAGCTTTTGCCGTAGCCGATTTGCAACAGTCTTCTTGCCGAGCCATCTACATCATTGCCAGTGTCATTCATCAGTTGGGCTAGGGATCTTTCCGAGTTTTGCTTCGCTTGCTTAGCAAGCTCAGGTTCTGGTGTTCCTTTATGATGATGTACTTTTTTGCCATGGATTAATAAAATGGCTCAGTGATTTTATCGGCATTCATTGTATATATTTATTTTGTTGCTCAAGTCTATTTCTGCATTTTTTTAGTTAAAATATCCCATTTGGGATAAAACAAATCTGCTGAATTGTTATGTTGATCATGTTCAATATTCTGGAATATTTGTTCTTGCGTCAGCTTTATCTTGTCGCAGATAGCGGTTAGCATCAACATTGCTTTATTATGATTGTCTGTGGACTTGCTATAGTTTTGCCCAATTTGTCTTTCTATCCAATTTGTCATGTCTTGAAGTTTCTTGATATCGCCAGAATGTCCCGTAGCCTTACCCTCGAGATCGACTAGTTTTTGGGTAAAGTCATCGGATTGATTAGTAATCTTACTCTCAAGATCAATCAATTTTTTGTGGAAATCGGCCATTGACATTGATGTAGCCATTGAGCATGTATGTGGTGGAGTATACTTATCTAGTTTACTTTTTTCCTTGATTTGATCCTAATATATATATATATATATATATATATATTAATTGTAAACTATATAATATATATATTATATGACTCTTGATCAACCCTTCCCAAAAAAATCTTCCGCTTAAAAAATAACTATCCGTCACTGTATTTTACAATTCGTTAGTTTAAAAAAAAAATCGTTTAAAAATCTTATCCAACGAAATGTATAACTGTATGAATCGTCCATTGTTGATATATGGTATAATTACACAAATACCAATTACACAGCCTGTCCACCGTATTTAACGTCGAGCCTGGAACAGTGAATCGTCATGGCTCTTGGTCGATGGGTAGGCCAATGGTGCAAAAGGGCACGATCTTGCTGGTGGTAGCGGTGCTTGGGAAAGAAGCACGATTAAGGTAATGGTGCGGAAAGGAGATAGAAGTGAGTATGGGTGGGCACAATCAACGAAATCGAATGCAGCGGTAGGCAATGGATGGAATGGAGTGGGAGTCGTGGTGAGTAGTGACAAATGGCGGTTGCCGGAAAGAACAGCGGGCGGAGGAACAATTGCGGGTTCGACAACAGGAAGGGAGATGATGTAGTTTGCTTAGAGTGGAAGACCAGAACGTTGATGTGAGGTGGTCAGGGAGATTGGCAGGCACGGTTGAGCAGGCGACATAGTTGGTACAGCACGAAGAATGGTGGTGGAACAAAAAAGTATGGTAGTGGCAAGCAGATGGTCAGATCTGATCAACGCAGAATGACAAGAGGCGGAATGATACTGAACTATGAAGCGTGAAACAACCAAGCACACAGATTGAAATGATCAATGGATGGAGGTGTGAGTTGTGTAGGAACGACTTGTGCCACAAGAGACTCTCTGAGGATCGATGGCTCCGATACCAAATGGAGTATAAAACTCTGATGAACAGAAATATGTATATATATTATTGATAAAAAGATGAGATGGTTTACAAATGGAGAGACCAAGGCTTAAATACAACCTTATGGTGTCTCTTGGTGAAGGGGCATGATTTTTGATCATGCCCTTTTGCCTAATAAAACATAAGACAATCTAAGACAACATAAGACAATTACATTAAATATTAATTAATAATTTGTACATAACATATTCGTAGCAAACCCTACCCTAGAATCTCAGCTTAGCTTCAGTGCTCTGCCACTGTGTGTCTTTACAAATGACCCCAAGCCTTTCCTTTATACTTTTCTCATTGACAAATCAATGACCATGATCAAATCTTGAATCAATGGCTAAGATTAAAAGAAAGCTTGATCCATGTGACTTAAGACAATTTCATCACATGTTTAATTAAATTCACTGTAATTATTTAAGTTCCCTAAGTTTTAACTTAGGAAATACATTAAAATAATTAATTAATTTAATATCTCCTAAAACTAGATGAAATTTCCCAAATCAATTTTTGGGTCTTGTAGATCAAGTGTACTCTAGTCCCTCCACAAAGTTTGGGAGCTAAAGCACAACTGATGCTACTCCAAATACACAAAATCTCAACATTCCTACCCTTCTCCTGGAATTTATGCTACCAAACCCTTCGTCTCCAAAAGCTTATCCCAAGTAGTTTTCTTCTTTCTAAGATGATAGACAATTAGGATTTTAATCCGTCCCCTATGATACAAATTGTGCAAAGAGTAATTTGGGATTTTTTGTAGCTTTAGGGTAGGTTCAGAGGTTTATCTCTTGAAATGTGAGCAAGGAATCTTAACTGATAATAGTGGATAGAGGAAAACCTACCCTCGCATGTAATATATTTTTGGACTGAGGTGATAACATGCTGGCACTTGGCCTTAAAACAAGAAATGTGTGCAGTTGGATTCCACTTAACATTAACATGTTCAGGCTTAAGGTAGAGACTTAATTCTGTGGGCAGTATTTTGTTTTTGAACCATCATTCACCAGTTGCAGATGTTTGGGTAGCACGAGCTATGATGGCCTCGAAGATGTTGAATGTCTTGCTGCCTAGCTTGACCTTTTCACCATCGAAGCTCTCGGCAAAAGCCTGAGCTAAAGCCACATTCTACCCAAAAAACTTTTGTAGGAATTTATACCAGCCAACGGATTTGAACTGTGGTTTAGCCCTAGCATCCACGAATCTTGTATTTGCTGGCTCTGACTTGATGACATTACCCCCTTTCCCCATTCTTCCAACAACTAGACTGCTCACAAACATAACTATTCGACTCTGGTTGCAAACCCCTCCACGAAGCCCTGATTTTCCTGCTTTGAGAAACTAAAACTGATTGTTGGAGGAATGATTTCTGTTTGCCTGTAGCCTGCACAGAGGACTTTGGTTGAGTGAACACCGAGCTCTCTCCTCTGATTTCGCGCCTGTAATCGTGGCAAGGAGTAATGGCATGCTTTGAAATAATTCAAAAACAAGCGCCAAGTCATCCCACTAGGCTTAACACTCCACATTATCATTAAATGTCAGATACCTCGTACTATGATCTCTGCTTGACTTAGGTGAGGTAGCTATAGGTTAGCTGCACAGGTAAATTGACCATTCGCTAATAATAATCCTCCTAGGTCAAACAATAATTAATCTCACTTAAAAGAATAACCATATTTATAGCATAGGGGTCTTTTAATGGTCTTCAAACATGAACGGTCCTTGCCTTTAAAATATTCTCCGCTGCTCCTATATGCTTGAAGAATAACTGTCTTTACCTCTGAATTGAGATAACCAAAATCTTAGCGAAATAGCTGCGCTTTTCGCTGAGTTACTGCCATGAACAAGTCCTTGAAGAAATAATAGCTCTTTTCACTGTGTGAATAATATGACTTTCAATTTAGAGAAATAGCTGCACTCCATTACATCACCGTGTTGACAATGAAATTAAAACAGAGGTAGCTATTATCCCAGACAGGGTGGCTGCAACTTTATTATCCAAACGACGAATAGCCTTCGACACTAGTGATTTTAACTTATTTTATGAACCTAAAACACTAATGACACCTATGCCCTTAAAAGTACCTTGATTTTGAGACTCTTTTTGACCTTTATTGAAAATGACTCAAACTTTGACATGGACTAGGACATTAGAAAAAATTTGAAAACAGTGATACAATGGTGATCACACCATTAACATTTTTAGTGCTAACACTACCCATATAGTCTTCGACTCATGGGAATTACCTCTCATCTGTCTAATAAGTTGGGAAATGAGGATAGAGACCATAACATTACCGATGGATGCATCGTGTATTGCCGTACTCTCTATGTCTAGGATGGGATGTGTCCAACAACTTGATCTGGGATCAAGTCTGGTTGAGGTTTTTACTTCTAAATTGACTTTGGGTCAGTGGAGAGTGGTAAGGTCTTTGTGACTCAATCTTGATCATATTTTCTTATTATTTCTTGTATAATAGAGCAGAGCCAACAAAACAAAGACAACAGGATGACACAGGATTGCAGGATGATATATGATAGTACATGATGGTACTGGATGACAAGATTGCATAGGTTGACAGATGGATGGTCAGGTGGAGTTCTCCCTTGTTGGGAGCGAGTGTTAAATTTGGCAACTAGGGCGAAACTCCATGTTGCACTACTCATATGATGGAGATGATGTTTTTGTTGTTCTAGGGTTGCGACCGAAATTTAGAAAGAGGAGAAAAGCAGGGAAAATTTTAGGGGCGAACTTTAGCCCAAGGGTGAAATTTAAGGGGTTTTAGATTTTGGAGGGGCGAAATTTTTATATAAAACCCTTTTTGTAATTTTTGTATAGTTAGCCTCAAAATTATTTTAAAAATAAATAATTGTTATGTTTTAGCCCAATAAAATAGGAGCGCATAAAACGTGAAATTCTGGATTCGCCTCCCAATTTACTGGTTTGGTCTGTTTTTGGTTGCATTCGCCCCTGATTTACTGGGTTGGAGGGTTTTGGAATGTCATTCGCCGCACAGTGTACGCAGATGATGAGGGCAATGGAGCCAATTTACTGGGTTGGAGGGTTCTGGAATGGCATTAGTCCCCAATTCCATTTACTCCAATGGAGCCGATTTACTGGGTTGGAGTGTTTTGGAATGATATTCGCTCCTAGTTTACGCCATTGATGATGAGGGCAATGACACCGTTGATGAGGGTAATGACTAATGAATCTTTTGAGAAATAAAAATTTTGATAAGTGAATAACCTTGGGGTGGAATTTGATAGGGAGGAAGAATTATCAGGAGGGAAGGGAAGCAAGGTAGGCAGGGAGGAAATTTACAGGAGCAGAAGATGAAAAAGGCCGACATGTGGAAGATTGGATTAACATTGAAGTCCGGAGGAGCCGAAAGCGCACGGTCATTCGTAGTGAAAGCAAAGAAGGGGGCAAAAGGGGGTGCGGCTGGAGAAGCCACTAGAAAACATTGAGAATGAAATTGAAGTGAAGTTTTCTAGTTCTAAAGAAAGCTTGTGCTCATATTTTGACCTTGCTAGAAGGCAGGGGTCTTGAAATAATCATATTTAATATTTAAGAGTGCATCGCAGGGGCCTTCACAGTGAACAGAGTTGATCCATCTCGCCTCCTTATGGTTACCAAAGATAGGGCAGCTGAAGCATCTAGAAAGTTAGAAACAATTGCTCTGAAAGGATGCACAGTCAGATTGAAGGAACATATGGGGAAAGCTTACATCCTAACATTGCCAGAAGAATTTTTTTCGTGTCTTCTCCTTGAAGAACTAGACTCCAAGCATGCATGATGTCCTTGTCAGATTCCTTTGGGAACTTAATAAACCTCCAACATATTGATGATTCAAGAAAAGGTGCTAGTTTTGCTTATTTTTTCATTCCATATTTCATAAATCGCAGGGCAAAGCACTTTGATGTTACAAGAAGAATGAAACCCCGAGAGTCCCCATTGAACTTGAGCACAGATTTGGACTTGCTTACTGTACAGGTTTGGAAGATGCGTGGCTGTGCTACCCCACATCGACAACATTTGGCAACATGGGTGCTTTCAGAATTGGTAAATGCTTATAGAGAGGTGTTTGGCAACTAGTTCATTTTATTGTTTTGGACCTTTTGTTCTTCATATTTCAGTGTGTACACTGTAGATAGCTTATTTCGTAAACATAACTATTTGGTCATGTTATTGTTGGCAGTTGCTAGATGACCTATTTCATTCCTTAAGTTAATGGTCTAGTTTCTATTGTATAACCTCAAAATTTGTATGATTGTTTGTAATTGATAAAATCTAGATTCTAGATGGTTGATGCTCCAAACAAGTAATCATTAATGTTCTATGATGGTTGATGGTCTCTTCTATCATGATTTATGTACAAGTATGCATGTTTTCATAAATTCTGCAACTAATTTGGCATTCTGGATGTATATCAATGGAAATGTCCTCAAAAGGGCTGTCACTACCTTGTAGATTATAAACAAACTTTGGTGGTTGCTTTGTGGTGATGAAAGTTATCTTGCAGGTTCTTTATGGCAACAAAGTTGCTTTGTAGAGTTATCTTAAAGATGAGTTCAGATGAATTGATCTTACCTTGGGCTGAGGTTGAGCCATAAATGGTTGTTAAAGACCTTATGATGGGTGTGGGCCATTAGGGCCCAAGCATGCCAACTAAGATGGTGGGACATGAATTAATGGCCACAAGGACTGTGCTAGACGAGAAATCCATGCACCACAAACTCAAGCATAAAACCTAGCAGAGATACTATTTGGATATGATTGTTTGTTACACTCAAAGTATCATTGGACAAATATAGGTATTCTGATCTTAGAATGTCAGATGAGAATTCCAGATTTCAAATCTTAATGGTCTTTTCTAAACCATATTATGAGTTTGTAGTAGAATACACAACTTAGACTTGAGAGAGTCACGGTATCACCTTTCTGAAGGGAGTATTGGGAATATTAGTCATGTCATGCTCAGTGTAGCTTCAGTTTATGGGATAAGTTTGTTTAGGAAGCTTAAGCTTCAGAATAGCTGACTATTGTCTGGCAAAATATTGTGTTGGTAGCATTTTTCAGCCACACCTAAACCTGCGAATAGTAATCCAATTGCACCCAAGGTATAACAATTGGTTAAAGTGGAAACAATTTAAGGTCAATATCTCAGTTGTTGCCCACAATGAATCTAGACAACAGGCCTTATCATTCAACAGCAACTGTGTATAGCAAAAGGTTAGACTAGGGCCTTGACTCTTCTACACGCATAAATGTGAAAAGGGCAGGCTAGTCAGCAAGTGATGTGGTGGTAGCGGCCATCTTGGACTTGAGTTGTAATGCCACATGTTATTATCAAGAAATTGTTGTAGAAAAAATTGGATCAGGAGCATGAGTTGTAATGCACATGTTATTATCAAGAAGTTGTAGAAAAATTTGGATAAGGAGTATGAGTTGTAATGCACATGTTATTATCAAGAAGTTGTAGGAAAAACTGGTTAAAGAGTATAATAGTGTAGAGGGGGCACTGCACATCTGCTCCAACTATACCACATTTTTCAATGCTTTTGGTGGATTTGCCCTTTGTGGTGGAGGCTGAGCTTTTAGCGGACATCGGAGATTAAGCTGCTTTGTTCTGTTTTTTATGAAGCAACTAGGTCTCCTTTGGACTGTGCTGCCTAAAACTTGGAGAAGACTGCATTGGAAGGGTTGGAGGAATTTTCTGTAAAAGTTGTGACTTTGTTGCTGTTATTGAGATCTGGGCAATATCTGTAACAACTAGAGTTTACAAGTAAATATGACCTTACCATAATTGTCTTCCTCTTCCTCACGCCCGCCCCTCTTCTTTTCTGCTTTCTCGAAAAAAGCCTGAAGAGTTGTTGCTTTCCCCATTTGAAAATTCCCTTTAGTCTTCTGCCAATCCATTTCTAGTCCACAATGTTATGAATCTTCTCTTCTTGTTTATGTATGCTGAAAGTCTAGGTTTTTTAGTTCTCATTAATTCTGCAATATTTTCTCAGGATTGTAGTGGAAGATTGTGTTGGTCAAGGTTGTCATTGATGTCAATATGGCATTAACCGAGATGTCAATATTCTTGAGATGTTTGGTTCAAGATGATGATGTCATGCCATCAATGAAGATGTCAAATCACGAAGAAGTCAAACCACTAATGAAGGAAGCCCTAAGAAGTCCTTGATCTAATGTTGCATGCACTTGATGATCTAGAACTTAACCCTTGATGTTATGTGATGATGTCATACAGTGTGATACTTGATGATGGCATATGATGATCATGGTTGGAGATCATTTGAGGGTTGGAAGACTATTTTGGAGTTCTCTTAATAATGCTGCACTATAATATATATCACTGCACCATTATGTGATGACATGGGTGATGCACTCATTGCTGGACATTACCATGATGATGTGAATGTCCTACATGTTCCTATGATGATGAAGAAGCCAAATAATGGAGAAGACAAACAATGGAGAAGCCAAACAAAGAAGCCATACTGTTCTAATCATCTTCTGCACTAAAGATTTCTAAAGCAGTCACAAAGAAAAATAATTTTGGACAGCTTGGAGGCATCCTTTCCAAATGGATCAAGGAGATCCGGAGCCAAACAACGCAACCTCTTTTTGATGATTCGTTCTGAAGTTGTTAGAATCAAACTTCCGCCTTCTATTGTTAAAAAACATTCCTTAATAGGCTTGGCACAGGCACAACACAGGGACAGAGTGCTAGCTGGCGCGCCCACTAGTGTGTATTTTCCCCATTGGTGTGAGGGATGAACTGGCTACCCGCGGCAATGCCAAAACATGGGTTTTTAGAGTTTTTCAGAGGAATGTTCTTGAGGAGAATTCTTGCCCTTATGCAGAAGGATACCATCAAGGTGTTTTTAGGACATTTTACTGTTTACAGGTCACGGGGATAGTCCTCCAATGTACGGGGCGAGGGATTGTAGAGACGGTGACAAAATGTTGTGTAACAGATGCCCCCTAAAGCATGAGGTCCGAGAGAGAGGGAAGGATGAAATTCTTTATGAGAACGTGTCCAACTGAAAACACTGCCGTCGGAAGACCTGCGAGTACAAATACAACTGAGATCTCTGATACATGATATGTGGTATGGGCGCAGCCATCCATAATAGAGTGTACAAAAACCGGGATCCAAGGTATGGACGCAACCATCCAGTAAATAAGGATCAACAAGTAGACTCAAGTATGGTCGCAGCCATCCAATCAAAAGAGTCATGTAATAAATCATAATAATCCACAAAGAACACACAGCCTAGATGTTTATTAGACAAAACCCAGGGTCTTGCGCTCCATCTCGACCCGAACAGAGTACAAGTCCGAGCATGCGAATATGTGAGCTGAAGTCAAACATGCAAGAACATCGTCTGATTACCAGCCAATGATGAAAGCTGTTAACTGACGCGAGAGATACCATCAATAATGACGATGGCCCTCAAGGTACAAGAGGTACAATCCATGGAGTGTGAACAGTGATCTGGCGTCGAACACTCACAGAATCATCCGATTGAAGGCCAATAATGAAAACCTTGCGTCGAATGCGAAGAACCTGCGATTGAGGCATGCAGGCTCCAAGGCACCTGAAGGGAGTCTCTAGATCAACATCCTGGAGAATGAGTTGTAGTCGACAGGAAGTGACCTTGATCGAAGGTGGGCCATGATGTTTCCCACATCATCGACACGAGACGGAGGAACATGATGTTTGTGAATCAAGACCAACAGAGAATCAGAGGGAGGTTGAAAACTGCAGAGGCCAACTTCTCTTGAACATTTCGATGGCACGACACTGTGTTTGGCAGTATTTGACATCAAGGGATCTAAGGTCATGGTGACGTGGCAAAGAGCAGATGAGCGGTCAAAAGAGATTACCCAAACCCATGAAGCCAAAGAGATAACGAGATGAGATGTCCCCAACCCGACACGAATGCGGACAAGTGCCATGTTCAAGAGCGACATACTGCCGATTCGACTATAATATTGGTTCCATTTTCCCCCACCATTTCTGGCGAGTACCCCAATTATTTTTTGGAAACAAGCTTGAAGGGTATAGCATGTGCTTGCGATATAAGTTTGCCGTTCGGACAAATCCAACCTAGTACATTTTATGAGCCCTAGGAAAGAGGAACTCGGGTAACATCATTACGACAGAGTCCGATGTCATCAGTTTTTAACGAGTTTGACAAAGGAAGAACTCAACGTCTTTCCATGTTTAGAGAGTTTGAAAAGACAGCGGAAAATAAAACTCCAGCAAGTCCCTTTTCGTGAATAGTCCCTTAGATCCGAAAAGGTAGAAAACAATATCCGAGAGAACCTCTTAGTCGCGATCGGCTCTTGAAGGGTATAGCATGTGCTTGCGATATAAGTTTGCCGTTCGGACAAATCCAACCTAGTACATTTTATGAGCCCTAGGAAAGAGGAACTCGGGTAACATCATTACGACAGAGTCCGATGTCATCAGTTTTTAACGAGTTTGACAAAGGAAGAACTCAACGTCTTTCCATGTTTAGAGAGTTTGAAAAGACAGCGGAAAAGAAAACTCCAGCAAGTCCCTTTTCGTGAATAGTCCCTTACATCCGAAAAGGTAGAAAACAATATCCGAGAGAACCTCTTAGTCGCGATCGGCTAAGGTATTCCTTTTTCGTAAATAATCTATCCCAGCTCGAAAAATGGGTAAACGTATACTGGGTAGATGTCATTTCGCAGCCATTTAACGAGTTCAAAACGACAAGCGTCTCGGCAATCTTTTCATTTTTAGAGAGTCAGAAAAGAGCTGAAAGATGACTCTAGTATTGACTTTTTCGTGTTTTTACCGAGTCCGAGAAAGTATAAAATACAACTCGTGTCTTTGTCCCAATCGCGTGAAAACCTATCGCTGCACAAAAAGCAAGTGTAAAACCCATTTTTTGACAAAAATATAATAAAATATCAGAAAAACAAGTCTTAAAACCTAATTTCGATTTGAAAAGTTATAAATATTACAAATAGTAAAAACTTATTCACTTTTCACCCTTTTACCTCTTTGCAGAGCGATAGTGAGCCATTTCCTTTGCAATCTTGAGGCGACGATTGTGGACAATCTAGTGGACTAATCTGGATTCCGTCTTCTTCAGGTAAGAGCTGCTTCCATTAGCCATCTTTGAAGTCATATTTCATAGCTTTTGATTGTCATTTGGCATCGCTGAGGGGAGGAATTGCAAAATTAGGGCCTCCACAGTTGGTGCGGGTTTCAGGCACGGACCCGTGCCAGCCGACCCTTTTTCACATAGGGGCCGCGCCAGGTGGCACGACTATTAGCAAAACAACCACGCCAACCGCGCAACCTAACATTCCGTTTAAATTTAACAAAAATAGAGCCAATGAATTGTTGTTTTAAGTACCCAAGGGATCTTACAATGTGTTTATGACCAAACTGATGTAGATACAAAGCAGAAATGGTAATTGAATGGAAGGAAAGAGAGCACAGTGAAGAAGATGAGCAGGCAATGGAGAATGAACAATGTATGAGGGCTCTCAAGAATTGCGGGCTCAAGAAATTCTTTATGACACCATGTCTCCGGGCCCAGCCCGAGTTACTACAATATCATATCAGTATATGGGACGAGGATCAGGAGAAGTTCAGACTTCGAGATCAAGAACTTGAACTCGAAGTGTCAGACGTGTATTTCATCACTGGACTGTCACGCAAAGGTGCAGTCCCTATTTTGACCGATACACGGCCTTCTGGGGAGAACATGACAATGGTCATGAATAGGGTGTGCCCAGGGGCATGAAAGGGAACAGGGAGTGGCAAAGTAGACATTCAGACTGTCCCCGATCTAGCACTCAGAGTAGTGCTACACACCGTTACGCGGGCTGCGGGGTCGCAAGCACTGCACGAAGCCACAAAGGCGCAACTGCTGCTTGCTTCGGAGTGCATGAGCCCCACCATTTTCAACTGGGCAGAGGCTGTAACAATGAATATCAAGCGGCAACTCACAAAATGCAAACAGACCAAACTCAAACAGTTTGGATATGGATCGATTTTGGTGTGTCGTTCTTCCTGGAACGACTACCTATCTTTCAACGCCAGGAGGCCATAGTCCCAGATCCACCACTGAGCGAGCCACAGATGGCTCGATGGGCGGCACTGATGCCAAGGGCAAGGGGCGGCCAACAGATTTCTTGGAGGCCTGAGTTCTTTGGGTGGCTCCGACAACAACTCATCGTCATGGAGGACTGGCCCTATGCCATCACAGATTTTACTGGAGACCCGTACCTCCCACTCCAGGAGGGAGAGGACTCGAACGAGGAGTTTGGTAAGACTCTTTTTAATTTTATGAGTTTTATGATTTTTTGGTATACATGCATTTTCTAACAGCTAATCCTATATGTATGCAGATGTTGGCCCAGAGAGGCCCGTCGGGATGTCACCAATAGCGAGGAGGACCCCTCTCGCTTATGACCCTCAAGGTGAGGGGGGCGAGGGGGACGAGCTTGTGCAGAATCTAGAGGGGATTGCTCGTGGGGTCTTGGATTATGCTCGGTTAGCTGATGTTCCCTTAGCTTATCAGAGGCATACCGTAGGCGTGCCGAGTCGTCTCCATCGCTTATTGAGGCGGTTGGTGCGGGCAGTGACGTGCTACCATGAGCACCATCCCAATTAGTCACCTAGGCTTTTTAT
The DNA here is from genome assembly GCA_034641835.2 of Pinus albicaulis. Lineage (NCBI taxonomy): Eukaryota > Viridiplantae > Streptophyta > Pinopsida > Pinales > Pinaceae > Pinus > Pinus albicaulis. The sequence continues at coordinate 822,400,997 of CM076579.1, read as the reverse complement.
TTGCATATTTTTGAGAGACATGTCGTCTCCGAATGTAACTGAAACAAACATGTATATTTTTGGTTTTATATGATGCACACATTGCTAACACTCGACATATATATATACATCTATTTTCTACATGGATCTTGCTTTACATACGTGATGATGTTTTATATGTTATGCAAATGTCTAATACAATGTTATCTAAAGTATCAACGAAATAATCTGCATAAGTAACGACCCAATGGAAAAGTTAAAAGTTCGCAAAATGCATCAAACCAACATATTTTATTTTTACACAAGCTTAAAAGCACCAACGCAAACTATGCTTGAAAATGAGTTTTATGTTTTATGCAAGCTTAAAACACAAATGTTAACTATGCTTGAAGGTGGGTTTCATTTTTACACAAGCTCGAAACACAAAGTAAAGTATGCTTGAAATGAGTTTTCATTTTTACGCAAGCTTGAAAACACCAAATAAACTATGCTTGAAATGACAAGAAAAACCGGGCATGCCTCTAGCATGGTGACTCAATTCGAGGTGTACATGCCCCCCAAGCTTTAGTCCACCTGAAAAATGGAGTGAAGGTTCAAATCATGAGTTCAAGTGAAAGACTTGACTGGGATTTTACGAGATCTAATCAAAGACTCGAATGAACAGGGAACGTGTTTCATTGTTTTAACGAGGTTGACACACTTAAGAGAACTGTCCTCAAACCAACTTGTTTCATTGTTTAGGGAGCTTGACACAAGAAAAGGAACTATGCTTCGACAGACCTTGTTTCATGGTTTAAGGAGCTTGACACAAGCAAATGGAGTGTAAAAACTCTGGTAAACTTGATAAATATATATTATTAATGATGAAGATAAGAGATGATTACAATGAGGGATCGCCTAGGCTTTAAATATAGCCTCAAGGTGTCCCTTGGCGAAGAGGAATGATCTTTGATCATGCCCTTTCAGTTAATAAAACCTAATATAACTATATCTAACTAATAATTAATAAAATATTCATAACATTGCCTCTCTCTTAAAGATGCTTTGTCCTCAAAGCATACGTAATGATGGACAATGTTGACGAATGTCTGGTTTTCTCAAGCGATGAGCTCTTGCTTCCCACATTTTAAAAAGATCGTGAAGCATCTTCTCGAGCTCCATCTGTTGGTGATGTGGATAGTGAAAAGATCTGATATCGACAGAGTTGGATACTGTCTTGACTTCTATTGGATGTTTGATTTTCCTATGGGAAGACACTTTTATGGGTAGATCTTGGAATACTTTTTCATGTTTCCCAACTATTCCTTGTTCTTCTGGTGATTTTTTGTGATTCCTTTTTAGATTTAGAGGTAAGTTAGCAACAATTATTGTTTGATGCACCTTCTTCTCATCATCAAACGCTTCGTTCTTAACCACCATATGTGCTTCATCACCGAAGGCCTCAACAGCTTCTGGTGTTATATCAGTGGCTTCGGATGTGTTGGTCGCTTCACATGTTTCGTTCAATTCTGGGGATGGAACATTTTGTTGTTTATAAACATCTGTATCTTCATGGTGATGTGGGAAATCAATTTTTTCCTGATGCTCTTCTGAGTTCCCTGAATCTGCTGAATTGTTTTGTTGATTTTGTTCCATGTTAGGAGATATTGGGGATTGTGTCTGACTTAACTGATCTATCTTATCATTTAGCTTACCGAAGAGTTCTGTCATATTGTTCATGATGGCATTAAATTTCTGCAATATTTTGTTCTCATTGTCCTTCGTCTCCATTTGTTTTAGCCATATTTGCCTTTTTATCTGATCAATCGTCATCATTGATAAAGACATACTGAATATGTATGAGATGGGAAATATTTTTCTGCCAGTTTTTCTTTTCCCCCTTTTTTTTTTAATTTTTAAAATTAATTAATTAATTAATATTTAATTAATTAATTAATTAATTATTTTTTTCTGTTTTTTTTTAAACTATATAATTATTATATATATATATATAATTTTTAATTAAAAATTATATAATATATATAATTTAATTATATAATTATTATATATATATATATATATATAATTATTAAATGAGAATTATATATATAAATGAATTATATAATTATAATATATATATATATATATAATTATCAATTTAACTATATATTATATATTTTATATAATTAAAAAAAAATCGTTCCGTGATAATTGTTTGTGCTCGTTTGGTTTGCAATGACACACCGTTTCTTAAATTAAAATAAATCGATTTTTTTTTTTTAACGATGCTCAAAAGTTATATCGATCTGGAGTCCACCTGTTCACGCTTTTTTTTTATGCGGTGAGTCGATGCCTAGTTTTGGAATGGCACAACCCTCGGCACTTACGCGTGAAGCAGAGATACACTGCCCAAGAATGAAGCCAATAGCTCAGCCCTTTGAAGTGCTGCCAGACGACCAGACCAGGCAGTTGTAATGATACAAGCCACTCAAAATGATGCCACCACGAGTTTAGAAACAACGCAATCCCAAAAGCAATGATGCACACACCGATAAGAGTGCATTTAGCTTCCACGCTCAGAGAAAATACCCACAAGTAGTCTGAAATAAACAATGACTCCAACCATGCAATGTGTCCTTCACACAGAAATACGCTCCTTGTGAATGAACAGAGGTCGACTGCTCTTTTGAAAGCAAATTCGGTGTTGACTGAAGTGTCCTACGCAGCGGCAGGGAGGAAACTCATTCCTTCATCAATCGACCCAACTGAAATCTGTATGAATCGAGCCACAATGTAATTCTGTCCAAGAGATTTATTGTTGTCGCATAAAGTCAGTTCAACCTTTCTGTTGGGTGGATTTATGAACTGATAAACCTCGCTCCTTTGGAGAAAATTGATAAGCTCAGCCTTTCTGTTTTCTGCAATGCTCACAGCTACAGGTCCGAGGGTATGGATAACCAATAACAGACTTTTAACCCAAACAATACTTCTTCAAACCCTCGTGGGTTTCTCTAATTTATGACTTGTGAACTATGGTATATTTCTGTAATTGTCTTCACTGAATTGATTATCCAGAGTCTGAACTATGAGGCTATACCCTACGGGACCGAGTTATGGAGGCACCCAAACAGGTATGAGATAACTGCTCCGAGGCAGTTACACAGGAAACTATCACAGGATGTCCGAGCCTCCAAAGTATGACAGGTCTGAGTTCACAAATTTTGACGGAATTGATACAAATTTTTAAACAAATGCTGCCACAAGCACTGAAAAAAAAATAAATCTGCAATTTGGAATTGCAGTTCTGGAATTCTGTAATTCCTGGGTGATCACACAGATCCCGAAGAGCGATGGCTCCGATACCAATGGAGTGTAAAAACTCTGGTAAACTTGATAAATATATATTATTAATGATGAAGATAAGAGATGATTACAATGAGGGATCTCCTAGGCTTTAAATATAGCCTCAAGGTGTCCCTTGGCGAAGAGGCATGATCTTTGATCATGCCCTTTCAGTTAATAAAACCTAATATAACTATATCTAACTAATAATTAATAAAATATTCATAACAGCAAACGAACCATGCTCCACCAGATCTTGTTTCATGGTTTAAGGAGCTTGACACAAGCAGAGGAACCATGCTCCAACAGACCTTGTTTCATGGTTTAAGGAGCTTGACACAAGCAGAGGAACCATGCTCCAACAGACCTTGTTTCATGGTTTAAGGAGCTTGACACAAGCAGACGAACCATGCTCCAACAGACCTCATTATAATGAATAAGAAGTCATAGCTTCCAAGGGTTGCCTGTTCGATGGAAGGAAAACATCTTGGAAGTCTGGACCCAATGCCCCTAGCACACAATGTACAACGGCACTATCACTGAAGACGGGCATAGGACAGGTAGCCACATAATTGACATGCGGCAGGGATGACACAACCGACGGATAAAGATCCAGTAGGGATGATGGTGGGTTAGCTGCCATATTAGGACCAAAGAACGCAAGCTCATCGATGGTCACGATCCGACCTTGGTGCGGAAAACCCATCACACGAAAGAGGGAGGAGACTAGCGCTCCCATGGCATAAGTATAATAGCGGCCCAAGAGTAAATTAAAGTCTAAGGGGCCAGGAACAACCATCACGTCCATATGGATAGTTTTCCCTCCCAAAGTAACAGGCAACTTTGGAAGGATCTCTAACGGTTCACTAGTTCTTCTGTTAAACGCCAACAGATTTTGCGTAACGGGCATTAGTGGCGGCGAACCGAAAGCTTGCCAAGTAGTTGAGGATAAAATACTAACAAACGCGCCTTCATCTGTAATGGTGCTGGGTATGACCAGATGGGAGGCCTGTACTGTGATCTCAAAGGGCACATAAGAAGGAAGGCGATAACCTGTGAATCGACCCCAATCAAAGGAAGAGACCAAACTACTTGGAGGGGCTACCATCGAACCGAGATGGTATTTCCCTGGTGTTACTGGAGAAGAAGGAGCATCCTCCGCCACCTCCATCATGGAGGTAGAAGGAGTATCCTCAGGGACCTCCATCATGGTAGGCGGAGGAATAACTTCCTGGGATATAGGTCAGGAGAATCTTTCTCCAAATCCGAGGAATCTGAAGAAACAAGAAGAACCTGAGGGATGTGAGATCCACTCTCGATGGAAAAGACCTGGTGCACCGCAGACGGGGCCAGCTCAGCCGATCCCACGACCAATGGTTGGTCAGGGATGGATTCATGATGGTGAATTTCCGGGGGAGTGGGATCAAGCAAGGATGACTCTTGACTGATCGTTGAATCAACTAGTGAAGGTCTCAAAGAAAGATGTTTGTAACCAACCGGAAGGCACGGTACAGAAACAGTCGAGTTGTCCAAAACTCTCTTGGCTTCATCCATATACGGACAAAGGTGAATGGCATGATGCCCTTCACACAACTTACAGGGATTGGTGAGCTTACCCTGAATCTTAGGAGCTCTACCAGCACTAGCTGAAGACGTGCCCCCATCCTGACTCCCAAAAGCCAAAGGCAACGGCGGATGACCGTTGGACCATACTTCGAGCACCTTGGGAACGCGAAGGCAATATCGAAGAAGATGGTTTCCCTGACACAACATGCAAGGGAACTTAACTTTCCGCTGAGGGTTGGGAAGTTCATCGAGAGCAGGTGTTTTAGAAGCAACAACTGCAGAATTGGCCTCTCGCTTATCTGACTTCTTCTTCTTTTTCTTAGCCACTTGGGTACTAGAATCCAAACTTTCGCCAGGCGAAGTAGAAGATGAGGATGAAGAAACGGACGAAGAAGGGGAGAGGTCCACCTTCGAACCAACATGGCGTTGCTCAGGCGGAGGAGTGGATGGTATGGTAGCCGGAACACTTGAGACTAGAGAGGTTGAAAATAACCAAGCAGGGAACCCAACAGTTAACCCAGGGAGGGACAATGTGGCCATATAAGGAGCACCAACATTTCCTAAAGCAGGAAAAGGACTAGGACTCCTTTCAGAGGGGACTCCTTGATTGGAAAACTGTGGAAAAGTTGCCATCAGAAACGACCTTGAAATAAAACACTAAAGACAAAAATTCTAACCAGGAATATTTCATGGACGATTAATTTTTAAGACACTGAAACCAGACTCTGCTGTTTCATATTTTAAGAGTCGAGAAACAGGGAAAAGGTGACTCTATCGCTTTTAGGTTGGACACGAGCTTGAAAGGACAAGAGCTCGATGATCTTTTCAGTTAAAAGAGTCAGTAAAGATCAAAGTGACTGCTCTGGTAATCTAGGTAAATGGGTGTACCAGATATCCGTGAACTGCCATATACACCTTGGTAAAAATGAAAGAGAAATCAACCAAGGACTTAACGTACGTGCAGGTAATCTCTCCGAATGCTGTGTCCGGTGTATCATGGGTAAAAGGCAACAGACTCAGCTTCCTATGGATAAAGGATTTGCAAGCTAATGGGGTCTCCCTTTATATACGCGACGGTACGGGGAGCACAAGTCCGTACTAGCGCTGTCTGTAGCCAGATGGCGAGCGACAACTGCTAGGCTTAAAGACGCCGGAACACGTCTCTACCTTAGACTACTAGATGTAAGGTAAAGATGTGGAAGAGGCTTAGACTATGATTACAATGGGGAAGAGGCATGTTATTGCTCTTCCACATTAATAACCTAAGATAACTAAATCTAATAACCTAAGATAACTAAATCTCATGCCTCTTCCACATTAATAACCTAAGATAACTAAATCTAATTAATAACTAATAATATATACTTATTCAAGTTTACCAGAGTTTTTACACTCCAGTTTACCCTAGAAAAATGATGAAAATGAACTCACAGAGGCTAGATCTGGTCTTCTAGGGGCTGAACAAGGTTTTAACACCAAGGAAGGTGAACTAGAAAAGCAGACTAATCAAACGAAAAGCCAAAAAACAACCCAATGGAGGAAAGGACCAACTCCCACTGATCCCCAGCGGAGTCACCAATTTGTTGTGGAGGTAAATCCCCTCTGCGGACAGAGGCAATCCCAGTAGCCCTGGAGTGGGTCTAGCAACTATCGAAACACACAAAGCTATTGATTCCTAGTTATAAAAGATAGAATCGCGATAGATCGCTTATCGTGATTCCTTCGCTGCTATTGTCGAAGAAGAGGTGGCACTTTCGTTCCTAGCTGGACAGGTCATAATCCTTGAGCTTGCTGCATCCAGGTACCTATACACATGCAAAGAAGAGAGAGAACATACAACGTAATATTTCACAGTTTATAACTATCGATCAGTCAGAGAGGAATGGATGAAATTGCATTATATAATGGACAAACGCAATCATGGAACCAATAACAGAGTCATGTATATTAAGATACGAGAGAAAGATACAACTGGTGCTCTGACGTCGTGATCTTCCTTCGACAGGATTCAAGCAGGACGTGTCTCACAAAGCTCGTCAGGAATTTCACAAACTCTCTCTCTCACAGGGTTCTCCTTAGCTCTGCTCTTGATTGTCACTCAACTATAATTTCCTTCCCAAAAGTTTAGCTTCCAAGCGTTTAGCTAGCTTGTAAATGGAGAGGGCAGGCTTTTATAGAGGGAGGAAGGGAAGTTGGAATCCCTATAATCGTGGGATAGAGTCCTATCTCTTAGGAAGGTTCCATGAGAGGTGGAAAACCACTTCCTAATCAAGGAGATCCAGAGCCAAACAACCCAACCTCTTTTTGATGATTCGTTCTGAAGTTGTTAGAATCAAACTTCTGTCTTCTATTGTTAAAAAACGTTCCTTAATAGGCTTGGCGTGGGCACAACACAGGGACAGAGCGCCAGCTGGCGCGCCCACTATTGTGTATTTTCCCCATTGGCGCAAGGGATGAACTCGCTACCCACGACAATGCTAAAACATGGGTTTTTAGAGTTTTTTAGAGGAAATGTTCTTGAGGAGAATTCTTGCTCTTATGCAGAAGAATACCATCAAGGTGTTTTCAGGACATTTTACTGTTCACAGGTCATGGGAATAGTCCTCCAATGTACGGGGCGAGGGATTGCAGGGATGGTGACAAAATGCCGTGTAACACTAGGAGGGTGATTTTCCAAAGTTGTAGATCTGGAAAATCCTTTCTGGGTTATCTTGGGTTACCGTCATAGAGCCCAGTTCTAGAATCTTGGCATCATCAGAGCTCCAGATTTCCGTAGATCTGCATTTCCCTTTTCAGCATGTAGTCATATATTCATTATCTGCTGAAGGGACAATGTAGTATTTGCTTCCAATAGCTCTTCAGTTACGCAGTGCCTACTTTGGCATGTTTTTAGGGTCATTTTAGGCCATCTCTTTGGCTAGATTACCTCATATTTTGTACATTGTTGTAACTGAATCTTCTCCACATAATAAAATGGCTCAGCTATTCTGTCTATATCTGTGTTGATCATAAACTTACATGTACATTTTCTGTGTTACAAATATTATGCTTGTGTATCAATGCATTATTCCATTTTGGGATATTACAGTTTTATTAGAGCATGATCTTTGGATCAGCTTGTGGACACTTCATATGTTGCATCAAAAGAAGAAACAGATAGATGAGATCTATCATGAAGGAGGATTGTAGTTTTGCCACTCCTCTCTTTAGATCCATGCAATAGCTCTCCAAAGAGGTCAATCAAATGAAGAAAGGAAAAAGGAGGATCCAAGAAGAAGATTTGATGAGGAAGGTCCAAGCACTTCCTATCAGCAGAAAAGAAAATTGGAGAATCATAGATCTCCTTATAGATCTACTATGCCCACTTTCTTTGAAGAAGGTGAAAGGTATAGAAATGAAGAAAGTAGAAAACTTGAGACTCGTGAGACTCTCAGTTTGTATCTCGAAGAGTACAAAGCACAGTCTAGAGCATTCAAAGAGAGTCTAACTCTCCAAGAATTCTTCAAACTCAAAGAAGAAAGAAGATCCTATAGCAGCAATAGAAGAAAGAGGCACAATAGATTTTATTTGCCTACATTTTATGGATCTTCCTCAAGCACTGTTAAGGCTTGGAGGAAAGAGTTAGATGCATTTTTCAGGCTACATCCTGTAGCTAAAGGAGAGATTGTCCAAATTGTAGCACTTCATCTTTTAGGTGAAGCCAATGATTGGTGGTTTGGTCACATGGAGCATGCAAAGGTGACTAAATATTCAAATTTCTTTCACAAGTTGAAAAGGAAGTTTGATGTGAGAAAACCAGAGATGTGTCACAAAGAGACATTTCCTAAGGAAACAAAGGAGAATGTCATTCTTGTCACTCTGGACAAGGGGTCACTACATTCACCACCAGATGCAGAAGTACTTTTATCCGGAGAAGAGACACTTGCAACTTTGCAAGATAGTCTTGAGCTCTTGACACAGAGTCCCATGCATGATTCAGGAGATGCATGAGGAAGAGGAGGAAGATTCCAGCACTGGTACACTTGGGGAAGAGCAGCCATCACTCTTACCAACAGTTGGAGACACCATTGTCCCAGTTGGAGGAACTGTTGTGTTCTTGCAAGGGGTTCCCACACATCAGTTGATCCAAGGTATGCATACATATTCATCGCATATTGTTTCAGTAGTTCTTATTGAAACTTATGAGGACATGCCATCAGGGCCAATGCATAACGAAGGGTTAGAACAAAATGCTGATTTGAAGTAGCAACCTATCACAACGCAGAGGACCCTTGATCTAATCAAGGAGGATATGAAGAGCTATCCCAGTTCATCATTGTTGAGCTACATTCAACCCTTTGAGTTGAAGTGTAGAATTTAAGAAAATGGGATGAGCATGATCCTATGTACAATGACTGGTTATGAGATCAGTATTGTGCCTTGCTTTGAGATAGCATATATATTACCACGCAGATCTACAACACTGTCACTTAGTAGCAGTGATAATGAAGGGGCCCCATTATTCTTGGAGCATTCTAAAGGTAGCTTCACTCATGAAGTAATGGAGGTAAAGATGATAAATGGTAGACATCTTGAGATGAGGAATCTTTTCTCCTTTCTTGATGACACTTTCTCAATGAACATCTCACAATTCAAAGAGAAACTTCTACCTACAGCAGATCCAGAACTTCATTGGTTTTGGAGGGCCATTGATGAGAAGAAGGTTTGATTAAGAGATCTCATTGGAGGTGCACTTCAACATTTCATGGAGTGCAAAGTTCTTCATTAGTTTGAGGAGGATGGTATTCTACAAAGGGAGGATACCATGATTATGCAGGACATCATTCATCATCCACATTGGGATGAGGGGGTGAGGATGATAAGCAAGGGGTTGCAAGACCACTTGCAAATATATGACATGGGCCAAGAAGAAGCTTGGTTATGTTGGTTGTTCTTGGGTGAATTTGGTTACTACCCAAGAGCTCCTATTTCTTTGATCCATGCCCTGAAAAACACTTATGTAATGAAGAAGGAGGCATGGCTGCGCTAACTGCTCTTGGGTGAGTATGGTTACCACCCAATAGCTCATATTTTTCTGATTCGTGCCTTGTGTATCAATGATAAAATGCAACAAAAGAAGGCATGTTCACTTTGGTTACCCTTGAGAGAGTTTGGCCATCACATGACATCTCCCATGTATATGTGTTTAGTATTGTGTAAAACTTGGCATGGTGCTCTCATGATGTGTATCAATGGTACCTACTTGTATTGGGATGATGTGACATTTCGCATGTCTATCAGTATGTTTTTACTCCATGATGCACATGAGGAGGAGAGGAAGCAGCAAGATCTCTTATTGCTTTACTCCATGATGCACATGAGGAGGAGAGGAAGCAGCAAGATCTCTTATTGGAGGAGTTTGGCTTGTCCATCTTACATGGAGGAGATGGAGGATGGCAGCAAGAGGGCCCTACTCCGGTGGTTACTATTGGGAGAATATGGTTTGCCACTTTGGTCTATCCATATATCTCTATTTCTTCTTTTGCATAATGCTGGAATGATGCTTGGAACCAACAAGGCCAACAGGGCTAAAGATGAGGGCATGTCAATGCTCAATGTAGTTCATGAAACATGGGATGGAGAAATGCCTTGTGAGATGGGACTTTTCCTTTGTGAGAAGAACCACTTTGTTTTATGTATCTCATGTATTAATGATGATGTTGGACATCATATGGTTGTCACTTGGTACCTCATGGTGAAAGGTGGACATTTAACCATACGATTGGAGGTCATTTTATGCATTCTTGAGAGACAACTTTGGAACCAAACATGCATAACACATTGCAGCAAATGGAAGAGGCCTTCCTTATGTGGATGCCATTTGGAGGGGAATAGATGGCTTTGCATCTACTTTTGCAGTTGCTTGAGGACAAGCAACATTTTGCTGGGGATGAATGTAATATTCCCAAATTTTCACATAATATTTGGAATATTAGAGTTCTTAATTTTCTTAATGAATCAAGTAAATAAAATGGTGGAGGGACTGTTAAATTTGGACAATTAGGTCCAAACTCCATCTTGTGATGCTCAGATGAAGATACCAATATTTGTATTGGATTCCTCTTTCAGAGAGGTGTAAAATCGATATAAAATTGATTTTAATCTGATGAGCAGAACATTTATTTTGAATTTATTATTTATAATAAATTTAAGTGCAGGTCGGCCTTAAGGTTTTACACCCCCAGTAGATGTGTCACACACCTCAATGATGGATATAAATACAATCGATGTTGGAAAGCATTTCACTCACTCAACATCACACATCTTCTCCTCTGATTATATACGAGCATCTGAGAAGCAATTTCATCTCCCACGTGAGAAGAAGGACGAAATCTACTGCAGCAATTAGGGCGAAATTTACTGCAACAAATTTTCTGCAGTTAGGGTTTCTGGGCAAGTTTGACCAGCGTTGATTTTGGTCAACACATGGTCCTAATTGGCTGAAATTTGATGGAGAGTTCGATTTTTGAAGGCCGTACTCATTGGCACAAAAATCGAGGTCAAAAGGTTGACCGAAGTTGGCGCTGCATTGAGTTTATTGTTGCTGGCTCGCGTTGACTTTTTCTGGACTGCGTTGACTTTTCTGGGATTGACTTTGAGTTGACTGGGTGACTGATTTGAGGACTGTTGTGACACATTCTGGGTTGGCCAACCAAGAAGACTTTGCTGGTTGAAGCATCCTGCTGACCGCCGTAACGCACCAACACATTCTCCTGTTTCTGGTTTGTCTTCTAAAGGATCACTGGTATGTTCTATTCGCATTTTACTTGTAAATTCATACGATTGCTATTGATAAAAGTAAAGTTGCATCAAGCATAGAACATCTACATAAATTTACATGGTATCAAAGCTGAGGTGAAGACAAGCCCTAACTTATAACAATCACCAAAAGAGAAAAATGGGTTCCACAAGTTATGGCTTCAAGGAGGATGACAAGCTGACTGGAAGGGATGACTTCCATGCTTGGAAGATGATAATAGATCTCAAATTAGAAGACCATGATCTCATGGACTATGTACTGGGTAAGATACAAAAACCTCCATCCACTGCTACTGCTGCTGCCAAAACCAAGTATAAGAAGGGGGAGATCATAGCAAAGCTAATGATTAGGGAATCCATACATAAAAGTCTGGTTGCCTACATATCTGAGCTAGGCACATCCAAAGACATGTATGATAAGCTGATACAAATGTTCAAAGTAAACAATGCAAACCAAGTGCTATTCTTCAAGAATCAATTGAAGAATCTGAAGAAAGGCAAAGATGGGTCTGTCCAAACATACTTTTTGAAACTGACCGAGATCAAGAACAATCTGTTGGCTATTGGGGAGACAATAGCTGATCGTGAGATGGTACTCATTGCACTTGGAGGGCTCCCATATGAATGGCAAGTATTCAACACTACCATTCTCAATAACAATACAATTCCTAACTTTGAGGAGCTACTGTCAAGATGCATGCAAGAAGAGACAAGAATGAAGGAATACGAAAATGATAGAAATGCTGCCTACGCTGCTCATTCTAGAAGAACTCTGGTGGTCCAAAGAACAAAGGAAGAGCAGGGGCCCAAGGAAAGAAGGGAAAGTGTTTCACTTGTCATAGGCCTAGTCACTATGCTAGAGAATGTCCTTTCAAGAAGGATTCTCCCGATAGTGATGACAACAACAACAACCAGAGGAATGGAAATCAAAGAAACAACAGGTCCAAAGGAAAGAGGAAGGCTCCCTCTAGCGGAAACAATCAACCTTTCAAAAGGTCTAGAAACTCCATGTATGAGGAGTCAAATGTTGTTGATAAAATAAATGAATACATTCTTGTATTTTCCCTCTCTGCTGCATCCCTGCTCGACACTATGGATGTCTGGCTAATAGATAGTGGTGCCTCAAGACACATCACTGGGTTCAAGGAAGCACTCTCTGACATGGTTGAGAAGGATGCGATAGAGAGTATTCTTGGAGATAATGCCACATATCCCATGAAAGGGACAGGGACTATGACCCTCCACTTGTCTCAAGGTAAAGTCCTCCGCTTGCAGGATGTACTCTATTAACCTAATTTTAAGAAGAACCTTGTGTCTATACCGGCCATGGAAGATAAAGGTTTCAATATGGCATTCATTGATGGGAAGGTGCGCATATGGAAGAAGAGCTTCAAGGAATCAATCAGGATTGGGTTTAGAGTTGATACACTCTACCAGGTTGGAGGAAGTCCACTCGGACCGATGATGTATGATACTATTCGATAGATAGAATTATGGAACTGAAGGTTTGGACACCTTCACTACAAGGCCCTTCCCAAAGCAAGGAAGGTGGTGATAGGGATGCCTAATTTTTCTAATAATCATGAAGGTGTATATCAAGGGTTGTGCCGAATAAATGAATACATGGTACCACTTTCCCTCAAGTGTCTTAAAGACATACGATATTTTGCAACTGGTCCATTTTGATCTATCTGGTATGCTACCCGTGACATCCCTGGGAGGATGTTCTTACTATATGACATTCACTGATGACTTCTCTTGCAAAACTTGGATACACTTCTTGAAGAAGAAGGATGAGGCTTTCATGTGGTTCTGTACCTTCAAAGCATTGGTGGAAAATATGACAGGGAAGAAGATCAAGATTTTGAGGATCGACAATGGCATTGAATATGAGTTAAATGAGTTCAAGGACTTTCGCAGAGAAGATGGCATTAAGAGAAATTACTACGCCTGCTCTCTACTGAAAGCGAGAATGGCATTCTTGTGAATGAAAAACAGGGGCCATTGTGTTGCCGTGCCGTACTGTGTGACCCGGGAGTCTGCAGTTTCGAAGAAGGAGAAAGGCTGCGAATGCAACTTTGTATGCATTATGACAGTGTCCCCTCATTCCGCCCTGGTTTCCAAAACTCCCGAGAAGAGGTTTCTGGTAAGAAACACGACGTCTCACATCTTTTGATTTTTGGATGTCCTATTTATTTTCATGTGCCAAAAGAAAAAGTAAAGTACATGCGGGGAAGGGAGCATTTGTGGGCTACAACGAAACTTCTAAGGCCTATAGAGTCTATGTACCTGGTCAAAGGGAAGTAGAGATATGCCATGATGTCACTTTTAACGAAGATGCTTCCCTGAAAAAAGTAGTAGATCTTACGAGATCTGAGGAAAATCATGAAGCAAGGCCTAGAAATCAAGAATAACTGCAGGATAAGACAATGCCTGATGCTGAAGGACCAATGGACCCAATCAATCCACATCCTTCATTGAGAAAGAGACCATCATGGCTCAGGGACACTCTCGAAGATGTTGAGGGACATGTTGCCTCAAGGGGGACATTCTGAGAAAGTAAGAAGCCGTGTAGATACCAAGGGTATGTGGCTACCATGAGTGCTACTGTACAATCTGAACCTAGATCTTTTGAGGAAGTCATAAAGCATCAATTCTAGAAGGATGCTATGCACGAATAATATGATTCCATAATGAAGAATGATGTCTGGGATGTGGTTCCAAGACCGAAGGACAGAATAGTTGTCACTGCAAAATGGCTCTACAAGATCAAGCATGGATGCGATGGAAGTTCTTTGAAAAGTTCAAGGCAGATTTGTTGCTCGTGGATTTGTTGCCATGGCTTCTCTAAAAAGGAAGGAATAGACTATGATGACATATTTGCACCTGTGGCACGATATACCACCATTCGATCAATCATAGCCCTTGCTGCTACGCAAGGATGGAGTCTTCATCAGATGGATGTCAAGACCGCTTTTCTGCATGGTGCAATAAAAGAAGAGGTGTATGTAGAACAACCTCTGGGGTTTGAAGTCTAGGATCGGGACACTCATGTCTGCAGGTTGAAGAAAGCCCTCTATGGGTTGAAGCAAGCACCCAGAGCTTGGTACGAGAGGATAGATAGCTACTTGATGAAGCTGGGCTTCACTCGAAGTAATGCTGATCCGAACCTTTACTTCAAAGTTGTCCAGGGGAAGCCTCTCATTCTAGTGCTGTATGTGGACGACCTCTTCCTGACAAGTGCTGACCCTCTCATTCATCAATGCAATAGGGAGCTCGCTGCTGAGTTCGAGATGAAGGACCTAGGACTGATGCACTACTTCCTAGGTCTAGAGGTCTGGCAGGGACCTGGAGAGATTTTCCTTTCTCAAGGAAAATACATTGTGAAACTTCTAGAAAGATTTTGTATGGTGGACTGCAAGTCCATGTCAACACCAATGGAACTCAACTTCAAGAAGTTGAGTGGCAGCGCTGCTGGGCCCATATTGGCAAATCCTACTGAGTATCGTCAACTCGTAGGTGCCCTGATGTTCTTAGTGAACACCCGTCTAGATATATGTTGTGCAGTGAACACTTTGAGTCAACAGATGGTTGGACCTCATCACTTTCACTGGGTTGGTGCCAGGAATATTTTGAGATACCTTCAGGGCACGATAAACCATGGGCTGAGATACACTGCCGGGAGCGTGACACTCCTTGGATATACTGATGCCGATTGGGCTGGCAGTGTGGTGGATCATAAGAGCACATCGGGATGTTGCTTCAATCTTGGTTCTGCTTCGATTTCATGGATGAGCAGGAAGCAGAAGTCGGTGGCTTTGAGCACCGAAGAGGCCGAATACATTGCAGCAAGTATGGCCTGTTGTGAAGCAGTTTGGTTGCAAAAGCTCTTTAGTGAGCTGTTTGGACATGTGCTAGATACCACCGTGATACTCTGTGATAGCCAGAGTGGGATTCGCTTGATCGAGAATCTTGTGTTCCACGACCGATCCAAGCATATTGATATCAGGTATCATTTCATCCGGGATATGGTACAGTGAGGCGCCGTAAGGCTCGATCATATAGGAACTGATGAGCAAGTCGCGGATATTCTCACTAAGCCCATGGGGAAGGTCAAGTTCCTAACCTTCCGTGAGAGACTTGGTATCGTGGAACGACCCTATGATGTGGGTCCTGTTGGACGATGAGCTCGAGGAGCTCTGGCGGGCTCTGGGGACAACTTCTCGGAGCTATGAGCAACCACAAGGCTAGGCTTGCCAAACCTTGATGGTGTGCTTGGACCCCACCGTTGTGATTATTGAGTTGGTTCACCTCTCATTATTTGTGCCCCGTATGCATCCTACCCATTGAGTTCAGCGCTCATGGGAAATACCTCTCATTTGGCCAATGAGGTGGGAAAAGCTAGAGACTAGTAGCAAAGACTGATGGACGCATCAAAGATTGCCGTACTCTCTATCTAGGATGGCATGGTCCAACCAGTTGATTTGGGATCAAGTCTAGTGAGGTCTTGGACCTCCGCCTGACTTCGGGTCAGATGAACCAACTTCGGGTTGGTTGGAGACTCTTTGTGAGTCCGATAGAGGTTTCAGACCTCTGCGCTGAATTTGTTAACCAGGGGATGATGTCTTTGTGACTAACCCACTTCTGTTCTGAAATAAAGAGGCCAGCAAAGCAAGTTACAGCGAGATGATGCACGATGTTTGATTGTATTGGTGGATGGAGTTCTCCCTAGTTGAGAGGGAGTGTTAAATTTGGACAACTAGGTCCAAACTCCATCTTGTGATGCTCAGATGAAGATTCCAATATTTGTATTGGATTCCTCTTTCAGAGAGGTGTAAAATTGATATAAAATTGATTTTAATCTGATGAGTAGAACATTTATTTTGAATTTATTATTTATAATAAATTTAAGTGCAGGTCGGCCTTAAGGTTTTACACCCTCAGCAGATGTGTCACACACCTCAATGATGGATATAAATACAGTCAACGTTAGAGAGCATTTCACTCACTCAATATCACACATCTTCTCCTCTGATTATATACGAGCATCTGAGAAGCAGTTTCATCTCCCACGTGATAAGAAGGACGAAATCTACTGCAGCAAAAAGGACAAAATTTATTGCAGCAAATTTTCTGCAGTTAGGGTTTCTGGGCAAGTTTGACCAGCGTTGACTTTGGTCAACGCATGGTCCGAATTGGCTGAAATTTGGTGGAGAGTTCGATTTTTGAAGGCCATACTCATTGGCACAAAAATCGAGGTCAAAAGGTTGACCGAAGTTGGAGTTGCGTTGACTTTATTGTTGCTGGACTGCATTGACTTTTTGGGGGTTGACTTTGAGTTGATTGGGTGACTGATTTGAGGACTGTTGTGACACATTCTGGGTTGGCCAACTAAGAAGACTTTGCTGGTTGAAGCATCCTGCTGACCGCCGTAATGCACCAACACATTCTCCTGTTTCTGGTTTGTCTTCTAAAGGATCACTGGTATGTTCTATCTGCATTTTACTTGTAAATTCATGTGATTGCTATTGATAAAAGTAAAGTTGCATCAAGCATAGAACATCTACATAAATTTACAGGGACCCATAATCCTCAAGATGAATAAATATCCACTTTTTATGTGTGAATGTGGATTGATAAAGCCTAGATATACATAATGGAGTAGTGGAACAACTACTAATGTGAATGGAGTGGAGATCATGTCTCATTAATGAGATAGATCATGGAGGTTGAAGCAGTCAACTGAGATCATGGAAGGCATCTAATGTAAAACCATAGAGCATTCATGATGAAGTGATGGAGAAAGTAGTGCATTTAATGCACACATGATGGAGAGGGTGCACATTGCATCTAGACATGATGGAGGACTTGGAGAGATAGCGCAGTGAAACATGGAGGATTATTTCCACATGCAGAATGCAGTTTAGAGGTGGGCCAAGGCATGGGAAGGCTCATAAACTATATAAAGGAGATGAAGGCAACAATGGAGGCATGCTTTTTGATTATTCATGTAAGGGTATGTTTAGATATGAAATTGTCAGTTGACATTCCATGCTTTCTTTGGCTGTTTAGCTAAGATTGCAAGTGCTATTTAGCGCTGGGTGTTCTTAGTCGAGAATCCCACCTCTTTCATTGAGTAGCTCTTGGAAGAGGGTTGTACTTCATCTTTATCAAGCATTGGTGCCACATATCATTTCCATTCTCTGCAGAACATCTACCTTAAGGAATTACGCAATTTCTGGGGATTAGTTTGGAGGTGGAGGTTGTCTTTAGTATTTTAGCTGGAGAACCGGTGTAGGATTATTCCTATCACCTTGGGCTTGAAGATCGACATTCCTAGGGCTTCATTTCAGATCTGGCATCAGGCCAAACATTATTGACCTCCTATCAGCAACAATCCCATCAAGGATTGTGCAGTCCATCATTGCAAATCCAAAGGGGGAAGGAAGTTACTAGTATTCCAGCTTGTAATCCTGTGAGGGATCATCCCTCACCTTGCCATCACCATTTCCATCAGCCTAGAGCTTATTGCAGCACACTTCAACAGGCATAGAGCCTCTCCCTCTTGTACAACGCAGTTTCTGTAGTAGCGACATATTCAGTTGCTGTAGCTTGAAGCAGGAAGAAGAGGAGACAAGATCTCAAGCTCCTAGCTTGTAGATCTGAAGGAGGGATCAACGCTCAAAGCTCAGATCTGTTTGCGTAACATATTGTAGCCATCTTTGGATCAGATCTAGCTTCAGATCTGTTTGCGTAACATATTGTAGCCATCTTTGGATCAGATCTAGCTTCAGATCTGCATAACCCAACAGGCAAAGGATCAAACCCTAGGAGGGTGATTTTCCAAAGTTGTAGATTTGGAAATTTATTTTTGGGTTATCTTGGGTTACCATCTTAGAGCCCAGATCTAGAATCTTGGCATCATGAGAGCTCCAGATTTCCGTAGATCTGCATTTCCCTTTTCAGCCTGCAGTCATATATTCATTATCTGCTGAAGGGACAACGCAGTGTTTGCTTCCAGCAGCTCTCCAGTTATGCAGTGCCTACTTTGGCATGTTTTCAGGGTCATTCTAGGCCATCTCTTTGGCTAGATTACCTCATATTTTGTACACTGTTGTAACTGAATCTTCTCCACATAATAAAATGGCTCAGCTATTCTGTCTATATTTGTGTTGATCATAAACTTAGATGTACATTTTCTGTGTTACGAATATTATGTTTGTGATATATCAATGCATTATTCCATTTTGAGATATTACATTTGTATTATTTGGTGATATTTTGCCGAAATTTCAGCAATATTTTGAAAATATCATGATATTTTCAAGAGAGAAAATATTGTGATATTTTCCATGCTACTTTTCGTTGGCCTGAAAAAATCGCAATATTTGCGAATTTTGCTGATATTTTCCATATATATATATATATATATATATATTTTCCAAGGAAAAAACTGCAATTTCTATATATTGAGAATGGAGAAATCTATTATATATATAATTTAATAAACATAAAACATAAAATTAAAATAACTTTACTAATCCCATATTATGTAAACTTTATATATATATATATATAGAGAGAGAGAGAGAGAGAGAGAGAGAGGCAGGCCACACTGCACAGTAAGACCGGGACAGACATTTTGATCAATGTAGAACCGATTGAAGTTGAAGGTGGAGATATATAAAATTGCATATATTTCTAGGGCACAGATTGGACAGTGATAAACAATAAGTATTAAAAACATGGTGGCTTGGCTTTCATATACAGGTAAGATAATCATCTTTTATAGCTGTTAATATTAGAAAAAAATTAAATGATTTTAATCTGCTGGTTTTATATTTGCAGTTTTTCAAAATTTTCCCATTAAATTCGGTGAATGATGTGATCTGCTAACATAGCTTTCCAGAGATACTAAGTGATCTTTGAGTATTTTTTTGTTATCAACTGCTGCTTGCATGATTGTTGATCATGTAGTGCCTCTTCAAGGGATGATTGGTTTTACCCATTTGGATTATTCATGAGAACAAATTACTAGGATTTATTTTTCAACGAGGAATGGAACAATTACTGAAGCTCTGATACGCCCAGCCTGTTGGTTTCAGTAATCAAAACAAAAGCTTTATCTATATTGTTTGTTGGTTAAATTAATGCTTTCATTTTCTAGTGGTCTGCAGGGGTGTATTGAAAAATGTCAATAATGTGAGTGGTGAATGTCTGCAGAACTTGAGGAGAGGATGGGTGATATGAAAAGTGAAATGGAGACTTTTCAGGGCGAGGAGCAAGAAGAAATCCACAGGAGGAAGGCAGCTGAGGCAATTAAACGAATGGAACAGTGGAACCTGTTTGCAGATGCATATGAGGTATGGAATATTTTTTGACAGATCTGAAATAATAAGAATGCTAGAATTACTTTGTACCGCATGCGAGAAGTTGTTATCCAAGCATATGTTATTGAAATGACACTTCCAAGGCTAAAATGTTTTATTTGCCACATCATCTTTGTTCCAAATGGCTAGTTGTCGGGCAGGAAAAATATAACAAAAAAGATATCACAGGCATGAAAGACATTCCCTATAATCTACATAATATTGTACTGCATTTGATCGTATATCTTTTGTGGAGGCTTCACTCAAAACAGGAAGCATATCAGTCTACTCAATCTGTTAAACACATTTGTTTAGAAATATAACAAAAAAGATATCACAGGCATGAAAGACATTCCCTAATCTACATAATATTGTACTGCATTTGATCGTATATCTTTTGGGGAGGCTTTGCTTAAAACAGGAAGCATATCAGTCTACTCAACCTGTTAAACACATTTGTTTAGATGCACATATAAGTTAGTCTTAAATTATTTTTATACATGCTATAATATGAGAGATTTGATGCTGTTCAGTTGTATATGGCCTGGGTATTTCATGACTGTGCCCGAGATGCAAATTGTAATTTTTAGCTTTAACTCTGTAATATCCCCAATGGGAAATAACCAGTAATACACAGAAATATGCCAGACAGATATACATAAACAAATGCTGGAACCAGATAATAGATCAAGTACACATAGAATACCAGAATACTAAGCCATTTTATTAATCTCAGAACACATAGATAGGAGTACAAGATAATCAGAATGAGTGCACCTATCCTTGCCCTAGGCAAGTGGAGACCCTCTCAGATCTGATCTGGCTACAAATAAGGACAGCGTCCTAGCTGGCTGAAGAAGAGCTGCTGCTGGAATGCAATGGAGCTACAAAGCGAAGGTGGAAGATGGTGATCTGGCCCCTCAAACCTCACCGGTAAAGCGGCATCTGCGCTGGTGACAGCGCGAGAGACGGATGGGAGAAATGCGGCCCACGAGAACCACTCGGATGGCAAGATCAACTCCTCAAGAGGCTGGAACCACGAAACGTTGCCAGATCCACACACACCGGACTCGCTCATGGATCGGCGTCCCTCTGTTGGATCTGCGTTCTCTCTCCTCGGATACACGCTGGAGTCTGAATCCTCCCCTTCAGGATACGAGTCCTATCACTCCCGGATCTGCGTCCTCTAAGGGGCCCGGATACCTTTCTTTTATTTACGCCCCGGATCACAGAATTTTGGTCGTGTATCTCCTCCTGGATACGCCTGCCCTCCAAAGGCTGGATCTGATGCTATCTCTCCAGATCTGCGCTCTCCAAGGCTGGATCTACCAATATCTCCTCAGATCTGGATCATCCAAGGCTGGATCTGATGCTACCTCTCCAGATCTGCACTCTCCAAGGCTGGATCTACCAATATCTCCTCAGATCTGAATCATCCAAGGCTGGATCTGATGCTATCTCTCCAGATCTGTACTCTCCAACGCTGGATCTACCAATATCTCCTCAGATCTGAATCCTCCAAGGCTGGATCTAATGCTACTCCTCCAGATCTGCACTCTCCAAGGCTAGATCTCTCAGATCTGCGTCCTCCAAGACTGATTCTGCCAATGCCTCCCCAGATCTGCGTCCTCTCTGCTTGGGCTAACTGGATCTGCGTCCTTCCTTTTCTAGGCTGGATCTGCGCTGTCTCAAGAAGGGCTTCCTTCTCTCCAAATCTCCACCAAGAACTGCTGCTGACTACACTGAAACTGAAGGATGTTATTCAGAAAATAACCTTACTAGGGCGGGCACTCGAAGTCCCCCGAAGCTAAGGGTGAAACCAGAAATAACCTTACCAGGGCAGGCACTCGAAGTCCCCCGAGGCTAAGGGTGAGATCTCCGACCGGAGACACTCGGTTGCACTAAACAGTGCTGCAGACCGACTAAACAACCGGCGTGTTGAAGCAGACAGAAGTCTAGCTCTCCAAATCAATATCAAATCATGCATGTCAAAATGAGGTGAGAACCCCACCTTTTATAGTGCTAAACTCCCTCCAAAACTTTGACTGCGTCCTTCACTCTCCTTGGCCTGCGCAGTTACCCTTGGGTCAGCGTGAGGCCTCCCCTCATCTCCATGTGGACCCCCAAGGCCCCCTCTCTAAGTTATAACGTTAATCAACTAGGAAAACACTTTATTTTATAAAGTGAGGTGACTAAAGTGAGGTGACCCCTCTTATTTCTCACTTTATTTATTATTTCCAACTAAAGCGGCAAAATTAAACAAAAATGGAATATTCCAATTAGCAAGGCTAATTGGGAATATTACAGTCTCCCCCGGCAAAACGTTGCTTGTCCTCAAGCAACTGAAGTGATGGATGCTGTAAAGTCTGCTCGCTCTCCCAGGTGGCATCCTCATCCGGCAAAAATTGCTTGTTCTCAAGCAATGCTTGAACAAGCCTACTCTCTAGCTGATGCTCCCCGCCAATACTGCAAAATGTGCCTGGGTCCCACTGAAACCTCTCTGTCTCCTGCATCACCCTGATATGAAGGGATATCTCAATGCCAGGATCCCAAACTGGCCTCTCATGGTACCAGCCAATCAATAGTCCTCCCGGATCCCATCGCCACTGTGGCCAATAATCGCACAAATCCCATGACTCGGACTGCTCACTGCCTCTGGCTATGACTAAAGACCATGACTGCTGCTGCTCTGCATCTATGAATGTGTAAGTTGGCCCATCAACTGCGAGCCAACTCATCACCTCTCTCCGATCAAGGCATGGAGTCGGAAATATAATGAGGAATATCTCCCTCTTGTGGGTCCTCCATCTCCAAGCAATCATCCAGACAAAATGAGTCGCCTCCCAACAAGGCAACTCCTGAAAATCTCCTTCCACCTCGAGCTCTGGTAATGAAGGTGGGCTGAAAATATGAACTTGGCAAGCATCATAGCTTACCCCATGCTGTCCTTCTCTCCACTCATGACAAGTGTAGAGTCTATGCTGATCCTGGGCTGCAAAATCATTGCCTTCCAATGGCAAAGTGAAAAACAAACCACCAAAGAAGGTTCCTCTATCAATGAAGAACAAGCTGGCCCAAAACAAACCATCCATGAAGAATATGACATGGTCATCATGGATCACCCTAATGAGATGTTTGCTGAAG
This sequence comes from Pinus albicaulis, assembly GCA_034641835.2. Taxonomy (NCBI): domain Eukaryota; kingdom Viridiplantae; phylum Streptophyta; class Pinopsida; order Pinales; family Pinaceae; genus Pinus; species Pinus albicaulis. The sequence goes on along the minus strand of CM076579.1, from coordinate 822,377,820 downwards.
GTTCTACATGAGGATACATAGTGCAAACAATCTCTCACAAGGATACAACGTAGTCTCATCCACTGCAACTTCAGGAAATTACATGGCAAGCAATGTACAAGATTCATCACATCTACTAATGGATAGTAAATGGCTGAATATGACGACAACATAAGGCCAAACACTTGCCCATAGCTGTACAATGGATGAATATCAATCTCATGGCCCACCTCAAAAGAGAACACATATGTAGTAGTGGTGGCCATGCCTCCTCCCATGCTCCTATTAGAACATGTAGTGCAGAAAATACTCAAAGGCACATTCAGCTCATGTGTCTCTCTCATAATCAAGCCTCCCATACAAATCTGACCATATGCTGGAAGTAAGATGGTGCATGGATCCATAAATGAGTCCTCCATAGTGTTTTGGCATGCTATGAAGAAGAATGAACCATGTGCTGTAAGAAGATAATCCTCCTCATGCTTGGAAACCCAAGTCAAGAAGAATATGCCATAGATGTCTCTATCATCATTACCTCCTCTTTGTGCAACAAATATGAAGTGATCCTGAGACCTATGGGTTATAGATCCACCATATCTCTGCTGCGCACACTTCATCCATAATATTCTGCTCCAAGGTGACAACGCTGGGAGCTCATGCAAATAAGCTCCTGTCAATACAAGACTCTGCTCTTTGACATGCTCCTTGTCAAAGACTCCTCTAATACTGCTGCAACAAGTGTGGAATACTCCCCAAGATGGAAGTGCTTCCCAGTCATCATCAAAGATCAAGGAGATAGTGCCATCCCCTCTTCCTGCAACATCATGCAAAGTGTGAGAGCAAATCTGCCCTTGCTCTCCCAGAAACAAACCAAGCAACCAAACAATTTGCTGCCTCCCCATACTTCCATCATACAACTCATGTGATGAAGACATAACGAGTGTCATAGCAACACCATGCATACATACTCTATGCTGCTCAATGATGCAAGTATCCAGCCATCTTTCCTCCACCCTCCGACTCTTAGGAAGAGTGTTTGCCAAGAGGTGGCCAAACTCTTTCAAGAGTAACCAGCGCAGCCAAGCCTCCTGCTGCCTGGTAGCACAGATCTGCAAGTAGCCTCCTAGCTCCTTGCTCATCATCCCCATCCACTCAATCACTTGTGGATGCCTCCTTCTCCTCATCCGGTTACTCCTCCCATGAGGGCTACCGTCCTCCCAAATCAAATTTCTGATTTTGCACTTCATGGGATTTTGAAGTATAAACTTCTCAAGGATCAATGAGACCCTATCAAGAATCAAATAGGTGGTAGGCAAAAACCTCCCATCATGATGTGTGTGGCTCAAGGAATGTCCAACACAAGCATGAGAGATGTTATCCATCCGAAGATGTCCCCCATCTTCTATTTGCTCTTGTGAGAAGGGAAGAAAGTCATCGCACCCCATGGTGTGTCGAAGTGCATTTCCAGTGAGATCTCTCCTTGAGACCTCCTCTTCATCCATAGTCTGGTCCATCGAGTACCAACTCAAAATCTCTCGCCATCCAACCTCAACACGTGGCTGCTGTACCCTGTGCAACTCTAATCGTCTCATCCCATTATCCAAGTCAATATATGAGACCTGACTAGGTGGCTCTGCCTCTCTCTCTCTAATGGGAAGAGATGACCCAACAATACTGCTAGTCCCATCCATGCATGCCTGAAGGGGAATGATCTGACGCTCCCTCGTGCCCTCTGGTTGTACCATCAGGGAATCCAGTTGTTCCCCAATGCGGACCAACTTGGCCGCCGATTTGGCACAAGTCACTCTCATACCCTCCAGCTCCTGGTCCTGCAACAAAATGGTCTCCCGTACTGACGTGGCCTTCTCCCTCAAAACTCGAAGGTCCGTCCGAAGCCGATGATACCGCTGTCTGCGACCATCATTCGATACCTCTGTATCCCCTAGTGCCTCATCGAATAATGGATATATCTCCTGATACCTCACCCATCTGTCATGTGATGCTACCACCAGAAGACTCGGACATGGCTTCAGTCATCACCTCAGTGGATGGCTCTACTGGGGTAGGCTCTACCTCCTCCACTATGATATCAACCGGCACGGTCAAGGAGGACTCTAATGATGGTGAGTCCTGTGTCACACTAGGTGTATCCTCGGACTCCCTGCAATCCTGTGTGCCCTCGTCCTCCAAGTGCGAGGTAACCATTTTAATGGTTTCCCTCTCCGATACTCGGTCAAGCTAGAAAGAGGTATCCAACTTATCCACCCAAGCTTTTTCTGAGCGCCTGGATGACCCGTCAAATGTCGGTAGATGGAATCTATCCACTGTGCGCTGTAAGCCCCCATTATGTGAGCGCCTGTTCCCTCTGTGAAAGTTGTGAGGTCTACTATCACGCTGGAGCTGAACAAAGTCTCTACTAGCCGTGCGGTGGTAGTCTCCACCATGATGACGCTGGTGCCCCCGGTGATGATCACGGAGTCTAATGCCACACTGGATCTGGACATATTTTCTGAACGAGAGAGCCTTCATGAACGCTGGTCCTAAAGCCTGGTACTCTGCAAGAATGTCAGCCATCCGACCCGGATCTATCTCTTGCTGTACTGCTGTCCCTGTGTCCTCTGGCAAGAATGTGGGCATGGTAGGACGCGTGGGTGTATGTGATGCCATATGCCGAGTGGCAACATGCTCCGGCAATGTGGATGTACGATCCCTCATCAATCCGAAAACCCCTTGGGGTTTCGCCGCTTTCACCGCTAGCGCAAACAGTCTCTGTGACACATCCTGCATGTGTTGGAGGAGCGTTTCCCTAAATCTCCTCTCATCATCATCAACTGCCATCGGCTCTTTCTGCTATGTGTCTACAGGCTCCTCAGAAACTACACGGCTGCTACAAATCCATACTACTGCTTAACTTCGACCTCTGATTTACCCACTGAAAACTACTCAGAAGATTCCAAGAATTTGGGAAGGTAATCCTAGCCCAAAACCCAGAAAAACCCAGAAAACGTTTCTCCTCATTCCAAACTTCAAAATTTGACCTTTTTATTTTGGCCCTTTTCCCAACTGCGTTTCTGGTATTGTAACTGCTATTGCTCTGTATGATCTCTTTTCTGATTTCATAGACCACAGGCTGAGCCAGAATTATGCTCTGATACCACTGTAATATCCCCAAAGGGAAATAACCGGTAATACACAGAAATATGCCAAACAGATATACATAAAACAATTGCTGGAACCAGATAATAGATCAAGTACACATAGAATGCCAGAATACTAAGCCATTTTATTAATCTCAGAACACATAGATAGAGGTACAAGAGGACCGCAATGAGTGCACCCATCTCGTTCCTCTAGGCAAGTGGAGACCCCTCCGCATCCGATCTCAAGTTGGCAACAAGGACAAATGGCCCTAGTCGGCCGAAGAAGAGCGCCTGCCGGAATGCAATGGAGCTACAAATCGAAGACCTGTAAGATGGCTGGATTTCAATCCTCCAAAACCCTCACCAAAGAAAACGCTCGTTCGCTAGCAGACAAAATGTTGCAGAAGACGATGAAATTCTGGCCACAGAACCTCCAGATGGCAAGATCAACTCCTCAAGGCTGGAACCACTGAAAACGCTGCTAAATCTCACACACCAGACTCTGCTCATCAGATCAGCGTCCCTCCTGGCAGGATCTGCGTTCTCTCTTCCTCAGATCTGCTAGATCTGAATCCTCCTTTCCAGATCTGTGTCCTATCACTCCAGATCTGCGTCCTCTAAGGCTAGATCTGCTGCTATTTCTTCAGGTCTAGGCTGGATCTGACAATATCTCCTCAGATCTGTAACCTCCAAGGCTGGATCTGATGCTATCTCTCCAGATCTGCACTCTCCAAGGCTAGATCTGCCAATATCTCCTCAGATCTGTATCCTCTCCAAGGGCCGGATCTGGAGTTATCTCTCCACCGCACTCTCCAAGGCCGGGATCTACCAATATCTCCTCGCATTCGTATCCTCCAAGGCCGGATCCGATGCTATCTCTCCGCATCCGCACTCTCCACAGCCGGATTCACCAATATCTCCTCGTATCCGTATCCTCCAAGGTCGATCTCGAGGCCATTCCCTCCGCATCCGCACCTCCAAGGCCAGATCTCTCGCATCCGCATCCTCCAAGACCGGTTCTCGCTGTCGCTTCCCGCATCTCGCGTCCCCTTCGCCGCGAATAACCGGATTCTGGCGTCCTTCCTTTCCCCAGACTCGCCGTTCTCCCTCCTCATCCGCGCAGCCTCAAGAAGGGCTTCTTCTCCAAATTTCCACCAAGAAACCGTCGTCGACCCGCACCGAAATCGAAGCGACGTTACTCGTAAAATTACTCTTACTAGGGTAGCACCGAAGTCCCCGAAGCTAAGGGTGAAACCGTAAATGGAAACCTTACCAGGGCAGGCACTCGAAGTCCCCCCGAGGCTAAGGGTGAGATCTCCGACCGGAGACACTCGGTTGCACTAAACAGTGCTGCAGACCGACTAAACAACCGGCGTGCTGAAGCAAACAGAAGTCTAGCTCTCAATATCAATATCAAATCATGCATGTCCAAATGAGGTGAGAACCCCACCTTTTATAGTGCTAAACTCCCTCCAAAACCTTGACTGCGTCCTTCACTCTCCTTGGCCTGCGCAGTTAACCTTGGGTCAGCGTGAGGCCTCCCCTCATATTCATGTGGACCCCCAAGGCCCCCTCTCTAAGTTATAACGTCAATCAACTAGGAAAACACTTTATTTTATAAAGTGAGGTGACTAAAGTGAGGTGACCCCTCTTATTTCTCACTTTATTTATTATTTCTAGCTAAAGCGGCAAAATTGAACAAAAATGGAATATTCCAATTAGCAAGGCTAATTGGGAATATTACAAACTCTGTCAGGTTGTTCAAACTTGTTAGAAACATGAAATATATTATGAATAAAATATATATAAAATAATACAAATAATGTAAACAAAATAATGATTAATCAACTAGTAATTAGTTAATGAAGAGGTATGTCCTTAAGGACATGACCATGGGTGAAGAGGTATCTGCCTAAGGTATATAAGCAGACCACCACCCTCATTTGTAAACATCTCATCAATTCTTTTATATAATATTCAATAAACAATTACATGTCCTACAATGGCTGTCTTTGTCTTCGAAGTATTCTTAAGATTATTATTGGGTATGTTAACATTTGCCGCCTACACCTACCAGTTATTGAGAAAAGCCCTTAACCCCACAAGGTGTGGTTGGTGGCAAGAACTAAGAGATGGGGCTGTCACCTATTCCCAACTTTCTCCGTTTAAGCTATCTCCTAGGTTAGCTAAGGGGGGTGGTCCCTAATGAAAAATTATATGATATGAGTCTCTAGGAGATTAAGTTAAGGTTAATTTGGATTACTTGTCAAAAAATAACTTGTTTCCAATAATTAAACAAACATGTGAATAAATGAGCAAATTTCAATGATATATTCAAAGTATAGACCAATGCCTGCAAGTAAATAACAATAGCTTGCTCAAAAAATGAAATCAAGATACAATGATAGACAATCCTGGAAAATCAAATGTTAGACAAGATGAACATATAAACATCAATTGCAACTATAAAGGGAAAAATTACTTGGAAGTAAATGCCCAAATGATAAGATAATGACATCAATTACTCTTGAGCTTAAATGATCATCAAAGCAACAAATATACGAAGTAACTTTGAAATAGAGTTGCACCATTGAAACAATTTCCAACTACGAGAAAACTAAATGTTGCAAAAGTAAAACAATTCACAATACTTGCATAATGAATGCCTCTTGAAATAAAAGTGATATTTGCAAATGAAACTCAAAACATATCAAGATAGCAAAATGAGAAACTGCAAGTAAAGTAAAATGGTGATGTAAATGTGCTCTTGGTTTATTTTATTAGTTAAAATTTGAAAGCAAGATTTCAATTAAACTCCAATCTTCAGACCTCTCCCTCGCCCTAAAATTCAGATTTCACAGTGAGGAGTCAATAGAGGTGGAGGGTCCCTAGATGTCTATACAACCAACTTAAGTTGGAGGTTAATTTTAGTAATGCGTGTAAGATTTCCCAAAGTAGCTTGCAAATGCTTGAATAGTGAGGTGAAATGAAATTTGATGTCCACAATAGCTTTGCAAAAGAAACTCTTAACTTGAGAAAATGAAAGACAACTTGCTTGACATGAAAGTAAATGATCGCCTAGAAAGATAAATTTTCCCAACACACAATGCTCCAAATATACTCCAAATGGAAATGTGTCTCAACCAAAAAGCATGAATGATTTAGACAACTGCAAGCTAAATGTATCAAGTTAAAAAGATGTTTGCATAAAAATAAAGAGCTATGAAATGGAATGTAACTTGTGACTTGTAGCAACCAATGTAAATGGTGCAAGCAAATTGTAGTGAACTTTGGGAAAGAGAGTTTGATATGTAGTTATGTTAATTTCCAACTTAAAGCACATATAAGATTAATTTCCAACTTAAAGCACACATAAGATGTGAGCAAAACTGGAAATGTCAAAACTAACAATCAATCTACCTACAAGTTGTTTCACTAAATGGAGAGATAGGATGCCTATGGGTAGAATCCATGCTCCCATAAAAAAAAAACAATTTTTATTTTTATTATGGTTTACAATGAGGTTAATGGCTCTCTGAGAGCTACCCAAGGAATTGATGGAAGTACAATATGAGCTTTTGAAACCACAAGGAAATTCCTTCAAGTAAGGAGCCTCAAGAGAGATGAAGATGGTGCTACAATTAGGAAATACATGCTCCCAAAGTGATACATGGTCTAGGCTCTTTTGCAAGCCCTCCTAATGCCAACGACTTCCTTGAAAATGGAACTTGAAACTTGAGAGAACCTACAACAAAAATGTTAGGGTTGCAAAACTAAAACCAAAGTAAGTGTGAAAAAGAGCATGCAAAATGAGTGTTAATGCTACAACATAATTGTTAAAATATGAAAGTTCTATTCAAAAAATTGAGTGTACTTTGCCTAAAACTGAATGTACTTGCATAAAATTAAATGTACTTTACAGAAAACTGAATGGAACTCAATGTACTTTGCAGCAAACTAAATGTACTTTGCAGAAAGTTGAATGTACTTTGTAGAAAATTCAATGTACCATGCTGTTACAATTACGTAGAATGCAAATTTCTTCTTCACAACTTTTCAGATTGACAGTTGTAGATAAAACATTAACTTAAGGATCTAATGAAGACAATATGAGACACTGAGAGTTAGGTCTAATGACCAGGAAAAAACCCACATGGGGAAAACACAAATGATTCTTGTTCTATTAGATTTCTTCAATTGTTTAACAAAGTACAAAGAGAGAGAGAGATAGAGAGAGAGAGAGAATGAATAAAGTCACCAATGTTTGATCAACTTGCAACTGAAGTGCTCTTGCGCTTTTCTTGAAGATCTCCTTCTTCTCTTGATTAGATTTTGTCCTACACACTTGCTCCAACTCTTCCGTTGCTCTTACTCTTCACTTGCTCTCACACTTATTTTGCACACACTCAACTCTAGCTCTCCTTCACAATGAATATGTTACTCTCAATTCACAATGAATATGTTACTCTCAATTCTCACTTGCTCTTGCTTTAATAGATGAGAAAAGAGAGTAGTTACAAAATGAATTTATTCTTTGAGAAGATAATAGGAGAATTAAATTCCATGAGGGATGAGTTACTTGAGCAGAAGTGTAACTTATCCCAAGAATAGAGAGAGAGGTACACTTGTCTTGAAGAGTTATAATTATAATTAGGGAGAGAGGGAGTTACAATTAAGACATGAAAGAATATTTGGTGAGAGTTACAAATCAAATTGAATGAGGGAGTTACAAGTGCATTTAATGAGGAGTTACACATTACACTTTTGCCATACATTGAATTAGTGAGAGAGAGTTACATTCTCTTAAGTGTGGAGTTACTATTTTATTCCAAGAGAGAAGTTCAATTTGCCAAGGAAGAGATTCTCAATTTAATTCATTTATTTCATGGGAGAATTCATTTTTATTAATCCATTAAAAGTGAATGAATTTAGACTATTTTATAAATAATAGTATAATAATAATAATAATACTAGTAAGGATAAAACTATTAATTCATGACTTGTATGATCATGATTGAGATTTCATTTTAAAGGGGCTTCCATATGTCGAGATCATCCTTTATCATTTAGACATGACTTTCTATTTTTGAAAAGTCACTTCCAAATTGAGATGTGACTTACTATTTTTGGAAAGTCATATTAGAATTGTTAGAAATTAAATTTTATTATAGGTGGTTCAAATAGAATTGAAAGATATGATTTCTTCTAGGAGAAATTCATCTCTGAGTTGTCAAATTTTAACACTCCTTTTCATCTAGGGAGGAATTTCTTTTTGCATGAAAGATCTCTGCTTCTTTTGATCTCTTTCATTCATCTCATTTGTTTCGTGTTATGAATATTTTATTAATTATTAGTTAGTTATAGTTATATTAGGTTTTATTAACTGAAAGGGCATGATCAAAGATCATGCCTCTTCGCCAAGGGACACCTTGAGACTATTTAAAGCCTAGGCGATCCCTCATTGTAATCATCTCATCTTTCATCATTAATAATATATATTTATCAAGTTTATCAGAGTTTTTACACTCCATTGGTATCGGAGCCATCACTCTTTTGGGATCTGTGTGATCACCCCGGAATTACGGAATTCCAGAACTGCAAATTCCAGAATTGCAGATTTTTTTCAAGATCGTGAACATAAAAAAATTCGGTGAAGATTTCAAAGATACAGGACAGGAGGCCGAGGAGGATTTTTTTAAATCACTGTTTGGGCTGAAAAGATTTTTTGTTTTAGGGTTAAAACTTCTTGAGGACAGTCACAGCTTGATGGGTAGCTTGGTTTAACATCTCAGAAATCTGAAAATTGCAGTGTGGACTGGTTGAGGTTTCAGTGGGTAATACACTAGAGCAGTCCACCTGTGGGAGGCACCTCTTCTTGGATCTGGGGACACAACTGCGGTGACACTTTTTATACACAGACCTAACCTCAGACCATTGTTTGGAGCTCGGTCATCAATTGCAAAAGACTGTGCAGCAAGATTGGACATCCATCCTTGAGATATTTGGACTTGTGGGAATTCATCAAAAGGACAGCTCGGACCTGTGGCCATTCATCAGAAGATAAGTTGCTGACAGACGGGTGGAATTCACGTTTTTTTTACAGCGCAGACATACGTGGAATATACATAACAGTTTTAAAACGACAGCAAATAAAACACGTTTTTCAGAACTCCGCCCGTAAAATATACAGCATAGTTTTAAACGGCAGCAATTATATTCCATTGGTTTAAAACACACGGGTATATTTCATAGCGGACGGGTAATTCTTTTAACGTTTACCATCCATACAACCTCCCGCATTTCCGCCGGCCCTGTTAGCTATCGGGCACAATTTTAAACGGAACAGGCACGATTTCTGCGGCACAGTGGAACGATACGTCGTTTAAATAATACCACGTTTTAAAAACGGGTTACGGTATAGCGATTTAAACATACGGATACAACATACGGGTGATACGTTAGTTTATTTTTAACGCTGTGATATAATAATCATAGGTTTATTAAACAGAAGGGTCTCGTTTTTAAAGTTTGTTTTGTGCCGGGTTGGTCGTGGACGTCTCCAAATAAAATCAATTTGTTTAAAATATATATATATATATAAACAGAATTAATTTTTATATAAATTTTAATTTAAATTAATTTTTATATAAAAATTAGATTTAAAAAAAATAAAATAATAAAAATTATTATTATTAATAATTATATAATTGATTTATATATTATATAATTTTTAAATCAATAAATTATATATATATATATATATATAATAATTATATAAATTATTTTAAAAAAATAATGATTATTATTATTTAAAATATATATATATATATATTATTAATTAATTAATTAATTAAATATTAATTAATTAATTAATTAAAAAAAAAAAGCAGAAGGGTCAAACCGGCAGAAAAATATTTCCCACCTCATACATGTTCAGTGTGTCTTTATCAATGTTGACGGTTGATCAGATAAAAAGGCAAATATGGCTAAAACAAATGGAGGCCACAGAAAAGCTTAACAAAGCAATGAACAAGATGACAGAGCATAGCGAAGCAATGAACAAGATGACAGAACTCTGCAATAAGTTAAATGATAAGATAGATAAGTTAAGTCAGACACAATCCCCAATATTTCCTAACATGGGAACTGAAAATCCAATGGCAGGAAAAGAAACAATGTTGGCAAAGGAGCCACATAAAGAGCTTAACGAGACTGCTATCACAGAGGCAACAACAGATATAGTGATTGAAAATGAAAGAAACCATGAAACTACAGATGCTTCTAAACAGCAAAATGTTTCATCCCCAGAATTGAACGAAACATGTGAAGCGACAAACACATCCGAAGCCACTGAGATAGCACCAGAAGCTGTTGAGGCCTTCGGTGATGAGGCACATACAGTTATTAGGAAGGAAGCATTTGATGATGAGGAGAAGTTACATCAGACAATAATTGTTGGTAACTTACCTCTAAATCTAAAAAGGAACAAAGAAGAATCACCAACAGTACCAGGAATAGGATCTGACCCTGTCAATATCAGATCTTTTCACTATCCACATCACCAACAGATGGCGCTCGAGAAGATGCTCCATGATCTTTTTAAAATATGGGAAGCAAGAGCTCATCGCTTGACGGAACCAAACATTGTCAACATTGTCCATCATTACGTATGCTTTGAGGACAAAGCATCTCAAGAAAGGGGCAATGTTATGAATATTTTATTAATTATTAGTTAGTTATAGTTATATTAGGTTTTATTAACTGAAAGGGCATGATCAAAGATCATGCCTCTTCGCCAAGGGACACCTTGAGACTATTTAAAGCCTAGGCGATCCTTCATTGTAATCATCTCATCTTTCATCATTAATAATATATATTTATCAAGTTTATCAGAGTTTTTACACTCCATTTCGTAACCGTTTTATGAGTGAAACTTATGTAATTTTTCTTTCTTTATATTAATAAATTGCCTGAAGTGGCTGCGTTGGATCAGGTCGTGGACTGTTTCCCTCTTCGAGGGTTTTAACCACGTCAAATACTGGTGTACTGATCTGTGATTTGTTTGTGAGTGGTGACCTTTGGTGTTTGATCTAATTAACTTACCCTGCAAATTCCTACATGGTATCAGAGTTGTTTTGAGGGCCGCATCTATTGTTGCTCCAAATCCGAAGCCAATTTGACTACATGCGACTGCCGTTTTCCAGATCTACTGTTTCTGACCATTTTCGGGCCAAGAGAACTGCTATGTTGTGTCTGGAGCATCTGTTATAGTGAGGAACCCCTTTCGTTTCATGCGAAAAGGTCTCTGGTTGCCCAAGTTATGTCATTTTAGATCTGGAGGTATAAAGTATATTTTTCGCAGTTATATTTATTAATCCCTATGTTTATTTCGGTTTATAGCTTGTTTTATCACTGGATCTATACCCTCTTCTCTACGTATGCTCTTTGCTCTGTGCTGTGTGCGATCTGGCAAATCAGAAACAAGAAGATAGGATTTTTTTGCTACGTATGCTCTTTCTCTGCGACTTCGTGCGATCTCGAGAAATCAGAAATAACGAGAAAAATAGATAGTTGCCGGTAAGGCTAATCGGAAATCTAATGTTTTGCGATAAGGCTTGTATTTTTTGTTTGTTTGTACGAATTGTTGTTTTTTTTTTGGCAGGAAAAACCACGCAAACCGAAGAGCAAAAAAACAAAAACCCCTTCATCCTTTCAAACAAATACAGAGTCCTTTTAATAACCCACTTGGTGTAAAGTTATTTTATGAGAATAGAGGTCTTGGGTTCAAGTCTCTTTGTCAAGCTTATTTTTCTAAAAAGCTTTTTGTTAAGTTACTTTTTTTTTAGCAAATTGCCTTTTTTTTTTAAAGAGTTTTATTTAAAAAGCACATGTAGAAGTAACATTGTAAAAGTGACTCTTACTTATTTATAAAAGTGGGTCACATAAAGTCGTTTTTTTTTAAAATGAACTTATTATATTAAGTTTGGAAAAATGGGGGATATTTTTTTAAAGTATAACTTCATCATCAACTTTCAACCTATCACGTAACTTCTCAGCATCTACTACAACATTTTAAAAAAAGGCATAACTTCTTCATCCAGAAGCCGTTTTCAAAGCTATTTTTTTTTAACTGGCCTAATTTTTCGAGATCTTTCCATTGGAACAATTAGTTTCAAAATTTTCAGCTTCAGTTAAAAAAAAATGGAAAGTGCATGCCCGACTATTCTTAACAACACCAATAATTTCAAATGGCTATTCTACATGGTAGACTTATTTAGAAGTAAAGTGCTTTATAGAATAGCCATAGGACAAGAATCTAAACTTACCAATGAAGATAAATCGGCTAAATGGGAAAATAAACAAGATCAAGCACGAGGGTTGATAGGAATGCTCTTTGCTCAAGGTCTTAGATTTCATATCAGCTATGAAAAATCCAAATACTATTTTTCGCATTAAAAATGAAATCAAAGCCCACCAGCTTGAAAATGAGTTGCTTACTTTGAAACCCAATAATGTCTCCTCTATTGAAGATTTTTTGTCCAAATTCAAGACCCTTAGACTTCTTTTAGAAGGTTGTAAGGTCAAAAAGGAAGATGATACCTTATCTATTCCATTATTGGTAAGTTAGGCCTTGTATACTCTGTATTTGTTTCCACCTTCCATTCCACAAGAGAAGCCCTCATTTCTCAAGGAACAACCTACAAGTCCCTCTCCTTTGATGCCGTTTGCGATTCTTTGATAAGAGAATGTTATGAATATTTTATTAATTATTAGTTAGATATAGTTATATTAGGTTTTATTAACTGAAAGGGCATGATCAAAGATCATGCCTCTTCGCCAAGGGACACCTTGAGGCTATTTAAAGCCTAGGCGATCTCTCATTGTAATCATCTCTTATCTTCATCATTAATAATATATATTTATCAAGTTTACCAGAGTTTTTACACTCCATTGGTATCGGAGCCATCGCTCTTCGGGATCTGTGTGATCACCCAGGAATTACAGAATTCCAGAACTGCAATTTCAGATTGCAGATTTTTATCAAGTGCAGAATTACTTTCCGAACTGTTCAACAACCATTTCAGAAATTTAATTCTGCAATTGAAGACGCCAGCAGTGACACAAATCTAATTTTAAGTTCTGAGGTTCATCTTCATCAGGGTAAAAAAAATTTTGACGGAAATTTCAGAAATTTCTTAAACCAAGTACAGAATTCAGAATTAAGTTCTGAGGTTCATCATCATCATATTAAAGAATTTTGAAGGAATTTCAGAATTTTTTAACTAAGTGCAGAATTGCTGAAGAAATTTTGCATTTTTCTCCACTCACGTACACTCACATCTTCCGCTCACCATTTCATTGCCCCATTGAAAACGCCAGCAGTTTGGAAACAACAACCAGAAATTCAGTAACATAAGAAATAAGTCATATCTGGAAAAATTAGAATATAATTCTTTCAGTGGGCGTGTTCAAGGTTTTCGGTGGACCATTCGGTTCTGACTGAGCTCATATTTTTTTATTGTGACAACCATAAAACGTATAAATATATATATAATCGACTTGGGTTTCTTGTATTTAGACATTGAAGACAGAGCGAAGAAAAAAAAAAAAGAAAGATCAGCAATCGATCAGCGATCCATTCCTGCCGTCATCACTGCAATCGATCCCCATAAACACGCTGTTGCAATCCGTATGATTTCCAGTTGATATATCACCTTTCATTGGAATTTAGTGTTAGTGTATATTAGCTGTTTACATAGCCGCAGACAAGGCTGTCGGCTGACCCCACTACGACAGACACAGGAAAGAGAAAAAGCACGTTTTTAAAAATTCTGTGGTGTGGACGTTTGAAACCATAGTGCCCGAGGGTTGTGCCCATTCCAAACTAGACGTCGAAAAAAAAGCGTGATCCGGCTGACATTTTTGGTGACTAGTTTTTTTTATTAATCGAGTTTTAAAAAAAAAAAAAAACGTGTGACATTCGGGTGCTGTCCACGTCTAGTCCACAGGCGCTGGTCCACGTCGGGGCTGCCGCAAATTGGTGCCACAGCAATTAACCAAATAGAAAGGCGTCAAAATTCACGGGTGCTGTCCATTGGGAGCTGCCGGTGCTGTTACACTTCCGCCTCCGCTGTCACCGTTGACCCCCGACATCCACTCTTCGACTGTCTCTGTTGATCCCGCCGCCTGTCCGACCGTCTCGCCGCCTGTTCAACCGCCGTCTTCTGCACTTTCCGCCACACGCTGTCCTCACCGCCGTCACTGCTATCACAACGCAGATAAACATCATTCAATTTCTTGCTGCCCTACCCATCCGCCATCTGTCCGCACACTCCGCCCAACAAAACTTGCGTTTAAAAAAAAAATTTCGTGAAACAGTGTGTCATACAGGCACATTTTTAAAAAAACACGAATTTTTTTTTTAAAATTATATATATATATATATTATAATTACATAATTCATTTATATATATAATTCTCATTTAATAATTATATATATATAATAATTATATAATTAAATTATATATATTATATAATTTTTAATTAAAAATTATATATATATATATAATAATTATATAGTTTAAAAAAAAAATATTATTAATTAATTAATTAATTAATTCAAAAAAAAATTAATTAATTAATTAAATATTAATTAATTAATTTTAAAGGAAAAAAGAGGAGAGAAACTGGCAGAAAGTATTCTCCACCTCATACCTGTTCAGTATGTCTTTATCAATGATGACGATTGATCAGATAAAAAGACAAATATGGCTAAAACAAATAGAGACTAAGAACAATATGACAAGACTCTTCAGTAAGCTAAATGATAAGATAGATCAGTTAAGTCAGACACAATCCCCAATATCTCCTAACATGGAACAAAATCAACAAAACATTTCCGCAGGTTCAGGGAACTCAGAAGAGCATCAGGAAAACACTGATTTCCCACATCACCATGAAGATACAGATGTTTATAAACAACAAAATGTTTCATCCCTAGAATTGAACGAAACATGTGGAGCGACAAACACATCCGAAGCCACTGATATAACACCAGAAGCTGTTGAGGCCTTCGGTGATGAAGCACATATGGTGGTTAAGAACGAAGCGTTTGATGATGAGAAGAAGTTGCATCAAACGATAATTGTTGGTAACTTACCCCTAAATCTAAAAAGGAATCACAAAAAATCACCAGAAGAACAAGGAATAGTTGGGAAACATGAAAAAGTATTCCAAGATCTACCCATAAAAGTGTCTTCCGATAGGAAAATCAAACATCCAATAGAAGTCAAGACAGTATCCAACTCTGTCGATATCAGATCTTTTCACTATTCCCATCACCAACAGATGGAGCTCGAGAAGATGCTTCACGATCTTTTTAAAATATGGGACGCAAGAGCTCATCGCTTGAGAAAACCAGACATTCGTCAACATTGTCCATCATTACGTATGCTTTGAGGACAAAACATCTTTAAGAGAGGGGCAATGTTATGAATATTTTATTAATTATTAGTTAGATATAGTTATATTAGGTTTTATTAACTGAAAGGGCATGATCAAAGATCATGCCTCTTCGCCAAGGGACACCTTGAGGCTATTTAAAGCCTAGACGATCCCTCATTGTAATCATCTCTTATCTTCATCATTAATAATATATATTTATCAAGTTTACCAGAGTTTTTACACTCCATCAAGAAAAACTCTTACACCTTGGTCTTATTAATACTAGAAACTCTTGTAAGAAAGCCTTAGCAGCCCAGCAACAACCATATCCAAAGAATCCTATGAAACAACATCCTAAAAAGAATGGTCTTAAACCAAACAAGGGTCTTAAACAATTTCAGCCGCAAACTGAAAAAGCAACTCAACAAACTGGTAAGGCAAATACAAACAAAGTGAAGAAGACAGATAAACATTGCAACATTTGTAATCGTGATGGCCACATGGAGTCAAAATGTTTTAAGAAGATGGATGCCTTGGAAGTAGCAATGAAGAAGCACAACATCAATTTGGAGAACTCTTCAACTTCATCTTTGGGAATGGCACTTTCTGCTTGTGGTTGTCAAGCATCAAGATTTGGTTATGCATTGAATGTATCTTCTTCATCTCATTTTCATGAGTGGCTCATTGATTCTGGAGCCTCTTACCACATGGCAAAAAATAAAGCCATGTTTTCTTCTTTAAATGATTGTAACACCCAAAACATTTATGTTGATGAGGATAGATCTCTTAGTGTTGTAGGGTCTGGAACCATTCATCTAGATAATGGTCAATTTAGTGATCTATTATGTGTTCCTACCTTGTCCTCCAACCTTCGATCTGTTTATTAGATAACTCATTCAGGTGAAGGGAAAATAGTAGAATTCTCACCTCATGATGTTGTAATTAAGGACCTAAGAGATCTTAGACATATTCTAGCTACTAGCATTGTTGATGATTCCACAAGGTTGTATAAGTTTGACAACTTTGGGTCATCATGTCTTCCCTCCATTTTTGTTGCTCATAATGATGAAGTGAGCAAACTTTGGCATGAGCGATTTGATCACTTAAACTATTGGTCTCTTCAAACTTTGTAAAGAAAATATGGTGACAGGTCTTCCTATGGTATCTTATAGAGATGGTGTTCGTTCTGGATGTTTACTTGGAAAACATCATCAGGATAGTTTTGACAAACGTGCCTCTTGGCATGCTTAAGCCCCTTTGCAGCTTGTGCACAATGATTTATGTGGTCCACTTCCAGTTGTTTCTTTCTCTGGATACAAGTACTTCTTAACTTTCATTGATGATTTTTCCAAATGCACTTGGGTATACTTCTTAAAACTCAAGAGTGAAGTTTTTGAGATGTTCTTGGCCTTTAAGGCCTTTGTTGAGAAACAATCTGGACATCAAATTCTTAAGTTAAGATCAAACAATGGAGGAAAACTACTTATCCAACAGATCATGGCAGATCCGAAGCTAAATCAACACCCGTAAGAGCTCTTTCTATCAGCGGAATTACCTGTCGAATCAACATCAGTGTATCCATGAAGTCTTACATTTTTAGCACTATATTTCAATAATAGATTTATGGTTCCATGCAAGTATCTGAGTACATGTTTTGCAACAATCCAATGGGCATGAAAGGGATCAATCATATGTTGACTTAATGTGTTCACAACAAAGCATATATTAGGTCTAGTGTTTACGAAAAACATCAAAGTACCAATGAGCTGTCTATACTCTGTGGGATTTGCTAGACTAGGTCTTGTAGCTTTGCCACACAATTTCTTAAAGTTCATTTCTATAGGAGTATGCATGGACTTACATTCTACCATAGAAAATATTTCAAGAAGCTTAACAACATATTTTCCTTGAGAAAGATAAATTTCACAAGGTCCTTGCCAAACCTTTAGACCCAAAAAATACTGCATGAAACTAAGGTCTTTCTTTTCATGTTAAGATTCTTCTTCTATTAGATTTCTTCAATTGTTTAGTAGAGTACAAAGAGAGAGAGATAATGAGAATGAATAAAGTCACCAATGCTTGATCAACTTGCAGCTTAAGTGGTCTTGCTTTTTGCTTGAAGATCTCGTCCTTTTTTTTGTTAGATCTTGTCCGACACACTTGCTCCACTCTTCCCTTGCTCTTACTCTTCACTTGCTCTCACACTTTTCTTGCACACACTCAACTCTAGTTCTCCTTCTTCACAATGAACATGTTACTCTCAACTCTCACTTGCTCTTGTTTAAATAAATGAGAAATGAAAGGAGTTACAAAATGATTTCATTCCTTGAGCCAATAATAAGAGAATTAAATTCCATGAGGGAGGAGTTACTTGAGAAGAAGTGTGACTTATCCCAAGAATAGAGAGAGAAGTACACTTGTCTTGAGGAGTTACAATTTCAATTAAGGAGAGAGGGAGTTACACTTAGACATGAGATAATATTTGGTGAGAGTTACAAATCGAGTGGAATGATGAAGTTACAAGTGCTTTTAATGAGGAGTTACACTTTTGCCATACATTGAATTAGTGAGGGAGAGTTACATTCTCTTAAGTGTGGAGTTACTATTTTATTCCAAGAGAGAGGTTCAATTTTCCATTTAAGAGATTCTCAATTTAATTTACTTATTTCATGAGAGAATTCGTTTTTATTAATCCATTAAAGGTGAATGACTTTAGACTATTTTATAAATAATAGTGTCATAATAATAATAATACTAGTAAGGATAAAAATATTAATTCTTGACTTGTATAATCATGATTGAATTGATTTTAAAGTGGATTCCATATGTCGAGATTATCCTTGACCATTTATACATGACTTTCTATTTTTGGAAAGTCACTTCCAAATTGAGATGTGACTTGCTATTTTTGGAAATTCATATTAGAATTGTTAGAAATGAAATTTTATTATAGGTGGTTCAAACATGACTGAAATATATGATTTTTTTTAGGAGAAATTCATTCCTGAGCTGTCAAATTTTAACACTCCCTCTCAGCTAGGGAGGAATTTCTTTTTGCATCAAAGATCTCTGCTTCTTTTGATCTCTTTCATTCAACTTAGTTCAACTTTGCTCTGTAACATTTGTAACAATGACGTCGCAATCTAGAGAAGAATCATCCACTTGACACAAATTTGGAAAGGAAAGAACCATCACATGTCACATAACCAAAGATTATACTCAACTAGTTTTCATCTCAAAAAATTAGGTGATAGAACAAATGCATCACATAGATAAGACTCAAAAAAGTCACACAAACAAGTATCAAAGACAAGTGTGTGTCAAGTGGTGGAACACTTGCTTCCTAGACAAGTCACACAAACAAGTCTCTCTACACCTGTTGGCCAGCTAGGTGGCTCTTTCCACGTCTTAAACTGTGGGTTGGATGCATACTGTTGGAGAGGTGAATCCCCTCTGTAGATAGAGGCGATCCCTACTAGCCCAGATCGGGTCTAGCAACAACAGAGTCACGCTAAGACCAGGTTCCTAGTTACAAAAGACCAAGGTGCGACAAGAGGCCTACCTTAAGTCCCACGCTGCTGTTGCTTGCAGAGAAGATGGCGCTTCTGTCCTTCGCTTTGGCAGATCACAATTCTCTCGCCTAACACGTTCGAACACCTGCACATACACGAAGAAACAACACACAACGTAAAACCTATACATGCAACCATATATTAGTCAGAGAAGATATAATTCATAACATAAGACATGAACATATGAATGGAACCATAATCGAAGTCGTTTATTATTAATCACAACGAAAGAAAGATACAACCTGAGCTCTGACGTTGGATCTTCCTTCGGCAGGTCGACAGCGGAGCACGTCTCGATGAAGCTCGTCGGGAATGGGACAAATCTCTCTCTCTTCGGCTGTCTGATGATAGTCTCCCTTCTACTGATTCAGCTCTATTCAGGCTAGCTTGCAAAGGGAAAATAACAAGCTTATATAGATGGTGGAAGGGGAGTTGGGATCCCTACAATGGTGGGATTGGCCCTATCCTCAAGGAAGCTTCCATGATAGGTGGAAAACAACTTCCCCTACATGGAGATCCGGAGCCAAACCTCCCAACTCATTTTAGAGACTCGTTCAGGAGTTGGTTGGAATCAAACTTCCGCCATTTATTTTTAAAAACAATCCTTATTAAGCTTGGTGCGAGTAATACACTAGGACAGATTGCTAGTTGGCGCGCCCTCTTTCGTGGGTTTCCCCCATTGGCGCGAGGGCTGAACTGGCTGGTCGCGCCAAGGCCAAAAGGTCTATTTTTAGGGCTTTTTACAGGAAACTGTCTTTAGAGGAATGATTGTCCTTGTTAAGGGGGATGCCATGAAAGTGGTTTCAGGTCATGTCACTGCTCACAGGGCATGGAATAGGCCCTCCAATGTGCAGGACGGGGGATTGCAAGGACGGTGACAAATTATTGTGTAACAGATGCCCCCTAAAGCATGAGGCTCGAGAGAGAGAGAGGGGTGAAATGCTTTATGAGAACGTGCCCAACTGAAAACACTGCCGTTGGAAAACCTGCATAGACAAGTACAACTGATATCTCAAATACATGATATGTGGTATGGGCGCAACCATCCATAACAGAGTATACAGTAATCAGGATCCAAGGCATGGACGCAACCATCCAGATAGGATCATTGAATAGACTCAGGTATGGTCGCAGCCATCCAATCAATGAGTCATGTAGCCAATCATGATAATCCACAAAATCCACAGCCTAGATTCCAACAGACAAAATCCAGGGTCTTGCGCTCCATCTCGACCCGAACATAGTACAAGTTCTAGCATGTGAATAAGTGAGCTGAAGTCGAACATGCAAGAACATCGTCTGATTACCAGCCAATGATGAAAGCTGTTAATAGACGCGAGAGGTACCACCAATAATGACAATGGCCCTCAAGGTACTATAGGTACAATCCACGGAATGTGAACAGTGAGCTGGCGTCGAACACCTGCAGAATCATTCGATGGGAGGCCAATGATAAAAACCCCACGTCGAATGCGAAGAACCTGCCATTGAGGCATGCAGGCTCCAAGGTATCAGAAGGGAGTCTTTAGATCAGCGTCCTGGATAATGAGTTGAAGTCGACAGGAAGTGACCTTGATCGAAGGTGGGCCATAGTGTTTCCCACATCATCGACGTGAGACAGAGGAACATAATATTTGTGAATTAGGATCAGTAGAGAATCAGAGGAGGGTTGAAAACTGTAGAAGTCAACTTCTCTTGAACATATCGGTGGCACGACACTGGATTTGGCAGTATTTGACATCAAAAGATCTAAGGTCATGACAACGAGGCAAAGAGCAGATGAGTGGTCAAAAGGGATTACCCAAACCCATGGAGGCAAACAGAGAACGAGATGAGATGTCCCCAACCCGACATGAATGCAGACAAGTGCCATGTCCAAGAGCGACATACTGTCGACACGACTATGATACTGGTTCCATTTTCTCCCCACCATTTCTAGTGAGTACCCCAATTATTTTTGAGAACAAGCTTGAAGGGGATAGCATATTCTTGTGATATAAGTTCGTCCTTCGGACGAATCCATCCTAGTACATTTAACGAGCCCTAGGAAGGAGAAACTCGACTATTGTCATTACGGCTGAATCCGATGTCATCAGGTTTTAACGAGCCTGACAAAGGGAGAACTCAATGTCTTTTCATGTTTAGAGAGTTTGAAAAGACAATAGAAAAGTAAACTCCAACAGTCCCTTTTCGTGAATGGTTCCTCAGGTCCGGAAAGGTAGAAAACTGTGCTTGAGAAAGCCTCCTAGTCGCGATAGGCTAGGGTATACCTTTTTCGTAAATAATCTGTCCCAGCCCGAAAAAGGGGTAAACGTATACTGGGTAGATGTCGTTTCGCAGCCAATTTAACAAGATCAAAACGACAAGCGACTCGACAATATTTTCAGTTTTAGAGAGTCAGAAAAGAGCTGAAAGATAACTCCTCCTGGAGGAACGAGTGGTATAAAGGGTAGTACTGGTTCCGGTAATGGTGGAACTGCTCAGAACAAATAAAGGTCAAGACGCTGGCTAACAAGAACACTCATCGCAGCGGTTCCTCAGGAACAGGTAAAACAACCAAGTGAAGGCATATGATCGGCCAAGCAGATAGTGACGATGGAGTGAGAAAACCAAGGCTCATCTGGCAAAAACAGACTGATAAAATGGCAATCACGAGAGATAAAATGGGAAAGGTTTCATTTTTACACAAGCGTGAAATCAGGAAACTCTGCTTGAAGTTGGTTTCATTTTTACACAAGCTTGAAACAAAGATAAACTATGCTTGAAACCAGTTTCATTTTTACACAAGCTTGAAACGGAAACAAACTATGCTTGAAAAATTTTGCATGCCCCCAGCATGTTGACTCAATTCGAGGAACATGCCCCCCAAGCTTTAGTCCATATGAAAGGCAGATGGAGTGAAGGTTCAAGTTACGAGATCAAGAGAAAGACTCGACTGGGATTTTACGAGATCTTATCAAAAATTCAAATTGAACAGGAAAGTGTTTCATTATTTTAACGAGGTTGACACATTAAAAGAACTATCCTTAGATGACCTTGTTTCATTTTTTAAGGAGCTTGACACAAGAAAAATGAACTCTGCCTCGACGACCTTGTTTCATTTTTTAAGGAGCTTGACACAAGAAAACGAACTCTGCTCTGACGACCTTGTTTCCTTGTTTAAGGAGCTTGACACAAGTAGATTAACCATGCTCCGACACCTTGTTTCATTTTTTAAGGAGCTTGACACAAGAAAACGAACTCTGCTCCGAAGAGCTTGTTTCATTTTTTAAGGAGCTTGACACAAGAAAAACGAACTCTGCTCCGACAACCTTGTTTAATTTTTTAAGGAGCTTGACACAAGACAAGGAACTCTGCTTCGAACACCTCATCATGATGAATAAGAAGACCCGGCTTCCAAGGGTTCCACACCGGATGGGAGAACAACATCTCGGAAATCCGGGCCCAATGCCCCTAGCACACTATGCATGATGGCATCATTACTGAGTACAGGCACGGGGTAGGTAGCCACATAGTTGACCTGCGGTGGGGTAGATACAATGGGTGGATAAAAACCAGGAAGGGATGATGGCGGGCCAGCTGCCATATTGGGACCAAAGAACGAAAGCTGATCAATGGTCACGATCCGTCCTTCATGTGGAAAACAGACCACATGAAAAAGGGAGGAGACAAGCGCTCCCATGGCATAGGTGTAATCACGTCCTAAGAGTAGATTGAAATCCAAGGGGCCTAGAACAACCATCACGTCCATATGGACGGTTTTACCTCCCAATGTAACAGGTAACCTTGGAAGGATCCCT
Source organism: Pinus albicaulis (assembly GCA_034641835.2). Classification (NCBI taxonomy): domain Eukaryota; kingdom Viridiplantae; phylum Streptophyta; class Pinopsida; order Pinales; family Pinaceae; genus Pinus; species Pinus albicaulis. The sequence continues at coordinate 822,354,885 of CM076579.1, read as the reverse complement.
AACGGTTGACTAGTTCTTCTGTTAAACGCCAACAGATTCTGTGTAACAAGCACAAGCGGCAGCGAACTGAAAGCTTGCCAAGTAGTTGAGGATAGAACACTAACAGACGCGCCTTCATCTAGAACAGTGCTAGGTACAACCAAACCAGAGGTTTGTACCGTTATCTCAAAAGGCACATAAGACGGAAGGCGGTATCCTGCAAATCGACTCCAGTCAAAGGAAGCGACCAAACTACTCGGAGGGGCTACCATCAAACTGAGATGATCTTCCCCTGGTGTTACAGAAGAAGAAGGAGCATCCTCCACGACCTCCATCTCGAAGGCGGGAGGAGTATCCTCCGGGACCTCCATCACGAGAGGCAGAGGAGCAGCTTCTTGAGATATAGGGACAGGAGAATCTTTCTCCAAGTTCGAGGAATCTGAAGAAACAAGAAGAACCTGAGGGATGTGGGATCCACTCTCGACAGAAAAGACCTGGTGCACCGCAGACGGGGCTAGCTCAACCGATCCCACGATCAATGGTTGGTCAGGGGGAGATTCATGATTTGGAATTTCCAGGGGAGCGGGATCGACCAAGGATGACTCTTGACCAATCGTAGGATCAGCTGGTGGAGGACTCAAAGAAAGCCGTTTATAACCAACCGGGAGGCATGGTATAGAAACAGTTGAGTTGTCCAAAACGCTTTTGGCTTCATCCATATGCGGACAAAGGTGAATGGCATGGTGCTCTTCACACAACTTACAGGGATTGGTAATCTTACCCTGCTTCTTAGGAGTCTTACCAACACCAGCTGAAGACGTGCCCCCAACCTGACTCCCAGAAGCCAAAGGCAACGACGGGCGACCGTTGGACCATACTTCGAGCACCTTGGGAATGCCAGGGCAGTCTCGAAGAAGATGGTCTCCTGTGCACAACATGCAAGGGAACTTGACTTTCCGTCGAGGGTTGGGGGGTTCATCAAGAGGAGGTGTTTTAGAAGCAGTAGCTGCAGAGGTAGCCTCTCCTTTATCTAACTTCTTCTTCTTCTTCGTCTTCTTCTTCTTCTTCTTAGCCACCTGGTTACTCGAATCCAGACTTTCACCAGGCGAAGTAGAAGAGGAGGACGCAGAAATAGGCGAAGAAGGGGAGAGGTCCACCTTGGAATCAACATAATGTTGTTCAGGCGGAGGAATTGATTGACCAGTAGCCCGGACATTCGGAACCATAGAGGTTGAAAACAACCAAACAAGCAACCCAATAGTTAACCTAGGAAGGGACAATGTTGCCATATAAGGAGCGCCAACATTTCCAAAAGGAGGAAAATGACCAGGATTCCCATCGGAGGGGATCCCTTGGTTGATGAACTTCGGAAAAGTTGCCATCGGAAACGACCCAAAACAATACCCTAAGGAAACTAACTTTAACCAGGAATATTTCGTGGGTAGTTAATTTTTAAAACATTGAAACAAAACTCTACCGTTTCATCTTTTAAGAGTCAAGAAACGAGTAAAAGGTGACTCTATCACTTTCAATTGGAAACAAGGGTGAAAGGACAAGCGCTTGATGATCTTTTCAAATTTATGGAGTCAGTAAAGATTGAAAATGACTACTCTGGTAATCTAGGCAGATGGGTGTACCAAATATCCGTTAACTGCAATATACAGCTTGGTTAAAAAATGAAAGAGAAATCAACCAAGGACTTGATGTACATGTAGGGAATCTCCCCGAATGTTGTGTTCGGTATATCATGGTTACAAGGTGGCCAACTCGGCTTCCTACGGATAAAGGATAGCAACCTAGTGGGGTCTCCCTTTATATATGCGATGGTATGGGGAGCACAAGTCCGTACTAGTGCTGTCTAAAGCCAAGAGGCGAACGACAACTACTAGGTTTAATGACGCTGAAACACGTCACTAGCCTAGACCTCTAAATATTTCGTTAATGTTTCAATGCTGCCTTAAGGTAAATTGAATAAATTTTAGAGTTGATCTTCAATTAAGTTTCAATTTTCAGGCCCTACCGAATGTTATGTCTCAAAATCCTCTAAATGCACACTACATGCCAAAATATATCACTTTGTTCGATGAATAGCTAACTACATGAAGGTTGAGAGCTTTCACACAATAACAAAATGATCACAAAACAACCACTAGTGTCTCTAATGCACGCTAATGAGACTAAAAGCTTTTCCTTCAGAGTTATATAACACTAATAACATAGAAAAGTTTTCAATTTTCACTAACTAATCAAAAGCAAAGAGACTTGTTTTTTGTATTTTCGATGTTTAAGAGCAAAATGCACTAAACAAAATGAAAACTAATGGAGAGATCAATTTGAGAAATGATAGCGGAAGAGTAAAGACAAGCAAGTTCACTCAACGCAAAACACAACCAGACCTCAAACTGATAGACAAATCCCTCAAATCATAGAGGAATCCCAAAGACTCAAACGAATTGTGTAATCTAGGCTCGAAACGAGACAAAGCGAAGTTCGAATGAGAAAGAAGACAGTCACTCAAATAACACAATAAAACAATGGAAGACCACCAAAAGAATGCAAAGAAGCAACAACGAAGTTGACTGGACAATCGAAAACCAAAAACTCCTACGGGAGGCTCGACACACTATAGCACCTAGATGCCCTAGGGCTAGAATGTAAAACCGATAGTAGAGGGCAAACAACTGGAGGATAGAGGTCACACACAATCGACCAAGGCTTCAGGACAGTCAGGCAGTCGAAAAAATGACACCAAAACCACAAATCAAGCTCAAAAAGCTCAGAAAGAAGCAAACCCTAGCACCACACAAGATTGGCGCGACTGTCTAGCTGCAACTAGCGCCAGAATAGGATTGGCGCGGGGGATGAACTAGCAACAGGCGCCAATTGGCATGACTGTCAGGGCAAAAATCGCACTAGTCAAGTTTACTAATGTCAAAAATAAAAAAGAGCAAACAGGGAGCATATTAGGTATGGTGAGGCTAAACAGAGGTTTAACACTAGAAGAAGGGGAACCAGAAGAGCTGATCAAGCAGACAAGACCAAAATCAACCAAAAAGACAAGACAAACTCCAATCAATGTCTCCCCATTTGTTGGAGAGGTAAATCCCCTCTGCGGACAGAGGCAATCCCTACTAGCCCAAATCGGGTCTAGCAACAACCGAGTCACGCTAAGACGCAAGTTCCTAGTTACAAAAGACCAAGATGCGATAAGAGGCCTACCTTAAGTCCCACGTTGCTGTTGCTTGCAAAGAAGATGGTGCTTCCGTCCTTCGCTTTGGCAGATCACAATTCTCCCGCCTAACACGTTCGAACACCTGCACATAGACGAAGAAACAACACACGACGTAAAACCTAATACATGCAACCATATATCAGTCGGAGAAGATATAATTCATAACATAAGACATGAACATATGAATGGAACCATAATTGAAGTCGTTTATTATTAATCACAACGAAAGAAAGATACAACCTGAGCTCTGACGCTGGATCTTCCTTCAGCGGGTCGACAACGTAGCACGTCTCGATGAAGCTCATCGGGAATGGGACAAATCTCTCTCTCTTCGGTTGTTTGACGATAGTCTCCTTACTACTGATTCAGCTCTATTCAGGCTAGCTTGCAAAGGGAAAATGACAAGCTTATATAGATGGTGGAAGGGGAGTTGGGATCCCTACAATGGTGGGATTGGCCCTATCCTTAAGGAAGCTTTCATGATAGGTGGAAAACCACTTCCCCTACATGGAGATCCGGAGCAAAACCTTCCAACTCATTTTAGAGACTCATTCAGGAGTTGGTTGGAATCAAAACTTCCACCATTTATTTTTAAAAAACAATCCTTATTAAGCTTGGCACGAGTAATACACTGGGACAGAGCGCCAGTTGGCACGCCCTCTTTGGTGGATTTCCCCCATTGGCGTGAGGGCTGAACTGGCTGGTCGCGCCAAGGCCAAAAGGTCTATTTTTAGGGCTTGTTACAGGAACTGTCTTTAGAGGAATGATTGTCCTTGTCAAGGGGGATGCCATGAAAGTGGTTTTAGGTCATGCCATTGCTCACAGGTCACGGAATAGGCCCTCCAATGTGCTGGACGAGGGATTGCAGGGATGGTGACAAATTACTGTGTAACACATACTGAGGCCTACTCTTATGGAACATACTACACAAGAGGTCCCTCATCCTCAGGAGCTTTTCGACATCATTCCCTAATCCTATGAGCTCTGACAGGGGGGAAAGACAGCTTAGTGTTCTCGATTAGCTGTGACCACCTCCCTGAATGTTCACATCCATAAGTCCAAGCTGCTCTTTAAAAACCAAGAACTTCCCTTTTGGTAAAGGCTTCGTAAGAATATCAACTATTTGATCATCAATGGATGTGATGGAGCCTCACTGCTCCTTGTTGCACCATATCCCAGATATAGTGATACTTGATCTCAATATGCTTAGACTTATCATGGAACACAAGATTTTTTACAAGAAGAATCCCACTCTTATTGTCACAATTTATAATTGTTGTGTCTTGAACTTGCTCAAATAGCTCCCCAAAAAGTTTTCTACGCCAAACTTCCTCATAGTTAGCCATACTAGCAAAAATGTACTCAGCTCCAGTTGTACTTCATGCAACACACTTATGCTTTTTACTTATCCAAGAGGTCATGGCAGGTCCCAAGCTAAATCAACATCCAGAAGTGCTCTTTCTATCAGCGGGATTAACTTCCCAATCAACATTAGTATATCCATGAAGTCGTACATTTTTAGCAATATATTTCAATCCTAGATTTATAGTTTGGTGCAAGTATCTGAGTACCTGAGTCACCTGATACCAGTGTTGCGAACGTCTCAATAACATCTCGATTTTATCTCGAAATCACGATTTTTTGGCCTAGCCGATGTTTGCTGATTTTTAAAGATATTTTTATGGTATCTTAATTTTGGCAATGTTTGCAGATTTTTTATCGATATTTTCCCGATTTTTACAATTTTTTGGTTTTCTGGACCCTTGCCAATTTTATCCCGATGCCGATGTTCGCAACATACCTGGTACGGGGATACAAGGATACGGAGATTCGAGAATCGGATTCGAGATACAGTGACCCCCAGAATGGGACACTTCCGGGATACGGGGATTCGAGAATCGGATTTGAGATACAGTGACCCCCAGAACAGGACACTTCCGGGATACGATATGTTATATATTATTTTATTAAAAATATATATATATATATATATATATATATATATTAATATATTAAAAATTAGATATTTTGTACACAAATTCATACAAATTCATTGATTCAAACATACATTTAAGATCTTAGATACTCATACATGATACATTGAAATTAGATACATTGATACATCATACAATTGTCAAATTTACTTAGAAAGACAAGATAGTAAGATATTGTAGTTTTCTTATTAAGTCATCAGAATGAAAATGTGTTACATAAGTACACTACCAATGGAAAATATAAATAGAATATAGAAAAAAGCTACAGTCTCCAAGACTACAAGCCTGAAGCCTCAATGAGTCAGAGTCAATGAGTCATCAATCCTCATCATCATAATCAACATCACTGTCCTCGTCTCGATCATCATGCTTACCACTGCTCTCCTCTGGCTCTGATGCATCCTCCTCCTCTGTCATCTCTGCATCTGCTGGTGTGGAGGATGACGCCTCTACTCTATCATCAAATGGGACAGGCTCTAGCACTGGCGCATTGAGATCCAAGTTGGCCAATGCCAACTCAACACTGCTGTCCAGACCCATATCATCAGGAAAGACATCCCACATCTTTGTCTTTCCCTTCAACCAATCCTCCCTCTGCTTGTAGATGAGACAAAGGTTGGTGTGCACATACACCATTGTCTCTGCCCTGGAAAATATAGAGGGACAGTGCACTTACCGGATGCTCGAATCTCTTCGAAAGAACTCCCTTTCTCGTTGCTAACCCTTTCTTCTTGCAAATCCTTGCTCCTTGCTCACTTCACAAACACAAAACGGTGAGAAAGAATGAGCGGATTCAGTGTTTTATAGAGAAAAATTGCACTTTTTTGAGACAACGAATCTGGCTGTACGAGATACGGCCGTATTCCTACAGGGTACGGTCGGGATTCGCCGTACCTTGTACGGATACGGCCGTATCCCGTGAATCGGGTACAAATCCTAGCAAATCGTATCAGATTCGCTGGATTCGGGATTCGAAGCATGTCAATTTTTGAAGATGTTCTATGCTTGATGCAACTTTACTTTTATCCCCAATGTCAGTCAGCAATCACATAAACAAGAAAGTAAAGTGCTGATAGAACATACCAATAGATCGACAGAAGACAAGCCAGAAAAATATAAGTGTGTTGGTGCGTTATGGCGGTCAACAGGATGTTTCAACTAGCAAAGTCTCAATACGGTCAGCCAACCAGAAGTGTCACACACACAACCCTTAAAGACAACTCATCAAAAATCAACATAATTCAACAAAGGAATCCCACATCTAGATTTTCGGCATCATCCAGATTTACGGCATCATCCATATTATGGCATCTAGATTTACGCAGATCCATTTCCAGCATCATCCAGATTTATGCATCATCCATATTTACGGCATCCAGATTTACGACATCCATTTCCGGCATCATCGAGATTTACGGCGTCCATTTCCGGCATCATCTAGATATACGGCATCATCCATATTTATGGCATCCATTTCCGGCATCATCCATATTTACGGCATCCATTTTCGACATTATCCAAATTTACGGCATCATCCATATTTACAGCATCCATATTTAGATCATGAGGATGTGTTTGATGAGATGATTGAATTGTCCTCCAACGTTGACTCTATTTATATCAATCACTGAGGGTGTGTGACACATTTGTTGGGGGTGTAAAACCTTAAGGCCGACCTGCACATATTTTGAAAGTAAATACATTGAAAATAAATGTTCTGCTCATCGGATCAAGATGATCTTTAGATCGATCTTGCACCTCTTCGAAAGAGGAACCCAATAAAAATATTGGTGTCCTCATCTGAGCATCACAACATGGAGTTTGGATCTAGTTGTCCAATTTTAACACTCCCTCTCAACTAGGAAGAACTCCATCCACCTGTGCAATCAAACATCGTGCGTCATCCCGCTGTAACTTGCTTTGCTGGCCTCTTTATTTCATAATAGAAGTGGGTCAGTGACAAAGACATCATTCTCGGTTGACAGATTCAGCCCATAGGTCCAAAACCTCTATAGGACTCACAAAGAGTCTCATACCAACCCGGAGTTGGTGTATCTGACCCGAAGTCAGTAGGAGGTCTGAAACCTCACTTGGACTCAAGAGAGTCATATATACTAACCCGAAGTTAGTTTCGCTGACCTGAAGTCAGTTGGAGGTCTGAAACCTCACATGGACTCAGAGTCACATACCAACTCGAAGTTGGTTTATCTGACCCGAAGTCAATAGGAGGTCCGAAACCTCACATGGACTCAAAGAGTCACATACCAACCTGAAGTTGGTTTATCTGACTCAAAGTCAGTGGGAGGTCCGAAACCTCACTAGTCTTGATCCCAGATCAAGTGGTTGGACACGTGTCATCCTAGATAGGGAGTACGACAATCTCTGATGCGTCCATCAGTCTTTGCTACTAGTCTCTAGCTTTTCCCACCTCATTGGCCAAATGAGAGGTGCTTCCCATGAGTCCGGAACTCAAATGGGTAGGATGCATACGGGGCATAGATCATGAGAGGCGAACCAACTCAATCATCATAATGGTGGGGCCAAGCACACCAATAAGGTTCGGCAAGCCTAGCCATGTGGTTGCTTATAGCTTCGAGAAGCTATCCACAAAGCACCCCATAGCTCCCAAAGCTCATTGTCCAACAAGACCCTCATAATAGGGTCGTTCCACGATACCAAGATTCTCACGGATGGTTAGGAACATGACCTTCCCCAAGGGCATTGTGAGAATATCCGCGACCTACTCATCAGTTCCTATATGATCGAGCCTTACGACGCCTCGCTGTCCCATATCTCGGATAAAGTGGTACCAGCCATCAACATGCTTGGATCGTTCAGGGAACATGGGATTCTATGACAAATGAATCCCCCTCTAGTTATCACAAAGGATAATGGTGGCATCTAGCACATGCTCGAACAACTCATTGAAGAGCTTTCGCAACCAAGTGATTTCACAACAGGCCATACATGTTACAATGTATTCGGCCTCAGCGGTGCTCAAGGCTGCTGACTTCAGTTTCCTGCTCGAAGCAGATCTACGTGTGAAGTAGCATCCAGATGTGCTCTTGCGATCCAACACTGCTAGCTCAATCGGCATTAGTATATCCATGGAGTGTCATACTCTTGACAGTGTATCTCAGCCCATGGTCTATCGTGCCTCAGAGATATGTCAAGAGTTTCTTGGCACCAACCCAGTGAATGTTATGATCAACCATGTGTTGACTGAAAGTGTTCACTGCACAACATATGTCCGGATGGGTGTTCACTAAGAACATCAGGGCCCCTACGAGTTGAAGATACTCGGTAGGATTTGCTAGCACGGGCCCAGCAGTGCTGCCACTCAACTTTTTAAAGTTGAGCTCCATTGGTGTCGACGCGGACTTATAGTCCATCATACTAAATATTTCCAGAAGCTTCACAATGTATTTTCCTTGAGAAAGGAAAATATCGTCAGGTCTCTGCCAGATCTCCAGGCCTAGGAAGTAGTGCATTAGTCTTAGGTCCTTCATATTGAACACAATAGCGAGCTCCCTCTTGCACTGATGAATGAGAGGGACAACACCTGTCAGGAAGAGGTCGTCCACATACAACACCAGAATGAGAGGCTTCTCTCTATCAACTTTGAAGTAAAGGTTCATATCAACATTACTACGAGTGAAGTCTGGCTTCATCAGGTAGCTATCTATCCTCTCATACCAAGCTCTAGGTGCTTTCTTCAACCCATAGAGGGCTTTCTTCAACCTGCAAACATGGGTGTCCCAATCCTGGACTTCGAACCCTAGAGGTTGCTCCACATACACCTCTTCCTTTATCGCACCATGCAGAAATGCGGTCTTCACATCCATCTGATGAAGACTCCATCCTTGTGTAGCAGCAAGGGCTATGATAGATCAGATGGTGGTATATCGGGCCACAGGTGAAAATAATAATCATAATCTATGCCTTCCTTTTGAGAGAAGCCACGAGCAACGAATCTTACCTTGAACTTTTCAGCACTTCCATCAGATCCATGCTTGATCTTGTAGAGCCATTTTGAGGTGATAACTGATTTGTCCTTCGGTCTTGGAACCACATCCCAGACATCATTCTTCATTATGGACTCATACTCTTAGTGCATAGCATCCTTATAGACTTGATTCTTTACTTCATCAAAATATCCAGGCTCAGATTGTACAATAGTACTCATGGCTGCTAGATACCCTTGGTATCTACTTAGCTTCTTGCTTTCACGAATGTCCCCCTTTGGGGCCATATGTCCCTCGACATCCTCGAGAGTATCCCTGAGCCATGATGGTATCTTCCCTATTGAAGGAGGTGGATCAATTAGGTCCATTGGTTCTTTAGCATCGGGCAGCGTCTCATCCTTCGGTTCTTCTTGATTTCCAGGCCTTGCTTCATGATCTTCCTCAGATCTCGGAAGATTGACTACTTTCCTCAAGGAAGCATCTTTGTCAAAGGTAACATTGTGGCATATCTCCACTTCCCTTTGACTAGGCACATATACTTTATAGGCCTTCGAAGTTTCGCTATAGCCCACAGACATTGTGGTCTCCCTCTTGATGCTAGCTCCTCTTCAAAAGTTCTTGAACTCGTTCGTCTCATATAATAAGAACATCCTCCCAAGGATGTCACGGGAAGCATACTAGACAGATCAGAATGTACTAATTGCAAGACATCAGATGTATTTGTGACACTTGAGGGGAAAGGTCCCCTTGTATGCTTTCCTTCGACACAACCCTGACATACACCTTCATGATTATTTGAGAACTCAAGCATCCCCATCACCACCTTCCTTGCTTCGGGAAGGGCCTTGTAGTGAAGTTGTTCAAACCTCCGGTGCCATAGTTCAGTATATCGGATAGTATCACATGTCATCGCTCCCAGTGGAATTCCTCCAACCTGGTAGAGTGTACCAACTCTAAACCCAATCATGATAGCTTCCTTGAAACTCTTCTTCCACATGCACACGTTATGAATATAATTCATAACGAATATAACAAATATAATTATTAAATAGTCAATTAAGGATTATGTAAGTAGTCATTAAGTTAGTGAAAGGGCATGTCTAAGAGACATGCCCAGTCATGAAAGGTCACCTGTGTAGGTATTTAAGCAGGGCCTCATTGTAACATTTTATCATCTATCTATCGCATATCTTTTATAATATAATATTTGTATCCTCATGGATATCTTTATATTCCAAGTGTTCTGGAGTATTTTAACTTGAGAAGGAATTTTTTTCACTTCATTTGGTATCAGAGGAGTCGATATTCTAGCCGCTCATCGCTGCACAGAGCTACGCTCGTTGATCCAGGTCTTTGACCATAAAAATTGTCAACCTTGTTGCTGTTGTGACTGAAGCATTCACAACAAATTTTGGAGTTTCTCCATTGCTGACTTTGTCAGAGGCCTTTGGCCATAATAAAAAATTGGAAAAAAAAAGGAAGATATATATATTAATAAAAAAAATAAAAGAGAGAAGGAAAGTTAACATAAAGGGGGAAATAAATTAAAAGGAAAAAAAAGATTTAAAAGAAAATAGTTCCAAAAGAAAAAATAAGAAAAGAGAAAAAGAGATATATATATAAAGAAGTACATATACGTACATACCAAGACAAATTAAAATTAAAAATTAAAAAGAAATAAGGAAGAGTAGGTAAGGTTATTTTTATTATTCTTTCAGTGGTTTACAAGCTCGTGGTTTTGGAAGCCCATGGTAATTGCCCATGGTATTTGCAAGGTAAAATAAGAAGTAAAGGCATAAAAAATATCTTGTGAATGGTAAGTTTACTTTTACGTGGAGAAATACACATAAGTGGACATATATTTTATAGGTGAATATATGCGAATAGCCACGTTTCACTAGGGTTGTAACCTTTCAACAAAAAAAAGAGTTGAAAAAAATCAATTGTTAAAAGAATATATATATATATATATATATATATATAATTAATTAATTAAATTAAAAAAAAAAATTGAAGGAATAATAACCTCATTAAAACGAAGAAGAGAAATTTAGGAAGGATTACCTTAAAAACCCTAAAAACTCAATTCAATAGACAAAATGAAATCAATCATTGACGAAAAGGAAATTAAATCCAATTCAGAAAGGAAAGAAGGAAGACTTCTTGAAAATTATAGTATTTTAACAAATACAAGATGAAGAATTTATTATCCATAAAACTTTGAGGACAAAGTTCTGAAGGAAGGGCCAATTCATAACAAATAAATAAATAAAGTTGATATATTAAATGTTGACGAAAGCAAATGAAAAAAATGGTGCGTGATTGAACTGAAGAAAAGTATCAACTATAAGCTTTGAGGACAAAGCTTTTGAAGGAAGGGGAAATGTTATGAATATAATTCATAATGAATATAACAAATATAATTATTAAATAGTCAATTAAGGATTATGTAAGTAGTCATTAAGTTAGTGAAAGGGCATGTCTCAGAGACATGCCCAGTCATGAAAGGTCACCTGCGTAGGTATATAAAGGTATTTTATTGTAACATTTTTATTTATCTTATTTACTTCATTCTTCATACTTTTTATAATATAATATTTGTATCCTCATGGATATCTTTATATTCCAAGTGTTCTAGAGAATTTAAGCTTGAGAAGGAACTTTGTTCGCTTCACGCACCTTCCATCATTGAATGCCACATTGAAACCTTTGTCTTCCATGGCCGAAACAGACACAGGGTTCTTCTTCAAATTAGGTACATATAGTACATCTTACAAGCAGGGGACTTGACCTTGAGACAAGTGGAGGATCACAGTCCCTGTCCCTTTCACGGGATATGTGGCATTATCTCCAAAGATAATTTGTAGATTAGTATCCTTCTCAACCATATCAGTAAGTGATTCCTTGAACCCAATGATGTGCCTTGAGGCACTACTATTTATCAACTAGACATCCATAGTGTCGGGTGGAGATGCAGCAGAGAGGGCAGATACAAGAATGAATTCATTTCTTTTATCATAAAAAACATTTGATTCCTCATACCTGAAATTTCTTGACCTTTTGAAAGGTTGCCCATTTTCGCCGGAGGGAGCCTTCCTTTTCTTGACCTTCTTGAAAGGGCATTCTCTAGCATAGTGACCTAGCTTAGAGATGTAGACAACCAGACTCTTATGAATGAGTCCCTGATCATCAGCTTTGCTTTGATTTCCCCCTTCTTGTACTTCGATTTGGCAGCAGCAATTGCAGTGGATGGAAGCTCTTGGATTTTACCCTACACATAGTCCATGACATCTTGGTCTTCCAAATTAAGATCCAATGTCATCTTCCAAGCATGGAAGTCATCCTTCCTAGTCAATTTTTCATCAACCTTAAAGCCATTGTAGTTTGGGGAACCCATCCTCTTCTTCGATGATTGCTACAAACTAGGGCTTTGTCTTCACCTTAGCTCCGATACCATGTCAATTTTTGAAGATGTTCTATGCTTGATGCAACTTTACTTTTATCCCCAATGCCAGTCAGCAATCACATAAACAAGAAAGTAAAGTGCTGATAGAACATACTAGTAGATCGACAGAAGATAAGCCAGAAAAATATAAGTGTGTTGGTGCGTTACGATGGTCAACAGGATGCTTCAACCAACAAAGTCTCAATACGGTCAGCCAACCAGAAGTGTCACACACACAACCCTTAAAGACAGTTCATCAAAAATCAACATAATTCAACAAAGGAATCCCACATCCAGATTTACAGCATCATCCATATTTACGGCATCCATTTCCGGTATCATCTAGATTTACGGCATCCATTTCCGGCATCATCCAGATTTACGACATCATCCATATTTACGGCATCCATTTCCGGCATCATCTAGATTTACGACATCCATTTCTGGTATCATCTAGATTTACGGCATCATCCAGATTTACGACATCATCCATATTTCCGGCATCCATTTCCGGCATCATCCAGATTTACGGCATCATCCATATTTACGACATCCATATTTAGATCATGAGGATGTGTGTGATGAGATGATTAAAATGTCCTCCAACGTTGACTCTATTTATATCAATCACTAAGGGCGTGTGACACGTTTGTTGGGTTTGTAAAACCTTAAGGCCGACTTGCACATATTTTGAAAGTATTAAAAATAAATTCAAAATAAATGTTCTGCTCATCGGATCAAGATGATCTTTAGATCGATCTTGCACCTCTTTGAAAGAGGAACCCAATAAAAATATTGGTGTTTTATCCGAGCATCACAACATGGAGTTTGGACTCAGTTAACTAATTTAACAAAGCCCCCTCGGGGACAAATCCTATTTCTTAACCGAGCACATGTTTTGCAACAATCTAGTGGGCATGAAAGGGATCAATCATATGCCGACTTAAAGTGTTTACAACAAAGCATATATCAGGCCTAGAGTTTACCAAAAACATCAAAGCACCAATGAGCTGTCTATACTCATCTATACTCTGTGGGATTTGCCAGACTATGTCTTGCAACTTTGCCACATAATTTCTTAAAGTCTATTTCCATAGGAGTTTGCATTCTACCATCGCAAATCTTTCAAGAAGCTTAACAACATATTTTCCTTGAGAAAGATAAATTTCACCAGGTCTTTGCCAAACCTCTAGACCCAGAAAGTAATGCATCAAACCAAGGTCTTTCATTTCAAATTCAGAAGCTAACTCCCTCTTACACTGGAGGATAAGAGGTTCTCCTCCTGTCAAGAATAAATCATCAACGTACAATACCAAAATCAAAGTTATGCCTTGGACTGTCTTGAAGTAGAGGTTTGGGTCTGCACTGCTTCTTGTGAAACCAAGCTTTACCAGGTAGCTACCAATGCGAGCATACCAAGCTCTTCGAGCTTGCTTCAACCCATATAAGGCTTTCTTCAGTCTGCATACATGAGTTTCCTTGTCATGCCCTTCAAAGCCTTGTGGTTGTTCCACAAATACCTCTTCCTTGAGGAAGCCATGCAAGGAAACAATTTTTCACGTCCATTTGGTGAAGAGTCCATCCCTGGCTAGGAGTTAAGGCAACAACAGATCGAATAGTATATCGAGCTATAGGTGCAAAAATATCATCATAATCTATTCTCTCTTTCTGAGAGAATCGTCTAGCTACAAATCTAGCCTTATATTTTTCGATACTACCATCTGCACCATGTTTAATCTAACAACATTTGGAAGTGACAACAGATTTACCTTGAGGTCTATGAACCACTTCTCAGACATCATTTTGAATGATGGACTTGTATTCTCCAGTCATGGCATCTTTCTAGACTTGTTCTTTTGCAACTTCTTCAAAGGTGCATGGTTCTGCCTGAATGATGTTGCTCATGGCAACAACGTACCCTTGAAACCGACTCAGTTTCTTACTTTTTCTGAATGTTTCTCTTGGGGCAACATGTTGTTCAACATCTTGCAAGGTATCTTACAACCATAGTGGTCTCTTTCTGGTAGGAGGATCATGTGGTGGAGGATCTAGAGGATACATGGAACCCATTGGATTATTAGCAAGCTCATTTTCAGGTTCTGGTTCAGACTCGGATGTAGGCTCTTTTTCATTAACAACTTGTCTTTCAACAATGGCAGGAGGAGGAGAGTCTCTTGCTTTTCTAAGAGCTGCATCTTCATCAAATGTTACATCTTTGTTAAACTCAATAGTTCTTTGATCAGGTACATAAATTCTATAAACTTTTGAATTATCACAATAACCAACAAACGTACCTTTCTTACCTAAAGCTTCTAGTTTGTTTCTTTTTTCTTTCAGCACATGGAAGCACACAGGACAACCAACGATTCTCAAGTGACTCACCTCAAGCCTTTTACCAGTGAAGACTTCTTCAAGAGTCTTATTGTCTAATGCTTGATGAGGAGTTCTGTTTTGCACATAAACAACAATATTTGCAGCTTCTCCCCACAGAAACTTCGATAGCTTTTGATTATGCATAATGGTTCTGACTGCTTCCATAATGGTTCTATTCTTCCTCTCAGGCACACCATTTGGTTATGGATTATATGGCACAATGGTTTCTTTGTTTATTCCAACGTCTTTGCAAAGATCATTAAACTCATTGGAGGTGAACTCTCCTCCATTATCAGATCGGAAAGCTTTGATCAACTTTCTCGTTTGATTTTCAATCAAAGCTTTGAAATCTTTGAACATGCCAAATGCTTCCCCTTTCTTTTTCAAAAAGAATATCCATGTCTTGCGAGAAAAATCATCAACAAAAATCATGAAATACAAGTAGCCATCAAGAGAAGTAACATGCATAGGTCCACATAAATCATAATGTATGAGTTGAAGTACTTGACTAGTTTTTGTTCTACTTGAAGGGAATGGTCCCTTTATATGCTTTCCACTTGCACATCCTGGGCAAACTCCTTCATGATCCATTCTCACCTTAGGCATTCCAGAAACCATCTTCTTTATATGAGTGGTAAAGCCTTGTAGTGCAGGCGAGCAAATCTTCGATGCCCATAGCTCACACTAAAGATTGGTATCATAGACTAATGCATGAATGGGTTTACCATTGACTTTTGTAAAGCCCTTCGAATCTTGATCCAAGAGTGAAGGTTTCTCTCATACTTGAATCTGCATTGTTATAAATTTTAACGATCGAGCCTTGCTAACGCTCGTATTGCCTAAGGTGTGCAAATATAAAACCCTACCCAATTATCCCATTGGTCTAAACATATCTATAACACAAATATCCCGCCCCATGTAGTTTAAACAAGTGCTAATTACATTTGATAAAACTAGCAAGCAGGTTCAAACCAATTGGCATCATACTTCAGGATTCCTGTGATGAGCTATTTGGAGTGAAGTATTTCCTTACTTGTCATTGTTATCTTTTTTTGTTACATGCATCCATCTATGTTTATTCTAAATCTGAATGTATAACTAAGAGTATTACTACAGGATTTGTTAAAATCACCTTGTTTTTAACTAATTATCATTTATATGTTTTCCTATGATTTCCAGTGTATGGAACCCCTAATTTCTTCCTCTCTCGTTTGACCTCTTCCTACTACTTCCTTTTCTGTATCAAAGGATTCTTAAGTGCCCTTTATCCCAATCATACCACCTCATAAAAACAACTTTCCAAGATCTTCAAGGGTTATCTATCTTGCCCTGAAAACATTTGACCTTTTAGCCTTGATCCCAGTCTTGTTTGCTTGATTTTGACTCCTTAGCCCAATGGAAAAATATATTTCCCACTATCCATCATTTCAAGTGTTTTTTCCCACCAAATCTACCAAAATCAAACCAAAGTTGCACATTCATAACTAGCATAATATTTACAAATTGAAAAAAAGTTAAATTTTAAAGAGAGAGCCCTCTCTGAATCCTAGGAAGGCTAGATGCTAGAGTTTGAAGTTGGTTTGTGGTTACCTCTAGTATTCTTTGACTAAAAACGAAAATCTCACAACTTTAGAATTACTAGAGTGATAACATTATTGACGACCATATTGGGGAACTAACCAATCCTCAGTCATAAAACTAGTCTTAAAGGAAATCATTTTGTACATCCTTTTACTTTAAGATTTCTTTTATAGTTTGTGGGTATTGAAAATAGTAATTTTGGCTTACTATACCAGGTCTAACCTGGATCCTATACCTGCAGTAATAGTAGATAACCCAGACTAAATTGGCAAAAAGAAAAAATAGTTAGAAGATTTAGAAGCTAAAGTATCATTAAAAAGAGTCAATTCATTACCACAAGAATTAGTAAGTCTGCAAGATATAGATTTTGATCTGAAATTTGAACATTCTTTATTTAGAAGTCAATCTGAAAGTGATATTTATACTGCTATTTTAGACCCTATTTTCATTTCATTCTTGGAAACAAAACAGAAATATATTACAGTAGAATCTAAATCAAATAAATTTGAATATCAAACTAAAATTAAAGAACTTAATACTACTATTCTCAAAGATATTGATAAGTTATTGAATTAGCTCAATTATTAGCTTATACCACTAAGCCTTCAGTTTCATAGTCAAATACCACCATAATACCAGCGGTAGATTTATCTCTATATGCTGCTACTTCATATATAGCTTCCAATACCACCACATCTATAGATCCATTTATCCATAAATTACCTTTACAACCTAGAGTACTATTTCCACCACTCACTTCATCCACTATATCCACTAGCTCACCTTTTGATTTTTTAAACACATCATCCTCATTCCCAAGTAGTTCCATATACATTCTAGTTTCATTTCCCAGCACTTCAACTATAGCTTTTAGTTCATCAGCTATCATTCCCATCACAGCCCCAAGCACCTTCTACTTTACCTCCTAGCCAAGCTAAACTTCAAGCTATGGCTGCTAGATATGCTCCCCTAGTCTTACTGCAACAGCTTCATGACATGCCTCAAGACTATCAGAGTAAGATACCATAGTTTGATGCCACTACTCATTATACAGCTCAACAACACATAAATAAAATGATAGATTTTTTTGAACTCCATGAGATTGATGATTTTGATGTTCAAATGAGGTTATTTGCACAAACATT
The DNA here is from genome assembly GCA_034641835.2 of Pinus albicaulis. NCBI lineage: Eukaryota > Viridiplantae > Streptophyta > Pinopsida > Pinales > Pinaceae > Pinus > Pinus albicaulis. The sequence goes on along the minus strand of CM076579.1, from coordinate 822,337,171 downwards.
GACATGAGAAGTTAAGAAGTGGTTTAGAGGTCTTGCTACTGGTAGTGTAACTGATTTAGCTGTATTTCATAGATTATTTTTAAATAAATGGGAAAATAAAAAGAATCCACTCCAGATATTGTCTGAATTTGATGCCATGAGAAGACTCCAAATGAGTCAGTCCAAGACTACTGCACTAGATATAATAGTGTTTACAATTCCATCCCTGCAAATATTAAACCCACCCCTAATAATGTCCTACTCAAATTCCCTGATGGATTTTACATGGACATGGCTTATCAATTGAAGGAAAGAAACGCAGAAACCTTAGAAAGAATGCAAACATATGATGTTAGTGTAGAAGTAAACATTTTAGCCAGAAAATCTAGACTAAGAAATGAGAGAAGAGTGACCATTAAAGAAGAAACTTCTAATTCAAACTAAAAAATAGACATGTTAGCTAAAACTTTAGATAGTATGATGGATATATTAGACAACATAGAGAGGAGACCTCAATAGGATAACCAACAACAAATCAGAAATCCCAATTTTAGAAAAAACACAAATTCAGGAAAAGCAAAAGAAGAGAAACAACCCTGCACGTACAAGTGGGCCCTCTTCCGTGAGAAGAAAATAAAGTTTCACAATGATGATGATGAGGATGCAATAAATCTAATGGGAATAGATGATAATAATACTATTTTTCTCACTCAGGAAGATCAGGAATTATTTGAACTTCAACAACTCAAATTAGATTCAAGTGAATCCTTTGATTATAAACAAGGTTATGATTATGCTATAAATGAAATACACTGTCAATATAACCTTAGAGATAAGAAAAACAATGAGTCTTCTACCAAGAAAACTTCCCAAACACAGAATAAGAAAGTAGTAGAAGCTCCCAAAACAAAAGTTCCGCAAATTCTCCCAAGGGAAAACAAGAAAAACTTTAGTTCTTCCCAAAACATTTCTAGTCTTAAAAATACATCAAGCCTTAAAATTGTTGATATTACTGATGAAGTTGCTCAAGCTACAAAAGATTCACAGAAATCTACTGTTGAAAAAGCTTCTAATTCTGTTAAAACAACAAATTTAGATCCTAAAATACCCTCTACTGATCCTAAATCAGTGGATCCAAAAATTGCTACTTCAAAAACACCTGCTGATAATTCCAAGTCTGAAAGAACATCTACTGCTTCACAAACAATCCCTGAAAAGAAAATTAGGAGCAGTAAAACACAAGAAACTCAAACAGAGAATGTCAAGCCCATTGAAAATGAAAACATAATTGTAGAAAAACAAGACAAACCAACTCAAACTACAGCTACCAAAGAAGAATTGATTCAAATAAGGAAATCACAAACTGCATTCAACATACAATCAGAGATTGCAAAGCTAAAAATACCAATTCCTCTGACAGAATTGGTAAAACATGACTTGTTTAAATCAACCATAATTGAAACATTAAACATAAATGGTGGAGAAGATTCCATAAATCTGAATGATGATTAGCCAGAGTTGATTTTTCGCCCAGGTGTGAATGGAAAACATGCAGATAGAGCACTTCCTCCATTTTATATCAGTCTTACCATTCATGATCAAATTTTACACAATGCCATGCTAGATTCAGGAGCTTCCCATAATCTAATGCCCAAAGCTATAATAGAAACTCTGAATTTAGAAATCACAAGGCCCTATAAAGATTTATTTTCATTTGATTCGAGTAAAGTTAAATGCCTAGGTTTTATCAAAGATTTGTGTGCAACACTAGTTCAATATCCTGGTAAGAGTATATTAATGGACATTGTAGTTGTTGATATCCCACCTAAATACGGAATGTTACTATCTCGCTCATGGGGAGCAAAGTTACATGGATCTCTACTGTTGGACATGTCTTATGCTACAATATTAGTTTCTGGTCAGCCTAAAAAGTTATGTAGGGAAACATTGATGAAGTACATGGTCAGTAGTGCAGAAAGATCTATGAATTACCCAATTTACTCTACACCAACTGACCTTGATTATTTTATTTTATGTAACTCTGAAACCAATGAAATCCAAACTGAATTAATAGAGCAAAAGAAAACACCAAACAATGATAATATCTTTCATGAATCTTTATGGCATTTAGACTTTGATGGTTCAGTAAATAAGTTAGGAGCAGGGGCAGGAGTTTGGATAACCAACATGGAGACTAATCACTCAGAAGGCCATGCTTTTAGGCTCAATTTCAAATGTACTGAGTATGAAGCCCTCATTCTAGGACTCCAAATTATTAGGAACTCAGGAGGCAAAAGAATATTAATCATGGGAGATTCAGAGTTGATCATAAAACAAATAAATGGAGTATATTTTGTTTACAATCCTAGATTAAGCCGATACAGAGACACCGTGCTAGATTTAATTGATGATTTATTGGAATGTAAATTTGCTGCTATACCTAGAAAACAAAATATACAGGCTCACTGTCTAGCAACCTTTGCTAGTACATGCAATTTACCATTCCAACCTAATCACAGATATACTGATGAAGTCAAGCATAGACCAATAATTCCAAACAACCTCAAGTATTGGCAATTTTTTTCTCAAAATGAACATATTTACAAGTTTATGAACAATGAAGGTGAGTTTCAGAACTGTAAGATCGACACAAATTGTACTATAGATCAAGATTTAGATTGTGAAATAGATTTAAATAGCATAGATGTAAATAAAGTAAAGTTTACTAAACCAACTAGATTTAGTCAATCAAATATTGATAAATTAGAGAAAGTAGAGATTGAAGAAATTATTGATGATGAATCTGACATATTGAATCTTAAGGATAATTTCTTACCTAAAAGTTTAACTCCCTTAGAAGATCTTTTTGACGGAAATGATGTAGCTAGAAAACCCAAAATGGACCCAGTTAGATCTGATATAGAAGAATGCAATATTGGTATAGAGTTAAAACCCAAAATAATCAAACTTTCCAATCTTATGATATCAACATAATTCAACATAAAATTCCAATAAAAGAAGATCAAAAGCCCTTTAAACAAAAATTGAGAAGAATTAACCCTGTTTTATTGCCTTTGATAGAAAAAGAAGTGAAAAGAATGTATGATGCACATATTATTGCACCAATCAGATATCCTGATTGGGTTTCCAACCTAGTTCCAACAAGAAAGAAAACAGGTTAGATTAGATTATGTGTTGACTTTAGAAATATAAAAAAAGTGTCCTTAAAAGATAATTACCTCTTACCTAAAATGGATCACATATTACAAAGAGTAGCTGGCTCTTCTAGGATTTCACTTTTAGATGGTTTTTCAGGATACAACCAGTTTTTAGTCCAAAAATAAGATCAAGCGAAAACAACATTTACTACTCCTTGGGGCACTTTTATGTATGTAAAAATGCATTTTGGTCTAATGAATGCAGGAGCAACTTTTCAAAGAGCTATGGATATAGCTTTTGCAAAGGAAATACATGATTTCTTAGTGATTTACTTAGATGATGTTACTGTGTTTTTCAAAACTGATAATAAACACTTGGATCATTTGAGACAAATTTTTATTAAATGCAAGAAATTTGACATCTCTTTAAACCCTAAGAAAAGTTTATTTGGATTAGAAGAATGCAAGTTACTTGGACACATAATTTCTAAAGAAGGAATCAGAATAGATCCTGCTAGGATAGAAACAATTCTTAACATCATTCCACCAAGAAACATCAAAGAGTTACAAGCCTTTTCTAGGTAAGATTAATTTTTTAAGAAGATTCATATTCAATTTAGCCTGAGATAATTAGAGAACTAAACAACATGCTAAAAAAAGATTTAGTTCTTAAATTGGACTATTGAGGCTAAACAGTCATTTGACTCCATCAAACAAGCCTTACCCAAAACTCCAGTCCTAATAAGTCCTGACTTTAAGAAGGATTCCATAATTTTTTCATTTGCTTCAAAACACACCATTGCTGCAGTTTTACTACAGAAAAATGACCAAGGATTTGAACAACCCATAACTTTCTTTAGTAAAACCCTTAGAGATGCCCCTTTGAAGTACAACATCATGGAGAAACAAGCCTTAGCTTTGGTAAAGACCATTAAAGACTTCAGAGTTTATATTCTCTATTCTCACATCATTGTCTATGTCCCAAATTCTGTAGTAAAAGATGTTTTTACTCAGGATGGTCCTGATGGAAGAAGAGGTAAGTGGATTGCCACTATCTTAGAATATGACATAGAGATAAAACCCACAAAGCTAATCAAAAGTCAAGGATTAGCTAGACTTATGGCTGAATCTAACTATAATGCCCTAGACATAAATTTTATTGCCCAAGTAGATGATCCGGAAGAGATGCGACTCCAACGATCAGTGAAGCCTTTTTAGATTCACCTTGGTATACAGATATTATATTTGTACTACTAAACTTACAAGCTTCCCTTGGATTGTCAAGAACCAAAGCCAAATTCTTAAAATTAAAGGCAGTAAGATTTTGTATTTTAGACAATGTACTTTTTTGGAGAGATCATAGTGGGATTTTATAAATTGTTTATTAAAGGAAGATGCTGACAAAACACTTGAAGAATTTCATGCAGGTGACTGTGGAGGACACCTATATTGGAAAACTACTGTAGACAAGATCCTGAGAGCTGGTTTTTACTGGCTTACTTTGTTTGCTGATGTCAAAAAGTATGTAACTTCCTGTCATAAGTGCCAAATTTTTGAGGGTAAGAAGAAATTATTACCCCTCCCTTTAAAGCCTATTTCAACTGAAATGCCATTTCAACAATGGGGTTTAGACTTCATTGGTGAAATTCACCCTCCATCTTCAGGCCAACATAAGTGGATTTTGACAGCCACTGACTATTTTACCATGTGGATTGAAGCCATACCCTCTGGACAAGCCACAGATACTATCATTATCTCCTTCCTAGAAAACAACATTCTTTCAAGATTTGGATGTCCCGAAAAGATAATCACTGACAATGCAACAGCATTCAAATCCAAGAAAATGGTTGATTTTTGCCACAAATACCTTATTACCTTAGGTCATTCTACTGCATATTACCCCCAAGGTAATGGCCTAGCTGAATCTTCAAACAAGAGCTTTGTAAATATCATCAAAAAGTTATTGGAAGACAATAAAAAGACTTGGAATAAGAAGTTAGTCAATGCCTTATGGGCAGATAGACTTACTACTAAAAAATCTATTGGTACTTCCTCTTACCAACTTGTTTATAGAATGGATGTTGTTTTTCCATCCTCCCGAGGTGTACTAGTGATGAAAATTATCCAAGAGTTACAAGTTGAAACAAATGACATTCAAAGAAGGATCAATCAAACTATTCACTTGCAACAAACAAGGGAAGAAGTTTATATCAAATCTCAAGTCATTCAGGTTAAGATCAAGAAATTTTTTGATAAAAAGAGTAAAGAAGATGATTTTTACATTGGAGATAAAGTATTAAAGTGGGATTCAAGAAGGGAAGACAAAGATAAACATGGAAAATTTGATTTTCTGTGGAAAGGACCTTATGTGATTTTTGGATATAGAGGTAATAATGCGTTCTTTTTAAAAGAAATGGATGGAACATATCTGCAAGAAGGACTAGTAAATGGCAGAATGTTGAAGCACTACTACTCTCCTGAGTTGACAAATAGTTAGTTTTTATTCACTTTGATCATTGTACATATACATTGTAGATTTTAGATTGGATTGGATGTTTCCCTAACAAATTTGAAGCCCGGAGAGAAGGCCCTAAGCTTTGAGAGGTAAATATCATAAATATGAGTTATTGCAGAAATCAGAAGCCACTTACAGGATCATCACAATCAAATTTCAAAGGTTACTAGTCTTAAAGTTCTTGACATTTCACCAGGAAATGCCATCCCCATGTGGAGCCACTTTTAGGGCCCTATAATAATAGGGTTCATAAATTTTGAATTGACTTTGATAGTCTTGTAAATATGTACATACCTTGCTTTTTGCAAGTTGTTTTCCCATATTTTGAAAAAATGGAAAAAATAATAAAAGCCAAAAGGGGGTAAAAAGTCCTAAAAGAAAAATCAAAGGACTTAGAAAAAGATAGACTCCAAAAGAAAAAAGAGAGAAAATAAGACCTGAAAGTGAGCAAATCTGTCAAACAGTTTAAACTTGACTAATTAGTAGATAGGTAGAGAATAATGAGGAGCTCAACAGTTTAATCTGAGCCCTCAGATGAAATTAGGTAGACTTAGATAGTTCTATGCTTTGAAAGAAAAATGTTTTAGGGTTGCAAGCCTAAATGCACCCATGAAAATGAAGTAAAAATGTTAGTAATAAAGATGGGTAGGTAGAAAGCAGTTGAGCGATCATGTAATAAAGCATCATTGGGCAAAATTACTAATTTCCCCTCCTATAAATATTCAATATTCTAAACTATCAGTCAAAAAAGCTCAGAGCATTTCTCTGACTTTTGTTGGGACCGGACCCAAGGCTCGATGATTGATAAGTTAAAAATATTGAATTCCCACACTAGACCCACGTTCATCAACATTTACCCTTCAGTCATAAATCATAATCCCTTTTCCTAAGTAAAAACCTATTTTTACTTAGTAAAAGCTAAACCCTAAATAACTAATCTCATTCTCTTTCAAAAATCATTCATAAACCCTCAAAATACATTTTATCCTAAGTTAAAAGTGTATCCTAAGTTAAAGTGTGAAATATAATAAAGATAAAGCAATCCTTTATTTTTGGCACTGCACTTAGAGTTAACATGTATTTTATGTCCATTACACTATCCTTTTCTTTTTATATTAACACTTAACTTATTTTTATTAAATCCCTAAATATTCCCACCTGTATATTATTAAAACCCTTTATTTTTAAATAACCCACAAACCCTTTATTTTTTAGACCAATGTTTTATATCCCATGTGCGCAAATATTAAACCCCGACCAATTATCCCATTGGTCTAAACATATCTATAACACAAATATCCCGCTCCATGTAGGTTAAACAAGTGCTAATTACATTTGATAAAACTATATAATAAACGCTCACTCCCATGGTTATCTGCAATTTGGGGATGTATCTGGTGCATTCCATTTGATGGCCACCAGGTATGGAAACCACAAATCCATTGAACTCCTATGTAGGGATCCCCCTCTTGTTAACCATGGCCGCATCTATGAAGTTGTGGGAAGCTCCACAATCAATCAATATCGTCACCTTGTGTCATGCTAGAACCCCCCTCTGATGGTGTGATACCTGGGGAATCCTCACATGGATTCTATAATAGGGGCTTTACCCTCAGTATGTGAATTCTCACCCCAACAGTCTGATGTATCTGTCCCTATGCCTTTTCTTGCACTGTCTCCTCTTCACCATCGCTGTCACTCTTTGGGTACACCTCTATGTAGTGGGCCTTTCCCACCTTGTCTTTTCCTTTACACCCATGCCCCGGTGCTAGGGCTCCTGACAACTAAAACAAAGCTTCTTCTTTCTCAACTCCTTCCGAGTCTCCTCATCCATCTTTGGTTTTCCGGTCCATTCCTTTTGAAAGGGTTTGACGTCTTTACACTTCTGAGGGAAGGAAGGCTTAGGAGTGAATTTGTTCTTGAAAGTGGCATCTTGCATATCCCTGGTCTTGTTAATTGCTGCATGAAGAGTGGTGGGTTCAAAGCCCTTGACCCAACCACGTAGAGGCTTTAACAACCCCTCTTCAAATAACATCACCAACCTGGCCTCAAAGGTATTTGTGACCATAACCTGCTAACCTCTGAAACTTTGAAATGTAAGCCTTTGGACTACCTGTCTGCGTCTCTCTAAAATGAAGCTCCGGCTTGTTGAGAATTTAGTAGGGCAATGTTTAATTCAATTCTCTTACTTGATAATTGCTTATGTTACACCTTGGCTTCTTTTATCTTTGATTATTGTTATTACGATAAGCAATACATCAAATAGTTACCAAAACAATAAGAACAATGACACAATATGTAGGCTGCAAGCTAGGGCCAAAACCCGTTCTCTTGAGGGGAAAACCCGCAAATCTCTTCTTATAGATGCTTCAATTGACGAATACCAAAACCCTTGACAAATACACTTGACACAAGTTTTCCTCCAAGGCACTTGTCACTATCTCTTGCTCTCCTCGGCCTTCACACTTCTGTCCTTCTTTCTCGCACTGTCCTACACTGTCACCTAGAGAGTCTCGGTCTCTATTCTGCAGTCCTTAACACATTAGCTTTGGCCGCCAATAATCTTCTTTCTTTGGTCCCCAAGAGTCTCCTCCCTTCGGCCTCCCTTCTAGCACCCTTATTCACTTGATGATAGCCCTAGACCGAACTGTGGTAGTCTTGAAACAACCTTCGGCTTTCGCTGAGATTGTAGAGATGAGGTACAAACTTAGTCTGAATATGTGGAGATCCTTACGCACTTCTTATAATCCTCCTCCTTGTTGTATTACCCTTAAACTCTTCGCACTATGATCCATACCTTTTATTGCAGAGATGTTTGAGTTGCTTAGTGCTACAATGAGGTCAAGTCACCTTTTATATAGTGATTGAACTTTCTATCTAGGCCGACATGAGACATGGAGGTACGCTGACTTCTTCACAAGGAGAATATCATCCATCTTTTGGCCGACTTCAAGAGGTATGGTGACAATGTCTTGGAGTGCAACTTTTACATAGATGTCTTTTACATGTGTAACATGTCTTCATATACATGACTCTTAATTACATTTATGACAAGATGACAAATCCTAAAAGACATCAAGAAGAAGTCTTTGACCTATAATAAAAAATCCTTTCTCCTGAAACTGATGAAGCAAGCAACATAATACATTTATTATTCTTTGTCTTCATTTACATAAAATCATAATTACAAGTCATTATGAAGACCGAACGTAGTTACATTTTTCAACACTCCCTCTTAACTAGGGAGGTATTCATAATGGTACTTGGTCATTCTCAATCTGAAGAGAGATCATAAGAAGAGTCGAATTTGTAACCCATGTGTTTCTAGCATCATATCAATCCAACATTGTCACATAGCAAGGCCTTGACTAACCGCTCCATCTCTTTACTAGACCATGAGCTACAATGCTGGTGAGATTGGTGACTATAAACACCATCATCATTGTCTCCAAGGTACATACTCCACCTGGGTGTTCACCGAGTATGACCTTCTTGGACTATTCTTATCTTGGGTAGCTAATCCTCAAAGAATATCCATCCACAACTACTCTTGTGCAGAATGCCCTACCACATTCTCAAAGAGTATCAGATGCTAGATGGTTACCAAATCCTCCATTCTTTCTTCCAATGAAGGCATGAATGCGTGTCTATCTCTCCATCTCACATAGGGAGGATATATCCACCAAACCAAGCTTGTCTCTTAGATATACAAGCTTCTTGTTTGGAAGTGATTTTGTCAATATATCAGCTACTTGTTCATCCGTGGAAACACACTGAAGTTGTAGCACACCATTTTGTACTAGCTCTCGAACATAGTAATACTGTTGTTGATGTGCTTTGTATTTCCATGAAATACTGGATCCTCAGACAAACGTATAGAATAGGTGTTATCACATAGTATCATTGTAGGGTCCATTGGTCCATCAAATAGGTCGGATAACAGTTTCCTCAACCAGATTGCTTCTTTACCCACTTCACAAGATGCAACATATTCAGCCTCGACACTACTCAAAGCAACAATGTCTTGCTTTCTGCTCATCCATGAGACCATAGAGGATCCCAAACTAAAGCATCCTCCCGTAGTTCTCCTTCCATCTTGTTCACTGCCTCCCCAATGAGAACCTGTATATCCAATTAGTTGGGCATCATTCCTACTATTGTATTTTAGACAATAGTTGATGGTTCCTTGAAGATATCTCAGAATGTATTTTGTTGATAACCAATGATCCTGCTTCGGCTCCACTTTGAACTGACTGAGAATATTTACTACAAATCATATGTCTGGTCGAGTATTCACTAAGTACATTAGTGAGCGAATCAATTGTCTATATTTGGAAGGATCCACCGGGCTTGAATCAAAACTCGTAAAGTCTCTTCAACTTTGTGATCATAGGTTTGCAATCCATCATGTTAAACCTCTTCAGCATCTTGATCACATACTTTACTTGACCTAAATAGATTTCATCAGGTCCTTGCCAAACTTGTAGTCCCAAATAGTAATGCAGTAAGGCAAGATCCTTCATATCAAATTCTGCTGCTAGTTGTTTCTTGCATTCTTTAATTCGACCTTCTATACCTCTCAGGAGAAGATCATCTACATATAGAATAAAACTACTGGTTCACCATTTTCCACTTTGATATATAAGTTTGAGTCAATAGATCTTTTCTTGAAGCCTAGCCTTTGAAGATATGCATCCATCCTAGCATACCATGCCCTTGGTGCTTGCTTGAGGCCATATTGTAATATTCCAAATTAGCAATTCTGCTAACTGGAATATTAATTTTGGCCAATTTTGATATTATTACAGTCTTGGCTTAGGGAATGTGGATTTGGGGGCCCTGTAAAGTTTTGTAGATGTTCTATGCTAAGAGCAATTTCGCTTTTCATTCAGCAATCATACAAGTAGTTAAGCAAAATGCAGATAGAACATATAAGTAGATCTTACAGAAGACAAATCAGAAACAGGAAAAATGTGTGTATTCGTTTCGGCGGTCAACAGGATGCTTCAACCAGCAAAGTCTCCTTTGGTCGGCCAGCCCAGCATGTGTCACAACAACCCTCCAATCAGTAGATGAGTCAACCCAAGTCAACTCTGCAAAAGTCAACGCTGTCCTGAAAAGTCAACGCAGGGGCAGCAAGCTAAAAGTCAACGCAGCAACAAAACGGTCAACCCTTTGACCTCGATTTTTGTGCCAGGTAGTACGGCCTTCATAAATCGAACCTTCCACAAGTTTTCAGCTTGTTTGGACCAAGCGTTGACCAAAGTCAACGCTGGTCAAAGTTTCTGCGAAACCCTAGCAGCATAAAATCCGTACTTCAGCTCAGCCGTACAATTTGTCCTCTTCGTCCTTCACACGTGTGGCTGAAACTTGTCTTTAGGTAGCTCGTACTATTTGATGAGAAGAGAAGATGATGAGTTGTGTTGATGATGAAATGCTCTTCAACTTTTCTGTATTTATATCAATCATGAGGGTGTGTGACACATCTGTTGGGCATGCGAGCCTACATTACAAAACTGGCCGACCTTGCACATATAATTTATTAAAAATAATAAATTCAAAATATAAGTTCTGCTCATCGGATTAAGACATATTTTATATAGATTTTACACCTCTCAGAAAGAGGAATCCAACAAAAATATTAGCCTCTTAATCTGAGCATCTTAATATGGAGTTTGGACCTAGTTGTCCAAATTTAACACTCCCTCTCAACTAGGGAGAACTCCATCTATCAGTGCAATCAACATCGTGCGTCATCCCGCCGAAACTTGCTTTGCTGGCTTCTTTATTTCAGAACAGAAATGGGTCAGTCACAAAGACATCATCCCCCCACTGACATAATCAGTCCAAAGGTCCCAGACCTCACAAATCTTGATCCCAGATCAAGTGGTTGGACCGTGCCATCCTAGATAGAGAGTACGGCAATCTCTGATGCGTCCATCAGTCTTTGCTAATAGTCTCTAGCTTTTCCACACCTCATTGGCCAAATGAGGGGTACTTCCCATGAGCCCTGAACTCAATGGGTAGGATGCATACGGGGCACAGATAAATGAGTGGCGAACCAGCTCAATAATCACAAGGGTGGGGCAGAAGCATTATGAGTGCTTATAGCTACGAGAAGCTATCCCCAAAGCCCCCCAGAGCTCCCAGAGCTCATCGTCCAACAGGACCCACATCATAGGGTCTTTCCACGACACCAAGACTCTCACGGAAGGTTAGGAACTTGACCTTCCCAAGGGGCTTAGTGAGAATATCCGCGACCTGCTCATCAGTTCCTATATGATCGAGCCTTACGGCGCCTCGCTGTACCATATCCCGGATAAAGTGGTACCTGATATCAATATGCTTGGATCGGTCGTGGAACACGGGATTCTCAGTCATACGAATCCCACTCTGATTATCACAGAGTATCACAGTGGTATCTAGCACATGTCCAAACAGCTCACTAAAGAGCTTCCGCAACCAAACTGCTTCACAACAGGCCATACTAGCAGCAATGTATTCGGCCTCCGCGGTGCTCAAAGCCACCGACTTCTGCTTACTGCTCATCCATGAGATCGAAGCAGAACCAAGATTGAAGCAGCATCCAGATGTGCTCTTACGATCCACCACACTGCCAGCCCAATCGGCATCAGTATATCCACGGAGTATCACACTCCCGGCAGTGTATCTTAGCCCATGGTTTATCGTGCCCCGAAGATATCTCAAAAGATTCTTGGCACCAACCCAGTGAAAATGATGAGGCTCAACCATCTGTTGACTCAAAGTGTTCACTGCAAAACATATGTCTGGACGTGTGTTCACTAAGAACATCAAAGCTCCTATGAGTTGACGATACTCAGTAGGATTGGCCAAGATAGGCCCAGCAGCGCTGCCACTCAACCTTTTAAAGTTGAGTTCCATCGGTGTCGACACGGACTTACAGTCCACCATTCCAAATCTTTCCAGAAGCTTCACAATATATTTTCCTTGAGAAGGGAAAATCTCTCCAGGTCTCTGCCAGACCTCCAGGCCTAGGAAATAGTGCATCAGTCCTAGGTCTTTCATCTCGAACTCAGCAGCAAGCTCCCTCTTACATTGATGAATGAGAGGGTCATCACCTGTCAGGAAGAGGTCATCCACATATAGTACTAGAATGAGAGGCTTCTCTTTCACAACCTTGAAGTATAGGTTCGGATCAGCATTACTTCGAGTGAAGCCCAGCTTCATCAAGTAACTATCCATCCTTTCGTACCAAGCTCTGGGTGCTTGCTTTAACCCATAGAGGGCTTTCTTCAACCTGCAGACATAAGTGTCTCGATCTTGAACTTCAAATCTCAAAGGTTGTTCTGCATACACCTCTTCCTTTATTGCACCATGCAGAAAAACGGACTGGACATCCATCTGATGAAGACTCCATCCTTGCGTAGCAGCAAGGGCTATGATTGATCGGATGGTGGTATATCGTGCCACAGGTGCAAATATATCGTCATAGTCAATTCCTTCCTTTTGAGAGAAGCCACGGGCAACAAATCTTGCCTTAAATTTTTCAGCACTCCCATCAGATCCATGTTTAATCTTGTAGAGCCATTTAGCGGTGACAACAGATTTGTCCTTCGGTCTTGGGACCACATCCCAGACATCATTCTTCATAATAGACTCATATTCTTCATGCATAGCATCCTTCCAGACTTGATGCTTGATGGCTTCCTCAAAAGATCCAGGGTCAGATTGTACAATAGTACTCATGGCAGCTAGATACCCTTGGTATCTACACGGCTTCTTGCTTTCTCGGAATGTCCCCCTTGGGGCAGCATGACCCTCAGCATCTTCGAGGGTGTCCCTGAGCCATGATGGTCTCTTTCCTAGAGAAGGGGAAGGATCAATAGGGTCCATTGGCCCTTCAACATCAGGCATAGTCTCATCCTGGGGTTCTTCCAGATTTCCAGGTCTTTCTTCATGATTTTCTTCGGATCTAGGAAGATCTACTACTTTCTTCAGGGAAGCATCTTCGTCAAAAGTGACATCATGGCTTATCTCTACTTCCCTTTGACCAGGTACATAGACTCTATATGCCTTAGAAGTCTCACTGTAGCCCACAAACATTCCTTTCTTCCCAGTAGCATCTAGCTTACTTCTCTTTTCTTTCGGCACATGAAAATAGACAGGACATCCAAAAATTCTAAAATGTGAGACATCAGGTTTCTTACCAGAGAAAACCTCTTCGGGAGGTTTGGAGTCCAAAGCGGAATGAGGGCATCGGTTTTGAATATACACAGCAGTATTTGCGGCTTCTCCCCACAGAAACTTCGGTAGACCCTGGTCACATAGCATGGCACGGGCAGCTTCCACAATAGTCCTATTCTTGCGTTCAGCAACACCATTCTGCTCAGGAGTATATGCAGTGGTAGTCTCCCTCTTAATGCCGGCTTCTCTGCAAAAGTCTTTGAACTCATTTGACTCATATTCAGTGCCATTGTCAGTCCTCAAAATCTTGATCTTCTTTCCCTTTCCGGTCATATTTTCCACCAAGGCTTTGAAGGTACGGAACCACATGAAAGCCTCATCCTTCTTCTTCAAGAAGTATATCCAGGTTTTGCGAGAGAAGTCATCAGTAAATGTCATATAGTAAGAGCATCCTCCCAGGGATGTCACGGGTAGCATACCAGATAGATCAGAATGGACCAGTTGCAAAATATCAGATGTCTTTGTGACACTTGAGGGGAAAGGTCCCCTTGTATGCTTTCCTTCGGCACAACCCTTACATACATCTTCATGATTATTTCCAAAGTCGGGCATCCCTGTCACCACCTTCCTTGCTTTGGGAAGGGCCTTGTAATGAAGGTGTCCAAACCTTCGGTGCCATAGTTCAGTTTGTCGGATAGTATCACATGTCATAGCTCCCAATCCATTCTCCCAACCCGGGTAGAGTGTACCAACTCTAAAACCAATTGAGATAGCTTCCTTGAAGCTCTTCCACATGAGCACCTTCATTAGAGAAAGTTGTAGTATCAACTCGGTCTTCCATGCAAGGAGTACAGACAAGGATCTTTCAATTTGGGTACATAGAGTACATCTGAGAACGGTGAGGGACTTGTCCTTGGGACAAGGGGAAGGGTCACAGCCCCTGCCCCTTTCACGGGGATAAGTGGTATTATCCCCAAGGATAATGGCTAGGATTAGTATCCCTTTCATGTCGAAAAGCCTGAATCCTGATGTGGTCTTGGAGGCACCACTATCGACAGTCGTACATCCATAGTGTTCTATGGAGATGCAAACAAAGAGCGTATACTATCATATTCATTTCTTTATCAACAACATTAGACTCCTCATACCCTGTATTTCTCCGGGTCCTTTAGAAGGTTGATTGTTTCCTCCAAAGCAGGCCTTCCTCTTTCCTCTGGATTTGTCATTTCTTCGATTCCCATTCCTTCGGTTGTTGTTGTTATCGTCACTATCGGGAGAATCCTTCTTGAATGGGCATTCTCTAGCATAGTGTCCAGTCCTATGGCAGGTGAAACATTTACCCTTCTTCTCTTGAGTCTTAGTCCTACTTTTGTCCTTAGAACCACCAGAGTTCTTCTTTCGGAAATGAGCACCATAGGCAGCATTTCTTTCATTATCAAATTCCTTCATCCTTGTTTCTTCTTGCATACATCTAGACAGAAGCTCATCAAAGTTAGGAATGGTATTATTGTTGAGAATGGTAGTTGTGAATACTTGCCATTCATATGGAAGTCCTCCAAGTGCGGTGAGAACCATCTCACGATCAGCTATTGTCTCCCCAATAGCTAGCAGATTGTTCCTGGTTTCGGTCAACTTCATAAAGAAAGTCTTATTTATGGATTCCCTGATCAGCAGCTTTGCTCTGATTTCTCCCTTCTTATACTTGTTTCTAACAGCAGCAGAGGCATTGGATGGAGGTTCTTGAATCCTCCCTGTCACATGATCCAGGAGATCATGATCTTCTAATTTGAGATCTAATATCATCTTCCAGGCATGGAAGTCATCACTTCCAGTCAGCTTGTCATTCTCCCTGAATTGAAGACTAGTGGAACCCATTTCCTTCAATGATGATTGCTATAGATAGAGTTTGTCTTCACCTCAGCTCCGATACCATGTAAAGTTTTGTAGATGTTCTATGCTAGCAGCAATTTCACTTTTCTTTCAGCAATCATACAAGTAGTAAAGCAAAATGCAGATAGAACATATAAGTAGATCTTACAAAAGACAAATCAGAAACAGGAAAAATGTGTGTATTCGTTTCGGCGGTCAACAGGATGCTTCAACCAGCAAAGTCTCCTTTGGTCAGCCAGCCCAGCATGTGTCACAACAACCCTTCAATCAATAGATGAGTCAACCCAAGTCAACTCTGCAAAAGTCAACGCTGTCCTGAAAAGTCAACGCAGGGGCAGCAAGCTAAAAGTCAACGCAGCAGCAAAACGGTCAACCCTTTGACCTCGATTTTTGTGCCAGGTAGTACGGCCTTCATAAATCGAACCTTCCACAAGTTTTCATCTTGTTTGGACCAAGCGTTGACCAAAGTCAACGCTGGTCAAAGTTTCTGCGAAACCCTAGCAGCAGAAAATCCGTACTTCAGCTCAGCCGTACAATTTGTCCTCTTCGTCCTTCACACGTGTGGCTGAAACTTGTCTTTAGGTAGCTCGTACTATTTGATGAGAAGAGAAGATGATGAGTTGTGTTGATGATGAAATGTTCTTCAACTTTTCCTGTATTTATATCAATCATGAGGGTGTGTGACACATCTGTTGGGCATGCGAGCCTACATTACAAAACTGGCCGACCTTGCACATATAATTTATTAAAAATAATAAATTCAAAATATAAGTTCTGCTCATCGGATTAAGACATATTTTATATGGATTTTACATCTCTCAGAAAGAGGAATCCAACAAAAATATTAGCTTCTTAATCTGAGCATCAGAACATGGAGTTTGGACCTAGTTGTCCAAATTTAACAGGCCCACAATTAGACTAGGCAACTATAGGCCTCTAGACATTGGGCTGAGTCGAAATACTGCGACAATAGTAGAGGATGGGGCCCACATGGAGGCAACACGACCATTGTTGCGTATTGGAGGCTAGAGGCACAAGGTGGGGCCCAAGAGAACGTTGGACAACATTTGATAAATAGGAAGCACGAGGCTCATTATTGGCATTCATTCATCTATTTCGAATTTGTCTTTGACAAGAGCACACTTGAGCAGTGAGCCAAGTTTGCATGTGCTATTCAGCACACAGGTGTCTTCGAGTGGAGATCCTAGCCTTTGCTTCAGTGGACTTCGAGTGCTAGCCCAAGGAAGGTGTCTTACCATGTCTTGATCATTTCCAGCACCAAGAGATTCATCCACAACACACTCATCACTTCAGCAACACAGAGGTTGCGTAGACAGTGAGGAGCATCACTCCGAGAGCTTGAGGAGCCAAGGAGATTTTGGAGGAAACTTGGTGGGGAGGCTTGGAGCTTTCTGACAGGTATTTTCATGGAGTTTTGGAGACTTCCAGTAGCAAGATTTGCAGGATGATCGATTTACCCAGCAACGTAGTGAGCCAAGCCCAAGAGGGCCAATTTCTGAGGTCAAGCTTTAAGAGAACCCTTTCTGGGTTTTTTCTGGGTTTATTGAGGAGAAGCCAAGATTAATTGGGCAAAATTTTCTAGGTAGGTTTGAGGTGTCAAACAAAGATCCTAACTCAACGAGCAGCTACGGGAAATTGGGCCGAAATTCCGGGGTCAACATTTGGCCAATTCCTTCGTCGGTTTTGTGAGTAGAGAATGGGGTTAAAAGCCCAGAAGTTTCTGAGCATTATTCCAGGCCCTAGTCGCAGATTCTGTGGACCAGCGAGAACATTTCAGGGCCAGGACTGCACAAAGCTAGAGGATCGCAATGTACTTCTGGGGGTTGATTTGAGCTTGTGATGAAGGCTACTTCAACTTGCTTTGAGCAAGCCCAAGTGCCATTATTCCAACACCCACATTGTACACCTATCTCAGAATTAATAAAATGACTCATATTTGAATTTTATGGTTCCAGTTTATGTTTTCATGGCATGATTTTATTTGTTGTAGTTTCTAGTCTATTGTTGCTTTATATTATTGTTTTTTTCCCATTTTGGATATTACAGTTGTATCAGAGCCATGATGTTGACCAGCTATGCGGTAACCAATTAGATCAGGGAAGATTTGTGCATGCATACACAGTGATGGGTTAAACCATAGACAAATCATGGCATAAGGAGGATTTAATTACTGCAAAGTATTGACCGAGTTGATGAAGGTGTTAGACCAGACCTATCCACTTCCCTTGCAGGAGAGACACTAGAGTTTCACAGGCCGTAGGGGTGCAACCATCTACACAGGATCATGGAGAGCAAGGAGATACACCCAGTGTGATGCATAGGTTACCCGTGTTGGAGACTCCCTTGACCGTCGCTATTGACATTTTAGTGGGGAGAGTGGAGCATACCCCAATAGTGCGATCCATTGAGGTGGTGACTGGGGTTGTGTTCGAGTTTTTGGGTGATAGCAGCGCACAACAGATGGATGAGGTACCAGGAGACATATCCACCCTTGATGAGACGCTAGGAGATACAAAGGTATTGGACGATGGTCGCACATAGCAGTGTTATCTGCTTCAGGCCGACCTTCTAGCTTTGAAAGGGAAGACCACATTAGTATGAGAGGCTATTCTGTTGCAGAACGAGGAGTTGGAGGGCATGAGAGTGGTTTGTGCCAAGTCGTCGGCCAAGTTGGGGATGTATCTGGTTAGCTACAACTTGGGGATGTATCTGGTTAGCTACAACTTGGGGATGTATCTGGTGCATTACATTTGATGGCCACAGGGTATGGAAACCACAAATCCATTGAACTCCTCTGTAGGGGTCCCCCTCTTGTTAACCATGGCTGCATCTATGAAGTTGTGGGAAGCTCCACAATTAATCCATATTGTCACCTTGTCTCATGCCATAACTCCCCTCTGATAGTATGATGCCCAAGGAATCCTCAAATGTATTCTATAATAGGGGCTTTACCTTCAGTATGTGAATTCTCACCCCCAACAGTGTGATGTATCTGTCCTTATGCTTGTTCCTGCACTGTGTCCTCTTCACCATCGCCGTCACTCTTTGAGTACACCTCTATGTAGTGGGCCTTTCCCACCTTGCCGTTTTCTCTACACCTGTGCCCTGGTGTCTTGATAATTTCCAGCAGCAAGAGATTCATCCAAAACGCACTCATCACTTCAGCAGTGCAGTGGCATCCATAGCAACGCAGAGGCTGCGCAGACAGTGAGGAACATCAGTCCAGGAGCTTGAGGAGCTAAAGAGATTTTGGAGGAAATTTGATGGGGAGGCTTGGAGCTTCCTAACAAGGATGTTCATGGTGTTTTGGAGACTTCCAACAGCAAGATTTGTAGGAGGATTGATTTATTGAGCAACGTAGTGAGCCAAGCCCAAGAGGGCCAATTTTTGAGGTCAAGCTTTGGGAGAACCCTTTCTGGGTTTTTCTAGGTTTATTGGGGAGAAGCCAAGATTTATTGGGCATAATTTTCTGGGCAGGTTTGAGGTGTCAAACAAAGATCCTAATGTAATGAGCAGCTAGGGGAAATTGGGCCAAAATTCCGGGTTCAACATTTGGCCAATTCCTTCGTGGGTTTTTGTGGGTTTTGTGATTAGTGTTCGGGGTTAAAAGCCCAAATTTTTTTGAGCATTATTCCAGGCCCTAGCCACAGATTTAGTGGAGCAGTGAGAACATTTTTGGGCCAGGACTGCGCAAAGCTAGAGTAGCACAGTGTACTTTTGGGGGTTGATTTGAGCTTGTGTCAGAGGATACTTCAACTTGCCTTGCGCAAGCCGAGCACCCACATTGTACACCTATCTCATAATTAATAAAATGGCTCATATTTGAATTTTATGGTTCTAGTTTTTGTTTTTATGGCGTGATTTTATTTGCTGTAGTTTCTAATCTATTGTTGCTTTATATTACTGTTATTTTCCCATTTTGGATATTACAGTTGTATCAAAGCCATGATTTTGGCCAGCTGTGGGGTAATCAGTTAGATCAGGGAAGATTTGTGCATGTATACACAGTGATGGGTTAAACTAAAGACAAACCATGGCATAAGGAGGATTTAATTACTGCAAATTATTGACCGAGTTGATGAAGGTGTCAGACCAGACCTATCCACTTCCTTGCAGGAGAGACATTATAGTTGCACATGCTGTAGGGGTGCAACCATCTACACAGGATCATGGGGAGCTAGGAGATACACCCAGTGTGATGCATGGGTCACTCGTGTTGGAGACTCCCTTGACCATGCCGGTTGACTTTTTAGTGGAGAGAGTGGAGCATACCCTAGTAGTGCCATCCATTGAGGTGGTGACCGGGGTTGTGTCCGAGTTTTTGGGTGATAGCAGCGCACAACAGATGGATGAGGTGCCAGGAGACATATCTCTTGAGATTTTGTGTAGTGGGGGTAGCATAGGATGTGCTCTAGCTCCCAAAATTTGTGGAGGGACTAGAGTACACATGATCTACAAGACCCAGAATGGGATTTGGGAAATTTCATCTGGTTTGGGAGATATTTAATTAATTAATTATTTTAATGTATTTCCAAAGTGTAAACTTAGGAAAATTAAATAATTAAATTAAACATATGATGAAATTGTCTTAAGTTACACAGATCAAACCTTCTTTTAATCTTAGCCATTGATTCAAGATGTGGTCGTGGTCGTTGGTTTCCCTACGAGAAAAATATAAAGGAAAGGCTTGGGGTCATTTGTAATGACACACAAGAGGCAGAGCACTGAAGCTAGGCTTTGATTCTAGGACAGGGTTTGTTAAGAATTCTCAGAAGTGTTTCAGCTGTTGAGAGGGTAGTTTAGGCAAAGGGGTTGATCTGATCCCAGTGCCTAGAATCAGCAAGAGGCTGAGAGTAGCTTCAAGAGGCAACACAGAGAAGCAGGAGCAACATCAGCAGAGAGGGCAGCAGCTGTGCAGCGTGGAGGTAGCTTCAGCTACGCAGGTGTTGCGTAGTCTCTCCCAGGGCAGCGTTACACAGTAGAAGACCCTCTGGGGCTACGCAACCCTTTCCAGGCCAGCGCAGAGGGACGCAGGGGCTTATGTTATGTATATTTTATTATTTATTAATTAGATTTAGTTATCTTAGGTTATTAACTGAAAGGGCATGATCAAAGATCATGCCTCTTCGCCAAGGGACACCTTGAGGCTGTATTTAAAGCCTAGGCGATCCCTCATTGTAATCATCTCATCTTTCATCATTAATAATATATATTTATCAAGTTTTACCAGAGTTTTTCCACTCCATTGGTATCGGAGCCATCGCTCTTAGGATCTGTGTGATCAATAGGTTAAAGAATCTCGAAGGACATTTTAGAAAAATTTTTCCGTGAGATCTGCAGCTCTTCTGAACAGTGACAGCTCGGATTACAAGAAACATTGGAATTTTAAATTCTGCAATTACCCATACACCTCTCACTCCCACTCTGCGTTCCCAACGCTCAACATCACCCTGCTGTTCCCATTCCCCTCGCACTCACCACTATCCCAACCCACGACCTCCCTACCTCACGTACTCTGCCTCACCAACACCCTTCCCACACTCCGCCCTCACCTGCGGCTACCCCCATTAACCACTCTGCTCTTAAACCCGTGTTCCACAACGATACTGCGTATATTTAAAAAAAATATATAAATACAGCGTTAAGATATACGCTACAGCATTTTAGTTCAACAAGCATTGTATTAAACGTTGTTATATGAACAGGCAATCGATTGGCATCGTAGTTTAATTCGAAACAGGCGTATAACTCGTCCGGTCAGAAAAAAACAAAAATCACGTAACATATCTCCGCAAAACCCGTGAACAGTGTGACGGCTGGCAAAAACCGTCCTCGCAGTCATTTTTTTTCTTCCGCGTACATTCCCTTATCACTCCGCCTGTCCGACTGTTCCTTCGCACTCCTTACTGCCGCCGGCCCTGTCAGCAATCGGCCATTGCAGCACATTTTCAGTCAGCAAACAAACAAACTTACGTTTTAAAAAGAAACCGTGAAACAGTGAATAGGTGCACAGTTACCAAACTCGATTCGTTTTAAAAAAAAATATTTCTGAGCAGTAATCGTGAACAGGTGGACAAACTCGATTCGTTTAAAAAAAAATTCTGAGCAGTGTGTTGTAAGAAACGGCGTGTTTTTTTTTATCGGAACAAGCACGAGTTAAAAGTCGTGCCTTTTCAACGGAACGTGCATAATTTTAAAAACGATTTTTTTTTAATTATATAAAATATATAATATATAATTCAATTGATAATTATATATATATATATATTATAATTATATAATTTATTTATATATATATTATAATTTTCATATAATAAATATATATATAATAATTATATAATTAAATTATATATATTATATAATTTTTAATTAAAAATTATATATATATATAATAATTATATAGTTTTAAAAAAAAAATTATTATTAATTAATTAATTAATTCAAAAAAAAAATTAATTAATTAATTTTAAAAAGAAAAAGAGGAGAAACTGGCAGAAAGGTATTCCCCACCTCATACACGCTCGATGTCGTCGTCAATGTCGATGGCGGAATTCCAGAAGAAATTGGGAGATCTTGAGAAACAAATCAATAACAATTCCGAAGAATTCGGAAAAAGACTAGTCAATCTGGAAGGTACAGTTTCAGGGCACTCCAACGACATCAAAAAAATCCATGATACGACAAATCGAATGGAAAGACAAATGTGGCTAAACCATCATGAGGCCACAGAAAAGTAGAACGAAGCAATGAACAATATGACAGAACTCTTCAACAAGCTAAATGATAAAATAGATAAGTTGAGTCAGACACAATCCCCAACATCTCCTAACAGGGAACCAAATCAACAAAACAATTCCGTAGATTCAGGGAACTCGGAAGAGCATCAGGAAAAAACCGATTCCCCACATCATCAAGAAGATAGTAATGCAGATTTTCAAAACAAGCAGCTCTGGAATGCATTCGCTAATCAATATCCCCTTCTTGTTCCACCATTAGCATATCAGCGCAAAGCTAAGATCGACCTACCCAAATTTGATGGTAATGAAAAGAATAGCGTTGCATGGCTTAATAAGGCAGAAGAATATTTTGAAATTTATGACATTACTAGTGACGATGAAAAAATTAAACATGCTTCCATGAAAATGGAAGGAGAAGCATATAATTGGTATATGTGGTGGAAAAAGACGACGCTCGCTATCAGTTGGAGGAAATTTAAGGATGCGTTCTTTAAAAGGTTTCAAGGCATAAAAGAAGAAAAGTTCTTTTCAACATTTATCAAATTACGCCAAAAAGGAGATGTGGATGAGTACACGCGAGAATGGGAGACCTTGGCAACACGAGTACCCGGATTGTCGGAATCTCGTCTAATCCAGTCTTACATCTCAGGACTTAAAATCCACATACAAGAAGAGCTCGAACTACATGAAATTACCTCCGTAGAAGTAGCAAGGCAAAAAGCAAAAGCTGCTGAAAAGAAATTTGAAAGAATATCGAAACCAGAAAAAGTATATTCAAGGCGACGGTTTCCTCAACCTGTAAAAGAAGATAACATGAAATATGTTCCACCTCGCCTGCGCGAAGGAGACAAATCTAACCTGGAAATACAAAGAATAAAAGAAGGCAAATGCAAACGTTGTGGCGAAAAATGGGACCCTAAGCACAGATGTGCTAATGGGAAAGAAAAAAATCTCTATAACTGTGAAGCAACTAATGATTCTGAGAATGATGATTCAGACATTGAAGGGATAGAAGATACCCTAGAATTCTCCCCAGAAGTAGATGGTGACAGCACCCCGCAAGTGTCATTATCAGCCATGACAGGTATATCACAACCGCAGACACTAAAATTAAGGGGACATATAAAGAAAAACAACGTAATGATTCTCATAGACACTGGCAGCACGCACAATTTTCTAGATTCAACCATGGCCAAAAGACTCAACCTCTTTACTTTTCCCATGCCTAATATGAAGGTAATGGTGGCCAATGGTAAGAAGATTGAACAGGTAGGAAAATGCCATAAAGTCAAATTGCAGATTAAAGACTTTAATTTAGAATCTCCATTCTATGTCGTACCACTCGGAGGAGTAGATGTGGTTTTAGGAATTCAGTGGTTACAAACCTTGGGTACTTATTCGGCCAACCATCAGAAGCAGTTTATAAGCTTTAGGTGGGAAGGGCGGAAGCACAAGTTATTTGGATTCCAAGCCCCAGAAAATCAAATCGTATCATCATCCCAGATGATGAAGATGATCCCAAAGGGAGTGCCAGCGTATATAGTCGAATGTCATCATTTAGAGATGTTATCTACCAAAGTCAACCACGAAGAATCACAGGAGGTACAAGCTCTAGTTCAGAAACATGAGAAGGTATTTCAAGATCTACCAATGAAGATGCCTCCTCATAGGGAAATCGAACATACCATAGAAGTCAAGGCAGGATCAGACCCTGTTAACATCAAGTCTTATCGCTACCCACATCACCATAAAACGGAAATTGAGAAGATAATCCAAGACCTTTTAAAATGTGGGGTCATTTCAAAAAGTAAGAGTCCGTATGCTGCCCCAGTTATATTGGTAAGAAAAAAAGATGGATCGTTTCGGCTATGCATTGACTATAGAGGATTAAATAAGATAACCATTAAAAATAAGTTTCCAATCCCCTTTATCGATGAAATGTTGGATGAACTCCATGGCGCAAATTTTTTTTCTAAAATAGATTTAAGGTCAGGTTATTACCAGATCCGAATTAGATTGGAAGATATACCAAAAACTGCATTTCAAACACATGAAGGTCATTATGAATTTAAAGTAATGCCCTTTGGGTTAACAAATGCACCAGCTACGTTCCAAGCCACTATGAATGAGTTATTTCGTCCATATCTCAGGAAATTTGTACTAGTATTTTTTGATGATATTTTGATTTATAGTAAAACTTGGAGGGAGCATTTGCAACACTTGGATAAAGTTCTCACGTTACTAGAAGACCATCAATTTTATGCAAAAAAATCCAAATTCACCTTTGGAAAAGAAGAAGTTGAATATCTGGGACACCTAATATCCCATGAAGGAGTAAAAGTGGATCCTTCTAAGATTAAGGCTATAAGGGAATGGAATAAACCAGTGAATATATCCAAGCTCAGAGGATTTTTAGGATTAACGGGATATTATCGAAGATTTATTAAAAATTATGCGCATCGAACTACACCTCTTACAAATCTTTTAAAGAAAAATTCGTTTAAATGGAATGAAGAAGCAGGGAAATGTTTTGAAGATTTGAAGGAAGTAATGGCTAATGCACCAGTATTGGCAACTCCTGACTTTTCTAAACCATTTGTCATTGAATGTGATGCCTCGGGATTCGGTATTGGTGCAGTCTTAATGCAAGAAGGGCACCCTATTGCTTTTGAAAGCAGAAAAATAAATAAACGTGAGCGTCTCAAGTCCACATACAGTAAGGAAATGCTCGCAATTATGCATGCATTAGCCAAATGGAGACAATATCTGTTAGGAAGTAAATTTTCCATCCGAACTGATCATAACAGTCTTCAGTATCTCCTTCAGCAAAAAACACTCTCTGAAGAATAAAAAAATGGATCGAGAAGATTGCCGCTTTTGATATGGAGATATTACACAAGAAAGGAAAGGACAATGTAGTAGCGGATGCCCTGTCTAGAAAAGATGAGGAAACAACATTGCTTGCAGTTTCAATAGTTGTGCCTGAATGGCTTAATGAGATTAGAAGTGAGTACGCCAAAGATCCGGACATGTTGGCTATAATCAACAATCTCCCAGGGAATTCAAAATTTGAATGGAAGAACGATATCTTATGGTACAAAGGGAGAATTTATATAAATTCCAAATCCAAATTTATATCAAAAATACTCAAGGAATCACATGATTCCATGTCATCAAGACATGTAGGATATTTCAAAACCTACTACAATGCGCATCAGTCATTTTTCTGGAAGGGTATGAGTCACGATATTCAAAAATATGTTGCAGAATGTGACAAGTGTCAAAGAAATAAAACTGAAAACATTATGACACCTGGCTTACTTCATCCCTTAAATATTCCGGCCCAGAAGTGGGAAGAAATATCGATGGATTTTATTGAAGGATTACCTGTATCAGATGGAAAGGATAAGATCTTCATTGTAGTAGATAGACTCACTAAGTATGCTCACTTCATCGCTATTAAAAAAACAGACTCTACCAAGCAAATTGCAGAGATATTCTGCAAACATATTTATAAACTACACGGCTTTCCGAAGGTTATTGTTAGTGACAGGGATGCCAAATTTAAAGGAAACTTTTGGAAGGAATTGTTCAACCATGTTGGAACCTACCTCAATATGAGCTCAGCTTATCACCCTCAAACAGATGGGCAAACAGAGGTTGTTAATAAATGTTTGGAAGCTTACCTACGGTGTTATGCTACGGAGAAACAAAATAAGTGGGTCCAATGGTTGCATCTTGCCGAATGGTGGTATAATTCTACTTACCATACATCGACAAAAATGACTCCGTTCCAGGCTTTATATGGATATGAGCCTCCGAAGTGGAAAGATTTTGCTTCAGTTCAAACTAATTTGCCAACAGTAAAAAATCAACTAGAAGAACACCAAAAGGTCGTCCAAATTCTAAAAGAAAATTTGAGTGTTGCACAGAATCGTATGAAGCAACAAGCCGACCGTAATCGCACTGAGAGATCATTTGAAGTTGGAGACTCGGTGTTTGTCAAGCTTCAACCATACAAGCAGTTTTCCCTTAAACAAAAAGGAAAAAATAAATTAGCTCCAAAGTTTTATGGTCCATATCAAATTATTAAAAAGATCAGTCAAGTCACTTATGGGTTGAGCCTTTCCGATACTAGTCGTGTTCACAATGTTTTCCATGTGTCCTGCTTAAAAAAGGCATTGGGTAACCATCAGTTGCCCCAAACAACACTTCCCATTTTGGATGATGAAGGCAAGCTCGTTCTAGAGCCCGAGGGGATCCTATCTACTCGTGATAAGAAGCTGCGCTCTCGTGTTATTACCAAATATTTAATCAAGTGGAAGGACTTGCCCATTGAAGAAGCATCTTGGGAGTCTGAAGCGTTTCGCCAGCAACACCCATCATTACGTATGCTTCGAGGACAAAGCATCTTAAGAGGGGGGCAATGTTATGTATATTTTATTATTTATTAATTAGATTTAGTTATCTTAGGTTATTAACTGAAAGGGCATGATCAAAGATCATGCCTCTTCGCCAAGGGACACCTTGAGGCTGTATTTAAAGCCTAGGCGATCCCTCATTGTAATCATCTCATCTTTCATCATTAATAATATATATTTATCAAGTTTTACCAGAGTTTTTACACTCCAGCTTAAGGGGCTTTTGGGCAACACTGGGGTTTCTAGGGCCAAGAGCTAGCTGATTCTTGTAAATCCCATTTGAGGGTGTGGATCAGTCAATATTTTGGCTTTAGAACTGCATGTTAGCTGCAGATCTATAGTCTCTCTGTCGGGTTTTCTAGATCTGGAACCCAGATTTGCTGTATTCAGAAAAATCTTAATAATAAAACCTCAAGCAGCTAGAAGACCGGTTTTCCCGCATTGGGTTTTTCCGGGTATTATTGTCCAGAAAATCCTTGTGTCACTTTGTCTTATGTGTGCATGTACTTTTTCTAGATTTGAATTGGTGAAAGTCTGTTATGTGTTTTTCTTCGATATTAATTTGAATTTTCAGCTTAATAACTTAATTAAGTAGGAGGAGCATAACCAAATCTAATAGTAGATTTTTGCATAAGTAACATTCAAAAATTTTCACAATATCCACCCTTGATGAGACACTAGGAGATATAGAGGTATTGGACGATGGTTGCACACAGCAGTGTCATTGGCTTCAGGCTGACCTTCTAGCTTTGAAAGGGAAGGTCACATTAGTACGAGAGGTTATTCTGCTACGGAACAAGGAGCTGGAGGGCATGAGAGTGGTTTGTGCTAAGTCAGCGGCCATGTTGGCCCACATTGGGGAACGATTGGGTTCCCTTATGGTACAACTAGAGGGCACATTGGAGCGTCGGAGCAACCCCCTTTAGGCATACATAGATGGGGCTAGCAACATTATTGGGTAACCTTTTCCCATTCGAGAGAGAGAGACAGAGACACCTTGTCAGATCTCATATGCTGTCCTGGATAGCAGAATGAGACGATCAGAGCTGCACATGGTGCAGTAGCTACATGTTGGGGTTGGGTGGCGAGAGATTTTGAGTTTGTGCCCGGTGGAGTGCGCTATGGAGATGGTGGTGGACCCAGGTGTTGTTCAACAGGCGTTTCCAAACACTGGGAATACAGGAAGCCTAGACTGTTGTTGGGATTGAGGTGGGATTTCCCATCACATCATACAGTCAGTAGGTGATGGTAGTAGTTGCAGGATGGATCTGATGTTTAGGCGCACACACATGTTTCGATCTCCATCAGAGCTTCAGACAACACTAGTCCTAGGATGGTCCGACATGGGGAAAGACGCATTTCTTGAGTTGTCTTGGCATATTGATTTCTCGTGGAGTCACATGGTGATTAGCCTAATTTGGCAACAGCCAGTAGGAGGAGGTGGCATCGACAGGCCACCAGGCAGGGCATTACATGGCGACGTGCTCTCCCATTGGTATATTCGACATTGGAGCTATGGAGGATAGGTTGAATAGTGTCATTTCTGTTGGCATGTGAGGAGTCAGGCCACTCAGGTCTTCTAGAGTAGATGGAGAGATGTAGCCCACATCATGGAGGGTTTACTAGCGGAGTGGTGAATATTTTGGCCCATGCAGGATACTGTATGTTACAGGGTGGTATGACAATGGGCAGTGGTACACAAGACTACACAGATTTATGTCATAGGGTCTAGTGTTATGTAGGTGCTAGGGGAATACAGATTGATGCGTACAGAACTAATGTTAGGTCGTAGCATCTAGGGGTGTGCAGGGCTATGCAGCGAGGAGCAGTGGCCTGCAGAGGAGCATGGAGATGCATGGTGGTGTGTCTTTGCATCTTGGTTTACACTATTGAGTAGGAGGGGTAGCTCACATCGCATTGAGTACCTGCGGGAGGTGTCAAGTATGTATCCCAGTATCCCAGGTAGCATCCCAGTATGTATCCAGGCTCCAGACATTGTATTGGCACATTATCAAGAGGGCAGATGGCAAACCCAGTGGAGATGGCTGGTAGGAACAGGAGGAATCCACATACCTTGAGTCGACACATGTGGCTTTCAGGGGTCATTGTTACTACATGGTGGTAAGCACAGGGTAGATTAGCATGCATTAGATTAGCCCATGATATATGGACCCTCTATATTGATCACATGCAGAGACTAGAGACGAGGCACAGAGGGATTCTTGTAGTTGTCAGAGCTATGTTGCAGTAGATCCAACCATGGGATGCAAAGATAGAGTTGAATAATAGATCATTCTGTCTCGTGATGGTCGGTGTCATGACAGAGAGTGATTTAGTTCACTATTGGGTTGGCATACAGGGGTACACAAAGGCCTTCGTCGGATGGCGAGGTAGGATTTCTCCGTTGCTGGATAGGTTCGAAGTTAGATTTGGAGGGGTAGATATAGGATTTCTCCGTTGCTGGATAGGTTCGAAGTTAGATTTGGAGGGGTAGATATTGGCATCATGGTGATGCCCGAGCAGGATGAGCTTGGTTCTCACAAACCTTCTGCCACTAGGCCTTAGGAGAGGAGGATACAATCTACACAGGATGGGGAGTATGTCATAACCAGAGTAGTGCAACATCAGCATGATGGCACCACTCTGAGTTTGGCAAGGGACTTGATCATCATCGCTCTTTACAACTCAATAACCCTTAGGGATGATTTGGCTACCATAGGGGGAGATCATGTAGATCTTCCATTGGGCTTTAACGGTGCCCCGATGGCGTGGGGAGCTTCAGTAGCTTGGCCTGTGGGCCAACAACATGATATTCAGAGAAGCTCACGTGAGTAAGACACTATCTCTACAGGGATTAGGTGGTATCTTCGAGGGTTTACTCTTGCAGTGCATGGGATGGACTACTTGGCATGGCAACTTCATGAGGAGTTGGGCATAGTGCCATATTATCATGATTCCCTAATCACTGATGGTGTGCAAAGGTCTTCTGCTACTTATGCTTGACAGGATGGTGAGTGGAGTAGGGGGAGCTTCATGTTGGACAGGATGGCTTGGGATCCTGGTATTGAGGGATCCCTTCATATCAGGGCGATGCAAAGGTCAGGGATGATTCAGTGGCGCATCTAGGACCTTGGCACATTTTTGCAGTGACAGTGGGGAGTGTCAACCAGAGAGGATGCTTGTTCAAGCATTGCTTGAGGACAAGCAATTTTTGGCGGAGAGGACTGTAATATTCCAAATTAACAATTTTGCTAGCTAGAATATTAATTATGGCCAATTTTGATATTATTACAGTTTTGGCTTGACATGTGGATTTGGGGGCCCACAATTAGACTTAGGAAACTATAGGCCTCTAGACATTAGGCCGAGTCGAAATATTGCAGCAATAGTGGAGGATGGGGCCCAATGACGAGAAACTGCGACCCACATGGAGGCATCACAGTCATTGGTGCGTATTGGAGGCTAGAGGCACGAGGTGGGGCCTATGAGAACGTTGGACAACATTTGATAAATAGGAAGCATGAGGCTCATTATTGGCATTCATTCATCTATTTTGAATTTGTGTTTGACAAGAGCATGCTTTAGCAGTGAACCAAGTATGCATGTGTTGTTCAACACACGGGTGTCTCCGAGCGGAGATCCCAACCTTTGCTTCAGTGGACTTTGAGTGCCAACCCAAGGAAGGTGTCTTACCATGTCTTGATCATTTCCAGCAGTAGGAGATTCATCCACAACGAACGCATCACTTCAGCAACGCAGTGGCATCCATAGTTGTGGAGAGGCTGCGCAGACAGTGGGGAGCACACTTTGGGAGCTTAAGGAGCCAAGGATATTTTGGAGAAAACTTGATGGGGAGGCTTGGGGTTTCCTAGTAGGGATTTTCATGGAGTTTTGGAGACTTCTAGTAGCAGGATTTGTAGGAGGATCGATTTACCAAGCAACGCAGTGAGCCAAGCCCAATAGTGCCAATTTTCGGGGTCAAGCTTTGGGCGAACCCTTTCTGGGTTTATTAGGAGAAGCCAAGATTAATTTGGCAGAATTTTCTAGGCAGGTTTGAGGTGTCAAATAAAGATTCTAACTCAGCGAACAACTAGAGGAGCTAGGGGAAATTGGGCCGAAATTCTGGGGTCAACATTTGGCCAATTCCTTTGTGGATTTTGTGAGTAGAGTCTGGGGGTTAAAAGCTCGGAAATTTTTGAGCATTATTCTAGGCTCTAGCCGCAAATTCATTGGAGCAGTGACAACATTTCTGGACCAAGACTGCGCAGAGCTAGTGCAACGCAGTGTACTTCTGGGGGTTGATTTGAGCTTGTGACAAAGGCTACTTCAGCTTGCCTTGAGCAAGCCCAGGTGCCATTATTCCAGCACCCACATTGTACACCTATCTCAGAATTAATAAAATGTCTCATATATGAATTTTATGGTTCCAGTTTATGTTTTCATGGCATGATTTTATTTGTTGTAATTTCTAGTCTATTGTTACTTTATATTACTGTTATTTTCCCATTTGGGATATTACACATGTGCTTTCTTTAACTTGCACACATATACCTTTCTATCCTTGACTTCAAATCCAAAGGTTTGTTCTATGTAGACTTCTTCATCAATTGTGCCATTCAGAAACGTAGCCTTGACATCCATTTGATGAATGTTCCATCCCATTGATGCTGCCAGAGAAATTAGTGATCGAATCATTGTGTATCTTGCGGTAGGAGAAAATGTTTCTTCATAATCAATGCCTTAAAGTTGAGAGAAACCTCTGGCCACAAATATTGCTTCATATTTATCTATACTTCCATCAATAACATGTTTAATCTTATAGATCCTCTTGGAAGTAACCACAAATTTGTTCTCAGGTCTAGGTACGATCTCTCATACTCCTTTTTTCATAATAGATTGGTATTCTTCATTCATGGCATTCTTCCATTCGAGATTCTGTACAGCCTCTTCAAATGTGGATGGTTCTTCTTCAATAAGTTTTGTCATGTATGTGGCATACCCAAAATATCTTTTGGGTTTCTTACTTTCTCTAAATGTCCCCTTCGTTGCTCCATGACCTTCTGCATCAAGTAGTGTGGATTTCAACCAATTAGGTATTTTTCTTGTTTCAGGTATGACCACTGGTTGAATGGGTTCACTGAGATCTTTTTATTCATGGTTAGATTCCTCTTCTTCCTGGTTCACTTCTTCCTCAAATATCGAAAGATCTTCATCATCAGAGTCTGTGGAAAGATCCTTTGATTTCTTGAATGCTATGCTCTCATCAAATATGACATCACGACTAACTTCAATATGATGACCATTCTTCATGTAGATCCTATTATCGCTCCCTTGCTGCCTACACCTACCTACAAGTCAGTGGAAAAAGCCTTCAACCCCACAAGGTGTGGTTGGTGGCAAGGATCTCAAAGAAGGGGTTGTCACACTAATCTCGACTCTCTCCATTTTAGCTCTCTCCTAGGTCATCTAAGGGGGGTGGTCTCTAAAGGCAAACTAAGTCAAAGATGTGAGGTTTCTGGGAGAATTGATTAGAAGGAATTACTTATCAAAGATGACTCAATTCTAAGATGTAAACAAACATATAAGTATATGAACAATATTCAATGATGTGTTCAAAATATAGACTAGTGCTTTAAAGTAAATGACATGTGCTTGCTCAAAAATGAAATTCAAGATACAACGACAATAATTCTGCAAAGCAAGTGTTAGACCAAGATAAACATATAAGCATCACTTGTAATAAATGAAAAGGTACTTGTAGGAGAGTGATAAAGTAAGAAAGGATAATGACATTAAATATTCATGAGCTAAATAACCACCAAAGTAACAAGTACATGAGATAGCAAAATTGTGAGTAAAGTTGTGATGTGAAGGTGCTCTTGGTTTATTTTATTAATAGAATTCTAAAACAATTTTCAATTTAACTCATGTCCCCAGACCTCATCCTCGCCCGAAATCCGAATCTCACAGTGAGGAGTCAATAGGGGTGGAGGGTCCCTAATGTCTATACAACCAACTTAAGTTGGAGGTTAATTTTTAGAGATGCAAGTATAATTTAGTATGTAAAGTGAAATGCCTAAATGTGGGTGAAATGCTTCCAATGAGATATGTTAATGACAATGTGCTTCCAATAGAGATATAACATTGATATTTGTGATCAAGATTTGCGCTTAGCCCAATATGACATAAACTAGCAATGATGCTCCATAAGACATGTATCAACAACTCAAATGGAAATACTAAAATGGGAACTAGACAAAAGAAAGTTAACCATTCAAGAAAATTTCCTCCCTCTAAATGAGGAGGTGGGATACCATGGAAAATTCCCAAGCTCCCTCAAGAAATCAGATTTTTATTATTGAAAGTGAGGCCCTCTTATAGAAATGAGGGGCTTGGGAAGAGCTTACAATATGCACTTTAAACTTACTCTTTCCCAAAGTTACAAGTGTAAGATTTTAAAGATTTACTTGTGAGATGTTACAAAGTAAAGGCCTAAATCCTTGAGGTGAATGGTGGTTACAATTCCTTAAAAGAACGAGACTTTAGAAGAAGAGGTGAAGTGATAAGTAGGAACTTGGACTTGAGGTTCCAAATATAAAAGTGTTCCTTAGCTTATGCTTTAGCTCCCTTTCTTCAAACTTGGATTGCCTCCAAAAACACCTATAGGCAAGCAAGCAAAATACTTAGGATGCAAAATAAATAGAGCTGAAATATGTGAGAGGAAATCACATGCATGAGAAGGAAAAAGTTAGAAACTCAATGCAAGTATAAAATACACTTCATATCACAAATTCTCTCACTCAGATCAACTTGAAAGAGTTGATTTGGTGAGTGAGAGTTAAGATTTAAATCCAACGACTTAGCGTCAAATGCTAGATAAAATCAATATGTGCACAAATGAGAGAAAAAAAATATGATTTTTTAGAGATGGAAAAGAAGCAAAGGGCTCATGAAACCCCTTTTTAAATAAATCTCTTGATGTCTTATGAGATTGTTGGCTTGAGCAACTTGTGGTATCTTTGACATCTTTGGAAGCAACTTATTCCAACCGAAGAAGTCTTCACACTCTAATAGACTTGACAACCTGACCTTTGAACACACAAATCTCTGCAAACCAATTGTTAGTGCAAAAGAAATTTGGCATATAGAGGCCACGTTGAGCTTGTCATTCAACCGAAAATAACAAGCTACAACAAGAGCAAAAGATATACCAAGTCCAAAGGAGATCAGAGATAGAGACAAATCTCACCTCTCTAGACAGTAGTGCCCTCAGACAAATGCACAAAAATAACCAACAAGATTGTAATGTAAAATCAAATGAATAACAATTTCAAATGCAACAAGTATACCTCATCAACCAAAGAATGCACCACAAGAGAAGATAGTAACCCTAAAGAAATTCCTTTATTTAGCTCAATAACAATTTCGGCATAGCAGCAATAAGCACAAGCTTCAAAACCATGATTACAATGAGAGCCCAAGGCTCAATTTATACAAAAACTAGAGAAGATCTCAATGAGGAACCTCATGACAGGTGGAGAGGTGAAGATAATCCCAATGAAAAAACGAATTTTCCAGTGGCTATAAGAAGTGCTGTAGGTGGCATGAACTGTTGATAAGTGTCTTCAATTAACTCTGCATTCTTCCCTGTTTTGGCCAACCTATCATCTTTGAGGATTTGCATACTAGCTCAACTGCTGTCCATGTGTTGACTCAACTGAAGTGTATAGGAGACAAACTCCCTCAAATCTCTGCCCATTGTTCCGGGAGCAACAACTTCATGTGGAATATAAAGCCATGGCGGATCATGTTCTCGAAAACAGCAGGCGAATGGGAATGAGAAGACCTGGGATGGCCGGAAAGCTTCATCAATCAGTGATTCGCCCTTCAAAGCTTACAAAAAGGTTGAAAGAGTCATCTCTTTCATTAGGGACTACAACTGTATCTTTATGTGCAAACTCAAATTCTATGACGTAATCATTTTGTGCAGCTATATACAATTCCCACATTAAAGTACTCAATGTTAACTTTTGATCAGATGCAACAATCCAATCGGCTCTAGGCATATACTTGACAAGAAATACCTTAAACCATGGACTCCACCAATTGAGCTTAGTTAACTGCCACCCCAAATCTGCCATGCGTAGATGTTGTTTGGCTAAGTGTAGATCCGTTTCCCATGTCCACGTTTTGTTGGTTTCCATGTGTAAAATATGTGGAGTTGAGTGGGAGCAATATCCCACTAAATTAGTCACCAACCGAAATGAAACTGAACTGTGCCAACTCTGCTCATGTATATAGCTGCCAAACAGAACAACGTATGGGTGAACTGCTAGTGCGCTCACTGTTGTATATGCTGCGTGGAGTTTGAGATTGGCAGCTGCCAACAGTGCGTACAAGTGGATGGAAGAGGACCAAAGTAAGTGGGGACATACATCCATCAAATCCTCAATTAAATCTATCAAAAAAATCTTTACACCATAAGCTGATTCCTTTGTTGATGTGTTGAATTTTGACTGTCCAACATGTCTTTAAATTGGCATGTGCTTATTTGCTTTTGCCTTTTCCTTATGTGTAGACAAGGAGAGGAAGTGGGGTCCATTTCCCACTTATTTAATTTACCTCTGCATTTTAATTCCAAATTTGGTTTTAAATTAAATCAAAAGTTGAACTTTAACAATTCGATGTGTCTCATAAACTCAACGTGGACCCTCTTTGCCTGTATTTGACTTTTTGTACCTTATGTGGTGGGCCCCACATGCTTGCTACATCACCTTTACTTCTCCACATAATTTCCATGTCAAAATTTGACTTATTTTGACTTTGGAAAATTTTCTAAATTTTTCCAATTATTCAATCTTTTTGAATTTTTCCTCATTTTTGCCACTGACATTAGAAAAATTGAATTTTGAGGGAGTGTCAGTCGTTTTTTGACCCCCAAAGTGGGTCTTAGGATAATGCTGGGTATCTAAGGATGAATTTCGAGTGGTCACACGCCCCAGACATTTCCTAAAGCCACTTATTTACACCATTACATATAAATTAATTAAAAAATCCCGTTTTGCGGGAAATTTTTAATTATTAAAAAATCCTTCTTAGACCTAGTAAAATTCCGTGAAATTTCAGAGATGACCTAGCATGGTAATATACATTGACTCTAGACTCTAAGATGTGTTAGGGGCTCAACCTTCAAGCCGTCACCCCGATTTGGGGGTAATGCAACGAGTGAAAAAACCTAGAAAATTATTTGCCGTTAAAAAAAGGAATAATTAACCAAGTAAAAAAAACACTCCAAGGTGTACTCACTTGATGATCGAGTCCCAACATCCTAGGCTTGTTACATGGCTTTATTCATCATTGTTAGTGATACAATATTCCCATAGGGTTGCGGAATCTGCGGACTAAAGAAGAAAATGATGAGAAGAAAAAAC
The DNA here is from genome assembly GCA_034641835.2 of Pinus albicaulis. Lineage (NCBI taxonomy): Eukaryota > Viridiplantae > Streptophyta > Pinopsida > Pinales > Pinaceae > Pinus > Pinus albicaulis. The sequence goes on along the minus strand of CM076579.1, from coordinate 822,300,853 downwards.
AAAGTTTAAAAACTCTGTTGAACTGATGATATATGATGTTACAAATGTCTTCTGGTTCATCCTTGGGCATGGATTCTTCTCATTATCATTAGGTGCCACTCCATGAAGTGAACAAAGTTCCTTCTCAATTTAAATACTCTAGAAGACTTGGAATATGAAAATATCCATGAGGGTACAAATATTATATTAAATAGTATGAATCATTGATATGAATGTTACAAATGAGGCCTGCTTATATACCTAGACAAGTGCCTTTTCACGAAAGGTCATGTCTCATTTAGACATGCCCTTTCAACCTAATTACTAATTAACTAATTAATCATTATTTGTATTATTTTATTCATTACATTGCCTTCCTCCTCAAAAAGATTTGTCCTCAAAGCTTGTTGATGAAAGCCCTTGATTTATTTTCTTGCTATGAATGTTTTCTCATCTCGGGGCAGTCATCCTTGTCGATACAAGTTGATATGATCTTCTAAGTGACAAACAAAACTGTCACACTTAGAATGGATCGGACCATCCTAAATCAATCTTCTATGCAATATTACGGCGACTTGAAACTTGTGATGAATTATCACTTGAGCGGATTTCACTGACATTAGTATTCTTCAAAACATCAACTTGTTGTTTCTGCTCTGAATACATAGCTTGGTCGAGTTGTCTGCTCCCATGATTTGGATGTCGATAGGGAACTTTTTCGGTTTTATTTTCCCTTATCTTGTTTATGTCATCTCCTTGATTTATTTGAAGTCCCTGATTCCCTTTATCTATGGATGTTGAAAGGTTAATTTCTAAATCTTCACTTGAATCTTTGGTTGTTGGAATTGCAACTTCTGAATACATATTTACTTCATCCAGTTTGTCTTTTTCTTGAGTTGGGATATTGACTAGATCAGGGTCCGGATTTTTTTCTTCAACATGGACTAAAGACTTTGATACTTCTTCTTGAGTAAGTTTTTCTAATTCGGCATTAAGTAGATTCTTGTCACTTTTGAGCTTCTTTATTTGTGTAACAAGGTTTTGATTATGATTCCTTAAATATAAAATCTCTTCGTTTTTTGAATTGTTGACTTTATCCTTATTATTCTTCTCTTCATCTTTTAAACTTTTGATTTTTTCTAATAAATTTTTATTAAGGTTCTTTAGACGTAAATTTCTCTTCTTGTTCTGATAAGTGTTTCTTGAGTTCCTTCTTTGTGACCTTAATTTTCTTGACTTGTCCAATTAATTTTTCAACATGGTCCTTGCGGCGAGAAATTTCTTCGTCCTTTTCCATTACTTGTTTGTAATGTATATATGCAAGATATTCATATTCTTGTTGTAACACTTTCTTGTTTTGCCAAAATTCGGCTATTATGTATTTCTTTTGATCTTTCAACTGCAATTTCTCGGTACATGGGGCTACATCGTTTTGTAGGGGTGATGAGGGGTGTTTATCTTGTAATTTGGATTCTGTCTTCTTCATTTCCTTATTAAAATCTGTATGTTGTTTCCCAACTGTTGCCATTAATTCTTTCATCTTTCTTGCTAATGTTTGTTTTTCTGTATCACTTAGAAAGTCAACTAACGTAAAAGCTTTGTAACATTTTGTGCAAACAACGTTTTGATTTCTGAATGATTATTGACAATTAGGATATCCTTCTAAACAAAAGGGACATATTGCAAAGAAACCACGGTTTTTTGTGGGAATCTTTTTTTTTTTTTTTTTTTAATCTCGCTTTTTCTTTTTCCTTTTTATATTTTAAATAATGGTTATAACCTTCAAACTTTTATTACTCTAATATTTGGTAATGAATCCTTCACTAATATTCCTTCAATCTTTGGTAATGAATCCTTCACTAATATTCTTTTTTTAAAAGAGGCTCAAATTATTTTATATATGTATATATTCCTTTTTTAAATAAAATCTTTAGAATATAATGATTTATCTTTTTTTCCACTTTTCTAATACTTAAACCTTTAATAACCTTTTTTTCCTTTTATATACCTTCGAGCTTTAATAATGATTCCTTAATATTTTAAGAAATCCTTAATAATATTTTTCCTTTCATTTTTTTTAAATTACTTCCTTGATTTCTTTTATGAAATCTTCTTTAATTACTAAGAAGATGTTTGACTTTCATAATAGTTTTTTATTTTTTAAACCTTACTTTTTCTTAACATTAATTGCCTTGATAATTCCTTATAATACTCCCTTTATATAACCACTTCCTTTTTTTTTGAAAAGCTACAATGTAACAAATATAATTTGTATAAAATAGAATATATATAATTACTAAATAATCAAATATTGATTATATTAAGTAGTCATTAGTTAGTTGAAAAGGCATGTCTAAAAGACATGCCTAGTCATGAAAGGTCACTTGCATAGGTATATAAGTAGGGCCTCATTGTAACTTTCAATCATCTTATTATATTTTATCATATATAAATTTTATTAATAAATTATTATTATAAATACCTCTTGCGTATTTTTGCTATTAAGTCAACAATCGTACAAGTTTTGTTGCTACAATGGTATCAGAGCCATATCGAAGCCATCAGAGCCATATTGAAGCCATGTCGCACAACATCGTTTTACAAGCTTATGAACGTAGTTTACGAGCCTATGAACATTGTTTACCATACAATGTGCCATTACGTGAAGAACCTGAAGAAAATGAAAAGACAAAAAAAATTCAAGAAAAGCTTCAGCGATTAGAAAATTCATGTGCAGAAGTCACAACCCATTTTAAAAAAATTTATGCAGTAATCCATAATAGAGAAGATGACAGCAACAATACTTGTTTTCAGGGGCAATCTGATGTTAGGGTACGACCCAAGTTAAAGCTTCTCCCGCGATCTAAGTCGTTGGACGCTACTTCTCAAACTGCAGTGATGGATGTTACAGAGAATTCACATGGTGGGTTGATGAGCAAGTCATATGAATATCACTCTGCTGCCAGTTCATTACCTGTTGAGGTTTCCAGTGAAAGTGTAGGAAACAATACTCAGGCAACTGTAAAAATCTCGGGGGCATCTGACTTCGAGAAGGAAAACTGATCTACTGAGCGACCAAAATTAAATTTGAAGCCTCGCTCACTGCCTGTTGAGCAACTTGAAGCAAGTAGTGAAAAGAATAGGAAATCGCTGTTTGGTGGGGCCCGACCACGAGAAAATCTGTTTGTTGGGGATTTGTCGCAAGAAAATTCCGATCATGCTACTGTTGTACAAGCTTCTCAAGAAAATCCTCATCAAGTTGATGTTCTACAAGCTTCTCAAAAAACCAATGGATTAACAAATGTACAACAACCAGTTAAAACAGAAGTTGTATCTGAGAAAAATGAGAAGCAATCAACCATGAGAAAGATAAAAGAGAAATTCATTGGAGATTCCAACGACAGTAGAAATGATGCCCATACACAAGAAAAGCAAAGTGATGAAGAGGCATTACAACCTGAAATGACAGTCATTGTTCAACCACCACATTCTCTTCAGTCACATGAATTTGTTTCTCGACTTTCCACGAATTTTAATATGGCTAACAAACCATCAGAAGCCAACAGGTGGCAGTTAAGAAAGATTGTGCAAACACTTCGAAAGAATCATCAATATATGCAAGCTTTATAGATTTTTGAGTGGATGCGCAAAAAGTTTTCATTCACTTCAGGTGAACATGCTATCCACTTAGACTTGATAGGGAAAGTGTATGGCATTGTCCGAGCTGAAAAGTGCTTTGCAGATCTCCTCGATAATGAAAAAAATCAGGTTACTTATTCTGTGCTTCTGAGCTATTATGTAAAAGGGAGAAATATTGAAAAGTCAGAAGCAACGTTGAAAAAGGTGAAGGGATTGGGGTTTGCTAAAAGTCCATTTCCCTTTAAAGAGATGATGGTGCTATACCTAAAAACGTAGCAGTTTGAAAAGGTACCTTGGATGATATGGGAAATGAAGAAAAATGGTCTCTCACTAGATAAATACTCTTATAACTTCTGGATGAGAATTTATGCAGCTTTGTCAAACCCGCATATGGTTGAAGAGGTGTTGAACGAAATGGAGAGGGATGATAATATTGTAATAGATTGGAACATTCACTGTACTCTAGAGAATATTTACATAAGGGCCAAAGTTCTTGACAAAGCAAAATCTGTTTTAAAAGAAATGGTAGCATGCTTCCGCTATGCTTCTATACACGTCCATTCTGTGCAATTGCCACCGCCAAAATTAGATTTTCATCCAAACCAACAAGATTGGCTCAGGAATGAGGCAGCGTTGGTTGCAGATGGGACAAAATTGTTTTTAGCCGAGTTATTTGATTTCCTCCGATAAATTGGTCAGAAAATTGCGAACTCTAGTTCCTTCTATGCAGGCAGAAAGGTGGTAATCGATGCAGTAGAGGGCCGTCACAAGCGAGAGGAAAACATGGTGGAGATTTGCAAGTCTAAACGGGCATAATGCCTGCTAAAAAAACGCAGAGAAGGTATTCCATCTGTCCCCAATTCTCAGCCCTTCATTGGCGATGATACAATTATCTCTCTGGATGAAACGCTGCTGAATTTGCCAGCGACTGTTTTTTTTGAGGGACGAAGTGCAGTTCCTCTCCTTGTTAATATTTTGAGGGACGATGTGCCTCAGCTCCACCTCAAAAACCTTGTTTGCAAGAGCCCACTGATTGGAACGCCTGATCTCCTCCTCCACTTCCAGAGGAAGGTCGTTTACAATATTGAGATTCTCACAGACATTTTCAGGGGTTTCAAAGCTCTGAATTATCTCAGCAATCCTTCTGCAAACGAGGCGCGAAAGGCTCTTGACATCCAGATAGTGGGCGGCCACCGCAAGTTTCGAGAGGATCCCACGATCGACGTTGAGGAACTGATCATTCCATGGATCGATATCGTTTATGGTCTCCAAGCCGCCTGAAGGATGATCCAGTCACTCAAAGTGATGAACCTAATCCAGTATCTTAGACTCGCGTCGAATAAGTGTGGGTCAAACGATACGAGGGATAGGTTATAATTTTGAGTAAAGGGTGGCATCGATTCAATACATCCATAAATTTTAATTATATATATATATATATATATATATATATATATATATTGATTTAATTAAATAATTAAATTAAATATAAAAAAAAGAAGTTTATTAAACAAAAAAAGAGAGAGAGAACATGGATTCAGGACGATGTGTTGGTGAAATATATAAAGAAGGTATCAGTGACAACTGACAATCGCAAGATGAAGAAAATTGCCAACAATATAGCTTTGAGGACAAAGCTTCTGAAGGAAGAGGCAATGTAACAACTATAATTTGTATAAAATAGAATAAATATAATTACTAAATAATCATATATTGATTATATTAAGTAGTCATTAGTTAGCTGAAAAGGCATGTCTAAAAGACATGCCTAGTCATGAAAGGTCACCTGCATAGGTATATAAGCAGGGCCTCATTGTAACTTTCAATCATCTTATTATATCTTATCATATATAAATTTTACTAATAAATTATTATTATAAATACCTCTTGCGTATTTTTGCTATTAAGTCAACAATCGTACAAGTTTTGTTGTTACATACAACCGTAGTGAAACGTGGCTATTCACCTATATTCACCTATAAAATATATGTGCACTTATGTGTATTTGACTCAATAAAATATATGTTCACTTATGTGTATTTGACTCTGTTAATTTTCTCCATTTTCTCCACGTAAAAGTAAACTTACCATTCATATAGAGATTTTTTATTCCTTTTGTTCTTATTTTACCTGGAAAATACCATGGGCTTCTAAAACCACGAGCTTGTAAACCACTTAAAGAAGAATCAAAATAACCTTATCTACTCTTCCTTCTCTTACGTATAGTTTTTTTATCATGCACTTTTTATCAATAATGTAGAACCATTTTTTATTTTTTTTCTTTTGGAACTATTTTCTTTTAAATATTTTTTTTTTCCTTTTAATTTATTTCCACTTTTTTTAACTTTCCTCTCTTATATATATATATATATATATATATATATATATATATATATATATATTTTATATATAATTCTTTTTTTTTCTTCAAATTTTTATTATGGTCGAAGGCTTGCTGACGAATCTGAGTGAAATGGAGAATCTCCAACAATGGTGTAGAGAAATGCTTCGGTTATGACGATGACCAAGTTGACAACGAGTTAAAGGCCAAAGGCCGGTGATCGGAGAACGAAGCTCCAATACCAAATACTCCAGAAGAGTTGGAATATAAGAATATCCATTGAGGATACAAATATTATATTAAAATGTATGATGAATGAGATGAGATTGATTGAATGTTACAAATGAGGCCTACTTATATACCTAGGTAGGTGCCTCTTAACGAAAGGTCATGTCTTATCAGACATGGCCTTTCAACCTAATTACTAATTAACTAATTAATCATTATTTACATTATTTTATTCATTACACTCCAATGGTCAACAGATCCTATATTCTTTTGATGAGTCACTATATCCAACAAAAATTCCCTTCATCCGAGAAGGATCCAACTTATTTCTTTTTTCCTTTGGTATATGGATATATACAAGACACCCAAAGATTCGAAGATGATCTACAAATGGCTTCTTTTCAGTGAATACTTCTTTCATAGTTTTATTATCCAGGGATCTGTGAGGACATCTATTTTGAATATAAACTGTTGTTTTAGTTGCTTCTCCCCATAGGAATTTAGGTACATCTTGATCATGAAGCATTGCCTTTCCACTTTCTTCAATGGATCTATTCTTTCTTTCTGCAACACCATTTTGTTCAGGACAGTATGGAACTATCAACTCCCTCTTAATCCCTGACTCCTTACAAAATGCTATGATCTCCTTGGATGTACATTCTCCTCCATTGTCAGATCTAAGGATTTTGATCTTTCTTTCTGTAAGATTTTCGATTTCAGCTTTGAATTCTTTAAATTTTGTGAAAACTTCATCCTTGGCTTTTAATAGATAAACCCAAGTCTTCCTTGAATGACATCTATAAAGGTGACATAATATAGATGACCTCCAAGAGATTTTGGAGTCATAGGACAACACGCATCAGAGTGGATGAGATCCAAGATATCTTTTGACCGTGAAGCACTGCCTCCAAATGGTCTCTTGACATTCTTCCCCAATGCACATCCTTTGCAGACACCATGATCTTCTTTAAGATTTGGTATTTCGTCTACAATGGAACTTAGAGAGAAAAGGATTTTGAAATGGAGATGATCAAATCTTCGATGCCATAGTTCACAGGGATGATTTCGAAGTGAACTAGGGCTTGGGCTAAAGGGGATAACAATTTGTAGAGCCTTCCTTCTCGAATGCCAATAACTTTGGCTTGATTTATATTTGTGTATTTTTTCCCAAACAACAACCTTTCCATCAATGAAAGCCACTCTATCTCCTTTGTCTTCTAAGCTTGAAATTGAAAGCAAGTTCTTATGCAAACATGGAACAAATAGCATAACGTTGAGGTTGATGTTATGTATATTTTATTAGTTATTAATTAGATTTAGTTATCTTAGGTTTATTAATGTGGAAGGGCATGATCAAAGATCATGCCTCTTCGCCAAGGGACACCATAAGGCTATATTTAAAGCCTTGGTGATTCCCCATTGTAATCATCTTTCATCTTTATCAATAATAATATATATTTATCAAGTTTACCAGAGTTTATACACTCCATTGGTATTAGAGGATATTATCGAAGATTTATTAAAGATTATGCGCATAGAACTACACCTCTTACAAACCTTTTAAAGAAAAATTCGTTTCAATGGAATGAGGAAGCAGGGAAATGTTTTGAAGATTTGAAGGAAGTAATGGCTAATGCACCAGTATTGGCAACTCCCGACTTTTCTAAACCATTTATCGTTGAATGTGATGCCTCTGGATTCGGTATTGGTGCAGTATTAATGCAAGAGGGGCACCCTATTGCTTTTGAAAGCAGAAAACTAAATAAACATGAGCGTCTCAAGTCCACATACAGTAAGGAAATGCTCGCAATTATGCATGCATTGGCCAAATGGAGACAATATCTGTTAGGGAGTAAATTTTCCATCCGAACAGATCATAACAGTCTTCAGTATCTCCTTCAGCAAAAAACACTCTCTGAAGAACAACAAAAATGGATCGAGAAGATTGCCGCTTTTGACATGGAGATATTACACAAGAAAGGGAAAGACAATGTAGTAGCGGATACCCTGTCTAGAAAAGATGAGGAATCAGCATTACTTGCAGTTTCGATTGTTGTGCCTGAATGGCTTAATGAGATTAGGAGTGAGTATGCCAAAGATCCGGAAATGTTGGCTATAATCAATAATCTCCCAGGGAATTCAAAATTTGAATGGAAGAACGATATCTTATGGTACAAAGGGAGAATTTATCTAAACTCCAAATCCAAGTTTATATAAAAAATACTCAAGGAATCACATGATTCCATGTCATCTGGGCATGTAGGATATTTTAAAACCTACTACAATGCACGTCAGTCATTTTTCTGGACGGGTATGAGTCACGATATTCAAAAATATGTTGCAGAATGTGACAAGTGTCAAAGAAATAAAAATGAAAACATTATGACACCTGACTTACTTCATCCCTTAAATATTCCGACTCAGAAATGGGAAGAAATATCGATGAATTTTATTGAAGGATTACCTGTATCGGATGGAAAGGATAAGATCTTTGTTGTAGTAGATAGACTCACTAAATATGCTCACTTTATCGTTATTAAAAAAAAAGATTCTGCAAAGCAAATTGCGGAGATATTCTGCAAACATATTTATAAATTACACGGCTTTCCGAAAGTTATTGTCAGTGACAGGGATGCCAAATTTAAAGGGAACATTTGGAAGGAATTGTTCAACCATGTTGGAACCTACCTCAACATGAGCTCAGCTTATCACCCTCAAACAGATGGGTAAACAGAGGTTGTTAATAAATGTTTGGAAGCTTACCTACGGTGTTATGCTACGGAGAAACAAAATAAGTGGGTCCAATGGTTGCATCTTGCCGAATGGTGGTATAATTCTACTTACCATACATCGACAAAAATGACTCCGTTCCAGGCTTTATATGGATATGAGCCTTCGAAGTGGAAAGATTTTGCTTCAGTTCAAACAAATTTACCAACAATAAAAAATCAACTAGAAGAACACCAAAAGGTCGTCCAAATTCTAAAAGAAAATTTGGGTATTGCACAGAATCGTATGAAGCAACAGGCTGACCGTAATCGCACTGAGAGATCATTTGAAGTTGGAGACTGGGTGTTTGTCAAGCTTCAACCATACAAGCAGTTGTCCCTAAAACAAAAGGGAAAAACTAAATTAGCTCCAAAGTTTTATGGTCCGTATCAAATTATTAAAAAGATCAGTCAAGTCGCTTATGGGTTGAGCCTTCCCGATACCAGTCGTGTTCACAATGTTTTCCATGTGTCCTGCTTAAAAAAGGCACTGGGTAACCATCAGTTGCCCCAAACAACACTTCCCATTTTGGATGATGAAGGCAAGCTCGTTCTAGAGCCCGAAGGCATCCTATCTACCCGTGATAAGAAGTTGCGCTCTCGAGTTATTACGGAATATTTAATCAAATGGAAGGACTTGCCCGTTGAAGAAGCATCTTGGGATTTTGAAGCATTTCGCCAGCAACACCCATCATTACGTATGCTTTGAGGACAAAGCATCTTAAGAGAGGGGCAATGTTATGTATATTTTATTAGTTATTAATTAGATTTAGTTATCTTAGGTTTATTAATGTGGAAGGGCATGATATTTGATCATGCCTCTTCGCCAAGGGACACCATAAGGCTATATTTAAAGCCTTGGTGATTCCCCATTGTAATCATCTTTCATCTTTATCAATAATAATATATATTTATCAAGTTTACCAGAGTTTTTACACTCCAGTTGATTTTGCTTCCATCTTCAAGCTTGATTGATGTAGATCCAATTCCTTTATGGGATAGTTGTTGTTGTCTCCAAGTTCCACATAATAAGTGGATTTTCCCTTCGATAGAGTCTTCAATTGTTTTGAGTGACCAGTCATGTGTCTTGAAGCACCACTATCAATTACCCAAATGACTTCTTCTTGAAAAGTACTGAAGACTCAAGAGGGCTGAGAAAAGACCTTCATCTTTTATGATTGATACTTCTTTGGAAGAGAATAAGAGATTCCAAATCTTCTTGAAACCTTTCTTGAGATGGCTTGCAATCTTCTTGATGAACTCCATGATGCCCTTAAATGACCTTAGCTCTGATACCATGTTGAGAATTTATTAGGGCAATGTTTAATTCAATTCACTTTCTTGATAACTGCTTTTGTTACACCTTGGCTTCTTTTATCTTTGATTATTGTTATTACGATAAGCAATACATCAAACAGTTACCAAAACAATAAGAACAATGACACAATATCTAGGCTACAAGCTAGGGCCAAAACCCCTCCTCTTGAGGGGAAAACTCGCAAATATCTCCTATATATGCTTCAATTGACTAATACCAAGACCCTTGACAAAGACACTTGATACAAGTTGTCCTCCAAGACACTTGTCACTATCTCTTGCTCTCGTCGGCGTTCACACTTCTGTCCTTTCTCGCACTATCCTACACTGTCACCTAGAGAGTCTCAGTCTCTATTTTGCAGTCCTTAACACAGTACCTTTGGCCTCCAATAATCTTCTTTCTTCGGTCCCAAGAGTCTCCTCCCTTCGGTCTCCTTCCAACACCCTTCTACACTTGATGATAGCCCTAGACCGAACTGTGGTAGTCCTGAAACAACCTTTGGCCTTCGCCGAGATTACAGAGATGAGTTACAAACTTAGTTCGAATATGTGGAGACCCTTACACACTTCTTATAATCCTCCTCCTCACTATATTACCCTTAAACTCTTGACACTGTGATCCACACATTTTATTACAGAGATATCTGAGTTTCTTAGTGCTACAATGAGGTCGAGTCACCTTTTATATAGTGATTGAACTTTCTGTCTAGGCCAACATGAGACATGGAGGTAAGTCGACTTCTTCACAAGGAGAATATCATCCATCTTTTGGCCGACTTCAAGAGGTATAGTGACAATTTCTTGGTGTACAACTTTTACATAGAAGATATGTCTTTTACATGTGTAACATGTCTTCATATACATGACTCTTAATACATTTATGACAAGATGACATATCCTAAAAGACATCAAGAAGTCTTTGACCTATAATAAAAACTCCTTGCTCATGACATCCATGAAGAAACCAACATAATACATTTATTATTCTTTGTCTTCTTCATTTACATAAAATCCTAATTACAAGTTATAATGAAGACTGAACCTAGTTACACTTTTCAACACGGGTCCTTATCAAACCGCTCATTTAGCCTCGGAGTGAACTCAGTATATGAGGTGATGCTACTGTGACCCATTGTCACCAACCCTTGGTACCACCACTCATGGGATTTGCCATGCAAGTGTAATGTGGCCAACTTAATGGCTTCCTCCTCTGTCATCTGATGCAAATGGAAATATGTGTTTAGTTTTTGTTCCCATGACCGAGCTGAGCATTTGGATGACCCATCAAAGTAAGGGATGGTCACTTTCTCTAATGTCTTTTGTAGCTCATTACACTGCCTCAATGCCTTCTGAACCGTTTTGGGCCTGGTTTTCAATTGAAGGTTGCAAAAATAAGTCAAACTCATGACAGCCTAGAACTCACGTTCCAATGCTCTATACTCCTCCAAGTAATCTGTATAAGGAATCCCTTGACTTGTCTCTTTTATTTGGTCCTCCGTTATCTCTTGTAGGAACTGAGGTATGTTGGGTCTGGGTGTTCTGCTAAATGAGCGTGAATGACTCCGTGTAGTAGCACATGCATGAATAATGCCCTCAACATTGTTGGATCCTACACCATTAGTAGGGTCCCTTCGGTGGAAGTTCCCTAGTTTGTCATTCCCCTCATCAGGTCCACCATCTCCTTTTGGGCTTTAGCCAAATTTTTTATTACACTGAGCAAACTATTAAAAGCTCGAGTCTCCTTATCTCCCATATCTGGTTCTTCTACCTCTTTTCCCTTACTTGGGGTTTCTTCTTCCCTGTTCTTTCTTGGGGACCCTTCCTTTTCAGAAAAGGGAGCAAGCTCTCTAGTTTTGTACTGCCTTTTGTAAGTGATGTAAGGATGTTCTTCATCACTCATTAAATCACTAATAATTTGTACTTAGACCCCACAATTGTCCAAAATATGCTTTGGTACCATTGAAATGTCCCTTCTTGAAATTGAGCCAAAATCCCACCATGTTTCTGAGTTAAAGGGGTTTTTCCCAGTGAGGAAACTTATCAAACAGTTTGTGGGTAGACGGCTGTAGGTATACTTTTTGCCAAATTATATAAAAAATAAAGAGTAGAACCAAAAAATAGTTTTCATAAATAAGCAATTCATGAATATCAATCACATGGATAACATCACATCAGTCAACAATAAATACTGAATGCTTCAGCCATTTGAATCACAGTTTCTTCCACATAGGACAGTCAAAATGTGCATTCTAGATTTGCAATTAACACACAGCTACTAACACAAGCTCAAAATATAAACATGGACAATTGAACTTGATTATAATCAACAACAAATCTTTGTGTTCATATGCCCAGATGAATGGAATGATGCCACCTTAATAACTCAGTTCAACCTCTCTTCATGACTAGATACGTTGGAGTAAAAACCCAATGGAGCAACAAAGTTGTAGGCTTGTTGACTTTAATTGTAAAATACACAAGAGGTATTGTAATAATAATATATTATATATAAAATGTATAAGAGATGATAAAATGTTACAATGAGGCCTTGCTTATATACGTACGCAGGTGGCCTTTCATGAATGGGCATGTCTTTTAGACATGCCCTTTCACTAACTTAATGACTACTTACATAATCCCTATTTAACTATTAATAACTATATTTATTATATTTGTTATGAATTATATTCATAACACTGCCTTCCTCTCGAAAAACTTTGTCCTCAAAGCTTAATTTTTCGAAAATTTTCTTTGCTTGGCATATGTCATTCAGCATTGGTACCTTATCATGTAGAGTACCTTATCTTGTAGAATTCTCTCGTAATATTGTCTTTGAAACTAAGGTGGTTGTTTTTTTTTTTTGGTTAAATTAATATTAAATTAATTAATTAATAATTTTTTATTGTCTAAGGTAAATTTATAAAATAACAAAGTTACTTTATAATTTAATAAAGTTACTTTAATAGTTTTTTATAAAGTACTTTATGATTTATTATAAGTATTTTTGTTTATCTATAATTAAGAGCAATAGGTAAGCCCAATTCCGTTCAACGCTTCGCGTCCACACGTCATTTTTCTCATGCACTCCGTTGGAAGCCAAAATGTGTGTATTCACACTATCCGCATGACCAATATTTATATCTGCAACCAGAAGCCTAGATTTTTCGTCAATGAGTTGTAAATAGTGATACGAGTGCCCTGGTCTCCGATTTTATGGAACACGTCGAGCAATTCATGTTCTATTGAATATGGCAACCATTCAAGAATCATTTTTAAAAGATTATTCCAGTGATCATTATTGCTATCGTTCAACATCTGTTGCAGAGTCAGCTTGCTATATGTCTCTTTCGCGGCTCTATAATTGAGAATGGGGACAACAATGTCTCTCTGGTCGTTGTGCGCTGTGAAAGTGTAGAAGAGAAGCTCGACGCTGGCGGTTGAGAATGAAGGGGAAACGGTGAAAACCACAGTGTCTTCTCCTAACCGCATGGTGGTCACATTCAAGTCGCTCTGGTAGTGCGCAAGCACCGATTCGTCGAAGCTCGTGTTGGCGATAATAGGGAAGCCCAGAGACAGTTGGAGGTCACGAGAATTCATTGTATCTCGAAGAGCAAGAGCTGCATCATACATGGCCGCACCTTCTCCATCTAACTTTGCAGCATACATCCAATTTCCACTAGCTTTGACATCCTTCAGTGAAGTAACCTTAGCCCAAACAAGATTTGTCAGAGCTTCGCCCACTGCTAGCCTAGCCATTGCCTTTGGATTCAGTAAACCCTTTACTGGCTGCTCCCCAATTGCATAGGCACTACCACTTAACCCAGTATATGTCTGAGCAATAACAACAATGTCTGCAAGCGAAAGTTGCAGCGGGCCAACTGTCAGTTATTGTCCAACAAGACCTGTCACACAACGATCAACCTTAGTTGTTAAAAAGTGCTTTGAACACACAGATGGAAGATGAAGAACTCTTCTAAGGGCATCCAAAACTGTTATTCCTGGAGCAATGTCTAGCGACTCCAATGGTTGGGCTTTCCGTGTTAATTCAAAACGTTTTCTGTGCAGACAATAATTTGCCAATGGAGGAGTGTAGGTGAGACATTGTAACATGCTGTTAATATAGCACGATATTCTAGCATAGACTAGGACTACTGGTTGATCCCTTCCACGATTTCTCAAGAATGCCATTAATTTTCTGTTCCAACTTAACTCCATCTCCATCGGGGGAAGCAACAGTATATATATATATATACTGGAATCGAAGAGTCAACACATTGTACAGTGGGATCGAGGGTTTTAAGATGCTTTGTTGAGAGACTGTGAGTTTGAGATGTGATAGAGTATTTATTTTGCAGCGATCACCAAATAAGGAATGCTTTTGTTCTGCATTTATTATATTATAATTGAGTTTGTTAAACAGATTTCCAAGAACCCACATTGCCATTGGCAGTGAAATATAATGATCCACTAGTAGTGCTTTAACAATGGGTCTTTTGGGAGGAATATCATGCTTCACAGCTGCAGTAATTCGTTGAAAATAATTGGTATATGTATTTTGCGGACTGAATCCTCTTGCAAGCTCATGCATCGTAACACCCAGCGAGTGTACATCAACCCTTTGAAGCTGTTGGGGATCGATTTGTTTGAAATCATCCTCATCTTCAGGTGGATCTTCTTCATTATGATAAGGTTTATCTCCTCCATTATTAAATGTAATGTTTTGTGCATTATTCTCACCATTTTGATCATGGTTTTCTTCCTTCACATCACCTTCGTCTGAATCTGAAATTTTCATAACTTGATCTTTTGCTAAGTGTAGTGATTCTTCATGATTATTTCTTGAATTCTCCGAATCATCTAAATTGTTCTGTTGACTATGTTCAATATTCAGAAATATTGGTTTTTGCATTAGATTTATCTTGTCCGAAATAGCATTTATCTTCTGCATTGCTTTGTTATGATTGTCTATGGACTCGCTATGGTTTTGCCAAATTTGTTTTTCTATCTGATTTGTCGTGTCTTGAAGTTTTTTGATGTTGTCAGAGTTTTCTGTAACCTTATCCTCAAGATTGATTAATCTTTTAGTGAATTTATCAGAATTATTATTGATCTTACTCTCAAGATCGATCAAATTTTTGTTGAAATCGTCCATCGTCATTAATGAAGACATCGAGCGAAAGCGTTTTCAAGGCATCACATGTAACACCTGAAGGCAGCCAACAGTGGCGTAGGTGCTTCCTTCTAGGCGAGAAGATCGCTCCTCTGATACCAAATGGAGCAACAACGCTGTAGGCTTATTGACTTTAATTGTAAAATACACAAGAGGTATTGTAATAATAATATATTATATATAAAATGAATAAGAGATGATGATAAAATGTTACAATGAAACCCTGCTTATATACCTACGCAGGTGGCCTTTCATGAATGGGCATGTCTATGTCTTTTAGACATGCCCTTTCACTAACTTAATGACTACTAACATAATCCCTATTTAACTATTAATAATTATATTTATTATATTTGTTATGAATTATATTCATAACACCCAATCACAGGACAAAACCCATCTTCTTTCCTATGTTGAATTTTGTGTAGCTTAGGAGGTACTTCAAGTCCTAGCATTCGGGGATTGGAGGGAAAAGCGCCACAAGAGTCACTTGTGAGCTTGGAACTCATGCATGGGGTTTTGCACCCATCGAGATTTGGGCCAAAACCATGAAGAGTTTGAGCATGAGAAAGTTTGAGGTGCTAAAACTTGGCATGGCGATTCCAACGCTTCGAAGATCACTCAATTCAAAGCTCTAGAACTTGAGTTATGAATTTTTGAAGTTGACAATTAATTATTGTATAGACAAGTCATGTTGGCTTGGTCCAAAAGGTCACGTCTCTTCAACAAATTCATGGAGCCCTCTTGTGTGTATAAATAAGAGGTGTGTGAGAGTCATTTTAGCATCTAAGAGAGGTCAATTCATAGCATTTTTCACTCTGAGATAGTCGCAACCTTCTCTGCACAGGCCGAGTTGGAGCAGAGAAGGTTGCTAGCCTTAGGGACTGTCTTTGGGTCACTGTGCATGAGTTAAGGGACTGTTTTGACCACTGTGTGGAGGGCCACAACCCTATTCCTCCCTGTAGACAAGGACGCATGCCTGTAGGTCTGTTCTGTGAAGGCCATAAGCCTGGATCAACCATCAAAGGTGGCCTAAAGGGACATCGAGTGAGTGGGAGAGCGGGCCGCAATTCTTGAAGGTATGTTGGAGTTATTTGGTGGGTTGTGACAACAGTATTTGTGTCTGTGAAGGAAGCCCTAACCAAAAGTATAATTGCAACAGCATGTACAGTCAGTCATGATGATATTGTTCAGTGAAGATTGGATTGTTTGCTAGGTGGACTAGTCCATGTGTGGAAAAAACTTGTAGAAGCTAGTGGGAGCCAATTGAGAGGCTTATCTTGATGGTTGAAAGCCTCTTCTCAGAACATATCTCACAGTGAAGTATTGGGCACTTAGTGGTTGGTGGAGGACAACAAGAAAGTGACCAAAGTAGCCTAAGAGCAACAAACGAGAAGG
The DNA here is from genome assembly GCA_034641835.2 of Pinus albicaulis. NCBI lineage: Eukaryota > Viridiplantae > Streptophyta > Pinopsida > Pinales > Pinaceae > Pinus > Pinus albicaulis. The sequence goes on along the minus strand of CM076579.1, from coordinate 822,284,013 downwards.
ACTTTGGTTGCAGCGTGATTGGGTGAAGTTTGGTGCAACACTTTGATGGACAAAAGTGACTGCTATATTGGCAGTTTGGAGTTCAGGTATTGGCCAACCTAGAGAGCAGATTGGATCAACCTGTGTACATGCATTAGTGTTAGGTGGTAGCCCTCCTGGAGTCTCTATGTGTTGTCCTTTGAAGGACTAATGGGCGACTAGAGAGTAGTACAGAAGCGAAGCAATGATAGGACAAGATATGACATCGAGTTTGCGCAACGTGATTGTCATTGCATCTTGTATTCCATAGACTATTGTATTATTCAGATTGGTTTAATATAATGAAGATTGGGTTGTACATTATTGTACAATATTTGTTAAAAATTGTCTACACTCGTGCATGTACATTATTGTACAATATTTGTTAAAAATTGTCTACACTTGTGTATGTACAATATTTTCCGCTGAGCAAAGTAGTTCTTGTTGAGATTCTTGGTTTGGTAGCGTCAGTGATGCTAAGATTCTAACCTAGACACAAGATCGTAGAAATTCAACATCCTAAACGCATTGTTAGTCAACCAAACAAATGCAAACCCATCCTCTTGTAGTTGAATAGAATTTGGTTTGGCAGAATATGGAGTACAGTGATATGTACAATGAACCAATGAGTAGTATGCCCCTCAATCTTTAGCTACATGCCTTCATTCTTCACCAAGGGAGCTAGTCTTTGTGTAACTAACGAAGTTCGTATGCGTAGCAGAATGTTCGGAACACTTCAAAGATGAAAACTTCCATTGAGGATGAAAATATATATTGAGTATTATATAAAAGAATTGATATGAGATGATTACAAATTACGGTGAGGACCTTCTTATATACCTAGGTAGGTACCTCTTCACAATGATCATGTCTTTAGAGACATGCCTATTCAATACTAATTACTAGTTAATTAATTATTAATTATGATTATTATTGTTTACATTAATTTTATTTTATATATATATACACTCATAACATTGTCTTCTTTCTAAGAAAGTTGTTGTGAAAGCTTATTGCTGACAAGGCATATCATATGCTCTTTGTATTTGTAATCTATTCGCATTTGTTCTACGATCTGTCATCTTTGTTGATACATGATGATAGGATCATTGGAGTGATATATAAAAATTTTGTGTGGAGAAGGGATTTGACCATCCTAACTTAATATTTTGTGGATTCTCGCAGGGACTAAAAACTTGTGATGAATTGTTATCACATTAGTGAATTGTACAAACTTCAATATTCTTTGGAACATAAGTTTGTTATTTATGTTCTGAGTGACATTGTTACATAGATTGATTGAGAAATCTGTTCTTGTGATTCAGATGTTGATAAGAAGTTCTTTTGGTTTGACTTTCCCTTATCAATTTTATGGAAATTTCTGATTTACTTCAGGTACTGATATTGCTGAGTTGATTACAAACTCTTCACTTGGAATTCCCATCGTTTGAACTGCAACATCTGAATAAGTTTTTCCTTCAACTGGTTTGTCATTTTCTTGAGTTGTGATATTGATTGGACCGATGTCCGTATTTTTCTTTTCAACTTGGATTGAAGATTTCGACACTTATCTCGTGATAAATTCTTGTAATTTGTCGTTCAATGATTTCTTATCATTTTGAATTTTCTTAATTTGAGTGAGTAGACTCTGATTATGATTTTTGAGACGTAAGAGTTCCGTAAGAGTCAACTTTATTTTGACATTCAAGCTTCTCATCTTTTAAATACTTGATTTGTTCTAATAATTTTTTATTAAGGTTCTTTAAGCATAATTTTCCTTCTTCTTTTTCTGATAGACTTTTGTTGAGTTTCTTGTCGGAACTTTCCTTTCTTGTTCTAAATTGTGCTTCTTACTCTTTGTGTAACGAACAAAGTTCGTATGCATAGCAGAATGTTTGGAACACTTCAAAGATGAAAACTTCCATTGAGGATGAAAATATATATTGAGTATTATATAAAATAATTGATATGAGATGATTACAAATGAGGGTGAGGATCTTCTTATATACCTAGGTAGGTACCTCTTCACAACGATCATGTCTTTAGAGACATGCCTCTTCAATACTAATTACTAGTTAATTAATTATTAATTATGATTATTATTGTTTACATTAATTTTATTATATATATATATATATAGATCATAACATTGTCTTCTTTCTAAGAAAGTTGTCTTGAAAGCTTATTGCTGACAAGGCATATCATATGCTATATATATATATATATATATATATATCATAACATTGTCTTCTTTCTAAGAAAGTTGTCTTGAAAGCTTATCGCTGACAAGGCGTATCATATGCTCTTTGTATTTGTAATCTATTCGCATTTGTTCTACGATTTGTCATCTTTGTTGATACATGATGATAGGATCATTGGAGTGATATATAAAATTGTTGTGTGGAGAAGGGATCTGACCATCCTAATTAATATTTTGTGGAATCTCGCAGCGATTAAAAACTTGTGATGAATTGTTATCACATGAGTGAACTGTACAAACTTCAATATTCTTGGAACATTAGTTTGTTATTTATGTTTTGAGTGACACTATTACATAGATTGATTGAAAAATCTGTTCTTGTGATTCAGAGGTTGATAAGAAGTTCTTTTGGTTTGGCTTTCCCTTATCAATTTTATGGAAATTTCTGATTTACTTCAAGTACTGATGTTGCTGAGTTGATTACAAACTCTTCACTTGGAATTCCCATCGTTTGAATTGCAACATCTGAATAAGTTTTTCCTTCCACTGGTTTTTCATTTTCTTGATTTGTGATATTGATTGCATTGATGTTCGTATTTTTTTATTAAACTTGGACTGAAGACTTCGACACTTCTCTTGTGATAAATTCTTGTAATTTGTTGTTCAATGATTTCTTATCATTTTGAATTTTCTTAATTTGAGTGAGTAGACTCTGATTATGATTTTTGAGACGTAAGAGTTCCATAAGAGTTTCTCTTTTTCCGAGTCAACTTTATTTTGACATTCAAGCTTCTCATCTTTTAAATATTTGATTTGTTCTAATAATTTTTTATCAAGGTTTTTTAAGCATAATTTTCCCTCTTCTTTTTCTGATAAACTTTTGTTGAGTTTCTTGTCAGAACTTTCCTTTCTTGTTCTAAATTGTGCTTCTAAGTGTTACACTTTTTGACTTGTGCAAGTAGATTCTTCATATGATCTTTTAAAAAAAATATCTTTGTTTTATTGGATATGGCCTCCTCAAACTCTTTTTGCTTCTTCAATATTATGTTTTGATTCTTTTAAGGCATCAATTTCATGACATCTTTAAAGTCTTTTCATAAGGGCATTAGACTTTATTGTCATGTCTCAGAATGTGATCTTTCCCTTATAAGAAAACATCAAATTTTTTTTCTCTATGTTTAACATGAACATACCCAGCTCTTTAAAGCAAGGTCGACTAAGAATTATGTCAACCTCTATGTCATACATAGTTACAACACAAAATTGAAATATGTACTCATAATGATCTAATGTCACTTGTAAATTACTAATTTTATATTTTTCACCAAAAATATCTATTTTTTTGCGTATATTGGCATATGAAATTAATAGGTGGTTCGCCAAACTAATATTTATGTAATTTTACTCATCGCTTGTACTCATAATGTTATTAATTTTTTTCCCTTGGATATTCCCTTTTAATGCAATTAACTTGTGATGTGTGATTAAAATGCCCTTATAGGATTTTTTTTTTCTCCCTTGGATATTCCCTTTTAATGCAATTAACTTGTGATGTGTGATTAAAATGCACTTATAGGAAAATCATTTTTCTTTTTCTGTTATAGATTCCATTTCTTTCTCATTAGGTATTGACTCCATTTTTTGTTTTGTTGATAGTTGCGTCAAATGATACTTGGACTATGAAACTTATGTGAGTATAAAAAGTGTGAAAAACGCACTTCTTCAATAGCGTTTACACTTTTTTGATAATAATGAAATGAAGTTTTAACGTCCACGAGACTAAAAATAGTCTTATGTGACTATGAGTTCCCTGTTTTTCGCCTTTTGCATTTTAGTCCTTTCCTTATTTAAGTTGATGATGAGCTGGCCCAACCTTCCAACAATCTCATTGCTGAAAAGACAATGCCAAGAAACCGATGCTAACACGTTCCCATAACTTTCTCCGATGTCTTTGAACGCATCACATTCCAAAATGAAATGTTTTTCCGATTCCACTGCCCCAGACGTGCAAAATGTGCACACTCGTTCTTCCCTAGCTTCTTTAGGCCTTTTCCACCGTCCTATTTCACACCGAAGATGATGCGAGTTGGTTCTTAATTGAGCAATAAGAACGTTTGCCCTCCACAGAATGTTAGCACCAATGTACTCTTTTTGTTGAAGATCATACATAGGGTTGAATTCTTCAATGTAGTACTTCTTCTTTCTACCTGACTCTTTTCCCATACCTGTTTACGAAACGTCTCCATAACAAAATTCGTTAGCTCTTTGCTATTTGTGGGACAAGCATTGAGGTAGATATTCCATTTTTGCATCCATTTGTAGTTTTGTCTCATCCATGTTTTCTTTCTTTCACTCATGCCTTCCTTGAAGATAACATTAGGCTATCTACCTACTCCCATTTGCTCAATTCTCTTTAGATATTTTATGAGACACACCATAGCAATTGCTTCAATGAGAGTTGCTTCTGTTTCACTCAACATTATCTCATAAGGTATCGAACTTTTTATTTTAAACTTGCTCATGATAAAACATTTTTGGATTTTCTCAATTTGCTTCCATTTTGAGATAGGGTTGCTACTAGCCCACAATTCACACCCATATAGCATCACTGGATAAAGTAGGAGTCCAAAAAGCACTTTAATCGTTTTCCAATCCTAAGATTCTCTTCTTTCTGCAATCCTCCCAATTAAGTTTGTTGTTGAAATCGATCCCGAGTGTTGCCTTCAAATAAGAACGTATGTTGACTTTGCTTCCTTTTACTAAATAAATCATTATCTTGGTTTTGCTAAAATTGACTTGCATCCCCACTGCTCTACTAAAATGCTCAAGGGCATATAGGTGTGTCTGCAATCCATGGGCCGATTTAGAAATCAATACAAGATCATCAGCATATAAAAAAAGCTTTATCACAAACTCCCCTAGCCAAACACCATCCCCACCTTACAAGTTTAGCCACTCTTCTAGTTTATCAATATATAAACCAAGAAGTGTAGGGGATAGAGGGCAACCTTGCTCGACTCCAATGTCATTTCTAAAGCTTTCTGAAATACCCGCTGAGGTTCTAATTTTGACTTTCACCTCTTCATAAAGTCTATGGACAACAACTCTATAATGCAAAGGAATTTCAAGTTCTTCCATTCTATGCCACAACTTATCTCTAGGCACTGGGTCAAATGCCTTTTTGAAGTCAACAAAACAGCATAATACTTCTTCTTTATCCCCCCAAACCTTTTCAATAATGTGTCTCAACATGATGCCGTGATCCACTATAGAATGCTTCAGCCTAAAACTCGCTTGTCCTTTTGCCCTCTTTTCTTTTACTTCTGCCCACTCACTGATTCTATTTCTATAATTGGACGGATTATTAATGTCTCCACTTTTAAAAAGGGGTATTGCTAGGCTAGTTGTTCAGTCTCTTCGGAATCCTTGTTAAATGATCTTGTTGAATATTTCCATGATGTGTGGTGCTAGAGTGTTCCTTCCCCGTTTTAGATACTTTGCTTGAAGTTCAACCAAGTCTTTTGCCTTTCCTGTTTTCAGCTTTTTAATTCCAATCTCCACTACCTGTAATGTGAAGAGCTTTGCAGTTGTGTTGAGCCCTGGGAGAGGCTCAACCTCTGATTCTTTCTCACAGAGTTGTCTTGCATATTTAAACCATTGATTAGCTGTAATATGATTTTCGATTTGCTTCTTCCTTGGTTGAAGTTCCTGCCAGAAAATTTTTGGGTTATTCTTGCCTAGATATATTAATTTTTCTGGCCTTGTTTGCATGATCTCATCTTTTTTCCTTTTTAGTATCTGCTTATATAACTTTACGTTCATCTTCTCATTGCCTTTCTTTTTCAAGGTTCTCCTTGCCGTTTTGCATTCCTCATCAAACCAAGCATTTACAGGGAAACAATTTGATTCTGATTTCTTATTTTCGCTCTTTTGCACTTCTCCAGTGCCCTTTGAATTGTATTTGTCAACTGATCACTGTTGAAGCTTTGGAAACCCGTTTTTTCTTTCTGAATTAATCTCTCCAGCATTGTCTTGAAGATAGTACAATTTTCTTGTGTTAGAAGAATTTGCTCCTTGGTAGTAATTTCTGAGAGCATTGGGTTTTTCTCTTATGCTGTCGTTCTTCTGCCCATGATAACTTCATATAAATTGGGTTATGGTTTGATTTTAAGTCCCAATTATGCTCTCCAATCTTAACTTCATTTATCTTTTCTATCACGCTTTGTGAACAAATCACATAATCAACAACACTTGCCCCATTGTATGTGTTACAAGTGAAGTTCCCAGAGCTTTTTTCCATCTATCCAGACCATTGCAAATAATTAAGTTGAAAGCCTCACACAATGTAAATAATTCCCCTCCAAAATGATTGCTAACCTTTGTCATCTTTTGATATATGAATCCAACTTTAATATCATCAATTAACTCTCTATAACCCTTTAGATCTAGTTTTTTCTCCCTTTTTAATAATTTTTATAATATATATATATATATATATATATATATATATAACCCTTAAAATAGCTTTTTACCTTTATGTTATAATGTTGCTCTTAAATTTTAAGAAGTTTTAAGAAATTGTTTTTGGATGGAGTAAATTGGCTTTTTTTCCTAAGATATCTGATGGTAGGAATGCTTGAATCTTGTTTTTGATAGTGGAAACTGATTCAACACCATCAAAAACTTTCAGACATCTAAAATATTGAAGCTTGATGGTTGTATGTGGGATTTCCATAAATTTTTGTAGGATTTTACCAAAGTCTTGCCAAAAAAATCTATTGTTTTTGGGGCCAATTTACTCCATTTTTAAGCTACGCGAAATTTTAATAATTACCACTGATTCCTTGTACTGAATTTTATACTTATTAATTTTTTTTGTTAATGGTACTTTCAATAATTAATAATTACCTCACAATAAACTTTACGAATGATTTAAGTATCTCGACTTAGTCTTCAACGTTCTTTTTTTTAATAACAACCACCTTTTCATCAAATTTCAATCGACAAATATAAAAGGACTCTCCTCAAATGTCACGCAGCGTTTTGAGGACAGATCACTGTTGCTGGAACGAAAAAGAATTCCACATTTGTGTGATTCTAACTTATATCTATACGAATCCAACTGAGCACAGCATGAATTCAAGCATATGCAATACGATGGCGAATTTGCGGTGAAACGAGGTACAGATCAGGGTTGTAGTGATCCGTGGCAACGTGTAGTAGACGAATGATGTCGAATGAATCGTTCGAGGACAAGCGGATGATGGTGACTACTCCCAATGATTTAAGTATTTCGACTTAGTATTTTAAAATATCATTAAAATATCATTCATTCAATCAATTTCAATTTCAGTCGAAAAATATAAAAGGGCTCTCCTCAAATGTCACGCAGCGTTTTGAGGACAGATCGCTTTTGCTGGAACGAAAAAGAATTTAACACTTATGTGATTCTAACTTATATCTATACAAATCCAACTCAGCACAACATGAATTCAATCATATGCCAATACGATGGAAAATTTGTGGTGAAACGAGGTACAGATCAGGGTTGGAGTGATCCTTGGCAACGTGTGGTAGACGAATGATGTCGAATGAATCGCTGGAGGACAAGCGGATGACAGTGGCTACGTTTGATGATTTGCAGTGGCGGTGAAAGGTTTTTGTGTGGTGACTAAGTCAAAGTCACGGGGACGAGGTAGCGGTTGGGTGTGGGTAATTGCGTTGGCGTTTAGTGGATCCACAGGGGCAACGTTGACGGTTTGTACGGCCCGTCGGGCTTGTCATTGTCATTGTGAATGGCGAGATTGCGGGTGGACGTGCAGTCTTGGGTGGAGGCCTTGCACTGTGCGCTGCATGGTGGACAACGACCCAAACCAAAAAGTTTCCTGAGAAACCCCATCTTAGACGGGTGATTTGGGTAAATTCAAATCCTATTGAAAAACACACATTTTGTCAAGAACAATTGCGTTTGTACAGGTTAAAAGGTATTAAAAGGTATTAACCTGTGTTCTGTACAGTTCATTTCTCCTGTCCGGGGGGAGTAACTATCTTTTCTCTCGGTATAGGTTAGCAGGGTGAGAGATTGTTTGAATGGGTATTCTGTGACAGGAACTGTATCCCTCAGTTTGGTGTGCCTTCCAGACGCTCTGCGACATAGTTTGTTGCCGTTCGAGGTCTAGGTTGTTCAGTTCATCCTCCAACGACACTTCCAGGAAAAGGTTTCGCTCTGCCCCCTTCACGAACTTATTTCTCCAAATATTTCTTTGTCTCTTCTACTCACACATTTTTCTTTTTTTTTTAATTTTTTGATTTTTATTTTTGTTAATATATATATATATATATATATATATATATATATATCTTTTTTGTAAATTGTTTTAATTTTTTATAATTAATTTTTAAAATATTTGTATATTTATTTTTTTGGTTTTCTAATAATATTTATTTTATATTATTTTATTAAGTCTTCTTTTAATTTTTTTTATATGATAATTATGTTTATTTTTATATTTTCTTTTTTTTAATTAAATGGTCAAAGGCTTTACGAAGAATCTACTAGAATGGAGAACTTCCAACTATGTAGCGAAACACTTGAATTGTGACAACAATGAAGTTGATAAATAGTCAATGGTCAAAGACCAGATCAAACTGGTTTTGTGAAGCGGTTGAATGGCGAGAGGATCGAACATCTCTGATACCAATGTAACGAAAAAAGTTCATATACGTAGTAGATAGTTCAAAACACTTCAAAGATGAAGACTTCCATTGTGGATGAAATTATATATTGAATATTATATCAAATAATTGATATGAGATGCTTACAAATAAGAGTGAGGGCTTGCTTATATACCTAGGGCGGTACTTCTTCACAATGATCATGTCTTTAGAGACATGCCTCTTTATACTAATTACTAGTTAATTAATTATTAATTATGATTATTTATTTTTTACGTTAATTTTGTTATTTTTTTTGTATATTTTATTCATAACACTTTGTATCAAACGCTGCGCAGTTCCCTTCAACAATAGATTACAGCCTCTCCTTGGTAGTTTGATCCCCAATCAGTGACTATATGACCAACAATCTAAACCTAGAAGTTGTGCCTTTGAATGGTTGAGTTAGAACCTCTATGGAGATGTGATTGGATCTTCTCTTGTAGCCAACTCGTGGTCCACTCAATCACTGTGTCTTTGTCTTCTTTATCCACAAAGTTGCACTCCTTTGGTTCAGATTTGGCTTGGACTTCCACTTGTGCAAAGAGATGTATAAAAAATACAATATTAGAGTCAAAAATCAACTGATAAAACATTTTTCAGTTCAATATCTCTTGCAAGTCTTCTATTCTATGAAAGCACAATGATGAAATTTGAGTGATTTCACTCCTTAAATCAACAAGAGTGTCTAATTTCAACACCGAAACTAGCAATAACAACTAGAGTTTCCAAACTCTAAGCTTCTTTCTCTCTTTTCTCAAAATGCAAGTGAAAGAATGAAAATAAACTCCTCACTTTTTTTTATTTTTATAATTGAGTGGCTACTTTTGCCACCTTTTTACTCTTTTAATATTTTATTAAGTCACTTTAAAAGACTTCAATTTTATAAAATTAAAATGACTTTTTATTAACCTATGATATGTCCCATTTTCACCTCTTAGACCATTATAAAGTTTTTCTTAGGCGAATTATGTTCCTTTATTAAAATTTCCCCTCCTTAGCCCACCAGAACTTATTAGGCTACTGGAACCCATCTTATTTCTCCTAATTGGTCGGAGACATTACATTCCACCATTGGTGAAAATTTCAGCAAGGAGAAGGTAGCTAGTCGACTGACGACTAGTTAGCAGCAAGGACAGGAGCAGCCAAACAATCCAACAAGGCAGTCTGTACCGCAGTCCGTATGGATTCCGTAACATCGTACAGATTTGAGGGTAGGCTTCCTCGTTTTCTGTGCGAACTGTAATTTTCAGGTTTGGTGTTCATTTGATTAATTCTCAGAGCCATTTTTTCCCTGTGAGGGAGCTCTTGTAAGTTCTGAAGATAATATTGAATGATGAACTGATCTAGAAGGGCAGAAATATTTGTGAGGGAGCTCTTGTAAGTTCTGAAGATAATATTGAATGATGAACTGATCTACAAGGGTAGAAATATTTGTGTACTGTGTGTGATCGTTTTTCTCGTTTTCCGCTGCATGCAAAATTTAATATTACGAACGAAGTAACTAGATCTGATCTGTTTGCTTAGATCACTGGTTTTAGGATATTTTATTTTTTAACACCATTCTAAGATAGCATATTGATGTACAATAGCATTTCGTCACAGAGATGGTGAAAAATAAGAAAGTGTTGTTGGAGAAGGTAGACAGTTTGGAAAACATTGCAGATTCTTTGACAAAGTTTGTGAGTGCTGTGAAGTTCTCATGGTATGGAGAGGCAATGGGCATTATTGCTTCGGTTCACTGTAGCACAATATCTCCTGTTCCTGCAAAGAAAATGACAAGTGGGAGAATTTAGGGTTTTTATATTCTTTGTAGAGGAAACTCAAATCAATTGGAGTGTAGTTGGTCAACTGGCTATTCAAGTTGGATTGAAACTTGCTAGTTGAGCTTAATCAACTAGGTGACAGATCGATTAGATGGTCAAGTTGAGTCAATGGTTAATGGCGAAGTCAGGATAGGGATGGTTAATGGCGAAGTCAGGATAGGGATTGTAGTCAAAGGTGGACAAAGCAGCTAGCAGAAGTCGATAGTTAATGGAATCATTGAAAGCAATCATAGGTGACGACGCCCATGGTTGAAGGAGAGTGGTGGTTGACTACAGTTGTCAGAAACAGGTAGGAATCCTGGAGATTCTTGGGATTTTAGCAAATGAGATTCAGCCTTCTGTAACTGATTTAGGTGCCACTCGTTACGGTTTCTTATGTAAGAATATGCCTAGAGATAGAGCATGATGTAAGGCTGTAAAAAGATGATGAAATGAATTGATTGGTGGAGATCAAGTGATGTAATGAGCAAATTAACCCTAGGTATGGACCAGGTTGATGTTCATTGTAATCTGGTTGTATATTTGGTAATGAATATAAAAGAGCAGTGAAGCTCAATGGTTAGTTGGTTTTCCTGGTTAGGGGTTTCCAAGGTAAAGATTTCCCTGTAAGGTGCATATCTGTATGTGTTTTCCATTGTTTATTTATGGTTTATTGCTCCCTGTAAAAGTTCAGGAATCACAGGGTCTGATTTAAATCTTTGAAAGAAATTCAATCAGGGCTTTGTTAAAAGCGCTGCTAGGTCCGAACAACTATAGAGAAGTTATAAAAAAGGAACATTGTATTGCTGGGCAAAACATATTCACATCACTACTCTTTTATACAGACAAAAGCTAAATGTAAAGGTCTTTTATAGCTGTAGGTCTCTGAATGGAGGCTTCTGTTAGTAGAGTTAATTTGAGATATATCTTCCGGATCCAATTTGAGCAATTTCCTCACATTTCTTTTGAGTTTTAAATTTCAGTATTCTTCTTAAACGATTTTTTGATCCCTTCTGCTGTAGCTTTTGAATCTTTGTTTACTCTGTAATTTTGATCTTTGGTTTTGACACTAACACAGATAAACCTTGATCTGGAGCAAGGAGCTTCAGGATAGGAGGTTTAGTCATTTAAGTTTGTTCTGTCATTTTTTTGCCTCTTACAATGGATTGCGGTGTTTTCAGGATACACAGAATTACACGGTTGCACGGGATTCTTTTCTTTCTCACCTGGGCGCCACTTTATGGGGATCTATGAAACACATTGTTGCACCTTCTAGTGCTGAAGGAGCATTTCATTATTATGAAAAGATATCATATCAGCTATTTTTCATCACTCAGGAGGTATATTGCTAGTTTGAGAAGAATCTTCATATATCAGTAAGAGTTTACATTGACTGACCTTGTCTTTACTCACACATGTGCAGAAAGTAAAACATATTGATCTGTTGCCCGTAGAACAGAATGCTATCAAGCAGGGACTAGCCTCCTTTATTGCACCTGGTCAGAAGGTTCAGTTTCATCCTCACATGTGAGTTTCTTTTCTCAATATACATCCCATTCAAGACCATATAAAATCATCTTGGGTTTACTCTGTCAGAATTGATTTGAATGTTTAGATTGATTATTTTTATTGGTCAGGCTGGCACTTTCAGAAGATCCTGCTTTAGCTATGGCATTCTCTGTTGCACGACGTGCAGCTACTGTCCCAGTTTTACTTGTGAATGGAACATATAAAACATCTGTTCGAAGCTATCTTGATTCCTTTATTCTACAGCATCAGCTGCGAAGGCTAAATGGAGGTGAATTGCTTAGAGGTGATGAACTAAGTTTGTAATACAATCCATTTGTATTTTCAGGGTAAAATGTAGCTTTTCACAGTTTGTCCAGAATAATCTGAACGCTGTTGAGGTTCAATTTGGCTTGTTCATTGCTTTTTTCCTAGCCTCAGATGTGCTTTCTTTCTCAACGTTTGGGTTTCAAAAGCTTTTTCATGTTTACTGTTTGGAAAAAATGTTGAAATGCTGTATCAAATACATATTTCTTGCTATGGAAGAATTTAAAAGGTTTCTACCTTTCTTATTTTTGAGTCCCTAGGGGGAATCTCTATCTACTTTTCTTTCTAAGCATATTATAACCCAAAATATGATTGTAACTTCGCGGATTTGGTGTATTCTGGTAGTTCCTTAATATCATTTTTCTGTGTTGCTTCTTCAGGGGCACATTTTAAAAGTCGGTCTACTCTAGAAGTTCCGGTGTTCTGGTTTATACAAGAAGGAGATCCCCTTCTTATAGATAAACATTACCAAGCAAAGGCACTTCTGGATATGGTTATTGTTGTGCAGTCAAGTCAATCTGACTGGGAGAGCCATTTGCAATGCAATGGTCAATCGATATTATGGGATTTGAGGTAAGTCCTCGTGAAATCAAGCTCCGCGCTCTTGGCCTGGGTTGGCATAAGCTTAATATTTAAGTTTTATCTAGTTCCATTCTTCTCAATGTGATATTTTATTGTCTTCTGTGATGCTATCACAGGAATCCTTTAAAAGCAGGGCTAGCTGCAGCTGCTGAACATCTAGCTGGCCTGGTGCCACTTCATTTGACTTATAGCCATGCTCATGAAAATGCAATCCAGGTATGTAAAGGGCCATTTTGCTAATTGGATTTATTCATTTATTATGTGCTTGTTAGTTTGGCAGGGGGTGTTGGTGCTGTTAATTTAAGTTGTGCTCAAAATGCTGATGAGTTTGTTTGAATAGGACTGGCTTTGGTCTTTTGGGTGCAATCCTTTTGCAAGCACCTCGTCAGGGTGGCATACATCACTGTTTCAATCTGATACAATAGCACGGAATTACATTATAACAAGCCTTGAAGAGTCAGTTCAACTTGTGAATTCTGCCATTGATCTTCTGATCATGGAGCGGACTAGTATCCTTTTCTTAATAACTGTAAAAGCATAGCAGCTCTTGCATAGGGCTAATTCCTTTAATGTCATCACTAGCAAGTTTCTCTATACATCGATTAAACAATATGTTTAACCTAATTTGAGCTAGATGAACTTTCATTTAAGATTTTCAAAGCTCAGGAGCACTCATTGGTTGCCAGTTACAATTCAGTTGTTAGCCTTTGGAGACAAGTAAGAGATATAATTTGTCATGTTTGGTGTTTTTCAGAGTCATTATATCGCCTTTACAAGGATTATGTACACTTCAAGATTTTACTTACATGGGCCTTGTCTCGATGTAATAAAAGATTGCAGGAGCAGTGGGAGATATACGTTATGGAGACTCAATGAGGTCACTTTCAATGCTTGAAGAGGCATCCCAACGGTACATTTCTTTAATTCGTAATTTGTAATTTGGTTGTCCCTTTTTAATTATTCACTGCATTTCAGTTTAGTCAACTAGCTTATGCCCATTGCTGTACTTATATTTAGTGGCTCCTCTGTAAACAGTTTTCTGGAGACAACAAATGCTACACTTGCTGCCTTGCACCCTATTCATTGTACACGTCAGCGACAAGTGGAAGTACAATTTGATATATCAACTTTATTGGGGTTCATAGTTGTGGCAGCTATACTATTGTTCCTGTTGAGACCAAGGCGACCCAAACCAAAGATCAATTGAAGTAGGTTTCCATTTCCATTTACTGCGAATGCACTGTACAATGCAAAATCAGAGTTGTTACTTCATGGCAGCCATGACTCTAGTTTTGCTCATTTAATGTCAAGCGTTTCAGTTACCTCTAATAACTTATTGCTGTTATTGAGCGGAACATGGAAGAACTACTGTGAGGAGCCTTTTGGTCAGCAGCAATAATTACAATTTTCAAAATAATTAAAGATCACAAAGAATATATATATATATATATATATCGATGCATCCAGAGTTGTCTTTTCCATGTCTTAGAAGATGTTTCAAATGCATAGTTATTATGGTATTCAACACTCACATCGGCATTTTGCAAATCCACGGCTACCATACCTCTGTTGTATGAGCAAATTGGAATTCGTTGTGACAATCTCAGTAGTAAGTCCTTGTGGTGTTTCTAAAAGAGATCAATTATGGTTTCCAATCACTATCCAGAACTGTTTTGGGGATGAGCAGATGTTCTCTCCTTTTTCTAATCGAAGTGGGTAAGCGAGAAAGAACTATGCCTATTTGCATTAGCTAATAACAAATCTAGTTAATACCCAGAGTATATACTTGAGGAATCGACACATGTCATATTCCAATCATGGGACTACACATTTAAAAGCACACCAAAGGTACTTATTGTAACGTAACGCTTAAACTTGATGGTATCATTAGAGGTTTGCGATCTTCGTGTACCCTTTCCTTATATTCAACAACAAATAATGTAAGACTCAACATTTTAAATATCGGACTTACTTTTTGTTTCTGCCTTCTGACCCTGGGATTTGTGAATTATCTTTAACCATGATTGGCTCTGTTTCGATTCTGGTCATAAATAATTTAAATCAACATATCTTCTAATCCTCATTGGTCTCGTCTTTACAATTTACACAAAATGGTCAATGCAGTTGTCAAAGACCACAAATATTGGATTTTATTATTATGCGTTAAATTCATGTTTTAGCAAAATGGAAATAACAGTAAAGGTCAACACAAGTTGGACTTTCTTTTCTTATTTCTTTGCAAGTATTTATTATCAACCGTATATAATCAAATTTCATTAATGCATCCAAATCATTTTTACCATTTATGTCGTGTCCTTCCCTATGTTAGGCAGGGTATATCAAAAATTTGAGTGTGTCATCTCCTAACACCTCTTTTCATGAAGATAACTATCGTTAAACAGTGAGGTTGAATGTTTATAAACTTCGCCATATTAAAGCTGATTTGTTAAACAATTTAAATTAGCTTATATGTGTAATTCTATATTCACTGTTGCTAAACTCTGCAAAATATGCTAAAATAGGAGAACCATGTAAACAGTTATATTGCAATTGTTGAAACATCATTTTATTTATTATTTTAATAGTGATGCTTACATAATAGAATTCAATGTGTCACAAACCCCTCGTAAATGCATAATGGTATTTTTCTTTTAATAGTGGAAAGAGATGAAGAATTGGAAAACTATATGAATATATTAAATCATTGAGAATAGTTTTCACATCAACAATTGAGACCTCGTCATATTCTAGAAACAATTTTTTGTTTTCCTCTATTTGCAGTGTTGTCTTTTTTTCATTCAATTTCAAGTATTTGGCTAGTTGTCATATTGATTCTATTTGAAGTCCAAAACCCTTCAATATGTTTTTGGGTAGTGCCATATTTGTCATCATTGAGAATAGTTTTCACATCAACAATTGAAACCTTGTCATATTCTAGAAACAGTTTTTTGTTTTCCACTACTTGCAGTGTTGTCTTTTTTTCATTCAATTTCAAGTATTTGGCTAGTTGTCATATTGATTCTTTTTGAAGTCCAAAACCCTTCAATATGTTTTTGGGCCGTGCCATATTTTTCATGTATGTGGCTTGGCCTTACTGTAAATATAATCTCTCTTTTTTTTAAACCATCACTAGAGAATATTGTATTGATCATAATTTGTGCCTAAATACACATTAGTGCTTCAGAGATACATGAAAGGAAGTTTATAGGTTGGCAGCTTGAAGCTGTAAAAAAAGCCTTACCTCAAGATTAGAGTATTAGAAAAATTGCATTTTAGTTAAAAGTTCAAGTTGTATAGATCTTATTGAAGGCACCTAGAATAAGACAAGATGTTGCTTTTATTCTGACCTATATAAGTATTGGATTGATATCCAAACCTTGAGAGAGAACAAGCTTTAGAATATAGATAAAAGGAATCACAAAACTAATAGTTGAAATGGGAGATAAAGTAGCTTGATCTCCTGTTGTGGGGAAAAACATTAAACAAGAAAGAAATAGGAAACAATAACTGAATTACAAACTGAAGGATAAACACACATAAGTAAATGCACAGAATTTGCGTGGTAAAACCTCGACAGGGTGTCAAGGAAACATTCACGGGGCAAGGGATTGGAAACTCTTATTAATCAAATGATTCTCTGTACATACAAGCCTCTCGGGCCACCTTATTTAACTTAGACTATTTCGTTATTCCAACTAAATTTTGTTATACAACCAATCAACTGGTAATGAGTAAATTTGCCCAAAAATTACTTATTTACATTTTTGTTGTCATAATTTAACAAACTCCACCTTGACAACAATTTTCCTAATCCCTTGTCCATGCCCATTCATCATCTTTTCTGCAAGCCGAGAGAAGCGAGACACCATCTCAGCTTCTCTACTATAACTGGCTTCGTGAATATATCTGCATGATTTTCCTGTGTGCGGACCTTCTTGAGAACTACTTTGCCACCTTCGATTACATGTCTCACAAAGTGATACCTTACATCAATGTGCTTGGTCTTGTTGTGATAGGATGGATTTGTAGCCAAATGAATAGCGCTCTGACTGTCACAAAACACATTCACTTTCTCTTGCGTCCTTCCAATCTCATCAAGCAGACCTTTTAACCAAATTGCCTCTTTACATGCATCTGAAGTAGCTATATACTCTGCTTTAGTAGTGGACAAAGCAACTGTCTCTTGAAGCTTTGACATCCAACTGATTACTCCACCTGCAAGAGTAAAAACATAACCTGTAGTAGACCTCCTTTTGTCCAAATCACCTGCATAATCATCATCCACATATCCGCAGACTGAACATTCACGACCATCAAAGCTGATGCATTGGTCACTTGTGCCTCTCAAATATCGAAGCACCCATTTCACTGCTCTCTAATGTTCTTCCCCTGGATTTGCCATGAACTTGCTGACAACTCCAACTGCATGTGAAATGTCAAGTCTTGTAGATACCGTCACATACATCAAGTTGCCTACCGCATTTGCATATGGTACACGAGACATATACTTCTTTTCTTCATTAGTTCTAGGACTTAAATCCGAAGAAAGCTTAAAATGAGAAGCTAATGGAACATTAACAGGTTTCACATTGTTCATACCGAACTTTTCAAGTACTTTCTCCACATACTTCTATTGTGATAACCAAAGCTTACCATTCTTCCTGTCTCTGTGTATCTCCATGTCCAAGATATGTTTTTCTACTCCAAGACCCTTCATTTCAAACGTCCTAGAGAGCCGAGCCTTTAACTTGTTGATTTCTTCCATGCTTTTGCTTGCAATAAGCATATCATCAACATACAACACCAGGATAATGAATATGCCATTGAAACTTTTGAAGTATACACAATGATAATACTCACTTATAAAATTTTGGCTCACCATGAAGGAATCAAACTTCTTGTACCATTACCTGGGCGACTGCCTCAGGCCATACAATGATTTTCTGAGCTTGCAAACTAATCTTCTGCTGCAACCTTGTACAAAACCTTCTGGCTGATCCATGTATATCTCTTCATCCAAATCACCATGAAGAAAGGTTGCTTTAACATCTAGTTGTTCTAACTCAAGGTCAAATAAAGCAGTTAGTGCTAACACAGTACGAATAGAAACAAGTTTAACCATTGGTGAAAAAATCTCATGAAACTCAATACCTTCAACCTGAGAATACCCTTTTGCAATCAGTCTTGCCTTATACCTCTCGATACTTCCATCAACTTTCCTTTTCAACTTGAAGATCCATTTGCACCCAACAACACTTCTCCCTTCAGGAAGCTCTACAAGATCCCATGTATTGTTTTTGGCTAAGGAGTCCATTTCTTCTTCCATAGCCTTTTTCCATATCTTGCTATCTGCATCATCTACTGCTTCCTGATAACAAGAAGGTTACCCATCTTCAGTAATCAATGCAAACGATGAAGCAAAATCTTCATACCTTTTAGGTGTTTTTCTTTCCCTTGTAGACCTTCGTAGAGTAACTGGTTGTTGAATTGGTTCTGGAATTTCTCCAATTTCCTTGGCTTCTCCACCTTCTTCATCAGAAGTCTCTCCTTCCTTTCGACTTTCTGAAAAAGGTTTAGTCTCCAATTGAACCAGCTACCTTGGCGATACCTGCTCCTGTTCAACCTTTTCAACATCTGATTTTAAAAGAGAAGATTCATCAAATGTTACATCTCTACTAATGACTATCTTCCGTGAAGAAGGATCCCACATCCTATATCCCTTCACTGAATAATCATATCCAACAAAGACACAACATTTCGATTTTGGATCTAATTTTGAACGCTAATTTCTAGGAATAAGAGCGTAGGCATCACAACCAAAATTCTTCAAATGCGAATAATCACAAGACTGACCCGACCAAACTTCTTAAGGAATTTTACAGTTTATTGCAACTGAAGGTGATCTGTTAACTAAATAACAAGCAATGGATACTGCTTCTGCCCGCAACTCCTTTTGCAAGTTAGCATTACTGATCATGCTTCTGGCTCTTTCCATAAGAGTATGATTCATCCGTTCAGCAACGTCATTTTGCTGAGGGGTATAAACAACAGTTTAATGTCTAACAATCCCTTCATCCTTACAAAATTGTTCAAATTCTAAAGACGTAAATTCACCTCCATTGTTAGTTCTTAAACATTTAATTAATTTGCCTGTTTTCTTTTCCACCATTGTTTTAAATTGTTTAAACACATTAAATACATCAGCTTTCCTTTTCAACATATAGACCCAAACTTTTCGGGAGAAATCATCAATAAACGTTAAAAAATATGATGCGTCTCCATAAGACACAGTGGGAGATGGTCCCCACAGATCATAATGAATGTAGTCCAAAATCTGCTTACTATTATGATTTCCAGTCTTGAACCTTTGTTTACATTGTTTACCAAACACGCAATATTTACAAAAATCCAATTTCAAGGATTTCAAATCAGGAAGCAACTTGCGGTTCATCAGTACCTGAAGACCTTTCTCGCTCATGTGACCCAACTGCTGATGCCATTGACGAGAACCTTCTTCAGCTTTCTCTGATACGATCGCTGCTTCACTAACTTGAGTGCTTCCTTTGAGTCTGTACAGATTTTCGACCTTTTCAGCCTTCATCACAACCAAGGCTCCTTTTGAGACTTTCAGCACTCCATTCTGACCTGTAAATTTATAACCACTCGAATCCAAAACTCCCAAGGAAATCAAGTTTTTCTTTAGATTAGGTACATGCCTAACATTTGATAATGTTTTAACTGTACCATCATACATTTTAATTTTTACATTACCAATTCCAACAGTCTGACAAGATGCATTATTTCCCATCAATACAGAACTACCATCTACAATTTCATATGAAGTAAACCAACTTCGGTGCGGACTCATATGATGAGAAGCACCAGAGTCTAATAGCCAATTATCAGCATCTTGAGAGACATTACAGACAGGGAGAGCTTCAACAATTAAAACCTCATCAACCATACTTGAATCAACCTGATTTGCTTCCTTGTTATGGTTCTCCGACTCCTTCCGTTTCCAACAATCTTTCTTGAGGTGTCCAAGTTTATTGCAGTACCAGCACTTGGCTTTACACTTCTTGCCGCCCTTTGACTTCGATTTGGAAGAACCTCTTGTCCCCCCCTCCCCCCCTTTTCTTTGATCGACCTCTGGCTACCATGGCTTCAAGTGCAGATGTCTCAATGCTAGATTTCCTTCACATCTCTTCAGATAAGAGAGCACCCACGACAGATTCAAGTTTTAATGAATTGGTAGTGCTCAGACTGATTGAGGTCACGAAGTGATCCCATGACTCAGGCAGGGAACACAACAAGGTTATTGCCTTGTCTTCTTCCTCCATTTTTACTTCCATATCAGACAACTGGCAAATAAGTGTATTAAAAACATTTAAGTGATCTGCAATTTTCGTACCCTCCTTCATCCGAAGACTGTAGAGTTGTCTTTTTAAATAGATTATGTTTGTCAAAGATTTTTTCATATACAAGGTTTCCAATTTTTTCCACAACCCTGCAGTTGTACTCTCTCCAACAATATTGAAGAGTACTTCATCTGCCAAACATAACCGAACGGTACTGAGAACTCGGGCATCCAAGTCCTCCTAGTCCGAATTTGTCATGCTTGCTGGTTTTTTATTTACCCCGTCTAATGCTTTATGTAACCCTTGTTGCACCAGCAAATCCCTAACCTTCAGTTTCCACAGAGAAAAATTGTTTTTCCCGGTGAATTTTTCCACCTCAAATTTTGTGTTTGTCATTTTTGCCATTTCTCCCTCGGGTTTTAGATTTCCCTTCTTCTACAAATTAAAAATTTCCCCTCTTCTTCTAGGGTTTCAAGATTTCCCCTCTTCTTATAGGGTTTCAAGGGTTTCAGATATTTTCCCCTATTCTGCTAGGGTTTCAAGAGATTTCAAATCTCTTCTTTCTCCTACTACTTTTAAATAGAAATAAAAATTACAAATTCTATTTTTTTCTCTTTCACTAAATCAATTCTTTTGAAAACAAATTTCTGTTCAAAAAACCCTTTTTCTCGAACTAAACAATTTCTGTTCAAAACCCTTTAAGAAAAATACCTTTCATGCAGTCAGCCTCCACTGAAATTCGATGAGCGTCCTCTGCAACTGGCTTCTCCAGTTCTGAATGCCAACGTTAATCAATCGCGGCAATGGCTTCAATATCTTCCAGCGGTCTCCCTTATGCTTCCAGCGGAGCGTTCTCCTTGACGGCATCAAGCAATGGCACAACTCTCTGGTCGATGGCTTCCAGCGGAGCGTTCTCCTCGATGGCAACAAGCAATGTCACAGCTCTCTGTTTGATGGCTTCCAATGGAGCGTTCTTCTCGATGGTAGCAAGTCTACTTTGCTGGTGTAATCAGGGCTCTCTTGTCACGGCCCTTTCTCCAACGGTTGGATGGAAAATCGATTGGTGATAAACAACGGATGGCAAAGGCGGCGATTCTTGAATGAACAGTATTGATGACAAACAATGGATTCTCTCCAGCGGATTCTTCCGGCGGGCTTCAACTTCTATGTGGTTGCACAAATCGTGTAGCCGTCGATAACCACTAAAACCGTTTCATAGGTTTGAATGCATGTTTCTTCTCCCACGACGGTAAGAAGGTTTGAACGCCAACCACCAGTGCAGTAAAAAATCGAATCCTATGCTCCAATACCACTTTTTGTGGGGAAAAACATTAAACGAGAAATAAATAGGAAACAATAACTGAATTACAAACTGAAGGATAAACACACATAAGTAAATACACAAAATTTACGTGGTAAAACCTCGACAGGGTGTCAAGGAAACATCCACGGGGCAAGGGATTGGAAACTCTTATTAATCAAATGATTCTCCGTACATACAAGCCTCTCGGGCCACCTTATTTACCTTAGACTATTTCATTCTTCCAACTACATTTCATTATACAACCAATCAACCGATAATGAGTAAATTTTCCCAAAAATTACTTATTTACATTTTTGTTGTCATAATTTAACATCTCCAACGTGTTATGATTCTTCAAATTGGCACTTGAGGCTACAAATTTCATCCTTTGCTCATTGAAGTTGTTGTTCAATCAAGATTTTCATCATTGAATATTATTTTGATGTCAGTTGGTTATATCACAATTGTAATTGCATGATAGAATCTTAGAGCTCCTTGAAATAAGAGGCATGGATACAAGATATTTTTCGTTTGCTAATATTGATGTTGGATGCCATCCTATCTGTCTTCCCAATTTCAATCGTTCACGACTAAATCACCAATGATCAAACATGCTAGGCTAAACACTCAATAATGATAAGCACAAATGCCCAGGGTAGAAGTTGTAGAGGTTGACCACTGACTTCAAGCAAAATATCTAAAATAATGTAGTGTGCCCACGAGCGATCATAGAAGAAAATGACCACAGATGACAAAAGGAGGAAATTGACCAACAAAATGTCAACCTCAAACCAAGAAAGCCCCACTATTTGATTTGGTTGAGGTAGAATTCTGCATAGGGTTGTTTTCATGCTTACCGAGACTAACTTACAAGCTAATTTATCACCCTCAAATTAATGAACCTATGCATACTAAACCACTACATCCTACTCCATGTCTTTTTTCGTCTAGAGGGGAAACATGATAATGCAACATGCTAACCCTTGTTGTAAGCCATTTCACTGATGTGAGCCATGATTTCCCTATGCTATGACATATTGTTCCATAACTATCTTTTTGCGTTGGAGGATCAATCCAATGAATCTCATAATTGGGAAGAAATAAAACACCATGGTGCAAACAGAATATCGACACCTATACTTAATCTCGGTGATTCCCACTTAATGCACACTCATGATATAATTTGTAAACATATCTAGGAATTGGCAAATTTTTCTCTCGATAGTTGGTTTTCGACACTGTTGCTTTCTGTTGGGTTACCAGGTTTGATGAGTTAGCCTTAGCATCATTGTGCTTGAGAACATGCCTACCTTGAAACTCTAAAATTTTATCCAAAGAGTAATGGATCCTTTTAAATATAGCATCAAGTTTCAACTTTAATGGTGTAATATTCCTAAATTAGCCATAAGCTAATTGGAATATTAATTTTTTGTTTTTGCTCCTTGTTTGATGAATAAGAGGGTATGGAGACCCATAAATCTCCTTAATGTGAATAAAATCAATGCCAATGTGAAAGGAGGACATTTTGGCAGCTTAATTGAACACTCTTGTGTGTGAAAGGGAGCTGGAGGACATGGACTAGGTCAACTTTGACCAAATCAACAACGCTCTCATGGAGGAGTGGACATTAATGGAGGGACAACGTAGTTTTGGAGGGAGATCTCATGCGTGCCTTTAATGAGTGGGGTTTAGGGTTAGAAGGGTCATCACTTATATAGGGAAGAGGATGGCAACCATATTTCATTATGTTATGTTTATGTATTTTGATACTTGATTATATAGTCTGTTTAGACATATAAGCTTTCTTCAGTTGTTTAGCTAAGATTGTAGTGCTGATTAGCATAGGGTGTTCATGATCGGGAATCCCACCTCTATCCTTGAGAAGCCTCATAGGAAGAACTTTGCACTACATTTCCACATTCAGGCTTTAGGTCAAGCTTTAGTCTTGTGGTACATCGTAGTTTTTGTTGAGAGATGTGTTGAGGATTGTATTGGGTGTTTTTTGAGCTAGTTTTGTAGTAGAGGAAGGTTTCCTTCTATTGGAAGGCCAGTAAAGAAGTGCCTTGGGCTTTATTGACATATTTGGCATTAGACCAAGGTGATTGTATCCACTACAACGTAGTTCCAATCCATATCTATGTATCAGAGCATAATCTTGGCTCAACCTGTGAAGACATTGCATCTATGTTATCAGAAGAAGAAGAAGCTTCTCACAGAAAGGAGAAGACTTACAAAAGAGACAAAGGCAAGTTTCCATTATTTGGAGAAATGGAGAGAAAGAGGTTTCCAGAACTTCTTCTCCAAACTATGCATGAGCTTAATAGAGAAATCAAGGGAATGAGGAGGGAAAGACATGAAAATCCCTCAAGATGATTTGCACACGAAGGAAGTTCTATTTCTTCATATGATGGGTGTGAGCATTCAACCACACAAACAGATCTACAACGCTCTACCATGCCTATATTCATAGCAAGAGAGATGGAGGAAGGAGATGTACCAAAGGAGGAGACTCTTGGTGACTATCTTTAAGAATATGAATCTCAATCACAGAGGTTCAGAGATCATCTAAACTTCCAAGGGTTTTGCAAGATCAAGGAGGATAGAATGCTGTGAAACCAGCGCCAAAACTAGAAGAAAAGAGATATCAATGCCTTAGAAATAATCCACTTCGAGGGGGCAACCTCCAATACATTACATGAATGAACAATTCTTGGATGATAAAAATGACAAAACCTCCTATCTATATATAGGAGTCCATGGGGCTACAATGTAATCCTAGTGGGGCCACAATGTAATCTTAGCCGACCTAACAATAATAATGTAAGGGTACAATAATAACAATATGGGGGTTATAGGGGTACAACAATAACAATAAGGGGGGCTACACTAACATAATAAGGGACTACACTATTAATATAGGGACTAACATGCCTCTCTCCTTCAAACAAGTGTTGTCCTCAACGCTTGATTATTTCTTGATGCGTCTATATAAAATTTTCATCCTCCCATGTTGAATCTTCTATAGTAAAGTTCTTTCACTCACTGAGATACTCTGAAATTGATCATACTTGTCGAGTTCTTCTTTTTGTGACTGCTTCAGATCTTCTTTCGATGTGATATTGATCTTCATGTTGTTTCATTAGATTATGCACCAAAGTTAGATTATCCTTTGAGAGTTGGAGAACTTTTTGCTAATGCTCGATGCGATCTTCCACTAATTTATCATCCATATTAGCTATTATTTGATCCTTCAAACCATCCAACATAGCCTCCATTTCTGCTTTTAAACCATCTATGTTATCTTCGGTTTCTCTTCGTAAGATCGAAATTTGTTGCACTTGGTACCGTAATTTTGATATCTCATACTGCAATTCTTCCTCTTCATGCATCATAGTATAGTTTTTTGAGGGCTTAACAGGTATGGAATTATTTTTTTGAGGCATTATAGAACCCAACACTGATAAAATTCTAAAATATGCCCTTGGAATCACTTCAAACTGTTTTTTCAAACAAACGTTATGCAATTTTAAAAACCAAATACACACCTTTTTCTTGCTTTTGAGGTGCTCGATATTGAAACTGAATTATCTATATTATTTCAGATCTTCAATATCTGAAATTTGTCACTGAGATAGCCCTCTGAATTCTCTTTCAAATGCCATAGGTCTGACTTGATTTGGATTCTTCAAGGAAAAGTTATGTCGAATCTCCCACAATGACCTAATTATGGATTGGTTCAGTAGAGTGAACTTGTACGATTTGCCACGTGTCACTGTTTGCTCTTTTGGCTCTAAAATTTATAGACAGGAAACTGCAATCTGTGTTCTTCCTGTCACATTTTACAGAATTCCAATCAGATGCTCAGAGAGAGAGTTATGAAAATTTGCCCACGATCACCTCTTTGAGATAAAATTCAGGAGACTGCAAAAGACCTAAATTCTACATACCATATCTCCAAAAATATTGCGAACCAAGCTCCGAAATTTTGTGAAAATCTTCCTCAGGATTTCTGCTTCGCTTCTTGAAAATTTCAACTTTTGAACCTAGGTAGAAAAAATGTTATAGCGAAAATGCCACGATGACCTGTTTAGGTTAAATTCAGGAGCCTGCAAAAAGTCCTAACTTCCATAGATCATATCTCCGAAAACATTGCGAACCAAACTCTGAAATTTTGCGAAGATTTTCCTTAGGATTTTGGCTTCGCACTCTAAAAATTACAGCTTCTAAGCCTTCGTACAAAAAAAGTTAACGAAAATTCCGTGATGGCCTTTTTAAGTGAAATTCAGGAGCCTACAAAAATCCCTAACTTCCACAGATTGTATCTCTGAAAATATTGCGAACCAAGCTCTGAAATTTTTCGACTATGTTTCTCAGGATTTCAGCTTCGCATTCTAAGAATTTCAGTTTCTGACCTTCGTAGAAAAAAAGTTATAGCGAAAATGCCACGATGACCTATTTGGAGCAGCGAAACCCTAGAATCCAACGCTCTGATACCAAATGTTGTGAAACCAGCTCCAAAAATAGAAGAAAAGAGATATCAACGCCTTAGAAATAAGCCACTTTGAGGGGGAAATTTCCAATACATTACGTGAATGAACAATTCTTGGATGATACAAATGACAAAATCTCCTTTCTATATATAGGAGTCCATGGGGCCACAATGTAATCCTAGTGGGGCCACAATGTAATCCTAGCCGACCTAACAATAATAATGTAAGGTCACAATAATAACAATACGGGGTTTACAGGGGTACAACAATAACAATAAGGGGGGCTACACTAACATAATAAGGGACTACACTATTAATATAAGGACTTAACATGCCCCTCTCCTTCAAATAAGTGTTGTCCTCAACGCTTGATTATTTCTTGATGCTTCTGTATAAAATTCTCATCCTCCCATGTGGAATATTCTACAGGAAAGTTCTTCCACTTGCTGAGATACTCTGAAATTGATCGTACTTGTCGATTTCTTGTTTTTGTGACTGCTTCAGAACTTCTTTTGATGTGATGTTGATCTTCCTATTGTTTCATTAGATTCTACACCAAAGTTAGGTTATCCTTTGAGAGTTGGAGAACTTGTTGTAAATGCTCGATGTGATCTTCCACTAATTTATCATCCATATTATCTATTATTTGATCCTTTAAACCATCCAACTTAGCCTCCATTTCTGCTTTTAAAACATCTATGTCATCTTCGGTCGCTCTTCGTAAGATCGAAATTTGTTGCACTTGGTATCGTAAATTTGATATCTCATACTGCAATTCTTCCTCTTCATGTGACATAGTATAGCTTTTTCAGGGCTTAATGGGTATGGAATTATTTTTTTGAGGCATTATGGAACTCAATACTGATAAAAATTCTAAAATATGCCCTTGGAATCACTTCAAACTACTTTTTCAAACAAGCGTTATACAATTTTAAAAACCAAATACACACATTTTTCTTGCTTTTGAGAAGCTCGATATTGAATCTGAATTATCTCTGTGATTTTAGATCTTCAATATCTAAAATTTGGCCCTGAGATAGCCCTCTGAATCCTCTTTTGAATGGCACAAGTCTGACTTGATTTGGATTCTTCAAGGCAAGTTATGTCCAATCTCCCACAATGACCTAATTATGGACTGGTTCAGTAGAGCGAATTTGTACTACTTGCCACGTGTCACTGTTTGCTCCTTTGGCTCTGAAATTTATAGACAGGGAATTACAGTCCGTGTAATTCCAGTCACTTTTTACAAAATTCCAATTTGATGCTCATAGAGAGAGTTATGAAGATTTTCTCGCGATCACCTCTTTGAGATGAAATTCGAGAGCCTGAAAACGACCTAAATTCCATAGATCATATCTCCGAAAATGTTGTGAACCAAGCTCTGAAATTTTCCGACAATATTCCTTAGGATTTCGGCTTAGTGCTCTAAGAATTTCAGCTTCTGAACCTTCGTAGAAAAAAAATTATAGTGAAAATTCCATAATGACCTTTTTAAGTGAAATTCAGGAGCCTGCAAAAAGCCCTAATTTCCACAGATCATATCTCTGACAATATTGCGAACCAAGCTCTAAAATTTTGTGAAGATGTTCCTCAGGATTTCGGCTCCGCACTCTAAAAATTTCAGCTTCTGAACCTTCATAGAAAAAACGTTATTGCGAAAATTCCACGATGACCTGTTTGGAGCGGCGAAACACTAAAATCCAAAGCTCTGATACCAAATGTTGTGAAACCAGCTCCAAAAATAGAAGAAAAGAGATATCAACGCCTTAGAAATAAGCCACTTTGAGGGGGAAACCTCCAATACATTACATGAATGAACAATTCTTGGATGATACAAATGACAAAACCTCCTTTCTATATATAGGAGTCCATGGGGCTACATTGTAATCCTAGTGGGGCCACAATGTAATCTTAGCCGACCTAACAATAATAATGTAAGGGCACAATAATAACAATATGGCAGTTACAGGGGTACAACAATAACAATAAGTGGGGCTACAGTAACATAGTAAGGGACTACACTATTAATATAGGGACTTAACATAGAAGATCTAGCAATCACAATAGAAGCAAGAGGTGCAAGCAATATGATTTGGGTAGATTCTTTCTATCTAATTTTGATGGGTCACCTAGATGCACGGCTAGGGCTTAGGGGAAGGAGCTAGACACCTATTTGCAGCAACACCAAGTTTTAGAAGATGAAGTCATTAGAGTAGCAGCGCAACATCTTGAAGGTAAGGCTTATGCCTGGTGGTTTTATGAAACTTCTTCCTTGAATCATGTAAATGTATCTACTTATGCAAAGTTCACTAGGAGGTTAGTGAAAAGATTTGATGTAAAACATTTGGAAACTTCCTTGGTTGAGCTAACCAAGCCTGAACAAACAAAACCTTTGCATGAGGTTGAAGGATCCATAAACTCAACTCCATTCCAGAATGCTAGTGAGGGGGTTAAAAACTTGCAGAATATTTTGCTAGAGGCAAGATCCCCACTTCAAGAAGGGCTCTCTTCTCAAAAGGAAGACATGGAGACCTCTTTCTCACAAGAGGATCAAAACAAAGAGCCTCATAATGATGATGAGGAAACCTCCATTAATGATGAAGAAAGGGTAAGAGGTAACAGTGCTGTCACACCAGGAGCAGATCTAGTACCTCATGGAGAGGGAGATGGAGAAATTGCTCCAATGAGAGGAATTCTTGTACCCTTGCAAGAAGCTCCGATGAATGTCACATGTGGAGATCAAGGCACAATCCATGAGCAACATGTGCCATCATTGATAGACTGTGAGATTTTGCAGATAAAAGGAGAAGATAGGGAGGATGGTCGACATCATATGACTAGGAGCACACACCCCTATCTATTTCAAAGGGATGATGCCCAGAAGAGGCAAACTGATTTGCACAATGAGAGCAAGGACAAAGCAGTGCACTCATATATGTAGTCTACTCTTGATATTGATGTCTCATTGCATGGAGGCATTACACCTAGGAGACCACCAGATTAGGAGATGATGGGAGATGCTTCACATCTAGTTGCACCACTCATCGATCCCAGAGGGGTGAGGACCTCGGGAGGACTTGAAATAGTGTAAAGAGTTTAGGGTAGGCTCGAGGAGGAGGGAGACATTCTCCCAATATTAGTCTTACCCACTCTCGCCAAACATCTTGCGCTGAGAGAAGATGTTTCAGGGATGGATGGAACCATCATGGTGCAAGGAGACCACTCAATGGCTTTGGAGAATCAGAAGATACTTCCACATTGGAAGAACTCTTCCATATTTGGTAGAAGATGGTGGCCACACATGCTTACATTGGCCAAACTTAGAATTTTTTTTATGGGTGATAGCCTTTCAAGGAAGGCTAGCCTCCAAAAACTTCCACCTTCTCTAGAGCATGAGCAGCTGCAGGAGAGGCGAGATTGTAGCATCCCGGATGACTTTGGCATGGGAGATGTCAAAGAAAGGAGCAACAGCATGACAGGTGCTTCACATGATAGATCAACAATGTTGTCATTATTGAGTATTGACCCTTATTGGAGATCCCAACTATTAGTGGAATACTCCAAGGATCTCTTTTCATGGAGAGTGTTTGAGGACTAATTATCTGATGGGAGATATGCAGTGGTAGATGGGGTTATCTATTTTAGAGTAGAGTCTTTTGACTAGAGCCTCAAAACTCAAGGAGAAGCTACTAGATGCCACATATGAAGGGTTGCTCTCCAAACCCACTGGTTTTATAAGAGCATATCGTACTATCCTGGAGGGAATCATTTGGGAAGGCTTTAAAGAGGAGATGCACCATCATATGAGGAGATGCATGGATTATTTGGAGGATGAGGAAAGACGTGACTCTTTGGTTGAGTTATCACATCCACTTCCTTTCTCATTGGGAGTGAGAGGAGGCCCATCTATGAGCCACCTTACTAGCTTGAACCAAGTACATGGTAAAGCTTGTATTTCTGTACATCATGATTCATTTACTATGCATTTCCTTACCATGCGTGTGCACGACATTGATCCAAGAGGGGGCCCTCTTTCTTCTAGACTTCATGGTCTACTTGAGGCCATAAGCAGCATTGATGATGGCCACTTCCTAGGAGATCTTAGGGGGATGATATCTTATGCAGGGCATGCTCAATTTGCACCATACACCCTACACCTTCTCCAAGCTTGTGAGGATATTGGGGCTTCAAAAAAGTGGTTGGGAAACCACTCATCATGCCATATTCTGATGCATTTAGTTGTAAAACTGTGCTGGTTGCACTTGAGGGACCATTGTTTTTCTCTATTACTACACATGGTAGCTAGCATCACTTTGATTGTGATCCCATATGTTGATGATGTTCTTATTATTGTTGGGGACATGATTGGAGGGATGACACATTGGTTGGATGTATCCATTGGGAATGAAACTTCCCACACTTCGCTTCAAGGGGAGCATGGGACATTATATGGCTGCTACATTATATCACTTGTTTCCTTATGAAGGGAGCCATATGATTGACGTATGTCTTTGGGAGGAGCCTCTTATATGGGAGGAATTTTTCTGTGAGTTACCATTCTGGAGGGTGATTCATTTTGTATGGATGATAGCTTGGATATTAGAGCTTCATATGGGAATGAAGGTTCCCCACATTTTCAATTCTGTCCTTGCAGTTGATTGGGGACAAGCAACACTTGGGAGGGGAGGATTTTAATATTCCTAAATTAGCCATAAGCTAATTGGAATATTAATTTTTTATTTTTCTCCTTATTTGATGCATAATAGGGTATGGAGACCCATAAATCTCCTTAATATGAATAAAATAAATGCCAATGTGAAAGGAGGACATTTTGGCGGCTTAATTGAACGCCCTTGTGTGTGAAAGGGGGCTGGAGGACATGGACTAGGTCAACTTTGACCAAATCAACAACGTTGTCATGGAGGAGTGGACATTTATGGAGGGACAACACAGTTTTGGAGGGAGATATCATGCATGGAGATAGTGCCTTTAATGAGTGGGGTTTAGGGTTAGAAAGCTCATCACTTATATAAGGAAGAGGATGGCAACCATATTGAATTATGTTATGTTTATGTATTTTTATACTTGATTATATGGTCTGTTTAGACATATAAGCTTTCTTCAGCTGTTTAGCTAAGATTGCAGTGCTGATTAGCACAGGGTGTTCATGATCAAGAATCCCACCTCTATCCTTGAGAAGCCTCATAGGAAGAGCTTTGCACTACATTTCCACATTCAGGCTTCAGGCCAAGCTTTAGTCTTGTGGTACAACACAGTTTTTGTTGAGAATGTGCTGAGTTGTAGGGTGCAGTAGTGGAGGATTGTATTGGGTGTTTTCTGAGCTAGTTTTGCAGTAGAGGAAGGTTTCCTTCTATTGGAAGGCTAGTAAGGAAGCCCCTTGGGATCTATTGACATATTTGGCATCAGGCCAAGGTGATTTTATCCCCTACATCACAGTTCCAGTCCATATCTGCGTTATTTTAGTGAGATGTTGCAGGGGTGAGTTCATTGCTCCATTTGGAGTGTTTGCTTTCCATTGAAGGGATCAACCCTTCATTGAGAGAGTCTTTTGGAGGAGTTATTTCAGATCTGCATCAGATTCAGCTGCCTCCTTCTATGTGCTTCAGTTGCAGTGAATCTTCAACCCTAGGGCTTTAGATCCACCATGTATATTTTGTGTATTTCCGGAAACCCTTCTTGGGTTGTCTTTGGAAAGTGTATGGGAGCATAGATCTCCATTTTTGGCCTTGTAGGAGCATGATCTTATCAGATCCATTTATATATATGTCCCAGCTGCAGTATTAGTCACTAAAACTGCGTTGTACTTGATTCAGTGTTTCGTATAGCAGTGTATTACATGATTTGGGTGCTTTTGGGCATTGAAGACTTCTTTTGCCTATCTTGAGGGAATTGATTCCCATGATCTTGTACTTAATTGTTGCTGTTATACATAATACCATGGATCTATTATATGGCTCACATGTAATGTGTTAACATTTGCTGCTATTTCCATTATTGTGAACTATATTTCTGCTTTTCCCAATTGGGAATATTACAAATGTTGAAGAACCATAATGCATATGTTGGATGAGAACTTTAAATTCATCCATAATGATCAATTCATGGATGTGTAGAGATAGAGCTTGTAGAACTCCTTAAAGTAGAGTAGAGGTTTTCCCCTGATTATTGGTAGTCATATCCAAGCTCCAAGATTATGACAATTCAACTTGTCCACTAGGGCGCAATGGCACCCCTCTTGCTCTTCCCACCTTGGGTTATGCTTAGAAGCTACTTTAAAATAGAGAACATAATCCTTGCAACTTGAGCCATTGATTGAATTTACAAAAGAAAAGTGGAGCTTCCAATCACTAACTATAGAATAGGGCCAATTGATAGAGGTTTCACATTAAATTGTAGAACCAAAGCTCTTCCATATTATTTAGAGCTCAAGGAGAAGAGAACTTTAGATTTTGGGTATTAATATACTCTGCCAAGAGGGTTTTCAGCCTCTCTGCACCAAGTTGTGCTTGCGATCAACTCCCTAAAAGATGACTTGATTTTGTTCCAACCATATTTTCAAATAGATGCATTGGGGTAGTGCTTGCCATGACCTCTTGAAGAAAGGCTTACCCATAAAGGAACCTGGATATGATTTACCCAAGTCAACATGCTTTAGGGGAAGATACAACCATTGGAATAGGGAGTTAATCCTTGAATAGCCTTAGAACAAGCCGTCTTGGTGAATATACATTCGAGGTAAAAATGATCAATTGATTCATTGTTTTTTGAATAAAGGGGCATATTGGAGGACCATGGATACCTTGCTTGGCCAAATTTTCTATAGTAAGAATTTTTTTATGAGCCAAAGTCTAGTAAAACATACTCATTTTTGGATTACCATCTAAATGCTACATATGAGACTAGATCACCTATTACAGGGGCAACTCATCTGAATAAAGAAAAACCTCATACCCATCATTCACAGTGTACCCAAAATACACCCATCCACAAGAATATTTGTTGTTGAAATGGTAGGGATAAAACCAAAAAGGTTATTAGGTAGAAGATGAGAGAATGGGTTTAGGCGTGAAGATATTGGCCCAAAATTCCACCCCAACCATTCCTTACTAGACGATTGAAGATGACAGAATGGGTTCAAGCGTAGAGATATTGGCCCAAAATTCCACCCCAACCATTCCTTGTTGGACAATCAACGCGAGTTTTCCAAAAGACACTTCCATTGATTTCCATCCAATCTCGTAGAGGAAGCAACACATATATGGGACGAATTGGAGGAAAACTCATCATACTTTCTTCCAAAAGCTTAACCTATCTTATGTTCTTAGGAGTCCAAGTCAATGAGAAATAATGAGAGGAATTGTTGCCACGAGAAGACCCCAAATTTGGAATCCTCCCTTGGATTGGTCGAAGTGATATAGACATCATTTCCCATCCCAATGAGATATTTTCGATGCAAGACTTTCTTCCACTAATCATACTAATATGCTATGAGTCTCTAGATTTGTTTGCCCCCAAGCACAATACTCATCAAAGCGGGGCCTTTTACTCCTACCTTGTCATGACTCATTGGGGTCCTAACTAATACCTAGTTCACTAGGTGAAGTCACTTGGTATTGGATTTCCCTCCTTTCAAGAATATTTTTTTAAGTACTTGAGCAATGTCAGTTCTAACCCTTGTCGAGGCCAATAAGGCCGAGAATTGAAAAAGGGCAAAGTTGAAACGATCAATTTTAATAAGACCAAATGACTTGAAGGATTCAACAATTGGGCTCCCAATTTGGAGAGTTGAAGTTTGGATATGAGAGGTTGACATGAAGGATTAGGAAAGGACTTAAGACATATCATAATTCCCAAATACCAAAATGCACCTTCATGGATTAGAAAGTGAAGAATGCAAAATAGAGAAGTGTGAGAAGAGCAACTTATACTCCATGTATATAGATGACTTTCTCAAAATTGCCCAATCTTCGAGGTGCATTTATAAAACTCTGCATAGCTGATTCAAAGTGAGAGGCAAGGCTCCTAGAGGCACCCCACAACAATAATGTATTATCAAAAAACTGTAGATGGTCAATAGTTTTGATCCCACATAAAATTACTTCTTGCTCAAGGATTATGCCTTGATACATATATACAAGAGAGAGAGAGGGCACCCTTGGCACAAGCCCCTTGAGGCTTTGAAAAAACATTTGAAAAACCCATTGACAAATGGGGATATCCAACAACCAATAATACAAGCAAACATCCAGTTAATAAATCCATCACCAAATACAAAACACTTGAATACATTAAAGAGGAATTTACATCAAACTCGGTTAAATGCATTAGCCATGTCCCATTTTATGATTATTTCTTTCTCTAGCATGTTTCTAGTAGAATAAATGACTTCTTAGATAATAGAATATTATCCATAATTTTCCTCCTAACCACGAAGGCTCCTTAATTCTCAGAGATTAGCTTGAGGAGCAAGGTTTCAACTAGTTTGTAATGATTTTTGAAATAATTTTGTAGGAGACATTGCATATTGAAATATAATGAAATCCAACAAAGTAAGAGGGATTTACCTCCCTTGAAACAAGATGCCCAAAAATCATAGTTATTTTTTCCTCCCATTCTTGAATATTGGTGGACATAATCAATCATTCTGATTAGGTCAAATTGATGATATGCCAACATTTCCTGTAGAAACAAAGAGATAAGACATCTAGAATAGGAGCCTTGTTCGGGTCAAAGTAAATGATCACTTCCCAATTGTTTTCTTTGATTGTTAGGCTCATCAACCTATCATTATCCTCCTTTGAGATTATTTGGGGAATATCCTCAAGCATTATGTCGCTTTTTCCTTGTTCCGAATGAATATGTCCATAGTGCAAAAGAGCTTCCTCATCAATCGTTTCATAAAAGTGAAGCGTTCTACCATTCACTATGATAGATTGAACATTATTGTGCCACATGCTCATTTTGACCTAGCTAAGGAAGTAATGGGTGTTTTGGGCCCTTGCTTGTAGCCACAAACTCTTAGATTTCAATCTCCAATGCTTTTCCTCTGCCTTAAGATCTCTTTGTAGTAAAGAAACTCCATCTTCTCTCCCAATAATAAGTTTGTTCAAACTAATTTTGAATCTCCCCCAGATGGGATTTGAGCTCAATAATGTCTTGATCACTATCAAAGAAACTTCCTTTTGTTGGAAATGTTGTCATTGATGGCAAAGAAGAAAAAGGAGGCAGCACTGAATCACAGACAGGCAAAGGAGGCAGCGCTGAAACAAAGACAGAAAAAGGAAGCAGTGAATACAATGGAGGCAACAAATGAAGGCAGAGGAAGCGAATATAATAGAGGCAGAGTCATTATCACTGCAGCAGAGGCAGAGGCAGAGGCAAAGCGACAGGAGCAGCAGAGACAAAGGCAGAGGTAGAGCTGTTATAATTCCGAGAATCGCCCAACCCGGAGGACAGATATAAAATTCCGAGAATCGCCCAAGCCGGCAGATACAGTCGTATGTATAATTCCGAGAATCATTACCCGATGGGCGTTACATATAACATATAAACCATATTCCTGGAATCGATTAACCCTTTGGCAAAGTATACATATATGTCTGTTATATTATGGAGCGCACAAAACAATGTTTTAGATGGTGGGACCTCTCCCCAATCGCAATCGGAGATCGCAAGGGCAACGGAACATCGCAACAGAAAGTTGCGATTGCGATCGAAGGCCGGACCCGATCGAGTTATATACCACAGTTAATTGCTAATCGCATCCGAGTTCCCAATCGCATGTCTTTTGTAAAACGCTGCGATTGAAATGCCGGACCCGATCGAGTTATGTACCACAGTTAATTGCTAATCGCATCCGAGTTCCCAATCGCATGTCTTTTGTAAAACGCTGCGATTGAAATGGCGGACCCGATCCTGTTATAAGCAGGAGTTAATAGATGCAAATCGCATCCATGTTCTGATCGCAATCAGAACTTTTCTATTATGCGCCCCGATTGCATTTGTTTGAAGTTCCGGACTCGATGGGTGTATAAACGGTGGTTAATACATATTTGAGTTACGGTCAAATCGCATCGGCACTGGTCAATCGGAACATATGTTAAAGACTTGCGATTGCGATTGAAGCCCGGACCCGATGGGCTTATAAATTATGACTAACAAATGTTTCAGTTCCATGGTCAATCGCATTGGAGGTAAAGTGGAGCATCGGAACATCGCAACAGAAAGTTGCGATTGCGATTGAGAATCGGACCGGATGGACTGATAAATTGTGACTTGATAGGTTTGAGTTCCGGAACATGTTAACAAAGATTTGCAATTGCGATTGAAAGGCCGGACCCGATGGGTTTATAAGCCAAGACTGATATATGTTTGAAGTTTCGCCATAACAGTGAATAATCGCAATCGGAAGAGGCTGAGGAGTGATACATCACATCGGAAAAGATCGGCGAGTGAGCCCGAAAGGAGTTCTTATTTGTTTAAAGAGTTTTTATTATATAATGCCGAGAATTGATTTAAGTCTTTTTAAAAGGAAGTTTGTATGTATGCCGAGTGTTGAAATTACTTATATATATATGAAAAGGCGATGTTATATATATATATATATATATATATAACGCTGTTGCGATAAGCCATGTGGTCTGTAGACCCACGGGCCTCAGCTTAACGGGAGGGCGATTCTTAATATACAATGACTGTGATATATGTCCGTTCCGCTTGCGGAAAGTTCCACATCAACAAGACACTTGCTGCAAGTCAGCAGTCACGTATCTTTCTAAGAGGCACTGATATAAAAGCACTATTACACGTATGCAGCAATTACACCACAGCAGAGGACAGAAAAGCATACAGAGCAGAAAAGAGTCAAAACACAGTCACAGAAAATACAAATGCGCAGCAAGCCAAGAGACAAAACGAGTGAGCTGGAGTTCTCATTTAAATCTAAATGTAAATGTTTTATTTAAATTTATATTGTTGTGATGCATTGGCAAGTCTCCGGAAGAGAGCAAATATCCCACTGTAATATTAAAATAAGCACCTACAGTTACATTTTTCTGAGTGAGCTAAAAAGAGATGAGAAGGCAGAAGGCAAAGAGACATGGCTGTCCATTTCGAATTCCCAGTGGAATACAAACAGTCATGAAACTATTTTTGTATAAAACAGGGTAATATCCAAGGGGAGAGAGTTGATGAAAAAGGAGTGAGAGAAGAAGAGAGTATGCAGCAGAATTAAAGAGAGTTGAAGAGAATAAGCAAGCTGCAAGAAGAATGTGAATAAGGAGGAGCTGAGCAAAGAAGAAGAAGGGGTTGAGCAGAGATGATGCAGGTCTGATATAAGAGTTGATGAACAATAGAGAAGAAGGTATAGAACAGAGCTGATATCCAAGGTAAATCAGCAAGTGTTTTTCTTTTGAAAGAGTAAGGAAGTTGGAGCTTCCCTATCAAGTTGTAGCTTGATAGATGTCAGTTGTAGCTGACTGAGGTAGGAGCCTCCCGTAGGTTGGTGCCTGCAGAAAATAGATGGGAGTTGGTGCTTCCACATCAAGTTGTAGCTTGATAAAATGTCAGTTGTAGCTGACTGAGGTTGGAGCCTCCTGTAGGTTGGTGCCTGCAGAAAATTGATGGGAGTTGAAGCTTCCTTGCAAGTTGTAGCTTGCAGAATTGAGGATAGAGCCTCCTGTAGGTTGGTGCCTGCAGAAAAAAATGGTGAGAGGGAGTTGGAGCTTGCCTTTGCATCACAACAATAATAAGATGTGGTTTTCTCCCTTTATGGGTTTCCACTTATATCTGGTGTCTCTGTGCATGATGTTTATGTGTAGATGTGGTTTATCTCATCTGCTTAATACTTGCTGCTCTCATATTCAATCTGCTATTACATTAACAAATCTGTTTGATAGTAATACTTGTTGCTCACAGATTAAGATTGCTCACATATTAAGTTGACCATGAAATGAAGGTGTAAATAAGATTTAAAAAGAAAAGTATTAAAAGTCCATGTATGTGTTAAACTGATTCACCCCCCCTCCCCCTCTCAGTTTAACTAAGCGTTCAACAATTGGTATCAGAGCCAGTTCCTTTGGTGTAAGCTTAATAACTTGAAGGAGATCTGGTTGAGTCATGGACTATCAAAATGTATCTGTGTTAAATACAACAAACTTTCCTGAATGGAGAGATAAGGTTAAAACATGATTATTGGCTTATGAACCGGAAGTATGGAAGCTTGTATGTGATGGTTACTGCACAGGCTCCCCCACGGTGAAAGAACAATAGAGGAATGCCAAGGCAAAATGTGTAATATATAACAGTCTTCATAACAAGGACCTTGAGTTGATAATGGATTTAACCTCTGCAAAAGAAATCTGGGATAGATTGCACTTCATGCATGGAGTAAACACTAAGTACTGCACTGACAAGAAGGATAAGAGAATTAAGAAGAAGAAAAATACATGTCAACAGGAAAATATTCAATCAAATGAAGTACCTGCTAGTGTGAATGGAGATAAGAACCATGAAGAAATTACAGCTGAAGAAAAAGCCAAGCTTGACACTGCTTTGACTGAAATAGAAAAATTGAAAAATGAAAACAAAGACCTTAAGACAATGGTGCAAATATGTGATGAGAGAGAATATGAAGATAAGAAAGAAATTGTTGGCCTGAAGACACACCTTGAAGAAGCAAGGAAAATAGAAGACACTTTGCTGCAACAAATGAGAGAGAAAAATCTGGAATGTGAAAAATTGGAAGAAGAAGTAGTGAACCTAAGAAAGAAATTAGAAAAGGCCCAAAGAGATTTATTAATGAATACTCCTCAAATGAAAAGCTCCGGACAGTTGGACTAGATTCTAAAAGCTCAAAGGTCACCTCTCATAAAGGCTGGGATAGGATATGATGGTGAAACTAGTAAGTCCAAGGTTGAAGATAACAAGAAAATCATTTATGTAGAAGCTGTAAAGACCTGTGAAACAGCTCAGCAAATTCCTACAGAAGCAGAAACCAGCAGGAACATGAGTTGTAAAGAAACAAACATAATCAAGCAGCAACATGAAAGAGCAGAGAATGAGAGGATGAAACAATCAGCTACTAAAGGCTCATATGCTCCTAGGGATGGATTGAACAAATTCGGAAGATGTCAAAGGAGGTTCCTCCCTCCTATGAAAATTAGCACATGTTTATCTTGTCATAAACCAGGACATAATGCAGCATATTGTAAGACAAAGCCAATCCAGTCCAACCAGCAAAGGATGCAGCGAAAGAGAAGAACCCCTCAAGCAAGCAAAGGGAAAAGACAATCTTCCACCAGGTACACAAATCATTTCTATGGCTACTGTTATGCATGCAATGAATTTGGACATAAATATGTTGATTGTAAATTATGTTCAAAAAGGGGAATGAAATATTATACATCAGCTCAAATGCACCTTGGTCAAATAAGATGTTATGTATGCCTCAAGCGTGGTCACAAAGCTAAAGACTGTAATCTGCCATATACATTGAAGAACTCTAGACAGATGATGGGATCAAAGCAAATCAAACAAAACTATGAATTTAAAAGAAGTGCAGACATTATGAAGAACCTCAATAAAGTTTGGAAGGAAAAGAGAAAAGGGGAGCCTACTATCTCCATAACATAATGAATCTAGCATAGTCTCAGGGGGAGCTGCTCTACGAAACAAAGCAAATATCTAACCAGTTATAGATATGAAGCAGCATCCCAGGGGGAGAGCAGTTCATATATAGACCCCATGAAAGTAGTCTAAGAAGAGCTCCTTGGAATGATAACTGCGATGAGATCAGTAAGGGAAAGGAATTTCCTCTAACAGAGATCTATGGAGGAAGAAGACCATATAAAACTCACAATAGCCAGCAAAATTGTTAGAAGGAGAACAAAGGCAGCAAAGGCATTTAACTAGTTAAATCCTGTGTGAACACATGAGTTCTTGATGAATGATCCTATGTAATTGAGCCGAGTCCAATAAGCAGGGTATGGAAATTAGAGTGATTGTGTGGCAATTATGTGGTGAAGAACCTTGTAGCATCGGTTTGTGCGAATTTCCTGTTCCACTCAGAAGACTAATGAACCATACTCTCTGTGAATGAGTGTCTGTGTGTGCACTCTGCAGAAGAAACAGAAGAATTGAAGCATAATAGGTTTATTCATGAATTAGGGGTGTAATGCAGTTTATAGATGAATTATTGAGCAATTATTCATTAATTGAGTGGCATAGGCTTTGATTGAAGACTAAAACCCTGTGAAGTCGAACCCAGTAAATCAAGCTAAGAATCTGCCTGTATATTCAAAAAGAAGAATGTTTGATAATGTGGAACTCTGCAAAGGATATGTAAGGTGCAAAGGTTGTGAATGGTGGAGCGGAACCATAGTCAAATGCGCAATGTCAATAGTGGAGTGAAACATTCGTGAGCGGGTTCGAATCATTATAATATATTGAAAAATGACTATTTAATAAAGAAGACCGGAACCTTGGTGAAACACTGTAGCAAAACCACTTGTGGTTTTCGGATTATTTCACACCACTTTTGGTACGGAGATGGTATTATCTAGAGGGCTAGCGATTC
This sequence comes from Pinus albicaulis, assembly GCA_034641835.2. Classification (NCBI taxonomy): domain Eukaryota; kingdom Viridiplantae; phylum Streptophyta; class Pinopsida; order Pinales; family Pinaceae; genus Pinus; species Pinus albicaulis. Next base: position 822,243,114 of record CM076579.1, on the reverse strand, counting down.
CATAAGATTGTTGACACGTGGCATAGGTGGTATTGGAAGCCACCGTTTAACCTGCGATTTCGCAAGTTAACGTGAGTACCAGGACACCGAGCGGAATTTCTCAGGACCATTGATTTGAAAAAGGGACATCTGGCGATGACTATTCGATGAAGATACGCGAAGTTTAATAAAAGTGCGCGGAAGATAGAGGAAGTACGGTGCATAGGTGGGCCAGTCCGAAAGTCTTATTATAAAGTCTGTTTTCAAAGCATGGAGTATTAATACAAGGTCGGGTGGCGAACTATAAAGCGAGCGGTATATTCAAATCTTCAAAGGTTTTTTATGAGGTCTGATTGCGATTATTAAAAAGGCGACAAGAAGCCATGGTAATAGAAAGAAGACATCAGCACCTTAAATGATGATCATATTGTGCATCATATTGCTAGAATTGACAATGAATCACATTAACAAGAATGAGTGAGAAAAGTGCCTATCATCATTAATATCATTACTTCCTTCATCTATGAAAATGTCCCTTAGAGGAGCACAGTTAAGTGAGTGATCTGCCCATGAAGATTCCAAGCAAAGAAATTGAAAATGTCTTCCCGAAGATCATCATGTTAGAACAGTTGAATTGGTATATAAAGCAGTGTATAAAGCAGCAGTGATTCTGGAGCTGTCATAGAAAATAAAATGCAATGACATTCTTTCAAATCAGGATGACGGAATAAGTAGCAGGTTAATAATGCCAAGATCAGATTTAGTATATTGGTGATTGTTGGTGTGAACAGTGGAAAGATCAATAGTGGAAACTATGGGTTCATGTGCAAGCTAAAATAAAATCTATGCATGATTTATCAAGGTAATATCTATTGGTACTAGGTACAGGTAGCATATCTATCAATATAATATCAAGAGTTATCATGGAGTAGCAATATGGTACAGGTCCTCAAGATCAAAGAACTATGGCAAAAGAACCTTAAGCACAAAGGATTTGCAGGGTTTGTTTTGGAAGAGTGTGTAAGCAGTGAAAGTTATTAGTCTCTTATATTGAAAGATATTGCCTATCCTCACAATAAGCTGTAAGCTCTGGTGTGATTCATTTATTTACAATAACAACAAGGACCTTTCAGTCTTTAAGTGTATTATCCCTGTCAGCAGTTTAGCACAGATTACCAACAATAGGCAGTACAAGTGAACCACAGCAATAGAAGATATATTGGCATCATCACAACGGAACAAATGTTGTCTACAGATGTCTATTGCAGAAGAAGACATATTCCATCTACAATCTTCCTCAACAGAAATATATTGGCACACTACATCAGATATAGACCAAAGTATAGTTGAAGCAAGCCTGATATGTCACTCGGAGCATTCACAATCTTTAAGTCTTGATCCAATGATGCATCTCTTATTATACAAGTTTGATTATAGCTGTCATTACTTTGGAATAATATCAACTTAATGTGTATATACAAGTTAAAATATTCTCAAAAGTGTTCTCTCAACAAATATTGTACACCAGTATAGAGCAACATGGTACAAAGTCAGAAGAAAAATGCCTAAACACATCTCAGAGAGAGAAAATGAAAAGATAGAATCTACACTAAGAAATGTGCAACCCTTTGCCATTGATGTCAAAGGGGGAGGAAAAGCAGGTAATAGAAGAAAGGGTCTTCTAAAAGAAGCTAGACTGAGGAAGACTTGGAGGAAGCATTGGATTATTGGTGGATGTGTTGCCATCAATGCCAAAGGGGGAGACTGTTGGAAATGTTGTCATTGATGGCAAAGAAGAAAAATGAGGCAGCGCTGAATCACAGACAGGAAAAGGAGGCAGCGCTGAAACAAAGACAGAAAAAGGCAGCAGTGAATACAATGGAGGCAACAAATGAAGGGAGAGGAAGCGAATATAACAGAGGCAGAGTCGTTATCACTGCAGCAGAGGCAGAGGCAGAGGCAAAGCGACAGGAGTAGCAGAGACAGAGGCAGAGGTAGAGCTGTTATAATTCCGAGAATCGCCCAACCTAGAGGACAGATATAAAATTCCGAGAATCGCCCAAGCCGGCAGATACAGTCATATGTATAATTCCGAGAATCATTACCCGATGGGCGTTACATATAACATATAAACCATATTATGGGAATCGCTTAACCCTTTGGCAAAGTATACATATATGTCTGTTATATTATGGAGCGCACAAAACGAAGTTTTAGATGGTGGGACCTCTCCCCAATCGCAATCGGAGATTGCAAGGGCAGCGGAACATCGCAACAGAAAGTTGTGATTGCGATCGAAGGCCGGACCCGATCGAGTTATATACCACAGTTAATTGCTAATCGCATCCAAGTTCCCAATTGCATGTCTTTTGTAAAATGCTGCGATTGAAATGCCAGACCCGATCGAGTTATATACCACAGTTAATTGCTAATCGCATCCGAGTTCCCAATCGCATGTCTTTTGTAAAACGCTGCGATTGAAATGGCGGACCCAATCCTGTTATAAGCAGGAGTTAATAGATGCAAATCGCATCCGTGTTCTGATCGCAATCGGAACTTTTCTATTATGCGCCCCGATTGCATTTGTTTGAAGTTCCGGACCCGATGGGTGTATAAACGGTGGTTAATACATATTTGAGTTACGGTCAAATCGCATCGGCACTGGTCAATCGGAACATATGTTAAAGACTTGCGATTGCGATTGAAGCTCGGACCCGATGGGCTTATAAATTATGACTAACAAATGTTTCAGTTCCATGGTCAATCGCATCGGAGGTAAAGTGGAGCATCGGAACATCACAACAGAAAGTTGCGATTGCGATTGAGAATCGGACCCGATGGACTGATAAATTGTGACTTGATAGGTTTGAGTTCCGGAACATGTTAACAAAGATTTGCGATTACGATTGAAAGGCCGGACCCGATGGGTTTATAAGCCAAGACCGATATATGTTTGAAGTTTTGCCATAACAGTGAATAATCGCAATCGGAAGAGGCTGAGGAGTGATACATCGCATCGGAAAAGATCGGCGAGTGAGCCCGAAAGGAGTTCTTATTTGTTTAAAGAGTTTTTATTATATAATGCCGAGAATTGATTTAAGTCTTTTTAAAAGGAAGTTTGTATGTATGCCGAGTGTTGAAATTACTTATATATATATGAAAAGGTGCTATTATATATATATATAACGTTGTTGCGATAAGCCATGTGGTCTGTAGACCCACGGGCCTCAGCTTAACGAGAGAGTGATTCTTAATATACAATGACTGTGATATATGTCTGTTCCGCTTGCGGAAAGTTCCACATCAACAAGACACTTGCTGCAAGTCAGCAGTCACGTATCTTTCTAAGAGGCACTGATATAAAAGCACTGTTACACGTATGCAGCAATTACACCACAGCAGAGGACAGAAAAGCATACAGAGCAGAAAAGAGTCAAAACACAGTCACAGAAAATACAAATGCGCAGCAAGCCAAGAGACAAAACTAGTGAGCTGGAGTTCTCATTTAAATTTCAATGTAAATGTTTTATTTAAATTTATATTGTTGTGATGCATTGGCAAGTCTCCGGAAGAGAGCAAATATCCCACTGTAATATTAAAATAAGCACCTACAGTTACATTTTTCTGAGTGAGCTGAAAAGAGATGAGAAGGCAGAAGGCAAAGAGACATGGCTGTCCATTTCGAATTCCCAGTGGAATACAAACAATCATGAAACTATTTTTGTATAAAACAGGGTAATATCCAAGGGGAGAGAGTTGATGGAAAAGGAGTGAGAGAAGAAGAGAGTATGCAGCAGAATTAAAGAGAGTTGAAGAAAATAAGCAAGCTGCAAGAAGAATGTGAATAAGGAGGAGCTGAGCAAAGAAGAAGAAGGGGTTGAGCAGAGATGATGCAGGTCTGATATAAGAGTTGATGAACAGCAGAGAAGAAGGTACAGAACAGAGCCGATATCCAAGGTAAATCAGCAAGTGTTTTTCTTTTGAAAGAGTAAGGAAGTTGGAGCTTCCCTATCAAGTTGTAGCTTGATAGATGTCAGTTGTAGCTGACTGAGGTAGGAGCCTCCTGTAGGTTGGTGCCTACATAAAATAGATGGGAGTTGGTGCTTCCACATCAAGTTGTAGCTTGATAAAATGTCGCTAGCCGATCGAGGCTGGAGCCTCCTCAGAGGTTGGTGCCTCGGTCAAAAATTGATGGAGTTGGAGCTTCTCGTTGTAGCTAGCACTGAGGATAGAGCCTCCTCGCAGGTTGGTGCCTCAGAAAACAAAGGTGAGAGGGAGTTGGAGCTTGCCTTTGCATCACAACAATAATAAGGATGTGGTTTTCTCCTCTTTATCATTCTCCACTTATATCTCGGTGTCCTCGTGCATGACAAGCTTATAGTTGATGTGGTTTATCTCATCTGCTTAATACTTACTGCTCTCATATTCAATCTGCTATTACATTAACAAATCTGTTTGATAGTAATACTTGTTGCTCACATATTAAGATTGCTCACATATTAAGTTGACCATGAAATGAAGGTGTAAATAAGATTTAAAAAGAAAAGTATTAAAAGTCCATGTATGTGTTAAACTGATTCACCCCCCCCCCTCTCAGTTTAACTAAGGGTTCAACACCTTTAGCCCACACTTTGAGGTATAACTTCATAGATTTGATTTTTTTGTTTCAAAATATGCATTGGGGAGTCGTCCCAATGACACCAAGCAAGGGAAACAATGTAAAAAAACTTCGGAACTTGGGGTTATTGCAAATTGAATCAAAGGAGAAGAGGGTAGTATCTTCTCGAGGATGAAGATATTGAACAACCAACCTATGATCCAAACCACTCCATGGTAATATAATGAAAGGAAAAGGAGAATCTCTGCTCTAAGAATCAATGTTTACTATGAAATGCCGAACTAAGTTATAATATGTCCTAGTCGCTACGTATGATTGGTCCAAGTAAATATTCCTTTAACTGTCTTGATGTCACTTGGATGCAAATAAGAAATAAAATCTTCCATTCACTTCTTAACGGGATATCTATCTGGGAAGCCCCCTTTTTTCCCAAGAATAAAGGTAGTGTTGAAACCCCACCAAAAATACTATTAAGGCCAAACTCTGACTCCTTAAGATTACATAGAAAATTCCAACAATTTATCTTTTCCTGATATTCAATAGGAATTTAAACATTAATAATGTTAAATACCTTTGTAGAGGGGATATGGAGGTGGTGCAATGCTAGTTAGTGAATGGAGCTCTAGACTTGTATTAGATTGAGAACATAGGAGGACTAGAGAGTGTATAAATCCGACGAGACCCTTATGGAACTAAATGCTTTTACACCTTTTCCATGCCACATAATATTATTTTTATGGAGGATATCTTATTCCCTCGATTTTGTCTACTGGAGTAGAATAATTTTGGGCTTTTATTCTTTAATTCAATATCTAATTGCCAAAATTTTCCCTTCCCTTCCCAAACCCTTGCAATTCTAGGAGACAAATTTCATTACTCATTAAAGGGTTTGGGCACTCCTTGAGGAGAAAAACCACCTTGATTCCTTGTGGTCCTTTGACCCTTGTTGTACATGCATTCTATGGTGCGTTGGGTCCCTAGTTCTTTATCATTATTTGCTTGTCGTTTTCATTTGTCCCTATTTTCCTTTTGGTCAGTTTTTTTGGTTATTCTACTACTTTTGATGTTCTCCATCTCACTCTTCAATCTCTCATCAACCGACAAGCAAGAGAAGGGGTGACTTGAAGAATTTTTAGCGTTGGAGGGAAAGTGATATACTTCCTCTTCAAGATCTGGATCTTCTTGGGCATGTCGATAGATTGGGACATCTTCCAATGGGGACATTTCCCTTGATCTATCAACTTCAACCATATGTTCATCAGAGTTTCGGGGGAGCTGTAGATTCTCCAAATTCACAAGGAGAATTGAATTGTATTATATTAGAGAAAGAAGAAAAAGAAATAGAAGATTTATGTCACAATTCTAAAGTATAAATTCTTATAGAATGCACAACCAATTTATTTTGTAAGATGACAGAAGAGAAAAAGAGATTGTTAAGAATAGATGGGATATTAATCAAAATGTTGAACGTCTAGTTTATACTTGTAAAAATTTTTATTGAAACTAGAAATGTAATGATTTCTGAAAAATAAAATATTATATTGTTTCTCAGATTGCAGTAGTAGATTGACAGTATAAATAATAGAATATAAACCTATGAGTTCTACAATTTATAAACCGAGAATGAATATTGAACCTCGTAAACAATGTAGTCTTGAAATAAGAAAAAGTATTTTTGAACAAAAATTGCATAGATATGGTATGTCAAGGATATAAGTATACAAGAACTTTGTAATAAAAATATTTGTTTACAAAATCAATGAAATACATACATATATATTATTTAATCTATATTTGGGAACCATCAATATTGGATAAATGAATATGTTTATAGTATTAAAAAAAAAACTATTCAAAAGGACATTTGTATAACTATCAGTTAAAAAATGTTAAAGTAAGCTAAAAAAAACATAGCTCTATAAAATTTGTACAGAAATGCAATAATTCATGGGAGGAAAAACACGAGAACAAAGAATTTAATTTTGAAGGCCATAGCCATATATACAATCTTTGAGACTAGGTTTTCTTTTCAAGGGTAAATATAATTAAAACACATTGTCTTCAACCACAACGTTCATGCCAAAATAAGCAAAGAACCCGACCTAATGAACGTGAAGGGTAGTTAGCTAACTTGCATAGTTGAATTTCACTATAAAAAGGAGCGAATGGTATGAGTGAAGCCTTTGGACGTTAATTGTAAGGATGGAAAAACTTATCGTACATATGAAGCTAAGAAAGAAATTTATAGTGAACAACAGATTCTAAAACAAGATAATTTATAGTGAACAACAGATTCTAAAACAAGATAGTCGGTAAACATATGGAAAAATATTTTCCTTCAATTTCTTATAGAGCCAAAGACGCCACCTTTCTCCCGACAAAGAAGAACATCAACAAATTAGAAGTATTTGAAATAAGCTTTGAGAAACTATACATGGAGGGTTAAGATAATATAATAACACCTGTGAAAAGAAATATGGAAAACCAAAATGGTTTCTAACTAATATTGATTACACAAGATTAAAATAAATAAATAAATAAATAAATACACAAATAAGCAAATTTAGTGAAAGTATAAATGGAAATTTGAAAAATAAATGATAGAGCCTTGATGCGAAAACAAATGTATATCGTTCAAGAGAATTTTTTTTATAGTAAACAGAGTAAGCCTTATGAACACACCGCATTAGGGTTTGTACACTGCATCAGGGTTTGATGGACAAACCCTACTCAAGTCTTGTCCCACTACGAGTTGAATGACTTTAAAAAAATATCAACTAAGGTTTTATAAAAATAATCATTAATATATCAGGTAACTGAGAAACACCAACACATTCTCACATATAATTACTAATGCAATTTTGATAAGGAATTATACTAATATTCCTCTATTTACAATTTTATATTGAACAGAGAGATGTTAAATGGAGGTAGGGTGAGAAACCCTAGCTCTATAAGTTAAAAAAAAGAAATGTGCTAAAATGACTATAATCAATTAAAAAAAAAATACTCCGATGAGTAGAGAAATAGATGAACCCAAAATGGTTTTGTGCGTAAGGGTTTTAAAACCCTATATTTACTTGCAATATGAAACAAGAAAAGGGATATACATCAGAAAAATCATAAGAGACAATGGAAAACGATTTGTCGCCTACTGCCTCTCTAAACATTGAGAGAATTTATGTCAACAAAAGGAATGAAATGAGAAAAATAGTTCTCACATTGAAACGGTGACAACAAAGGTTTCCAAACGCTATATTTTTCCCATAGAGGGAATTTGCCCCAAATCTGCGCTGAACATCCTTCATATAAAGGCCCAGGACAAAAAGATAAGAAAATATTTCAAAGGAAAAGTTGCCAAAAGGGAAAGAAATCCTTCAAACACATGTGAAATTTAGCAGAACGAAAATATATTCAAGAATGTTTAAAATTATAGAAATCAGAAGAACTATGTCAAGGAAAATTTTGTAATTTTGTAATATTTATAAAAATTACCATACGATATGCCGTGACTAGGCCATCAGAAGAAGTTTGCTTAACGTGCATTTAGGAAGCCGTTCTTCTCGGCTAAACCTGCTCACAAAGATAATGCATGAAAGAAGAACAATAATGAAAATATTTGAGGAAAATTGTGAGAGGGTATCTACCTCAGAAAACCAAAGCCGCAATCTACAAGCACAGATAAAACGAAAAAGTCAAAATTGGTAGACTAATATTGTGATTATAACTGTAAGTATAGTAATTTAAAAAACAAGTGAAAAGATAACAATGGGTACCTTGCTCATTAAATGTGAGACGAAGGTTGATAGAGTTTAATATGAGAGATATGGTAGTCAATGGAGAGTCCAACCCCTCTATGCCAAAATAGTGGCAAAGAAAGAAGGAACAAGCTCTAACCATCCACCCACAACATAGGAATTATTAGAGAAAATTTCAGCTTAAAAGTGGCCTCCCAAGGAAAAAACATAAAACAATAGTTAAAATAATAAAATAAGAGTTATGATTTTTGAAGGGTAGAATGTTCATATTGAGGGTGGTATGCATCCCATCTAAGTTTACTGTGCAAGTTTCGATTCTTTTAGTTATGTGGCAAAATTCACTAACCGAGGCTTATGTTGTTTTCCTTTTGCAAATTTACACCTTTCAAATATAGCAAGAGAAATGTAACTTAATGTGGATCCTAGATCTGTAAGTACATATACATCTTTATCAAGAATCTTACATTGAAATTCCACCATAGTGCATTGGCGGTCCACTTTCCTTCAATCCAATGCAACACTAATTCTGGGTAGGTTACAGGAAAAATCATTAACAATAAATGCTTCTTGAATGTTATTTAAATGATTGCTTCCTTTTTTTATGGGAAATCTCTCCATTTTTTGTTTTCACCACAACCCCAACATTTAATCAGTGGTTTCATTGATTCACTGAAGTTTTTGTTTCTTGTTTGCAATCCTCCATTTTGACCAGAATTCTTTTGTTGATTAAAATTTATGTTATAATTCCTTGCTTGTACACTTTTAGAAAAAGTATATTTTCCTAAATCTTTTTCTCTTAAAACTAAATTTGTAAGGTTTCTTTGAGACCATCCTTTGGAACTTCCCCATTTTTCTTGCTCTGGTTGAAACATAATGTCCTTTCTAAAAGTTTCCTCCATGGTTTTATGTTGGTCAAACTCAATTCTTTCTCTATATGAAAAAGGTAGGGAGATAATTCTTTGTATTTTTCCTTCTCCTCTTTCAAATAGGGTACATATCTTAATAGATTCATGAACTTATTAACAAATCCTTCCATTGTAGATTGTCTCAATTTTAGCTCATGAAACTCCCTAGCCTTTTCATCAAAGCACCTCTCAGTCAAATATTTCTTCTTGAATTATTTCTTGAACAATTTCCAAGATAAGTTCTTACTTGTAATTTTCTTGACAACTTTATTATATTCCCACCATAGGGCTTTGTTACCAATCAACTGGTAAGTTTCCAATATTTCTTTTAGATTACTTGGATAATTTAAGAAGATTAGGCATATTGAGGAGACATACCTCTTCTTATTCAGACTCAGCTCAAAATTAGGGGGTCTAATCTTCTTAAATTCTCCCTATAACTAAGAGGTAGGGGCGGAAACGTGAAGCTGGGTTACACTTTTGTGAGAATCGGGGGTAGAAACTTTTTTTCGGCAATAGTTCGGCTGAACATTTTATAAAGTTCGGCCGAATTTTCTTAGAAAGTTTGGCCGAACTCTTGATTCCGTTTAGACTGACGGCACACGGACGACGCGAGCAAACATAATTTTTGCCGGAGATTGGAAAACCGGCAAGAAAAGTTTGGCCGAACTTATAAAAAAGTTCGGCCGAACTGTTAGTTCGGTCGAACTTTTACTTTTAAAAGAGTTCAGCCGAACTATTTTCTATAAATAAATCGCCCGCGAATTGTTATGGTTTACCGAGTTCATTGTTGGCACATTTACTGTTCCTGTCACTGCTGCTGTGTTCGCGCTGGTGTTCGTCCTGTCCGTCCCGTCCGCGCTGGTATTTGTCCTGTCCGGGTATGTTCATCCTGTCCGTCTCGTATTACCTCTCCTCCCCTCTTCTAATTTTGTCTTCAGGCTAATGATTTATATTTTAAATTCATGCTCTTTTTCTTCAAGTATCTGCATAACACATTTGTACATAACCAAAATTTTGTATAACCACATTCGACAAAGAACCAAAATATTTTGAGATATGCTAAGTCTACAGATAACAGAACCAAAGTCTGTAAATAACAAAGTATTGCAATATATTTCTTAAAACTTGCATTAAGAAAAGATAATGCATAGATTTAATTTATACGCAGGGAAATCTCTTTATTGTTTTTAATACAAAGTCCACCGCTTGTGTCTCCCTTTACACCTACCACCAATTTTTTCCACATGCAACAACTATTTTTTACACTCCAACATTTGTTCATGTACATTAACACCTTGTCGACCACAACTTCTTGGTGAGTAGCATTCGTATTAGCGTATCATGCGAAGAACATACAACAATTGTTTCCACCTACAACAATTCTTCGTGTACATTGGCACCTTTTCAACCATAACTTCCTGGTGAGTAGCATCTGTATTAGCGAACTAAGAAGCAATTGTAATAGATATTTTTTCCAGCTGCAGCAACTGTTCATATAAATGGCCAACTTGTCGACCACAACATGTTCGTGTGGTGAGGAGTATGTCATACTAAGAAGCAAATTGTGGTTAGTTGAGTATTACAAACCTTCATCACAATTTTGGATCATTAGCCCAGTATGACAAACCTGCATTTTTTTGCATTTAGCTCAGTATTACAAACCTAAGTTTCTTTACATTTAGCTCAGTATTACAATAGATCAGTATTACAAACCTGCATTTTTTTGCATTGAAGTAATGTTGGATAGAAATTATTGTAAAGTTTCATCACAATGTTGCATTGGGCTGCACTACAGACAACTTGCATCACAACTTTGTAGATTTGGACTGCATTGATAAACAACTTGCATCACAACTTTGTAGATTTGGACTGCATTGATAAACAACTTGCATCACAACTTTGTAGATTTGGACTGTATTGATACTGTTTTGTTTTTTCTCACAATTTTTTTCATCAGATTTGAACTAGATTTCTATTGCTTTTGTTTCTATTGGAAAAATAAGGGAATTTTTGCATGAGATTTGGACTATATTAATATATATTGTGTTTGTGTTCCCATTATAAAAGGAAAGCATTAATTTTTCTCGTATAAGATGGTTTTTTCTACTATAAGATGGTTGTAAGAATGGAATACCTACAACCTGTTACATATATATTTTTCATATTTGAGATCTACTTCTGTCTCAAGATCCAAATTATGAACTTTATTGTAAATTGTGCTTTTGGCCTAGGCATTCCATTCTTGAATTTTTTTTGAAGGGGTATGTTCACCATAACCATTAGTAACTACCTTTCAAACTTCAAATGCATAAACAATTAGTTCATAATTTACCTTACCAAAGCTTTGCAAAAGGGAGAACACACACACGCTGATGATCTATTATTCAACTAGCTGTACCTTCCAATAGTTAAGTTAATACAGAAATAATTGGATTTGATACCAATTGCTGCAAACTTGACTATAATGCAATGGGGGTTGAATCAGTATAGTGCATTCATGGTCATCAATTTACAATTTTTACTTTTATATTTTTCAAGATACAACTTGCTTGAAGAACTCACTCCCACTTACATTAGTTTTTTGTAGGCTCCTGCTGACCTGAGGCTTCAACCTTGTTTTTCTTTTGCGGGCTACGACTTACTAGAAGAACTCGCTTGTAATTCTACACACTCCAACCTATTCTTGTTAAGGCGACTACCTTAAAGGAGACACCAATCCCCTCATACATAAAAAATTTAACCTTGCTTGTTTTTTAATTACGAATAAACTCATTCGCTTGTCTTTGCTTTGAACTTTGTCTCCTCCCTCTTTATAGTTTCTTATCTCTTGCTCCTCTAAACATTTTTTTATCTTTTTTTTTTCTTATCCATATAATGCACTAACTAGGTCTCACAACAACTTAGTCAACTCTTTTACGAGCTAGCTATCTATTCTACCATCTAAAAAAGCATTTAACAGCCCCAAACTGGATTTTACTCTCAGGTACTGGAACCTCTACAAAGGTTCGACCTGGAAACATAGTTTTTCCTTAGGTTTCTCCACTGGTTCTATGTCCAACTTGGATAACCTACAACAACATCCTTCTTTTCATTTTTTATATCCCCTCTTGGATAACCATAATATCTTGAAATGGAGCTAGCCAACTCAAATATAGTATTGCAAATCCCTGGCTAAGTTAGATGAGGATTACATATGGTCTTGAATGCGCATTTGGACTCTTTAGATATGCGCACCAATTATGTTCATATAACATAAAAAATAGATGATTCAATACAAATGTCACATAGAAGTCATATTTATCTCATGGGCCTTCAACTTAAATTATATATCTAGCATTACATTAAGCTATAGGAGATAAATCAAAGAAGCATTTGAATGTAAATTAAACATGTGTAATACTTATATGTCCTTTATAGTTCAATAAATAGATAATAATTTGGCTCAGCTATGCCTTGTACTCAACTATTCCTTGTACATGTTTTCCTTTAAACCTTTACTTTCATAGCACATTTTCATCAAAAAATTTATTTGTCAATTTAGACTTTTTAGATATGCGTACCAATTATGTTCATATAACACAACAAATAGATGATTCAATACAAATCTCACATAGAATTTTATTTATCTCATGGGCCTTAAACTTAAATTATATATCTAGCATAATACATTAAGCTATAGGAGATAAATCAAAGAAGCATTTGAATGTAAATTAAACATGTGTAATAATTATGTCCTCATTTAATATGTACAATATGTTTGGTTGAATACACATGAAAAACAAGACTCCCAACTGTGAGAAGAGGAAATTACATCCTATTTCTCCCCCCTAGCACAATTACCAGTACAGTTAGAATTTAACAGCCCCAAACTGGATTTTACTCTCAGGTATTGGAACCTCTACAAAGGTTCGACCTGGAAACATAGGTTTTCCTTAGGTTTCTCCACTAGTTCTATGTCCGACTTGGATAACCTATAACAACATCCTTCTTTTCATTTTTTATATCCCCTCTTGGATAACCATAATATCTTGAAATGGAGCTAGCCAACTCAAATATAGTATTTCAAATCCCTGGCTAAGTTAGATGAGGATTACATATGGTCTTGAATGAGCATTTGGACTCTTTAGATATATATCTAAAGAGTCCAAAAGCTCATTCAAGACCATATGTAATACATTGCCTCCTCATTTAATATATAAAACTTTAATCCATGTGCTTAACCATAACATTGACACAAATGGAATACAATTTTACTCATTGCTTTATGATTAAAAAATATGCAGATGAATATTGCCCACATATCTGAAGTCAAAAGGGATAGATTAAAAAGGGATGCTTCGGTCATCTATAAAAGATAAATTAAAGAAGCATGACATATTAAAGTAATGTAAATTAGATATGCGTATCAATTATGTTCATATAACACAACAAATAGATGATTCAATACAAATGTCACATAGAAGTCATATTTATCTCATGGGCCTTCAACTTAAATTATATATCTAGCATAATAAATTAAGCTATAGGAGATAAATCAAAGAAGCATTTGAATGTAAATTAAAAATGTGTAATAATTATGTCCTCATTTAATATGTACAATATGTTTTGTTGAATGCACATGAAAAACAAGACTCCCAACCGTGAGAAGAGGAAATTACATCCTATTTCTCCCCCCTAGCACAATTACCAGTACAGTTAGAATTTAACAGCCCCAAACTGGATTTTAGTCTCAGGTACTGGAACCTCTACAAAGGTTTGACCTGGAAACATAAGTTTTCCCTAGGTTTCTCCACTGGTTCTATGTCTGACTTGGATAACCTACAACATCCTTCTTTTCATTTTTTATATCCCCTCTTGGATAACCATAATATCTTGAAATGGAGCTAGCCAACTCAAATATAGTATTGCAAATCCCTGGCTAAGTTAGATGAGGATTACATATATGGTCTTGAATGAGAATTTGGACTCTTTAGATATGCGCACCAATTATGTTCATATAACACAACAAATAGATGATTCAATACAAATGTCACATAGAAGTCATATTTATCTCATGGGCCTTCAACTTAAATTATATATCTAGCATTGCATTAAGCTATAGGAGATAAATCAAAGAAGCATTTGAATGTAAATTAAACATGTGTAATAATTATATGTCCTTTCTAGTTCAATAAATAGATAATAATTTGGCTTAACTATGCCTTGTACTCAACTATGCCTTGTACATGTTTTCCTTTAAACCTTTACTTTCATAGCACATTTTCATCAAAAATTTTATTTGTCAATTTGGACTCTTTAGATATGCGTACCAATTATGTTCATATAACACAACAAATAGATGATTCAATACAAATTTCACATAGAAGTCATATTTATCTCATGGGCCTTCAACTTAAATTATATATCTAGCATAATACATTAAGCTATAGGAGATAAATCAAAGAAGCATTTGAATGTAAATTAAACATGTGTAATAATTATGTCTTCATTTAATATGTACAATATGTTTGGTTGAATCCACATGAAAAACAAGACTCCCAACCGTGAGAAGAGGAAATTACATCCTATTTCTCCCCCCTAGCACAATTACCAGAACATTTAGAATTTAACAGCCCCAAACTGGATTTTACTCTTAGGTACTGGAACCTCTACAAAGGTTCGACCTGGAAACATAGGTTTTCCTTAGGTTTCTCCACTGGTTCTATGTCCGACTTGGATAACCTACAACAACATCCTTCTTTTCATTTTTTATATCCCCTCTTGGATAGCCATAATATCTTGAAATGGAGCTAGCCAACTCAAATATAGTATTGCAAATCCCTGGCTAAGTTAGATGAGGATTACATATGGTCTTGAATGAGCATTTGGACTCTTTAGATATGTATCTAAAGAGTCCAATGTCTCATTCAAGACCATATGTAATACATAGCCTCCTCATCTAATATATAAAACTTTAATCCATGTGCTTAACCTTAACATTGACACAAATGGAATACAATTTTACTCACTGCTTTATGATAGAAAAATATGCAGATGAATATTGCTCACATATCCGAAGTCAAAAGGGATAGATTTCAAAGGGATGCTCCGGTCATCTATAAAAGATAAATTAAAGAAGCATGACATATTAAAGTAATGTAAATTAGATATGCGTACCAATTATGTTCATATAACACAACAAATAGATGATTCAATACAAATGTCACATAGAAGTCATATTTATCTTATGGGCCTTCAACTTAAATTATATATCTAGCATAATACATTAAGCTATAGGAGATAAATCAAAGAAACATTTGAATGTAAATTAAAAATGTGTAATAATTATGTCCTCATTTAATATGTACAATATGTTTGGTTGAATCCACATGAAAAACAAGACTCCCAATCGTGAGAAGAGGAAATTACATCCTATTTCTCCCCCTAGCACAATTACCAGTACAGTTAGAATTTAACAGCCCCAAACTGGATTTTACTCTCAGGTACTGGAACCTCTACAAAGGTTTGACCTGGAAACATAGGTTTTCCTTAGGTTTCTCCACTGGTTCTATGTCCGACTTGGATAACCTACAACAACATCCTTCTTTTCATTTTTTATATCCCCTCTTGGATAACCATAATATCTTGAAATGGAGCTAGCCAACTCAAATATAGTATTGCAAATCCTTGTCTAAGTTAGATGAGGATTACATATGGTCTTGAATGAGCATTTGGACTCTTTAGATATATATCTAAAGAGTCCAAAATCTCATTCAAGACCATATGTAATACATAGCTTCCTCATCTAATATATAAAACTTTAATCCATGTGCTTAACCTTAACATTGACACAAATGGAATACAATTTTACTCACTGCTTTATGATAGAAAAATATGTAGATGAATATTGCCCACATATCCGAAGTCAAAAGGAATAGATTAAAAAGGGATTCTCTGGTCATCTATAAAAGATAAATTAAATAAGCATGAAATATTAAATTAATGTAAATTAGATATGCGTAACAATTATGTTCATATAACACAACAAATATATGATTCAATACAAATGTCACATAGAAGTCATATTTATCTCATGGGCCTTCAACTTAAATTATACATCTAGCATAATACATTAAGCTATAGGAGATAAATCAAAGAAGCATTTGAATGTAAATTAAAAATGTGTAATAATTATGTCCTCATTTAATATGTACAATATGTTTGTTGAATCCACATGAAAAACAAGACTCCCAACCGTGGGAAGAGGAAATTACATCCTATTTCTCCCCCCTAGCACAATTATCAGTACAATTAGAATTTAACAGCCCCAAATTGGATTTTAGTCTGAGGTACTGGAACCTCTACAAAGGTTCGACCTGGAAACATAGTTTTTCCTTAGGTTTCTCCACTGGTTCTATGTCCGACTTGGATAACCTACAACAACATCCTTCTTTTCATTTTTTATATCCCCTCTTGGATAACCATAATATCTCGAAATGGAGCTAGCCAACTCAAATATAGTATTGCAAATCCCTGGCTAAGTTAGATGAAGATTACATATATGGTCTTGAATGAGCATTTGGACTCTTTAGATATGCGCACCAATTATGTTCATATAACACAACAAATAGATGATTCAATACAAATGTCACATAGAAGTCATATTTATCTCATGGGCCTTCAACTTAAATTATAAATCTAGCATTACATTAAGCTATAGGAGATAAATCAAAGAAGCATTTGAATGTAAATTAAACATGTGTAATAATTATATGTCCTTTCTAGTTCAATAAATAGATAATAATTTGGCTCAACTATGCCTTGTACATGTTTTCCTTTAAACCTTTACTTTCATAGCACATTTTCATGAAAAATTTTATTTCTCAAATTTTTATTATATATTATGTTTTTTAATTAATTAATAACGGCCATTTTCACCGAAAGGGATTTTACAAATTTATCTTTTATAAAATGAATTATGGGGGGCATATTGAGATGATTATCTCACTTTTTACTGATTCTTCTAATATTCCTAGAATTTTATGAAAGAGAATATGAATTTGAAATGTTTGTATAAATTTAATGAGGATACATGAGTTGATTTGGAGAAGACCATCATCACTTATGTCTAGATTGAGACAGGGCATCATCACAATAAAAAACCAAGTACAAATTGTAGTAATTCTAGAATCATGCTTTACATATAAGGTAAAATTGGGGAACTCATGACTTGTACTATAGATAAAAAACATTTACCCTTACCAAAAAATATATGATAAAAATTGACAAACTACGTAAGTTTAAGCTTAAGGGTATATAATCCTTCTTGCCTTCCTTATAGATAATGAAAATGATTGTTCCAAGTCTCATGTTGCTTCTCATGTTATTTTATAAACCTTGATTGGAAAGAAAAATAGGAGGGCAGAAATGTAAGAAATATAAAACATAATGAAACACAACGTAAGAAATAGAGAATATAATGAAACAAACACATACATATATCTCTAGACAATCAATACAATTATTTTCCTATGAATCCTTATGGGAGACAAGCAACCCTAAAAAGTAATGATGCTCTAGACTCCTTTTTCCCTAGGAAATCCTTGTGGGAGAAAAACAACACTAAAATGTAAACATGCTCTAGAGTTGGCTAGTGAATTTTAGCGTGTAAGGTTGCTATAAAAATTTAACTTCATACATTTTTCTCTCTAACTTCACACTCCTAGTTGTATTTTCAACTATGGAACAAAATACAATAACACAAAATGGAACTCTTATTCCTCCTAGTGGCCAAGTATTTAACATAGCGTGATAGCCAATTAGGTGTAATATTTCACTCTGTCAACCATTAACGAGGTTTGTGATTTTAGACCTTTTATAGAGTCTTGTTAAAATTCCACATGTAGCTAGCTTGCCATGCATGAGTAATGGGGCTAAAATGTCATTCTCTCGTACCATGACCTGGTCAACATGATAGGTCAACTTACTAAAGGCATAAATTTTTAATGAACTTCATTTGATGTTTTTCTTGCACCATTGGATATGTCTTTAAGTGTAGAATAATGGTCAAGATTTTGGCACAAGGGATAATCGTTTGACCCCCAAAAATGTCATTTAATACCTCAAAATGACTCCAAAAGGTTTTAGACCCCAAAAATCCACCCACCATTAAAATGACCCTACAAGTTGATTCTTTCAGTTTTTTCACTCTATAAGCATCAAAATATAATATGACAAATAAGTTTTTTCATTTTTTTCAGTTGATCCATTTATGGTAAAGAAATCAAATAGTTCTATCAATTCCACCTTGCAACTCTAGGATACATTGAATTAAATTTCATCTCAAGACAGGGCTTTGAGAGGACACTCTCAAAGCCAACCTTCGTTATGGCTTTGAAACACATGGTAAGTATCAAGACTTAGCAACTTTATTTGCAAAATTTTTTCTAGCATGGAACTTAATGTCATAGCCTTCTTTTGCCTAAATGAATGCAAATTTCCTTGCCATTTGGCTTGTGACATTCATAATTCATGCTCATGGAACATGATTGTGTTGCAATTGTGATAAAATTTGCTGTATGCAAAAGCTAATAAAAATGGATCGAAAATGACATTTTTGCTCTGTTTTTTTGAAGATTTAAGGAAAATTACACTAAGTAGCTTCCAACCTCATATGACCATCATGTCAAACTCATCTTAGGATATTTTCCAAGTAAGAGCCACTTAAGCAAGCAATCTAGTATACATGACTCCAATTTCAATTAGCAGCAATGACAGTTCTAAGTATGGTGCAAACATTGCTCTAGATCCTCAATGCGGCATGTTTGATGACAATAATTTGGGGAGTGAGAGAGGGAGATGGTAAGAGAAAAAAATCAAGGAATCCTCGGGAAATTGAAAAATATATAACTAATATATGCTAGTAAGTGTTATTCACTAGCATGTATTTTGTAAAGGCCTTTCAACCTAGTTCCCATTCAACTCCATCCACCAGGTTGTAGAGGATTCCAAGCCTAATTTCATAAAAAGTAAGTTGGGGATGATCACATTGACTTGTTTGATGACATGTCTATGAAGATTAACTACCTTGAACTATTTTTTTGTGTAGGGAAAGAGACACATTCCCATGTTTGAGCATGAAAACGTTCTTTGATATTGTTAATGCCTCTAGTGTTTACTTCTACAAGTTCTATAGGCAGAGTTTGTAAAGGGCCAGGTAGCCTCTGGATCTCATCTTTTATGAAAGGTGACATATCTAGTAAATGCCCCTACAGTCAATCTCTTGAATGGATCTAAATAGAAGTTCTTCATTTTAATATCCGTAAAACACAACTACTTTAAGGTAAACTATTTACATGTGTCATTTCTTCCACAAACTAAAGTGTATAAGTAGGAAATTTTATACCAAGTGTGCTCCCACCATGTAAAGCGCATTTTGGTGAACTTATCATTTTTATAATATATTTTTCGATTAAATTTAGTTTCACACATGATAAATTATTGCTTTGAAAGTTGTGTTCTACATAATTTGTGTACACTAAATTACAAATTGATTTTTTGAAATCTATTTTGTGAATGTCGACCAATAGATATATATCATGGAGGATGAAAGACAAAGATCAACCGAATCCCATATGGAGGTTCAGGGATCGGAGGATGTTCACGATATTTAAATATAATCTTAAATCTCCATACATGTGTGTACATATGGAATTGATTTTTTTATTAACTTTGTGAGTGAAATTAGTTGTTAATAAGTTTCATATTTTAATTTTTAGGAGGCAAGAGGAGAAGGGTTTCTACTCCATCCATGGAGTGTGGCCAAGGTTCAACCGATCGAGGTATGAGTGGTAGCAGGTTGCGGGAAGGGGGTGATATTTATTCCCCCGAAGGCCAATCAACAGCTGCTGGTTCTCAACAGGGTCACTGTGGGTCTGGTTCTCAACAACATCATTCTGGGGTTGGTTCTCAGCAGGTTCATGTTGGAGATGATGTTAACCAACAACATCAAGGTTGACATCAATTTCAATATTTTTTCATTAAATTTGTACAACTTTTTTTACACGTGTTTTTTCTAATATACGAAATTATATATATATTGATGCAGAGGCTGAAAATGTTTGAGCCAGTGGTCAAAATAGACGCAGGGCAGCGCGCTACATTCAAGAAGAAGGCTGGCAACCCAGAACAACTTATCCAGCTGAGATTACTAATATACCATGGGAAACGAACATGGCGGAATGCACCTTACAAAGGTGTCAAAGCCTTCATGAAAAATTGCAAAGATATCTCGAGGCTTTGTCTCTACCTACTGAGAGTAGACAAAGCCTTGAAATAGTTACACATTCATTGGGTGAAATGGTAAATGTGTACAGAAATTTGGGGCCAATGACTGATTCGTTTGTAGAACTGATGAGAAAGAGAAAAGAAACAGTGATAGGTCCCGATAAATGGCAGGACATAAAACAAAGAGTTAAAAGAGCAGATGCCAAGTCAATGTTTAATTATAACGAAGGGCCAAAAAGAAAAATGTTGAAGGTGCAGTATTTCAAGCACCCAGACAAAGCTGCTTATTTGTATGATCGACATCTTGCGGCCTTTGGAAGGCTTCCATGGAATGATGAGGTTCCTGTTTATTTTGCACAAATGTTTTATGCAGAATTTTTTTTGGGTATGAAAACCGACTACAATGACCTTCCTTCAGAATTTTTTGGCCCGGGGAGAGGTCGATTATATCAACGTAAGGGCGCTAAGCGAGATGTGGAGTTGCCTCGCCCTGAGCCGCCATTGGTGAGTCGACCGTTTTGAGTCGAAACCCTGCGTTCAGAGATGGATGCGACTTCTCAAATAAGTCGCGAAGCAAGAGATGTTATGATCGACAATGTTCATAGCGGATTGAGTGGAGTCGATCTTTGTTTAAATCGACAAAGAGCACGTGCAAATTCACGTGCCAATTTTGTTTATCGTACAGATGAGGAGATTTACAACATGAATGTTGAAGATCTCTGAACATACGCAATAAATTGTCGCAATGGTCTGCAAGACCTAATTTTTCATGAGGAAGAGGGCACCGGAACGGTATGTGTTAGTGACCTTAGGGTTTGAAATTATATTTACATATACATGTGTACAATTTGTAATAAATACATGTGTATGCACATGTATACATTTATTTGTATGTGTACATTAATCTAACAAAAATGTATGATTATATGTTAAAACACCATTTGCAGTTCTCAGGCATGATGCGTGATGAAAATGTTAATATTACGTTCGGGACCTCCGGTTCAAATGATGTAGATGGGTCTGACCATCATGATATGTTGGCACATGTATGTTAGTTTTTTTTAAGTGACTCTAAAATAAATAATTGTTGCCACACATGTACATGTATGTATATATATAATTTGATAAAATGTTTTAACAGGTACCAATTCCATCTGATGTTTTTGGGATGGCGGTACCTTCTTCTTCCTTAGGAGATATACCTTCTACTTCATTGGGAGATGTGCCACAAGTATGGACAATTTTTCACAAGTTCAAAATTTATGTTTAAAAGTTATATATATATATAGATATATTCTACCTCAAAAAGTTCCATTAAAAATTGAGATATATAGAGAGAGAGATCTATATTTTGAGTTATTTAAAATTTTTTGAATTTAGGTTCCTATAGAAGATTTTTTTAATCCGGGGACCTTTAGCGACGGAGATAGGAACATCCACATCATTTGAACAAGTTGTCTTTAATTCCTTTTTTTAATATTATTGAAAATAAGTTTATATATGTACACATGCATTTTCATTTGAAAGTTTTTAATATATATATATATATATTTAACTGTACATGTATATTGTACAGTTTACCACTGCAGATGTTTCTATGGCAGAACCTGTTCATCAAATGGAGAGGGAACCTTACGAGGTATCGCATGATTTTTTTGTTATATTTTGTTTTTTACATGAAGTTCTAGATATATATATATATATTCTCATTCATTTTTAAAACTTCAAATTTTAATGTTCAAGTACATGTGCATTGTGTATGTAGGTTTCCTATTCACAGGATAGGGCACAGACTGAGACCCAGACGCTAGATCCTCCATTTGATGGACATGATTTACAGTAGATTTGATTTCAAAATTTAGATTGCTTTAAAATTTGTTAAACTTGATACAGTTTGATACTCAAGTGAGATTTACAATTTTTGGACATATTTTATTACAATGTTATTATATAATTTGTTTTATTTAATTTTTGGATGGTTTTAGTACTTTTGGCATGTGAATGTAAAGTAATGTTGTCATCTGAATTACATTTGGCATGTGATATTTAATCTTAAATGTTTTTGTTGGATAGTTGAATTATAATTGGCATGGCATGTGAAGTTTTTAAAACTACATGAATGATAGAATGTGAACCTACATTTGCACATGTGGTAAATTGAAATGTTACTTGTAACAAGACAATCCCCATTGATTTCATTACAGTATATGTTGATTTGCAATTTGATATAATTGCATGTATGATGGTACATTACTTGTAAAGTCATTGGATTAATAGTGTTCATTGATTTCATTGTAAGCGCAAAAAATTATTGACAATGTAGAACGATTTTTGTGTTATAATAATTAAACCTAATAATATTGGAGAGCAAGAGAGACTTGAGGTATGGTGTTTACTACAAGAGTTCGAGCTAAATATTTAAATGGTTTACCTATGTGTTGATTTACGATTTGATATAATTGCATGTATGATGGTACATTACTTGTAAAGTCATTGGATTAATAGTGTTCATTGATTTCAGTGTAAGCGCAAAAAATTATTGACAATGTAGAACGATTTTTTTGTTATAATAATTAAACCTAATAATATTGGAGAGCAAGAGAGACTTGAGGTATGGTGTTTACTACAAGAGTTCGAGCTAAATATTTAAATGGTTTACCTATGTGTTGATTTCTGATTTGATATAATTGCATGTATGATTGTACATTACTTGTAAAGTCATTGGATTAATAGTGTTCATTGATTTCAGTGTAAGCGCAAAAAATTATTGACAATGTAGAACGATTTTTGTGTTATAATAATTAAACCTAATAATATTGGAGAGAAAGAGAGACTTGAGGTATGGTGTTTACTACAAGAGTTCGAGCTAAATATTTAAATGGTTTGTACCTATGTGTTGATTTTTGATTTGATATAATTGCATGTATGATGGTACATTACTTGTAAAGTCATTGGATTAATAGTGTTCATTGATTTCAGTGTAAGCGCAAAAAATGATTGACAATGTAGAACGATTTTTGTGTTATAATAATTAAACCTAATAATATTGGAGAGCAAGAGAGACTTGAGGTATGGTGTTTACTACAAGAGTTCGAGCTAAATATTTAAATGGTTTACATATGTGTTGATTTCTGATTTGATATAATTGCATGTATGATGGTACATTACTTGTAAAGTCATTGGATTAATAGTGTTCATTGATTTCAGTGTAAGCGCAAAAAATTATTGACAATGTAGAACGATTTTTGTGTTATAATAATTAAACCAATATCCAGTGTTTACTACAAGAGTTCGAGCTATTTAAATATTTAAATGGTTTATGATTTATGATTTTTACTTTCTTTTTAATATAATCGATACGGAAAGATGACAAAACTAATAAGGGTGACAATAAGAATAGAAGAAGAAAATAGTTTAAGATTGATCACAATAAATGCTATTTGTAATTGATTACATTCTAATTGCTATTTGTAATTGATTACATTCTAATTATTCACATTCTATCATTCAATAATATTACATTGTTACTTTGCATTCAAAAATTTTATTTGATCATTTTCCATTATTAAAGTTATTCTACAATATTTATCATCTCAAAAAATTGAGGTAACTAAGAAAATTTAAAATTAAAATGACTTGATAAATCTCAAACATATTTAGCATATTTAAAATGGTTATATTAATATTAGATGTATTTACATATTATTGATAAAATTAATCATATGTTTCTCATATTATCGATAGTTTTTCCTTAGTTGCACACGACTGAAACCAACTTAGATCCATCTTAACTACGGATCTATCAAGCGCCGAGAGGGATCAAATCTCTCGAGGTGCAAACCTTTCCTCAAGTTTTGCACTCAAAAAAAAGGTTTGCACCTCTAGATATTTGATCCCTCTCGGCGCTTGATAGATCCATAGTTATGATGGATCTAGGAAAATAACTTTCTAAAAATAAGTAAGGGAAAAGCAGCATAGGGAACAATTAGGAGTAGATTTAGGGCATAGGGAACAATTAGGAGTAAATTTAGGAACATGTGATAGTTGGGTGAGATAAAATCATATATTTTAATAAAATAATGGGAATTTGTAGGAGAGTCAAATAGTGGATATGACATGTATTTTGGTGAATAATCAAATTTATGGAATTAAAAAATTAATTATTTTTGTATGTGAAAACAAGATTCACACCTAATCCTCACCTAAAAGACTAAATTAAACACATTATTATTAAGGGGACGAGGGGCTTTCTAGGTTTTGAGCTCCCCATTGTTAGATGAGTGTCGTAATGGCATTCCATGTATTTTTGTGAGAACTTATGATATTGTGATATTCTAATTACGAAATAGTGATCTTGAGTACATGTTGGATAATGTAGTAGATAGGAACTTTTTGATAAGGGGAGATAAGGGATGTGACCAAATTCCTATCAGTGAAATTTTTTTTCTTCACCTTCCTATAATTCCATTGTAGCTTTGGGGGCCAAAGGTAAGAAGAGTACCTTGGAATTTCTTGGGTGAAAAACCAAGTAGGTCACCAACTTTGGTCTAGTGCATTGGAATTCATTAAAGAATTGGTCATTGGAGCTGCTTCAAGCTAGGAGTGAGCATCGTCACCAACCTACAATGAATATTTTACACTCCCTAGGGTGAATGATACTTTAAATTGATTGACAGTCTAAGACTTTCGAATTTTTCCAAATGCCAAATGATCTTACAAAGCTAGTATTTATAATATCCTAGTAGGTCATTCGGTGACAACTTTTACCGAAAACTTGAAACAAAGAGAATCTATCCTTGGCTAGGAAATCATGTAAGATGCCTGCCATAAACAGTAAAATTGTACTTAAAAGCTAAGATTCGGGCAAGTGGGGACAACCACTTGTTATCTCGTCCCTTGGAGGCTAGGCCATATGGGGACCGAATCTGACCTTACAAAATAAAGTGAAATAATTTGTACCATACGGTCGAAAAACATATACAAGAACAATTAATATACAAGAACAATTAATATACAAGAACAATTAATTTCATTCTAGAATATATATATATATATATATATATATATATATATATATATATAACATTTTTCATCAATGCACATGTATAGAAAAACTACTTTCAGTTGATACTAGAGCACGTGCTTGTACCCAAACAATTTGTAACATGTGCAAACCACAAATAACATAAGAAACTCAATTTTTAGTTGAGTATTGGAAGTTCTAAAACATATTTAATCCAAAGATAATAAATTGTTGGACACTTCACTCAAAAAAAATCTAATGGAATTCCATCTTCAATAATCCGTTCATGATCGGATTTTGACATTTTCCATTTCTTAATTTTCGATTTTTTCTTTGATTGAACTTCTATCAACTTTATGCGTGCTGCACACACCAAGTGACTATATTGACAACTTATGGAATCAGGTTCATAGTCTTCAAAGTAAACAAAGTTCCACTTTGATGAGTTTTTCTGAAAAAATAACCTTTCAGTATAATAGACCCTCTGTCATACTGAAATCCATGATCATTATAGTCTTGTAATAATTTCATTTTTTGTTCAGTGCAACGCATCAAATAATACTTCACATTTTCATCGTTGTCAATAGGTGCAATTACAACAAAAACATCTCCTGCACAATAATAAAAATTTAACATTTAATTATGCATATTTAAATTTATTTCTAGATATTTAAATCATTAGAAAGTAATTCAAATGTTACCTTCTCTAACAAGATCAGAAACTCGAACACCATCGGATGATATTGTAGTTTCTTCTGATTGCATTTCTTCAAACATTGCAACAGAGATTTTTCCCTTTGTATTTAGCCTTGTATGTTTCCAATCGTTCACGTACATTTTGTTTTTACAAACGTCATTGGATTTTGTGTTGTCTATGCAAACATCACAAAAACAAGAATATTTTCTTTTATCCAATGCAAACACATTTGTGGACAACTTTGTTTGAATTGAATGCAATTTTCAAGTCCCTTTTATTGTTTCAACGTCATTTCCAATTGATCTATCTACGTCTTCGATTCCAATATGCCAGAAAAACCTTTATATGGAAAATTAGAAAAAGAATTTGTAAATATGATATCAAAATATAATTAAAAATAATCATTGCATGATAAATGTACAATGTTTAAAATTAGATTTCCAATATAAATTAAATTGAATGTACCTTCGCACTTCTCTTGATGGGTTAATTTCATGGCTTAGAGCAGTGATGCACTATTGAACAACTTCTTCAGCGTTCACAAGTCGGCGTGCAGAGTGGTTCATTTGATATCTTCGAAGTACTCGTTTTATGCATGCTCCTGCACCGTCATGTTCTCCTTTTCCATGGCCAGTCTCAAATAAATTCCAACAATGTTTAATGCGGGTTTTCTTATGAAGACAACACAACCAAAAGAATGATCGTGCAGATTTGAATTGACCTGCGCATCCGTCTGACCATATCCAATGTTCATTGAATGTTATTCCACGATTTTCAATGAATCATAAATTTTTCCAAAACAATGTTGTACAAAACATGTATCATGTGTACGATCGTCACTGATATAAAAGTGATATTCTTTAATGATATGTCGATTTTCACTCGTGCCTTCTATATGATCGACATTTTGTTCAGCATGTCTATATAGAATATGGACGAGCATGGAGACTTGGTCAGAATGATAGTATTCACTCTGAATTTCTTTTTGTGGAACAAATGTGTAGTTTTCTGCAAAATCAATCACTGACAAAATGGTCCTTGGTGGAAAAACTTCACGAGATTTTTTGAATTGCAAGTCTTGCCATCGAGCTCTATGGGAATGTTTGGTGTATTTGTAAATTTCTGCCTCAAACTTTCTCAAAAAGTCTATCAGAAAAATTTCATCTTCTCGTAATTCGATTCTTTTAACACTATTTGCACCTTGAATCGATGTACTGATATATTCATATCTCTTCCATTTCACTTTCATGTTGGACAATGATTGATCATTTATATCAATACGATATTTTTTTTGAAATTTAGTCAAATTTCCACAATCATCGCATTTTTTACCACCAACACATTTTTTTTTGTAAAATAGTTCATCGCTTTCTCTTTCACATAGAATTTGAGATATGAATTCATGGATAGTGGAAGGAGGAGGTAAATCCTTCCATAATGTTCTACCGAAATCAAGGAATGTGTCATAATATAACTCAAATTCCACATGATAACGGCAACAACAAGTGTCGCGTACGGTGATAGGTTTTACATACCATGGTTTTTGTTGAACAAAAGCACTGAGTGAAACTTGAATTTGACGATTCTCTTCTTTGAACTTGTTGAATAACTCTCTTTGAGTGGTTTCCAAGAGATGTTTTTCATGTTCTTCGTATTGATTTCGCGCTATTCTTCTTCGCATCACATGTCTTGCAGTGGGTGAAACACGCGAATTGTTCTTCCAATATTCCTATATTATTTTTTTAACATCTTCTCCAAGTCTATCTTTGTATGGTTGCCTACAAATAGCTCTCCAACAAGCGAGTTCATCATTTACATCTATTTGCGGTCGAAATTTTCGATGTTTGTGCAGAGTTTTTCACGAGGTTCCCAGTGCTCGTGCCATAGATGTTATCAAACGATTCTCTTGAGTACTTGGTGAAACCATTGCCATCTGTATTCCTCTACGTATATTTGAAACATCTTTATCTCTAGATCTCTTAATTGACTTTATAACACTACTCACATTTTTTATCACTTCTTCCTTCATTTTTTTTGATCTTTGGTTGATTTTCGAATACCCAATAGTGTCGTCGCTTCTTTTAATTTCTTTGATGATAGACCTTTCAACATTTGAGCTTGAACTGTCACTCGCTCATTTAAGAAATAATATTTAAAAATGCATTTGACACGATATTGTATAACATGGTCAGGTTTTTTATCTCCATGTGTGTGAGTGTCAACATTTTCTAACATCTCATTATCGATAGTGATTTCATCTCTACATATTCGAAAAAATAGTACATATTCAATAAATCACTTAATTAATAGATATGTCAATAAATATTAGGAAAATTTTAAATATATCAATAGATCATAATATTTACATTTACATACCCGCTTCAATTTCTGTTTGAGGTTGATTTTCTTCTTCAATATTTTGAGGAGTATCTCTGTCTGTTTACATTAAACAAAATATTTTTCAAATTAGTTCATCAAATAAAAATTAAGTTTCACCTTTTACATTAGAAAAATTTTAAATATATCAATAGATCATAATATTTACATTTACATACCTGCTTCAATTTCTGCTTGAGGTTGATTTTTTTCTTCAATATTTTGAGGAATCTCTCTATTTGTTTACATTAAACAAAATATTTTTCAAACTAGTTCATCAAATAAAAATTAAGCTTCACATTTTACATTATGAAAATTCTAAATATATATAATATTTACATTTACATACCTACTTCAATTTCTGCTTGAGGTTGATTTTCCTCCTCAATATTTGAGAGGGCTTCTAACTTTCTTTTGCGATATTGTCTCGTTTCTTCTCTACGTGTCTCAGGGTCTCTTTTCGATCATATTTTCTCGCACGAGTTCTTCGATTTCCCATGATAATAGGGTATGAAGTTCAAAAAATTTCCTTCAAAAAATTAGACAATAACTCAATTACAAAAAATATCACAAAAGATTTAATTTAAAAAAATTTAGTGTAAATTTTTTGTAAAAAATACATACTCCAATCCAAAACACAGACTTTAAAAAATTCGAGAGAAAAATGTCTTATAAAAATGAAACGAAATTCAAAATATTTACTTTAACTCAAAACACGTACATACCTCCAAGAAATGTCTTTTGAATGTACGTCCAAGAATTTTTTTACAATTTTTTCCAAAATCGCGTCGCCTCCAAGAAATGTCCTCCAAAAAAATTCTGTAAACCCAAAATTGTAAAATCAATTTGCTTCCAAGAAATGCTCTTAAACCCAAACCTTGAAGAAAAGCTTTTGAACCCAAACCAAGATTTTGTAAAATCAATTTGCCTCCAAGAAATGCTCTTTTCCCAAACCTTGAAGAAAAGCTTTTGAACCCAAACCAAGATCTTTGTAAAATGAGATGAAGTGTGCGAAATGTGCGAAAATTGTGAATCATTTCACGACAATTTATATTGACGCGAAATGTGTTTTTAGTAGGGGGCTCCACAAAACTTTCCGGCCGAAGAAGAGTTACACAATAGTTCGGCCGAACTATTAAGACGTTAGAGTTAATGACTCTTAATCGGAAAACATAGTTCGGCCGAACTTGGACTAAAAGTTCGGCCGAACTAACGCGTCACCAATTACGCACAAACCAGGCTCTGAAAACGGTTCTGCAACTTTGGACTGATTAAACTCCATGAAAGGTTGTTAATTAACTTTCGGAACCAAGACAAACATTTTCAGAATTGAATCTACTTTCAGGAAATATAACTTTTATGGAATTTCATAAAAGTTTATTAATTTTAATTATTTTTCTAATAAAATAGGTGCAAACAATCTCTGAGGGTCGTCGTGATTCAGTGAAATCAAAATTTTGTATCTCCCAAAATACATTGTAAAAAAAATTGAAAAAATTATGGGGCATTACATTGGTTCGTCGTCTCTAATGGGTAGCTTTTAGATTTTTAGTTTATAACTTATATGTTAAGAAATTTCTTGCGACGCGAAACATATCCAAAATATGTAGTTTTTCGTATTGGACTAGTTCAAAAAATTCTAGTAATTATGATATGCATCCATTGGCTTTGTAAATATGACAAAAACAAAATAGACTCTGTCTAGATTGTTGTAACACATTTTGTTTTTTCAAAAACACAAATTTTCAATGAATACAACATTGCATCATAACATGAATGCTTATGAATCCTTTGATTGTTAAGAAACACACACTCAAAGAAACGCTAAGTTGACATATCAAATATGCATAAAAAAATTTCAAAAAATAAGTAATAGAAAGCTAACAAAATTTCTCACAACTTTTATTTTTATCGCAAAATGAAATTCTACACAAAAAAATTGTTATAGTTTGCAGAAAGTTGAAGAACCGAAAAAAATGAAAATGTTTTCTCAAAAAAGGGCAAAAAGTGTAACCCAGTTTCACATTTTCACCCGACCTTCTTAAATGTAGGGAGGTACTATTACTTGAATATTGTTCTTCCTGATCACTTGACCCATTTGTTTGACTTTCACTAGAAGTTATGGAATTGGTGGTACTAGCATATGTGCTTCTAGATCTTTTCCTATGATTCTTTTGTTGACCCTTTCATCTTCCATCTTTCATAGCAAGTATCCATTAAAATCGTCATGTTCCACTTTGGATTTAACCAACCTCTATTGGTTTTCCTTGATATCATCCAAATCCATTTTAAAACTTATTATTACTTGTCGCAGTTCAAATTCTTAATTTTCTACATTGTTGGTTCCACCACCCACCATTCCTAGTTCAGTATCAGGTTCCTCACGACCCCTTGGTGATCCTATAGAAGTTTTTCCATTAAATTCTTTAGCCATTTTTCAGTTCCTCAGTTCTTTAAAAAATATATTCACGAAACATATAACTGTTTTAGTTTTAGGACCCAAAAGAGGCCCAATGTTGTAACTTACAACTCTGATACCACTTGTAATGACTGTAGCCTACACTAATTTTTTTATTTTTAATATATATATATATATATATATATATATATATATATATATATATATATATATATATAATCTAG
The DNA here is from genome assembly GCA_034641835.2 of Pinus albicaulis. Classification (NCBI taxonomy): domain Eukaryota; kingdom Viridiplantae; phylum Streptophyta; class Pinopsida; order Pinales; family Pinaceae; genus Pinus; species Pinus albicaulis. Next base: position 822,211,847 of record CM076579.1, on the reverse strand, counting down.
AATTTTTACCTACAGAGAGAATTATTGTAGTATTGTTCTGTATTTGTCTTTGGTGAACTATATATTTTTAAAATCTAGTCATATAGCTTTTGCAACCTTAATACTACATGGTATATCTAGAAAGAAAGAAATTTTATTCTACTTTGACACTAAAATACTATCCCTTACAAAAGGATTCGAATATAATTCACATTGGTTTGCATAGCATAGAATCCATTCACTATATATATCATAAAACTTAAACTAGAAAGAGGAATTTCCAAAGATTACAAGAGAATATTTTAATACTATTATATATACATAATAACTAAAATATGGAGTTTTACTCCATCTCATAATTTTTTTGAGAGTGCATACCATTAACCACTGGCTATAATTTGCACTATATACTATAATCTCATTTTATTTGCAACAAGATGCTCCTTAACATATAAATAGTACTAAATATTATTGATTCGAAATCATTTTCCACATAAACAACTCAACCTAACCGAGGTATTGGTATACAACTGTGCTAATGGTTTTGTTACAACGCTTAACATCACCTTTCCATATAAATTGGCTCAGATCATTTGTTATTTCGAAAGTGGTATTAATATAATGTATTACCCATTGTTTAATAATAATATTTTGGCATGTCTCATCAGGAATTATCCATATGTTTTTAACGCTACCCATGGAATTTGTTTCTGAGTTTACATATGTACATTTGACCTAACTCAGATGGACAATGAGGATTCATTTTCGGATGATCAATGGTGGATATATCTTAGGGTTTCATCGAAGTTGTATTGACTATTTTTGCATTTACCTTTGTACATTCATTTCACTCTATTGCTTTGTCGCATTAGAGGAAATTTTAGCCTAAAAGTGCCCATGAAATTTTCACATAATTTCCATGTCATAATATATAAACCAATCAAAATCTTTTAAATTTAAAAAGAGGTACATGTAAATATTTTGAAGGGAAAAGAAGAAAAAATACTTTTTTGAAGTGTATTTTTGGCTTATGTCCTTATATATTTACTCAAAGTTCAAGTTTAGACACTCGTTGGATGCGGAATTAAATTTCATATCCAATGAGTATCCATTATGCATACTTTCGAGAATACTCACATTGATAAAACAATGCAGATATATTAAAAAAGCATGTTTAACATGTTTTTTTTAATATATCTACAATTTTTATCAATGTGGGTCTTCTCAAAAGCATGCATAATGGGTAATCTTGGTATGCTAAATTTAATTATGCATCCAACGAGTGTCTAGACTCGAACTTTGAGTAAATCTAGAAGGAGATAGCCAAAAATACACTTCAAAAAAGTAGTTTTTCTTCTTTTCCCTCCAAAATATTTACATGTACCTCTTTTTAAATTTAAAGGAATTTGATTGGTTTACATATTATGACATGGAAATTATGTGAGAATTTCATGGGCACTTTGAGGCTAAAATTTCCTCTAATGCGACAAAGCAATAGAGTGAAATGAATGTACAAAGGTAAATTCAACAATAGTCAATAGAACTTCGATGAAACCCTAAGAGAAATCCACCGTCGATCATCCGAAAATGAATCCTCATCGTCCATATGAGTTAGGTCAAATGTACATATGTAGACTCAAAAAAAAATGCCATGGGTAACGTTGGAACATATGGATAATTCCTGATGAGACATGCCAATTGGTGAGCCCCGATATTGTACCAAGAGTGTTGCAACTCCCAGGGGATGCCCTACTTTACTTTATCAACCCGGGGTTCGTACAAACTTGGAGGTGACAGTGCTATTTACAAAGCAGATGCATTCTGCTCATGTCATCCTCTTCTGCTTTACAAAAAGGTGCTATTTCTTAAACTATGATAAGAGCTGGAACGTAAATTGCTGGAAGGAAATGACAGAAAGGAACTAAACTAAATTGCTGGAAATGAATGACATGAATGAAACTAATTTAATTTTCATAAAAGGAAATGAATAAAAAGAAACTAAGGCAACTTGTTGAAAAATAGATGGCAGAAAGGAAACTAAATCTAAACCACACTTAACTTGGCCAAATGGCTAAATGCACTCTATTTATCCTATGGTATATCTACCATGCTTATACCTATGCAACTAAGCTATCCATGACTCAATCCTATTTTAAAAGGTGTTGATTTTGCAGCTTGGAGGAAAGAAAAAGGACTAAATAGTCTAATGGAGGGCTTAGCACATGAAACGAGGCTTAGAAGTGGAAATCGGGGGTTTAAACCTTATAAAACCTTATAGTATGGTGCAGAAATGATTTTAGAGAGGAATAATGTGAAATATGCGATGGAGGCAAAAGCTGCCATATGCGATGCCGCAATCGCAATATCACAAAATTAAAGGGATAGCGGAAAGGTCATCCGAGAGCGGGAGTGAAGTGCGATGAGGTAAATCTTGCGAAGTGCGAATTGCGATGGGCGACGTGGCGGTGGGACCGGAGGTGGAATGTGATCTCAATGTCGCAATCGAACGATAGAAGCAGTAAGTGTTAAAGAAAAGAACAAAAAATGTGATCTACAATGCAAAGTGGTGACATGGAGGTGGAGCCGATATCGCAATTGGCATTCGGAAGGGATAAGTGTTAAAGGAAATAGAGAAACGGTTTCGGTGAGCCATTTGTGAGGCAGTGAATATCACAATTGGTGTCGGGAAGTGTTAAGAGTTAACAGGAACAACTTAAAAAATGCGGAGTGTGATGTGTGAAGAGGGATTGCGAAGTCCAAAATGCGATATCACAATTCACAATATCGCAAATTTGGAAGAATAAAGGAAGTGTTGTTTAGAAAGGACTGCAAAGTTTGGTTGCAAAAAGGAAATGAGATTTCGATTTGCAGCAAGTCTCGAAAAAAAAAGGGAAAAGGTGCGATCTACGATATGCGTTATTGTGATATCGCAATCGGCAACAACAAGCGGGAAGTGTAAAGGAAAAGAACAAATATTGCAGAGTGCGACGTGTGAAGTACGATAGTGGGGGTTTCGAGGAGGAAAGGTGGAGTTCAACCTTGGATGGGTTTTCCAACATTTTTGCTTGAAAACGAGTAAGGCGATCGTAACCAATAAAAACAAAGGGAATAAGGCGGCTGAAGGGTTTAAGTGCTGTTATGGAAAAGAGGTGGGTGCAACAGTAAAAAGAAGCGGGAAACAAGAGGGAATGGAGATACACCAGAAGTGCTCAGAAGTGAAACACACCTGTGGATTCATGCACAGAAAGAAGAAAAAAATGCGTGATAAAAAAAATGAAAGAGAGACTCAGACTTGGTAATGAAATTTCTTCCCTAAACTCAAACAAAAAGTAATTTTTGGCCTGTGGAAAGGTCTACCTTGCTCGAACTCTATTGATAGAGATGAGAGGGGGATGCTTGACCACAAATTTTGGAGTTTTTCCTCTATTCTACTACTCATAAGAAAATGAAAAACTACAACAACAAACTGAAAGCAAATACTAAGCATCAATGAAACTATCAGAAGAAGATCTATCTAAATGGCAGAAACAAAAATAACTAAATGACAGAAATTAAAGAATGTAAATAACGGAGAAGCTGAGGTACATGGATTGGGCCCTAACCCATGAGCCTAGCTCTCTGGAATTAAATCAGTAAAATGGAGTGTGTTTACTCATTGCATTAAAAATACAGTCTTATTACATCCTAAAGGTCTTAAACAACAAAAGCCTAGTAGCATGCAACACAAGTTCTGAATGGAATCGAATTCCCTGGAATTGACTAACATTGACTAACTCTTCCTAGCTCTAGCTCTGCTCTATTTATTCTACAGGGCAGCTACCAACAACTCCCTAAAAATATGTAATGAGTCCACTTGACTCCAAGTGAAGTTTGGCTTGAGTGCACTTGGTCTTGAGTTGCTCGGCTGCCTCTGGAATTTGAATTGATGGAGGGGATCTCATGAGGATCGTTTGGATTTCTTTGAGGGTGGATAACCCCCTTGAATCTCTCCAATATTTCTCTCTTATTTCTTGATATTCTTCTCTCTTGATATTCCAGTGGCAGGGAGCAAGTCCTTAAATTATCTCCTTCTCCAAATCTGCATATTCTGCCAAATATTCTCACAATATTCTACAAAAATAACCAATATTAGGCATAAATATGAAAATACCTTTAAACCTTCCTAAGAAAATATTAAAGCATAAGAAAACATTATTAAGTGCAGAAGGAGAGATTTAATATATCTTTTCATGTGCATGAAGAAGGTAGATGGGCTTAAGAAAGGTTAGATGGGCCTTGTTTTATGTCCAATTTAGAGGCCCATCATCACCCCCTACTAAAAGTGTTGCTCATCCTTTGAGCAACCTATTCATCCTCCCTGCCTTTTGGTTCTTCCTGCATGTTGGCTTATTTCATTTTATATTTATTAGCTCATGCACTGCTCCTCCTGATAATATTCTTGCATTTCTTCTCGTAGGTGTTTCATGGAGGTCCTCAGATGCCTTAAGCAAATCTGTTTTGCATGCCAAGAGGTGGTGGATCCACCTTTATTTTTTTATTTTTAATTGCATGCAGAATAAACTCACAATTCTTTTTTCTGTGAACTAAGTTCACCCTTGGTCACCCCTTGGTACTCCTTGTCTTTCATTACAATGAATTTCTTACTACCCACTTTCTCAAGTCCTTTTTACTTTTTTCTTGTTCCTCTTCATGGCAGAAAAAGTGAGGCTAGTTGCTAGATAAGGTTGAGGTTTCTCTGCTACTGATTTTGGCTATATAAAAAACTTTCCTTCTCACACTTTTTAATGTTTTCTTAAGTTAAAATAGATTCGAAGAAAGGGTTATATGATTGCATACCTGAGGCTTACCATTTATTTATTTTTTCAGGTGATATTGAAGCTGCATGTGGCAATCTTCTTGAGGTCCTTTTGGAGCTTCTGAGCACAGGAGGAGGAAGTCCAAGTGTGACTACCTTTGACTAAAGTGTTGACCAAATTTTATTTTTGTGTCAACTTGTTGTTTTTATGCTTACAAAGGTTGGAGAGCACCTGCATTCATTAGAGATAGATACATGGAGAAATTCAATATATATATATATATATATATATATATATATATATATATATATATATATATATATATATATATATATATCTTTTTTTATAAGGCCTACTAGCTGTCCCAATGAGATTTTCAACTAGTAGGTCTGCCTAGGCACCTCAAAGGAGGTTTTCACCTAGGATCTTTTATTTTTTCTCCTTTGTATTTAACCCAATGACCGCCTCATGGAGGTTTTCAATTAGTGAGCCAATCTCAGACGCCTCAAAAGAGGTTTTTACTTGAGATTTTATTATTTTTCCTTTTTTTTCTTTTTTTTGTTCACTTTCCTACTCTACTTGAAGAAAACAAAACCTTTTTCAAGTATAGGAATACTTCCAATGGAGCCATGTACACATCAAGATGACAGATAAGAATAGGTGCACACTTGCAATACATGCTTTGAAATGTACCTAAATATGAGAGATGAATTTCTTTGACTGGGATTGTATCAAGTACTGTTGGAGAAGAGTGTGTAGCTGCAATTTAATGACTATTTGGAGCCATATGTCAATATAGTTGTGATGTCCCTGGTCCATGTTTTGAGTTGGATCACCTTGGATGTCCTCTTCTATTATGACATTCAAATATTCCTGTTTTTGTTGATTGTTCTCTTGAACACGTGGAGGAAATGCTGGTAAACATGAGGAAACTTTCTTAACATCTGATTATGGTGTTGACTCTTCATCAAGTGCAGCCCTCAATATTTTGATCTCCTCATTTGTATATTCTTCTTCTTGATCTTGTCCTTCAATGACATTAAGAAAATCTCTTCTTTGCAATAATTTTCTTGAAGTAAGATGCAGACCATTTAGATCAAGAGGATATATTTGGTAGTGTTGTACCTCAATGTTATAAGTGGGCTGAGATACTTCATGGTGTGGGTTTGGAAATGCTGGTACAGGTAGTTGAGTGGGGGTGGATATATGAGATGGATGTGGTTGAGGTTGTGTTTGTGGTGGAGGTGGATAATAGGGATAACATGGAGCTGGGTATGGAGGATATTGAGGGAAATATTGAGGACGTTGAGGGTTTTCCCAATAATGTCCTTGCCAACCATGTTGCCAATTTTGGCTTTGGGGTTGAGATGGCCAAGGTTTCCAAGGAGGGAGTGTGTCCCAATTAGTTTGAGATGGATGTGAATAAGCTTTAAATTGTGGAGTGGGTCCTTGCATCATATCAATTTGACCAGGCTGCTAGGGTCTCCTTGGAGCTACATAACATAGCTTCTTTGGTGATTGCCTTGCTCCATTGTCTTCTTGGTAAACTTCTTTAAACCTGGGGAATGATGAACAAAATTTAGTAGCATATGATTCTGCATGGATAACAAAAATATCAACATCTTATTTTTTCTCATTTTGCATTCTTAACATTTCTACTTGTTCACTTAGATTGCTAAGAATTTATGTTTTAAAGTTATCAAGAAAATTTCCAAGTTCATCTTGCCTTACCAATGTTGATGTTGACTTACTTACTCTTTCCCTTCCTCTTGATATGCACTTGCATATTTCACAAATTTCTTCAAATGACAATTGATATACATCTCCTTTACTCATGAGATTAAGGAGATCAATCCACTCATCCCTAATTGTTCTAAGTAAGAGGGTTTTTAGTGTGTCAAATCCTAAATGATGCAATTTTTCCTTCTTAAAATTATACATGAACCTCTCTATTAGATCCTCAAGGCTCTCATCTTCTTCTTGGTTCATTCTAAAAATTTCTTCTTTAAGATCACGATCTTTGTATTTTTCTAGAAATATATTTTGCATATCATTCCATGATCTTATTGAATTAGTACCTAGACTCATGAACCATTTAAGAGCTCTATCCTTCAATGTTATAGGAAAAAATCTCAGTTTTTGAGTGTGTGATAAGTAGCCATAAGAACTACAAAGTATCTCAAATTCAAACGGAAATGTTTCCAGATCCTCTGTCCTCATACCATGGAAGTTGGGAAGGAAAGATGGAGGGATGTTCTTTATATGTACACTAATGTCCATATCTTGAATGGGAAACCCAACAAGATCTTCTTCATTGTCATCATATCCATCTATCTCTTCTACCTTAAAAAGTGGATGGTGATGTGGTTCTTACTACACCACGTGGTCAAGTGGGGGGGTTGGTATTGGAGAAGTAAAAAATAAAAAATAAATAAAATAAAAAAATTACGAGTATCCCTACTCCTATGAGACATGAAAATCATATCTTTTTTGTATATATTTTCTTAATATTTTTGAAATGGCATAAAGAGAAAGGAAAACAGAAAATAATGCTAAAAATGAAATCAAAGCATCTACTAGACACCTCCCTGTCAACGACGCCAAAAAGTGGCGAGCCTCGATATTGCACCAAGAGTGCTGCAACTCCCAGGGGCTGCCCTACTTTACTTTATCAACTTGAGGTTCGTACAAACTTGGAGGTGATAGTACTATACACACAACAGATGCATTCTTCTCATGTCATCCTATTCTGCTTTATGAAAGGGTGCTGTTTCTTAAACTATGATAAGAACTGGAAAATAAATTGCTGGAAGGAAATGAAAGAAAGGAAACTAAAATAAATTTTTGGAAAGGAATGACAGAAATGAAACTAAACTAAATTTCTGGAAAGGAATTACAGGAATGAAACTAATTTAATTTGCAGAAAAGGAAATGACTAAAAAGAAACTAAGCTAACTTGCTGAAAATAAATGGTAGAAGGAAACTAATTCTAAACCACACTTAACTTGGCCAAATGACTAAATGCACTCCACTTATCCTATGGTCTACCTACCATTCTTCTACCTATGTAAATAATATATCCATGACTCAATCCTATTTGAAAAGGTGTTGATTTTGCAGCTTGGAGGAAAGAAAAAGGGCTAACGAGGCTAATGGAGGGCTTAGCACATGAAATAGGGCTTAGAAGTGGAAAGCAGGGTTTTAAACCTTATAAAACCTTATAGTATGGTGCAAAAATGACTTTGGAGAGGAATAATGTGAAATATGCATTATCATGATATCGCAATTGGAAACAATGAGCAGGAAGTGTAAAGGAAAAGAACTAAGTACTGCAGAGTGCGACGTGCAAAGTACGGTAGCGAGGGTTTCGAGGAGGAAAGGTGAATTTCAACCTTGGAGTTGGTGAATTAGGGGAATTTTGAGGTCTAAAATGGGCCTCCTAAGGAAATAATAAAATAATAGCTAAACCAATAAAATAATATTTATGAATTTGCAATTCACTTTTTGCACCAAAATCAATGTAGCCATGGTTAAATTCAATTCAAAAGTTGTACCAAAATAAAAATAATAAAAAAATTGTATTGATGTGGCAATAAATAAGAATGAGATTTTCATTATCATTGCACAACTAATACATTTGTCCTTTGTACTTAACTATCTTAAAATAAAATATAAATATAAATTCATAAATTCATAATTATAGAATATACTATTAATTAAAATTTGTATTATTTAAATTATATAATAACATGTAATTAATATACTATATAAAAATAATATAATATAATATATTGTTTTATGTATGAATTTTATATTACATATTGAATTGATTTGATTTATAAATAAATAATTGAAAATATACAAATATAATATTTAATGAAAAGTGTGTAAATACATGAAGATTGTGTAGGGATATGCATTGTTTCTATCAAAGAATATGAAATGAAAATAATAATAATTTATTAAAAAAGTGTGAAATGACATTTATTATGAGTACTTTATTTTATGACTTTAAAAATACTTAGAGCACTACCATGGGTAACGATGATTTTTTATCCACCATTGAAAAGGTGACAAGTAAGTACCTTTAACTCAAGCAATGCCACCTCAACCATTAGATATGATTTCATCCCATAAAATGTGGTTGCTTCACATAAAGTGAATTTTGATTGGAGGCCCATTTTAGACCTCAAAATTTCCCTAATGGTTTTTCCAACATTTTTGCGTGAAAACGAGTAAGGCGACCGTAACCAATAGAAACAAAGGGAATAAGGTAGCTGAAGGGTTTAAGTGATGTTAGGGAAAAGAGGTGGGTGCAACAATAAAAAGAAGTGGGAAACAAGAGCGAATGGAGGCGCAAAAGTAGTGTTCAGAAGTGTAACACATTTGCGGATTCATGCACAGAAAGCATACAAAAATGCGTGATAAAAACAATGAAAGAGAGACTCGGACTTGGTAATGAAATTTCTTCCCTAAACTCAAACAGAAAGAAATTTTTGGCCTATGGGAAGGTCTACCCTACTCGAACTCTATTGATAGAGATGAGAGGGGGAGGCTTGACCACAACTTTTGGAGTTTTTCCTCTATTCTACTACTCATAAGAAAATGAAAAACTACAACAACAAATTGAAAGCAAAGACTAAGCAGCAATGAAACTATCAGAAGTAGATCTAGCTAAATGGCTGAAGCAAAACTAGATAAATGAAAGAAAGGAAAGAATAGAAACAACATAGAAGCTGAGGCACATGGATTGGGCCCTAACCCATGAGCCCAAATCTATGGAATTAAATCAGTATAATGGATTCTGTCTACTCATTGCATTAAAAATACAATATTATTACATCCTAAAGGTCTTAAACAACAAATGCCTAGTAGCTTGCAGCAAAAGTTCTGAATGGAATCGAATCCCCTGGAATTGACTAAAATTGACTAACTCTTCCTAGCTCTAGCTCTGCTCTATTTATTCTATAGGGCAGCTACCAACAACTCCCTAAAAATAGGTAATGAGTCCACTTGACTCGAAGTGAAGTATGGCTTGAGTGCACTTGGTCTTGAGTTGCTTGGCTGCCTCTGGAATTCGAATTGTCGGATCGTTTGGTTGTCTTTGAGGGTGGACAACCCCTTGAATCTCTCTAAGATTTCTCCCTAATTTCCTAATATTCTTCACTCTTGATATTCCAGTGGCAGGGAGCAAGTCCCTAAATTATCTCCTCCAAATCTGCATAATCTGCTAAGTATTCTCACTATATTCTACAAAAACAACCAATATTAGGCACAAATATGCAATTACCTTTAAACCTTCCTAAGAAAATATTAAAGCGTAAGAAAACATTATTAAGTGCAGAAGGAGAGATTTAACATATCTTTTCAAGTGCATAAGGAAGGTAGATGAGCTTAAGAAAGGTTAGATGGGCCTTATTGTATGTCCAATTTAGAGGCCTATCACCAATATTATCATTCAACAATGGGTAATACATTATATTAATACCACTTTCGAAATAACAAATGATCTGAGCTAGTTTATATGGAAATGTGATGTTAAAGCTTTGTAATAAGACCATTAGCATAGTTGTATCCCAATATCTTGGTTATGTTGAGTTGTTTATGTGGAAAATGATTTAGAATCAATAATATTTAGTGCTATTGATATGTTAAGGAACTTCTTGTTGTAAATAAAATGAGATTATAGTATATCATGCAAATTATAGCTGGTGGTTAATGGTATGCACTCTCAAAAAAATATGATATGGAGTAAAACTCCATATTTTAGATATTATGTATATATAATGAGTATTAAAATATTCTATTGTAATCTTTGGCAATTCCTCTTTCTAGTTTAAGGTTTATGATATATATAGTGAATGGATTCTATGCTATGCAAACCAATGTGAATTATATTCGAACCCTTTTGTATGGGATAGTATTTAAGTGTCAAAGTGGAATAACAATTCCTTTTTTCTAGATATATGATGTATTATTAAGGTTGCAAAATCTATATGACTAGATTTTAAAAATATATAGTTCACCAAAGACTGATAGAGAACACTACGAAAACAATTCTCTTTGTAGGTAAAAATTGTAGATTATATATGTGTGTGTGTGTGTGTGTGTGTGTGTATGTATGTATATTAAAAAATAAAAAAATAAAAATCTTAGTGTAGGTTATAGTCATTACAAGTGGTATCAGAGTTTTAAGTTTCAACATTGGGCCTCTTTTGGGTCCTGAAACTAAAACAATTATATGTTTTGCGAATATATATTTTAAAGAACTGAGGAGTTGAAAAATGGCTAAAGAATTTAATGGAAACACTTCTATAGGATCACCAAGGGGCCGCGAGGAACTTGATACTGAACTAGGAATGGTGGGTGGTGGAACTAATAATGTATTAAAACAAGAATCTGAATTACGATAAGTAATAAGAAGTTTGAAAATGGATTTGGATGATATCAAGGAAAACCAATAGATGTTGGTTAAATCCAAAGAGGAACATGAGGAGATTAATGGATACTTGTTAAGAAAGATAGAAGATGAAAGGGTCAAGAAAAAGGCTCATAGGAAAAGATATAGAAGCACATATGCTAGTACCACCAATTCCATAACTTCTAGTGAAAGTCAAACAAATGGGTCTAGTGATCAGGAAGAAAAATAATCAAGTAACAATACCTCCCTGCCTAGGAAAATAAGGTCTACCTCTTAGTCATAGGGATAATTTAAGAAGATTAGGCCCCCTAATTTTGATGGTGGGCCTGAAGAAGGGGAAGAGGTATGTCTCCGCAATATGTCTAAAAATTTCAAAGTATACAATTATCCAAGTAATCTAAAATAAAGATTGGAAACTTACCAATTGATTGGTAACAAAGCCCTATGGTGGGAATATAATAAATTTTCCAAGAAAAATATAAGTAAGAACTTAACTTGGAAATTGTTCAAGAAATATTTCAAGTAGAAATATTTTACTAAGAGGTGCTTTAATGAAAAGGCTAGGGAGTTTCATGAGCTAAAATTGGGACAATATACAATGGATGGATTTGTTAATAATTTCATGAGTTTATTAAGAGGAGAAGGAAAAAATAAAAGGATTTATTTGCCTACCTTTTTCATATAAAGAAAGAATTGAGTTTGAACAACCCAAAACCATGGAGGAAACCATTAGAATGGACATTATGTTTCAACCAGAGCAAGAAAAAATGGGAAAGCTCCAAAGAATGGTGTCAAAGAAATGTTACAAATTCAGTTTTAAGATAAAAGGATTTAGGAAAAACTATTTTTTCTAAAAGTGTACAAGCAAGGAATTATAACATAAATTTTAATCAAGAAAAGAATTTTGGTCAAAATGGAGGATTGGAAGCAGGAAACAAAAGCTTCAGTGAATCAATGAAACCACTGATTAAATGTTGGGGTTGTGGTGAAAACCAAACATGGAGATATTTCCCATTAAAAAAGGAAGCAATCATTTAAATAATATTCAAGAAGCATCTACTGTCAATGACGTTTCCTATAATATACCTAGAATTAATTTTGGATTGGAGTGAAGGAAAGTGGACTATCAATCCACTATGGTGGAATTTCAATGTAAGATTCCTAATAAAGATGTATGTGTACTTATAGATCTAGGATCCACATTAAGTTACATTTCTCTCGTTGTATTTGAAAGATGTAAATTTGCAAAAGGAAAACAACATAAGCCTTGGTTAGTGAATTTGGCCACATAACTAAAAGAAAAGTGACTGAAATAATCAAAACTTGCACAATAAACCTAGATGGGATGCATACCACCCTCAATATGAACATTCTACCCTTGGGATATTATGATATCTTCATAGGTATGGTCTTCTTAGAATTACATAAAGTGATATTAAATTATTTGGAAAATTCCTTTACGTGTGTTGATGATAAAGGGGAAGATTTCATGGTTCAAGGAATTCCAAAAAAAAATCTTGTTAGGAAAATTTGTGCAATACAAATAAAGAAGTATGCTAGAAAAGGGTGTAAAATGTTCATTTTCCAAGTACAAAATCTTTCTAATAATAAACAACAACCACCATTAGAGGAATATCCTATATTAGAATAATATATGGATGTTTTCCATAGGAAGTACTGAGACTTCCTCCAAGGAGGGATATTGTTTTTACCATTGATATTATACCTAGAGTTTTTCCAGTATCAAAGGCCCCATATAGAATGAGTATTCTTGAAGAATGGAGCTGAAAATTCAAATACAAGAACTTTTGGACAAAAAGTACATAAGGCCAAGTGTCTCCTTAGGGAGCACCAATTTTTTTTGTGAAAAATAAAGATGGTAATATGAGACTATGCATAGATTATAAACAACTTAATAATATGACCATGAAAAATAAATATCCATTGCCCATGATAGATGACGTTTTTGACCAAGTTCAAGGAGCTTCCATTTTCTCTAAAATTGATCTAAGATCAAGATACCATCAAATAAGAATTAAGGTTGAATACTTACACAAAAAAAAAATTCACACACATAATGGGAATTATGAATTTGTAGTACTCTTGTTTGGGCTTACTAATGCACCAACTACATTTACGTTCCTTATGAAAAATGTACTTAAACCATTCTTAGATAAATTTATGATTATATTTATAAACGAAATTATGGTATACTTAAAGAATAAAGAAGAGCACGAACAAATGTTTTGAACTGGATAATTATATTGTTTTTCATCCATATCGATGCATTTGGAGTGGAAAATGTGGAGGAATCAACTCATGGGACCGTTTTTACCGGCGGAACCCAGTTGGGCGAAACGGGGTTTGAAACCTTCCGACAGCGTTTTGAGGCATCGAACAACGTTTTTGGGGGAAAATTTTTTCCGCAGTATGGCTGCACCTTTTCATGCCATATTACACTAAGATATATTTATAATGGCGCAAGAAGCGTGTCAATTAGAGTATGTATGCAAAAGTTATGCCACTAAGAAGTTAACTTTCATGTTTTCACACCTATAGTTTAGGAGGATGTCGTGTCAACCCCCATTATTCATGGAAAAGGGGCTAGCCACATGTTTATGATGTAAAATATTGTAGAAGATTCTATATTGTAACTATATTTAAGATTTGATGTAGTCAAAATTAATCACTAGTAGGCTATCAAGTTGTGTTATAACCAAGTCATTAGGAGGAAGAGGCATTCCATTCTTTCGAGAGAATTTTGTTCCATATCTAAGAAAATATATCTAGGAGAGATAGGAGGTAGTGCACATAGAGAGGGTATGTGCACTGTAGTATCCATCGGGCCACATGAATTATTTATTTGTATGTAATATTCCCATTTTAGCACATGGCTAAATGGAATATTAAAATTTGTCTTTTATCATCTTGCAGCCAAATAAATGGGTAAGGAGGCCCATGTTTATTGAAAAAATGAATAAATTCCCTCACATGTGAAAGGGGATAGACATAAGAACTTGATTTTGCACCCTCAAGTGTGAAAAGGGGAAAATACATGAAGACAAGGTCAAGTTTGACCAAGTCAACAACGCTGCCATAGGAGGAGTGGCTTACTTTAGAAGACAGTGCAGTGTGAATGAGGAAGAAGATATTTGGTGGAGGAAACCCTAATAGACGGGGCCCATGGAGAGAAATCTTTTACTTGTTTAAAAGGAGGGCAAGGCAACCATTGTTTCTCAGGCTTGTATTATTCATTTCATTGTCTATTCAGACAATTGTGCATTCTCTGTTGTTTCGCGAGAATTGTTGGGAGGAATTCCTATTTAGGATTCTTTCACCTTCTTGAGAGGTGTCTTGAGGGATTTCTCAAATTTTCCTCACATCCAGGCTTGTGGCCAAGCATCCTCCATCAAGATAGCGTTATTTCTGCAACAGAGTAATGTTGTGTTGCTGGGTGTTGCAATGAGGGTTCACTACATCACTTCCATCAGCTATTTTCAGAGGAGGAGCCCCTATTTCCTTTGAGATATCAGATCGGAGATATTCCAGAGATTATTGCAGACTTTGGCATCAAGGCCAAGCATTTCTCTTCACCAACAGCGCAGTCCCTTCTCTAGACTGCGTTATTTCTGAGTGTGTTTGTAGTGGAGGCTTGCTCCACATGTTTGGAGGGTGAGATCTTAGGTGAGAGGATCAAAATTTCATCCTAGAGATCCATTGGAGGAGATCTTATCATTGATTGAAGCATCTTCATTCTTCTCCATTTATTTGTAGTTCTTGAGTTCCCGTAGCTACCTAGCAACTCCGACATTTCTGCAGATTTGCCATTTTGTGTATCTTTCAGCCAATCCCTTGGAGGATTGTGTATTGTATGTTTCCAGGGGTTGAGATATTGATCCCTCTTCTTATTTGAGCTATTCATTGTCATATCTATCTGTTATTGAAATTTTACAGTAGTTCTGCCTCTTGGATTGCATAGTCATAGCCAGGGCCTCTTTTATATAACATTATGTCTCTATATTTCATGTACATGTTTAATTGAGGAGGCATTGTTTGACTTGAGAGATCATTTCCTCAAGATCTTGTATACATTTGTTGCTGCTATTATCTAATGTAGTGGTTATGTAGATATTTCGACATTCTTTGTTTTAATCCATTAACTACTATTTTCTAGCTCATGTTTATGTATTGCTGAATCCCAGAAGGAGAAATATTTCAAGCTCTATAGACAGAGTCTGCAGATGGCTAGGTAGCCTCCGGATCTCATCCTTTTTCAAAGGTGACATATCCAGTAAATTCCCCTGCAGTTAATCTCTGGAATAGAATCTTGATATTCCTGAAAAAGGGATATTACATTGTACATGTGGCCATATTTCCAGACATAGCAAGTGAGTGAGGTGACCTCATCTTCCAGCTGGGTTTTCTCTTGAAAGGGTTTCTTAGAGAGAATATATTGTGTATTATGTGTGTGTGAGAGATTATTTTGTAGTTCTATAATTTTATGCATAATTTCCATTCACATGCATGCATTAATTACAGTAAAATCTACAGATCTAGAATTTTAATAAAATTGTAATAGTGTAAAAAAATATGATATTTTAATATATTATTTTTAGATCTGTTGTGATGAACTGTCCAGTGGAATATCAATGAAAATTTATGAATCATTTGGTATCAGATAGATTTCTTTGGATATTTTGTGGATATTGCAGGGATCTAGATCGTCGGCAATGAAAATCATAAAACCCTAATCATGAACGACAAATATGTAAACAAACCTCATGATCTTGCAGAGGTGAGGTTTTTGCGGCTCGAACAACAAATTGCAGATATAAAACACAATCTAAACCTCCTCATGGTGGCTCTAAGAAATAAGTTGGGGATATTTGGATATTATGGGGGTTCGAATGCAGAGGACAAATAAGAAGTGGGATCAGGAGATTGGGAAGATACAAAGAACTAGCAGAAGAAAGAACCCGGAAAAGATCAACCTAGTTCGAGTGCTCTGAATCAATCTCTATTTAAAATGGAAGCAAAATTCGATATAAACTCGTACCACGACGATATTGACGCTCTGAAGCTGAGCCACTTGCTACAACAACTGGAAGTTCATTTCAGTGTCCATCAGATCGATAAAGGAAAAAATATCTCATTCACGCAGCTGAAATTAGCGGGCCATGCACTTACTTGGTGGGAGAGCCACACAAAAACCATGAGGTTGGAGGGATAACCTCCAGTGACTAAGTGGGAGGATTTAAAACCCTCATTAAGTCACAGTTTTATCCCATTAGATATGTGGAGGACCAGTGGATTTGATGGAATTACTTCATGAAAAAATTTAGCCAAAGAGCATAGGAGTACACCATAGAATTCAGAAAGATGCCTATAATGTTGGGTATCTCTCCAAAGAACCCATATGCACTACTCAAGTATTTGGGGCATCTGCACCACCATCTGTGTGAGAAAGTGATGATGTTCAAGCCAAAATCGGTGTATGATGCTTGTGTACAAGCACAATACCTGAAGAACATAGGCCTGAAGAGAGTGCAATCAAGTGGATCGTAGAAGAAGGAGAAACATGACACTTCTAAGGAGGGGAAGAAGAAGAAAACAGGGGGAAAATATTAAAATATGACAACCACAACACACCAGTGCAACGATCCTAGTAGTCACTGCAACATTGATGGCCATACAGAGGAAAAGTGTTGGAAGTTGCATCTAAAGCCAAACCCGAAGAATAAGAAGAAGAATCTCATGGTCACAGATTTGATAAATTAAGTTGAAAGTATCTCAGACGTGGATGAGAAGATTGTTTTCATGTCAGTGGAGAAGGAGGTGAATCTGAGTAGCCTTCAGCACCATGAAGAGAAAGAAATGATCAAAATCTTCCATATAAAGATAAAGGTGAAGAAGACAAAAATTGATGCTATGTTTGACTCGGGATCGCAAGAAAATCTCATTGCAGAAAAGCTGGTCAAGAAGTTGGGGTGAGAAGTTCGTGATCATTCAAACCCATATCCACTGGGATGGGTAAATAAGGATACAAAGCTAAAGGTAACAAAACAATGCAAAATTGTATTTTCTATAAGGGCTAATTTTATTGATGAAACAGATATGGATGTGGTTCCCCTTGATTTATGTGGATTCGTGTTTGGGAGTCCATAGATGTACATGCGTGATGGAATATTCATAAGGAGAGATAACTATTATTTACTCATCAAGGATGGAAAATCATTCATCATCAACACACAAAAAGGAAAGTAAAAAAATTCACTGATAAGTTCCAGCCAAGCTAAGAAATTGATCAGTTCCAGCAAGAAGTATGTATTATTAATTTTAAGAGAAAGCCAGTTTGAAGAGGAGTGAATAAGAGGTAAGGAATCCCTGGAGGTGTGTACTAAGAAACAAAAACAACAATTTGAGGAGTTTATATTGGAATAAAAGTATGTGTTTCAAGAGCCTAAAGGGTTACCACCTAAGAGAGAAGTGGAGCACGAGATCCAACTATTTTTAGACTACCCTTTTCCAAATATTGGGTTGTACAGGTAGTCTATTATAGAAGCAAGTGAGGTGAAGAAACAATTGTAGCAGCTGCTAGAATAGGGTGCCATTCGACCGAGTACATCACCATGTGAGTCAACCATCATCATTGTTCCAAAGAAGGAAAATACTTGGAGGTCGTGTATAGATTACATGGGGCTGAATAAAATCATGCTCAAGAACATATACCCACTACCCAGGATATATGATTTTCTAGATCAGTTGCAGCAAGAAAATTACTTCACCAAGCTAGACTTGAAGTCTGGATATCACCAGGTTCGAGTCAAAAAATAATATACATGGAAGATCGCCTTCAAAACCAGGAAAGGTCTATATGAGTGGTTAGTTATGCCATTTAGACTATGTAATGCACCAAATACATTTATGAGATTAATGAATGATGTACTGTGCCCTTTTATAGATTCATATGTTATTGTCTATCTGGATAATACACTAGTATATAGTGCTACCTGAGAGGAGCATATTTCACATTTGACACAGGTGTTGGAAACATTGAAGAAGCACTAATTGCTAGCAAATCTCAGGAAGTGTGAGAAATTTATGCAATAGTCCTTGGTGTATCTTGGGTATGTGATCGGTGGAGGAGAACTAAAGATAGATCCTTCCAAGATGGAGGCCATCATGAAATGGTCGGTGCCTACTAATGTTTCTGTGGTAAGGAGTCTCATTGGGGCAATGCAATACCTGAGGAAGTTGATAGCCTCATTTTTAGCGCTCCACGCGATAACAACAAGTGGAAATAATTTTAAGTGGGGAAAAGGTCAGCAAAGGGCTTTCAAGGAGATAAAGAAGAGAATCAATCAAGCACCGGTTTTGGAATTACCAAACTTGTAGTGACCCTTTGAAATGGATATAAATGCGAGTGGGTATGTAATGGGATCTTGATGCACGAAGGAAGGCATGTATGCTACCATTCTGAAGTATTCCATGGGTAAATTCTTAACTACCCTACCTACGGCAAGGAGCTCTATTCCATGGTGCAAGCTGTGAAGAAGTGGAAGTACTATCTGATGGAAAAGGAGGCAACAATCCACATAGATCACCAACCATTATAGTATTTGCAAGCCCAGAGTAAGCTACAACAGAACAAACATTACAAGTGGATGGGGTTTTTACAATAGTTTCATTTTGTGATCATGTATAAGAAGGTAAACACAAACAAGTTGGACCATATGGTTTCAAGGCCACTCACATAAAATATTGTAGCTTTGGGTACTCTTATGCACATGGAACCATTCATCCATGATTCATACAGAGAGGCATATTAAGAATATGAGGAATACAAGGTGGTCTATTAGTAGTCGCAGAGTCAGAGTCATGTGCACGATGGTGAAAACACCGTTGACTACCATATCAAGGATGGGTTACTTTACATGTTGTATAAGCTATGTGTCCCTAAAGGTGAGCGTTTGTAGCTGATTTGAGAGGCTCATGCCTCCGAGGTTGCATGACACTTTTGTGTAGGGAAGACCGTGGCTAATTTGAAAAGGTATGTGTATTGGCCCAAGATGCAAGAGAAGGTAGCTAGGTTCATAAGAGGATGGATTCTTTGTTCTACCAACTAGATTAGAAACAAGAAACAAGGTCTATATCATACCTTACCTGTACCTACTCATCCTTGGGAAAGGATTGCCATGGCCTTTGTGGGAGGTTTACTGACAACCAAGAAGGGACATGATTACTCATCCATGGTAATTGAAAGGTTCAACAAGATGTGTGTTCTGATGCCCTATAAAAATACCATTATTGGAAAATAAGATTTTTTTTTTTTCCTTTGGATAGGTCTGGGTGCACTTTGGGATACCAAGGAGCATCATTTCAGATAAGGATACAAGATTTATTAGTGAATTCTGGACTACATTATGGGAGAAGATGGACACAAAGTTGAAGATATTTATAACATTCCATCCATAGACACATGTGTAGACTTAAGTAGTCAACAAAACTTTGGTTCAAATTCTGACGGGATACATCCACAAGCATACAAAGACCTACGATGAAAATCTGGTATATATATATGATTCTTATAATAGAGCAGTCCACAGTTCTATAGGAAAGTCCCCATTTGAAACTTGTTTTGGATATTTTCCACCTTCACCTTTGGATATTTCATATGGGAAAGAAGGAGGAGTGAGGGAAGATCTTACAAGAGATGCTTTAAGGGTTGAAAATTTTATAGAGAAGATCAAATAGAGCCATCTACAAGTACAAGAAACATTACAAAATTTGTAGGAGAAGTATAAGGCTAGGCATGATCAACACATAATATAGAAATCATTCAAGGTGGGAGAAAAAGCATGATTATATTTGAACAAGGAGAGGCTTTAGGGGCATGGTAAGAAAATCAAGGCTCCTAGATATGGTCCCTTTGAAATACTGGAAAAGGTGGGTAATAATGCTTATCGACTCAATTTACCACCATATATGCATATTTAATCACTTGTGAATGTAGATAATTTGAAACTCTATGAGGCTTCCATAATACATCAGGAAGAGGAATAAGTCCTACCTTCTGTGGAGGATTTGGAACCAGACGCTCAGGAAGAGTTGAAAAAATATACAATTTTGTGGAAGAGGTCTAAAACTACATGACAGGGGCAACATGACCTTTGGTAGATTGGTTGAAGGGACAACTTCCAGGAAAATCTAAATGGTACACCAGAGAGAAGGTGGAGGAAACATTTCCTCACCTCATTTAGTAGAAACTTTTGGGGACCAAAAGCCTCCTAAAATGGGGAGGTGTGATTTGAATTGGATCAATATATTTTTTGTCATCCATCTTAATGAATTTGGAGTGGGAAAAGTGGAGGAATCTACTCATGGGATTGTTTTTACAGGCGAGAACCAGTTTGATGAAATGATGTATGAAACCTTATAGGAGCGTTTTGAGGCATAAAATGACATTTTTTGGGGGTAAAACTTGGTCACTTTAGCGCCACAAATTTTCATGCTATTCTACACGTAGAGATATTTCCAACAACACAAGAAACACATAAATCAGAGTCTGTATACAAAAGTTATGCCACTCAGAAGTTTACCTTCTTATTTTCTCACCTATATTTTGGGAGGATGTCGCGTTAGCCCCCATTATTCATGGAAAAAGGGCTAGCCACATGTTTATGATGTAAAATAATCTAGACAAGTTTGTATTTTAACTCTAGTTAAGAGTTGTAGTCAAAATTAACCACTAGTAGGCTATCGAGCTATGTTATAATAGAGCCACAAAAAGGAAGAAGCATTCCATCCGTTCGAGAGAATTTTGTTCATTAGTTGAGAAAATATAACCAGGAGTGATAGGAGGTAGAGCACACATAGATGATCTATGCACTATAGCAACCCACGGGCCATAGGCATTACTTCTTTGTACCTACAGCCATATTTCTAGACAAAGAAAGAGAGCAAAGCGACCTCACCTTCCAGCTGGGTTTTCTCCCGAAAGGGTTTCCCAGATAACATATCTTATGTCTTATGTTTGTGTGAGCTTATTTTTTCATTATCTACTTTTCTGCATAATTTCAATTCACATGCATGCACTAATTACAGTAAAATATACAGTTCTATAATTTTAATAAAACTGTAATAGTGTAAAAAAATACGGTATTTTAATATATTATTCTCAGATCTATTGTGACGATCTGGCTAGTGGAATATCAACGATAATTTACAGATCACCAACATTTGTAAATGGTCCTTCAAACTCTTAGAGACATTGAACTGTATGCTAATTTTAGCAAGTGTTCACTTTACGAGAAACAAATTCAATATCTAGGGCATGAAATTTCATAAGAAGGAATTATTGTTGATCTAGAAAAGGTAAAAGGAAAAATAGAATGGAAAGTTACAAAAAATCTAGAAGAAGTCAAATATTTTATGGGAATCACAGGTTACTATAATATATTCATAGAAGGATTTTCCAAACTTGCATGTCCAATTACTTCTCTATAGAAAAAGGGACTAAGTTTGAATGGAGTCAAAAGTGTCAAGAAAACTTTGAAAAATTAAAGCAACTCTTTACCACAACTCCAATTTTAAAATTGGCTGATCCCAACAAGGATTTTGTGGTATGTATGGATGTATGCAAAGAAGGTATAGGGGGATATTTTATGTAGGATGGTCATGTTATTTGCTATGATTCTAGAAAACTGAAAGGGCATGAGAAAAATTACGCTACTCATGATATAGAATTAACAACGATCATTCATTTATTCAAAATGTAGAGACACTGCCCAATAAGGAGAAATTTTCAGTTAAGGACATATTGTTAGTCTCAAATATTTGTTTGATCAACCTAATCTAAATGCTAGACCAGAAATATGGTTAGAATTTATTAGTAAATATTATTTTGAGATTACACATATCAAGGGAAAATAAAGCAAAATTGTTGATGCCTTACACATGAAACTTAATCAAATTTGTGCCACATCAACAATCAATTGGTCAGCAAAATTAGTAGAACAAGTCAAAGTAACTACAAATTTGATTCAAAATATCTAAAAGTCAAGGAAAAAGTGTAGTAAACTAAATATTTGGATGAGGATAAGAGTGATTTTTCAATAGAAAACCAAGATTTATTGTTGTTTAAAGGCATACTTTATATATCTGAGGATGCTAATATGAAAATTTTTGTCTTAAATGAGCTACACAAAAGGAAAAAAATTGGTCATCCTAGCTATAAAAGGTTGATCACTATGTCGAGAAAGGATTTTTACTGGCCAAATATGAAACACGAGACAAAAAAAAATATATCTATATGTATTGAGTGCCAACAAGTTAAAGCATCTCAACAACATCTTGCCGGGTTGTTGTAACCCCTACCCATTCTAGAATGGAAATGGGAGATAATTTCAATGGATTTCATTAATGGATTACCAAAGGATAGGAAACATCATGACTCCATTATGGCCGTGGTTGAAAATTTAAAAAAAGAAACATACTTAATTCCAGTCAAGTCCACTTATAAGGCCATAAACGTTGTAGAAATATTCATGAGGGAAATTTTTAGATTTCATGGGATACCTAAAGTTGTAATTTCAAATAGGGATGCAAAATTCATTTCCAAATTTTGGAAAGGGTTGTTTGAGAATATGGGAAAATATTTAAACTTTAGTACATCATATCATCCTAAAAATAATGGTGAGACAGAGAAAACAAATCACGTATTAGAGGATTTGTTAAGGATGTATGTTAAAGACAAATAAAATAAATGGGAGGATTATTTGCATTTAGCAATTTTTTCCTGTAACAATGGATATCAAAAATCCTTGAAAATTAGCCGTTTCAAAGTCATAAATGGAAGGAGATGCAATGTACCTTTAAGATGGGGTCATCCTAAAGATATATTAGTATTGGGACTATATATGGTAAAGGAAATGGAAGAAGTATTCAAACAGGTTTTTTTTTTTTTTGAAAACAACGCTGGATCATTAGAAAAGTTATGAAAAATTGAAGGGAACTCAAAATGAGTTTAATGCGGAGATCATGTGTATTTAATAGTCAAGCCTAAGAAGAGAACACTTAGGCTTGGAAGTTGTGCCAAGTTATCCCATAGATATTATGGGCCTTTTAGGTGTTGGCCAGAGTTGGACCTGTAGCTTATCAATTAGCCCTACAAACCAACATTAAAATTCATAATTTATTTCATGTTGTTTTATTGAAAAAGTGTGTACATGTACCATATCATGAAATTGATTGACATGCATTAGGGGAATTTTGAGGTTTATAATGTGTCTCCTAAGGAACTAACAAAATAATTGTTAAACCAATGAAATAATATTTTTGAATTTACAATTCACTTTTTGCACCTCAATCCATGTAACCATGATTAAATTCAATTGAAATGTTGTACCAAAATAAAATTAATAAAATTTTTTTATTGACGTAACTATAAATAAAAATGAACTTTTCAAGAAAAAGTTATTATCATTGAGAACTAATGCATTCCTCCTTTGTACTTAAATAATTTAAAATAAATTATAAATATAAATTCATAAATTGATAGTTGTATAACATACCATTAATTAAAATTTATGTTATTTAAATTATACAATTAAATTGTATAATTATATGTAATTAATATACTATATAAAAATCAAATAATATAATATAATAAATGTCATATATTACTTTATGTATTAATTTTATATTACATATTGAATTGATTTGATTTATAACATAAGAAGAAATAATATATAACATAAAAAAGAATATAATATATATTCTATTTCATTTAGATTACGTTTCATAATATTATATAAAAACATATAATATTAATATAATCCTAATGAGTTGAATTGAATTGTATTTAAAAAAAAATATTGAAATAGATTTAAGGTATATTTATGAGTATGAAATAGATTTAAAGTATATTTATGAGTATGTACTTATATATATATATATATATATATATATATAAACTTATAATTAATTTTAAATTATAATATTAAATAAAATGAATTGAATATGTAATTTAAAAATAAATATATGAAAATATACAAACACAATATTTCTTGAAAAATGTCTAAAGACATTAAGATTGTATAGGGATATGTATTGTTTTTTTCAAAAAATATGAATGACAAAAATAATATTTTATTTAAAAAATGTGAAATGACATTTATTTTGAGTATTTTAATTTGTGATTTTAAAAGTACTTAAAATACTACCATGGTTAATCATAAGTTTTTATCCACCATTGAGAATGTGACAAGTAAGTACATTTAACTCAAGCAATGCCACCTCAACCATGCTCTAAAATGTGATTGGTTCTCATAAAGTGAATTTTGATTGTACATTTTCCTTAGGAGGCCCATTTTTTACTTCAAAATTCCCCTAATGTGTACAAGTGGAACCAGAGGGAGATTTCATAACAAACCCATTGTGTATTCTAGACCAGAGGGTAGTTATGTTCCGGAATAGAGGTAACACAATTGAAGGTTCAATGGAAACATTTCACTCTAGAGGAAGAAACTTGAGGGTTGGAGGATGCTTTCAAAGAAGCATACCCTTCTTTGTTTTGATTAAAAAAAAACTGGAATGTGTTTCTATTGACGGTGCTAGACCTGCCAACATTCAGGGGATCTCCATGATATGAATTCCCAACTAGACCTTATGTCGTTTGGAGTAGGAGTCCTAGCAGTGCGGTGTTAATGATCTGCCTTGGTTTGTAAAATGCGTAGAGTGGTGCATGGTGTCTTTGGTGAGAACGAGTGTGTGACCTTGTAGAGACCCAGGTGCGATGCACGAAAGTTCCAACACATGAAGGAAAAATCATTAGGGGAATTCTGAGGTCTAAAATGGGCCTCCTAAGTAAATAATAAAATAATAGCTAAACTAATAAAATAATATTTATGAATTTTCAATTCACTTTTTGCACCAAAATCCATGTAACCATAGTTAAATTCAATTCAAAAGTTGTACCAAAATAAAATTAATAAAAAAATTGTATTTATACGACTATAAATAAGAATGAGCTTTTCAAGAAAAATTCATTATCATTGAACAACTAATGCATTTGTCCTTTGTACTTAAATAAGTTTAAATATAAATTTATAAATTCATAATTATATTATATGCTATTAACTAAAATTTATATTATTTAAATTATATAATAACATGTAATTAATATACTATATAAAAATAAAATAAAATAAAATAATATAATATAATATAATATAATATAATATAATAAATGTATAGGGATATGCATTTTTCTTTCAAGAAATATGAAATGAAAATAATATATTTTTATTCAAAAAGTGTGAAATGACATTTATTATGAGTGCTTTACTTTGACTTTAAAAGTACTTAGAGCACTACCATGGTTAACCATGATTTTTTATCCACATTTGAGAATGTGACAAGTAAGTACCTTTAACTCAAGCAATGCCACCTCAACCATTAGGGATGATGTCATCCCCTAAAATGTGATCGGTTCTCATAAAGTGAATTTTGATTGTACATTTTTCTTAGGAGGCCCATTTTAGACCTCAAAATTCCCCTAATGGAAGTGTGCCCCTTGGAAGCCTGTAATAGTACGCAACTTAGAAGCAACGCACGAGAAAAATGACATAACACGAACTAACACGAGGAATAGTCCACAAGTTAAGGTGATGAATTAACACATCAGCACACATCTAATAAGATTTGTACAAATGCAAACGAAATAGTTCATAAGCATCTGTGTAAGTTAAATAACATATATTGCAAATAAAACAAGAATAATCCTACTATGTCCACAACATATGCATATAAATGTTTTGACTCTGAGTTTTATTAAAAGTGATAGTTCCAATCATACATACAACATTTGACAAGCCACTTTCCCCAATAGTGGAACATGAAGTCTACAACACCTTCTTCTCCAAAGAAGTATACTACCTCCATGCTACGGAGAAGCCAAGGCTCACACAAAATTCCTAAGCTCTTTCTAAGCCTAATCCTAGCCAAAATCTTGGCTCCCTAAAGCCCTTTACATGAGTTATGAGGATATATTTATAACAAAAGGGGGTGAATTTCCGCATGCCCCCTTTGTGACTCTTGGACTCCCCTCATGAATCTTCAACTTCTTTACAAAATAAATCTTTACATTACATATGACTCTTGACATTCCGATAAGGACACTTGGAATTTCACTTTTACAGCAATTAAAAATAATATTACATTTTCCGCTTGTACCCATATAAGACAAAATAGGGTAGAGATAACTCGATAGCCTAACTTGAAAAAATACAATGATGCTTGAGTCTGGGTGAAATCTAGCTCAATAAATTCCACTCGATGCTTCTTGGTCACATATCAATGCCAAGCTTAGTACTATGCGATGGCCGCCCCAAAATGTGTGATGGTGTCAGGCTGGGAGTAGAATATTTCCTCCATAGCATCTAGGTACAATGTCTTGGAGCTGGTATGAACCTCTTTCTCAATCAGGAGAAACTTTGTTATGATTTGAAAAGGACCACTGATGTAGGTCTGCATGTTTTGTCCATTCAACTCTAAGTTCTCCTGGTTGGCGATCTTTTTCAGTTGCTCCAAGTAGTGATCAATCTCCTGCCTCACTTGAAGTTTGTATTTATCCTTGGTGAGTGTGCCAAATAATGGGATTTTTTGGGTTCTCACAATGAAATCCAAATTTTTATATGTTTGTACATATGAGGCATGAATATTTCCAATGAATGAGGGGAGATAATTTTTTTTATGGATCAACATTTGAACTCTTGCTTTCTCTAGCTCTGCCCACGACTTCATTTTATTCACCAAGGTAAGCGGTGCCTCCTTGTATTGCATTATCAAATCATGCATGATAGTGATGGAAGCTTGTAGATTCCTAAGGATCTTGAAAAAATATTTTCTCTTTCGTTGCAATTCATGTAAGCGGATAGCTACCTTATGTATAGTCACGAGATCCTCATAGAGGTCCTGCATATTGTCTCCAACTGTGGATACTTCAACAAGTATTTCTTCTCTTATCTCTTCCAAGTAGACTTGTGCGGAAGGTGAATTCTGCGTTGCTACGTGAAGCTATTCAATCCCTTACTGAGAAGCTTGTAGATTTTGTATCAAATTTTTATTCTTGAGCATCAAGTATTGATTATTAGAACTCATTGCACCTACGAAGGTCAAGTTGGCTTCGGAAATAAAATTTGGATTCTTGTTGGTGTCCGCCACTATCACCCTTTCTCTCATAAATGCAAGTGATGCATGATCATACAAGAATTGCTTTATCCACGCTTGTAAAATAATACTTTATAGTTCATCAAATGAAATATTATACACATCCATCACCGAATCATCATCAAGGGGAACTATCTCCCCTTCCTTGCTCGGGGCTGACTCTTTGGCTGGAGGTGGTAGAGTTTGAATGGTGACCTGCGGTGAATTGGGCATCATGTTCACATCTTCATCTTGCAACTCTGGTCCAAAATCCATGTCTGTGACTTCAATCAACTCCTTAATCTGTTGAGAAAGCTCTCGATGCTGCATTTGTTTGCTTGCTCCTTTTGTTGTTGGTTGGTTTTGTACCCGATCTTCAACTTGTATTAGTGTTGTTTCTTCTTCTATGGAACATTTCCTTCCTTATTCTTCCTGCTTATGCTTATCCTCCTGTTATCTGCTTCTTAGATCTCGTTCTTCCCTTATATCTTGTTCTACCTTCTACGCTCTCATCTCTGCTTCCTCCAAGCTTTTCTTCTCTCTCTTCCTCTGCTCTGCCCTCTGTAGCCTCTACCTCTTCTTTGATTCTATTTCCAATTATTTTTCGCAATAATGGGATTTGTTTTCATCTTCAAGATTTTTTCCTCTTCTGCACTGTCAACAACCTTCCTCTTTCCCTTATCTTGTACCGGGTTGTTTTTTTATGTTGTTGTTTCTTCTTGAACTGCTGCTATCTGTGGAGTGGCCTGTGAATTCCCAACTATACTAGTAAGCTTGCGGGGTTAGAAGGAGTTTGTTGGAGAGGTAAATCCCCTCTATGGATAGAGGCGATCCCTACTAGCCCAGATCGGGTCTAGCAACAGTTAGACACGCAGTGACGCAGGTCTCTAGTTACAACAATGACAAAACATAACAAGTTGCCTACCTCAGGCCCTACGCAGTGGTCATTGAAGAAAGGATGACGCTTCCTGTCCTCTGCTTTGGCAGATCACGATCCTTCCGCTTAACACGTCCGAACACTTGCACACATGTGAAGAAACACAATGATACACAACATCAAATCTTAATCTTGTAACCATACATCAGTCAGAGAGGATGTAATTCATTGCATCAAAAACAAAGACACATGAATGAAACCGTAATGAAAGTCGTTTATTATTAATAATAACAAAGAAATATACAACCCAAGGCTCTGACGCTGGATCTTCCTTCGGCGGGTCGACAACGGATCACGTCTCAATGAAGCTCGTTGGGAATGGGACAAAGCTCTCTCTCTTCGGCTTGGCTCTCAAAGGCTGTATGGCGATAGTCTCCTTGCAACAGATTCCACTCTTGCTTCTAATGCTATTAGGACTAATAGCTTGCTAAAGGAAAATGACAAGCTTATATAGATGGTGGAAGGGGAGTTGGGATCCCAACAATTGTGGGATTGGCCCTATCCTCAAGGAAGCTTCCATGATAGGTGGAAAACCACCTCCCCTACATGGAGATCTGGAGCCAAACCTCCCAACTCATTTTAGAGACTCGTTCAGGATTTTGTTGAAATCAAACTTCCGCCATTTATTTTTAAAAACAATCCTTATTAAGCTTGGTGCAAGCAATACACTGGGACAGAGTGCCAGTTGGCGCGCCCTCTTTGGTGGATTTTCCCCATTGGCATGAGGGCTGAACTGGCTAGTCACGCCAAGGCCAAAAGATCAGTTTTTAGGGTTTTTCAAAGGAAATTTCTTCAGAGGAATGATTGTCCTTATCAAGGGGGATGCCATGAAAGTGGTTTCAGGTTATGTTACTACTCACAGGTCATGAAAAAGGCCCTCCAATGTGCGATACGGGGGATTTCAAGGACGGTGACAAATTACTGTGTAACAGATGCCCCCTAAATCCTGAGGCCCAAAAGAGAGAGGGGTGAAATTCTTTATGAGAACATGCCCAACTGAAAACACTGCCATCGGAAAACCTGCATAAACAAGTACAACTGATATCTCAAATACATGATATGCGGTATGGGCGCAACCATCCATAATAGAGTATACAATAATCAGGATCCAAGGTATGGACGCAGTCATCTAGAAAGGATCAATAAGCAGACTCAAGCATGGTCGCAGACATCCAATCAATGAGTCACGTAACCAATCATGATAATCCACAAAATCCACATCCTGGATTCTATCAGACAAAACCCAGGGTCTTGCACTCCATCTCGACTTGTACAGAGTACAAGTCCTAGCATGTGAATATGTGAGCTGAAGTCGAACATGCAAGAACATTGTCTGATTACCAGCCAATGATGAAAGTCGTTAACAGACGCGAGAGGAACCACCAATAATGAGGATGGCCCTCAAGGTACTATAGGTACAATCCACGGAATGTGAATAGTGAGCTGGCGTCGAACACCTGCAGAATCATTTGATCGAAGGCCAATGATGAAAACCTTGCATCGAATGCGAAGAACCTACCATTGTGGCTTGTAGGTTCTAAGGTACCTGAAGGGAGTCTCTAGATCAGCTTCCTGGATAATGAGCTGAAGTCGATAGGAAGTGACCTTGATCGAAGGTGGGCCATAGTGTTCCCCACATCATCGATGCGAGACAGAGGAACATAATTTTTGTGAATCAGGATCAATAGAGAATCAGATGAGGGTTGAAACTGCACAGGTCAACTTCTCTTGAACATATCGGTGACACGACACTGGATTTGGTAGTATTTGATATCAAAAGATCTGAGGTCATGATGACGAGGCAGAGAGCAGATGAGTGGTCAAAAAAGGGTAACCCAAACCCAT
Organism: Pinus albicaulis; assembly: GCA_034641835.2. Taxonomy (NCBI): domain Eukaryota; kingdom Viridiplantae; phylum Streptophyta; class Pinopsida; order Pinales; family Pinaceae; genus Pinus; species Pinus albicaulis. The sequence goes on along the minus strand of CM076579.1, from coordinate 822,181,660 downwards.
GGAGGCAAACAGAAAGCGAGATGAGATGTCCCCAACCCGACACGAATGCAAACAAGTGCCATGTTTAAGAGTGACATACTGCCGACACGACGATGATACTTGTTTCATTCTCCCCACCATTTCTGGCGAGTACCCCAATTATTTTTGAGAACAATCTTGAAGGGGATAGCATATGATTGTGATATAAGTTTGTCCTTTGGAAAAATCCAACCTAGTACATTTAACGAGCCCTAGGAAGGAGGAACTTGAGTATCATCATTACGACAGAATCCAATTGCATCAGGTTTTAACGAGTCTGACAAAGGAAGAACTCAACGTCTTTTCATGTTTAGAGAGTTTGAAAAAACAACGGAAAAGTAAACTCCAACAGTCTCTTTTCGTAGATAGTTCCTCAGATCCGAAAAGGTAGAAAACTACGCCTGAGAAAACCTCCTAGTTGTTATAGGCTAGGGTATTCCTTTTTCGTAAATAATCTATCTAGCCCGAAAAAGGGGTAAACGTATACTGGGTAGATGTCGTTTCACAGCAAATTTAACGAGATCAAAATGACAAGTGACTCGGCAGTTTTTTCATGTTTAGAGAGTCAGAAAAGAGTTGCAAGATGACTCCAGTAGTGACTTTTTTGTGTTTTTACCGAGTCCGAAAAAATATAAAAATACAACTCGTATCGTCATCCTAGTCGTGTGAAAACCTATTGCTGCACAAGAAAGCAAGCGTAAAACCCATTTTTTGACAAAATATAATAAAATAATAGAAAAATAAGTTTCAAAACCTAATTTGATCTTGAAAAGTTATAAATATGCCGAAAATATTAAAAAAATATTTACTTTTACTTTTTACCTCTTGTGGAGAGAAACAGTGGGTTTTTCCTGTGTGAACTTGCGGCGACGATTGTGGACGATCCAGTGCATCATTTCAGTTCTCGTTTTTTCAAGGTAAGAGGTGCTTCCCTTAGCCATGTTTTAATCCATTTTTTTATAGAATTCCACTGTGATTTTTGATCCCTGAGGGGATATTTTCAAATTTAGGGCTCACCCAATTGGCGCGGGTATTGGGCATGGACCTGCGCCAATTGGCTCCTTTTTGCAAAGGGGTCGCGCTAGTTGGCACGACTATCAGCAAAACAGTCACGCCAATGGCACAACCTAAATTTCTGCTCAATTTTTACAAAAAAGGAACCAATCAACTGGATTTTTGAATGTTCAAGGGATCTAACGAAGCATTTGTGACCATTTTGGTGCAGATACACAGTCACAATGGTGATAGAATGGAAAGAAAGGGAGCATAGTGAAGAAGATGAAATGGCCATGGAGAACGAAGCATGTATGAACGCTCTCCGGGATTGCGGCTTAAAAAATTTCTTCTTAACACCATGTCTCAGGGCACAACCTGAATTACTGTAGTACTTAATCAGTATTTGGGACGAGAATGAAGAGAGGTTTAGGCTTCGAGACCAAGTGTTGGAGCTCGAAGTATCCGACGTTTACTTCATAACTGGATTGTCTCGGAGAGGTCCAGTTTTGATAATGATAGGTACTAGGTCCTTGGGGGAGAAAATGTCAATGGTAATGGAGAGAGTGTGCCCAGGGGCATAGACAGGATTAGGAAGTGGGAAAGTTGACATCCACACAGTTCCCGATCTAGCACTCAGGGTGGTGCTCCATACCATTACGCGGGCTGCGGGGTCACAGGCACCGCATGAGGCTACTAAAACACAACTCCTCTTAGCATCTAAATGCATGAACTTGACACTATTCGATTGGGCCACTGTCGTAACAATGAACATCAAACGGTAGTTCAAAAAGTGTAAGAAGGCCAAACTGAAGAAATTTTGGTACGGATCTATCTTGGTGTTGTTCAACCTTGAATGGTTACCAATCTTCAAGGTCCAAGGGGTGGTAGTCGCCGAGCCACCATTGAGGGAGCCACGGATGGCTCGATGGGCAACACTCATGCCCATATCAGGAGGGGGCCATAAAATTTAATGGAGGCATGAGTTCTTTGTATGGCTTTGGCGACAGCTGATCATCATAGAGGACTGGCCCTATGCCGGTACTGACTTCACAGGAGACCCAGATCTTCCACTCCCAGAGGGAGAAGACTGGGACGAGGAGCTAGGTAAGACTCTTTTTTATTTTGTATATTTTACGATTTTTTTTTTGATATACATGCATGTCTTAACAAACAATCCTATGTGTATGCAGATGTTGGCCCAGAGAGGCCCACTGGGATGTCACCGATCACACGGAGGACCCCGCTTGCCTATGAACCTCAAGGCAAGGGTGGCGAGGGGAGTGAGCTAGTGCAGAACTTGGAGGGAATTTCCCGTGGGATCCCAGATTATGCTCGTCTAGCAGATGTCCAATTGGATTATCAGAGGCACACCGTGGGGGTGCCTAGTCGCCTTCATCGTTTACTGAGTCGATTGGTGCGGGAAGTGACATGCTACCATGAGCACCATCCTGATTAGTCATCTAGGCTTTTCATTTGCACATTTTTGAGAGACATGTTGTCTCCGGCTATTATTAAAATAGACATATATATTTTTTGAATTTTATGTGATGTACACAAACTGCAAACATTTCGACATATATATATATATATATATATATATATATATATATATATATATATATTTGGATGGATCTTTTTACATATGATGATGTTTTTACAAGTTGCGTAAATGTCTATCTAAAACCATGTTAGCTACTGCATCCGTTAATGCATTCATGTGTCTGGGTATATGTTGATATGTAATGTAATCAAAATTTCTTTCCAGTAAACGAATACATAGATACAGTCATAAAATGGATGGGTTTCTAACTGAATAATGACCATTGAGTTGTAACACTACAAGATGTGAGTCCAGATATACAAGTAATGCACAAATACAGAGGTTAACAGCCTCGCTTAATAATTCCAAAACGACACTATACTTCACGACATTATTTGTGGTAGACCCTAGACAAACACCTTGCAAATTGACTAACTCACCAGTAGGATTGTAGATTACCCAGGCTGTCGAGGACAGATTCCTGGTACTGCGGGAGGCACCATCCACGAAACTGAGAAAAGGAGTAATAAAAATCTGCACAATCAGGAAGACCCAATCAGCAGAAAGACGCTTACAAAGCACACCACACCACACATGCACAAAAAATGAAATCACTCACTTCTGTACACACACCACACAAGAATAATTCAAGCGTAGTACTTCTTGAGGTACAACCCATTTCTAGGCTGTGCCAGAGGAATAACTTCATAGTCGATTAGCTCATAGGCCCCATTTTTTAATACTCGTTTGACAATATAGGGTCCATGCCACATGGGCTAGAATTTTCCTGCTCCAAGTTTATCGTTTTCTTGGTCGTATAAGAGGACGAGGTTCCCTTCAATGAAAGAGCGCGGAGAAACCGATTGATCAAAATGGGCTTCAACCTAATTTTTCTGTGCCTCAATAACCAAAGCAGCTAAGCGGCGGGTTTCGTCTAGTCGTTCCAGATACAGGAGACGTTCTTCCTCCAGGGAAGTGTTGGGAAATAATTCCACAGCTAGCTTCAACGAAGGGATCTCACATTCAACCGAGAGAGTTGCTTCCAAACCATACACCAGCTGGAAAGGTGTGAATCCAGTTGCACTCTTTACATACGTTTGATAGGCCCAGAGAGCTGAGAACAATTGGAGATGCCAATTGGATTTGTGAATACCAATCGTTCGTTGAAGCATCGTGACTAGTACCTAGTTCACGGCCTCAACCTGGCCATTCGCCTGGGGGTAGTATGGCGTTGAGCTATCATGACGTAAGCCCAACTTTGATGTCAGCTCTACCATCATGTAATCCCGAAAATGAGTGCCATGATCGGTGAAAATGGCCCGAGGAACTCCGAAACGCGTAATTACATGGTTGAAAATGAATTGAGCGACTGTCTTACCGTCAGCAGCTAATGTAGGCATCGCCTCAGCTCACTTAGTGAAGTAGTCCACGACAACAATTATGTAAGCATGCCCCTGGCCAAGTGAGGGTTACATGTCATAAAATCTATGCCCCATTTGGCAAAAGGGCCTACGGTAATGACAGGATGCAAAGGTAGGGTTGGCGCACGCATCTTGCATTGAAATACCTTGGACGCATGACATTTTCGAACTGCAACAATACATTCCTTGAATATAGACGACCAAAAGTACCTCGCACGTAGAATATTCTAGGCGGTAGCATAGCCGGACATGTGACCGCCACAGGTGGCACTGTGACAGTAATTCATGACTTTCTCAGCCTCTTCCAAGGTCAAGCATCAACGGAGCACAAAATAAACTTCGACATGATACAAGGTATCTCCGACAATGCGATATGGTTGAGATTGATGCCGAACGTGACGTCGAGCATCCTTCATCAACTCAGACCAGAAATTGGATGTCTGAAGGTACATGATTATGTCACCATACCATGGATCATGAGTTCTAATAAGAAAGAGCGTTTCATATGGGATGTGATCCTCGGATTGGGATGGAACGGAGTCTGTCGGGAGAGAGCAGATAAGATCAGAAAAAACCAGTGATTTCATCGAATTGGCGGTGGTGAACTCCAAATCGAAATCCTGAAGGATGAAAATCCATTTGGAGTACTTGCTCCCTAGCAATTGTTGAGACAGGATATATGTCATGGGGTTACAGTCGGAAATCACGGTTACTGTATGCAACAGGATGTAATGGTGGAATCGTTGAACGACTTGGACCGTGGCGAGCGCCAACTTCTCGACATGGGAATATCATGTTTCAGTGTCCAGAATATTCTGAGACAGAGAGTAAACTACATGTTCATTCTCATCATCGTCATCCTGTACTAGAACCATAGCTATCGTGCTAAAAGCAGCAGCCAAATAAAGGGTGAAATCGCGATGATAGTCGGGAGGACATATTAACGGAGCGTTGACGAGCAACTTTTTAAGTTTATCAAAGGATTTTTGAGCAATCTCGTTCCAATGGAAGGGAACATCCTATTTCAAAAGTCACGTAAACCCCTTAGCCACTTCTGCATAGTTGGGAATAAAGCGACATAAGAAATTGGCTTTCCCTTGAAGACTCTGCAGTTGATGCAACGAGGATGGGGATGAGAGGTTAATGATGGCCTCGACCTTGAGGGGTCAAGGAAAATTCCATCTTTGGAGACGATGAATCCAAAAAGATGACCAAAATCTATGCACAAAATGCACTTGTGAGGATTGAGCCTAATATTGTAACGTCTGCAGCGGAGAAAAATTTGGCGGAGGTGTTCACGATGGTCCTCATGCCGAGCTGAATGGGCCGGAAAATCGTCCAGATACGGATGAAAAATATGATGTATGTCATGGAAAGCATAGCACATAGCATGCTGGAAGGTAGCTCCAGCATTTTTTAAGCCAAACGAGAGCTTCTTGTAAGCGAAAGTACCCCATGGACAGATAAAGGCGGTCTTGTGTTGATTAATAGGTAAAATATTAATTTGGGGGGGGATCTATAAAAGGAGTGGGATAATTGTCCTTAGGACAGGCTCGATTGATATCTCGGTAGTCAACACAGATTCGTATAGTGCCCTGCTTCTTATCTACAGGGAAAATATTAGAAACCCATTCTGTGAGGGGAATTGGATATATGAAGCCTGCGTTAAGAATTTTTTCAACTTCTACCTTTATAGCTACGGATTTTCGGGGATGCACTGGGCGTAGACGCTGACGCATCGGCTTCACACCTGGATACGTGGGAATTTCATGCACGACTATAATGGGATCAATCCCAGGCATCTCTTCATAGGACCATGCAAAAACATCTCTGAATTCGCGAAAAAGGTTCGTGTATACTTGAATCTCTTTGGGAGAACAAGTAACTCCCACGTGAATGTTCTCGACTACCCCCGGTTTGACGGAGATGTCGATAGGTATGGTTTGTGTGATGTTACTAAGATTTTTTGGACATTGGTTTCAACGCTCCCCGTGTGTTTTGCGACAGGGACTAACCGCCTCTCGTGGATCCTAACTCTGGCGATTGTAGTGGAGAATAATGCCTATGGGTTTTGGTCTAACGGCAATCGTTATTCCAAAAAGTGGTATCAGAGCAAAAGGTATCGAGTTCGAAACTCACTTGGTTCGCGTTGGGGGGGAGATTGTTGGACATTGGGTTCAACGCTCCCCATGTGTTTCGCGACATGGACTAACCGCCTCTCATGGATCCTAACTCTGGCGATTGTAGCGGAGACTAATACCTGTGGGTTTTGGTCTAATGACAATCATTATTCCAACAAGATTTCCCTCCAAAAGAACCTCGTGTTTCAATATCGGTGTTTGAAGAGGTGGAGTGGGAACCTAAGATGCAAAGCGCTCTAGATCTTAAAGAGACATCATTTCAACGATAGCTTTATCATAGGGGAAGACTTCTCTTAAAGGATCAGGCAAATCTGCATCGTCGATCCAAGGGGATTGAGAATATACATCTAGAGCCATGCTCGAAGGAGCATGTTTAGAAGGAGGAGGATATGATGCAGCAACGATCTCGCAGTAATTGATCTCAACTGGAGTTAAAGGCATTGATTCTCCGAAATAGGTCACCTGTTCAGGCGAATGGATGATCCAAGGGTCGTCTAAACGAGAGATCATGTTAACTTGAACGGTGTGAGGTGGTGGCACGGGAAAAATATGCATGAGGACAGGGTCCTTGAAAAGACCGGGTCCTACATTGTCGGGGGGATTGGGGATTTGATCCATGTAAGGTACGTTGTTCTCAGAGAATGAGGTTAAGAAAGACAACTGATCAACAGTGATAATTTTTCCCTCATGAGGAAACTTCAGAAGCCGAAGGAGGGTGGACGGAATGCATAACATGGCATGAGTCCAGCTGCGACCAAGAAGAATATTGTAGTTGAGCTTGGTGTCAACCACTTCTACTTCTACGTTGAATGTCTTACCTTGTAATGTAATCGGTAAACTCTCGAGAACACCCAGGGTTTTGATTCCCTACCATCAAATGCCTCTAGGGCATTGGGAGATGAAGTAAGAGCTGGAGAGCCAATGGCCTTCCAGCAGGAAGATGACATAACACAGGTGGAAGCACCTTCATCCACAATGGCTCTGTGGATTTTGAGGCCGTTGATACCGACTTGTATAACGAGAGAAATTTGATGTAGAAGTCGGGGGACAAAATTTTCCAGGTCGAAGGTGAGAAGACTAGAATCGGCAGAATCAATTCCACCGATTGCGGATAATAGATCTTTCCATTGCGACAGGAGATGTTGAAGCACTTCCAACGCAGAAATTGCAGAAGGTGCCTGTGCCAAATCCTAAACAATGCTGTAGTGCTAAGCAACACAGACATTTGGATTATAGGAAGATTTTCGTAGAACACCTTTAGAAGGTGGCCTTATAACGGGTTCAGCGCTAGGTTTCACAATTTCTAAAGGACCAAAGACAGGTGGGGGAGGTGGGCCATCAATGAATTCCTTCCCAGCTTCCTGGCGTGATCCAGCATAATCCTTCGAGCACGTAGCAATTGAAACAGGTGTAGCACCATTCATCATAAAAACTTGGGACCCAAATGGTGCAGATGGTGAAGGCTTCTCAACCATCTGGGTCTGTTGAGATGGGAATGGTTCTTTGAGAACTGCCAGAGTCCCTTTGGAGCCTTTCAGAAGTTGACTAACTTTAGATCGTTGGGGACAATGTTTGGTATAATGATCTCTTTCATAGATAAGGCAGGGAAACTTCAGTTTGCATTGGTAACCATCATCAACATCAGGTTTAGAAGACTCTAGTTTCGGGGCATCAGGTTTGGATTTTCCTTTGCCCTTCTTCTTCCCTTTGGAGGCCTTTTCCATAGGATTGGCCTAAACGGCATTGAGCTCTGCAGTCTTACCAGAATCTTGAGGGGCGGGAAGAGCATAATTATTGGAAGAATTCAACTTTTGCTTCCCATTAGAGGACTTCCGAGAAGTCTGAGAAAAGAAACCAATAACACCATCCACCGATGGGGTAGCTGGTGCTTTAGAGGTCCCTGGCCGCGGGGCATCAGTTAAGATATCATATAGCATGCCAGACTGAGAGTATACCAAATCGAGGTACTGGGCACGAGTGATGGCTTGTTCTTCAGTCACACATGCCCCCATAGCAATATCTTGAGCGATCTTGTTAACGAAGGAGGTAGTGAACCAATAATTTAGAAGTTGATCAGGTATATCAAACTTGATCAGTCTACGACGATGTCGCTACTCATGAATATGATCAGATATGTGGGTGGCTTTATCCTGCTTGAGAGAAGTCAGGAGATGTGTCCTGGATTTGTAACGAACTGGTAACTGGAAATGTGTCAGAAAAGCCATAGCTAACGTATTGAAGTCTTGAAAGATACCGCGGGGTAGTTTTATATACCACTTAGTGGCAGCACCGGTAAGAGTGCACTGGAAAAGATGCAAATGAATTGAATCATCCACCTAAGAGTTCGAAGAACACCACAGATGGTAGGTCATGACATGAGCTTGGGGGTCCTCTCTAGTTTTACCTTCAAATTTAGGACAGTCACCAGGCACCTTGGTGGGAATCGGAGGCCAATAAGGATTGTGAAGAATTGGATCATTGGTCAATTTAGATACATTCAAAAATTCCAATGTGGTAAAGAAAGGTAACTGAGGATTGAAAGGCATACCAGGCCTTCGATAAGGACCTGTACCTATACTCCACGTTGGTTGAGCATAAATTTGCCCCCATTGGTTTTGTCTTTGAGGGTTGTGACCATAGGGGGTATAGGCCGTATAATTGGGTTGATACGGTTGCTAATGACCAGTGTAAGGGGGTTGATAACCAAGGTACTGACCCTCATTATATGTAGGCCCCGTTTGAGTACTGTACGAATTTGACTGCTGAGTATAGGTATAGCCTGGTTGTTGAAGGTAATAACTAGAACCTTGGGGTAGGTTGTAAACCGGTCGAGACTGACCTTGAATGTAATAACCGCCTTAGGGTCGAGCGAGATGTTGGTAATTGGGACCCTGGTGAGCCTGATAATTTGGGTGCACATGCAGATTCGGCTGCGGCATACAATAAATAAGCGGTTGAGCAGGGTTGATTGGATGTGCAGGTTGGCCTAGTTGAATAGGTTGACCTGGCTGAATGGGCTACCTTGGTTGAACTGGTTGACCCGGGTGAACAGGTTTCCCTAGTTGAATAGGTTGACTTGGCTAATAAAGGACACCAGGTTGGCCTGGCTGAGCCAATTGGCCTGATGGCAGGATGGGGCCAGGTTGTGCCTGATAACCAGGTTGGCCTGTGGCAAGACCATAAGATGGTCCCTACTGTGCAACATTCGGATTGATGGGAAACTGAGGTTGTTGAGGTTGCACCATAGGTTGGGAAGGGTGGATTTGCCCCCCAGGACTGTACAATGGTCCAGGTTGATACCCTGGTTGGCCTGTGGGTCCTTGAGGTTGCCCTGGTTGGACTACAGAGTGAGGCTGTAAAGGTTGACCTTGAGGGTTGTAGGATTTCCCTTGCAGACCATACAACAACCCCTGCTGGCCCGAAGGTTGGCCTTGTAAGGGTTGTCCTTGCAGGTCATATAGATAACCAGGCTGGCCCAAAGGTTGACCTTGGAAGGGTTGTCCTTGTGGGTTATAATTTTTCCTAGCCTGGGCAAATAGAAAACCTTGGACATACTGATAAGCCTCTGGAGCAGGAAAATGTAGAGGGTTTCCTTGTTCATTGCACTGATATGGAAAAACGTAAACAGGGATACCATCCGGTCTATAATGGGAAAAATAAGGATAGTTGGGATCTTGGGAGGACTGACCAACCTTGAAGTTCGACGGCTATAAAGATAATCGATACTCCTCAGGAGAGATATTCTCCGGAATCACAGATGCGATGTAGACATCTTCAGGAAGTGACGCGGTCCTGATGGATTGAGTAGTAACATCGGGTGTAGATGCGACTATGCATACGTTAGGCCTAACAGGTATTGATGTGACCTGAGGAGATGACGTGAGAGGTGTCGATGGTGACATCCCTAACGAAGGTATAACCGGCCTCGTGGATGGAGTTGATACTCCCATGGAAGCCACAACGGCCACTATCTGACTTAAGGATCTATATCCCGCTAGAAGAGAAGGACCAGACGAAGACATGATAGAAGACTCGAGGTTGTTATCTGGAAAAAGTTGGTAATCTTCACCAAATGTAGGAATTTCCTCACTAGGAGAAGGACTGGGTGAGTCCATATCTGACCCTGCCGCAAGATCTTCCAAAAGACGACGAGGACTAGGAGGTATAATAGCAGCTAAAAAAGGCGAACCCGATGTAAGAGGAGGGAAATATTCCCCTACTCCAAATCCAAACCAAGCATTGGATAAGGGCCAATTGAACTCAACTGGTCCTCCAAAGGGAAGCTTAGATAGAACCGGTCCCCCGTCAGGAAACTCAAAGACAATAGGTTGCTGAGGTTCAGCAGAGGACTGAGAGACCTCTGACGAATTGTCTGTGTAAGGAATACCAATAGACGAAACTGAGGGTTCTGCCACTGTGACAGTAACGAAAAGAGGAAGAGATAAAAAAAAGAAGCACATAGGCTAAAACCAAGGCAAACAATCAAACGGCCAACAAACAATCTCTAAAAGGGCGTGTAATCGTAGGTGATTAATTTTACCACATTGAAACTTGAAAATTTCACCGTTTCATGTTTTAAGAGTCAAGAAACGAGTAAAATATGACTCTATCTCTTTCAAATTGGAAACAAGCGTGAAAGGGAAAGCGCTTGATGATCCTTTCAAATTTAATGAGTCAGAAAAGATCGAAATGACTACTCTGGAACTCTAGGCAAGAGAGTGTACCAGATATCCGTGAACTGCAATATACACCTTGGTTAAAAAAATGAAAGAGAAATCAACCAAGGACTTGACGTACGTGCAGGCAATCCCCCCGAATGTTGTGTTCAGTGTATCACGGGTATAAGGAAGAAGACTCAGATTCCTACGGATAAAGGATAGCAACATTGTGGGGTCTCCCTTTATATACGCAATGGTACGGGGAGCACAAGTCCGTACTAGTGCTGTCTAAAGCCAAGAGGTGAAGGACAACTACTAGGTTTAACAGCGCCGGAACACGTCACTAGCCTAGACCTCTAAATATTTCGTTAATGTTTCAATGCTGCCTTAAGGTAAATTGAATAGATTTTAGAGTTGATCTTCAATTATGTTTCAATTTCAGGGCCTACCGAATTTTATGTCTCAAAAATCCTCTAAATGCACACTACATGCCACTACAAATCACTTTGTTCGATGAATAGCTAACTACGGGAAGGTTGAGAGCTTTTCAAACAATAGCAAAATGATCACAAAACAACCACTAGTGTCTCTAATGCATGCTAATGAAACTAAAAGCTTTTTCTTTTAGAGTTATATAACACTAAAAATGCAAAAAAGTTTTCAATTTGCTCTAACTAATCAAAAGAAAAAAGAATTGTTTTTTTTTGTATTTTCAATGTTTTAGAGAAAAATGCACCAAACGAAATGAAAAATAATAAGAGACCAATTTGAGAAATGATAATGAAAGAGTAAAAGTAAGAAAGCTCACTCAACTCACAATTAGACCTCAAACTGACGGAGAAATCCTTCAAATCAAAGAGGAATCCCAACAAAAACTCATACGAACCGTGTGATCTAGGCTCGAAATGAGACAAAGCGAAAATTGAATGAGAAAAAGAGGAATCACTCAAATAACTTAATGATACGATAAAAAACAACAAAATGAATGCAAGGAAGAAAAAGTGAAGTTGATTGAACAAACGAAAACCAAAAACTCCTACGGGAGGCTCAACACACAATAGCACCTAGATGCCCAAGGGCTAGAATGTAAAACTAAAGGTAGAGGGCAAACAACCGGAGGATGGAGGTCAAAAAAAATCAAAAAGTACTTCAAGGCACTTAGACAGTCGGAAAAACAACACCAAAACCAAAAATCAAACTCAGAGGGCTAAAAAAAAAGTAAACCCTAGCACCACACAGGGTTGGCGCGACTGTTTGGCTGCATCTAGCACCAAAACAGGGTTGGCGTGGGCACCTAACTAGCAACAAGCGCCAATCGGCACGACTGTCAGGCTAAAAAGCATGCCAATCCAGTTTACTAATGACAGAAATGAAAAAGAGCAAGCAAATAGTAGATTAGGTGTGGTGGGAGCTGAACAGAGGTTCTACACCAGAAAGAGACAGACCAGAAGAGAAAATCAAGCAGACAAAAGCCAAAAGAAACCGATAGAGACAAGACAAACTCCAATCAAGTCCCTAGCAGAGTCGCCAGTTTGTTGGACAGGTAAATCCCCTATGTGGACAGAGGCGATCCCTACTAGCCCAGATTAGGTCTAGCAACAATCAGACACACAGTGACACAGGTCTCTAGTTACAAAAATGACAAAACATAACAAGTTGCCTACCTCAGGTCCTATGTAGTGGTTGTTGAAGAAAGGATGACGCTTCCAATCCTCCGCTTTGGTAGATCATGATCCTTCCATTTAACACATCCGAAAACCTGCACAGATGCGAAGAAACACAACGATACACAACATAGAATCTTAATCTTGTAACCATACATCAGTTAGAGAGGATGTAATTCATTGCATAAAAAACAAAGACACATGAATGAAACCATAATCAAAGTCGTTTATCATTAATAATAAAAAATAAAGATACAACCCAAGGCTCTGATGCTGGATCTTCCTTCGGTGGGTCGACAATGGAGCACGTCTCAATGAAGCTCGTCGGGAATGGGACAAAGCTCTCTCTCTTCGGCTTGGCTCTCAAAGGCTGTCTGGTGATAGTCTCCTTGCTACAAGTTCAGCTCTTGCTTCTAATGCTATTAGGACTACTAGCTTGCTAAGGGAAAATGGAAAGCTTATATAGATGGTGAAAGGGGAGTTGGGATCCCTACAATTGTGGGATTGGCCCTATCCTCAAGGAAGCTTCCATGATAGGTGGAAAACCACCTCCCAACTCATTTTAGAGAGTCGTTCAGGAGTTTTTTGAAATCAAACTTCCACCATTTATTTTTAAAAAACAATCCTTATTAATCTTGGCACGAGTAATACACTGGGACAGAGTGCCAGGTTGTGTGCCCTCTTTGGTGGATTTTCCCCATTGGCGCGAGGGCTGAACTGGCTAGTCGTGCCAAGGCCAAAAGATCCGTTTTTAGGGTTTTTCAAAGGAAAATTTCTTCAGAGGAATGATTTTCCTTGTCAAGGGGGATGCCATGAAAGTGGTTTCAGGTTATGTTACTACTCACAGGTCATGGAAAAATCCCTTCAATGTGTGAGACGGGAGATTGTAGGGATGGTGAAAAATTACTGTGTAACAGAGTTATAGATATCCTTCCATGGTTCCTCTTCCAGCTAATGAAATTCTCTGCTGACCTAATTTTAGTAGATTCTCGCACAATGGCCCTTGAAAATTCCCCTTAGATCATACAGATTGAAGTATTTTGTACCGAACTCAAAATTCACTATGAATTTTGCTTTGGTATATGAAAATTTGAGATTCTTAATCTCATATAACCCTACCTACAAATGAAGCGTGGGCCATGGTTCTTTCTTCTTCCTATGAAGTGCTGCTAAAAACCCTGTGGCGAGATGGTATGATACATCTTGCACAACAAGTTTTTCAGTGGCATATCTTGGAAAATGATGTGGTGGCTTCTACCCACCGAACACTCTAATCAATGTGTCATCTGGTAAGGCAAACCAATCTACAATCTCTGATATTTCCTCCATCGATCCTCGTGACATGCAAGGTGGGTCCTCCTAAAAGATAAGTTTGTATAGTGGGATGATGAAGTGATAAGTTATCTGTTCCATAACTCCTCTATGGATGCAATCTGAAAGGAACTTACAATACATATGCTTGAAATTTTCTCTCGGTGTCCACATCCAGTTCATGCCAAGAAACTGATTCTATGCATAGATTGCATTCGGTAAGTATGAAGACATATAGAACCTTGCTTGCTCACCCTTGGGAGAATCTGTTACACAGAAAATTGTCATCCTGACATTCTGCTATGTGTATGAGCTCATTATCATTCATACTTCCTCCTTTGCAAGTCTAACATATCAGTTTCTCATGTCAAGCCTTGAAAATCAGAGAAAAGTTCCTAAAAATCTCCTTAACTTTGGTGTCGCACTTTCTCTATATCTTACCTGCGGTCTTGCACATGTTTATGTCTTCTGCGTAATTGAACGCACTTTCTATGTGTTATGGGTGCGGACCCCTGTAAAGATTAAAAATGCACAAGTAAACTTAGAAAAGCTCACTTTCAGTAAATTCTGGAAGCTTCTAGAAAATATCTTGCGGTGGCAGAACCACTCTTATGAGATTCATGTATCCCTTACCTTATGGAGCTAACCCCTTGATGTGAGGATCTTATCCCTTTGAAGGAGGATTCTATCCCTTCAAAGTTGGAACTGAAACCTCCTCTTTTGCACTATAAAAAGAGGCATTGGTTAGCCTAAAAGAGAGTTCAAGCTTTAGAAATATTTGAGGTTAAGTGTTGTTGGGATTCAGACTCATTTAACTGAGATTTTTGTGAGGAGAGATCACATACCTCTATCTGTCTCGGTTGGAGGAGTGCAGAGCTTATCAGAGTAGAGGAGATTCCTGCTTCGGACCCCGGGAAGGCCTGTTCAACATCAAGGCTAAGGTTGTAAGGTTTTCCTTCTTTTGAAATTAATACAAATGAATTCATTTTTCTCAATAAGCTCTTAGTTAACTGTTTATTTCATAGATTCCTTAATCACTATGATAAGCATGATTTATGATGTTTACTATACAGGTGCTATTTAATTTTTTCTTGTTTGTGACTACAGGTTTACGAGGATAACTCCTTCAAGTGCATGAGGGACAACGACGACTTCGCCCAAGCACTGGACCTACGGTAAGTCTTTGACACCTCTATAGTGTGTTTTGTAAATCATATATGCTTAGAGAAAGATAGGTTTATTTTGCTGTTTGTTGCTAGATTACCTCTTGGTACTAGGGAGATCGGTCTTGTCCGCAAGATTGATTAATCTGCCCAACAAATTGGCGACTCTGCTGGGTAAAGAACTTGTTGTTTTTGGTTCTCTTTTATTTTGATTTGAGGAAAAGTTTTTTCTGGTTTTTGATTGATAGATATTTGCCTGGGTAGCTTAGGTTTTCTCTGTTTTTGAAATTTTTGAAATCTTTTATGTTTTTCTTTATTTTTTCTAGGGACTGCACTTTGTTCTTTTGCACAGTGCGGGCAATTTCGCACTTTCCTTAAGTAAACAATGCGGGACCGCACCTGTTACTTCTGGAAGCCTGTGAACCCTGTTAAAATTTTGAAAAAATCTAGATTTCTTTCTCCAGTTTATCCTTATTTTTTATTTAGAGTTTTTAGTTTCTACCTAGATTGATGATTGTTTCTGTCAAAATTTTTTTGTGAATGAATTCCAGCAGTATTGGTGTTTTGATGATTTTCTAGAAGTTTTTCACTTTGGATTGCTTTTCACTTGGTATTTGTAGTGATTCAAAGCATTGGCAGTTTGAAATACCTCAGATTACATTGGTATTTTTTCCTTCTTGCTGAGTCTGACCTGATTGTGAAATCTATCCTTTATTGAGAAATAAATATACTTGTTTCTTTGCAAATCTTCGAAAAAAACTTTGTTATAGGTTTTTGAATTTCATTTTTTATAAAAAAAATATCTGAGTGTTTTTTATCTGTTTTTTATTCTGGACAAATAGATCCTTAGTTTGCTGAACAACTAAGTAAAACATTCTTCAAAAATATTAAAGCTTTTATTCAATTAGATTTTTAAAGTTTGTAGATCTCGAAATTAATTTTATATGGTTTTGAGTGCTTTTAAA
This sequence comes from Pinus albicaulis, assembly GCA_034641835.2. Lineage (NCBI taxonomy): Eukaryota > Viridiplantae > Streptophyta > Pinopsida > Pinales > Pinaceae > Pinus > Pinus albicaulis. Next base: position 822,165,783 of record CM076579.1, on the reverse strand, counting down.
ATTTGCAGATTCTTTTGAAGGAAAATTGCTTTTGTAGTTTTAAGTCTTTGAAAGTGAAATGATTTTGTTGTGAGCTTTGATAATCTGTCTCATTTTGAGTTATTTTTGAAAAGACAAAAATATTTTCTTTTGGTTATTCTTTATGTTTGAAGAAAGAATTGTTTTTTAAAAGAATTGCATTCTCGAACTCTTTCTTTAGCTAGAATTTCATTGAAAGAAAACAAATTGGTTATCATTTTTAGGTGCATTTTTATTGTTTTTGGAAGTCGAGTCTTCACACCATAAAAGTTTCATTTTTGTACCTATTAACTTAAAAAACAGCTCATAAAAGTAACACTTAATTAAAATTCATCTAGCAAGGTTTTTATTTTCTAGGGCTCTTATCACCAACATAGCTTACGCTAGTATCTTGGAGTAGGGAGTAATTAACTCTCCAAGATAGTAAAAACAAACAAGTAGATAAATCTTGCGGTAGGAAATAAATCCAATTATAATTGGTACAATCTGGGAAGCTTCTCTTAAAGAAGTCAATCACGAGATCATATCCAAACCTTTGAGACAATCAATTCTGTTTCATTGGGGAAATAGAAGATTTTGCGTGCATTACAAACGGTAAACCTCAGATTAATCATTGTCGAGGAGCCTGGGGTCACTTGTCGGTAAACCTCGGATTGACCATGTCGAGGAGCCTTCAAGGGGATTGAGCTTTGTTACTTTTCCCTTGCACGTGGGATCGGATCATAGACTGTTCCCCTAGTTGTATTTGTTATTGTTGGTAACCATAGTGTCCAAAAACTTAAGATTATTTCCTAAGGTGACATTGAAGGAAATATATCACTGTACCTGGAGCAGACGTCGACTAGATTCACTTGGACTCTCTGGGGGGTTCTCTTCACACGAGATGGTTTTGTGAAGAAACTTGTGCTTGTCTATTTTGTTAATCAGGTTGTCAGGGTAACTATTCCAACCACCCTTTCTGTATTAAATTTCTACTAAGTTGGATTTCATCACCAACTAGTGTTTTTAGTACGGGAAGTTTACTGTTTGTGTGTGGTTTGAACTCTTAGATTTTTAAGCGTGTGATTCAGCTGTTTGTTCCTTTAGATACTTTAGGTGTTTTTATTGAATTTTTCTTTGTTTGCGTGTGATTAGTTAATATTTAATCATGGCGTAATTGCCGAGAAAATCCCGAAGACTTCAAGGGAAACTCCCTGAATATACACCAGGTCAGCTTGAAGGGCTGCGTGCTCTAGTATCATCTAGTAGCAGTAGAATTAAATCAACAGAAGTTGGAACTTCATCTATAGTTGTTCATCCTGATCATCAAACGCCCATAACAGAACATATTTCTGAACCAATTTCAGTTTCGGAAGTTACTGGTAGTATTTCTCCTTCCAGCGAACTTGCTGACGAACTAAAATTTCTGAGCCTGAAACTGAACCTTCTGTTTTGGAAACATCCTCAGGATTTATTACACCAACTTCTAGCGATCCTGGTTCACCTAGGGTAAGAAATATTATCACTAAAGATCTTCCATCTGGCCTTATTTCTATTTAAGAACTTACTAGTCCAGATGAAGAGAAATCTCTTCCCAAATCCCCTCAATCTTTAAATCTTAGGGAGATTGAATCTATTTTATATAGCCCTATTCGAACTGACGCTTGGTATCTATCTTTAACAAACTTTTTAGAGAATCCGGGTCTTGATTTATCTTCACCTCAAATTCCATTTCATCCTACACCCAGAGGTTACTATCCATCATTCATTATGGTTGGAGAGTCATCGATGTTTTCCCAGACACCAGAATCATTTTTACACGGTGGTCCTTTTGTTCCCGCGGGATATCGGGCTTTGTCTGGTACTTTCTCTAGAGCAGCTCCTCAACCAATTGAACAAGTTTTATCACCTGGTTTAAGTGGAATTAAAACTGAAACGTCGAACGTAGAGAAAATATTTATGATGTCTGGTAATATTCCGAATCCTCAACCTCAAGGCAGTCAATTACCGCCTGGAGGACAATTTCAGGGAAATCAGTTACCGCCTAGAGGGAAAACTCAGGGTACTGAATTACTGCCTGGGGGGAAGACTTCAGGTAGTCAGTTACCACTTGGGGGGCAACCTCAAGGTATATTTTTCCCAGGAAAAACTGTGGAATCATATTATTTTGGAGGACAACCTCAAGGATAGTACATACCTCAAGGTTATCAACCTCAAGGACAGTACATACCCCAAGGTCAACCCCAAACTCAAGATGCTCCTCAGGGTCCTTATCAACCCCAACTTCAGTATGCGCCTCGGGGTTATCAACCTCAAGGTCAGTACCCAATTCAAAGTTTCCAACAGCCATTTGGTCAATCATTTGTTCAAGAAGCTAGAAATTTACCACTTACTTATCAACCCTACATTCAACCAGGATATGGTCCTTACGTTCAACCTTTTACGGGACAATTCCCTGGAATGAATATGGTGTGGGATCCATCCCAATATCAACAGCCTATGCAGCCTAATGTGTAGTTACCTTCTCAACCTGGTCAGCCTTTGGTTTCTGGTCCAACCCAGCAACCCATCCACCCTGCTATTCAAACTCTTGCACCTAGTTCTGTTCAATAGTCTGGGCCTAGTACACCTCAGACTCCGCCTCAAACTACTGCAATTGCTGCAACGTCTGTTCAACCTATAACACCTGTTTCTGGAGTATCTGTAGCTCTGAGTTCTTCTATCCCTGCATCCGTGCAAATCCCTCAAGTCTTTGTACCCTAGTGCTTTAGGGTAAACTGCTTGGGTGGTTGGTTTTCGTGGATCCCTCTCAGGGCTTTCCGGTGCCCGAGGCAGACAGTAAGATTAGCTATGCTGTTCACAAAGATGGCATGAGCATTTTCATGTTAGCTTGAAATAACTTGAAGGAATACAATAGAGAATTACCTCTTTGACGGTCTTGGAATCTCTTAGATAACGCCGAGCAGCAAAGTAAGAGTCCTTCTTCGCCGGCTCCAAATCTGAGACCTGCAATCAGTCAAAGCACCCGCGTAACTTCTAATATAACAAGTATTCTATCAATTAAATCAACAATAAACATCTAGATTATACACATCTGAGCCATTCATATCATACTAAACAAATATTGAAATAACAATATAACATTAAGCATCGAATGGACAAAACGAACATAGTTCTATTGATTTTGAAAGAAGGAGGATTACAACCATCGATTGTACCAAGCCCTCCTCAGTCTCCCAATCTCTCTTCTCTCTCTAGTGAAGAAGTCCAAGTCAACAAACTCTCTAGGAGCCTCTTTGACTCTTGGCCTTCACAATGTCACACTATTCTCTATTCCACAAGTATGCAAGAACTTTGAGCAATCCTTCGACCTTCAATTAAGAGCCTTCAGCTCCTTCTTATAGGAGAGGGAGAAAGTCATTGTTTCCCTTCTCTTTTCCACTAGTTTGGAATGGAAAAGGCTTAGATGTTTCCTTGATCTCCATGCTTTTGCCTCTCTTGGAGTTCAGTCTTCTATGGCAATGACCAATAATGAACTGGTGCTTCTGCAGTTTCCTTTGTGCACTGACTCCTTTGTGAGGGAAATTCGGAGATTCAAATCTTTCTCCGCGCTCTTTTCCCAATTCAAACTTAAAACACGGGTAACGCGTCCCTCCAGTGTAAACAGAGCGTTTCCCTAGCCACTAACGCGGCCAATGTATTGCTTGACTGTGTTATAAAGCTCTTGTTCTGTTCTATATATGCGTTACCCTGGCAGAAATAGGTTTAATTTAGGTCTTTGTACTTCTTCCATATTTGTCTTCCCCTCTGAGCTGATGAGGAGGTATTTTGACCTGTAACAGATGCCCCCTAAAGTGTGAGGTCAGAGACGAAGACAATGGCCGAAATACTTTATAATTTGTAGAGAGAGAGAGAGATTGAAAGACTGAGGAAAACCTGAAACAACAACATATGTCAGAAAATATAGTATTTGCCTAGAGTTGGGCATGTCCCATGCTCAGTAGCTTTAAACAACATGATTTCTCTAGAATAGAGATATGAAGAATCTGTCCACCAATAGGCACAATGTGGAAGTGTCTGTCATAACAGGATCAGGCTGAAGAAGCTGTCTCCATAAACAATATCGCAGCTTGGGGAAGGGAACACAAATTTAATGGTGTAGCCTTTTGCCCCAAGGTCTTGACCGCTGATTCACTTAAACTGCATATTTCTCAACATGTGAATGAGGGAGTTGTCATCGAACATGTGAGAAATCATCTGATTACCAGTCAATAATGAAAAATGTTAACAGACACGAAGGTGGCCACCGATAATGATGATGGTCCCTAAGATGCCCAGTACAATCTAGCGAGTGTGAATAAAAGGAGTTGAAGTCGAACACTCGTAGAATCATTCGACCAAGAGCCATTGATGAAGACCCTTGATCAAACACAAGACTACCTGCCACTGATGTCTGCAAGTATCTGGGTACTGATGGGTTTCTGGATCAACTTCCTAGATAAGGTGTTGAAGTCGATAGGAAGTGATCTGTTGAGAGGTAGGCATTGAGGCGTCCTACATCAGTCAACACGAAACGAAAACCAACTGATTTTTTTTATGATTTGAGATAAGGAAGAGTAAATGGGAACGTCAGACGACAAATAATTTCTGGCATAATAAACGGTTTGGTTGATAACAGGAGCAGTAGATAACGAGATCTGCTTGAACAATAGAAGGCACTCTAGCAGGGTACTAGGCAGCTGAAGCGTGTTGAACACCAAAGAGTGTGTTAGGATTTTACCGGTGTAGGGACACTAGGCAATGAAGGCTAATACTCATAGATAGTAGGGTTCGGCTAACTGTGAAAGAGTTTTCTGGGAAGTGCCATGTTCAAGAATTTTGCTGACAAATCGACCTTTTTTGAAAATGTAACAGAGGTAGTATCCATTTTGTCCAAATTTTTCCCCGTCTGATTAAGTTTAACGAGTCTAGACGAGTAAAATCGGTGAATTTTTCATGTCTAGAGAGTCTGAAAAATGTCAGGAAAGACAACTCTGTGCCCCATATGATTAGATTTAACGAGTCCAGATGAGCAAACTCGGTGAATTTTTCATGTTTAGAGAGTCTGAAAAATGTCATAAAAGACAACTCCATGTCCTTTCTGATTAGGTTTAACGAGTCCAGACGAGAAAACTCGGTGAATTTTTCATGTTTAGGGAGTCTGAAAAATGTCGTAAAAGATGGATCCATTGGGGTACCTTTGTCATGTCTTGATCACCGGGCACGGCAAAGGGGTAATAGTAAGCCCGAAACAGTTCATTTTCCGTAAGTTAGTCCATCGAATCCGGAAAAGTGAGAAATCTATGTTCAATGGACGTCTACCTCATTTTGTTATGAGTACGAGGAGACGAAGTAAACTCAATATTCTTTGTGAAATTTTAACGAGTCCTAACAAAGAAAACTTGGTACCTCCGCGAAATTTTAATGAGTCACGCGGAGAAAACTCGATACCTCCGTGAAATTTTAACGAGTCACGTGGAGAAAACTCGTTACCTCCGTGAAATTTTAACGAGTCACGCGGAGAAAACTCGATTTTACTTTTTCTGTTTAAAGAGCTTTGAAAAAAAGGAAAAGAATGGCTCCTTGTTCTTTGTCTCAGTAGTTTAACGAGCCTGACAAAGGTGACTCAGGATTTTTTTGGTTTTATGAGCGAGAAAAAGATTCTTAAAAAGAATGCTCAGTACTTCTCCATAGTTTTAACGAGCCTGAAGAAGAAAACTCTAGGCTTTTCGGATTAACGAGCAAGAAAAGACCAAAAAAGAACGCTCAATGGCAACTTCGTATAAGTTTAACGAGCCCGAAGAAGAGAACTTGAGGTTTTTCGGATTAACGAGCAAGAAAAATACCATAAAAAGAATGCTCGATAAAACATGAGTGTGTCTGCTCATAAATCTTGATCCCTTATTAGAATCATCAGTACCAAATCTCGAGAGTTGCGACATGTGTACAACGAGGAATCACGACTTTGCCGATTGACTTAAGAGAGTCATGCCCCAGAATTTGCTATAAGAAGGTCAGAAGACATTCATTTTCACTGTTTCGAGTGCTGTGAAGAAGCTCTAGAGTGGAAAAGGGGTGAAAAATTCAGCTGGTGATTACGGTCGATCCGGGCAACAGTTTTCTATTCCGCGAGATCCAGGTAAGAGCTAGAACCTCCTGCTATCATTTAATTGCCAATTTTTTAGTTTTTGCTGGTTCAAAATTAGGAAATTTTAAGGCCCTAGAAAAATATTTGCGTCTAACGCGGGTCAGGAGCATAACAGGCGCGTTAAACGCATAACCCGTGAGGGAACTGCGTGTTATAACGCTTTGTTCCGTACTAGTGTCCATGTTAGGCGCAACATGCTTTCTAACAATTCAATTTTTTCATTTTTGAAGTGGTCCAGACAAATTTTAATCGGTTGGAAATGTTGAATTTGCAGGTGTTCAGCTGTTAATCATGAGTATCTGGCGAGAGAGAGAGCATGAACGGGAAGAACGAGAGATGGTGACGGATGCGGCAAGTTTAATGGCTCTCTGGAGGTGCGGATTGCTTAAGTATGCCCGTTTAGAACTGATGAGGGGTCAAGAGGACCTCTTGAGGTGGCTGATCCAGTAGTGGGACGAGAGGCATCATGTCTTTCGGATTGGCGGCAACGAGCTCACCATCGAAAAACATGATGTTTAATTTTTGACCGGCTTGTCATGTCGTGGGGCGAGGCCCAATTTGACGGGGTCCAGAGCTGACCCTCGTTCCACTACTGATTTGATCCATGCGCACTGCATACGTGGCACCCAAGCTGTGAGTAATCGGATACCTATTGCACAGGTGACTTTGAGACCCTTGAGGTCTATTCTATGGATGATTGTTCGCTTGGCGGGTGCCAAGAGTCAGCATGTGGCTACCAAGGCCCAGATGCTCCTAGCCTTGGATTGTATGCAGCCTCAGGTTTTCGACTGGTGTGACGGTGTAGTCCGTCGGGTCCGAGTAGAGCTTACTACATGCAAGACCCATACTCAAAGAGAGTTTGGGTACGCAACACTGATTGTTTCTTTCATACTGGAGCGGATACCACTGATGAGGCCCAGGATCCCTACAGTGCCATTGGGTCCACGTGAGCCGAGGCAGGCTCGGTGGGCCACTTTGCTTCCACAGACTGGAGAGGGTCCCGTCCGTCACTGTTTTGATGAGGGATTTTTTGATTGGCTGGACTCTCAGATCATCATGATTGAGGATTATCCCTATGCAGGGATGAACTTCACAGGCGATCCCGAGCTAGTCTTGCCCCCTGGCACCCAGTGGGGGCCCGATGGTAAAAAATTAGTGCTTTTCAAAGAATTTTTTTGTTTTTAGCTTTTGAATGTTTATGTAAATTTTTTTTTTTTGTTGAAAAGGGGTGAAAATTAAGTTTTGACATGAAACTTTTGCTTGCTTGACACAGATGTGGCACCTATCCGTCCAGCTGGGGCCCCTCGCCATGCCCGGCGAGGACTGCAGCTACCCAGGGCTGGCGCACCTGTAGAGGAGGCGGAAGCCGGCGATGATGATGATACCCAGATTTTACATGAACTCTCCAGGAACCTGGAGGGTCTGAGTATGGGTATACCACCGCTTCCTATGCGGGAGGTTCCAGTTCGTCTGCAGCGGCATACTGTGGGTGTGCCAGAGAGATACCTGGTTCCTCTGAGGAGGATAGCTAGAGCAGTTGTATGCTATTATGAGCATCAGGCTTAGCTGTTTGGAGTAGATGTATTAGTGTCAGAGCATGGCTTAGTGAGCCAAATTTTGTAAAACACCCCAAATTTTGGGAGATTTTTTCTTTTTTGATGTTTACTGTGTACTGGACATGACATATATCTATATATATATATATATTTTTGGTGATTTTGTGTTTTTAAATTTTTATGCATTTTTTGATGTGATAAAAATATATGTACTCATGAGTAAATCTTTTACAATAAATGTGACAAATGCCAATCTAACACATAATTTTCCAAAGAATCAGCTAATGCATTAAATTCCCTAGGAATGTGCTCAAATGTGATTGTTTGAAATTGACATTCCAAAATTCGCACTCGTAAAAAATAACGTAACAACACAGGGTGGCGGACACGGTAATGATTGTTTAACTGCATAATGATGAGTTGGGAGTCTAACCTGAACACTAAATCGGAGATGTCACGAGATGCCGCTTCCGTGAGGAGTTGGATCATTGACATGTACTCGGCCACATTGTTGGTGGCGTTACCCAGGAAGATTCCCCCGGAACCAAGAAGGTCCGACTTAGGAGTATAGAGAACCCAAGCAGCTGAAGCAATGTGTCTAGTGTGACGACTAGCACCGTCCGCATACCCGACGTATGATAACGAGTGTGATGACATCTGTGCGAAAGAAAAAGATTACATGAGAAAAACACTTTTAAACCAAACAAATAATCTAGAAGCATCAAAAATAAAAATAGGCAAAACTTATATACATAAAATTACAAAGCATATGCCTAGTGCGAAACTAGGCAAAATACTTCTTCAGATAGAGCCCATTGCGGGGCTCCTCGAGTGGAACTCCATTACAGTCCTGTAGTTTGTAAGCTCCTTTTGAGAGGACTTTAGTAACGATGTAAGGACCGAGCCACAATGGTTGGAGTGTTCCTTCCCCCAAGAGGTCGTGTTTTTGATCATAAAGTAGAACAAGATCGCCTTCTTGGAAAGAACGAGGCTTGACAGATTTGTCGTATTGAGCTTTAAATCGGCGCTGGTGAGCTTCGAGTGTTAGTGTAGCATCTCGACGAGTTTTGTCCAAATGATCGAGCGAGAGCAAGCGCTCTTCTATGGCGGTGGTGCCAGGCAGGATTTCAACGGCCAGTTTAAGCGATGGGATTTCGCACTCAATCGGAAGTACTGCCTCCAGGCCGAAAGCAAGTTGGAAAGGTGTAATATTTGAAAAGTAATACGGAATATTTTCCATGATACCTGTCTTGACCGATATATCAATGAGTAGTGTCTTGGAAAGATTACCCATGTTCCCTTCTGAATCGATAGTGTGGACAGTCGTATAAGAGGAGGGAACTATCTCAGGTTGGTCAAAAGACGGGATTTCAGTTTTTATCGCCTCCGAATCAACCGTCGAAGCGCGATGGTGGAACTCTCCCCAAGGTTGTTCTTCTAATGACATGATCTCTCGAATAGCTTCGTCTGTAGGCTAGACTTCATTGAGGAGATCCTTAGAGAGGACCGTGATGGGGGAGAGGGTCGTACCTGTGGTTGAAACCATATCAGTGGAGGGTTCAGATGCGACTTGGATGGCTTGGTAAGCCAACTCAACCGGCGAAAGCGGCATCTGATCTCCATAGGAATCAATATCTGAAGGTGTCGGAATGATCCATGGGTCGATAGAGCCATTCGAAAAGGTGGATATCATTGCAACCGTGTTTGGGATCTGTGGCGGCGGTAGAGGAAAACAACCCAGTAGGGAAGATTCCTTCAGAAGACCGGTACCGATACTGACGTAAGAGTCAGGGACACCTCCTATTAAGGGTACAAAGCTACTTGGTAAAGTGGAATAATCAGGGGTGCAGAAGGATAGCTGATCGACCGTGACTATTTTCCCATCCAATGGAAATAGGATGAGTCGGAAGACCGAAGACACGATGGCGGTCATAGCATAAGACCAACTGCGACCGAGCAATATATTATAGTCGAGATGACGCTCTACGACTTCAACGTCCACGTTTACTGTTTTCCCACTCAGAGTGATGGGAAAGCTAGCAAGGTAACCTTTGGGTAGGAACGTGTGGCCATCGAAAGCTTTAAGGGAATTCGATGGCGGGGTTAGAGTAGGAGAACCTAAATTCAGCCAGCAAGCTTGTGACATAATGCAAGTCGAAGCACCTTCGTCTATGACAGTGCGATGGATGGGTCTCCCTTTCGATACAACCTGCACTTGGAATGCGAGTTGATGCGAGAGGCGAGGTTTAGCCTTTTCCATATCAAATACTGCTAGCATGGAATCCTGGGGATCTATTCCACCAATGGTCGAAAGCAAGGCTTTCCTTTGTGCTGGACAGGTTTGTAATACTTCAAGTGCAGACATAGCTAATGGTGCCTGCGCCAAATCTTCTACAATATTGTAGTTTTGGGCTGCACGTACAGAGGTATTATGAGTCATGCGTCGAAGTGTCCCTTTAGGGGGACGAATTACAGGTTCAACAGTAGGCCTTTCGATATGCAAATCGTTGGGCGGCGACGGATTGGAACTAGTTCCAGGTTCCTGAGCATCTATGGTAGGAGTTCCATAAATCTTGGCGCGAGTTTGAAGGTCAATACTCTCGATGCCATAAATGGTAGATGGTCCTTTGCTGAAAGGATACGAACCACCATTGCCCCGTTGATGGGGTTGTGGCGGGTTGTCAACCATATGTTGATGTTGCTGCTGTTGATTGGGGAAAGGATTGTGAAGAACGACAGTTGTTCTCCCAGAATCCTTGTTAGCAATAAAATCGGTGCATTCCTGCAACCGAGGACATTTGTATGTCAAGTGGTCCTCCGCACAGATTTTACAAGGAAATCTTGTGGGTTTATCCTTTCCTTTTTCATTAGCAGCATTTTTCTGATTAGAGTTATTCTGATTATTCGACTGCTCTTCCGAAGAAGATGTTTTCTTCTTATTCTTCCTATTTTTCCCGTTGGATTTTTGTGAGGTTTGCACCGAATTTACCTCAGCGGAAGGGAGAGGAGTCGTTTGATGGGGGGCGGTGGCAGCCGAGGATGGCTGGGAGGTTTGCCCCCGAGACTGATTGGTGGCTACACCAGAGATCGCGCCAACGAGACCATCGGCATGAGCTCCGGTTTTCTGAGTAGCCGGAGGGTTTGGGTTACCAGGGGCATGGGGGAGTAGATCGTATAGCGTGCCAGATTGTGAATAGATTAAATCTAGGTGTTGGGCACGATGAATACATTGATCTTCTGTCACCGCACCAGAAAGGCCAATGTCTTTAGAGATGTGGGGTAAAAGAGACTTGCAAAACCAATTGGCCAAGAGATGGTCCGGTATTGGCGCTTTGACAAGCCTCCTCCTACGTCTCCATTCATGAATATGGTCGGAGATGTGGGTGGCGGTGTCTTGGCGCAGTGATGTTAACAATTCTGTGCCGGTTTCCACTCTAATTGGTAGTTGAAAGTTCTTTAAGAACTCCGTCGCTAAAGCGCCAAACGTATTGACGGTGGCGCATGGTAATTCAATGTACCACTTGGCGGCATTGCCTGTAAGGGTGCGGGAGAACAGTCGAAGGCGGACACTATCATCTACCATGAAATTGGATATGGACCACAAATGGAAGGTAGTGATGTGTGCGGCCGGGTCATCTCCATGCTTCCCGTCGAACTTCGGGATATCTGAAGGAATCTTATGCGGTATAGGAGGCCAAAGCGAGTTGTGGTTGATGGGGTCGTTTGTCAGCTTATGGATGTCGGGTATGTCCAAAGTTGCCAAGAAAGGCAATTGTGGATTTTCCCCCGAGTCTAACCAAGGCAGTATGGGCTGACTACTTGGACCATAGGGTCCCCCCATCCATGTGTTACCAGAAGGGTAAGTGGGACTTTGATAAAAACCTCCCATAGGTGGAGGAGTAGGAACATACGGTTGTTGTCCATAGGGCATAGTGTATTGAGGGGAAAATGGTTGGTTGCCCCCAGCGTAAAAGTTCCCTCCCACTCCAGATGGAGGTTGGGGTTGGTTAGTCCAAATGGATGCAATAGAGTTTCCCGGAGGCATACTAGTACTTGCATAATTTGGCAACGGTATAGATCCTACACCTATGTTTGAACCACGTAAGGGGATAGTATTTACAATGGGTTGTCCCATTTGTCCTAAGGATTGCATAGGAAGAGAAATATTCCCTGCTACCTGTGTACTGATAACACTGCCCCCTGGTATAGTGGCCAGGGGGTTTGAACTCAACAGAGGGTTCCAACCGAAAGGGTTGTTAAAGGGAACCGAAGTAGTCGTGCTCATGGGAGGAGCTACCGTGGTCCCCAACGTGGTCACGGTAGGAGTAGATGCTGAAGGGTTCGGTAAACTACTGACAGTTGTGTTGACCATAGGGTTGGGGGTAGGCATATGTTGACTACTGGGGTTACCCAGTAATGGCATAGAACTGACCACCGGCGGGGAAGATGATGGCGAACCAGGAATGGTTGCCATTGGTATCGACCCTGTGGATACCGGTGGAGAAATAGATGTTGGTGTTGCCGCAGACATATCTTGGCGCGGTGGAATCTGGATTATCACAGGTCCTAACGGGTCAGTGAGCGGAGGATTGTAATTAGGTACAACGCCTTCAGTGAAAGGGTCCTCCGGGAGTTCCGGCTGATAAGGGTCTATGTGATAATCCAGATTAGTCAGAGGAGACTGCTCTTCCGTAGAAGGCCCGGGTTCACCAAGGTTCAATCTTTCCTCTAGAGTGAGAGGAGGTAGACCTTGCTGTCGTCGAGATAGACGGCGTGGGTCAGGGGACGCCATGGTGACCGGTTTAATTTTAACAAATTTTATTTAAAATGTGATATATTATAAAGTCTCAAGTGACAGTAACCACACACTTACTAAAAATAAAAGACTCTCTAAAATCAATCAGCAAGCAGCCAGTATAGGGTGCCCTGTCTGAGTACTACCGTTCACTGGTGATGAAATCCAGTCTTACAATAGCATACAGAGAGGGTTGGTCGAAAGTACAGTTACGGTTACTCTAGAGCTTCGCCCGAACCCCAGACGATAGGTGTAAGCACTCTCGTGAAGACGAGTACCCTCCTAAAGACTGAAGACAGAGTAGGTCCGTCTGTTTCAGGTACCAGGACAGCCCGTCGCAGTCACCTTGTGTAAGTCCCTAAAAGTATGGCCACTAAGGATACCTCAAATCACAGACACTATCAGGGGGGTCCACGGTCAAGGACAGTGTGCTATATGGGCAGAATACCTAGATCCCTGATCTAGTTTCGACATCCTCGAGGGGAACCCCAATATATAACACACCCACAAGATGCAGTCGAAGGCGGGCTACCTTCTAGTGCACCAAAGTGTTGTCTCGCGCTGAGCTCCGGTAAAGGAACGGTCCCGATAATGTGAGTGCAGCAGGATTTCATTCGTTAATGACTCTAGTCCTCAAGTTTTGAGATCTTGGGTAGTTTTCTCACTTTCCTAACCCAAGATCCTAGCGTGAACTACTGTTTGTGTGAGCTCAAAAAGAGTTATTAGATTGATTTTATTATCTCTTTGTTTTTAGTGTACTTTGTTATTAGTCTTGCGGAGGGGGAATGGACGTATGAAGTATAGTGAGACTCTTGACTCAATAAACCATGCAAAACATGCTCTAAATATTAACTTCAATGAACAGTGTTTCTACAAGGAGAGGTTTCTTTTTCAATCATCCATGCACCAACATGTAAATAACACAGCTCAACTTTCAAGATTCAAACTTGTATCTACCTCTTTAACAGTCTGTGAACTAAACTTTTCAGAATAAACTCAACTAAATGCAGGAAAAAAAAAATTTCTCTTTAAAAAAGTAAATGCTTTGCACACTAACTAAATAAGAGAAACAAATAATCAATGCCAGCTTTAGCAGACAAGCACAGGGATTCAGTCTGTAAAAGGTACTGGTGGCCAAAAAACTCTACAACTAAAACACAGTCACAATAGTGAACATCAGGGTTTTTGGCTGAGTAACGCTCTGTCTGTGAGAAAATACAGCGTTATAACGCACTGTATTTAAGCCTAGACCACGTTATAATGCACTGGATAAACTGCATAGGTCACGTTAACCAGGGAAAAGCTCTTCAGTTGGCCAGAGAGGAACAGGTTTGAACTCTGCAAGCGTTTGGTATGTCTACCAGGCATCAAAAAATGGTCAGAAGGATACTGAACAGAGGAGAGAAGAAATGAAGGAAGAAATAGTCCGGAAATATGGGGAAACTCCCCAGTGGAGTCGCCAATTCTGCTATAGGGTAAACTGCTTGGGTGGTTGGTTTTCGTGGATCCCTCTCAGGGCTTTCCGGTGCCCGAGGCAGACAGTAAGATTAGCTATGCTGTTCACAAAGATGGCATGAGCATGTTCATATTAGCTTGAAATAACTTGAAGGAATACAATAGAGAATTACCTCTTTGATGGTCTTGGAATCTCTTGGAGAACGCTAAGCAGCAAAGTAAGAGTCCTTCTTCGCCGGCTCCAAATCTGAGACCTGCAATCAGTCAAAACACCCGCGTAACTTCTAATATAACAAGTATTCTATCAATTAAATCAACAATAAACATCTAGATTATACACATCTGAGCCATTCATATCATACTAAACAAATATTGAAACAACAATATAACATTAAGCATCGAATGGACAAAATGAACATAGTTCTATTGATTTTGAAAGAAGGAGGATTACAACCATCGGTTGTACCAAGCCCTCCTCAGTCTCCCAATCTCTCTTCTCTCTCTAGTGAAGAAGTCCAAGTCAAAAAACTCTCTAGGAGCCTCTTTGACTCTTGGCCTTCACAATGTCACACTATTCTCTATTCCACAAGTATGCAAGAACTTTGAGCAATCCTTCGACCTTCAATTAAGAGCCTTCAACTCCTTCTTATAGGAGAGGGAGAAGGCCATTGTTGCCCTTCTCTTTCCACTAGTTTGGAATGGAAAAGGCTTAGATGCTTCCTTGATCTTCATGCTTTTGCCTCTCTTGGAGTTCAATCTTCTATGGCAATGACCAATAATGAACTGGTGCTTCTGCAATTTTCTTTATGCACTGACTCCTTTGTGAGGGAAAGTCGGAGATTCAAATCTTTCTTCGCGCTCTTTTCCCAATTCAAACTTAAAACACGGGTAACGCGTCCCTCCAGTGTAAACAGAGCATTTCCCTAGCCACTAACGCGGCCAATGTATTGCTTGACTGCGTTATAACGCTCTTGTTCTGTTCTATATATGCGTTACCCTGGTAGAAATAGGTTTAATTTAGGTCTTTGTACTTCTTCCATATTTGTCTTCCCCTCTGAGCTGATGAGGAGGTATTTTTACCTGTAACACCTAGCCAGGACTTTCAGTTCAGAATTCTATCCAGATGCCTGCGAGACAAGTTGGTACAAGTATGGTGGTCACAAGTCAACCACAATTTACATATCAACCGTACCAGGGACAGCCTCAATTTGGTCCCGTTTCACAAAATCCAAATTATCAGTGTCAAACATACCCTAGCTATACTTATCAACATCCTAAACAAACCCAGTTTGGTCTGGTTAATCCTGGTTACCCAGGAGGTTACACAATTCATAATGCAAATTCGATTCCCAGTTATCCTGGGTATCCTCCTCCTAGGACTGCTTTGGCTACTCAAGGTTTTCGTGACCCTAACCGTCAGTTACCATTTATTGTAACTTTGGATTTACCTGATTTGACGTGCCTTACGAATGATCCAATTTTATATTATCCGTACTGGCCGGCAATGCCACATAATTTGCCCAGTGATATACCAAAATTCGAAGGTAAGTCAGGAGAGGATCCATCAAATCACATGATGACTTATCACCTTTGGTGTGCGTCTAATTCAATAATTGATGATTCAATTCGCTTACGTCTTTTCCAAAGAACTCTTATTGGTCTTGCTGCCAAATGGTACATTGAGTTACCACGAGGCTCTTTTAATAATTTCAGTCAGTTAGCAACTGCCTTCTTGACTCATTTTCAGTTGCCTGTCAGATACGACAATGGCACGGAACTATTAACTTCACTAAAGAAATCCACGTCCACATATATTTCTAATCATATTCATGAATGGCGATGTAGAAGGCGTTTGGAGAAATTTTACATTCCGGATCAAATTTTGGCAGAATGGTTTGTTAAATCATTGTTAGCCAAAGTCACTGAAGACGTAGCTAAGGCTGGCGTTTTTACTGAGGAGCAAGTAATTGCTCAGGCTCAGTACCTTGACCTCGTTTATATGCAGTCAGGTACTTTACATGAAAAAATCCCTGATCTTCCAAAAGAAGGTCAAATAGCTGCAGCTCCTTCAGGGTCTCATGCCGCTGATGGTATGATTGGCACAGTGAATACTAAAAGCAAGAAGAAATCTTCAAATAATTCTTCTCCTATTATAACTTTACCTGATTCCCCCGAAATTTCTGCCGACATTCATGTCGTAGAGAAATCTATGGCCAAATCTAAATCCAGTGGTAAAAATAAAGGGAAGAACAAAAAAAAAAATAATTCAAAAGAGAAGACTTATAAAAACGAATTCAATGACGAAAAACGCAAACCTCGCTATCCTTGTTACATCTGTGACGAGGATCATTTTACTAAGGAATGCCCACATCGAGCAGAGGTTGCAAAATTCGTTAAAGGTTCACAACAACCTATTGTCTTGAAGGATACTTTTCCAACTCAAGATAGTAAGATGGTTGGTTCTACCTCGAATGCCTCAGAAGAACCTATTCTAATGATGTCTCATGTACGAATTGCAACGCGATCACAAGATTATGGTAGTAAGAATCCCGTTGATGGTAAAGAAGCAGAATATTCTAATGCAAACACATCAACTACACCTCCTCCTATTTCTGGTTCGCTACAGATCGAGAAACCAAATCCAGACTTAATAATCAAACCGCCTGCTAAAGGTGTTCTTCGTAAATCAGCTTTCAATCCACATGCGAGAGCTGCTCAGAATTACAACATTGTTGAGGACTTAGCTATTTCCCCTTCAACAATGTCAGCTTTGGAAGCACTGCACTCATGCCCAGCACAACGTAAATTACTTTTGTATGCCATAGGAGCTGTCGATGTTCAGGATTCGAACCTTATAATCTTCGATTTAGAAAATAGTACACCTCGTCTACCTCATCAAATGGCTTTCCAAATTCCAGTGTTAGTAAAAAACAGACCGATCTTTCGGACTGTGATTGATGAGGGAGCTTCAAAGTGTATTATGTCAATCCAGTGTTGGAAATCACTTGGTTCTCCTACACTCAATCAGTCTCCGACAATTCTAAAGGCTTTTGATGGCTAAGGTTTCCACCCTTTTGGTATTTTGCAGGATTTACCCATAGCGATCGAAGGTAAAACTGTAAATCTAGATGTGGAAGTAGTTGATGCCCCTCTAGATTACAACCTTCTTCTGGGTCGCAGTTGGTCTTATGCTATGACTGCTATTGTTTCTTTGGTCTTTTGGCTCATAAAATTTCCACGTCAGGGAAGGATCATTACAATAGATCAGTTAAGTCATTTTTCTTCTGATCCAGCCTTTACAGAAAAAATCCAGCACGTTGGTAAAGCAGCTATCCCTTACAAGGATGTTGGAGTAGGTTTGATTAAAGATTCTAGTTTACTAGGAACTTTTTACTTTCCTCCTCCTAATGTATCGCCTTCTACCGCCACTATTCATATGATTTCGTCAGACACTGTTATGTTTGATGATCCTTGGATCGTACCTTCCGATTCCGAGTTAGATTCATTTGATGGCATGATGCCTTTGAGTCCATTTGAAATTGCGTATCAGGCTGTACAGTCACTTTACGACCCCTCTTCAACCGAAACTGATCCAATGAATGGGATCCATCAGGAATCACTTTCTATATCTAGTTCAGCCACAACGACATTTCCTAATCTTGTTCATATTGAAGAGCAGATTCGTGAACTTTTGTCAGTTGAAGATTTACCATTGGAAGATCTACATCATGATCTTCGTTTTTACCTGAGCTGGATCATTTTGAAGATGATTTCACTTATATTTTTACTGCTGAATATGTCGAAGAACTACAGAATCCATTGCAAAATCTTGATTCTGAGTTAAATTTGGAAAATATCTCTCGAATAATTCCAATTGACATTTCAGTAAAACCAGGAATAATTGAAAACATTCATATAGGTGCTTGCTATACAGAAGATGAAATTCAAACTTATAAAGCCCTATTTCAAGAATTCCGTGATGTGTTTGCCTAGTCCTATGAAGAAATGCCAAGAATCGATCCATCAATTGTCGTACATGAAATCAAGACTTACCCGGATGCCAAAATTGTTCGTCAATGTCTACGTCAAATACATCCTAGAAAAGTTGCTGCTATCAAAGCTGAAGTTGAAAAATTATTTTGTGCAGGTTTTATTTATCTAATTCCTTTAATGGACTGGGTATCAAATATTTTTCCTGTTACTAAAAAACAAGGAACAATACGAGTATGTATCGACTATAGGGATATTAATCGAGCTTGTCCTAAAGACAATTATCCAACCCCCTATATCGATAAAATAATTGATGATTGTGCAGGCAGTGAAATTTTTTCCTTTATGGATGGTTTTTTCGGTTACAATCAAATAAACATACTCCCTGCTGATCAGCCAAAAACAACTTTCATTTGTCCATGGGGGACATTTTCTTATTGCAAACTACCTTTTGGATTAAATAACACTGGAGAAAATTTTCAAAGGGCTATGTCTTACGCATTTCATGACATTAAGCACATTGTGCAACCTTATCTTGATGATTTACCTGCTCATTCATCACGTAGGGCCGTTCTTCTCACTGATTTATGAGCTATCTTTATGAGATGTAGGCATTATCGAATTAGGCTGAACCCACACAAATGTGTTTTCTTTGTAGAATTGGGTTGCTTACTGGGATTTGTTGTTTTGAAAGCAGGCATTCACATTGATCCGTCGAAGGTCGAAGAAATTGTCAATTTACCTCCTCCTTCGACTTTGTGCCAACTCCAAAGTTTGTAAGGGAAAGCAAACTTTTTACGTCGTTTCATTCCTAACTATGCTGAGCTAACAAAGGGTTTTACCCGGTTGCTGAAACAGAACATTCCATTCTTTTGGGATGAGATTTCTGATCGATATTTTGATGCATTTAAACACGCGTTGACCCATGCACCGTTATTGCATCCTCCCAACTACAACCAGGACTAGATTTTGTACCTCGCCGCCTCTCATTCCACAATTGGGATGGTTTTAGTTAAGGAAGACGAATCTAAAACTGAACATGTGATTTACTATCTTAGTCGAAATCTGCATCCGACTGACATCAAATATACACATGTGGAAAAATTGGCCTTGGCAGCTGTTCAAGCTGTTCAAAGATTTAGACACTACATATTATTACGCAAAACCATAGTAATTTCTGACTGTAACCCTATGATGTACATTTTGACCAAACAATTGCTAGGGGGCAAGTATTCCAAATGGATAGTCATCCTGCAGGAATTTGACTTGGAATTTGAAAAATCCAAGGCAAAGAAATCTTTGGTTTTCGCGGAATTGATGTGCGATTTTCCCTTCACTGATACTGAAACTGTGGCAGAAGAGCCCATTGCAAACGAATATTTGTTTCTTATCAATACTCTTGATCCAAGGTATGAGGATATTATCGTTTATCTCCAAAACCAATATTTTCGGCCTGAAATCTCACGATCTCAGCAACCGAAAATATGTTTCCAATCCCAAAAATACAATATTATCGGTGATACACTCTATTGTTGTGGAGCGGATTCTGTTTTCTGACACTGTCTTACTCATGAAGAAACTGAGAAGGTTTTAAATGACTACCATTCTAGGGCATGTGGCGGTCATATGTGTGGGTATGCCACAACCCAAAAGATATTGCGCGCTGGTTATTTTTGGCCGCCGTTATTCAAATATTGTATTTATGCAGTCTGAAAATGCCACAATTGTCAACTTTTTGATCATTATATGCATGTGCCACCCGCTCCTCTTCACCCTATACTTGCTGTCGGTCATTTCGCAAAATGGGGTATTGACTTTATTACATGTAACCCTCACTCGACCGGTGGGCATGCATATATTATCTTAGCGGTAGATTATTTTACTAAGTGGGCCGAGGCAATGCCTAAATTTTCGGCTAACGGAAAGACTGCTGCAAATTTTGTATTCAATCACATAATTGCTAGGTTTGGTGTTCCTCAAGCCATTATTACATATCATGGAAGTCATTTTCGAAATATCATGATGACTGAACTAACAGATCAACTTGGCCTGCGCCACGATAGTTCCACTCTGTATTATCTGTAAGCCAATGGTCTGGTTGAAGCCATAAATAAAATTTTAGTCACTATGATCAGATGAATCTTTGTTTCTTATCAGTACTCTTGATCCAAGGTACGGGGATATTATCGTTTATCTCCAAAACCAATATTTTCGGCCTGAAATCTCATGATCTCAGCAACGGAAAATACATTTCCAATCCCAAAAATACAATATTATCAGTGATACACTCTATTGTTATGGAGCGGATTCTGTTTTCCGACACTGTCTTACTCATGAAGAAACTGAGAAGGTTTTAAATGACTACCATTCTAGGGCATGTGGCGGTCATATGTGTGGGTATGCCATAGCCCAAAAGATATTGCGCAGGTTATTTTTGGCCGCCGATATTCAAAGATTGTATTTATGCAGTCCGAAAATGCCACAATTGTCAACTTTTTGATCATAATATGCATGCGCCACCCGCTCCTCTTCACCCTATAATTGCTGTCGGTCATTTCGCAAAATGGGGTATTGACTTTATTACATGTAACCCTCACTCGACCGGTGGGCATGCATATATTATCTTAGCGGTAGATTATTTTACTAAGTGGGCCGAGGCGATGCCTACATTTTCGGCTGACGGAAAGACTGCTGCAAATTTTGTATTCAATCACATAATTGCTAGGTTTGGTGTTCCTCAAGCCATTATTACATATCATGGAAGTCATTTTCGAAATATCATGATGACTGAACTAACAGATCAACTTGGCCTGTGCCACGATAGTTCCACTCCGTATTATCCGCAAGCCAATGGTCTGGTTGAAGCCATAAATAAAATTTTAGTCACTATGATCAGATGAATTATCGGTATTCATAAGTCGAATTGGCATTTCATGTTATTTTCAGCACTTTGGGCATATCGAACCTTTGTAAAAACATCAACTGGTTTCACTCCCTTTCAATTGGTTTACGGTTTGGAAGTTGTGTTGCCGATTGAATGCGAAATTTCGTCTTTGAAATTAGCATAGAATTACTTCCAGCTACGTTTGAAGAGGAGAAATTTTTTTTGTACTTGGCTCAGCTAGATGAGAATTGACGAAATGCTGCAATAGAAAACGAGGCTCATGTCAAACGAATAAAAGCTCAGTATGATAGAAGTGTTACCCCTCGAAATTTTTCAGAAGGAGACCTAGTCTTAGTTTATGATCAAGCCAACGATAAGCTAGGAGCTGGAAAATTCGTACCTATGTGGCATGGTCCTTTCATTGTTAAGAGAAAGCTAGCGAAAGGGGCCTATGAGATGATAGATTTTGACGGTGTCCCTTTAGATAAACCTAGAAATGGGCTTTTTCTAAAGAGATATTATGCTTAAACGTGGTGTGGAGATTTATTTAGATTAGATTTCTTTACTGCTGGTGTGTCTTAGATTAAAGCGTGCCTAGTTTAGAAGTGTGTTTTGTCACTATTCCTACTTATCTGAGTTTTACTCTTGATATTGTAGATGTCGACGTCTCTTCAAACCTACATTGGTTTTGCTGATGGTGCTTGTCGTAGTACACGGAAAATTTCTTCCACAGCTTGGGTTATTTATTCACCCTCTGACAATTTAGTATCTATGCATGGGGTAAACCTTGGTCAAACAATGAATAACATTGCAGAGTATAGTGCAGTGATTGAGTTACTATCTGAATCCATATATTTTGGAATTCAGAGTTTGATTGTTAGGTTGGATTTTGAACTTGTTGTATTACAGCTCAACAGGGTTTATGCCATTAGAAATCCAGTGTTATTACGGTTATTTTTAATAGTTCGTCTCTTGGAACGTGAATTTGATTACATTGAATATCAGCATATTCCAAGACATTTAAATACATTAGCAGATGCAGTTGCTTCTAGTATGATAAATCGACATTTGAAATAATCAAAACAGTAAATTAAACAACATTCATAACATGTACACAGATAGCCGGTAAATAGTGATATATATCATAGTATAGAAGTGTTTTTAAAAAATATACATCGTCTTCGATCATAGGTTGGAAACACCTTATGATCGACAAAAATGGTAATACAAAAGGTCAAAAGTATGAGTCTACGACATGATCATCCCATCACTGATGGTGATCACGATAAGATACCACTGCCCGAGCCACCCTACACAGGAACCTCCTAAAAGGTCCTGGAACACCAATCACGTATCTCTGTAATCTGAGAGAAATCTCATCTATGTCCATCTCTGGAATGTCTAGAGTCAGACGCTCTAGGTGATGCTCTAAATCAAACAGGATCTCTGCTGATTGGCCTACTGGGGCTGGTGCGGCTGCAATTGGTTGTCTTCTTTCATAAGGCTGGAGATGGGCTGGTCGCCGTGGGCCCACATCTTCATTCAAAACTTTTTGTTATTATTTTCAAGACGATTAAAAAACAAAAAAAATTAGAACTAGAAATTGTTGAAAATGATTTTACCTGATTCATCCCACTGTTCCCCTGCTGGGAGAGTCATCTCTTGGTCGTCGCGGAAATCTATCCCGGCGTATGGAAAATCCTTTATAATGAAAAGTTGGCGTTCTAACCAATGAAAATATGAAGGAGGAAATCGAACAATCTCGATGCCCTCAATACCATGATGGGCCATCAATGCAACCCAACGAACCATCCTAGGTTCTCGAGGTCGATCGACATCAACATGAATGCTCTGCAGAGCTAACATGGGGATCCTCTCTAGAGCAAAGGTGACTACAATGGATCCATATCCAGATTTATTTAGTTTTTCATTCTTCGCTCTAGTTAGTTGGCCTTTTACATTGGCCAACAAAGCTTCGCACCAGTTGAAAATGGTGCCTCGAAAACAGTCTACATCAATGCGCATCTGGGAACCGGTAGCCACATGTAGTGCTGCACTCCCACACAGTCTGGTAACAGTAAATGCAATAACTTTTAGCTCGGGACAGATGATAGTTTTTATGTCAATCCGTTTGTCCCTAGGGTCTGCCTGATCATTACAAAACTCTTGTCGAAGACTAGCGACAGTCTAGCCACCTGGCCTATTCCCAAAAAAGGAAATTTGTTTGCCCCTTTTGGACAAACCAGTCAAAAAATAAATATCCTCCAGCTCGATTTCGAGCCGGTGGTAGCCAATAATGAAACACTGGTCCTGTACGTTCCACCTGTTCACCAGCCATGTTAGGAGGTCTACCTGTGCCCTCATGCCCTGAATGACCCAGAATTTATACAAACCGCATGCTCTTAATGCTTACATTGTGGGCATATGGAGCATTGCGGCTTCATCCACGTCTTCATGCTCACGTTCTCTCCAAATCAACATCTTTTTTATCCTATAGTGCATAAAAAGATATATTAGAACAATCTAATTTGAAAAATTTTGGGTGGAAATTGAGAAATTTAATTTTGAAATCTAACTGCGCGGGGTCCGCACTTTTTCTTCATACACAGTTCGCTGTGTGACAAGTGCGGACCCATGACCTTTTCCTACATAGAAAAAGGTCGGGGTCCACAGGTCCCGTGTGTTATGCCTGCGGACCCCCGCGGGTGATTTTCTAAACATATTTTTCTCTTAAAAATGAAAACTAGAGCCTAAAAATGAAATGCAAACGGATGAAATACAAGATTAGGAGGTCGTGGATTACCTGGAGCTAACGGTTCTCGATTTCGTTGGACGGATTTTCCCGTATCTTCATAGGAACTTTTTTACCCAAAAGCTTTTACTTTTCACTCTGAACTTGAATGGTAAAAATGAAATTGGAAAAGCCCTTTTTATAAGTTTATTCTAATAAACGAGTTTCTAATTTGTTTATTCTTCACTTTAAAAAGGTTATTTTTGAAAGCATTTTTATTTATCTTAAACAGGTATGTGTAATGTTTCAAGTTTTTGTGCAGAAATTGGATTTTTCAGGAGAATTGATCGTTTTTCAACAAAGAGCATACTTTTATCACTTTTTCGGACTCTTTCAAAAAATTACGAAAAAGCGAAAATCTGGAGTCCTCTTTTAAGCCCTTTTCAAACTCTCTAAACATGAAAAGATTGCCAAGCACTTGATTATTCGAACTCGTTAAAGTAAATGAATGATCATTCTTTCAGTATAAGTTTACCCCTTTTATGAACTGAAATGGACTATTTACGAAAAAGGTATACGTTGACTAATTACGATAAATAGAGTTCTCTCCCACATTATTTTATCCTTTTTTGGGCTCGAGAGACTAAATTTACGAAAAAGTACGCCCACGGAGTTTTCTTAATTTTTTCTTCTGTCTCCCTAAAATTGAAAAACACCGAGTTTCTCCTATACTGGACTCATTAAAATTTAACAGTAAAGGACCTGTTCAATTCTAAACAGGAACGAACCACTCCTTCTTAGGGTTCTAATCTTAAACTAAGTTGGAATCATCCGAAGGATGAGCTTATAAACAAGAAAATGTTATCCTCCTCAAGCTTGTCAAAAATAAAGAGGTACTTGCCAGAAATGGTGGGGGAAAAGAAAGAAAAGTGGACTTGTTTGTTGTATTTTGATTTATTGAAAATCCAGTTAACCACTCTTGAACACGACACTTTTTGTCCACCTGGGTTGGGAAATCCTTTACCTAACAGTTAATCAAACCACATTGAAAGTTTTCAGCCAGTTTTTGGGTATTAGCTTTAGGTTAATTGTCACCAAACCATCTGCAGTGTCGTTATGTGTTCAAGAGGACAGTTCAAATAAACCATTCATCTACAAAATATATGTCATCCATTTTGACCATCGCTGAGTCAGTCCTTGCCAACATATTTTCAAAACTTGATCTATGATTTTGTGTTGTGGGCTTGCCTACGACGGATCACTTTCTATCGACGACAACTCATTATCTAGGAAGTTGATCTAAAAATCATCAGTACCTTGAAATCTGCATGCCTCAATGGAAGATTTCTCGCCTTTGACGATAGGTTGCATCATTGACCTTCGATCGAATGATTCCGTGACATGTTCAACTTCAGCTCATTCATTCACATTTCATGGATTGTAATGAGTACTTTGAGGGCCATTGACATTACTGGTGGTTACTCTCACACTTGTTAACAATTTATATCATTGACTGGTAATCAAGTGGTTTCTACCATGTTCAACTTCGACACCTTCATTCACATGGATAGAATCGTACTGGTTCGAGAAGCAAAAACCAAGACCCTGGATCTAGTTTCTACCATCCAGGCTGCAAGGAATTTTTTTATCATTTATACAGTAGACTATTAATAAACAGATGGCTGCGTCCATACTATGTCTACATATGTTTATACTGTGATGTACTCAAAATCATTCCTGTATTAGAACAGTTTGAATAAGTTTCTAGTTAGTTTTGATCTGAGTATGGGAATGCCCACCTCAGCGATGATATATATATATTTTGCATTGAATTTTTTTACAGGTTCTGACTGGGGTGTCCATAGGATTATCCTTGAAATGATAAAGTACTACACTCTTCATATATGACAAACTTCAGCTTCATCTATTCCAGACTTTGCTCTTTAGGGGGCAATCTGTTACACGGAAAATTGTCATCCTGACATTCTGCTATGTGTATGAGCTCATTATCACTCATACTTCCTCCTTTGCAAGTCTAACATATTAGTTTCTCATGTCAAGCCTTGAAAATCAGAGAAAAGTTCCTAAAAATCTCCTTAACTTTGGTGTCGCACTTTCTCTATATCTTGCCTGCGGTCCCGCATCTAATGTTCATGTCTTCTGCATACCTGAACGCACTTTCTATGTGTTATGGGTGTGGACCCCTGTAAATATTAAAAAGGCGCAAGTAAACTCAGAAAAGCTCATTTTCAGTAAATTCTGGAAGCTTCTAGAAAAGATCTTGTGGTTGCAGAACCGCTCTTATGAGATTCATGTATCCCTTACCTTATGGAGCTAACCCCTTGATGTGAGGAGCTTATCCCTTTGAAGGAGGATTCTATCCCTTCAAAGTTGGAACTGAAACCTCCTCTTTTCCACTATAAAAAGAGGCATTGGGTAGCCTCAAAGAGAGTTCAAGCTTTAGAAATATTTGAGGTTAAGTGTTGTTGGGATTCAGACTCATTTAACTGAGATTTTTGTGAGGAGAGATCACATACCTCTATCTGTCTCGGTTGGAGGAGTGCAGAGCTTATCAGAGTAGAGGAGATTCCTGCTTCAGACCCTGGGAAGGCTAGTTCAACATCAAGGCTAAGGTTGTAAGGTTTTCCTTCTTTTGAAATTAATACAAATATATTCATTTTTCTCAATAAGTTGTTAGTTAATGGTTTATTTCATAGATTCCTTGATCACTATGATAAGCATGATTTATGACGATTTCTATACAGGTGCTATTTAATATTTTTCTTGTTTGTGATTGCAAGTTACGAAGATAACTCCTTCAAGTGCACGAGGGACAACAACGACTTAAAACAAGCGCTGGACCTACGGTAAGTATTTTACACCTCTATAATGCTTTTTGTAAATCATATATGCTTAGAGAATGACTAATTTATTTGGCCGTTTGTTGCTAGATTTTCTTTTGACACTAGGGATATCAGTCTTGTCTTCAAGATCGATTAATCCACTCAATAGAATCTCAGGCTTGTGCTACATGGGATCTCAGCTGATGAGCCAAAATATCTGACCACTTGAACGAATTCCGATCATTCACCACCTAGTTTAATAATATATCCCACCCCTTAAGAAATGTCTCTGTGCTTAGTTGGCCATATATTATGCAAGCAAAGATGATCAAGAAATGGTAGGCCTTCCTGAATGATTTTTTCTTGTATGTGTGGGTGGGTGTATGTATAAACTTCGATGACTCCTTCACCAAACTTCTGAAATATCATTCATTCTCGCATAACTGTGGGTGGCATACAATAATGATTCCATGATCTTTACTGGCCTGGGAAGATGATACATACTATGAAGATCTACTGCCAAAAATGTAGCAAGCTTATGTTCGCTGGTGTTTCTTAGTGTCATAGTTTCCTCATCAATGTGTGAGACAACCCAACTAATCACATATGCACATGGGAAGGCTAGATACCTACATGAAACCCTGTATAGTACTGACTGTTGAATGCTGAGATAAACCTTCTAGTCCTCTAAATATGCCTTGAATTTCTTTGAAAAAACATCTTTAATCTATTGCCATGTCAGTGTTGATTCCTTTTCTACAAACAACTAGGTGTCTGCATACACTGGCAAGTTAACTGGTGCTTGCTCAATTTATTCCCCAGTAATTATTTCAATGGTTTATTTTGAAGCATCTCTCTTGGGTGCCATGGTAATAGTGACTGTTGGAGAGGTGCTCAAGAAATTCTATACCTGTGGGACAAAAAATAAACTCACGAAAAGAAAACATCAGTCTTAAGAAAATCCACTTTCAAGGCATGTTCAAGTAGAAAATCGAGCATCTGATGGGAAATATTGCACAATTTTCACTAGAAAGAGCGGATGGCTACCTAAGGGAACCTCGCATTGTGTAGTCCCAACAGTCAGGGTCAAATCTTGAGGTATGAGACTACGCAATGCACAATTCAACCTGTGCATTGGTATGGGAGATATTGCTCATTGCAAAGTATCAGTGGTGAAATATGTAGTCTGAGCCCTGAAACTGCACAATGTGTAGTGGGGATAACCTATACTACACAAAAAACAGTTCTAGAGGCCAAGCTCTCAGCTTGAGCCTTAAGATTACATAGTGCCCAGTTGGGAAAGTGAAAACTGGTTAAGGGAATGGCAAATATGCCCAAGGGAAGTGTGGAAAACGAACAGATATGAGAGATAATGTTGGCTTGAGTGCAGATATGACCAAATTTGAATGAAATAAGAAAAATCAAGTGCAGAAACTGAATAAACGGGAATAAAACCAAATAGGTGAGGAGAGTCGCCGCAATGGCGACCATCGGTGAAAAAAAGAAGAAACCCATGCGACACTTGTGAAAGGAAAACAATAAATTGAAAAAAAAATTCTATAATTTAAAGCAAGTTGAAATACCAAGATGTATGGAAAGAAACAAACAAAACAACACTCACACAAGCCAAATGGAAAAAGTGCGAGAAAAAGAGACAAAAAGCGATAAACACGAAACTCACTTGGAAAAGTGACTTCGATCGCACCGAAGGTTCCTTGATATCATTGGTAATGATTGAGCTCCAATATCAAGTGTGAAAATTATCTCTATGGGCATCGATTAAATAGATTAGAGAAAATTAAGGTTTATGATGCGCATGCCTAAAATCAAGGAAAAAGTGACACATGGCGAAAGTTTCCGAAAATAACAAGTGTGCCTCCTTGGAGTTACTAAAAGTGGATCCCTACATTTTAGGGTTTATTTTTATTTTTCATCTTTTCTACTTTTTCGGGAAAAATTTTCTATGTACATCACCTTGAAATATTGCACAATTATGGAAACTAGGCAACTTTCTGACTCAATGGACTGTGCAGTTTATGAGCTTAGTAAGGGATTGCACAGTTTATGGGCTCAGTGGTGGGTTTCCTTCCATGACTGCACCATTTCCATGATCAAGGCTGAAATCCAGTCATGACTACACAATTCCATTCATCAAGGTTAAGCTTGCCCTCATGGATTGCATGGTTTCTGGAGGCAAGCCTAGAACTGCTACAAGACAAGGTTCAAAGGTTAGCTTATGACTTAGAAAGATAATCTAAGTGCAAAATTGAGTGAACAAAGCACACATGAAAATATAAGTTTCAATCAAAGCATGAATACCTAATAGAAGTGCAAGATAATATCTTGTGAGTAGAAGGTTGGGCTCTAAAATCTAAGCAAAGGAAAAATTTTGGAGGGTGGTTGTAGCCGCTACAAAACTGGCGACACACTAGTATAACTATAACTTTCTAAATGAATCTTGTCTCATGCAAAACCGGTATCATCCTTCTGGAAGTATTGTTCAATTCATTTATTACCACTAGTTGCTCGCTTAGCCCGAGTTAAAGACATAGTCCCATCCATCCTCTTCTTCAGTGGCATAATAACCAAGCCAATTCAAACTTAGTTGTTTTGATTGGGAATGAGGAGTATATAAATACATAAGTAAAATAATTTGTTAGAGTCTTATTTTCATGTCTGGTGTTGCTCCACTATTAGCATACTTGGAGAGTACCTCGATAGAGTAACTTTAGGAACACAAACATTGCTCCTTTGCCAGTGAGCTTGGACAATACCTCGACGGAGTTGCTTGCTTCACCTCTCTGCATAGGAATCCTTTCTCTTCTTTCGCCCTTTATTTTTTTCATTTTTTTTTTCAAAAAACTATGCACAGGTTTCATGGGGCTGAAGAGGGATCCTGAATTATTGAGAGAAGAAGAGGTTGTTCCTTCTGGGAAGGTTGTTTATATACACCTCTGACATAATTTTTAAGGTTTTCCTCCCCTCCTTAGTCTACTCTACTAGGTTGATAAGGATTAAACAAAAAGATAAAACTGATAAGAATAGGTGGTACCAGTTAAAATTCAAACATCACGATTTCATTGGGGTTTTCTTCGACAAGGAATATATTTTCCATCAGAGTATCATCAACTTAAAATAATGAAATATTTGCACAAAGAGAGGGAATATACAACAAACCAAGTGTTGATGGTAGAACAACTTCCTCTTGTATTTCACCATGCCTACTTCAGAAGACAAACACAGTCTCATGGGAAAAATTACTTATAACTGGAAACAAAGAAAAGGAAAGAAGCAGAATGAAAATGAATGAACGTAAATAAAAATAAAAAATAAAATAAAAACACTACTACTCCAAACCTAAGTGGAGCATAGGCTTAACTCACGTGAATTTAAACTTCCAATGTAGCCACCGATGCATTGGTTGGCCTGTGTAGGCGAGGGAATGCATGTCAAGAAAGGTATACAAGCATAGAAATACACAAGAAATATAATAGAATGCAAACCAAAACGTTCAAAGTTTGAATGAACACGCATAGGGAATTTTGTGGTTGTATCATGGTGTTGTGACCCACTGTGAGTCAAAGAATTAAAAACACAAGCCTTTGAACACCGAAGGTGAGAAACCATAAAAAAAGAATATTTTTTTTTTCCACAGTGCTCACTACGTATGACTCCTCCAATGACTGAGTGATAGGATTGTGTAACATGGATGGAGGATGTGAAAAATGTAAAAAATTTTGATTTTCAATATTTGCAGTGGAGTGATGAGGAGCCTCATAAGATTCAACACTCTTCCGATTGGAAATGGAACTAACCCCAAGGCTACAATAACTTGACATAACCATAAGCTCAAGTTGAAGTACCTCAATAGTTTGAGGCAGTTCCAACTCGTCAGAAGGTAGATCATCAAAGATCGATGACTTTGAAAAATCAACAACGTAAGAATCAGAACTATGACAAACCAAATCAATGAAAAGGTCACGATAGTCATAATCAAAAAGTTCAAGATCACAAACAGAGGCATCCTCATGATATGATGAATCGTAAAGAGGGGGAGATGAAAAATGAAAAATTTTACCCTTTGTGTTTTCAGAAAGGTAAGATGAGAGATTGGGAAGATCAAGAGTAGAAGATTGGTCCTCTCCACATTTGAACGAAAATTTGGAATCTCACGTGTTCTATGAATGATCAGAAGTATTAAAATAATCAAAAGCCAAATTTTCACAAGACTCAAAAAAAGTGATAGAATTGCGGAAAGTGTCAGGATGATGCGGGGAAGGTGCGGAAGGAAGAAAGTCATCTTCCATCACAGATTTTTGTTCAACTATTCACTCCTACACATGCTCATTGTAAATGATATTGCAAGTTGGATGCTCAACACCAAATCTATCGAGCACTTGATCCCAAAGAATATCAAAAGAAATATTCAGAACAGGTGAACGCAAAAACTCACAATATAGAGGATCAAGGGGACCAAAGGATGGAGGACAAGGAGAAAAAAATTCATCATAACCATCAGACTCCCAGTCCAAACCTATACTGAAATTCTGGGCATGCGGGGTGGGAGAAGATGGTGGTAGATAAAAAAATTAATTATCAGTCTCTCCCACCTCGACCTACAGAACTAGACCTATTTGATGAGAGGGGGACAAAGGGTCACTTGGAACAACAACCTTATCCATCACATATTTAGAAGCTCTAACATCGAAGTATATTGGGAGTGGTTCGAAAGATTCTAACTCGTACATATTTTCTGAAATGTGAACAAGATATAAGAATATATCTACCAAGAAAGGCCAATCAAATTCATCTCTAGGAAATTCGAAACAAAAATGAATAAAGTGATCATGAAAATCCTAGACAGATTTATCAGGTGCTTTTCGAAAAATTTGAAGTTTATTACACATAGAATTGTAATTGTACATGTCAAACATGAAAAACAGTTGTTGGAAAAGATGTTCGAAAGAGTGCATGGAAGCAACATGCAATGTGTTACACCAATTCTGTATGTGCCCTTCAAACATGAGAATGAACAACCTACAACCAACATCCTCACAGTGGATGTTTTGTTTTGTGTAGAAATCAAGAAAACATGATGTGTGCACAAACAAGGTTGTTTCACCCTCACGATTAAATTTTAGATTAGACAAGTCATCAATGATTCTTGCCGACACTTTCAGATTTGTGTTTTTGGTAAAAAATGTCGAGGCTATCATTTGGGGAGAAGTCATTAGATGAGTGAGGAAATTCAAAACAAACTTCAAGGGATCAACTTATCATCTAGCCCTCCTTCTAGCTCTAGAAATGTTTATGGTGATGGACCCGCAAACAATCAGGGGATCTCCCAGATAAGAGCTAGACCTCACACTGTTTGGATTAGGAGTCCCAACAGTGGGTTGTTAATGATCTTCCTTGTTTTGAAAAGCGCATAAAGTGGTGCATGGCGTATGTGGTGAGAAAAAGTGTGTGACCCTGTGGAGAGTCAAGTGTGATGCATGACGGTAAAAAAACACGAAGGGAAAAGGAAGTGTGCCCCTTGGAAGCATGTAATAATATGCAGCTTATAAGGAACACACGAGAAAAATTACATCACACAGACTAACAAGCAGAATATTCCACAAGTTAGGGTGACGAATTAACACATCATAATGTATCAAAAAATATTCGTACAAATGCAAACGAAATAGTTCATAAGCATATGCATGAGTAAAATAACATATATTGAAAATAAAACAAGAATAGTCCTACTATATCCACAACATATGCATGCCAAGCATGTCGACTCTAAGCTATATTAAAGTGATAGTTCCAATCATACATACAACATTTCACAAGCCATTTTCCCCAATAGTGGAACGTGAAGTCTACAACACCTGCTCCTCGAAAGAAGTATACTCCCTCTCAACTATGGAGAAGCCAAGGCTCACCAAAAACTCCCAATATCTTCCTAAGCCTAAGCCTAGCCAAAATCCCTTTACATGATTTATGAGGATATATTTGTAAAAAAGGGGGGTGACTCTTGGCATGCCCTCTTTGTGACTCTTGGACTCCTCTCATGAATCTTCAACTTCTTTACAAAATAACTCATTACATTACATATGAGTCTTCACATTCCAAAAAGGACACTTGGAATTCACTTTTACAATAATTAAAAATAATATTACATTTTCCACTCTTACACATATAAGACAAAATAGGGTAGAGACAACTTGACAACCTAACAAGAAAAATTCTATGATGCTTCATTTCCGGTTAAATCTAGCTTGACAACTTCTACTTGATGATTCTCGATCACATATCGATAAAAATATTGGTACTTTGTGATGGTATCCCAAAAATATGTGATGGTGTCAGGTTGGGAGGGGAATCTTGCCTCCATGGAATTTAGGTACAATGTTTTGGAGCCGGTATGAACCTCTTTCTCAGTCAGGAGAAACATTGTTCTTATTTGAACAGGACCACCGATGTATGTCTTCATGTTCTGTCTATTCAACTCTAAGTTATCCTAGGTGGTGATATGTTTCAGTTGCTGCAAGTACTGATTGATCTCTTTCCTGACCTGAAATTTATGTTTAGCCTCGATGAGTGTGCCAACAGATGGGATATTGTGGTTTCTCATCATGAAATCCAATTTTTATATATCTGTACATATGAGGCATGAATATTTTCAATGAAAGAGGTGATATTCTTGTTGTTTTGGATCAAATATGAACTCTCACTTTCTCTACCTATGCATGCAACATCATTTTATACACCAAGGTTAGCAATGCCCCCTTGTATCGTATTTTCCAATCATGCACAACGGTGATGGCAACTTGCACATTCCTAAGGATCTTGAAAAACTATCTTCTCTGCCATTGTAAGTCATGTAAGTAGAAAACTGCCTTATGTATAGTCAGGAGCTCCTCATAGAGGTCTTGCATAATGTGTCCAAGTGTGGATACTTCAACAAGTATAATTTATCTCATCTCATCCAAGTATACCTGTGCGGAAGGTGCATTCTGCACGACTACATGAAGTTGCTAATCTCTTGTTGGGAAGCCTGTATATTTTGTACCAACTATTTATTCTCAACCATCAAGTACTGAGCGTTAGATCTCATTGCACTCGCGAAGGCCAAGTTGGCTTCGATAATAGTATTTGGATTGTGTTTGGTGTCCACCACTACCATCCTTTCCCTAAAAAATGTAGGTGATGAATGATCATTCGGGACGTGCTTACTCTGCGCTTG
The DNA here is from genome assembly GCA_034641835.2 of Pinus albicaulis. Taxonomy (NCBI): domain Eukaryota; kingdom Viridiplantae; phylum Streptophyta; class Pinopsida; order Pinales; family Pinaceae; genus Pinus; species Pinus albicaulis. Next base: position 822,132,114 of record CM076579.1, on the reverse strand, counting down.
TAAAATATTCTTCCAGAGTTCATCAAATTAAAAATTCTACACATCCATCACCAAATCATCATCAAGAGGAAACGTCTCCCCTTCCTCGCTCGGAGTTAGCTCTGCAGCTGGAGGTGGTGGAGTCTGAACGATGACATGTTTTGCATTGGGAATTAGTTCCACATATTCATCTTGCGGCTATGATCCCAACTCCATGTCTGCAACTTGAATCAAATCCCCAATCTACTATGAAATCTCATGATCCTGCATATGTTCAATCGTTCCTTATTTTTCTTGTTGGTCTTGTTCATGTTCTTTAGCCTGTATTAGTGTTGTTTCTTGCGTTATGGTACCTTGCCTTCCTTATTCTTCCTGCTTTTGCTTCTCCTCTTTTTCTATCCTTCTTAGCTCCCATTATTCCCTGAGCTCTTGTTTTGGTTTCTGCGCTCTCAGATATACTTCCTATAAGATTTGGTTCTCTCTCCGCCTCTTCTATGCTCTATGTAGCCCCTTCCTCCTCTTTTCTTCTATTGCCAAAGTTGTTTTTGAAATAATGAGATATGCTTCTATTTTCTAGATTTTTTGCTCCTCTGCACTGTAAAAAAGATTCCTATTTCCATTATCTTGTACTAGGTTTTTTTCTTCTATTGTTGTTTCTTCTAGAAATATTTCCGTCTATGGAGTGGCCTATGGAATCCCAACTATACTGATCAGGTCGCGGGGTCTGAAGGTGTTATAAAAATTCTTCCAAGGTTCCTCCTCTGACCAATGAAATTACCTGCTAACCCAATTATAGTAGATTCTCACAGTGGTCCTTGCAAATTCCCCTTGAATCTTATGGATTAGAGTCATTTGTACCGAAATCAAACTTAAATATGGCTTTTGCTTCGGTATCTGCAACTTTGATATTCTTAATCTCGTGTAACCCGACTTGCAAAGGAAGCATGGGCCATGATTATTTCTTCTTGTTGTGTAGTGTTTTTGACAACCATGTGGTGAGATTGTATGATACTTGTTACATGACAAGTTTTTTGGTGGCATATCTTGACAAAATATCTGGCGGCTTCTACCCACCAAACACTCTAATTAATGTGCCATCTGCTAAGGAAAAGAAATCTGCAATCTCTGATATTTCCTCCATCACTCCTTGTGACATGCAAGGTCGGTCCTCCTAAAAGATACGGTTGCACAATGGGATGATGAAGTTCTTAGTTAGTTGCTCCATAACTCCTTTATGGCTGCAATCTGAAAGCAACTTACAATAAATATGCAGGACATTTTCTCTCAGTGTCCACATCCAGTTCATGCGAGGAAATTGATTTTGTGCACATATTGCATCCAAAAAATATGCTAACATATAAAAACTTGATTGCTCACCCTTGGGAGGACCCCTTGCTTGTGGTACATAGGCTCTTAACTATTGAGCCAAAAAATTTGACCATTTGAACGGCTTCCCCTCGTTTACCACTTGGTTCAATAAGACAACCCACCCCTCAAGAAATGTCTTTATGATCGATTAACCATATATTATACAAGATAAGATGACCAAGAGCTGGTAGGATTTCCTGAGTGACTTTTCCTTGTATATGTGGGTGGGTGTTTGACTAAAATTTGATGTCTCCTTCACCCAAATTTTGACAATATCCTTCGTGCTCCAATAATCGTCGGTGGCATAGAATAATGAGTCCATGATCTTTATTGGCTCAGGAATATGATACATATGCTAGAAATATGTTGCCAAAAATGTAGAAAGATTTTTTCTACTGGTATTGCTCGGTGTCACAGTTTTCTCATAAATGTGTGAGACAACCTAGTTGATCACACCTTCACACAATAAGGCTAGATACCTGCATGCAAACTTGCATATTCCTCACTACAAGATGCTGAGATAAACCTGTCAATCCCCTAAATCTGCCCCAAATTACTTTGCAGAAGCATATTTAATTGTTGCCATGTCAGTGTTGATTCCTTTTCTGCAAACAACTAAGTGTCCATATATATTGGAAAGTTAACTGGCGCTTTCTCAACTGCTTCCCCAATACTGCTTTTAATGTTTTCTTCTGAAGAAACTCTCTTGGGTGTCATGGTAGCAATGATTTTTGGAGAGGTGTTCAACAACTGTTGTACTTGTGGGACAAAAAAAACACTAACGAAAAGAAAACATCAAGCTTAAGAAAATCCACTTTCAAGGCATGTTCAAGCAACAAACTGGGCATCTTATGAGAAAGTTTGCACAATTTTCAATGGAAAGAGGGGCCGAGTTCCTAAGGGGATTATGCACTATGCAGTCCCAGTAGTCAGGGTTGAAGTTTAAGGTCTGAGACTGCACAATGTGTAGTTCAACTTGGGTAGTGGTCTGGGAGATACTATACATTGTGAAGTATTAGTGGCTAGGGATGCAGACTGAGCCATGGAACTGCAATATGCGTAGTTGGGCTAGCCTGTATTGCACAATACACAGTTACAAAGGCTAATATCTCAGCTTGAGCCTTAATATTGTGTAGTGCCCAGCTGGGAAAAGTGAAAACTAGTAAAGGGAATGATAGATATGCCCAAGGGTAGTGTGAAAAATATGAATATATGAGAGATAATGTTGGCTTGAGTGGATATGACTACGTGTGAATGCAACAAGACAAATCGAGTGCATAAATTGAATAAATGGGAAGAAAACCAAATCGATGAGGAGAGTTGTCACAACAACGACCATCGATGAAAAAATGAAGAAAATGATGTGACACTTGTGAAAGGAAAAAAATAACTTGAAAAAAATTTCTACAATCTAAAGAAATTTTAAACACCAGCATGCATGCAAATAAATAATAAAAACAACAGTGACACAAGCCAAACGACAAAAGTGACAAAAAAGTGACAAAAAGTGATAAATGTGAAACTCACCCAAAAAAGCGACATCGGTCACACCGAAGGTTCCTTAATCTCGTCATGAATGCTAGAGCTCCAAGATTGAGGGTGAAAATAATCTCTAGGGGCATCGATTAAACATATTTGAGAAAATTAGGCTTTATGATGTGCATGCCTAAAATAAAGGAAAAAGTGAACATAGTGAAAGTTTCCAAAAATAGAAGGTGTGCCTCCTTCAGGTTACTAAAAATAGATCCCTACATTTTAGGGATTATTTTTTCTTTTTCAAATTTTCAAATTTTTTGGGAAAAACTTTCCATGCACATCACTAGGAAGATTGTGCAATTCTAGAAACTGGGAAACTTTCCGGCTCAGTGCACTGCGCAGTTTCTGAGGTTTGTAAGGGATTGCGCAGTTGCTGGGCTTAGTTTTGGGTTTCCGTCCATGAATGTGCATTTTTTGAGATAAAGGATGACTTACATTCATGACTGCGCAATTCCAGTAATCAAGGTTAAGCTTGCCCTCATGACTTGCACATTTTTATGAGGCAAGCCCATAACTGCTACAAGCCAGAGGTTGGCTTGTGACTTAGAAAGATAAATTAAGTGAAAAAGAAAGTGAACACAAGTACAAATGAAAATATATGTTTCAATCAAAGCATGAATACCTAATAGCAGTGCAATATAAGCTCATGTGAGTAGAAGGCTAGGCTCCAAATATAAGAAAAGGAAAAATTTTGGAGGGTGGTTGTAGCTGCTACAAAATTTTCCAAAAAAGGATGTTGATCACACACTAGGACGGTGCCAAATTTAAGTGGGGGAGGATGTGATACTCCTTGGCTTATTTTTTTTTTTAATTAAATGTGCATAAAATTATCTCTAGTTATGTGAGTTAAACTAAAATACATTGGAAAAACATTAAATTTATCAACAATATTCAATGTTGATAATAATTGATTGTAAAGTTGTTTTTATTTATTTATTTATTTTGTAAATAAAGAAAAATATGGAAATTAATGGTTGTGTACAAATGGATGAAAGATAAAAATGTTGCAATTTAATTATGTAAATTTATTATTATCCATAAATAAGTCATAAGCATCTAATTTGGGTGATTATATTTAATTAAGGATTATGATATTGTCCAATTAAATGTTTTTTAGAAGATAGAGGGTTGTCCACAAGACTAGGAAACAAGAGCCCATTAAAGAACAAATAACTACCTGCCAAGTGTTGGTGAGGTGGAGGAAATTATTAACCACCAAAAGAGTCGTAGATGGATAATATTTGTTGTTTTTACTTGCTTTTGCCTCATTATTTTAAGAGCAAAATAGAGACTGAAGATAAGGAAGTAGAAAAAAAATAGAGAAAATAATTGTAGACCTAGTTGCTTAGGAGGGTTTCAAAATAAAAGATATTTGAATTGTGTTATATTAAACAAAGAAGAAAAAGAAATAGAATATTTATGTCACAATTCTAAAGCATAAATTCTTACATAATGCAAACCAGTTGATTTTGTAACCAGACAAAAGAGAAAAATAGATTGTTAAGAATAGATGGGATATTAATCATAACATAGAACTTTTAGTTTATACTTGTAAAAGAATTGATTGAAACTATAAATGTAGAGATTTCTAAAAGAAAAATATTATATTATTTTTCTGAATTCACTAGTAGATCAATAAAAAAAAGAATAGGAAAATAATATTCCTTTGAGAATGAATATTGAACAATGTAAAATAGGTATGATTTTTTTCAATGCTCGTAAATAGTATAGTCTTAAAATAAGAAAATTTGTTTTTAAACCGACAATGCATATATCTGGTATGTTGAGGATATAAGTAAACAAGAACTTTGTAATACAAATAACTGTTTACAAAATAAATAAAAAATGCTTGCATATATACGGAAACCAGTAGTATTAAATAAATGATATGTTTATAATATATATATATATATATATATATATATATATATCAAAAGGACATTTTTATATCTTTAAATTAGTGTCACATAAATTTACAGCCAACGAACAATAGATTCTTAAAAAAGGTAGTCAAGTCTGTAAACACGTGGAAAAATATTTACCTTCAATTTCTTACAGAGCCAGCCAAAGATGCACCTTTCTCCTGACAAAGAAGAAAATCAACAGATTAGAAGTATTTGAAATAAGTTTTGAGGAAGGGAAGGGGAGGGAGAAAGGTTAAGATATTCTTTACATATTTGTGAAAAGAAGTATGGAAAACTAAAATGGTTTGTAACTAATATTTTTAAATTACACCATATAAGCAAGTTTAGCGAAAGTATAAACAAAAATTTGAAAAAAAATGATAGAGAGCTGATGCGAAAACAAATGTAGAAAAACACTAGGGTAAACATAATAAGAAGAATTAGGGTTTTACGGTCAAACCATAACTCACTCAAGTGTGCTAAAGATTTAAAAAAAATAAACAAAGGTTTTCATAAAAATAATTATTACTATTTCAGATATCGTGGTAATAGAGACACATGGACATATTCTTTCACATATAATTACAAATGCAAGTCTGATAAGAATATTCCTCAATTTACAATTGTTATATTGCACTGCAGAAAGAAGTTAAATGGAGGTAGGGTGAGAAACCCTAGCTCTACAAATTAAAAAAAATGTGCTAAAATGACTATAATAAAAAAATACGAACGGAGGAACCCAATTGGGTTCAGTATGAAACAAGAAAAAGGATTTACATATGAAAAATCATAAGAAAATGATTTTGCACCAAATTTCTCTCTAAGAATTCATGTCAACAAAAGGAATGAAATGACAAAAATATTTCTCACCTTAAGAGAGAGAGACACACAGAATTCATGTCAACAAAAAGGAATGAAATGAGAAAAATATTTCTCACCTTAAAACACCGATGAAAGAGCTTAAAAAATGTTTGAGTCAGACATCTATCACATAAAAACTCATGAAAAAAATATAAGAAAACATTTCAAAGGAAATATTCCCAAAAGAGAAAGAAATCCTTAAAACACCTGAGAAAGTAGGTAGAACCAAAATATATTCAAGAACTTGTAAAATTACAGAAATGGGAAGAACTCCGCCAACAAAAAAATTGCAAGATTTATATAAATTACCTTATGACGTGTTGTGAAATTACCTTATGGCGTGTTGTGAATGATTTATATAAATTACCTTATGACGCGTTGTGAATAATCCAGAGGAAGAAGCTTGGTTAACATGTGTTTATGAATCCCTTCTCGTCATCTAAACGTGTTCGTGTTCGTGTTCGCATTCGCAAAGATCATGCGCCAAAGAATAATAGTTGTGAATATCTCCCACCTCATACAACTAAAGTCGCAATCTGCAAGCAATAATAAAAAGGAAAAGTCAAAATTGGTAAAAAAATACTTTCATTATAACTGCAAATATAGTAATATAAACAACAAGCGAAAATATAACAATGGTTATCTTGCTCGATAAACACAGTATGAGGATAGATAGAGTTTAATATGATAGATAGGGTTGTCATTGAGAATCCAAGCCATATGTGCCAAAAATATTCCAAAGAAAGAAGGAACAAACCCTAACCCTCTACACATAGAGCAGAGTATTGGGAATCACTATTTTTGGTAGACATTAATGATCACGTGTTTGCCCGGTTTGTATCAGACTTGTGATCTAAACTCTAATACCACTTGTTAGGTATCACGATTGTTATTAGAAAAAAAAACCCACAAGTATTAGTTAATGATCACATTGCAAGAGGTCAAAATCCACGAAAAAAAATTAGTAAATATCACGAAACACAAGAAGAGCATTAGTTTATGGAATGTCCAACACAAAAAAACCGACATAAATAAATGTACAAATTAAACAAAACAATAATCAATACAGCCTCAATGAAACCCTAAAAAATATCCATCGTCGATCATCCAAAAACGAGTCTACATCGTCCATAAGAGTTAGGTCAAACATACATTTGTGGACTCACAAACAAACACCACAGGTAGCATCGGAAACATTTGGAGAGTTCTCGATGATACATGCCAATATTTTCGTTAAACAATTTGCAATACTTTCAATTAATACCACATTCGAAATAACAAATGATCTCAGCCAATTAATATGGCAAGGTGATGTTAAGGCATTGTAACAAAACTGTTAACACGATTCAATACCAATTCGTGTTGGTTAGGTTGAATTTTTTATGTGGCAAATGATTTTCAATCAATATTATTTAGTGCTATTGATATGTTAAGGAACATTTGTTGTAAATAAAATGAGAGTATAGTATATAGTGCAAATGGTAATATGAGATGGAGTAAAATTTTATATTTATATATAAAGAGAATTAAAATATTTTATTGTAAACTATGGTATTTTTTTTTTTTTTTTGGGGCTAGTTTAAGGTTTGTAAATTTTGATAATTTTTTTATTATAGTATATAGTGCAAATTATAATCCATGGTAATATGATATGGAGTGAAACTTCATATTTAGTTATTAGGTATATATAAAGAGAATTAAAATATTCTATTCTAAACTTTGGTAATTCCTCTGGTTAGTTTAAGGTTTGTAAATTTTGGTAATTTCTCTTGTTAGTTTAAGGTTTATGATATATATAGTGAATGGATTCTAAGTTATTAGGTGAATTATATTTTGTAAGGTATAGAAGTTAAGTGTCAAAGTGGAACATAATTTATTTTTTAGATATACCATGTAGTATTAAGGTTACAAAAACTATACGACTAGATTTTAAAAATATATAGTTCACCAAAAATTAATAAAGAAGATTATAGAAATAATGCTCTTTGAATGTAAAAATTGTAGATTATATACATAGTGTAAGTTAGAGTCATTAAATGTAATTCGAGGTTAGTCTTGTCCCCATGTATCACGAATGAGGGTGGAAGTTGGACCCAAAAATAACGATAGAGACTGAATCACCAAATCAACGGTTGACGAGATGTCAAGGCCTCTCACTTGTGATGCTAATAAGGGGAGGGGGGACCCTCACCTTGATCACGTCCATCAAATGAGCCTTGGGAGATCAACAAACAAGATCTCAGTGGGGCCCTTAACCATACAACGTCAACAGGGAAGGGCGAGGTACCACTAACCGTTGATGTGAACTGATGTTTTGATCCATTAGATGGTAGAGGGACGTGACCATACACACACACACACAACTAATTAAATTCATATGGATGTATAATAACTCTGTGGTAATGTTGGGGAGTAAATCAAGGATGAGGTATCAAGGCATGTCACGTGGGTGTCACTTGGCAGGAAAGGAGAGGTGACACATTAAACAATGAGTCCTTCAAGGATCATAAATTGCAATCTAGGAGTTTGATTGGGCCAAATTATATCACATGAAAAGTATTTTTGAGACAAATATGATGATGGCATCTAAATTGAGTTATATGAACTCAAAAGAAAGTAAAAGAAAATTATTACCCCATTTTTCTAACTTTTCTAGGGAATTTGTGTTAGCATAGTAGACACACTCCAAAGGGAAAGGGGTTTTGTTTACAAATACATTCTCACATTTTGAATACAAGAAATTCAACACTCGTTATGTTCATTCTTTTGCGTTACCCAAATCTCCCCAAAAGACACCCAAGAATGGTTTGTGACTTTGTGCAATTTAGACCACTTGTGAAATTACCAAAAGGGTATCCAAATATGCTCTCAAATTTTGAATTCGAGAAATTCAATGCTCATTATGTGTATTCTTTCATGTCACCTTAATATGCCAAAAAGAGGCATAAGAATGATGGGTCATATTGTGCAATATAAACCACTTGTGAAATTTCCAAATGGGTATCCAACTATGCTCTCACATTTTGAATATGGGAAATTCAACGCTCGTTATGCACATTCTTTCATGTGCCCTAAATATCTCAAAAATATCTCTAGTGACGATTTTTTACTTCATGCAAACCATACCAGTTATAAAACTCCGAAATGGGTATCCAAATATTTTCTCAGATTTTGAATATGAGAAACTCACGACCTGCTATGCATGTTTTTTCATGTTACTTGAATCATCCAGAAAGAGGCCCAAGAATAATGTGTCAATTCATGCTATTTGGACCACTTGTGAAACTTCTAGATGTTTATCCAAATATATTCTTACATTTTAAATCTGAGAACTTCAATGCTTAGTATGCTCAGTATTTTGTGTGGCCTGAGTCTGCAAAAAAGAGGTCAAAGAATGATGGGTCATCTCGTGCAATCCATAAAACTTTTGAAAGTCCCAAATGGGTATCCAAATATACTCTCACATTTCATGTGGTCCGAATCTCTAAAAAAGAGGCCAAGGAAAAATTTGTCACTTCATGCAAATTGGGTCACTTGGAAAACTCCAAAACTGGTATATGTTGACGATGTTGGATACCACCAACATATATGAGAACTCCCCGATATGAAGTCCCTACTAGAACTCACACCGTTTGGCATAAAATTCCCATCCATAAATATGGGCTAGCCACCATTTACTTAAATATTTTCCTTGCCTAGGGAGATTAGTATAAGAGAGTAGCGTGCATGTACTTTTGAATGAGCAAGAAAGTATGCCTTGTGAAGATTTCAATTGTAGAATGTATGGAGGTTCTTTCACTAAAAGAAAAATAAATGAGTCTTCAAGAGATAAGTATTAGCTCTAATCTAGTAAAGACACACGAATATATGCATGAGAGAATTGTTAGACATCATGTGAAATAGTTCACAAAGATGAAATGGTCATTATAACAATCACAACACACTTTCAATAAGATAAGCACGAAAGCCACTGAAATAGTTAAATTTCTCTAGTACATATGAATGCCAACATACACTGCAAACGTCCACAAAATAGTCTTAGAAAATTCACAATGTATGCATGAAAATGTGTTGTATCAATGAGCTTCAAATATTAATAAAAATTCCCAAGTTACATTGTGTTGTGGCTCATTTGCATTTACTTTTTTAAAGATTTCTCAAAACAACAAAAATAATACATGGTAGAAAATGAAAAAAAATTGTATGTAGAAAAAGAATTTTGATTTATATGTTGGTGTATTAACATTATGTGTGGAGATTTGAAGGCGGGTCGAGTCGGGCTTCTTCACAATCTCAGGAGAGACTAATGCTATAGAATACCGAATAAGCTTAGGAGGGTTACGTTATGGAGAAAAACAAATTGGTAATCAAGATAGTTTATTCGTTAAAGGAACGTATGCAATCCTGTTGAATGAAATTGTGTTCATTATCGAAGAAATCATATAGGTTTCCTAAAGGCGGAGAACTGGCGTATTTTCCCTTAAAAACTTAAGAGTTTTGGAAGAAGCATAAAGGGGAAAATCGACGGTCATGATCAAAGCGCATAATTGAAGCAAAGGGATGGATGTCAGAGATCATAGCCAAAAAATAAAAGTTAGATTGATCGGAGGTTGTGAAGAGAAGCCATTTGTCGGCCATAAGTTCCATCACACATCGCACTTCACGACTTTTAACACTTACCTCTCGTTTCTTATAAAAAATATGCTAATTTGCGATTTGTGATTGGCCCCACCTCTGCTTGCCATGCCATCCCTCTTGAAAATTGCACATTGCACTTCGTGACTTTTAACACTTACCTCCCATTTCTTATAACAAATCTTCTGATTTTCGATTTGCGATCAACTACACCTCCATCCTGCCACGTCACCTTCCTGCCATCGCACGTCGCAAGTTCAGGAGGAAAACTCCAAGGAATATTGTTATAGGTCAATTTGGGCACCATTCCCAATGACGTGGTTAAACTAGATATCATCCCTAGAATTGATGAATAGGGTCTATCATCCCCTATCATCTCAGTTGCTACATGCCCTAAGACAAAGAACAAAGACAAATCATCCATGACTTCCATTGCAAGGTTTCCAATATTTGAAGCATATTTTATAACTCACCAATGCAGTCTCTCAAGGGGCTACGTGCATTTCATATGTAGTTACCTCCATTCAAGGGTGGTTTGAAAAGCACTTCCTGACACTCAAGGGTGCGTTGGTCAATTGGGAGCGAAAATCTCATTGTTCCGGAATCTCCACTTGGCCAGTGCCTTCTACAAGAGTGCATATGTGTCAAACTTCGAATCCATGTGTCCATTTGATACCTCTAATCTTGGGAACATGTCTTGCCTATTATTAGAAAGTCATTGATTATGAAACTACCTTCAACTCATCTATAAATTGAGCTCAGATCCTAGTGCTTGAGAAGGAAGAATTTGAGTAGAGAAATGATGGTGGAATTTCAATTGAGGAATTGATTTGAGTGATATGTTGCTGGAGAGATGTTCATTGTGATGAGGTTGGGATGATGCTGGATATGGTGACATCAAATCAATCGTTGGTTGTAACCTCCCATTATATCCATTAATAAAGATTGATGTGTAGTTTCCCACATATGTATCTATATAAGCTTCTATCTTTCATATTATGAATTCTTATCTGATGTATATGGTTCATGTTTCATTGATTTAACTGAATAACTTGAATAGGCATCTGCATATTGCTATCTCTTTGTTTTTTAGTGTTCATTCTTGTAGGAAATATTTTGGCGATCTAGCTTGGATTTGAAGCTACAACAAGAGCGACAAAAGGAGAATAGGAAGTGCTTGGACCCCAAGTAGGTTTCTTGATCTATTATGTGTGTCTATTTACTGTTAGGAAAAGTATCTGCAAAGTATTTAACATATTGTTCTAAATGCATAGAACCACATTTAGGGAAAAATGTTTTATTCGTAATTCATAATTCCACATAACAAATTGGCGACTTTGCTGGGGAGTTTACCCTTCATCCTTGGTGTGTTTGCCTCTGTTTATCTACCCAGTAGCATTTACTCTTAAATATTAGGCTTTTTGAAATCAAATTTGCATTATAAGTGTGTTAAAAAGCTCGTGTTTTTGTTCTTTTCTATGCCCAATGCACTGTTGAACAGGACACGTGCTTTGCAGAGCACTGTCTCCCACTCGGGGGTGTGTTGCAGTGCACTGTCTCCCCTTAGAGTCTGTGTTGCCCACTAGAGCCAACCAAATTCCATTTTATTTTTTCATTGCATTTGATTTCAGTTTTTGTTTGCTGTGTTTTCAAAGTGCCTGATGCCTCATAGATACCAGTAAATTTACATACCTCTTCCTCCTTTGAAACAAAATATTGTTCAATGTTTATCTAAAGTGTTTTTCTTTATCATTGACGAATTAATTTCAAAGTATTTTCATTAATGCATTATATCCTTTTTCTTTTGAAAAGGAAATTGTCATTAAATTCTTCATTTCCTAATAGCAGAATTTGTCATTAAATTCTTCATTTTTCCTTCAAAAGAGAAATTTTTATTTAATTCCTCATTTCTCAAAGTAAAAGGCATTTATTTTTGTTGATTTGATGCACTTAGTTTTCTTTTCTGCATTCACATTAAAGGGAATGTAAAGAAAAACATGCATTTACATGTAATGGATTGTGTGTTTTGTATAGGAACAATTAGGAAAGCTACATATTACTTTGTTCTCTTTGTTGTTTGCTTTCAAATTGATTGCTCTTTCCCTCTAGTAGCTAGGATTTTCATTGAAAAAGCTAAAAGTGAAAATTTTTCTTATAATTTTAGTTTGCATTTTAGGAATTTTCATCACATCATCAAAATGAGCCTTGAAAGGAAAATTGATAAACAAGATCAAATTAAAATTTACATCAATATACCTAACAAAGCATTGGAATCATAACGATAACATTTAGAAGGTCTAGGCTAGAGACGTGTTTCAGTGTCATAAAACATAAAAGTTGTCATTAATTGTTTGCGATACATTCCAAGTGTGATACCTCACTCCACATATGTAAGTATATCGTATCTCGTCCATGTAATTTCGGGTATATCAGGCGGTGTTATAGTACGAAAAGTATAAAGGAGTGCTCTCACTGTGCGGTTTCACATCAGACAACACTAATATGGACTTGGGCCTCCATGTACCTTCGGGTATATTTGGGAGGAAAAATTTAGGCTGCTATCCATCCATAGTGAACCAAGTCTACCACGTTGTAAATTGTGATACATCGAACACAACATTCAGGGATATTTCCTGCCCATACTTCTTGGTTCGCCAAGAGTTATTCTGCAGTTCACAGTTTCTTGGTAAACCTTTTGCCTAGCATTACCCTTTTATTTTTTTTATTTGTTTTTGGTTAAAATAAATCAGTCATCATGGAAGAACAAAATCATTTTCCCCGTTATTCGCTTAGATTAGCATTGAACCCACCTTTACCACCAGAAGTTACTCCTGGTCGGCGAAGGCGACATCACTCTACCGAAACCAGTACTATTGGTAACTCTGGTGGAGCATCATCTTCCTATATACCAAAGTCGGCACAAGTTTTTTCTACACACCTTGGTTCATCTACTTTTGTTCAGATAGAGTCCTCACAGCTACCCATGGTCACGATCCATCCAATCAGTTAGACCATACCTCCTGAACCTGACGTTGTTCAAGTGGAAGCTGATCTAGATCTAGTCTCTTCTTTGCTAGAAAATATGAATCCCGAAGTAGAACGACCGGAAGTTGTTCCTCCATTGGTCATCCCACATTCTACTGTAGCCATTGAATCTCCCAGATCACACAGTCAACCTCTTGAAATATACTTTGGGCTTGACAGTGAAATACTTCCACTTGGTTTAATTTCAATTGAAGAAATCTCACAGCACGAGACACCTTTAACTCCAACCCATTTTGGGGAGGATCTTTACCTATACGATTGTTTCCCTCAATCACCATCCTCTACTTTTTTTGATCCTATTCCTATTCAAATTCGTGTCAATTCAAAAGGGTATACATTTGGTCAAGTAACCATGCCTGAACCAACATCTTCGGTTGGACTATCTGTTCCAATTGCGTCAGCACTTGTTCTCGCTACACCGTCTATGTTCAAAACTTCACCAGAATCATATTTTTATGGTGGCCCTTTTGTCCCATCAAGTTATAAATATTTATCTGGAATTTTTTCTTGTACATCTTCAAACTGATGGACTTCACCAATGTCATTGTCTGGTATTCTAACTGGTAAACCTATAGTGAGTAATAAACATCTTGATCCTTTATACACATCATCACGACAATATTAAGCTGGTCCTTCTAGGTCTATTCCATCCAGTACCATATCAACTGGACTCCCTGCGTTTGGAGAGAAATATTTTCTATCTTGTTATCCTTATCATGCTGGGGGGGAACCTTTGGTCACCCACTTTGATAGTACTCTATAATTTTTTAGTCAACCTAATGTAGAAATGAATTTTTGTCAATGGCAGCCCACTCTGCCTATCCAACCACAGACGATTGTACACTCGTATCAATCAGTTCAACCTGTTACACCCACATCACTTCTACTTTTTAATACATCTTTACCCCTGTTACAGAATCAAAATGTTGTACAACAACCATTTCAGGTGGTCCTTCAACTCAATACCCTAAAGTATTGGGCCCACAGAATCCAAATCCTTTGGCCAATTTACAACAACAACCTTTACCTGGAATCATATATTCACAAGTTGGTTTATCATATTGTGGGATGTCATAGCCACAACCTGGTTATACTTATCCTTAATCGAATCCAAGTTATTCTAATTTGGGTTATAACATTGGTGGACATACCCCTTGGCAGCCTCAGGTGCAAATGCCTCAACCTTCATTTCAACAAGTATTGTACCCAAGTTTTTGTCAACAGAATCCTCAAGCGTTTGCTTATCAAAACAACCCCTATCTGGGTTACCAGCAGTAGATTCCTTATGCTGGTGCTCAAAGGCCTGTTGCTCAAGAAATTCCATCATACCTTGGCTATGCTCAACCTGAACTTAATCGGCAGTTTCCTTTTGTTGCAACTCTAGAGTTACCGGATTTAAATCAGCTAACCAATGATCCAATCAACTATGCTCCTTGGTGGCCAGTGATACCTCACAAATTACCTTCGGATATTCTTAAGTTCAATGGAAACCCTAGGGAAGACCCGTCGACTCATGTTATGACTTATCATTTTTGGTGTTCATCAAACTCCCTGTTTGATGACTCTGTTTGACTACCTCTTTTCCAGTGTACGCTCACTAGTCTCGCTGCAAAATGGTATATTGAGTTACCTAGAGCTTCTTTTGATAATTTCACTACCCTAGCTACTATCTTTTTGACTCACTTCTAGTTACCCATTTGATATGAAACTGGAATGGAACTCCTGAATAATTTTAAATAGACTAATGCTACTCACATTTCTGATCATATTCATGAGTGGCATCGTCGTTGTGGAATGGATAAGATATTTGTTCCTGATCAGCTCCTTGCTGAGTGGTTCATTAAGTCCCTGTTACCATCTATAACTTAGGATGTGGCTAAGGGTGGCATCATCACTGAAGAGAAGGTCATTGCTCGTGCCCAATATTTAGATTTGATCTATACCCAATCTGGCACACTCTATGAAAAAATTCCTAACACGCAAAGATTTAATTTTACTATTCCTCCTCAATTAAAGTACTCACATGCCAGAGACAGTTTGATTGGTACTGCAAGCACACATCATAATACTGCATCTAATCCTGCACCTTCTTCTGAAATCAATGCCGTGTCATTTGACAAAGGCAAAAGTGACAAGCAACCTGGAAGTAAGTGTTACACAGCATTTTGTCACTGTCACTGCAATCCCCATCTCGCATATTGGAGGGTTATTTTTGTGACTAATAAGAAGTGTCATGCCTTGAAAATACCATCATTGTATCCCTTTATATGAGAGTAATATTCCTTCTATTGAAAATTCCCTGAGAAGAGCTTCAGAAACCCATGTTTTTTCCTTGGCGCAAGTAGCCAATTCTTCCCTTGCACTGATTAGGAAGATTAACACTAGGCCCTGCGCTCGTTGGCACTTTGTCCCAATTAGCTACCTGCGCCGAGCTATTTATGGAATTTTTTTTAAGAATAGAGGCAAATATTCCACTCTAACAAATTTGAGGATGAGTCATTGGGAGTGGTTGGACTAAATAACCACAGAATCCATCCTTTAGTTTATGGTTTCCACCTCTTGTGGGAACCTCCTAAAGGATAGGTTTCCCTTCCACCTTTGTAGGTGTTACACAGCAATTTGTCACCGTCCCTGCAATCCCCCATCCCGCACATTGGAGGGCTTATTCCGTGACCTGTGAGCAGTGACATGACCTGAAACCACTTTCATGGCATCCCCCTGGACATGGACATTTATTCCCCTGAAGACAATTCCTTGTGAAAAACCCTAAAAATAGCTCTTTTTGCATTGGCGTGGCCACACAGTTTAGCCCTCGCGCCAATGGGGGAAATCCTCCAAAGAGGGTGCACCAATTGGTGCTCTGTCCTAGTGTTGCACCCGTGCCAGGCTTAATAAGGAGTGTTTTTAAAAAATAAATGGCAGAAGATTGACTCCAACCAACTCCTGAACTGGTCTCTAAATTGAGTTTCGAAGTTTGGCTCCAGATCTCCATGTAGAGGAAGTAGTTTTCCACCTCTCATGGAAGCTTCCTTGAGGATAGGGCCAATCCCATGATTGTAGGGATCCCAACTCCCCTTCCACCATCTATATAAGCTTGCCATTTTCCTTTGCAAGGTATTCTCCAAGAGCCTTCATAGCCTAAAGAATGCTGCAAGAGCCTTGATAATCCTCATAGAGCCAAATCAGTAGCAAGGAGATTGACGATCGAAGAGAGAGGCTTGTCCCATCCCCGACGAGCTTCTCCGAGACGTATTCCGCTGATGACCCGCCAAAGGAAGATTCAGCGTCAGAGCCAGGTTGTATTTTCCTTTGTATGAATTAATGATAAGTGACTTTGGTTATGGTTCCACTCGTATTGTTCATTATGATCATGAGTTGTGTCTTCTCTGACTGATACATAATTGCATATATTGGGTTTTACGCTTGTGTTTGTCGTGTTTCTTGTTTGTGTAGGTGTTCGATCGCGGCAAGTGAGAGGATTGTGATCTGCTGGAGCAAGGAAACGGGAGCGTTATCTTCTCTACGAACAACAACGTTGGATTCAAGGTAAGCCTTCTTCGCCATTTGGTTTATTGCAATTAGGAACTTGCACCTTAGCGTGATACGATTGTTGCTAGACCCGATCTGGGCTAGTAGGGATCGCCTCTGTCCGCAGAGGGGATTTACCTCTACAACAAATTGGCGACTCCACTGGGGATCGTTGATTTGGAGTATTGTCTTGTCTTTTCGGTCAATTCTTGACTTTGTTTGCTTGATCAGCTCTTTTGGCTGGCTCTTTCTGTGTGTTTGGATTTTGTTTAGCTTTACCATCACTAGTTTGTTCCTTGGATTGCTCTTTTTTATTTTTCCATAGTAAACTCGACTGGCGCGCTTATTAGCCTGACTGGCACGCCCATCGGCGTATGTTGCCAGTGTATTACCCGCGCCAATTCTTGTTTTGGCGCTAGATTCTGCCTGATAGTCGCACCAATACTGTAAGGTGCTAGGGTTTAATCTGTTTTGAGCTTTCTAAGCTTGACCTGTGTGTTTGGTTTCATTTTTACGACTGCTTGAGTGTTCTGGAGCCTTGTTTGACTGACTGTGACCTTCATCCTTTGGTTGTTTGCCCGTTTCTATCGATTTTACATTCTAGCCCTAGGGCATCTAGGTGCTATAGTGTGTCGAGCCTCCCGTGGGAGTTTTTGGTTTCTATCTGTTCAGTCAACCTTGTGATTGCTTCTCTGCATTCGTTTGGTGGTTGTCTATTGTTTTATTGCACTATTTGAGTGATCGGTTTCTTCTTCATTCGAGTTCCTCTTTGTCTCACTTTGAGCCTAGATTACATGGTTCATTTGAGTCTTTGGGATTCTCTTGGTTTTGAGGGATTGTTTTGTCAATTTGAGGTCTGATTGTGTGTTTGCATTGAGTGAAATTTGCTTGTTTTTACTCCTTTTCTATCACTTCTCAAATTTCTCTTTTCATTAGTTTTAATTTTGTTTAGTGCACTTTGCTCTTAAACATTGAAAATACAAAAAAAAATCTCTTTTTCTTTGATTAGTTAGTGTGAATTAAATCTTTTCCATGTTATTAGTGATTAATAACTTTGAAAGAAAAGCTTTTAGTTTCCATTAGCTACATTAGAGACTTTACTGGTTGTTGTTTGATCGTTTTGTTATTGTGTGAAAAGCTCTTAAATCTCTCGTAATTAGCTTTCATCGAATGAAATGATATATTGTGGCATGTAGTGTGCATTTAGGAGATTTTGAGACATAACACTCACTAGGGCCTGAAAATTGAAACATAATTGAAGATAAACATTAAAATTTATTCAATTTACACTAAGGCAGCATTGAAACATTAACGAAATATTTAGAGGTCTAGGCTAGAGATGTGTTCCGGCATCTTTAAACCTAGTAGTTGTCGTTTGCCGCTTGGCTTTAGACAGCACTAGTACGGACTTGTGCTCCCTGTACCGTCACGTATATAAAGGGAGACCCCACTAGGTTGCCATCCTTTATCCATAGGAAGCCGAGTCTACTGCCCTATACCCGTGATACACCGGACACAACATTCGGGGAGAGTTCTTGCACGTACGTTAAGTCCTTGGTTGATTTCTCTTTCATTTTGAAACCAAGGTTTATATTGCAGTTCATGGTTATTTGGTACACCCTTTGCTTAGATTACCACAGTAGTCATTTTGATCTTTTCTGACTCTTTAAATTTGAAAATATCACCAAGCTCTTTTCCTTTCATGCTTGCTTCAAAACTGAAAGAGATAGAGTCATGTTTCATCTGTTTCTCAACTCTTAAAACATGAAACGATGAAGTTTCTAAGTTTCAATGTTGTAAAATAAATCACTCGCGATCACATGCCCTTTTAGATCTTGCTTGTTGGCCATTTGATTGTGTGCCTTGATTCGTTTTAGCCCGTGTGTTGTGTTTGATCTTTTCCTTTTTTCATTATTGTCACAGTGGTAGAACCCTCAGTTTCGTCTACTGGTAGTCCATATACGGATGATTCATCAGAGGTTTCTCAATCCTCTGCTGAACATCAGTAGCCCATCGTTTATGAGTTTCCCGACAGGGGACCAGTTCTGTCTGAGCTTCCCTTTGGAGGACCAGTTGAGTTCAATTGGCCCTTATCCGACCCTTGGTTTGGATTTGGAGTAGGGGAACATTTCCCTCCTCTTACATCGGGTTCTCCTTTTCTAGCTGTTGTTATTCCTCCTAGTCCTCGTCGTCTATTACGAGATCTAGCAGCAGGTTCAGATATGGGTGCATCCAGCCATTCTCCTAGTGAGGGAATCCCCATGTCCGGTGAATATTACCAGTTGTTCCCAGAAGACAACCCTGAATTATCCATCATGTCTTCGCCTGGTCCCTCACTACCAGCAGGGTATATATCTTTAAGTCATATTATGACGGTTGTCGCCTCTATGGGGATATCAACTCCTTCTACGAGGATGGTTATTCCTTAATTGGGGATTTATCCTAGGACACCCATCACGTCATCCCCTCAGGTCACTTCTATACCCGTCAAGCCCACCGTCTGTGTGGCCGCACCTACACCCGCTATTACCACTCAGTCCGTAAGGGCTGCGTCACTTCCCGAAGACGTCTATATAGCATCTGCTATGCCGGAGAACATCTCTCCTAAGGAGTATCAATTGTCCCTACAACAATCGAACCCTGAGGTTGGACAATCCTCTCAAGATCCCAACCGCTCGTATTTTTCATATTATGCACAAGATGGTACACCCGTTTACGTTTTTCCATATCAGTATGATGAGTACGGGAATACTTTATGTTTACCCGCTCCAGAGGCTCACCTTCATGCTCAAGGTTTTCCGTCTAACTGGGCTGGGTAGTCTTATAACCCACAAGGACAACCTTTTCAAGGCCAACCTTCGGGCCAGCCTGGTTATCCTTATGACCCGCAAGGACAACCCTTACAAGGCTACCCTTCAGGTCAGCAGGGGCCATTATACGGTCTGCAAGGATAGTATTACAACCCTTCAGGCCAACCTATGTAGCCTCTCCCTAGAGTCCAACCTGGGCAACCTCAAGGACTCACAGGTCAACCAAGGTACCAATCAGGGCCGGTATATGGTCCTGGGGGGTAAGTCCAACCTTCCCAACCTATGCAACCTCAGTATCCTATTGGTCTGAATGTTTCACATCAGCCAGGATCATCTTATGGTCTTGTTGCAGGTTAAACCGGTTACCAGCCACAACCTGGCTCCATTCCACCACCAGGCCAACCGGCCCATCTGGCACAACCTGGTGTCCCACATCAGCCAGGTCAACCTGCACAATCAGCGCAACCTATTCACCTGGGTCAACCTGTTCAACCAGGGCAACCCGTTTAGCCAGGTCAACCTATCCAACCAGGCCAGCCTGCACATCCTGTCAACCCTGCCCAACAACCGATGTATTCAATACCGCAACCAAACCAATCGGTGCGCCCTAATTATCAGGCTCAGCAGGGTCCCACCTATCAGCAGCCCGCTCAACCTCAAGGCGGTTACTATCCTCAAGGTCAATCTCGACCGAATTATAACCAGCCCCAGGGTTCTAACTATTATCCTCAATAACCCGGCTACACCTATACTCAGCAGCCGAATCCGCATGCTGCTCAAACAGGGTCGACATATAATCAGGGTCCATACTCTGGTTATAAAACCCCGTACACTGGTTACCAGCAACCGAATCAGACTGGTTACACACCCTATACCCCCTATGGTCAGAATCCTTCGGGACAGAACTCATGGGAGCAAGGATATGCTCAACCAGCATGGAGTACAGGTACCGGTCCTTATCGAGGGCCTGGCATGCCGTTCAATCCGCAATTGCCATTCTTGGCTACCTTGGAATTACCGGACGTTTCTAAATTAACCAATGATCCAATTCTTCACAATCCTTATTGGCCTCCGGTTCTGACCAAGGTACCTGGCGACTGCCCTAAGTTTGAGGGTAAAGCTGGAGAGGACCCCCAAGCTCATGTAATGACCTACCATTTGTGGTGTTCATCTAACTCTTGGGTCGATGATTCAATTCGTCTATGTCTCTTCCAGCGCACTCTTATTGGCGCTGCCGCTAAGTGGTATATTGAATTACCCTGTGGCATCTTTTAGGATTTCAATACGTTAGCCATGGATTTTCTGACTCACTTCCAGTTACCGATTCTTTACGAAGCCGGGACGCATCTCCTGAATTCTTTGAAGCAGGATAAAGCCACCCACATATCTGATCACATTCATGAGTGGCGACGTCGTCATAGACTGATCAAGTTTGATATACCTAATCAGCTACTAACTCATTGGTTCACCACCTCCTTCATAAGCAAAATTGCCCAGGATATTTCTACGGGGGCAAGTGTGACTGAAGAATAAGCCATAGCGTGTGCCCAATATCTTGATCTGGTATACTGTCAGTCTGACATGCTTTATGATATTTTGACTGATGCTCCATGCCCAGGAACCTCTAAAGCTCCACCCACCCCAGCGGTGGATGGTATTATTGGTTCCGTGTCTCAAAATTCTCGAAAATACTCAAACGGGAAGCAGAAGTCCAATTCTTCCCATAATTCTTCTCCTCCCGCCCCTCCAGATTCTGGAAAAACTGTGGAGGTCAACGTTGTTCAGGCTAATCCTATGGAAAAATCCTCCAAAGGAAAGAAGAAGGGCAAAGGAAAATCCAAACCCGATGCCCCAAAACCAAAGTCTTCTAAACCTTGTACTGATGATGGTTCCCAACGTAAACTGAAGTACCCCTGTCTTATTTGTGAAGGAGACCATTATACCAAAGATTGTCCAGGACGATCTAAAATTAGTAAACTTCTCAAAGGCTCCAAAGGGACTCCGGTAGTTCTTAAAGAACCATTCCCATCTCAGCAAACTCAGATGGTTGAACAACCTTCACCATCTGCACCATTTGGGTCCCAGGTCTTTATGATGAATGGTGTTGCACCTGTCTCAATTGCTACGCGTTTGAAGGATTATACCGGATCACGTCAGGCAGCTGGAAAGGAAGTTGTGGATGGACCACCTCCCCCACCTGTCTCTGGTCCTTTGGAAATTGAGAAGCCCAACGCTGAACCTGTTCTTAGGCCACCCTATAAAGGTGTTCTGCGAAGATCTTCCTACAACCCAAAGGCCCGTGCCGCTCAGCACTACAGTATTGTTGAGGATTTGGCACAGGCGCCTTCTGCCATGTCTGCATTGGAAGTTCTTCAAAGTTACCCATCACAACAGAAAACTCTGTTGTCTGCAATCGGTGGAATCGATCCCACTGATTCTAATCTTCTCACCTTTGACCTAGAAAATTTTACCCCCCGACTTCCGCATCAAATTTCTCTTGTTATTCAAGTCAGGATCAACAGTCTTAATATCCATAGGGCCGTTGTGGATGATGGTGCTTCTACCTGTGTCATGTCATCTGCCTTCTGGAAGG
Source organism: Pinus albicaulis (assembly GCA_034641835.2). NCBI lineage: Eukaryota > Viridiplantae > Streptophyta > Pinopsida > Pinales > Pinaceae > Pinus > Pinus albicaulis. The sequence goes on along the minus strand of CM076579.1, from coordinate 822,109,855 downwards.
CCATTGGCTGTTCGGCTCTTTCATCATCTCCCAATGCCTTAGAGGCATTTGATGGTCAGGAATCAAAACCCTTGGGTGTTCTCGAGAGTTTGCTGATTACGTTACAAGGGAAGACAGTCAACGTAGAAGTAGAAGTGGTTGACGCCAAGCTTAACTACAATATGCTTCTCAACCGTAGTTGGACTCACGCCATGTTATGCGTACCGTCCACCCTCTTCCGGCTTCTCAATTTCCCTCATGAGGGAAAAATCGTTATTGTGGATCAGTTGTCTTTCTTCACCTCCACCTCTGAGAACAACGTTCCTTACGTGGATCAGATCCCCAATCCCCCTGACAGTGTAGGACCCGGTCTCTTCAAGGACCCCATCCTCATGGGTATTTTTCCCGCACCACCACCGCACACCGTTCAAGTTAATATGATCTCTAGGTCTAACAACCCATGGATCATCCCTTCACCTAAACAGGTGACTGATTTTGGAGAATCGATGCCCTTAACTCCAGTAGAGATTAATTACTATTAAATCATCGCCGCATCCTATCCTCCCCCTCCTCAACATGCTCTCTCGAGCATGGCTTTAGATATCTATTCTCAATCCCCCGGGCTTGGCGAGGCCGACTCGCCTGATCCTCTAAAAGAGATTTTCCCTTCTGACAAAGCCATTGTTGAAACAATGTCTCTTGAGGAGATGCCTTGGAGCGATGGACATCATCATTCCTCTTCCATGCCCGGCCTAGGGGCAATGTCCGATTGTCTAGAGCGTTTTGCATCTCAAGTTCCTACTCCACCTCTCCAGACACCCATATTGACACATGAGGTCCTTTCAGAGGGAAACCTGAGCAACATTACCCAAACCACTCCGATCGACATCTCCATCAAACCTGGGATAGTTGAGAACATACATGTGGGGGTAACTTGTTCTCCTGATGATATACGAGTTTATATAGATCTTTTCCGTGAATTCAGAGACATGTTCACTTAGTCCTATGAGGAAATTCTTGGGATTGATCCTAGCGTAGTAGTGCACGAGATTCCTACCTATCCCGGTGTGAAAACCGTGTTCCAACGCCTATGCCCAGTGCATCCTCGCAAAGCTGCTGCCATTAAAGCAGAAGTTGAAAAACTTCTTAACGCGGGCTTTATTTATCCAATTCCCCTCATAGAATGGGTCTCAAATATTGTCCCTATAGATAATAAACAGGGTACTATAAGAGTCTGTGTTGATTACCGTGATATTAATCGGGCCTGTCCTAAGGAAAATTACCCCACTCCCTTCATAGATGATGAATGTGTTGGGAGTGAGATTTATTCCCTGATGGATGGCTTTTCCGAGTATAATCAAATAAATATTTTACCTACCGATCAACACAAGACTGCATTCATCTATCCGTGGGGTACCTTTGCTTATAAAAAGCTCCCGTTCGGCTTGAAGAATGCTGGAAGCTACTTTACAGCGTGCTATGTCTTACAGATTCCACGACATACACCATATCGTTCAGCCTTACCTGGACGATCTACCAGCTCACTCAGCTCGGCGAGAGGACCATCTCGAACACCTTCGCCAGATTTTCCTTCGCTATAGACGCTATTATATCCGACTTAACCCTCATAAATGCATCTTTTGCGTGGATTCTGGCTATCTTTTGGGGTTTATAGTCTCCAAGGACAGGATTCACCTCGACCCTCTAAAGGTCGAGGCTATTGTCAATCTCCCATCACCCTCCTCGTTACACCAATTGCAGAGTCTACGGGGAAAAGCTAATTTCATCTGACGCTTCATACCGAACTATGCGGAAGTGGCCAAAGGATTCATGCATCTTTTAAAGCAAAAATTCCCTTTCATTGGGATTACATTGCTCAACGATCCTTTGAGAGGCTTAAGACGTTACTTGTTAATGCTCCGTTGCTTCGTCCTCCAAACTATCGCCGTGATTTCACTCTATACTTGGCCGCCGCGTTTAGCACCATAACTATGGTTCTGGTGCAGGATGAAGATGATGGCAATGAACATGTTTTTTATTATCTATCACAGAATCTTCTCGACACAGAAATGCGTTATGCTCACGTCGAGAAACTGGCATTAGCCGTAGTGCAAGTTGTGCAGCGTTTCCGCCACTACATCCTGTTGCATACAGTAACCATGGTTTCGGATTGCAACCCCATGACATATATTCTATCTCAAAAATTACTGGGGGGAAAATACTCCAAATGTATCGTTATCCTTCAAGAGTTCGACTTAGAGTTTACCACTGCTAAGTCGACCAAATCACTGGTTTTTGCGGATCTCATTTTCCCCCTCCCGACAGACTCCACCCCATCTCACTCCGAGGAACATATCCCAGACGAAACCATCTTCCTTATCAGTACTCACAATCCATGGTAGAGAGAAATTATTCTGTATCTTCAAACGTCAAAATTCTGGTCAGAGTTGACCAAAGATGCGCAACGTCGGATTCGGCATCATTCTCAACCCTACCGCATTGTAGGAGATACCTTATACTGGGTTGGAGTAGATTCGGTGCTCCGCCAGTGCTTAACCCTGCAAGAGGCTGAAAGAGTCTTGAATGACTATCACAGTGGCGCCTGTGGTGGTCACATGTATGGATATGCCACCGCCTAGAAGATTCTACATGTGGGCTACTTCTGGCTGTCAATATTCAAAGACTGTATTGTTGCAGTCCAAAAATGTCATGCGTGCCAGGTTTTTTAGCGCAAGATGCGCGCGCGACCTCTCCCTCTACACCCTGTCATTACCATCGGACCTTTTGCAAAATTGGGCGTAGATTTCATGACGTGTAACCCTCATTTGGCCGGGGGGCATGCATATATAATCATCATTTTCGACTACTTTACTAAGTGGGCCGAACCGATGCCTACACTAGCCGCCGACGGTAAGACAGCTTCCCAATTTATTTTCAACCACATTATTGCACATTTTGGGGTCCCTCAGGCCATTGTTACTGATCATGGCACTCAATTTTGAGATTACATGATGGCCAAGCTGACATCAAGATTGGGCTTACGACATGATATCTCAACACCATATTACCCCTAGACAAATGGCTAGGTTGAGGCTATGAAAAAAGTTTTGGTCACAATGCTTCAACGAAAAATGGCATCTCCAATTGGCATCTCCAATTGTTCTTAGCTCTATGGGCCTATCGGACGTCAGCAAAGAGTGCGACCGGATTCACACTTTTCCAATTTGTGTATGGTCTCGAAGCAACTCTTCCGGTTGAGTACGAAATTCCTTCCTTAAAGTTGGCTGTGGAAATTTTTCCCGACACTTCTCCTAAAGAAGAGCCTCTTTTGTATTTGGAATGGCTGGATGAAACCCGCCGCTTGGCTGCCTTAGTCATTGAAGCATAGAAGAAGCGGGTCAAAGCTCACTTTGATCGATCAGTTTCTCCACGTTCCTTTTTCAAAGGGGACCTCATCCTCCTATACGACCTAACGCACGACAAACTTGGATCAGGCAAGTTCCAACCCATGTGGCATGGGTCCTACATAGTAAAATGAGTATTGAAAAATGGGGCTTATGAGCTTATTGATTATGAAGGAGTTCTGTCGGCGCAGCCTAGGAATGGGTTGTACCTTAAAAAATACTACGCTTGAGTTATTTTTGGTGTGGTGTGTGTACATAGGTGTGTATATTCATTTGTGTGCATGTGTGGTGTGATGTGTGTTATAAGCGTATTTCTATTGATTGGGTCTTTCTGATTGTGCAGATGTCTATTACTCCTTTTGTCGGTTTCGTGGATGGTGCCTCCCGCAGTACCAGGAATCAGTCCTCGATAGCCTGGGTAATCTATGATCCTACTGGTGAGTTGGTTAATTTACAGGGTGTGTGTCTAGGGCCTACCACAAATAATGTTGTAGAGTATAGTGCTATTTTATAATTATTAACCGAGGCTGTCAACCTCGGTATTCGTGCATTACTTGTGTATCTGGACTCATAGCTTGTAGTATTACAACTTAACAGTGATTATTCAGTAAGAAACCCATCCATTTTACATCTGTATCTACGTATTCGTTTACTGGAAAGAAATTTTGATTATATCACATATCAACACATACCCAGACATATGAATACATTAACAGATGCAGTAGCTAATTTGGTTTTAGATCGACATTTGCACAACTTATAAAAACATAATCACATGTAAAAGATCCATCCAGAAATAGATATATAGATATATGTGTCAGATAGTTTGCAGTACATCACATAAAGTCAAAAAATATGCATGTTTGTCTAATAATAGCCGGAGACAACACGTCTCTCAAAAAATATGCATATAAAAGCCCTAAATAGCTAATCAGCATGGTTCTCGTGGTAACATGCCACGGCGTGCGCCAATCACCTCAGCAGTCGGTGGAGGCAACTAGGCACCCCCACAGTGTGTCGCTGGTAAGAAAATGGGACTTCTGCCAGCCGGGCATAGTTCGGGATTCCCCGAGCAATTCCCTCCAGGTTCTGGATCAGCTTGCTTCCTTTTCCACCCTCAGCTTGAGGGTCATGTTCGAGAGGGGTCCTTCGCGTAATGGGTGACATGCCCGCGAGCCTCTCTGGGCCAACATCTGCATACACATAAAACTGTTGTTATAAGAGACATGTATCACCAAAAAAAAATCATAAATACACAAAAATAAAAAAGAGAGTCATACCTAGCTCCTCGTCCCAATCGTCCCCCTCCGGAAATGGGAGATTTGGGTCTCTAGTGAAATCGGTCCCAGCATAGGGCCAATCCTCAACCATGATCAGTTGATGCCGTAACCACACAAAGAACTCAGGCCTTCAGGACATCTGGTGGACCCCTCCTGACCTGGGCATAAGTGCTGCCCAGTGATCCATCCTCGGCTCTCTCGGTACCGGCTGGGCAACTATTTCCCCTTCGCCCTGAAAAATGGGTAGTCGTTCCAGGAAGAACAACACCAGAACGGAACCGTATCCAAACTACTTTAGTTTGAATTTTTTGCACTTTTTTAACTGCCTTTTGATGTTGGTTGTCACTGCGGTGGCCTAATCGAACAGTGTAGGATTCATGCACTCAGAGGCTAATAGGAGTTGCGCCTTTGTTGCCTCATGCGGGGCTTGCGATCCTATAGCTCGCGTAATGGTATGAAGCACTACTCTGAGTGCTAGGTCGCGGACAGTGTGGATGTCCACCTTCCCACTTCTCGATCCTGTTCATGCCCCTAGGCACACTCTTGCCATTACCATCTCCATTTTATCTCCAGAAGGTCTGCTGCCCATTATGATCGGCACTAGGCCTCTGCGCAACAATCCGGTTATAAAGTAAACATCAGAGACCTCAAGAGCTAATACTTGGTCCCGAAGTTTGAACACTTCCTCATTTTCATCCCATATGCTGACCAAGTACTGTAATAGCTCAGGTTGAGCTCGTAAACATGGTGTGAGGAAGAATTTATTGAGACCACAGTCTCGAAGTGCATTCATGCAAGCTTCATTTTCCATAGCCATTTCATCCTATTCCCCATGTTCCCTCTCCTTCCATTCAATCACCATTGTGCCTGGATACCTACACCAACATGGTCAAAAATGCCTTGTTAGATCTCTGTTACACTTAAAAATCCATATGGATGGCTCACATTTTAGAAATTTGAAGCGGAAAACCATGTTGCGCCATTAGCGCGACTATTTTCCTATGTGAGTAAAAGTCCATTGGTGCGGGTCCATGCCCAATACCCGTGCCAATGGGCAGAGCCCTAAAATTTCAAAAGGTCTCCTCCAGAGGTCGAATGCTCAATGGAAATTCATAAAAAATGGATCAAAAAAGAGCTTAAGGGAGCTCCTCTTACCTGGAACAAACGAGGATCTGAATGGTGTCCTGGATCAGTCACAATCACCATCGAAAGTTCACACACAAAAAGACCACTGTTGCTCTCCAATAAGGTAAAAAGTAAAATTAAATTTGTTTTTACCATTTGTGGCATATTTATAACTTTTGAAGTCAAAATTAGGTTTTAAAAGTCGTTTTTCTCAATATTTTAATATATTTTGTCGAAAAATGGATTTTACACTTGCTTTTATGTGCAGCGACAGGTTTTTTCGCGACTTGAACGGTGATACGAGTTGTATTTTATACTTTTTCGGACTCGGTAAAAACACGAAAAAGTCATTTTGGAGTCATCTTTCAGCTCTTTTCTGACTCTCTAAACATGAAAAGATTGCCGAGTCCCTTGTCGTTTCGATCTCGTTAAATTGGTTGCGAAACGACATCTACCCAGTATACGTTTACCCCTTTTTCAGGCTGGGATAGATTATTTACGAAAAAGGAATACCTTAGCCTATTGCGACTAGGAGGTTTTCTCAGACATTGTTTTCTACCTTTTTGGATCTGAGGAACTATTTACGAAAAGGGACTGATGGAGTTTAATTTTCCGCTGTCTTTTCAAATTCTCTAAACATGAAAAGACGTCGATTTATTCCTTTGTCATAATTGTTAAACCCTGATGACATTGGATTCAGTCGTAATGACGATATTCGAGTTTCTCCTTCCTAGGGCTCGTTAAATGTACTAGGATGGATTCTTCTGAAGGACGAACTTATGTTACAAGCATATGCTATCCCCTCCAAGCTTGTTTTAAAAAATAATTGGGGTACTCGCCAGAAATGGTGGGGAAAAATGGAACCAGTATCATCGTCTTGTCGGCAGTATGTCGTTCTTGAACATGGAACTTGTCTGAATTCGTGTCGGGTTGGGGACATCTCATCTCATTTTCCACTTGCCTCCGTGGGTTTGGGTAATCCCTTTTGACCTCTCATATTCTCTTTGCCTCGTCATTATTACCTTTGATATTTTGATGTCAAATACTGCCAAATCCACTGTCATGCCACCCATATGTTCAAGAGAAGTTGACCTCTGCAAGTATCAACCTTCCTTTGATTCTCATATGATCATGATTCGTGAAGACATTATGTTCCTTTGTCTCGCGTTGATGATGTGGGAAACACTATGGCCCACCTTCGATCAAGGTCACTTCCTGTCAAATTCAGCTCATTATCTGGGAACCTGATCTAGAGACTCCCCTCTGGTACCTTGGAGCCTGCATGCCTCAATGGCAGGTTCTTCGCGTTCAATGTGAGGTTTTCATCATTGACCTCCGATCGAGTGATTCTACGGGTGTTCTACTCCAGCTCACTGACTCACATGCCGTAGATTGTACCTATAGTACCTTGAAGACCATTGTCATTATTGGTGGTACCTCTCACGTCTGTTAAGAGCTTTCATCATTGGCTAGTAATCAGGCGATGTTCTTGCATGTTGGACTTCAGCTCACTTATTCACATGCCTGAACTTGTACTCTGTTTGGGTCGAGATGGAGCGCAAGACCCTGGATTTTGTCTGTTAGAATCCAGGCTGCGATTTTGTGGATTATTATGATTGGTTACATGACTCATTCACTGGATGGCTGCGACCATACCTGAGTCTATTTATCGATCCCTACTGGATGGCTGCGTCCATGCCTTGCATCTGGATTATTGTATACTCTGTTTTGGATGGTTGTACCCATACCACATATATCATGTATTTGAGATATCAGTTTTACTTCTCTACACAGGTTTTCCAACGGTAGTGTTTTCAGTTGGACACATTCTCGTAAAGCATTTCACCCCTCTCTCTCTTCCGAGCCTCATGCTTTAGGGGGCATCTATTACACAACAATTTGTCACCGTCCCTGCAATCCCCCGTCCCGCACATTGGAGGGCTTATTCTGTGACCTGTGAGCAGTGACATGACCTGAAACCACTTTCATGGCATCCCCCTGGACATGGACATTTATTCCCCTGAAGACAATTCCTTGTGAAAAAGCCTAAAAATAGCCCTTTTTGCATTGGCGCGGCCAGACAGTTCAACCCTTGCGCCAATGGGGGAAATCCTCCAAAGAGGGTGTGCCAATTGGCGCTTTGTCCTAGTTTTGCACCCGTGCCAGGCTTAATAAGGAGTGTTTTTTAAAAATAAATGGCAGAATATTGACTCCAACCAACTCCTGAACTGGTCTCTAAATTTAGTTGGGAAGTTTGGCTCCAGATCTCCATGTAGAGGAAGTAGTTTTCCACCTCTCATGGAAGCTTCCTTGAGGATAGGGCCAATCCCATGATTGTAGGGATCCCAACTCCCCTTCCACCATCTATATAAGCTTTCCATTTTCTTTTTCAAGCTAATCTCCAAGAGCCTTCATAGCCTAAAGAATGCTACAAGAGCCTTGATAGTCCTCATAGAGCCAAATCAGTAGCAAGGAGATTGAAGACTGAAGAGAGAGGCTTGTCCCCATTCCTGACGAGCTTTACCGAGACGTATTCCGTTGTCGAACTGCCGAAGGAAGATTCAACGTCAGAGCTAGGTTCTATTTTCCTTTGTATGAAGTAATGATAAGTGACTTTCATTATGGTTCCACTCATATTGTTCATTATGATCATGAGTTGTGTCTTCTCTGACTAATACATAATTGCATATATTGGGTTTTACGCTTGTATGTTCGTCATGTTTCTTGCGTGTGCAAGTGTTCGATCGCGGCAAGCATGAGGATTGTGATCTGTCGGAGCAAGGAAATGGGAGCGCTATCTTCTCTATGAACAACAACGTTGGATTCAAGGTAAGCCTTCTTCACCATTTGATTTATTGCAATTAGGAACTTGCACCTTAGCGTGATATGATTGTTGCTAGACTCGATCTAGGCTAGTAGGGATCGCCTTTGTCCGCAGAGGGGATTTACCTCTACAAACGTAGGGATCCTAACCTCTTGATTTTCCTCTATAAAAGGAAACTATCTCTCCTTGCATAAGCTAGCTGAACATGGAGAACTGAGTATACTATAGCTGAATTATTGAAGAGATAGAACAAGAAGGAACTCCGTTAAGAGAGCTTAAGTCCATGCCCTCATCTCATTTGAATCGCTTGATGAGTATCTAAGGCGCTTAGACTGAACCCTGCTAGAGGAGACTGCAACATCAAAGCTTTGGTTGTATCTTTTCCTTCTATTAATACATATACGTGACTATTGTTTGGTTCCCGTTTTGCGTTATGTCATTTGTTTAATGCAATATGCTTATCCCTCTTTGACTGGCTAGTAGTTATGAATGAAGTTATTATGTCATATGTTGTTCTTGTTTGCTGATATATGTGCAGGTATCTGAGCATGATTGTAGAAGGATTGTGACTTGTTGAGGTAGGAGCGAGAGGCCACCACCATTGTAGCCGCGACAACAACATTAGACTCTAGGTAGGTTGATCTACCATGTCCTCTTTTCATTAAGTAATTAGGAACCTACACTATAGCATGTCCCTCATTAGGGGAATTTTGAGGTCTAAAATGGGCCTCCTAAGGAAATTATAAAATAATAGTGGAAAAAATCAAATAAGATTTGATGACGTCATCAAATTTTAGAGGGAAAAATGGAAAAACTACTTTTTCAACTCATATTTTCAACTTATCTCCCAAAGTTTTTACTCAAATTTCGAGCAAGAGTACTCTTTGGATGCAAAATTTAATTCCCCATCCAAGGAGTACCCATGTTGCATACTTTTGATGGGTCCTACTACACGAGAGAAATACATAAAAAAACGGGATTACAAACACGTTTTTTATGTATTTTCTCTATTTTTCGTGTAGTAGAGAATCCCGACTAAATGGCCATGGGTACTCCTTGGATGAGGAATTAAATTTCGCATCCAACGAGTACTCCCACTCGAAATTTGAGTAAACACTTTGGGAGATAAGTTGAAAATACGAGTTGAAAAAGTAGTTTTATTATTTTATTATTTTTTAATATTTTTCCCTTTTTATTTAAAAAATGGTGAATCATCCCCCATGGTTGACATCATCATCTTGAATCCTATTGGTTGTTATAAAGTTTATTTTTGTTGTACATTTTTCTTAGGAGGCCCATTTTAGACCTCAAAATTCCCGTAATGTTGTTTCTAGACCCACCCTAGGGCTAGAGGGATCATTTCTATCCACAGAGGGGATTTACTTGCTTAACAAATTGGCGACTCCGCTGGGGAGCAGTGTGAGTTTTTCGTTTCAGCTTGTTGGGTCAACCTTGGTCATTGACTTGCTTATCTGTCTATTTTTGGTTTGCTTCCTTGTCGTCAAATCCTTATTCAAAGAGTGTCAAGATTAACCTCTGCTCATCGTTTTTCCTCTTTTCTCATAGTTATCTGGCTTGGTGTGTTTTTCGCTTGAATATTCGTGCTAACCCCTGTTTGGCGCATATTACCGCCTTACAATCACACTGAATCCTGTAGGATTTGGTTTGACCTCCTTGATGAGCTTTTTCGTCAATTGTGCTTGACTCTGGGTTGTTTTTTGTGTGTAATTGAGCCTTTGGGATTGTTTTGACTGTTGTAGGCTTGTTTTTATTAGTTTTTTGTCTATTTTCTTATCAGGGTATTTGAAGGACTTGGGGTTTCTGAGTGTCTTTTTTCACTGAGCCTTCTATTTCGAAATCAAGTCTTTTTTATTGTTGTCAGTCTCATTCCCGGGTTGATTGCACTAAGTGTTCTTGATCCTTTTGAGTGTTTTCTTTGGTTGGATGATCATTTCATTTTTGTTTGATTCTTCTCCTTGTTGGTCCAAGCATAAATTGCATTTCTTGTTTGGGTCGCTTTGAAAACTTTGTTTTGTTTTGAGAGATTGCAGCATTAGTTTGAGTGCTTTATTGTGTTTGTTTTGTTTTGATTGAGTCATTCAATTTCGATTCCTACATTCGCAATACTCAAGCTAGTGTTTATTTTGTTTTTTTCATGTAATTAGTACATTGTGTGCGTCATTTCATTGGAAAATCAACAAAAAAGAATATTTTTCCTTCTTTCCTTTGCATCGAAAGTGAAACATTCTTTTGCATAACTAGCATCTAATAGGCTAGGAAAGAGTTTTTCATTTTCTTTTGATTGTATTAGATGCATTAGTGTATTTATTTTCATATTCTCATTGTTTTATATTGTTTGAAAGATCTCTATCCTTCTCGTAATTAGCATTCATTGACTGGAAAATTGTGTTCTTTTGCATGTAGTTTGCATTTAGGAAATTTGAGATCCAAATTTGGTAGGGCCTTGAAATTGAAACATAATCCAAGATCAACTTTAAAATTCATTCAATTAACCTAAGGAAGCATTGGAACCTAACACAACATCTTTAGTGGTCTAGGCTAGAGATGTGTTCCAGCGTCTTAAAACCTAGTAGTTGTCATTTACCATCTGGCTTTAGACAATGCTAGTACGGACTTGTGCTCCCCGTACCATCGAGTATATAAAGGAGACCCCTCTAGGTTGTAATCCTTTTATCCATAGGAAGCCGAGTCTGCCGCCTTGTAATCATGATACACTGAACACAAAATTTAGGGATACTACCTGCACGTACGTTAATTCCTTGGTCATTTCTCTTTCATTTGATCACCAAGGTGTATATGGAAGTTCACGGAAATTTGGTACACCCTCTTGCTTAGAGTACCTGAGTAGTCACTTTGATCTTTTCGTGACTCCTTAAAAAGAGAATAGATCTTCGAGCACTTGTCCTTTCATGCTTGTTTAAAATTTAAAGTGACTAGAGTCATATTTTTCCTGTTTCTCGACTCTTAAAATATGAAATAGCTAAATTCAATTTCAGTGTCATAAAATTAATTGTAAACGATCACACACTCGTTAAAATTTTTATTACTTGGCATGTTTTTGTTTTCCTTAGATTTTGATCTTGGAGCCTTCGATTGGTTATCTTTTTCCCTTCTTTTTTTGAAATACAGTCACAGTGGCGGAACCACTGGTTTTGTTGTCCTCACTGCCTCATAGTGGTGATTCTTTTTCAGACATTTCTTTTGAAACCCCTCAGTCCACTAGGTCAGCCGAGTTTTTGTATCTGATTCTCCCGTCTGTCTTTCCCCTTGCTACCCGATCTCCTCCTGAAGGGTCAGTTCAGTTCAATTGGCCTCCTTTAGGTGCTTGGTCTAGTTTTGGGGAAGAAAGATAATTTCCTCCTCTTACGTTGGGATCACCGTTTTTAGTTGCTACTGTACCTCCTAGTCCCTGTAGTATTTTCAAATATCTTACGACATAGTCAGACATGGATTCATCTAGTCCTGTTGGCAGTGAAGGAATTCCTGTTCCTACATGTTACACAGTAATTTGTCACCGTCCTTGCAATCCTCATCTTTCCCATTGGAGGGTCATTTATGTGATCAATAAGTAGTGTCATGCCTTGAAAATACCATTGTTGCATCCCTTTCCATGAGGACAACATTCCTTCTGTTGATCATTTCCTAAGCAGACCCGTAAAAACACATATTTTTGCGTTGGCGCTGGTAGCCCGTTATGTACTCGCGCCAATGAGGAAAATTAACACTGTGCCCGCGCCAGTTGGTGCTCTGTCCCAGTTAGGCACCTGCGCCAATCTGCTTATGGAATGTTTTTTTAAAAAAGAGGCGAAGTTTCGATTACAACAACTTCGTGGATGAGTCATGAGGAGTGGTTTCGACTGAATAACCATGGCCTTCGTCCTTTGGCCTCTTGTTTCCACCTTATGGGGAACCTCCCAAGGGATAAGGCCTCCCTTCCACTATTGTAGGGATCCCAACCTCCTCCTCTCCTCTATAAATATATCCATCTTCCATTAATGAAGGGGTTGAATGGTTGAGCAAAGTAGTCTTGGTAGCCTAAATAGAGCTGAATCAATTGTAAGGAGATAATCGTCAGACAGCCGAAGAGAGAGAGGCTTGTCCCATTCTCGACGAGCTTTATCAAGACGTACTCCGCTATCGACCCGCCGAAGGAAGATCCAGTGTCAGAGCGCAGGTTGTATCTTTCTTTGTATTGATTAATGATAAGCGACTTTGGTTATGGTTCCGCTCGTATTGTTCACACTTTGTGATCATGAGTTATATCTTCTCTGACTAATACATAATTGCATATATTGGGTTTTACGCTTGTGTGTTCATCGTGTTTCTTGTATGTGTAGGTGTTCGATCACAACAAGCGGGAGAATTGTGATATGCCAGAGCCAGGAAACAGAAGCATTATCTTCTCCATGAACAACAGCGTTGGACTTAAGGTAGGCCTTCTTCACAATTTGGTCTATTGTAATTAGGAATTTGCACCTTAGCATGACACAATTGTTGCTAGACCCAATCTAGGCTAGTAGGGATCGCCTCTGTCCGCAGAGGGGATTTACCTCTTCAAAAAACTGGCGACTCCGCTGGGGAGACATTGATTGGAGTTTTTCTTGTCTTTTCGGTTATTTTGGTCTTTGTCTGCTTGATCAACTCTTTTGGTTCACTTTTTTCTAGTGTAAAAACTCTGTTTAGCCCCAAAGGATCAGATCTAACCTCTTCTTTTCTGAAATTTTCATCCTTTCATGGTTGGCTTGATTGGCGCGGTTTCCACCCTGACAGTCGCGCCCATTGGCATAGGTTGCCAGCTCATCATTCATGCCATCCCTGTCTGGCGCGGATTACAGTCAGACAGTCGTGCCATCTCCTATAGGTGATAGGGTTTTCCCTTGTTCGGAAGTTTCTTTTGGTCAGTACTTTGCTTCTGGGTTTGTTTTAGATTTTTCTTGAAGTGGTGAATCTGGTCTTGGTTGGGAGAAATTCTTTGTTTTTTTCATTTTAAGGAATTGGTGCTTGTTTCCAGTTAGCAACCCGTGCCAATTTTCCATTGGTGCTAGTTTTCATTGAGCAAGTCGCGCGAGTTGGTACTAGTTGCCAGTGACAAAGTCATGCCAATTTCAGGGTGTGTGAAAATTGAGACTTTTTCCCTAAATCCTTCACCAGTGTGTCTTTCCCTTTCGGTCTTTCCTCTGTATGAACATAGATTACATTGCTCATTGTTTGGAATGTCTTCTTTCCATGATTGCTTGATGTAAAAGGGAATGAATGCCTTGTTTTGAACTCATACTTTGGAAGTCCTTTTTGTGCTTGACCTCATATGTCTTGTAGCCTTTTGAGGAATTTCGTTACAAAGTGTTTAAAACAATGATTGCATTCTTAGTGTTTGTTTGCATCCATTTTGCCTTCATCCTTCATTAAGAGGATTTGTGTTCTTTTAGTTTTCGTCTCATTGTTTGCTTTTCGTTAAAATGCATTAGCTCACATTGCATTGAAAAGTATTTTTGAGATTTATCATTGAACTTACATCACATTGTTTAATGATTGAAAGCTAAAAGTCGCTTTGAATGCATTTTATTTCATTAAAAGCATGCATTAAGTAGATTCTCATTTCATCGAAAAATGCATTGAGTGCATTCTTGTTCTTTAAAAAAAAAAAAAAGGGAAATTGTGCATAGATTAAAATTGCATAGTTTTCAAAAAAGAGGATTTTTCATAGATTACATTGCATTATTCGCATCGTTGAATGTTTGAAATTACTTTTAGATTGTGAAATTCATCTAGTTTGGAAAATTTTTGTTTTCAGTATTTCTATTTGTTGCATCATTGTTTGAAGTTCTTCCCTTAACTAGATAACATTCATCGAATTGAAAGATTTATTTTATCATATAGTTGCATATAGGAGATTATCAGATGACATGCGGTAAGGCCCTGAAATCGAGACATAATTGAAGATCAACACTAAAATTTATTCAATTTACCTTAAGGTAGCATTGAAACATTAATGAAACATTTAGAGGTCTAGGCTAGTGACGTGTTCCGGTGTTGTTAAACCTAGTAGCTATCGTTCACCTCTTGGCTTTAGACAGCACTAGTACGGACTTGTGCTCCCCATACCATCGTGTATATAAAGGGAGACTCCACTAGGTTGCTATCCTTTATCCGTAGGAAGCTGAGTCTGCCGCCTTATACCCGTGATACATTGAACACAACATTCGGGGAGATTTCCTGCACGTATGTCAATTCCTTGGTTGATTTCTCTTTCATTTTGAAACCAAGGTGTATATTGCAGTTCACGGATATCTGGTACACCCTTTGCCTAGAGTTCCAGAGTAGTCATTTCAATATTTTCTGACTCATTAAATTTGAAAGGATCATCAAGTGCTTGTCCTTTCACGCTTGTTTCCAATCTGAAAGTAATAGAGTCACCTTTTTCCTGTTTCTTGACTCTTAAAAGATGAAACGGTAGGTTTTGTTTCAGTGTTTTAAAAATTAACTGCCCACGAAATATTCCTGGTTAAAGTTAGTTTCCTTAGGGTGTCTTTTTGAGTTGTTTCTAATTGAAAATTTTCCGGAGTTCACCAACTAAGGAATCCCCTCTGAAGGGAATCCTAGTCCTTTTCCTCCTTTTGGGAATGTTGGTGCTCCTTATATGGCAACGTTGTCCCTTCCTGGGTTAATTTTTGGGTTGCCTATTTGGTTGTTTTCAATCTTTGTGGTCCCGGATGTCCCGGCTATTGTTCAATCAGTTCCTCCACCTGAACAATGCCATGTTGATTCCAAGGTGGACCTCTCCCCTTCTTCGTTTGTATCTGCATCCTCCTCTTCTACTTCGCCTGGTGAAAGTCTGGATTCGAGTAACCAGGTGGATAAGAAGAAGAAGAAGAAGACAAAGAAGAAGAAATCCGATAAGAGAGAGGCTAAAGCTATAGCTACTGCTTCTAAAACATCTCCTCTTGATAAACCTTCCAACCCTCTATGGAAATTCAATTTCCCTTGCATGTTGTGCACAGGAGACCATCTTCTTCAAGAATACCCTAGCATTCCCAAGGTGCTCGAAGTATGGTCCAATGGTCGCCCACTGTTGCCTTTGGCTTCTGGGAGTCAGGTTGGGGGCACGTCTTCAGATAGTGCTAGTAAAGATCCTAAGAAGCAGGGTAAGCTCAACAATCCCTGTAACTTGTGTGGGGGGAACCATGCCATTCACTTTTTTCCATATATGGATGAAGCCAAGCAAGTTTTGGACAAATTGGCTGTTTCTACGTCGTGCCTTTCGGCTGGTTACAAAAAACATTCTTTGAGTCCTCCACTAGATGATCCTACGATTGGTCAAGAGTCATCCTTGATCAATGCCGCTCCCTCAGAAATTCAAATTCAGGAATCCATCCCTGACCAACCATTGGTCGTGGGATCAGTTGAACTGGCCTCGTCTGCGGTGCACCAGGTATTTTCCATTGAGATTGGACCTCACATCCCTCAGGTTCTTCTTGTTTCTTTAGATTCCTCGAACTTGGAGAAAGATTCTCCTGTCCCTATATCTCAAGAAGCTGCTCCTCCGCCTCCCGTGATGGAGGTCCCGGAGAATACCCCTCCCACCTTTGAGATGGAGGTCATGGAGGATGCTCCTTCTTCTTCCATAACCCTAGGGGAAGACCATCTCGGTTCGCTGGTAGCCCCTCTGAGTAGTTTGGTCGCTTCCTTTGATTGGAGTCGATTTGCAGGATACCACCTTCCGTCTTATGTGCCTTTTGAGATAACGGTACAGACCTCTGGTTTGGTCGTACCTAGCACTATTATATATGAAAGTGTGTCTGTTAGTGTTCTATCCTCAAATACTTGGCAAGCTTTCGGTTCACCGCCACTTGTGCCTGTTACACAGAATCTATTGGCATTTAACAAAAGAACTAGTCAACCATTAGGGATCCTTCCAAGGTTACCTATTACTTTGGGAGAGAAAACCGTCCATATGGACGTGATGGTTGTTCCAGGCCCCTTGGATTTTAATCTTCTCTTGGGGCGTGATTACACCTATGCCATGGGAGCGCTTGTCTCCTCCCTTTTTCGTGTGGTCTGTTTTCCGCATGAAGGACGGATCGTGACCATTGATAAGCTTTTGTTCTTTGGTCCTGATGTGGTAGCTGGCCCGCCATCATCCCTTCCTGGTTTTTATCCACCTGTTGTATCTACCCCACCGCAGGTTAACTATGTGGCTACCTACCCCATGCCTGTACTCAGTGATAGTATCGTTTTACATCGTGTGCTGAGGGCATTAGGTCCTGATTTCCGAGATGTTTTCCTTCCATCGGATAGGAAACCCTTGGAAGCCATGACTTCTTGTTCATTATGACGAGGTCGGTCGGAGCATGGTTCTTTTCCTGTGTCAAGCTTCTTAAAAAATGAAATCAGCTCTTCATAGCAGAGTTCCTTGTCTTGTGTCAAGCTCCTTAAACAATGAAACAAGTTCATATGAGGATAGTTCTTTTAATGTGTTAACCTCGTTAAAACAATGAAACACGTTCCCGTTCAATTCGAGTCTTTGATAAGATCTCGTAAAATCCCAGTCGAGTCTTTCGCTTGATCTCGTAACTTGAACCTTCACTCCATTTCCTATGGATTGAATCTTGGGGGGCATGTACCTTGAATTGAGTCACCATGTTGGGGGGCATGCTTACTTTTTCAAGCATAGCTTGTTTCCATTTCAAGCTTGTGTAAAAATGAAACTGGTTTCAAGCATAGTTTATCTTTGTTTCAAGATTGTGTAAAAATGAAACCAACTTCAAGCAGAGTTTTCTGATTTCAAGCTTGTGTAAAAATGAAACCATTCCCATTTTACCTCTTGTGATTGCCATTTTATCAGCCTGTTTTTTCCAGATGAGCCTTGGTTTTCTCACTCCATCGTCACTATCTGCTTGGCCGATCATATGCTTTCACTTGGTTGTTTTACCCATTCATGAGGAACCGTTGTGATGAGTGGTCTTGTTAGCGAGCCTATTGACCTTTATTTGTTCTGAGCAGTTCCACCATTACGGGAACCAGTGGCTACCCTTTATACCACTCGTTCCTCTAGGAGGAGTCATCTTTCAGCTCTTTTCTGACTCTCTAAACATGAAAATATTGCCGAGTCGCTTTTCGTTTTGATCTCATTAAATTGGCTGCGAAACGACATCTACCCAGTATACGTTTACCCCTTTTTCGGGCTGGGATAGATTATTTACGAAAAAGGAATACCCTAGCCTACTACGACTAGGAGGCTTTCTCAGACATAGTTTTCTACCTTTCTGGATCTGAGGAACTATTTACGATAAGGGACTGTTGGAGTTTACTTTTCTGTTGTCTTTTCAAACTATCTAAACATGAAAAGACGCCGAGTTCTTCCTTTTTCAGACTCATTAAATTTTGATGACATCGGATTCAGTCGTAATGACAATATTCGAGTTTCTCCTTCCTGGGGCTCATTAAATGTACTAGGATGGATTCGTCCAAAGGACAGACTTATATGAAAAGCATATGGTATCCTCTTCAAGCTTGTGTAAAAATAATGAGGTACTCGCCAGAAATGGTGGGGAAAAATGGAACCAGTATCGTTGTTGTGTCGACAGTATGTCGCTCTCGAACATGGCACTTGTCTGCATTCGTGTCGGGTTGGGGACATCTCATCTCAATATCTGTATGCCTCCATGGGTTTGGGTTATCCTTTTTGACCTCTCATTTTCTCTTTGCCTCATCATCATGACCTCTAATCTTTTGATGTCAAATACTTCTAAATCCACTATTGTGCCGCCGATATGTTCAAGAGAAGTTGACCTCTATAGTTTCAAATTTCCTCTGATTCTCACCTGATCCTGATTCACAAACATTATTTTCCTCTGTCTCGCGTCGATGATGTGGGAAACACTATAGCCCACCTTCGATCAAGTTCACTTCCTGTCGAATTCATCTCACTATCCAGGAAGCTGATCTAGGGACTCCGTTCCGGTACCTTGGAGCCTGCATGCCTCAATGGCAGGTTCTTTGCATTCGACGCAAGGTTTTCATCATTGACCTTCGACCGGATGATTCTGTGGGTGTTCGACGCCAACTCACTGTTCACATTCTGTGGATTGTACCTATAGTACCTTGAGGGCCATTTTCATTATTGGTGGTTCCTCTCGCGTCTGTTAACAGCTTTCATCATTGGCTGGTAATCAGACGATGTTCTTGTATGTTCGACTTCAGCTCACTTATTCACATGCTTGAACTTGTACTCTATTCGGGTCAAGATGGAGAACAAGACCCTGGATTTTGTCTATTAGAATCCAGGCTGTGATTTTGTGGATTATTATGATTGGCTACATGACTCATTAATTGAATGGCTGCAACCATACCTAAGTCTATTTATCGATCCTTACTGGATGGCTGTGTCCATGCCTTGGATCTTGATTATTGTATACTCCATTATGGATGGCTATGCCCATACCACATATATATCATGTATTTGAGATATCAGTTGTACTTGTCTATGCAGGTTTTCTGACGGCAGTGTTTTCAGTTGGACATGTTCTTGTAAAGAATTTCACCCCTCTCTCTCTCTTAGGCCTCATGCTTTAGGGGGCATTTGTTACACAGTAATTTGTCACTGTCCCTACAATCCCCATATCACCCATTGGAGGGTCATTTATGTGATCAATAAGAAGTGTCATGCCTTGAAAATACCATCATTGCATCCTTTTCCATGAGGAAAACATTCCTTCTGTTGATCATTTCCTAAGCAGACCCGTAAAAAAAATTGTTTTTGCCTTGGCACTGGTAGCCTGTTATGTCCTCACTCCAATGAGGAAAATTAACATTGAGCCCGCGCTAGTTGGCGCTTTGTCCCAGTTAAGCACCTGTGCCAATCTACTTATGGAAAGTTTTAAAAAAAAAGAGGTGAAGTTTTGATTACAACAACTTCGTGGATGAGTCATGAGGAGTGGTTTGGACTGAATAACCACAGCCTTCCTCCTTTGGCCTCTTGTTTCCACCTTATGGGGAACCTCCCAAGGGATATGGCCTCCCTTCCACTATTGTAGGGATCCCAACCTCCTCCTCTCCTCTATAAATATAGCCATCTTCCATTGATGAAAGGGCTGAATGGTTGAGCAAAGTAGTCTTGGTAGCCTGAATAGAGCTGAATAAATTGTAAGGAGATTATCGTCAGATAGCCAAAGAGAGAGAGTTTTGTCCCATTCCCGACGAGCTTTATCGAGACGTACTCCACTGTCGACCTGCCGAAGGAAGATCCAGCGTTAGAGCGTAGGTTGTATCTTTCTTTGTATTGATTAATGATAAGCGACTTTGGTTATGGTTCCACTTGTGTTGTTCACACTTTGTGATCATGAGTTGTATCTTCTCTGAATGATACATAATTGCATATATTGGGTTTTACGCTTGTGTGTTCGTCGTGTTTCTTGTATGTGCAAGTGTTCGATCGTGACAAGATGGAGAATTGTGATATGCCAGAGCAAGTAAATGGAAGCGCTATCTTCTCCGCGAATAATAGTGTTGGACTTAAGGTAGGCCTTCTTCGCAATTTGGTCTATTGTAATTAGGAACTTACGCCTTAGTGTGACATGATTGTTGCTAGACCCGATCTGGGCTAGTAGGGATCGTCGTTGTCTACAGAGGGGATTTACTTCTACAACACTACAAGAGAATATCAATTTTTTCCCAAAGATCTCCCTCGTGTTTCTATGCAGTCATCTCCACCATCGGTGTCACTTCCGCTTGGATATAGGTCCTTGAGTCAGATTATGTCTGGTGTTGCATCTATAGCACAGTCCAGTACATCAATTCCTCCTAGGATTTCGGTCCTTCCTTTGTTAGGACTATCACCTTCGACATCTGATTCGTCGGTTCCTGTTACATCGGTCCTAGTCCAACCTATTGTTTGTGTGGCTTCATCCAGACTGGTTGTTGTGATTCAGTCATCAGGATCTTTTCATACTCTTAGGTTTGTCGTACTTAATCCTACGTGGCCTATTAATTAGAGTTCGGGCAGCTCACAAGCCCGTACTCCAGAGACTACACCAGCTACTGCAGTTACAATTACACCTACGGTTTCTACCTATGATTTTGATGAACACATGTTGGAAATTCACTGACATTATGTTCCTTCTACGGATGCTCAATCTCTTGTAGCCCCATATATTTCTAATATGACTTCGATTGTTCCTATGATTCCTGGTAGCCTCACTTTTGAAGAGTATGTGTTGGCTGTTCAACAACAAAAATATTAGGTTTTTGGCCACCCCAAGTGCCTGTCAATCCTCCACATCATTATGATGTTGTCGACAACCCCGTCTATTCATTTCCTGTTGATCCTTATCAGACCGTCACTCATTCAGGACCTTCACTACAAGGACAACTCTCAGGCTTACAAGGAAAACCCTTACAGGGACAACCTTTGGCTCAGCAGGGGCAATCCTTTAGTCCTCAAGGAAAACCCTATGGTCCGCAAGGGAAACCTTCGGTCCAACAAGGACAACCCATCGGTCCTTCAAGTCAGTTTCAACCGGGTACTTCGTATGTTGCCGATAGGCCACAGGGACAACCTATTGCACAACAACAACAACCATATGTCCAGTATGGCCAAAATTTTGTGCAACAAGGACAACCCTACGGTCCTCCTCCGGGTCAAACTGGTTATCAGGGACATCCTGGTCCATCGAAACCATCGAGCCAACCTCTCCCATAAGGGAAATCCGGTGGCTCTCAGTATTCAGTTAAACCAGCTCAACAGCCAATTTCACTTGCTCCCTAGCTGTTTCAATCGTTTCAGCAACCAGTTTTACCTGTTTATCCAAATCAACTAGGTCTACCCGCTCAGCAGCCCGCTTAACCAGCTCATCAGGGTCTGCTTGCTCAACCACAAGGTGCTTATTACCCTCAAGGTCAATATCAGCCGATATATAGTGCACCCCAAATTTTTTACCCTCAAAATAAACCTTCATTGGTGTATCAGTAACCTCAAAGCCATGCTTACATTCTACAACAAACTCCATACGTTGCTCAGCAGGGACCTCAATGGTCTACTCATACTCAGTATCTTGGTCCTCAACCACGGTATCAACAAAATTATCTTGTTTCTAACCCCTATGGTCAGAATCCTCTTGGAAAAAATATATGGGGGCAGAATTCCTCTCAGAATTGGTGGAATGTGAACATGGGTCCTTATTAGAGACCTCTAATGACTTAATTACCATTTCTTGCTACATTGGAATTACCCGATGTGTCAAAGTTAATGAACGATCCCATTCTTCATAACCCATATTGGCCTTTGGTTCTGACCAAGATTCCTGGTGATTTTCCTAAATTTGAGGGCAAGTCTGGCGAAGACCCCCAAGTGCATGTTATGACTTACCACTTGTGGTGTTACTCTAACTCTTGGGTTGACGATTCTATTCGACTCTGTCTTTTCCAGTGAACTCTTACTGGTGCCTCTGCTAAGTGGTACATTGAGTTGTCTCGTGGCATCTTCCAAGACTTCAATTATTTAGCCATGTCATTCCTTACACATTTTCAGTTACCGGTTCGCTACGAGACCAGGGCACACCTCCTCACTTCATTGAAACAAGACCGAGCTAATCATATCTCGGATCATATTCATGAGTGGCGACATCGTCGTCGCATGATAAAATTTGAGATTCTTGATAAGCTTCTGACTCATTAGTTTTAACCACCTCCTTTGTTAATCAGATTGCGAAAGACATAGCTATGAGGGCATGTGTAACTGAGGGACAAGCCATTTCTTATGCCCAGTACCTTGATCTTATGTACTCTCAGTCTGGTGAATTGTATGATATCTTGCATGATGCTCCTCAACCTGGAACTTCTAGGCCACCAGCGACTCCATCCGTCGATGGTATTATTGGTTCTGTATCTCAGACTTCTTAGAAGTATTCTTCTTCAAACTTTGGGAAGCCGAAGTCTACTTCTTCCAACAATGTTGCTTCTTAGTCCACTTCAAATTCTGGTAAGCCCGCAGAAGTTAATGTTGTTTAGGCCAATCCGGCGAATAACACTTCTAAAGGTAAAAAGAAGGGTAAAGGTAAGGCCAAAGCCAATACCCCAAAACAGGATTCTCAGAAA
Organism: Pinus albicaulis; assembly: GCA_034641835.2. Taxonomy (NCBI): domain Eukaryota; kingdom Viridiplantae; phylum Streptophyta; class Pinopsida; order Pinales; family Pinaceae; genus Pinus; species Pinus albicaulis. Next base: position 822,087,131 of record CM076579.1, on the reverse strand, counting down.
CCTCGTGCTAGTGATGGTTCTCAATGCAAGCTGAAGTACCCTTGTTTGATTTGTGATGAAGAGAACTTCACCAAGGACTGTCCTTGATGGTCCGAAGTGAGCCGGTTGCTCAAAGGCACTCATGGAACTACGGTCGTTCTTAAAGAACCTTTCCCATCTCAGCAGACCCAGATGGTAGAGCAACCTCAGTCCTCTACCCCATTTGGCTCTCAGGTGTTCATGATGAAAAATTTTGCAGTCGTTTATATTGCTACTCGATCGAAAGATTATACTGGATCGTGGCAGGAAACGAGGAAGGAGATCACTGATGGTCCTCCTCCTCCACCTATTTCAGGCCCTCTTGAGATTGAAAGGCCCAGTGCTGAATCTGTTGTACGACCACCTTCCAAAGGTGTGCTTCAAAATTCTTCTTACAATCCCAACACCCGTGCCGCTCACCATTACAGTATTGTTGAGGATCTGGCTCAGGCGTCGTCTGCGATGTCCGCATTAGAAGTACTTCAGAGTTTTCCATCTCAATGGAAGGCTTTTTTTTCTGCGATTGGCGGGATTGATCTTGCTGATACTATCCTTATCGCTTTATATTTAGATAATTTTGTTCCACGACTTCTGCATCAGATTGCGTTGATTATCCAAGTTGTTATTAATGGTCCTGACATCCATCAAGCAGTTGTGGATGAGGGTGCATAAACCTGTGTCATGTCATCTTCTTTCTAGAAAGCTATTGGTTCTCCGACCTTGAATTCATTGCAAAATTCCCTTGAAGCATTTGATGGAAGGGAATCTAAGCCTTCAGGTGTTGTCGCTAGTTTACCGATTACTTTGAAAGGGAAGACAATAAATGTTGAGGTAGAGGTAGTTGATGCCAAAATCAATTATAATATTCTCCTCGGTCATAGTTGGACTCACGCCATGATGTGCATTCCATCCACTCTATTTCATGTTCTGAAATTTCCACACGAAGGAAAGATTGTTCCTGTTGATCAATTTTCCTTCTTCACCTCCTCTTCCAAGAACAATGTTCCGTATGTGGATTAGATTCCTACACCCTATGAGAGCGTAGGGCTGGGTATTTTCAAGGATCCTGCCCTCATGGGTATTTTTCCTCTTCCTCTGCCAAAAACTATTTAGATAAATATGATCTCTCAGTCTGATGACCCATGGATTCTTCCTTCGCCTGAACATATCGATTCTTTCGAAGATTCAATGCCATTGAGTTCAATTGATATTGATTATTGTGAACTCATTGTGGATTTGGAAACTTCGTCCTCTGATCATGCTCATTTGAGCATGTCTCCTGACATTTATTCTCAAACCCCCTGGCTTGGCAATGCAGATTCGCTTGATCCTATGAAAGAAGTGTTTCCCTCTGATGAAGCCATCGTGGAAACTATGTCTCTCGAAGATCTACCATGGGACGATGGTCATCATCTTTCCTTGTTCATGCCTGGCCTCAGGGCCATGTTTATGTGTCTTGAGCGATTTGCATCTCAGTTTCCTTCTCCTCCGCTTCAAGTGCCTGTTCTGACACATGACGTTTTTACGGATGGTAACTTGAGTAATATTACCCAGATGATGCCTATTGACATTTCCATGAAATTGGGAATCATCGAGAACGTCCATATCGGGGTCACTTGTTCTTTCGATGAAGTACAAGTTTACACTAGCCCTTTCCGTGAGTTCTGTGATGTCTTTGCATGGTCCTACGAAGAAATTCTTGGAATTGATCCTAGTATAGTGGTGCATGAAATTCATACTTACCCGGGTTCGAAACCTATTCTTCAGCATCTTCATCCTATGCACCATAGAAAAGCTGCTACCATTAAAGGTGAAGTTGAAAAGCTTCTCTGAGTTGGTTTCATTTATCCGATTCCTTTGACAGAATGGGTTTCTAATATTGTCCCTATAGATAAGAAGCAAGGAACCATTCGGGTTTGCGTTGATTATCGTGATATTAATTGAGCTTGTCCGAAGGATAATTATCCTACTCCCTTTATCGATCAAATCATTGACGACTATGTTGGGAATGAAATTTTTTCCCTCATGGATGGTTTTTCTGGTTATAACCAGATTAAAATTCTCCCAATTGATCAACATAAGAATTCCTTCATCTATCCTTGGGGTACTTTCGCATATAAGAAGATCCCTTTTGGCTTAAAGAACGCTGGGGCCACATTTCAGCGAGCAATGTCATATGCTTTTCACGATATTTTTAACATCGTTTAGCCTTATCTAGATGACCTTTCGGCTCATTCAACTAAGCATATGGACCATCCTAACCATCTTTGTCATATTTTTCTTCGTTGTTGACGCTACAACATTTGGCTTAATCCACACAAGTGCATCTTCTGTGTTGATTCCGGTAGAATGTTGGGGTTTATCATGTCCAAAGATGAAATTCACCTCGATCTGCTCAAGGAGGTTATTATCAATATCCCCTCTCCCTCTTCATTGCAACAGTTTCAGAGTTTGCAACGGAAGGCTAATTTTCTACGCCGTTTCATACCTAACTATGCAGAAGTGGCCAAAGGATTCACACAATTATTGAAGCAGAGTGTCCAATTTTGTTGGGATGAGATTGATCAAAAGTCATTTGTTGCACTGAAGATGTTTCCTGTTAATTCTCCTCTATTGCATCCTCCAAACTATCATCGTGATTTTTCCCTCTATTTATTTTTCGCTTTCAGTACGATTTCCATTGTTCTGATACAAGACGATGATGACGGTAACAATCATGTTATCTATTACTTATCTTGTAACCTTCTTGATCTTGAGACACACTATGCACATGTTGAGAAGTTAGCATTAGCTGCGGTTCAGGTAGTTCAACATTTTCGTCATTAATTCTTTTATTCACTGTGACCGTGATTTCTGATTGCAACCCTATAACCTATATATTTTCTCACCAATTGCTGGGGGGAAAACACTCGAAGTGGACTGTCATCCTCCAAGAGTTTGATTTGGAATTCACTTTTTCCAAGTAGAAGAAATAATTAATCTTTTTTGATTTGATCTGTTCCCTCCCTTCAGACTCTGCTCCCTCTCATTCTGAGGAACATATTCAGAAGATATGCTTTTCTTGATTATCACCCTCGATCCTTGGTACGGTGATATCATCGTCTATCTCTATACTTCTACTTTTAGATCTGAGTTGACGAAGGATGCTTACCAACACATCCGATATCAATCACAACCTTATCGTATAGTCGGTGATACACTCTATCACATCAGAGTGGATTCCATACTCCACTGATGTTTGACTCTCGCGGAAGCTGAGAAAGCTCTGAATGATTGTCACAGTGGCACCTATGGTAGTCACATGTCTGGTTATGCCATTGCACAAAAAATTCTTCGTGCTGGTTATTTCTGGCCTTCTATCTTCAAGGACTGCATTGTCGCGGTTCGTAAATGTTATGATTGCCAGATCTATCAGTGCAAGATGCGTGCGCCACCTGTACCTCTCCATCCTGTCATTACCATTGGTCCCTTTTCAAAGTGGGGCATCGATTTTATGATGTGTAACCCTCACTTGGCCGGGAGACATGCTTATATTATCGTAGCCATTGACTACTTCACCAAATGGGCTAAAGAAATGCCTACACTTGTCGCCGACGGTAAGACAACTGCTCAATTCATATTTAATCACATGATTGCTAGGTTTGTTGTCCCTCAAGCCATCATTACCTATCATGGTTCCCATTTTCGACATTATATGGTGGCAGAGTTGACTTCTAAGTTGGGTCTGTGTCATGACAGCTCAACGCCGTACTATCCTAAGGCCAATGGCCAGGTTGAAGCTATAAACAAAGTTATTGTCACCATGCTTCAACGTACGATTGGGATCCACAAATCCAATTGGCATCTCATTTTATTTTCATCTCCTTTGGCATACCGAACTTCAGTTAAGAATGCAACCAGATTCACTCCTTTTCAGTTGGTTTATGGTCTAGAAGCTACTCTTTCGATTGAGTGTGAAATACCTTCGCTCAAGTTGGATGTTGAATTACTGCCGAACACTTTGCCAGAAGAAGAGTATCTCCTCTACTTAGAAAGGCTGGATGAAACTCGTTGCTTTGCTTCTCTGGTTATCAAAGCACAGAAGAAGTGGGTCAAAGCTCATTTTGGCCAATCAGTTTCCCCTCATTCCTTCGTTGAAGGAGACCTCGTCCTCCTGTATGACCAAGCTCATGATAAGATGGGGAAGGAAAATTTCAACCCATGTGGCATGGGCCCTACATTATTAAATGTGTTGCAGAATGGGGCCTATGAGCTCATTGATTACGAAGGTCATCCTTTAGAACATCCCAAAAATGGGTTGTATCTCAAAAAATGTTATGCATGAGTCATTCATGCATGAATTGTGTACATATGAGTTGTTTTTATTTTTTATACATGTTTTGGTTTGGTGTGCTTTGCGAGAATTTTGCCTGCTTATTGGGTCTTGCTTATTATGCAGATGTATATTACCCCTTATGTCGGTTTCGCGGATGGTGCTTCCCGGAGTACCAGGAATTTGTCTTCAACAACCTGGGTAATTTATGATCTTGCTGGTGAGTTGATAGATCTGCAAGGTATTTGTCTAAGACGGACTACAAACAATTTCGTTGAATATAGAATTGTTCTTGAACTATTAACCAAGGCAATTAACCTCAACATACGTGCATTGATTGTAAATCTAGATTCACAGCTTGTCGTTCTTCAGCTCAATGGTCATTATTCGGTCAGAAACCCATACATTTCGAGATTGTATTTACGTGTTCGTTTGCTAGAAATACATTTTTGTTTTCTTACGTATCAACATATTCCTAGGCGAATGAATGCGTTAACTGATATAGTGGCTAACATTGCATTAGATAGACATTTGCGTAATCTGTAAAATCATCATCATATATAAAAGATCCATGTAGGAAAATAGATGTGTGTGTGTATATATATATCGAATGTTTGCATTAGTGTGCATCATAAATTCAAAAAATATGTGTGTTTCTGTTACATCCTGAGACATCATGTCTCTCAAAATATGCATATATAAAACCTAGGTGTCTAATCGGTGTGATGCTCATGGCAGCATGTCACTGCCCGTATGAGCCGCCTCAGCAAACGATGAATTCGGTTTGGCACCCCTATGGTATGTCTTTGGTAGGAACGAGGAACATCATCGAATTGTGAATATTCTGGGACTCCATGTGTGATTCCCTCCAATTTGTGCACGATATCTTCCTCCTTGCCTCCCTCACCATGAGGGTCAAAATCGCGAGGGATTCATCTCGCTATTGGAGACATGCATGCGTGATCAGGAGCTCAAGTCCAAGCCATGGAAAAAAAACTCAAAACTCAAAATGTTTAAAATTGGTTGAAACCAAGATGGTTTCATAGGTCTCGTCTTCCTAATTTTGGCACCATAAACAGTTCAAAAAATGGATACCGTATGAAGAATTTATTGCACTTTTAGTGGAGTGGGTCCGGAGCACGGAGGGGCCAGCCCTCCTCCCATGGAACCTCATCATATGACCAATGTGGGAGCTTAATGTTAAGAGCGCTTAAGGAGCCTAATCTCAAGTTTAATATTTAACTAAGCTTCAGTTAAGTGGAGTTTAATATGGCAGAGATTCTGGAGGCACTCCCAAATTTAGGCGGACTTCCACTTTTAGTGGAGTTAACTCGCAGTTGCCCCACATTTAGTGGAGGAAATTGGGGCAAAGTTGTTTTGGTCATAACTTTCTCATTACTCAACCTTTTGGAACGATTTTTTTTTTGATTTCGTATTTTCTCAGCATTTTGGACTGGATGAAACAACTTTCATAGCCATTGGAGCTCATTTTCAGCCTGTTTAGCTTCGGAGAATCTTTTTGAGCCATTAGGGCCATTTTGGGTTTTGAGTTTGGTTGAGCTGTGGTTAACCTTTTTTGGTGAAAAAAAAGTCAATTTTGACTATTTCCTACATTATAGAGCCATTGGAATAGGTCTTAGCTCTGTTTGAATACTTTTAGAGGCCGAAAACCTTTAGGAGAGATTTCATGGCCACCATTGCCATTTTGGGGTTTGAGCTGTTTTGAGTTGTGGTTATCAGTTTGAGGTGAACCAAAGCTCCATTTCAGATAATTTAGACCTTATGAAGCCATTGGAAGTGGTTTCAAAGGAATTTGAGGACTTCTACAGCTTGAAAATTTTCAGAGAAGTTCAAAGCACCAGCAGGACATTGATGAAGAAATCACTGTTTATGGTAATCTTTCAATGTTTAGTGAATTTGAAAAGGAATTATTAGCTTTTTCCTGCCTTCTGAATCAGTTTATATATTCAGATTTTTCTATTGAGACACTTATAATCTTGTATTGCATTTGAGAGTTTTTAATACAAGAAGACAAGCCCATTTTGGGAGGCTTGATCCAGGAGATGTAGCCCAAGAGTTGGGGTGAAATCCTATATTATATTGCTGTTGTGTTTTGATATTATATTTCTGAATACTGTTGCTGATACCCATGTTAAGTTTCAGCAAAAAAAATTACTCTTAAGATACATAAACAATGAAAAGACATACACCATTTGCAAGCTAAATTTCCACATAACGTCAATTTTAAAGCAAGACCATTTTAATTAAATCTGAGTGTTTAATTCTATTATTTCTTTAGGCAGAGTCTGTAAGAGGGCCAGGTAGCCTCTGGATTCATCCTTTCTTTGAAAGCTGAAATATCTAGTAAATTCCCCTACAGTCTATCTCTGTATTAGAAATATGAAGTTCTTACATTTTCAGATTTAAACTTAGAGTATTTTTGCACTCATTTACAGAATTGAAAATGGATACCTTGCACCCTTTTCAAGTACCTTCCATTTTCATATCAGATGGTATCAAAGCTTAGGTTAAGCTTGGTTGTTCTTAGGTTGAGCATTGGATGAGCATTTTCTTTTGTGCAAAAGGTGTTAAAACAATCAATCTCACTGTTTTAGGGCTGCTTGATTAAGAAGGGGTCTTTACTGACATTTGGTTAAAATCTTGTCATTTGTTGGAAAGATTTGAGAAATTTTATTTGGAAGTTCCTTTTGTTAAATTTTCCATTTACATAATGTAAAATTCTTCTACAAGTGAAGTTTCCTCATTCACTAGATTCTTCAATGATGACATGAAGAATGAGTTCTTTAAGGTGAAGGACATGGTGCAGATTCTCATTAAGGATCAAAGAGAAAGTGTTAAGCTTCATGCGCAATTGTTGGCTATGAAGGATGAGAAGGAAGAAATTCTCCAAAGGTTGCATGACATGGAGAAACAACTCCTTCAAGCTCAAGAAGCTTTGTACAAGAACAAGCGTGAGGAAGAGGTTAATCGTTCCAACTTGTCTTCAATTTCCTCCATTGAAAAGTGTGTGGTTCTTTTGAAAGACATACAAGAGGTATTGGGTCCAAATTGATGTTGAAAATGGGCTATCAAGAAGGCAAAGGTTTGGGCAAGCATGAACAAGGCATTGTTGAGCCTATTTGTGTTGTGGAGCATCCCAAGAATATTGGTCTTGGCTATGAGCAACTTAATGGCGAAGCTTTGAGCACATGCATTCAAGAATGTGATGCAAATTTAAAGAGAACCTTTGTTCCAAGTTCTCAAATGCATTTATGTCAAAAATTTTCTAAGGATGATTGCCATTGTTTGAAGCCATCATTGCAGAAAGTAGAAGGTAAACATGTCGCTTATGGCGAGCATGAAAATGTAAGCAGTTTTCAAGACAAGAACAGCGATGAAAGTCTGAAAAGGAAAGATGTCTCCTCTACTAGTTCATCGTCTTTCGAACACAAAAAGGATGGAAATTCCATGCAGCAAAAGAGGTATAATTATTCACATGATCAATTTGATTATGTTTCAGAAAAGAATAATAATTATGCTTGTTCGAATGAAAGAAAATTTTGTTGCACATTTTGTGGTGGAGTTAACCATGTTGCTTCAAGATGCTGGTTGAAAAAGAAAGCACACAGGAAGCAAAAAAAGGCAAAGAGAACTTTCTCAGAAAGTGCTTAAGAGTTGCAAATTTTTTCAAAGGAAGGGACATGATGTCTCTCATTGTTGGTCTTTGCATCCAAAAAATCGTCCAAAGCACATGCAGCTAGATGACAAAAAGCTTGTCGTAAGTGGATCTATGGAGTCCATTATCAATGTGGAAATGAAATATTCACATGAAGAATTGCGGTTGCAACAAAAGACGCCATGGAGTTGGCTTGGTAGGAAGTGGATTAAATTCTTAATGCAGTAAGTCATACTCATTTTGTACATGCAAATTTCAGTTTGGTATGCATGTATTTCAGTTGAAAAGTTGATGCAAGATTGCATGTAAAAGCAGTTTCAGTTGAAGGAATTTCTTTGTTGTTGCAAAATTTTGCCATGGAGGTGTAAAAGATGAGTATGATACTCATTTATGTTGCAACAATGTATTTTGGTTCAGATATTAATCACCCACATGTTTTTGGGATGATGTACTTGTTGGTATTTGAAAAGAAGAGTTGAAGTTGCACATGTACATAGAGGTTGTATGTGTAATTAGTGAACTGTATATAGTTCATTGTACATGATACATACACATATGTTTGTCAAGATGTATCTTGTTGTTTATCGACTTATGTCGATTGTGTCATACATGTTTATCGACTTGTGTCAGTTGTGTGCACAATTTTTTTTACAGATTTTGTGTGTCATTTGTATAGCACATTTCATTGTCAACTGGTTGTTGATGTCGTATGTTGCACAAGATGCCTTTGGTGTCGTTTGGTGTAGAGAACGAAGTGTCAGTGCAAAGTAGTGCAAGATTCCATGAGTTGGAAAGGCATGCAAGCAAAGAGGGCACAAATTTCAACAATTTTCATCGTTGGTTTCAGTATGGTAGATTGGTATGGCGAGAAAACTTGGTCAAGATTCGGCGCAAGTACGTGGCTCATTCAGCAAAATTCGCCATGTGAACAGTTGGCAATTCAAGAAAATTTTTGGAGGCTGAAGAGAAGAGGATGTCGTTATTCTCTCATTTTCTGTACTACAGTTCAGTTTCAGAATTTCAGTGAGCTTTTGGGGTCCAAAAGCCTCTCATTTGGGAGGTGTGATCAGGAGCTCAAGTCCAAGCCATGGAAAAAAAACTCAAAATTGAAAATGTTTAAAATTGGTTGAAACCAAGATGGTTTCATAGGTCTCGTCTTCCTGATTCTGGCACCGTAAATGGTTCGAAAAACGGACACCGTATGAAGAAGTTATTGCACTTTTAGTGGAGTGGGTCCGGCGGAGCACGGAGGGGCTAGCCCTCCTCCCATGGAACCTCATCATATGACCAGTGTGGGAGCTTAATGTTAAGAGTGCTTAAGGAGCCTAATCTCAAGTTTAATATTTAATTAAGCTTCAGTTAAGTGGAGTTTAATATGGTGGAGATTCTGGAGGCGCTCCCAAATTTAGGCGGAGTTCCACTTTTAGTGGAGTTAACTGGCAGTTGCCCCACATTTAGTGGAGGAAATTGGGGCAAAGTTGTTTTGGTCATAACTTTCTCATTACTCAACCTTTTGGACTGAATTTGTTTTTGATTTCGTATGTTCTCAGCATTTTGGACTGGATGGAGTAGGTTGTAGAGCCATTGGAGCTCATTTTCAGCCTGTTTAGCTTCGGAGAAGCTTTTTGAGCCACTAGGGCCATTTTGGGTTTTGAGTTTGGTTGAGCTGTGGTTAACCTTTTTTGGTGAAACAAAAGTCATTTTTTACTATTTCCTACATTACAGAGCCATTGGAATAGGTCTTAGATCTTTTTGAAGACTTTTAGAGGCTGAAAACCTTTAGGAGAGTTTTTAGGGCCACCATTGCCATTTTGGGGTTTGAGCTGTTTTGAGTTGTGGTTATCAGTTTGAGGTGAAAAAAACCTTTATTTAAGATAATTTCAACCTTATGAAGCCATTGGAAGTTGTTGCAAAGGGATTTGAGGACTTCTACATCCTGAAAAGTTGCAGAGAAGTTCAAATCACCAACAGGACATTGATGAAGAAATCACTGTTTATGGTAATCTTTCACTGTTTAGTGAATTTGAAAAGGAATTATTAGATTTTTCCTACCTTCTGAATCAGTTTATATATTTAGATTTTTCTATTGAGACACTTATAATCTTGTATTGCATTTGAGAGCTTTTAATACAAGAGGACAAGCCCATTTTGGGAGGCTTGATCCAGGACATGTAGCCCAATAGTTGGGGTGAAATCCTATATTATATTGCTGTTGTGTTTTGATATTATATTGCTAAATATTGTTGCTGATACCCATGTTAATTTTCAGAAAAAAACAATTACACTTAAGATACATAAACAGTGAAAAGACATACACCATTTGCAAGCTAAATTTCTGCATAACGTCAAGTTTAATGCAAGATAATTTTAATTAAATCTGAGTGTTTACTTCTATTATTTATTTAGGTAGAGTCTGTAAGAGGGCCAGGTAGCCTCTGGATTCATCATTTCTTTGAAAGGTGAAATATCCGGTAAATTCCCCTACAGTATATCTCTGTATTAGAAATATGAAGTTCTCACATTTTCAGATTTAAACTTAGAGTATTTTTGCACTCATTTACAGAATTGAAAATGGATACCTCGCACCCTTTTCAAGTACCTTCCATTTTCATATCACTGCGGGTATTTTTTGGGCCAACATATGCAAGCACGTGGTTTTAAATGTCAGAAGATACATAATTTAAAAAAAAATCATAACACTCATGAAAATTAAAAATGAGTCTTACCCAAATCTTCATCCCAATCCTCTCCTTCTGGGAGTGGGAGGTCCAGATCACCAGTAAAATATGTACCAGAGTAGGCCTAGTCCTCCATTAAAATCAACTATTGGAGGAGCCAATCAAAGAAATTTGGTCTCCAAGACATCTGTTGGCCGCCCCTTTCCCTTGGCATTAGAGCTTCCCATCGGTTCATCCATGGTTCCCTCGCTGGTGGTGTCGAGACTATGACCTCTTGACGCTAGAATATTGGTAGTCGTTCCAGGAAGAACGATAACAGGATAGAACCATAACCAAATTGCTTCAATTTGGTATTCTTGCACTTTGTCAGCTAGCGTTTCATATTGATTTTCACAGCCTCTGCCTAGTTGTAGATGGTCGGTGTCAAGTAGTTCACAACAAAAATTAGCTGCGTCTTTGTTGCTTCGTGTGGTGCTTTCGATCCCGCAGCTCGTGTGATGGTATGTAGCACTACTTATAGTGCCAAGTTTGGGATAGTCTAGATATCCACTTTCCCACTTCCTGATCCCTTCCATGCCCCTGGACATACCCTGTCAATCACCATAGACATGTTCTCCATGCAAGGTCGGGTGCCGGTTAGGATTGGTGCTCCTCCCCTCCGCGATAGTCCTATTATGAATTAGACATCAAAAACATCTGTTGGAAATACTAAGAGGGGGGTGAATCAGTATTACTTTCAATTAGAGCATTAGTTAATCTTCAATTATTATCGGTGTTTGTACAATTATAGAAACAAACAAAAGGAGCACAAATGCACACAGTTTTTAAGGTGGAAACCCACTTTGGGACAAAAACCACCTATTTATTTTCTAATAATTATTTAATATTCAACTCCAATTGAAAATAAAGCTCCAACTTACTAGAATCTAGAAAATCATTATTCTCCATCTCCCACTTGATGGGCCCTCCAACACCCTAGATTCTTCAGTAGTCAACTGAATGGATGCTCCAACACCCAATGAGCTACAACTCACCCTACCACCCTATAGAATAATAAAATAAGAATGGACTCCCATACCGGGGAAAATGGTCCACTTTACAATGATATAGAATGATGTAGAAGAAGAAGACACAGTAGACCATAACCCCAACTATGAAACAACCACCTAATGATGATCCTAGACCTCCCGACATTTCCTCTTCAACTCTTGGCAGATAGACACTAGAACAATTTTTACAATAATGTATTTACAATGACTTAGTACAATGATACCTTTAATGTGACTATATGCAGTGCTGCCCACTTGAAGACTTCATGTGATGAAATTCTTGTTGTTGTTCTACACCTTGGTTGCTACTCTTTTCATGCTACCCTCTGCTGCACCTTTATTTTCTTTGCAGCCCTAGAAAGTCTGGTCCTTTGCAGCCCTTGACAACACATGATCTAGCTTTTTCTTACCTTCTAAGAGCTTGATATTGAATCTAGTGTATCTATATTATTTAAAATCCCCAATATCTTATTTCCAGACCTGTAGTAGTCCTCTGAGTCATCTTTCCAATGCCACAGGTGTGACCCAATTTGGATTCTTCAAGGGAGATTTATACCCAATCTCTCACAATGAACTAATTATGGACTGTTTCAGTAGAGTGAACTTGTACGGCATGCCACGTGTCACTGTTTATTTATTTGGCTCTAAAATTTATAGAGAAAATAGTAAAGTCCATGCACTATCTGCCACTTTTCACATAATTCCAATCTGATACTTAGAGAGAGTTATGATGTTTTTCCCAAGGTCACTTCTTTGAGATGAATTTCAGGAGCCTGCAAAAACATTGACTTCCATAGATCATATCTCCAAAAATGTTATGCAACTTGATCTGAAATTTCTACAGGAGCTTCCTCAGGATTTCAGCTTCACCTAATAAACATTTGAGCTTTTGAACCTTTGTATAAAAAACATTAGAGCTAAAATTCCACGATGACCCGTTTCATATGGCAAAATTCTTTGCATGAGAAGGATATGAGGATCACAATTTATATAAATGCTTAGGTTGAGAGGGGCTTCAACAAGTGAACGTGGGAGGGATTTTAGGAGCTTAAAAAATATTAATTATGACTTTTCAATGACCAATTCCACAACCCCATGGGGTTTTAGCCCACTAGCTAGGGGTACAAACTTCAAACATGAATATCTCTCAAACCGTGAAGAATTACATGGTGTGCCATATATCAACGAAAACATCTTGACAAGTACAAACAATCAAAATAATTCTTGACCCAAAATATATTAATTTGGTAGGGAAAAATTCCCATGCAATATTTGGGTAGCCCCTGGTGCTGCTTGGGTTGACATCAATGACAACCACTGATCAACAATATCGCCCTTTGGCATTCATGGCAACACAAGTACTCCCCTTGCGATCATGACACCTCTTCCTACAACCTTCTCTCCCCCTTTGACATCAATGGAAAAGGGTAACTCCCCTGACGCATAACCATATTGTGGACCTGTACACACTTCCACTCCCTTTTTATATTCTGAATAAGAAAAATCTAATGAGAAATTGGGAGAATCCCAAGATTATGGCGAAGATATTCCAATGCTTCACGAGTACTCTCATGATCATCAACACTTACTGCCCAATATACATTTGTAAAGGAATGAATAATGAGATTTTTACCCTTGGGATACCAAAAGCCAAATTTTGTTGTTCCCTTTAGATATCGAAGAATTATTTTGATGGAAATAATATGTGATTCTTTTGGTGCTGCTTGGAATCTTGCTACTTGTCCAACTGCTTGCATAACATATAGCCAGGAGGCTGTTACATATAGAAGAATACCAATCATATATCTGTACAACCTTTGATCCACATCCTTAGATGAGTCATATATGCTCAATTTGCAACCTGTTACCATCGGAGTAAGGATGGGTTTGCAATCTTCCATTTTAAATTTCTTAAGAATTTCCTTGATGTACTTGGCTTGACATATAAATATTCCTTTCTCTTGCTGAGATATTTGAAGCCCTAAGAAGTACGTTAGCTCACCAAGTAAAGACATCTCAAAATCACTTTGCATCTTTGTAGCAAACTTCTTACTTAGTCGATCATCATTGCTACCAAATATTATATCATCCTCTTTAGCTATTAGACATTTTTTAGTTGCTTCATCTAGAACATATATGTCGTTTGGAGCTCGACTTGTTGTAGCCACAATTTCACCATACCTGCCTTTCTTGATTTCAAATTTTGTGGAGTTTAATAGTATTGTGTGTCCTTGATCACACATTTGTCCAACACTGAGTAGATTGTGATTCATGTTTTCAACCAATAGAACATTCTTGGCTAGAGCATATTTGCTTTTGAGAGTGACAGTACCTGATCCTATAACATTTGAAGATCCATCATTTCCAAAGGACACGGTTCCATCCTTCTTCTCTTTCAGAGATACAAATTTATTTCTATCTCTATTCATATGCGTTGAGAAACCACTATCAACATACCACACATCTTTGTTGTTTTGAGCCTTGAGAGCGAGAGAAGAATTATCAGCCTTCTGATTCTTCAATGTTCGTTTGTTCTGTGGCTTCGAAGATTCTTCTAGAGGATTTTCAAGTCTGCAGTCTCTGGCTATGTGTACAAAGTTTTTACATTTATAACATTCAATATTATTTCTTAAATGTTCAAATATATTGATGTTTCACTGAGCCCTAGGAGGTTCATATTTGACAGATCTCCTGGAATTGTATTCGTTCCTAGGGTACGCGCAACATTCTATAGCTTTATGACCAAATTTTCCACATGAATAATAGTAGCCATAAAAAATATGTTGGTACTTGGATGGAAATATTCTTCGAGGAATTGTCTTCCAAGGCTGTTCTTGCAAATCTTGTCCAGTGAAGTCTACATGCATGTTAGATCTCATAGGTTCATTGTATTTTGTTGTAGAAGGTCCTGCTTCTTCTTATTTGTAACCAATGCCAGTTCTTTCATTGTAAGATCGTTGATTGTTGATGAGTTCTTCCAATGCCCTTGAGTTGTTGGCATAGTTTTGGATAGTTTTTCCTTTCTTCACTTCCTTACACAGTGAGACTAATTCGACTTCTAATTCTTCCTTTTCTTAGTTGCTTTCTTCCAACTTCTTTTGAAGTGACTCTTCAATGTATTTGTCTTGTTCAACTTCAATTTTGAGACCTTGAACTTGTTCTTCAAGAGTATTGGAATGGATCTTCTCTACCTTGAGCTCTTTTATAAGTTTGATTGCTTCCTTAGAAAATTATTCTATGGTCAATCCTTCTTGTTCGTTGTTTGATACCTCTTGTTTATTATGTTGGGCCATAAGCAATACTCTGTCATTGGCTTCTTCTTCGTTGTCATTGTCTGCATCGGATGATGAGCTATCTTCTTTAGAGAGAAAGTTCCTTTTGGATCCTTTCTTATTGAATTTATAAAAGCCTTTCTTTCCTTTTGAGTTGCCATCACTTAAGTTCAGACATTTTGATGTGAAATGCCCATCCTCACCACAACCGAAACATTTCAATGGAAGTTTACCTTTGAATTTCCCCTTACCAATTTTTAGTTTTCTCATAAAGTAAGCATATTCTTCATTTGAAAGACCTTCTTCATCATCTCCCTTTTCTTCACACTTGCAGGTGCATCTCTTTTCAATTGAAGGTTGTCTGTCCTTATTGGTTTTCTTAGATGCAACGAACGTAGTTTCTAGATGCGAAGTACCCTCTTCTTCATCAAGTCTCATTTCATATGCTACGAGAACTCCATGTAATTCCTCTTTGATGAGTTTTTCCAGATTTGCGCTGTATTCTAAGATCGATACCTTTGGGTTGAATCTCCCTGGTAACATTCTAAGAATCTTTCGTATAATATTCTTCTCGTCAATTGGCTCTCCCAATACTTCCAAAGTATTGGTTATGTCATCAACATATTGGAAGTATGCAGCAATGTTTCAATCTTCTTTCATTCTGAGTTGCTCAAATTTTTCTCTATATATTTGAAGCTTTGCTTCTTTGACATTTGAGTCACCTGCATATATATTCTCAAGCTTGTCCCATATGTTTTTGGCAGTTTTACAACCCAACACCTTATGATAAGCAGATTCAATAAGTCCATTCATAATAATATTCTTTTATTTTGCATCATTTACCAAATTATTCTTACCTTGTTCATCTGCGGTTGATGTAAATCCATTTTGAACAGTGTCCCATACTTTGTAACCTTGCGCCAAGAGATAGACCTCCATTCTTCCTTTCCAGAGTGCATAATTATTTTCATTGAACAGAGGTATACCATTCTTGGTATACTCCATGACCTCCTTCTAGCTGTTAAACTGCTATTGAAGGAACCATGCTCTGATACCAATTGTTGGAAATACTGAGAGGGGGGGTGAATCAATGTTCCTTTCAATTAGAGCATTATTTAATCTTCAATTATTATCAGTGTTTGTACAATGATAGCAGCAAACAAAAGGAACACAAATGCACACAGTTTAAGGTGGAAACCCACTTCGAGACAAAAACCACCTAGTGCTTTTCTAATAATTCTTTAATATTCAACTCCAATTGAAAATAAAGCTCCAACATCCTAGAATCTAGAAAAGAATTCTTCTCCAACTCCCACTCGATGGACGCTCCAATGCCCGAGATTCTTCAGTAGTCAAATGAACGGATGCCCCAACACCCAATGAGCTACAACTCACCCTAGAACCACCCTACCACCCTATAGAAGAATAAATGAAGAATGGACTCCCGTATGAGGGAAAATGGTCCACTTTATAATTATATAGAATGATGTAGAAGAATAAAACACACTAGAACATAACCCCAACTATGACACAACCACCTAATGATGATCCTATACCTCTCGACACTGCCTCTTCAACTCTTGGCAGATAGACACTAGAACATTTTTTACAATAATGTATTTACAATGACTTAGTACAATGTTACCTTTACAGTGAATGTATGCAGTGTTTCCCACTTGAAGAATTCATGTGATGAACTTCTTTATGTTGTTTTTCACCTTGGTTGCTGCTCTTGTCATGCTACCCTCTATTGCACCTTTCTTTTCTTTGCTTCCCTAGAAATTCTGGTCCTTTGCACCCCTTAACAACACATGATCTAGATTTTTCTTGCCTTCTAGGAGATCGATATTGAATTTGGTGTATCTCTATTATTTCAGATCCCCAATATCTAATTTTTAGTCTTGTATTAGTCCTCTTATTCATCTTTCTAATGCCATAGGTTTGACCCAATTTGGATTCTTCAAGGGAGAGTTATGCCCAATCTCTCACAATGCCCTAATTATGGACTGTTTTAGTAGAGTGAACTTGTACAATGTGCCACGTGTCACCGTTTTTTTATTTGGCTTTGAAATTTATAGAGAAAAAACTATAGTCTGTGCACTATCTGCCACTTTTTACAAATTCCAATCCGATACTCAGAGAGAGAGTTATGACGTTTTTCCCAAGGTCACTTCTTTGATATGAATTTGTGAAAATGCCACGATGACCTGTTTCAGATGGCGAAATCCCTTGCATGAGAAGGATATGAGGATCACAATTTATATAAATGCTTAGGTTGAGAGGGGCTTCAACAAGTGAACGCGGGAGGGATTTTAGGAGCTTAACAATAATTAATTATGAATTTTCAATGACCCATGCCACAACCCCATGGGGTTTTATCTCACTAACTGGGGGTAAAAACTTCAAACATGAATATCTCTCAAACCATGAAGAATTACATGGCGTGACATATATCAATGGAAACATCTCGAAAAGTAGAAACCATCAAAATAATTCTTGACCCAAAATATATTAATTTGGTAGGTCAAAATTTCCATGCAATATTGGGGTAACCCGTGGTGCTGCTTGGGTTGAAATAAATGACAACCACTGATCAACAACATAAATCTCAAGTTCCTGGTCTCGAAGGATAAAATTTTCCTGATCCTCATCCCATATGCTGATCAAATACTGTAACAGCTTCAGTTGAGCTTGGAGACACGGTGTTAAGAAGAATTTTTTCAGTCCATAATCTCTGAGAGCTTCCATGCATATCTCATTTTCCATGGCAAGCTCATCTTCTTCGCTATGTTCCCGTTCTTTCCATTAGATCACCATTCTGCCACTTTATACTTGCAAACATGTTCATATGGATGGTATTAGTTGATTTAGAAGCTTGAATTTGTGAAAAATTGGGCCCTTAACTTAAATTTTTAAAAAGAAAACATGGTTTTCGCGGTTGGCGCGAATGTTTCTAAAACAGTCGCACCAATGGGCGTGCCCTAGTTCAGAAAAATAGGCGATTGGCGCGAGTTCATGCCCAAAACTCGCGCCAATCATCGTGCCCTAAAATTTACATTTTCCTCCTCATAAATCAAAAGCGAGGATTGCAGGCAATAAAAGAAGACTTAAGTTGAAGGGAAGGATGTCAGTTCTTACCTAGAACTGACGGATTCGAGATTGGTCTACTAGATCGTTCAATATCATCGCCGCAATATCAGAGTGTAAAATGGGTAACTATTGCTCCACAAGAGGTAAAAAGTGAAAAGTAATTATTTTTACCATTTTTGGCATTTTATAACTTTTCACAACCCCAATTAGGTTTTAAGGTATATTTTTTGAATATTTTATTATATTATTTCGAGAAATTAGTTTTACATGTATCTCTTGTGCAGTGACATGTTTTCGCGCATAGTGATGAAGTAACAAGTTGTATTTTATACCTTTTAGGACTCGGTAAAAACACGAAAAAGTCACTACTGGAGTCATATTTCAACTCTTTTATGATCCTCTAAAATTAAAAATATTGCCGAGACTCTTGTCGTTTTGAACTTGTTAAATGGTTGGGAAATGATATCTACCCAGTATACGTTTAACGCTTTTTCAGGCTGGGATAAATTATTTACGAAAAAGGAATACCTTAGCCTATTGCGACTAAGAGGTTCCCCTGGATATTGTTTTCTACCTTTTTTGATCTGAGAGACTATTTATGAAAAGGGACTTGCTGGAGTTTTCTTTTCTGCTTCTTTTCAAACTCTCTAAACATGAAAAGATGTTGAGTTCTCTCTTTGTCAGACTCGCTAAACCTTGATGACGTCGGACTTCATCTCCATGACGTTACTTGAGTTCCTCCTTCCTAGGGCTCGTAAAATGTACTAGGTTGGATTTTTTTGAAGGAAAAAATTACATTACAAGAATATGCTACCCCCTTCAAACTTTTTTTGAAAAATAATTGGGGTACTTGCCAGAAATGGTGGGGGAAAATAGAACTAGTTTTTAGTTATGTTGGCAGTATGTCGCTCTTGAATATGGCACTTGTCTGCATTCGAGTCGAATTGGGGACCTCTCATTTCGTCATTTTTTCCTCCATGGGTTTGGATAATCTCTTTTGACCTCTCATTTTCTCTTTGCCACGTCATCATGACCTTAGATCACTTGATGTTAAATACTACCAAATCCAGTGTCGTGTCGCTGATATGTTCAAGAGAAGTTTGCTTCTGCATTTTTCAACCTCCCTCTGATTCTCTGTTGGTCTTGATTCACTATCATTATGTTCCTCTGTCTTGTGTCGATGATGTGGGAAACATTATGGCCCTCCTTCGACAAAGTCACTTCCTGTCGAATTAAGCTCATTATCTAGGAATTTGATCTAGAGACTCCCTTTCGGTACCTTGGAGCTTGCATTCCTCAATGGCAGGTTCTTCGCATTCGACGCAAGGTCCACATCATTGGCCTTCGATCGAGTGATTCTGCGGGTGTTCAACGTCAGATCACTATTCAAATTCCGTGGATTGTACCTCTCATACCTTGTGGGCCATTTTCATTATCGGTGGTTTCTCTCACATCTGCTAACAACTTTCATCTTTGGCTAGTAATCAGACAATTTTCTTACATGTTTGACTTCAGCTCATATATTTGCATGCTTGAATTTTTACTATTTCAAGTCGAGATGGAGCGCAAGACCATGGATTTTTTCTGATAAAATCTAGGCTATAGATTCTTATGGATTATCATGACTTATTTCATGACTCTTTTGATTGGATGGCTGCAACCACACTTGAGTCTATTTGTTGATCCTTACTTCTGGATGGCTGCGTCCATACCACAGATCTCAGTTTTTATGTACTCTATTATGGATGGTTGCACCAATACCACATGTTCATGTATCAGATATATCAGTTGTATTTGTAATTGCAGGTTTTCTGACAATGGTGTTAAGTTTGAATGTGTTATCGTAAAGCATTTCACCCCTCTCTCTCCCTCAGGCCTCATGCTTTAGGGGGCATCTGTTACACAAAATTTTGTCACTGTCCTTGCAGTCCTCATCTCGCACATTGGAGGGTAATTTCTATGACTAATAAGAAGTGTCATGCCTTGCAAAGACCATCATTGTATCCCTTTACATGAGAGTAATATTCCTTCTGTTGACAATTCCCTGAGCAGAGCTTCAGAAACCCCTGTTTTTTCCTTGGCGCAAGTAGCCAATTATATCCTTGTGCCAATGAGGAAGATTAACACTAGGCCTCCCACCCATTGACGCTATGTCCCAGTTATATACCAGTGCTGAGTTTTTTATGGAATGTTTTTTAAAAATAGAGGCGGAAATTCTACTCTAACAACTTCGAGGATGAGTCATTGGGAGTGGTTGGACTGAATAACCACAGACTCCCTCCTTTATTTTATGGTTTCCACCTCTTATGGGAACCTCCTAAAGGATAGGCCTCCCTTCCACATTTGTAGGGATCCTAACCTCCTCCTTTTCCTCTATAAAAAGAAG
Organism: Pinus albicaulis; assembly: GCA_034641835.2. Taxonomy (NCBI): domain Eukaryota; kingdom Viridiplantae; phylum Streptophyta; class Pinopsida; order Pinales; family Pinaceae; genus Pinus; species Pinus albicaulis. The sequence goes on along the minus strand of CM076579.1, from coordinate 822,066,650 downwards.
ATATCCCTCCTTGCATAAGCTAGCTGAACATGGAGAACTGAGTATACTATAGCTGAATTATTGAAGAGATAGAATAAGAAGGAACTTCGTTGAGAGAGCTTGAGTCCATGCCCTCATCTCGTCCAAATCCCCTGACGAGTATCTGAGACGCGCTTCGTCTGAACCCCACTGGAGGAGACTACGATGTCAAAGCTTTGGTTGTATCTCTCCCTTCTATCAATACATATACATGACTATTGTTTGGTTCCCATTTTACGTTATGTCATTTTTTTAATGCAATATTCTTAGCCCTCTTTGACTGGCTAGTACTTATGAATGAAGTTATTATGTCATATGCTATTATTGTTTGTTGATCTATGTGCAGGTATCTGAGCATGACTACAGAAGGATCATGACTTGCCAAGTAGGAGCGAGAGGCCACCACCATTGCAGTCACAACAATAGCATTGGACCTCGGGTAGGTTGATCTACCATGTCCTCTTTCATTCAGTAATTAGGAACCTACACTTTAGCATGTCTCTTTTTTTCTAGACCCACACTAGGGCTAGAGGGATCACCTCTGTCCACAGAGGGGATTTAGCTGTTTAACAGTAAGAAAAAAGGGAAATCTAAGAAAAATAAAACTTCTAACCCACAGGAAAGATCATCTGATCAATTGTCTAGAACTAGGAAACCTCATTATCCATGCATAATATGTAATGAGGAACACTTTGTTTGGGATTGTCCTCACTGCACTGAAGTTTCAAAAATGGTTAAAACTTCACATGCGTTAGCTGTGTTGATAGATCCGTTTCCGAATCTGGACACAAATTTGGTTTCTATGGATTCAGCTTCTAGTTCCCAAGTGCTTATGTTATCTGTCACAAAACCTTCAATAGATATTTTGGTGTCAATGCGTAATAAATATTATGGTATTCAGGCAATTGATCAACCTAATAACTCAACCACGAATTCATCTACGGAATCAGTACTGCCTACTACTATTATTGAATTGACAATTAAGCCACCAAAGGGAGTCGTTCATAAATCAACATATACTCCTCGATAAAAAGCTACTAAAAATTTGATATAGCTGAAGATTTGGCTCAATCCCCTTCAGCTATGTTTACTCTTGAGGTATTAAAAAATTGTCCCTCCCAGAAACAGGCTTTATTATCGGCTATTGGTGGAATTGATCGGAGCTATTTGCTGCAATTACCAGCAGAATTGACATTCTCCATACAAGTAAATGTTTTCAATCACCTTGTTCATCGTGCTATTATTGATGAGGGAGAATCTACATGCATTATGTCTCTAAACTGTTGGAAGTCACTTGGCTCACCGTGCTTATCACAATCATCAACAATGTTGAAGGCTTTTGATGGACGTACGTATAAGCCTTGTGTTATTATCAATAACCTGCATGTTGAACTAGGGGGGAAATAATGAATGTTGATGTTGAGGTTTTTGACGGACCCCTTGACTATAATATTATACTTGGAAGGCCATGGGTATATGCTATGACTGCAATTGTTTCTACATATTTTAGAATGATTTCCTTTCCATATAAAGGTACCATCACAGTCATCAATCAACTATCCTTATTTGCCTCTGCTTCATAGGTAACTGGAAGTGTTTCGTTAGTTCACACACCCCGACTAGCACTTAAGAACAATGGTGTAGGACTCTTAAAGGATTCCACTCTCACGGGAACCTTTGCATTACCGCCGCCTGCGACGTCGACAAAAATTGCAAATATAGAGACCTGCTACATGATCTCTTCAACTCCATCTGGCTTATGGAAGAGTATGGGTGATTCTGAAATTGTTACTTGGATGAGTTTTTACCACCCAGCCCTATTGAGCTGGCATAGTAATCAATCTATCTGGCTTGGGCGACGAATCTGAAATTAGTGTTGCTAGTTGTTTGGGTTGATCGTTCCTTAGATTTTGGTACTCCGTCTAATCCTTTTTCATAAACTTTCTTGATAGATGAGAATATTTTGGAAACCATGATGTCAGAAGGAGAATGATGGAAATATTATCATCATCGTTCCCATCTTCCTGATTATGAAGAAAATTATCTTAGTGAACTATATCACCCTTCGATAATAAATTTATTTTCGAATTATTTACTTATTAATGCAATTGATTCCGAGAGAAATTTGTCAAACATTGAAGAAACTATTTCTATTGATATTTCGACCAAACCTGGTGTTGTAGAAAATATTCATGTCGGGGTATCTTGTTCTCCATTAGAACTTGAAACATATCACTCTCTATTTCGTGAATTTCGGGATATATTTGCTTGGTCCTATGAGGAGATGTCAGGTATTGACACTAGTATTATTGAACATACTATTAATATGTATCCTGATGTCAAACCAGTGTGTCAACGCCTTCGTACCGGTCATCCAAATAAGGTTGCTGCCATTAAAGCAGAAGTTGAGAAACTTTTGCGTGCTGTTTTCATTTACCCTGTATTGTTAACTGAGTGGGTTTCTAACACCATTCCTATCATGAAAAAACAAGGAACCGTCAGAGTGTGCATCTATTATTAGGATGTCAATCTAACTTGTCCAAAAGACAACTATCCTACTCCCTTTATCGACCAAATTATTAAAAATTGAGCCATATGTGAAATATTTTCATTCATGGATGGATTTTATGGCTACAACCAAATCAATATCCACCCAGAGGATCAACATAAGACAACATTCATCTGTCCCTGGGGCACATTCGCTTATAGGAAACTACCATTTGGTTTAAAGAACGCTGGGGAAACATTTCAGAGAGCAATGGATTATGCTTTTAATGACATCAAACACACTATTCAACCCTATCTAGATGATTTACATGCTCATTCACGAAATAGGACTGACCTAATGCATTTAAGAGCCATCTTCTTATGCTGTTGACACTAAAAAATATGCCTCAATCCATATAAATGTGTGTTTTGTGTTGGTTCTGGTCATTTTCTTGGATTCATCGTCTCAAAAGAAGGAATTCGAATCAACCTATTGAAGGTTCAGGCCATTCTTGAATTTCCTGCGCCATCAAATTTACTTTAGATACAGAAACTTCAAGGAAAGGCTAACTTCCTAAGGAGGTTCATACCCAACTACGCCGAAATGGCTAAAGGATTTACTCGGCTCTTGAGAAAAGGGGTTCCCTTCCATTGGGACAAAGTTGCACAAGCTTCTTTTGATGCTGTCAAGGATACTCTTGTCTAGGCATCATTAATGTATCCCCCCAATTATCAGAGTGATTATTTCATATATATCATTGTGGATGATACGTCCATTGCTATGGTATTGGTCCAAGTAGAAAATGGGATAGAACATCCGATCTATTATTTGAGTCGTAATCTCAATGATACGAAAGTTAAGTATTCATACGTAGAAAATATTGCCTTGGCAGTTGTTCAAGCTGTCCAAATATTTTGCCACTATATCCTGTTCCGAAAGACCATTTATGTTTCAGATTGTAACCCCATGAATTATATCTTATCACGTCAATTTCTAGAGGGTAAATATTCAAAATGGATTGTCATTTTGTAGGAATTTGATTTGGAATTCATCAAGTCCAAGTCAAAGAAGTCTTTAGTTTTGGCTGAGCTTCTCTGTGACCTTCCATATGATAGTATTGCTATTACGTCAAAACCATCAATTCCTGACGAGTCTCTCTTTCTGATTGGATCATCTGATCCTTGGTATGGATATTTCGTCATTTATCTCCAAACTCAAACTTTTCGACCTGATACCTCTTGCTATGAACAACGATGTATTCGATACCAAGCCAAATATTATCTGATCGTTGGTGATACACTTTATCATCCTGGTGTCGATACAATTTTAAGAAGGTGCTTCACTCATGAGGAGGTCGAAAAGGTTTTAAATGATTTTCATGTTGGGGCTTGTGGTGGAAACTTGTCTGGATACGCTACTGGGTAGAAGATACTCCGCGTCGGTTACTTTTGGCCTACCATATTTCGCAATTTCATTATCGTGGTTAGAAATTGTCATGCGTGAAAGATATTTGATCGTAAAATCTACAAACCTCCAGTGCCAATGCATCCTTTTGTCTCTGTGGGACCATTTTCGAAATGGGGTATTGACTTCATGACCTTTAACCCTAATTTGTCCGAGGGGCATGGCTATATTATTGTCGCAGTAGACTACTTTACCAAATGGGCCAAAGCGATGCCTACATTCAACAACACATGAAAAAAAACTACATTGTTTTTCTTTAATCATGTTATTGCATGGTTTGGGGTCCCATAGGCTATAGTTACAAATCATGGGAAGCATTTTCGCAACCACATGATGAATGAATTGACTGCCAAGATAGGACATGATAATTCTACTCATTATCCACAATAAAATGGACAAGTTGAAGCTATCAAGAATATTCTTAAACATATGCTTCAACGAATGATAGAAGTTTGTAAAAGGAACTAGCATTTGATCTTGTACTCAGCCTTGTGGGTGTACTGAACCTCACTGATAAACACAACCGGATTTACTCCATTTAAATTGGTGTATGGTCTGGAAGCTATCTTACCAATCCAATGTGAAATACCATCGTTAAAACTCACAATTGACTTGTTACCTGACACCTCAGAAGAAGAAGCGCGTCTTTTTAACCTCATCCATCTTGATGAAATGCGTCGTGAAGCCCAATTGGCCAACGAAGCACATAAGTGACATATAAAGGCACAATATGACAAAAATTCCTAGCCTCACATTTTCTTAGAGGGCGACTTGGGCCTTCTTTATGATCAAGAAGATGATGTAATAGGTACGGAGAAATTTGAGCCATTATGGCATGGCCCCTATATTGTCAAAAGATTTCTTGCTAAGGGTGCCTAGGATTTGATGGATTATGATGGAATTCTATTAGCATAGCCCAAAAATGGGTTGTATATGAAATGTTACTATGCTTAATCATGAGAGTAGTTATTTTTTGTATTATATATATATATATATGCTATTGATTTTCATTCACTGTCTTAGTTTTTTTTTAGAGTTTTCTTGACGTTAGTAATCTGCTTTAAATTTCATCATAGATGTCTGAATATTTGGAACCATTTGTTGGATATGCTGATGGTGCTAGTCGTAGTATGCAGAATCTATCCTCTACAGCATGGGAAATTTTCGCTCTGAACGACAAGTTAGTGAGTTTTCAAGGGATTTGTATCGGTAGACCAACAAACAATATCGTTGAGTATAGCGCGTTGATCGAACTTCTCTCTGATGCCATTTCATTTGGTATTAACCACATTATCATAAGGTTAGACTCAAAAATTGTGGTATTACAGCTTACTAGTGTTTATAATGTTAGAAATCCAACACTGCATCGTTTGTTCCTAAGAGTTCAACTTTTGGAAAGACACTTTGATTTTATTCAATATCAACAAATTTCCATATATTTGAACACATTGACTGATTCTTTGGCTAATCAAGTTTTAGAAAGACATTTGAAACACATGTAAAGAAAACATTCACATAATTGAATAGGATTACGCAATAAATCCATGTAAATCCCCTCTGTGGATAGAGGCGATCCCTCTAGCCCTAAGGTGGGTCTAGAAACTACGGGAACATACTAACATCTACCTTCCTAAATTGTAAATGAAATTCAGAGAAAGGAAGATGACCTACCTTGTTTTGATGCTATGTTGTCATCTTCCATCGAAGCTTCCTGATGAGTCGCTCTTCTCCAGCTCGATACACGCTGCTACTAACGTTCGATTACCTGTGCAGACAGTTAGGACACCATGACAAGCATAAAATCACGACAAAAATAAAACAAATACAACCTATCTAACTGATCAAGAAATGCTAGAAATATCATTACGAATGTAAACAAGAGTGGGAGATAAACATCAGTTGCATTTTATTATGATAAAGGCAAGGGGAGTTTACAACCAAACCTTGATGTTGAGGCTCTCATTTGGCAGGTCTATAACCAAGCACGTTTGTAACACTCTCACACACAAAGGTCCAAGATCTCACTATGTTCCCAACAAAAAAAAACAATCACACTCTGCACTATTCTCCCGAAGCTATGATTGCTTCTCCTTTCTATTATCACTAACTAAGGTTTTAGAGCTGAAGGAGGTCTCCTTATATAACAATGGAGGAGGAGGTTATGGGCCCTCAAATGATGGGAAAAGAACTTATCCTTTGGAGTATTTCCTATTTCTTGGGAACAAGAAGCCCAAAGGGGAATTCCTCAGCCATATCCTCAAAAAAAACTTCCAGCTCGCCCCCTCACAAAGATTCTAGTCACAGAAGCTTCCTTTCTATTTAAAAAACTTTCCAAAACAGGATCGGTGCAGGTCCAACATTAAGACAGGGCGCCGATCGGCGTGGGTCTCAGTGCAAATTTCTCGATCGGCGCGGGTCAGACACTGAGTGAAAGCACCAACCTTGAATACCAGGTTTTTATAAGGTACTTTCAGAAAAATTGTAAAGGGAGATGAATTGGCAGAGAAAATGTGGTTCAGGGGTATGTCTTCCATGCTTAGAAAGTACACAAGGGTCACTGTATGGGTCCTCTAGGATCAAGGAATGGGGAGTACAGGGAAAGTGATAAATTTCTATGTAACAAATGCCCCCTAAAGTATGAAGTCCGAACATGAGTGAGGGGTGAAATGCTTTACAAATACGTGCAAGGAACCAGACACTGCTTTCAGGAGACCTACAAATCAAGCATAGATACATAACATAACTGAAATATTTAATGAAAATACATGAATCCATGGTATAGGTGCAACTATCCATCAAGAACGAGATCATGTGAATGGATCCTCGGCATGGACACAACCATCCGAATGAAGGGATCATATGAAATAGATCCACGGCATGGGCACAACCATCCATATCGAGAAGATGAAAGCGAGAGGACCCACGGTATGGTTGAGGCCATCCATCTAAAGAATCATGTATATAATCATGAATGACTAATCACTCCTCGCAACCTGAACTTTTGTGATTGAATCCCAGGGTCTCGCGCTCCAACACCACCCAATCAAAGTACAAATTCCAACATGTGAATAGACGTGTTGAAGTCGAACATGCTAGAAAATCACTTGATTACCGGCCAATGATGTGAACCGTTAACAAGTGCGAGAGAAACCACCCATAATTTCAATGGCTCTCAAGGTACTACTAGTACAATCCACGAGATGTGAATAAATATCTGAAGTCGAACACCCATGAAAACACCCGATCGAAGGCCAATGATGTGAACCTATCGTCGAATGTGAAAAACTTGCCATTAGGGCATGCTAGCTCTAAGGTACCAGAAAGGATTCTCTAGATCAACTTCCCGGATAATGATCTGAAGTCGACAGGAAGTGATCTGTCAAAGGAGGGTCATAATGAATCCCACATCATCGATGTGAAACATAGAAGGTAATATGAGTGTGAATTAAGACTGAAACAGAGGATCAATGAATGTACAAATTGCAAAAGGATTTTCTTTTGAACATATCGATGACACGACTTTGGAATTCAGTAGCATTTGAATCAAATAGGACCAGAGGTCATGTTGACAATATTTGTAATCGAATGAGAGGCAAACGGATTTCCCAAACCCATGGAGGAAAAGTGACAGAATGAAGATATCCCAACCCGACATGAATTGTAAATAAGTGTCATGTTCAAGAGTGACACACTACCGACACAATTGATGAATAACTTCCGTTTTCCCCCACTGTTTCTAGTGAGTACCTCTTTATTTTTACACTAGCTTGAAGAGGATAGCATATGCTTGTCGTATAAGTTTGTCCTTCAGACAAATCCATCCTAGTACATTTTAGGAGGTCTAGGAAGGAGGAACTCGGTAATGTCATGGTGACGGTTTGCGATGTCATTTAGTTTTAACGAGTTTGACAAAGGAGGAACTCGACATCTTTTCATGTTTAGAGAGTTTGAGAAGAAGCAGAAAAGGAAACTCCAGCAGGTCCCTTTTCGTAAATAGTCCCTCATACCTAAAAAGGTAGAAAACAAAATATGAGAGAACCTCTTAGTCACGATAGGCTAAGGTATTCCTTTTTCGTAAATAATCTATCCCAACCTAAAAAAGGGGTAAATGTATATTGGGTAGATATCATTTCGCAACCTTTTACCGAATTCAAAACGACAAGAGTCTCGGCAATATTTTTAGTTTTAGAGAGTTAAAAAAAACACTGTTACCGATGAAATAGGTAATCGCACTGTTACCTACTTTTTTTTGGTAGCATAAAAAGCACCCGATTTTGAAAAGTGGTGATGCAGAATCACTTTTTTTTTTAAGCACATTTTTGACACTCTAATATTTTTATTTATGAAGTATGAATATTTGTTTTAAAATGTTAGTGATTTTCATGCTAATTTTGAAACGTATTGATGCAGCATCAACTTTTTTTTTTAAGCGGTGATTTTCATGCTAATTTTGAAACGTATTGATGCAGCATCAACCTTTTTTTTTAGAGTGGTGATTTTCATGTTGGTAATAAAACACAAAACTTAGATAAAAAATATATATATATAAAAACAATTAAAAAAATCAATAAAAATGTTAAAAAAAGCAAAATTAACACGTAAAAATAAAAAATTTAAACAAAAATAAATTTAAAAAAACAATAAAAAAACAAAAATATTCGAAAATTATATCAAAAGAAATGACAAAATTTGAAAAAAAGCACATAATTTAAAGAAAAAAAAAAAATTAAACAAAAAAATAAAAATAAAAAAACATCAAAAACATTTTTTTCTGCGTTATTAAAAAAAACAATATAATTAAAAAAAAAAATTAAAATAGAAAATTTAAAAATAATTTAAATTACAAAATTAAAATTTAGATAAAAAAAATAAAATACAAAAAAAAAAAATTAAATTTAAAAATTTAAATTAAAAAAATAATAATAAGAAGAAAAAAAGTACAATTTTTAAAATTAACAAAAAAACAAATAAAAAAAAAAAAACAAAATTTAAAATTGAAAAAGAAAATTAAAATAAAAGAAACTATCATTAAAAAAACAAAAAAAATGAATAAAACCATGTGCAAATAATTAAAAAACAAATATCCATAAATTTACTGTTTTTTTTAATTTTTAAATGAAACAATTTATAAATTTTAAAAATGGAAAAATAAATAAACTAAAAGATTAAAAAAAAAATTAAATTAAATTAAAATTTAATAAATTTAATAAATAAATTTTAAATTTTAAAAAATAATTAATCTAAAATATTAAATTAAAAAAAAAACAAAAAATTAAAACAGACTAAATTTAAAATAAAGTATTTGAATTAAAAAAAATAATTTTAATTTTTTTGAATTTAAAAAAAAAATCAAATTAAAAAAAATATTAAAAATTAAAAAAAATAAAAAATAAAAAGAATTTTTTGATCGTGGTGGTCGCCGCCAATCGGCCTCCTGCCCAGGTGGCGGCGGAGGCCGGCCGCTGGGCGGGCGGGGAGGCAACATACAAATTTCCGCCCGCCTGGGCCGTTGTGCATCCGCCGGCGACTCGGGTGGGAGGCCGATTGGGAATCGCCGTGAGGGGCCCCGAATCGGCTCGTCGCGAGGGCGACCCCCGACCGGCCTCTCGCGGAGGCCGATTCTCGACTACCTCCCGCCGGCAGAGGTCGATTCTCGTAATCAGCCTCCCGCCTGGCCGTCGGTCTCCGCCACCACTTGGGCGGAAGGCCGATTGGCAGCGCCACCATGATCAAATTTTTTTTTTTTTTTTTTTTTTTTTTTTTTTTTTAATTAAATTTATTTATTTATTTTTTTTAAATTCAAAAAATTTAAAATTATTTTTTTATAATTTAATTTTTATATTTCAAATTTAATTAGTTTTATTTTTTTTTGTTTTTTTTTAATTTTATTCATTTTTTTTTTGTTTTTAATTTTTTTTTTCTAAATTTTGTTAAAATTTTTTATTAAATTTTGTATTCTTTATTTTATTTAATTGATTTTTTTTTTCTTTTTCATATTCTTTTTTTATTATTAAATTTTATGTTTAGTTTTTTCATTTAATTTTTTAAAATTTAGTAAATTTTGTATTTTTTTTTTAAATTTATTTGAATTTAATAATTTTTTTGAAATTTTTTATTTTTTTATTATTACTTTTTTAATTACATAATTTTTTTATATTTTTTTTTATTTCAATTAAAATTATGTATTTAAAATTATATATTTTTCTTTTTTAATTAAACTTAATATTTTCAAATTAATTTGTTTTTTATTTTATTTTTTATTTAATATATTTTTTTCAATTTTTCAATTTTAATGGATTTTAAAAGTTTTTTAACATTTTATTTTAACGATGATTTTTTTTTTCTTTATATTTAAAATTTATTTGTTTATTCATTTATTTATTAAAATTTAATATTTGTTTTTTTTTTTAATTTAATTTATTATTTTAATATTAACATTTTTTTTTTAAATTTAATAAAATCTAGTATATATATTTTTAATTTAAGTTCATATATATATATATATATATATTTTATTTTTTATAATCTATTTGTTTTTTAATATATATTTATTTAAATTTAATATTTTTTTTAATTTTTAATTTTTAATTAATTTTTAATTTTTTTCCTTCTAATTCAATAATGTTTTTTTTTTTTTTTTTAATTTTTATTTTAAAGTTTTAAATTTATTAAAATTTTATATATTTCTTTAAATTTAATTTTTTAGTTTAAAATTTATATATATATATATTTTAATTTAATAAACATTTTCTTTTTCTTTTTTAAATTTAATTTCTATATTTTATTTTTTATAATTTCTTCTTCTTCTTCTTCTTTTTTTCTTTTTCTTTTTTTTTTTTAATTTTTAAATTTAATATTTTTATTTTGTTTTTATTTTTATTTTTTTTATTTCTATATATTTTGAAATTTTAATCTTTAAATTATTTTTTATTTTCTATTTTCTATTTTTTTTCTTAAATTTTACGTTTTTTTTAATGTTTGAATTAAAATTTTTATTTTGTTTTTATTTTTATTTTTTTATTCCTATTAATTTTTAAATTTTAAGCTTTAAAATGTTTTTATTTTTTAAATTTATTTTTTTCCTTAAATTTTAGGTTTTTTTAATGTTTGAATTTTAAAAATTGAAAAATGTTAATTTCTATTTTTAAAAATGTCAAAAATATGACATAATTTTTTTTTTTGTTATTCCAACATCAACTGGTTTTGTTTTGAGGGTGCTTTTTCAATCCTTTTTTCAAGAAACAATTTTGTTTTTAGCATAATTTTATAAAATGTTGAAATTTGACCTTCAAAAAAAACCAAGTGCGTTCTGGAATACACTTTTTTTGTTTTTGGGGTGTTTTTTCATGTTTTTTGAGTCTTTTTGGGCTAGAGTTCTCGTTTTGAGGTCAAGTTACGTATTTCATCGGTAACAGTGTTAAAAGAGATAAAACATGACTCCACTTGGAGGAATGAGTGGTATTAATGGTAGCAATTGGTTCTGGTAATGGTGGAACTTCTCAGAATAAGTAAAGGTTAAGAGGCTGACTAACAAGACCACTCATTGCATCGGTTCCTCGGGAATGGGTAAAACAACCAAGTGAGGGCATATGATTGGCCGAGCAGACAGTAACAATGGAATGAGGAAACCAAGGCTCATCTGGAAAAACAGGCTGATAAAATGGCAATCAGGAGAGGTAAAATAAGAATGGTTTCATTTTTACACAAGCTTGAAATCAGGAAACTCAGCTTGAGGTTGGTTTCATTTTTACACAAGCTTGAAACTTTGTAGAAAACTATGCTTGAAACCAGTTTCATTTTTACACAAGCTTGAAATGGAAACAAACTATGCTTGAAAATTGGTTTCATTTTTACACAAACTTGAAGCAAAGATAAACTATGATTGAAAAAAAGGGGAAAACGGGCATGCCCCCAACATGGTGACTCAATTCGAGGTACAAGCCCCCCAAGCTTCAATCCATATGAAATGAAAATGGAGTGAAGGTTCAAATTATGAGAAAAAGAGAAATACTCGACTGGGATTTTACAAGATCGTATCAAAAACTCGAATTGAACAGCAACGTGTTTCATTGTTTTAATGAGGTTGACACATTAAAAGAACTATCCTCGTGAGCTAATTAATTTTTTAATGAGGTTGACATAGAAGACTAACTATCCTTGGATGAGCTTGTTTCATTTTTTAAGGAGCTTGACACAAGAAAAGGAACTATGCTCCGAAGAGCTTGTTTCATTTTTTAATGAGCTTGACACAAGAAAACGAACTATGCTCGGAAAGACCTTGTTTCATTTTTTAAGGAGCTTGACACAAGAAAATGAACCGTACTCCGATGACCTTTCATCATGATGAATAAGAGGTCATGGCTTCCAAGAGGTTCTCATCTGATGGAAGAACAACATCTCAAAAATCAGGATCCAATGCCCCCAACACACGACGCGCAACGACACTATCACTGAATGTGGGAATGAGACAAGTAGCCACATAATTAACTTGCGACGGGGAAGATACAACCTATGGATAAATATCTGGAAGGGATGATGGCAGGCCAGCTGCCACATTAGGACCAAAGAATGAAAATTGATCAATGGTCACGATCCGACCTTTGTGTGGAAAAAAGATCACATGAAAGAGGGAAGAGACAAGTGCACCTATGGCATAAGCATAGTCATGCCCCAAGAGTACATTTAAATCCAGGGGGGCTAGAACAACCATCATGTCTATATAGACAGTTTTCCCTCCCAAAGTAACAGGAAAATTCGGAAGGATCCCTAATAGTTGACTAGTTCTTTGGTTAAATGCCAACAGATTCTGCGTAACAAGCATAAGCAGTGGAGAACAAAATATTTCTAAGTATTTGAAGATAGAATACTAATAGATGCATCTCCATCTATAATCGTGCTAGGTACAACCATATTGAAGGCCTGTATCGTGATCTCAAAAGGCACATAAGAAGGAAGACGATATCCTGTAAATCGACTCCAGTCGAAGGAAGCGACCAAACTACTTGGAGGGGGTACCATTGAACTGAGATGGTCATCCCCTAGTGTTACAGGAGCAAGAGGAGCATCCTCCGGGACCTCCATCATGGGAGTAGGAGGAGAAAATTCTTGAACTATAGGGATGGGTGAATCTTTCTCCAAGTCTGAGGAATCTGGAGAAATAAGAAGAACCAGAGGGGTGTGTGAGCCACTCTCGACAGAAAATATCTCATGAACCATGGGTGGGAGCAGATTGATGGATTCCATGACCAATGGTTGGTCAGGAATGGATTTATGAATTTAAAGTTCCGAGGGAGTGGGATCGACCAAAGATGAATCTTTATCAATCATTAGATAAACTAGCTAAGGACTCGAAGAAATTTTTTGGTAACCAACCGGAAGGTAGGATGTATAAACAATAGGGTTGTCCAATACTCTCGTGGCTTCATCCATGTACAAAAAAAGTTGAATTGGATGATGCCCTTCACACAACCTATAGGGATTCGTGATCTTACCATGTTTTTTATGAGTCTTATCATTACTAATCGAAGATGGTTCACCAACGTAACTTCCAGGAGCCAAAGACAATGGCGAACGATCGTTGGACGATGCTTCAAGTACCTTGGGAATGCCAGGGCAGTCTTGAAGAAGTTGGTAACCTTTGCACAACATGCAAGGGAATTTGACTTTTCGTGGAAGGTTGGATGGTTTATCAATGGAAGGTGTCTAAGGCACGATAGTCGCAGAGCTGGCCTCTCTCTTATCTGACTTATTCTTTTTCATATTCTTCTTCTTCTTCTTAACCACCTGGTTACTAGAATCCATACTTTCACTAGGTGAAGTAGAAGAGGAGGACGAAGAAACAGGCGAAGAAGGAGAGATGTCCACCTTATAATCAACATGATTTTGTCCAAGTGGAGGGGGTGGTTGTACAGTGGGTGAAATACTCGAGACCACAGAGGTCGAGAATAACCAAACAGGCAAACCAGCAGTTAACCCAGGAAGGGACAATGTTGCCACATAAGGAGCACCAACATTTCCAAAAGCAGGGAAAGGAATAGGATTCCCTTCGAAGGGGATTCCTTGGTTGGTAAACTCCATAAATGTTGCCATTGGAAACAACCTTAAAACACACTAAGGAAGATAACTTTAACTAGGAATATTTCATGGGTAGTTAGTATTTTAAGACATTGAAACAAAACCCTGTCGTTTCATATTTTAAGAGTCGAGAAACAGGAAAAAGGTGACTATCACTTTCAGGTTGAAACGAGCATGAAAGGACAAGTGCTCGATGATTTTTTCACTTTTAGAGAGTCATGAAAATGCCAAAATGACTACTCAGGTAATCTAAGCAAGAAGGTGTACCAAGTTTCTGTGAACTGCCATATACACCTTGGTGATCAAATGAAAGAGAAATGACCAAGGACTTAACGTACGTGCATGTAGTCTCCCTGAATGCTATGTTCGGTGTATCACGATCACAGGGCAGTAGACTCGACTTCCTATAGATAAATAATTGCAACCTATGAGGGTATCCCTTTATATACGTGATGGTACAAGGAGTAGAAGTCCGTACTAGCACTATCTAATGCCATATGGCGAACAACAACTACTAGGTTTAACGACGTCAAAACACGTCACTAACCTAGACCTCTAATATATTTGCATTAGGTTTCAATTCTTCCTTAGGTTGATTGAATAAATTTTAATGTTGATATTGAATTATTTCTCAGTTTCAAGGCCCCATCGAATGTCATATGACAATCTCCTATATGCAGATATATGAGAAAATAAATATTTCAATTCGATGAATGCTATCTAGTTAAAGGAAGAGTTTCAAACAATGATGCAACAAACAATAAACGAAACCCTTTCCTAACTAGATGACTTTTACTATCCAAAAGTAATCTGAAACAATCAACGACATGAAATATGCAATGTAATCTATGAAAAATTCTATTCTTTTTTGAAAACTATGCAATTGTAATCTATGCACAATTTCCTTTTTCTTTTGAAAGAATAAGAATGCACTCAATTAATTTTTCGATGAAATGAGAATCTAATGAATGCATGATTTTAATGAAATAGAATGAACTCAATGCGATTTTTAGCTTTCAATCATTAAACAATGTAATCTAAGTTCAATTATGGATCTCAAAAAAGACTTTTCAATGCAATGTGATCAAATGCATTTTGAAGAAAAGAAAAATTTGAGATGAAAACCAAATGAACCAGATTTCCTTAATGGAAGGATCAATGCAAAAGGGATGTAAAAAAAAACTAAGAACGAAATCGTTGTTTTAAACACTTTGTAATGAAATTCCTCAAAAGGATACAAGACATATGAGTTCAAGCAAAAGAGGACTTCCAAAGTGGAGGCTCAAAAAAAGGCATTCATTCCCCTTTACATGAAGCAATAATAGACATGAGACTTTTCAGCTGAAAAACGAGCAATTTAATCTATGCTCACAAGTGAACAAGTGGACAGACACTTGAGACTTGATCACTCAATCAACCAAAAAGGAAAAGGAAATCAACTAGATATGGCTCACCAAGAAAGGAGACTGACTTAATCAGCAGGGTGATGTCTCGCAAAGCATGCAACCACAAAATTAATGCACAGTCCTAGAAAAAACTAAGATGTAAGGATGCATGCCCGAACATGAAAAAAAACCAAAAAACAAAACCAAGAAGCCATTCAAACCCACTTGAGTGAAGGGGAGAACATGTAAATCATACAGAGAAAAGGACCAGAAGGAAAAGACACACTGGTGAAGGACTTAGGGAAAAACCTTAAATTTTCACATACCCTGAAATTGGCATGACTTTTGTGGTTGAAACTAGCACCAACTGGCAGGACTTGCTAACTGAAAAATAGCACCAATTGGCGTGATTGTCAGAAAAATAAAAGTGCCAATTCCTGAAATAGAAAAAATAAAGATTTTTTCCCAACCAAGACCAGACTCACCATTTCAAGAAAAAACTAAAAGATCGTAATTGATGAAAAACATAGGAAAAAATAGGGAAATGGTCATTCAACTAAACTCGTCGAATGAATAAGACCTCAAAGAGTGAAAAACTCAAAGGAAAATTGCCAACAAAGTCACCAATTTTTTGTCCAGGTAAATCCCCTTTGCGGACAGAGGCGATCCCTCTTGCCCTAGGGTGGGTCTAGTAACTACGGGAACATACTAACATCTACCTTCCTAGATTGTAACTTAAATTCAGAGCAAGGAATATGACCTACCTCATTCTGATGCTATGTTGTCGTCTTTCATCGAAGCATCTTGATGAGTCACTCTTCTGCAGCTTGATACACATTGCTACCGACGTTCGATTACCTGTGCAGACAGTCAAGACACCATGACAAGCATAAAATCATGACAAACATAAAACAATTACAACCTATCTAACTGATCAAGGAATACTAGAAATCTCATTATGAATGTAAACAAGAGTGGAAGATAAACATCAGTTGCATTTTATTATGATAAAGACAAGGGGATTTTACAACCAAGTGTTGATGTTGAGGCTCTCCTTCGGCAGGTTTGAATCCAAGCACGTTTGTAACAGTGTTACACACAAAGGTCCAAGATCTCACTATGTTCCCAACACACAAAAACAATCACACTCTGCATTATTCTCTCGAAGCTATGATTGCTTCTCCTTTCTATCATCACTAACTAAGGTTGTAGAGCTGAAAGAGGTATCCTTATATAACAATGGAGGAGGAGGTTATGGGCCCTCAAATGATGGGAAAAGATCTTATCCTTTGGAGTAGTTCCTATTTCTTGGGAACAAGAAGCCCAAAGGGGAATTCCTCAGCCATATCCTTGAAAAAAACTTCTAGCTCGCCACCTCGTGAAGATTATAGTCGTGGAAGCTTCCTTTCTATTTAAAAAAATTTCAAAAACAGGATCATCGCAGGTCCAACATTAAGAAAGAGGCCGATTGGCGTGGGTCTCAGTGAAAATTTCACTATCGGCATGGTCAGACACTGAGTGAAAGCGCCGACCTTGAAAACCAGGTTTTTACAAGGAAATTTCATAAAAGTTGTAAAGGGAGATGAATTGGCAGAAAAAATGTGGTTCAGGGGTATGTATTTCATGCTTGGAAAGTACACAAGGTTCACTGTATGGGTCCTCCAGGTTCAGGGAACGGGGAGTACTGTGAAAGTGAAAAATTGTTGTGTAACAACATCGTGGGCAATTTTCACTCTAAATGGTGAGTTAGTGAGTTTTCAAGGGATTTGTATCTATAGATTGACAAACAATATCGCTGAGTATAATGCATTGGTAGAACTTCTCTCTATTGCCATTTCATTTGGTATTAACCGCATTATCATAAGGTTAGACTCACAACTTGTGGTATTACAACTTACTAGTGTTTATACTGTTAGAAATCCAACACTGCATCATTTGTTCCTAAGAGTTCGACTTTTGGAAAGACACTTTGATTTTATTCAATATAAATAGATTTCCAAAAATTTGAACTTATTGATTGATTCTTTGGCTAATCAAGTTTTAGACAGACATTTGCAACACATGTAAAGAAAACATTCACATAATTGAATAGGATTACACAATAAACATAGGAAAACACTGAAATCAAATAGATAGATAGTTATAGGTTTTTACAAAAATTTGTGCCCAATACACATTGCCAAAAGTAAACTAGTGGTGCTCATGGTAACATGGTATAGATCTAGCTATCCTACGCAGTAACCGCATCCAGCAGTTAGGAACGCCTATAGTGTGGCATTACAGTCGCATGGGTAACTCTTCTATCCAGTAATTCGGAATCCCGAAGGTCAACCACTCTATGTGCTGCCGAAGCTTAGTTAGAGTCTTAGCCATGTATAGATCCTGAAGGACTGCTCTCCCGATAGCCCTCTCTGTTGGCTCTTCTACTCCATGCTCTAGTTCCTCCACCGGTTAAACTAGACCAACATTTGCATTACATCAAAACTTTATTTTAGTCTTGCGAAAACATCAAAAATACAAAACATTGTATAAATTGTTAGTCATCCATAATTTTCACTATCTGAAGATGACTCAGTATTGGTCCTAGATTTCTAGAAACAAAGTTCATAAACATTGTGAGTTATAGAAATCTCACTGCCTTCATTATCCCAAGATAAAACTTTCAGTATTTATCATCCTATCCAGTCATGACTGGCCCACCACTCTCGGAAGACCCATCATGGGCTCAAGCCATTTGTTTTAACCCTAACTTGTCACCCATTTTTTCACCATGTCTTGCCTTTTGGCCCAAATCCTCTATTTTTTTTACCTACAGATTTCCCCACTACTACCTAAACCTACCAATCAAATAAATTTTCTGTCTCTTCCATAAGATTCTCAAACACCGATTGTCTCTGTAGGCCCTTTGGATAGTCAAGTATGTTGGATCTTGGGTCTTCAATACACGAAGATTATCATAGATTCTATCTTGTTCTTGGTGATACCTAAAGTCTAAATCTCTGTCCAAAGTCCAAGTCCAAGAAAATCTCCATTAGGTCACCTAAGGTTTCACTAAGTCATAGGATGGATTTGGTGCCCAACAAGTTATGTCTTCCCCCATGAAGAGATTGTATTAAAAAATGAATAAAATCAAGAAATTTTATCCAAAGTCATTCAAGAAAAGCCTCCTGGGCTTAGAGCTCAAATACTGCAAGGGAAAACTTCCTTTGTTCACATTTCTGCAATGAATAGCCAAGGTGGCCACCAGCAATAAGAAGAGTTAAGGTAATAAGATGTAATCATCACTAGGAGGCAGACACAAATAAGACAAAAGCAACAGGCCTATAGGTAAAAGAGTATCAGGGTTTGTTTTGGTTGATTAACAAAACAGTGGTGACAAGCAAGAAACCATCTTAGATATTTCAAGGACAGAAGCCACCTCCTTAGGGTTTTGTCAAAAATAGCATTTCTTCACCTGCACTATGTAATATTCCTAAATTATTTGCAACTAATAAGAATATTAATTTTGCCTTGTTTATTTTTACATTTCATGATTGATGAATAAATTGTAAAGGAGGACATGTAAAACTCCCGAAAACTAAGAATAAATAAATGCCTATGTGAACAGAGACATATCTAGGCTATGTAAATAAAATCTTGCAGGTGTGAATGGGTCTAAATCACAAGAGTGGGTCACCTTTGACCAAGTCAACAACACAGTCTAGATGCATTGAACCTCCTTGAGGGACATCACAGTTCTAGAAGGAGATTCTAAATGTGAAAAGGGATAAACTAATGAAGTGGTTTAGGGTTTTGCCAAGACTCCAATATTATAAAAGAAGGAGCAGAAAAACAAGAGAGGGTTATTGAATATTATCATTTCTGAAGGTATTGTCTGCTCAAACATCGCTTGTTAGGTCTTCCTGTTCAAGAATCCCACCTCCTTCCTTAAGCAGCTCTTAGAGGAGACTTGTGCTATCTTTTCCACATCAGGCTTTTAGGCCAAGCTCACCTTACACCTACAGTGCTGCTCTTGTTGAGGGTTGAGCTGTCCTTGTGAGTTTCAGCAGTGGAAGACACTAGATATGTTCAGATCTAGCCTATACTAGTGGCTCTTCTCAACGAGTGTGTATTTTAACCTCCCGGAAGAGTTCATTAGCTGATTGTGCTTTAGATATACATCTTGGCATCAGGAAAAATCATTCTCAGAGGCTACAACACTGTTTCTCTCCGTAGACAGCGTTATTTGTAGATCTACAGTTGTAGGGTGTTTTGTTTACATTTTGGAGGAGAGATCTCCGGTGTTGGGATTCTTCCTCTCACTGTGGTGATCCATAGATTGGCCATCCAATCCATGTTAGTTTCAGATATGATCTGCTGTAACATTGTATTATTCAGAAATTTCTGAATGATTTTGCAGATCTGCAAGCTTAGATCTCAAATCTACTCTATGTGCTTCATGTTTTGCACAAAACCCCAAGGGGAATGTATAGATCAGCATTTATTGTACACAAATATATATTATATCTAAATTTTTATGTACATATCTGCTCTATATCTGAATATTAATAAACTGCTGCTTCAGTCCCTAAAAATAACGCTGTCATGGTTATGTAGTCTTTCCTTATGGTTGTAGCACCTCATTTCTGAGGATTTTTTCTCTATTAACTTATTCCTTCTCTTGTATACTGTATGGGCTGTAAAGAACATCTCATTTTTGAACCTTAATATTAGCCTCCTATTGTGCTTTAGTGGACATGCATTATTTCTGAAGCAGTCCTTTGCATAGAGCTGCAACCCCTCTCTTTGGGTGATTTTCAGCTAGACTAGTTTGTGGGAGATCTGTTTAACCCACCTAGTATGATTTGTTTTTCCTCTCCTTTTGAATTTAGATCTTAGATGAGATTATCTAAGGGATCCAGGAGCTTCAAACTCAATTCTATGCACATTATTCTCAAAAGTGTGTTATTTTAGCAGGCTTGCTGAGCTTTTCCTGATTTGGAATATTGCAGTGGTATCAAAGCAAGATATTTGGCTCAGATTGTGGCTTCAAGCCAAAGTGTTGTAAATCAAGGAGAAAGGTAAAAATTATGAGGAATATGAGTTTACTCTCATCACTTTTGAAATCCAGTAAGAACCTCTCCAAGGAGGTTGTACAAGAATAAGAGAGAAGAAGCAGTGAAACTCCCAATAAGTTTCAATAACAAGAAGATCTTCCGATCAGATCTAAAAGATCTATACATGAGGAAAATTATGAATCCTCATCTCATGGATATGTGCACTCAGCCATATCACCAAATCTTCAATGTTATTTTTATTATTTCTTCATGAAGAGGATGAAAGGAGGTGTACCCAAGAAGGAGACTTGTAGAGTGTATTTACAGGAGTATGAAGATCAATCCAAGGAGTTCAAATATAACTTGAACTTCCAAGGGTTCTTTAAGATCAAGGAGAGAAAAGGCACAAAGAAGGAGAAGCATGGTAAGGGTAGATTCTATCTATCTATATTTTATGGATCACCTAAATGTCCAGTTAAGGTTTGGGTGGAGGAGCTAGACAACTTCATGCAACAACATCAAGTTTCAGAGATTGAAGCCATCAAAGTAGCAGCACTGCATTTTGAAGGTAAAGCATATGCTTGGTGGTTTTTTGAGTATTTTTCCTTGAAGAATGCAAATACACCTACTTATGCAAGGTTTATTGCAAGATTGATAGAGAGGTTTGATGAAGCTCCATGTGTAACATCTTCTGTTGACACTATCAAACCACATCAAACAAATATTTTGCATGAGTTGGAAGGGTCTATGAATCCAAATCCATTTCTGAAGACCATGGAAGAAGGTGTAAGTTTGTTTGATGCCTTTCCAAGGGCAAGATCTCCATTGAGTGAAGTGCCCTCTTCTCAAGAGGAAAGCATGAAGGTTTCTCCTTCAATAGATGACCAAGATCTAAGGTCTCTTATTGATGATGAGACAATTTCAGTTATTGAAGAGAAGGAGAAGATAGGAGATGATAACGCAATCACAACAAAGGCACCTCAAGCATCTCATGAAGAGGATAATGGAGCACTTTCTCCAAGGGAAGAAACTCTTGCACTCTTGCAAGGAGTTCCACAAGGTCTCACACATAAGGCTCTTGGCATAACACATGAGCAGTATATACCATCACTGTCCAATGATGGTATTTTGGAGATAGAAGAAGGAAAAGAGGAGGAAGGGCATCACAAGGAGAATAACATGAACCCTTCTCTGCTTCAAAGCTTGGAAGGACAAAGAAGGCAAGAGGACCTAAGCATTAAAGGTAGGGGCAAATTTGTCTACCTACATCCACATTATACTCTATGCCTTGACACCTCTTTGCAAGGAGGTACTTTACCAGGAGCACCTCTTGATAGGAGGAAATATAAAGTTTTCTCTCAACTATGGGAAGCATATACATACTTGGCTAAGGAGGGAGCCTTGGGAAAAGCTAGCACAACGTAGAGTATCTCTCATGAATTTAGAAGAGAGATGAGCAATTTCCTGAAAGGGGTATTGCTAACTCCCACTCAGATATCTATGCCGAGAGAGGAGAAATCAAAGATCTATTGTGGCATGAGCATTAGCACACATGGAAAATCCATATATTTGGGGCAGCCCATGATCTCTTCATTCACAAATAACATTTCTAAGCATGGCAAGGGGATGCTAACCCTCTTGTACAGTTGGGCCAAATGAGGAAGTTTTGGAAGAGAAGGACTTTCCGAGGGGAAGTTGATTTCCATATGCTTCAATCTTTTCTTGAGAAAGACCAGCTGCAACTAGGGCAGCAAAAGGGAGATTATGATGCTCCAACATGTGACTTTTATGTCAAGGAAGTCAAAGAAGGGAGCCATGATAATGACAGGGGAAACATTTCAGACCTCTACAGCGTTGTCATTCTTGGAGAGCTTGGATCCTTATTGGGATTCCCAACTCATGATGGAATAATCCAGGGACCTTTTCACATGGGGGGTTCTTGATGGGGAAGTAAAGGATGAAAGGTTCAGGGTTGTTCGATGGAGTTATCTATTTATATAATATTATTCTTTTGAACAGAGACTCCAAGCTCAAGGAGAGACTACTAGATGTCACCTATGAGATCTTTCTTTCCAAACCCACCGGTTTCATTAGAGCATATCATACTCTTTTGGGTGGATTCATATGGGAAGGCTTCAAGGAAGAGGTGCACTCTCATATGAAGATGTGCATGGACTACTTGGTAGAGGAGGAGGAACATAGCTCTTGGGAGTAACCACCATTCACCCCTCCTTACTCATCGAGTGTGAGAGGGAACTCATCCATGAGTTACCCCACTGATGTAAAACAATTATATAGAGAGGCTTGTATTTTTTAGCATTATCATGTATCTCCTGTATGCTTATATTTTTCTAACACTCATTTGTAAGATATTGTGCCAATATGGGGCACTATTTATGATGGGTTTCATGGGCCACTCAAGGCCATGAACTATGTTGATGCAGGCCATTCCTTGGAGGATCTTGGCAAGATATTATATTCTTCATGGTGTGATTCTTTTACACCAACTATGGTGCATTCTCTCCAAGCATTCATAAGACATGAGGTAGAAAACAAGTGTTGGGGAAGGCACTTGTCATATCCTATTTTATGGTAGTTAAGGATAAAACTGTGTTGGTTGCACATGAGGGAACATCTTCCTTCTTGTTTATCATACATGGAAGCTAGCATGATTATAATCATGATTCCATATGATGAAAATTTTCTTACTCTTGGGAACATGGTTGGAGGAGAGGCACACTTGTTGGATGTGTCCTTGGGGAAAGGAGTTCCCATTTCTTTTTGCATTACATGCTTCCATAGGAGCATGAGATTTTGTAAGGCCACTATGATAGGTCACTTGTCTCTTTTTAGAGTGAGCCATATGTTTATTGGGAACATGCCTCTCAAATGTGTTGGGGAGGAGTTTTTATATGGATTTCCAAGTTGGGAGGTGATCCACTTCATTTGGTTGATAGCATGGAGATGGGAAACTTTCATGAATCATGAAAATCCCCATGATTATCATCACTTCTATCTTGAGAAGGCCATGTATCAGCAAGAAGGTTTCCATAACAACCTTCCATTATTTCATGATGAGAGCCATTGGTTTTATTCACCAAGGGCCAACTTGCACATTGAGGAAGGACCATTGGAAGACAGAACTATTACAGAGAATTCAGAGCAATGGTGGAGACTATTGGATGAAGAGGCCACACGAGAAGAAGGGGAGATTTTGCAGCACCCTTGAAGTTGCTTGAGGACAAGAAAAATTTGGGATGGGGAGACTGTAATATTCCTAAATTAGCTATAGCTTATAGGAATATTAATTTTTCCTTGTTTATTTTTACATTTCATGATTGATGAATAAATTGTAAAGGAGGACATGTAAAACTCCTGAAAACTAAGAATAAATCAATGCCTATGTGAACAGAGACATATTTGGGCTATGTAAATAAACTCCTGCAGGTGTGAATGGGTCTAAATCACAAGAGTGGGTCACCTTTGACCAAGTCAACAACACAGTATAGATGCATTGAACCTCCTTGAGGGATAACGCAGTTTTAGAAGGAGATTCTAAATGTGAAAAGGGCTAAACTAATGAAGTGGTTTAGGGTTTTTCCAAGACTCCAATATTATAAAAGGAGGAGGAGAGCAACGAGAGAGGGTTGTTGAAGATTATCATTTCTGAAGGTATTGTCTGCTCAGATATCCCTTGTTGGGTCTTCCTGTTCAGGAATCCCACCTCCTTCCTTGAGCAACTCTTGGAGGAGACTTGTGCTATATTTTCCACATCAGGCTTTTAGGCCAAACTCACCTTACACCTACAACACTTCTCCTGTTAAGGGTTGAGCTGTCCTTGTGAGTTGCATTAGTGGAAGACACTAGATCTGTTCAGATCTAGCCTATACTATTGGCTCTTCTCAGTGAGTGTGTCTTTTAACCTCCTGGAAGAGTTCATTAGATGATTGTGCTTAATATCTACATCTTGGCATTAGGCCAAATCATTTTCAAAGGCTACAATGTTTTTTCTATCCATAGACAATTTTATTTGCAGATCTACAGCTGTAGGGTGTTTTTTCTACATTTTGGAGGAGAGATATCCGGTTTTGGGATTCTTCCTCTCACTGTGGTGATCCATGGATTGGCCATCCAATCCATGTTAGTTTCAGGTTTTATATGCTATACCATTGTATTATTCAGAAATTTCTAAATCATTTTGTAGATCTGCAAGCTTAGATCTCAGATCTACTCTCTGTGCTTCATGTTTTGCACAAAACCCCAAGGGGAATGTATATATCAGCATTTCTTGTACACAACTCTGTATTAGATCTAAATTTTTATGTATAGATATGATATAGATCTGAAGATTAATAAAATACTACTTCAGTCCCTAAAAATAACGCTGTCATGGTTATGCAGTCTTTCCTTATGGTTGTAACACCTCATTTCGGAGGATTTTTGCTGTATAAAACTTATTCCTTCTCTTGTATACTGTATGGGATGTAAATAAAATCCGATTTGCTGTTATATATCTGATTTATGAACCTTCATATCAGCCTCCTATTGTGTTTCAGTAGATCTGCATTATTTCTAAAGCAGTCCTTTGCATAGAGCTGCAACCCCTCTCTTTGGGTGATTTTCAGCTAGACTAGTTTGTGGGAGATCTGTTTAACCCACCTAGTCTGATTTGTTTTTTCTCTCCTTTTGGATTTAGATCTTAGATGAGCTTATCTAAGGGAACCAAGAGCTACAAACTCAATTATATGCACAGTATTCTCAGAAGTGTGTTATTTCAGTAGGATTGCTGAGTTGTTCTAGATTTGGAATATTACACACTAAGAGAAGAAAAGAAAAAGAGTATTAGTTTAAAAGGGATCATTTTACCAAAGAGTAAAAAACAGATTTTTTGAAATAATATCAAAGGTTGGGAATAAGTTATTATCAAAATGGCCTAAAAAGCAAGTGTGACCCTGGTTTGCATCTCAGCAATAGACCCCCAACAAAGGCCTCCATGTCAAAAAGATTGTTCTAAAAACGATGACAGAGGCATAAGTAAACATTTTTTCCAAAAAAATGTCAAAAGTGTGTTTCATACAAAATATTAGTCAAAAGGCACACTAAAAATATAGGGGACATTAACTTTTCAAAAGTGGGTTTGATCCTTTAAAAATAACTTTTTAAATCAAATATAAAAGGTCACTTGAACCTTTCCCATGCATCATTTTCCATTTCCAAAGAGAATAAGCCCCTGGGAGAATTTTTTTTCGGGGTTTTCAGGCCAAATTGTAAAAATTTAGGGTGTTACGCATCGAGGTCGGCGCTACGCACCTAGCCTTCGGCGCTATGCACAAGAGGGAAGCGGGCAGTGTAAAAATACACTGTGCTACACACTTAGAGCCCAGCGCTGCGCACCTAGCCCGAAGCTATGCACAGGGCTAGCAAAGACCGAAAGCACCCAGGACACTGCCCAGTTTTCCCGGCGCTACGCACAGGCGCTATGCATAGGCGCTACGCTTCGGCCAGATTTCTCCACATTTTCTCAAAGAGCTCCAAAATCCGAAATTTCGTCTTCAAAGCTTCTGCAAATAGAGTCTAAGGTTGGTGAAACTTTTTTCTCCTCCCAAGCTCTCCTTTTTCTAAAAACAAGGAAGTCATCCATAGTCAAAATTAGACCAAACCCTAGAAACTATAAAGATCAATTATTTAGTCTTTTGAGTTAGGGTTTGCAAGTGAAATTGGTTTTGAGTACAAAAGAAATATTGGGTGACTATAGGCTGACCTCTAAACCCCAAGTGCAAGCTCTAAAAAACCATTTTCACCTTAGCTTTCGTTTTGCAAAGAGTTTACCTAAAACCCACTAAAAGCACCTAGTTTGCCCAAAAACCCTCAAGAAAATTCCAAAGGTCCTACTGCTATTTTTTTGGACCAGTCATCATGTTAGAGGGAGATAATCATACCAGGAGTGATGAGAGTCATACTCCCACCAAGCCAAAACATCATGGAGGAAAATAAAAAATATTTGAGCCCCTAGACACCACTCCACCCACTTCATCTCCTATGATCCTTTTATGCTTCCAGGATGTAGGTTGGTACAAATTTTGTGAGAAGTTCAAGTAAGTCAACAACCATTCAGACTTAAATAGATTGTTTGTCTGTAGCTTACAAAACCATCAAGTCAATCTCGCAGGGGTACAATTTGAGCTCTCATCTGAGATAATTTCCAAAGCAACAGGTATACCAGACATTGGTGAGGTGTGGTTCAAACAAAAGAAGCTGGAGTTGAGTTATATGGACCCTATTTGAAACCTAGATATCAAAAAAATTGTAAGGTTGTTTTCCCTTTTTCCCATTTGCTGGAGAGGTATGCTGCATTGATGAGGCAGGTTATCAGTTATTTCACATGTGAGGGGAGATACTCCTGGATCTACTCATATCATATAAGGTTGCTAATGCATTTTACCAGGGTCAAGATGATGAAACTACCTTACTACCTTTTCTGAAGCATTGATAAAATGGCCTCAGTTGTCAAGAAGAAAAGCTATGACCACCAAACGCCAAGCCTCTTTCACCACTCCCTGATCAAATTGATTGTCCTATACCAGCTAGAGCAACAAGGAATATCTTGGGAAACCTTTGTCTCACATGATGTGCTTACAGACCCCCAGGCCTTCATCCAACAGAATTTTCCTTCCACTTCACAACCATATACCTCCACACATCCATCATCTCCCCATGTGCCTTCTCCACAAATATTTTCACCTCTTACCTCTTCCCCTAAATTTCCAAGTGAGGGGGCTGACAGTAGCCCTAGTGAAGAATAAATATAAGGAAATAGTCAGGAGGAAACTGAGACAGATGATGATGGACAAGAAGGGAGAAGTGGAGAATAAGATGATGAAAATGAAGAAAACAGTGAAGAGGAGGGAAGTAGCCATGAAGAAAGCAGTGATGGAAATGATTAAATTAGTGAAGGCAGCCACAAATATGAGAGTAGTGATCTCGATGAAGAGGAAAACAGAGATGAAATTAGTGGGAAAAATGATGAAGAGGAACAACAAAGTGATGAAGAAGAACAAAAAAATGATGAAGAGGAACAACAAAGTGATGAAGAAGAGCAGCATGATGATGAGAAGGAGCAAGATGATGAGGAGGAGAAATATGATGAGGAGGACAACCATCAAAGTACACCAGATAGTCAAGGAAAGAGTCATGACAAAAATCAGTCCATGGATGACAAAGAAAATCAGAGTGAGGCAAGTGCAGAAGATATCAAGCAAAATAAAGGTCAAAATGATGATAGCACTGCCTTTAAAACTTTCAATGTTACCCCTATCACATGCACATATCACAGAGGGAGAAGAAATGTGTTTGTTGCCTCTAAAATGCAAAGGGCCATCTCTTCTCAAACAACCAAAACATTGGACAAAGGAAAAGAAAAAATGGAAAAATTTTAGCAGAAGGTACAAGTAAGGAGCAAAAGGATCAAAAAGACTTCTCAACGGCCTCTTTTAGTTGATCTAGACAGTGATAATGAGGACTAAGGGATAAGTACTAAGTTTCTCCTCTTAGAAAAGGATGCCCAGCTTCAAGAGTGGGAAAAATACTTTGAGAGGGCACAAAGAGTCATACACTATTATAAAGAGGAGCATAAACATTTCAAATAGGTGAAGAGGGTTCTTGCCTTGCAGAAGAAAATGGTCAAACACTATGCAAGGAAGAGCATGCTTGCTAATGCCAAACTCAAGCAAGCCCTCATGGAGCTAGAAGAGCTAAAAAAAACCAAAGTGCATGATAGCCTCGAGATCTTGGCTAATGCTTCTTAGTAGGTCTCTAAAGCCCCTTGAGGGGTCTACACACCAATTTTGAGGCAAATCTGGAAACTTTTTGTTTTTTCCAAATTTTGACCCCTAGGAGCGCAACACCCTAGGCTCTACGCACAAAATTGGGGCATCCTTAGCTGTTGGAGCTTACATTTTTGGATTTTTCATATCACCAACAGTCTACCCACAAAATTTTAGGTCAATTGGAGCATTTTTTC
Source organism: Pinus albicaulis (assembly GCA_034641835.2). NCBI lineage: Eukaryota > Viridiplantae > Streptophyta > Pinopsida > Pinales > Pinaceae > Pinus > Pinus albicaulis. Next base: position 822,038,165 of record CM076579.1, on the reverse strand, counting down.
CCCCTCAAAAGGTCAAAATACACCTCAAAATTGACCTTTCTGCCTCCTTTTTAGGCCTGGCATTGCACACAGAGCAGTCATGGGAGATTTGATTTTTGAGCAGGTAAATGGCATCCATTCAGCACAAATCAATATTTTTGGAAATTATACTCATCAAGATTTCCAACGGGTCATCACGGGGCCAAATATGATGCTGGGAAGGGGTCCAAAACTCAGCTGCAACAGACCCTATTTTTTGTTGAAATCGCACTACGCACAGAGACAACCTTTTGCCAAAAAGTCAACAAAAGACACTGATTAATGAAAAATTGGTTTTTTAATGTTTTTTTTGGACAAATCACTCCTGATTTGATTTGGGAGTTATGTTTTGATGTTTTTCATTTATTATCTTATCTCTTATGTGTCTTGGGCCTTGCATGGTCATTAAGCACATTTATGACATTTATGGTTAAATTAGGGTTTCTGGAAGCCTCTTAGGGTTTCTACCTCCTCATTTTCTCCATAAATAGAGCATGAGGCTCTCATGTATTAGTTGTATTTTAATGACTTATGCTGAAGCATAACATAGTCTCTTGGAGTTTTTGATAACAATTTTATGTCTTGGAGCTCATGCATGCCCTAGTTTTCTTATTGATGGAGAGAGACTGTTTGCAGGATCCATAAGCTTGGTTGATTGTGAAGTTTTATTATGTTCATGTTTTCTAGTTTTCCATTATGTTTTCCATCTTGCTATTTTTTAGTAGGATTAAAAATTTAGATTAAGAAATGTTTTCTAATGGCACCTTAATTCTGTTTGTCCTTCACTGTCTCAATGTTTTCATCTGTGAGATATGTTAGGGAATCCATCTCTTGCTCCCTAAGAAGTTCTTAGCTTTTCCATTTCTTGAATGGTTTAGATAAGTTAGTATCAAGTATGATTTATGGCTAGCCCTGCATATTGTTGCCACTGAAATACTCTGTTCTTGGAATCATCTCTTTAAAAGCATCTTTGCCTAGGTTTATCAAAGAAGTCTGTTTCAATCCTGCTCTTTGCCTTTACTTAGCTGAATTTTTTCAAGGAACCTTCATAGCTGTAATTTTAGATGTTCAGGGTTTTCTCTCCTTCTATGGTTATAGCTACTTGTGCATCTTAAATGTTTTTTCTGCTATTAATGATGAAATCTATGAAAGTTAAATAAGTTTCTTGCCTTTATATGTTTCATCTAAATGTTTTTCTTGGTTGATTATCTTCCTTCAGTCTGAAATAAAATGGATTATGTTTAGCTTATGCCTTTGATTCTCTTGCTATGCTCATAAATCTTCTAACTCTCTCAGTTTACAAGTACATAAAGGATTCAGTTTTTTCCCTTTATTAGCTTATTGTTCTCAAGCTTAATGTTCACCTCATGACCCTTCAAAACCTTAAAATATACACCAAAAAAGTTAAAATTTCCCTGCAAATTCTCTTGAAACCATTGATGAAATCATCATGAACTTATCATGAGCCATCACAGAGCCATTTCAGCAAAAAATAGGGTCTGTTGCAACTGAGTTGTGGACCCCTTCCCGATATCAGATTTGGCCCCGTGATGGCTCGTTGAAAAGCTTGATGAGTATAATTTCCGAAAATACTTGATTTGTGCTGAATGGATGCCATTTACCTGCTCAAAAAGCAAATCTCCCATGACTGATCTGTGCGCAATGCTAGGCCTAAAAAGGAGGCAGAAAGGTCAATTTTGAGGTGTTTTTTGACCTTTTGAGGGGGACAAAATGCTCCAATTGACTTGAAATTTTGTGGGTAGACTGTTGGTGATATGAAAAATCCAAAAATGTAAACTCCAACAGCTGAGAATTCCCAAATTTTGTGCGTAGCTCCTAGGGTGTTGCGCTCCTAGGGGTTAAAATTTGGAAAAAACAAAAAGTTTCTGGATTTGCCTCAAAATTGGTGTGTAGGCCCCTCAAGGGGTTTTAGACACCTGTTAAGAAGAATCAGTGAAGATATCGAGTCTTTCATGCACTTTGGTCCTTTTTAGCTCTTCTATCTCCATGAGGGCTTGCTTGAGTTTGGCATTAGCAAGCATGCTCTTCCTTGCATAGTGTTTGACCATTTTCTTTTGCAAGGCAAGGCCCCTCTTCACCTATTTGAAATTTTTATGCTCCTATTTATAATAGTATATGACTCTTTGTGCCATCTCAAAGTCTTTTTCCCATTCTTGAAGCTGGGCATCCTTTTCTAAGAGGAGCAACTTAGTACTTATCCATTGGTCCTCATTATCACTGTCTAGATCAACGAAAAGAGGCCCTTGAGAAGTATTTTTTATCCTTTTTCTCCTTCTTACTGTACCTTCTGCTCAAATTTTTCCATCTTTTCTTTGCCTTTGTCCAATGTTTTGGTTTTTTTAGAAGAGATGGCCCTTTGCCTTTTAGAGGTAGCAAACACATTTCTTCTCCCTCTGTGATATGTGCATGTGAGAGGGGTAACAATGGAAGTTTTAAAAGCAGTGCTCTCATCATTCTAACCTTTAGTTTGTTTTATATATTCTTCACTTGCCTCACTCTGATTTTCTTTGTCATCCATGGAATGATTTTTGTCAAGACAATCATGACTGCTGTCATGACTATCATGACTCTTTCCTTGACACTCATGAATCCATTGCCCAATGACTTAACAATCTCCCTTGTTTTCTATCTAAATCTATCTGAGCATCATACCCAAGCAAAAAAAATAAAAATACCATGCACTTAACATCTAGCCTAAAATCAACCCAAACCAGCAAACAAGTTCACATCTTTGCATCTACTAGAGAAATCCCTCTCCGAATCCAAGAATGCTAGGTCCTTGGATTCCAAATCTTGGTTTGATGTTACCCCTGTCCATTTGTATCTCAATCAATCTAGAAAATTACAGGGAGCTAACATAATGGAAATCATGGTGGGACACTGAGTGATAAAAAAACTTAGACTGCCCTAAACCTTTAAAAAAAAACCCTTAAGAGTATTATCTTGTAGATTTATCCCACCGCTCACACCAACATAATGGTGATCACGGTGGGACAAAGTTCATAGTAGCCTAAAAAAATCTTGTAGACTCATATACATCCCCATTTTGACTTAAAAAATCAACTCATAGCCAAGAGTATAAACTAATTGCTTCACCATCCTAGCAAGATTATGACTCAGCTAGAAGATACTCATTGAAACCTTAAGGCTGCATAAAGAAACTCAAAAGCCCAAAAGTACTCCCTAGATTGATTTTTATCAAAAAATTGGTGGTGGACCATTGTATACATATCCTCAAAATTTCAAAAAAATCCACTTGGCGACTCCAATAGCCTCTAGTAGGCCTTTTTTCATCTCATTGGTCCCATAGGTTTTTCTAGGATTGTGTCAAAACAATCCAAATCAGTTTTAAGGGCCTAGTTATACCTTGTGTGAGTAAAGTAAACACTAAGAGAGTTCAGCCTTCCAAAAAACATTCCCAAACCTTCAGCCCCTCTGATTTTCAAGTAAAGAGGTCTGGCTTCACGAAGGATCAATACTAGATCACACCCAGACCCAAATCCTCCTATCGTAGTTGATGACCCATCAAATATTTTGTGGCAAACTTCTAAATCTGGAAACTCACCCATCGTTAGGATCATTCATAGAGCAATTTATGCACCATAACACCTTACAATTTCACAAGATCCTCAGTTTGACTTGCACCATACCAAGAATATATTCAGGACCAAGTCAAAAAGTATAGATGACCAAACTGACCTTGACCCCATAGATTTGCAGCAAAGCTCTAGTAGAGAAGCTTCTCCTTCCACTCCACCTGACTTTTAGCTTCTCCATCACTTTAGCCCTTTTCATCTCAAATCCACTCAGAATCAGTTCTCCAGTCCAAGTACCTTAGCTACACCCATGCATACCACCACTGTGCAAACCATCCCACTCCATTCTACTCCACCTCTCACAAATCCTCCCCTTGTAAATCAACCCTTATTTCCTTTTCCTCCCATCATGGTAGCCTGGTATGCTCCACTGGCTCTACAACAACCACTATTACCTTTTCCAAATGACTATCAGTCCAAGATCCCTCACTTCTTAGGGACTAAATCCATCACTGCTCAAAAGCATGTAGATAGAATTAATGATGCTTATGACTACATGGAGATAGAAGAAGAAACCATACAGATGAGGATTTTTTCTTAGAGCCTAAAGGGAGAAACCAAGAAATGGTTTAAAAACTTACCTTCCAACATCATACATGATCTCCCTACCCTCTACCAAACCTTTGTGAACAAATGGGAAATCAAGAAGAACCCCCTTCAAATTCTTTCTGAGTATAAAAATCTTAAAAGGAATCCGGGAGAAAGTGTTCATGACTACTCCACTAGGTTTAACAATGTTTACAATGCACTCCCACCTCACATAAAACCTCCCCAAGGCTTAGCCTTAGTAAAATATCCCGAAATCTTTGATGTTGATATGGCCTATCAACTTAGGGAGAGAGATTACCTAACTCTATAAGACATGCAAAAAGGGGCTATGAGTGTAGAGGAAAATTTAATTGAGAAAAGGGCTAGGATGAGATCAGAAAAAAGGGTGACTTATAAAGATGACACAACTCCTACAACCTCCTCTTCTAACACCAAAATTGACTCCATAGTTATGGCAATGGAGAGGGTGATGGAAAAAATCAGTTTAAATGAGAGAACACCTCCTAGAGAAAATCAAGTCAATCTTCAAAACAGGAATAGGAGTCAAAATTTTAGAAGAGACCCTCCTCAAGTTAGAAAAACAGAGAGTGACCAACAAATCAGACCTGCTTTCCAAGACAACTATGTATATGAAGAGGAAAGAGAACCTGAGCAGTTGGAAGAAGATCATGTAAATGTCATAGGTTTGAGAGACCTCACACAACCTTATGCCAAAGGTTGTGATGGAGAGATTGGGCTTAGAAATCACAAAGCCCTACAAAGACTTTTAATATTTTGATTCCAGTAGGGTTAAGTGTCTAGGCCTAATCAAGGATCTGTGTGTCAATCTGGCACAAATCCCTGCTAAGAGTCTAGTCATGGATATAGTTGTGGCTAACATCCCCCCAAAGTATGGCATTCTTTTATCTAGATCACAGGGGGCCAAACTCTAGGGTAGCCTTAAAATGGACATGACTTATTCCACCATCCCAGTCTTCAATCAAACAAGAAGATTGTACCGAGAATCCCACATGAAATACATGGTGAGTAACATAGATAGGCCAAATAACACACCGGTTTATTCCATTCACTTAGACCTTGATTGCTTCATCTTATACAATTAAAATGACATAAGTGAAAAATTGAATGACAAGGAGAGAGAACTAAGCCCCTCGGAACAACCAAGCCAATCCTCTAACCAAGAAAATGACACCCAAAAATCTAGCAGCCCCGAAGTGCAGAACATTGACAAAACAGAAATTGACACCCTTTGGCATATGAGCTTTGATGGATCTTATGGTAAGGCTAGTTTAGGAGCAAGGGTTTGGATCCACAACACAAATGAAGGCCATTCGTATAGGCTAGATTTCCAATGCACTAATAACGTTGTAGAATATGAGGCTCTCCTTATTGGTTTACACCTACTCAAAGACCTCAAAGCTAAGAAAATATTGGTTCAAGGAGATTCAGAACTGATCATAAATCAAATTAAGGGAGAATATTCAGCCAAGAACCCTAGACTAAAGGAATATAGGAATGCTGCCCTAGACCTTCTCAAAACCTTTGAGAATTATGAGCTCACTTTCATCCCTAGGGCCCAAAACTACCTTGCCAATGGACTTGCCTTTGCTGCCAGCAATTGATCTTTACCTTATGAAAATAATCAATGCCTCATAAAATTAAAGAACAAGCCTACTGTACCAGACAACTTGAACCATTGGAAAGTGTTTGATAATGATGAGAAAATAGATGATTTTATGCAATCCAGAAATGACTTTGCAAGCACAAAACAGAGTTTAATATTTGAAAGAAATAATTTTTCTGAAAATGAAATTCCTAAAACAGAGCTGCCCTTTGATGATGATATAAACCACCTACAAAACCCTTGTGTTGCAGAATTATTTGATAAATTAGATCAAAGAGAACTTGAAATTTTGTAGTACAATGATGACACCTTGCCAAGAGACCTTACACCACTAGAAGAGCTGTTTGATTTTAATGATGTAGCTAAAAAACCCAAGATGGAATCCACTAAAACAAATAGAGAAGAATGTAACATTGGAGGGATGAAAGAGCCCAAAATAATCAAGCTGTCCAAAACTCTCCCACCTCACACAAAACAAAAATACATTGAGATTTTTAGAGACTTTAAATATGTGTTTACTTGGGGGTATAAAGACTTGAAATCATATGACACCAAAATCATTCAACATAAAATTACTCTCAAGGAAAATCAGAAACCATTTAAACAAAATTGAGAAGAATTAACCCCCTCTTGTTACCCTCAGTTGAGAAAGAAATAAAAAAGATGCACGATGTCGAGATCATAGTCCCTGTCCGATACTCAGAATGGGTGTCCAACCTTGTGTCGGTTAAGAAGAAAACCATGGAAATTAGGCTTTGTATTGACTTCAGAAATTTGAACAAGGCCTCCTTGAAAGAAAATCACCCCTTGCCTAAAATGGATCTCATACTCCAAAAAGTAGTTGGCTCACAAAGAATCTCATTACTTGATGGCTTCTCATGTTATAACCAATTTATAGTCTTTCCAAGTGACCAACTCAAAACAGATTTCACTACACCTTGGGGTACATTCATGTATATTAAAATGCCATTCAGTTTAATGAATGCAGGGGCTACTTTCCAAAGTGAAATGGACATAGCTTTTTCAGAAGACATAGGTTACTTCATAGTCAATATCTTGATGAGATCACTATCTACTCTAAGATTGATGAAGAGCACTTAGTCCACCTAAGAAAATTCTTTGAAAAGTGTAGAAAGTATGGCCTATCCCTAAATCCTAAGAAAAATTTGTTTGGCCTTCAGGAAGGAAAACTCTTAGGTTACATCATCTTTGAGGAAGGAATCAAGATAGATCCCAAAAAGAATAGAAGGCATATTACAAATCAGACATCCTAGAAACATTAAAGAGCTGCAATATTTCATTGGAAAGATTAACTTCCTAAGAAGATTCATCCCTAACCTTGCTGAGCTCTTAAAAAATATCACAAATATGTTGAAAAAGGAAGTAGGAGTGAAGTGGAATATGGAAGCAAAACAATCTTTTGAGCTAGTAAAACAAGCACTCACACAAACACCAGTCTTAGTCAGCCCTGAATTCACCAAGGACTTTGATATATTCTCTGTTGAATATTGCAACAAGAAACAGTGAAGGAGGCATCCTGAAACATCATTCCTGATCCTAGTTGGAAAATAATCACCTAAACTAGGTGGGGCCCACACAAGTGATTTTTGGCGCAAAGTCCATATTTAGACTATGTCTATTTTTAGACATGTCGATCATATTATATGAGTTTCAAGATGCTATTTGTGGATGGTTGGTCAAGTTGGAAAAATATATGGACTTCTATTTTTAGACATATTGGGCAGAATCTATTTTTAGATTGCCAATCTAAAAATATATATGTCGAATATTATTAGCTCTTAATAATATTTGGACTCTAAACATTATCTTATTCTCTAGGAGCACTTCAGTTAAGTGTACAGATGTGGCGTAGCAACTGACAGAAGGAATTACGCTATTCCTAAAGGTTTACTAGAGCTATTGCATGGAGGACTTCAGTTAGAACTCATGTGACAGAGTTTGGTGGAGTTGTGTTCAGTTTAACTCAGTTAGACACAGTTGAGCTAGTTGTATCTAGTCTAACTGATTGATACACTGGTGAGAGTGGTGTGAATTAATTAATAACTAACTCACTAAATATTAACTCATTAATCAACTGAAGAATACATCAGTTAACTACAGTGCATGGACAGTTTTAGTGGAGACCAGTGGAGAGGTAAGTGAAAAAGCAAGTGTGACTATCAGTTGTGACTATAATGTTGCATTTTTTGCACCAAAAATTCAGTGGAGATGCCTATGAATATTTCATGAGCAAGGCTGGAGCAATTCGAGTTCATCCAGAGCCATTCTTTAGCAGGGATTGTGCAGTAGAAGCAGGCTAAGGACTAGAAAAGATCGGTGCATGGATTTGCAAGATCAGGCCTGATTGATTTGTAGCGATTGGATTGTACTTAGATCTTGTGATAAGATTTGTATGAGTATTGTTACATGATCTCTATGACATATATTATATAAAGATAGTTGGGGTTTTTAGCTTTAGGATTTCCCGTTAAAACACTATGTTAATGTGTGTAAATTTTTATGGTTTCATGTGTGCATTGCAATTGTGTTTATTTCCGCATGTGATGATCAATGGTGGAATAGATTATATATTGTGCATGAAGTTAAAATAGTGTGTGATCATGAGAATCTTGGACATATGCATTCTTAGTGCATATAATTTCTACATGGTATCAAAGCTGTGTTATAGATTTTCTACATGGAATGAGAGTGGGAATTTTTGGGTGCGCGAGTTTGCATAGAATATTTGAAAATTTTGGTAAACTATTTTTAGAAAAAAAATAGCATATTTGGATTCCTTACGAAAAAATTCTCAAATTGAAAAAAAAAATCGGTCAAATTGGAGCTCAAATGAGGGAGATATCATCGATTTAAAATCAACTCTTTTGTTAGAAAATTTTGTGACGACGGGACAATTGCAATGTGTGCGAGCCAAGAATCTACATGCACTGAGGTACAAGATGCATGCAAAGCTTTGAGGAGAAAAGCAGAGGTTAGTGACTTGGTGGTTGAGATGGAGCCTCTCAACATGCAGCGTGAGAAGCAGTCTCAGAAGGTTGTGGAGCAGCCACAACTGGAGATGCAAAAGAATCTTTACAGATTTGATGTAGATGGGATTTCTATGGAGCTTCCTACTGTTGGGAAGTGCAAGAAAGCCATGCAATTGAAGCTTGAGAGGGAGATATATTTTCATGCAGGTAAGAGTGAACCTTGGGATGTGGAGTAGCCACAAGATGAGGATCATGGAGTGGGAGCAAACACTCATGTAGAGAAATTTCATCCCAGATGGGCAGAGGGAGTGCATGAAACTATACCACCAGGTGAGAGATGGGGTGACATGCATGAGTAATCCCAAGAGGAGATTTTTGGGTAGGATTCATTGAGATGGTGTGGATCTCATGAACTGAACCTGGCTACGAGGTGCCCATAGAACAACAGTAGCATGATCAATTGGATTAATGCAGGAAGATCAAAGTGATAGTGTTGGATACTGGAGTGTGGTTCAGAGTTGATAGCAAGTGCAGAGTGCATGGGTGCAGAGTTCAAAAAAAAAGTGGTTCCTGAAGACATGTGCTATAGCTAAGCAGAAGTCGAAGACTTTGATGATAGATGCATCATATTGATTGAGTTGTTTGGAGCCTATTCAGTTTCGGAAGAGTTGTAGAGCAGATGCATGGAGTTGCATGGCACTTGCAAAGGTTGCAGGGCGAATGCATGGAGTTGCATGTTGCATGAAAAGACAGTCCTTTATTGTTGAGAGGGAGTGTTGAATATTGCAACAAGAAACAGTGAAGGAGGCATCCTAAAACATCATTCCTGATCCTAGTTGGAAAATAATCACCTAAACTAGGTGGGGCCCACACAGGTGATTTTTGGCGCAAAGTCTATTTTTAGACATGTCGATCATATTCTATGAGTTGCAGTATGCTATTTGTGGATGGTTGGTCAAGTTGGAAAAATATATGGATTTCTATTTTTAGACATACAGCAGAACATACTTTTAGATCGCTACCTAAAATGTGTAAATATATGTCGAATAATATAGCCCATAAGTATATCAATTTCAACATTATTCTGTTCTTTGGAGAGCACTTCATTATGCAGATGTGGCAACAAATTCAAATAGAAGGGAATTATTACGGTTCTGGTAGTTTACTTAGATACTGCAATGGAGAATCGGGTGACCATGTGGACAGAGTTTGTGGAGTTAGAAGTGAATAAGGAGTTAAAATTAGTAAACGCAAGTAGGCTGATACTTTGTGCTGTTGTATCTAGTTCAACTGATTGATACATTAAAGAGAGGAAGAGAGAGGAAGAATTATAATTAATAACTAATTCACTAAATATTAACTCATTAATCAACTAAAGAATACATAAGTTAACTATTGGGAATGGACAGTTTTAGTGGAGACCAGTGGAGAGGTAGGTGAAAGAGCAAGTGTGACTGTCAGTTGTGACTATAGTGTTGCATTGTTTGCACCAAAAATTTAGTGGATATGCCTATGAAGATTTCGTGAGCAAGGCTGGAGCAATTTGAGTTCATCCAGAGCCATTCTTTAGCAGGGATTGTGTAGTAGAGGCAGGCTAAGGGCTGGCAAAGATCGGTGCATGGATTTGCAAGATCAGGCCTGATTAATGTGTAGCGATTGGATTGTACTGAGAGCTTGTGATAAGCTTTGTATGAGGATTGTTACATGATCTCTATGACATATATTATATACATATAGTTGGGGTTTTTAGCTTCAGGATTTCCCGTTAAAACACTGTGTTAATGTGTGTGAATTTTTATGGTTTCATGTGTGCATTGCAATTGTGTTTATTTCCGCATGTGATGATCAAAGGTGGAATAAATTCTGTATTGTGCATGAAGTTAAAATAGTGTGTGATCAGGAGAATCTTGGACATATGCATGCTTAGTGCATATAATTTCTACATTCTCCTTTGCCTTTGAACATACTGTGGCAGTGGTACTGTTGCAAAAGAACATCATGGGGCAAGAACAACCCATAGCTTTCTTCAACAAAGCCTTAAGGGATGCTCCTCTAAAGTATAACTTTATGGAGAAACAAGCCTTTGCCTTAATCAAATATTTGAAGGATTTTAGGGTTTATATTTTACATTCACATATCATAGCCTTTGTCCCACACACAGTTGTCAAATACATACTTAATCAAGACCCTGATGGTAAAAGGGGTAGTGGATTGCTACCATTTTAGAATATGATTTAGAGATCAGACCCACTAAATTGATTAAAGGAAAAGGACTTTCAAAACTTATGGCTGACTCAAATTTTCGAGCTTTAGACATTAATATGGTTGGTGTGTTAGAAGAAACTGAAGAATGTAAAACACCATACATTGAAGAAATGTTTTTAAATTCATCTTGGTATGCTGATATTATTTATTTGCTTCTTCATCTCAATGCTCCCCCTTCTTTGTCAAAAAACAAAGCTAGATTCTTAAAAAAAAAAGCATTAAATTTTTGCATTTTCGATGGAGTGTTGTACTGGAAGAGTTTTGTTGGTTTGCTGCTTAAATGTTTTCTTGAAGATGATGCAGAAAAAGTCATGCATGAATTACATGAGGGAGAATGTGGGGGTCACCTTTATTGGAAGACCACAACCAACAAGATCCTTAGATCTGGCTACTATTTTCCTACCCTATTTCCTGATACTCACAAACTAGTCATGACTTGCCATAAATTCCAAATCTTTGATGCAAAAAGAAAGCTCCTACCACTGCCCTTGCATCCCATCAGTGTTGAAGCCCCTTTTTAGCAGTGGGGTTTGGACTTCATAGGAGAGATCCATCCTACTTCATCTACCCAACATAAGTGGATCCTCACTGCCACTGATTACTTCACCAAATGGATAGAAGCCATCCCTTCTATAAATACCACTGACTCAATCATCATCAACTTCCTTGAAACCAACATCTTGTCCAGGTTTGGTTGTCCTAAAAATATCATCACCGATAACGTTGTTGCCTTTACATCTAAGAAAATAGTGGAATTTTTTTACAAATATCACATCACCCTGGGCCACTCCACTACTTATTACCCACAAGGTAATGGAATAGCTGAGTCCTCTAACAAGATCTTGTTAAACATCATTAAGAAGCTCCTAGAACAAAATAAAAAAGCATGGCATAGCAAACTAGTGCATGCACTATGGGCTGATAGAATAACCACCAAGAAATCTATTGGTATGTCTCCCTATCAACTAGTGTATGGAATGGATGTAGTTTTCCCCACCTCTTTGGGAGTCCCAGTCATGAAGCTTCTTCAAGAAGTACAATCAGAAGAAAATGACATGAAGAGAAGGCTGAACCAAACCATTCATTTGCAGCAGTCAAGGCAAGAAGTTTACAAAAGGACACAAGCTATACAGGACAATATCAAGAAAATCTTTGATAGGAGAACGAAAAAAAATTATTTCAATATTGGAGACATGGTTCTGAAATGGGATTCAATAAGGGAAGACAAGGCAAACATGGAAAGTTTGAAAATCTATGGAAAGGCCCTTACATCATTCAATCAGTTAGAGACAACAATGCTTTATTTTTGCAAGAGCTTGATGGAACTAAAATGTTTGGAGGTCTGGTCAATGGGAGGATGCTTAAACATTACTTTTGTCAAGAAACCTAGTATGTTTTTATCATTAATTGTATATACCACTATTTGATAGAAAGGAAAATCTCAAAAACAATATAAAAAGAAAAGAGGGCAGAGTTTGAAAGAGAGGTGTAGCCCCATACCTAAAAAAAATAAAAAATAAAAAAAATAATGTTGAAAGTGTGCAAGTCTAAATGGAATTGCTTATTTCAAAAAGCCTTGTTCAGTCATCCAGCCTAATCATGGTTTAACATGTTTTAAATTTATAGTTGATAAGTAAGTGAAAAAGAGTAGGTAAATTTTTTTAAGTTTGACCTATCAGAAGATAGATTAGGAATGAGAGATATTGGTTCCACATGCTCAAATCTGAACCAAAGAGGAAAATGGAGATGTTAAACAAATGAAATATATTTCCATAATGTTTCCTAAGCTTTGTCTATACAAAAATAACACTTGTGTGCAACTTGTTTCAATGCCACAACTCATTATGAGTCAGATTGCCTAATCCTGATTTACCGTGCTTTCAATTTCATGTTAGTAGGATAGAGAATAAAGTTCGTCAAACATCTTAATCTTGACAAATGAGTAGATTAGGTAGAAATAAAAAGAGTTCATTAGCCTAATCTAAACTCTTGGAAGAAATCAGGGTACAATTCGATAGTTTGATTTTTGTTTCCAAAAAGAGAAATGTCAAGGGTTTTCCAGTTCAAGTGCACCCAAGGAAGAAAAAATGTTAGGCAAGTAGATTGGGTAGGTAGAGATAATGCTGATATGAATCATGTATTTTCAGATCTCAGAGATTACAGACTCAAAACAAACATCAGAAAATGAAGAAAAAGCACATATGCCCAATGGAAAAGGCACTGGTCTCCAAAAGCCAGAAAAATCTGAAGTTCTAGACACCTCCTGAGAAGGAGCTGCCTTCCCAAGTGGAGCCATTGTTAGTCATCCATAATTTTCACTATATGAAGATGACTAAGTATTGGTCCTAGATTTCTAGAAAGAAAGTTCATAAACATTGTGAGTTCTAGAAATCTCACTGCCTTCATTATCCTGAGATAAAACTTTCACTATTTTATCATCCTATCCAGTCATGACTAACCCACCACTCCCGAAAGACCCATCATGGGCTCAAGCCATTTGTTTTAACCCTAACTTGTCACCCATTTTTTCACCATGTCTTTCCTTTTGGTCCAAATCCTCTGATTTGTTTACCTACATATTTCCCCACTACTACCTAAACCTACCAATCAAATAAATTTGTTGTCTCTTCCATAAGATTCTCAAACATTGATTGTCTCTGCAAGCCCTTTGGATAGTCAAGTATGTTGGATCTAGGGTCTTCATTACACTAAGATTATCATAGATTCTATCTTGTACTTGGTGATCCCTAAAGTCTAAATCTTTGTCCAAAGTCCAAGTCCAAGAAAGTCCCCATTAGGTCACCTAAGGTTTCACTAAGTCATACGATGGATTTGGTGCCCAACAAGTTATCCCTTCCTACATGAAGAGATTGTATTCAAAGAGGAATAAAATCAAGCAATTTGATCCAAAGTAATTCAATAAAAGCCTCCTTGGCTTAGAGCTCAAATAATGCAAGGGACAACTGCCCTTGTTCAAATTTCTACAATGAATAGCCAAGGTGGCCACCAACAATAAGAAGAGGTAAGGTCATAAGGTGTCAGATGCATTGAATGCATCACTATAGTCACAACAGATAGTCCATCTCACCCTTTCACCTATCTCTCCACTAGGTCTCCACTGAAACTGACATGCATTGTAGTTAATTGTTGTTTCTGTTCAGTTGTTAGTGAGTTATTAGTTGTGAATCAATTTACTAATTAATTCACTTAACTCTTACTGGTGTATCTTTCAGTTAGACTAGATACAACTAGCTCAACTGAGTTTAACTCCATTAACTGAGTTAAACTAAATAACAACTCCATAAACTACTCTTCCAACTCTGTCATAACTTTTCCACTTCAGTTCTAACTGAGTCCTTCATGCATGAGTCACCAATAAACCCTAGGAATTGCATAATTCCTTCAGCCCACTGATTTTCCAAATCTGTTCACTGAAATAAAGTGCACCAAGAGAATAAGTTGATGTTTATGTTTGGATTATTATTAAGAGCTAATAATAATCGACATGCATCTATTTTTAGATCGAAGATCTATAAATAGACTTCGCCCAATATTCTAAAAATAGAATTTCATCTATTTTTCACATTTGACCAACCATCTACAAATAGCATCCTACAACTTATAGAATATGCTCACCATGTCTAAAAATAGGCGTACACCTAAAAATAGCCTGCGGGCCCCACTTAGTGAAGGTGCTTACTTTTCACTAAGATCATCATCTTGTTGAATCTCAACACCCCCTCTCAAAAATATAGGGATTATCCTTCACCCCTATCCTGACTCTATGGTATTTGAATTTTCTCCTACCGAGCGCCTTCGTCAGAATGTCTACATCCTGATCTTCTGTAGGAATGTACTGAAGCAACATGATCTTCCGTTGCACACAATATTTGATATGATGTTACCAGATATCAATATGTTTAGATCTATCATGAAACACATGATTAATCGAGAGTTTAATAAAACTCTAATTATCACAATGTATCACTTTAGGATCTAAATTTGAACCGAAAAAAACAACTAGGATCTTCCTCATCCAGATAGCCTCACATGCAGCTTGACTTGCTGCCATGTATTCTACTTCCACTAAATTGAGTGCCACAGATCTTTGTTTCATGCTGTACTAAGAAATTGTTGTAGATCCGATATTGAAAACCCCTCCAGATGTGCTCTTTCTGTCCGTTGGGTTGCCTGCCCAATCTGCATCCGTGAAGCCATGCAACTTCACCTCATCCGTTTGTCTGTACCATAAGCCATACTCATATGTGCCCCTGAGATACCTCAAGACATGCTTGCCTGCCTTCCAAAAGAGCTTGGTAGGCTTAACCATCGCTTGTGAAAGTTGGTTCACCGCATAGCATATGTCCAGTATTGTATTAACTAAATACATGAGCGAACCCACCAATTGTCGATAAACAATGGAATCCACTACCTCTGCCGATGTAGCATCCTCTTTCCTCCAATTTCCTGGAAGAGGAGTATCCATGGGTTTTCAGTCCTCCATGTGAAACTTACCAAGTATCTCCCGAGCATACTTGCCTTGAGACACAAATATTTCACCTTCTCAAACTCAAACTCCTTCATCTCAAACACCTTCACAAAGGAAATAATGAAGGAGGCCCAAATCCTTCATCTCAAACTCCTTTGCAAGATCTGCCTTGCATGACTGTATCAACTGCTCATCACCCATTAGTATTAAATCATTAACGTAAATAACAATGATTAAAATCTTACTCTCCACCACAATTTGGTACAGGTTTGCATCCGCCTCACTCTTGGTGAAGCCAAGTCCAGTGAAATAGTTGTCGATCTGTGTGTACCAAGAACATGGTGCTTGCTTCAACCCATACATTGCTATTTTGAGTCTGCACACATGCGACTCGCTGCTGAAAATCTCAAATCCTTCAAGCTGCTCAATGTAAATCTCTTCCTCAATGATCCCATTAAGGAACATAGTATTCACATCCATCTAATGAATGTGCCAACCCATCTGTGCTAAGGGAGCAAGGATGGTCCTTATGGAAGAATACCGTGTGATAGGTGAAAAGGTTTCTTCATAATCAATCCCCTCGATCTGTGAGAATCCTTGAGCAAAAAATCTTGCCTTATACTTCTTGACACTCCCATTAGCAACTTCCTTTACCTTGTAGATCCATTTTGAATCTACCACTGATTTACCCACTGCCCTTGGAACAATCTCCCAAGCACTATTTCTGACAATGGAGTCATACTCCTCCACCATGGCATCTACCCATGTGGGCTCCCACACTGCTTCTTCCAAAGAAGATGGCTCTGTCACAACACACTTTCTCATAAGAGCCTTGCATCCAGTAAATTGGTCAGCTGACTATCTATGTCTGCGCTGTGATGTAGGGACTCCTACATTCTCTGCCGCATCAAGATTCAGTCTCTCAGCTTCTGTGGTACGCTTTCTGCATGTTTTGATGTTTGGTTCTGCATGAGTGGACTCCTCCACTCCATGAATCTCCTCCTGTGGCTGATCCACATCTAGAGGCTCATCTTTGGGAACAAGAAGTTCCTCCTCTGCATGCAAGTGTATATCCCTCTCAAGCGACAACTTCATGGCTTTCACCTCATTGAATTTATATCTCGTCGCACCACATTCATCCGACTATTTGGAAAATACACACGATATTTATGGGGTGTTTTTGTGTACCCCACAAATATCCCAACCTCTGTAGTCAGCTCTAGCTTCTTCCTGGTGTCCTTTGTCACATGAATGTAAAAAGATGAGCCAAAAATCTTCAAATGAGAAATATCAAGCTTCTTACCAGTAAAAGCTTCTTTAGGTGTACTCATGCCAAGTACTCTATGAGGACAATGATTTTGCACATAAACTGCAGTGTTGCATGCTTCCGCCCACAAGTGCATTGGTAGGCCCTGGTCATGCAACATAGCTCGTGCAACACCCACGATCATTCTGTTCTTCCTCTTCGTGACCCCATTTTGCTGTGGGTTATGAGGAAATATGAGTTCTCTTCAAATTCCTTCTTTGCTATAGAAGTCTTTGAATTTGTTCGAGATATATTCACCACCATTATCGCTTTGTAGAGCCTTCACTTGCTTCCCCGACTCCTTCTCCACCAATGCTTTAAACTCACAAAACTTTGAGAAATTTTAACTCTTATTATGCGTGAAGAATATCCAGCATCTATGAGAATAGTCATAAAAAAATATAACATAATACATGTGTTTTGCTGTTGAAGCAACTGAGAAAGGTCCACACACGTTTGTGTGGATTCTCTCCAGGATCACTGAAGCACGGTTCTCCTTCTCATGAAAGGTGGTCTTCACAAACTTACCCATAGTACATTCCTTGCACTAATATGACTGCGTAAGAGTACCCTTGGGAAGTCTAGTATAAATCTGCTGCAAAATCTTCAAGGCGCCATGGTGAAGATGGCCCAATCTCCTGTGCCATAATTCACCCTCATCCCAACTCACCACTTATTTTTCTTTTCCCATCATTGAAATGCAGCCATCTACCTCAAGCTTGTAGATATTCTTAACTCAAATCCCTATCCTCTTGGTCTGACCCATTGTTTCATGTCGCAAGAAAGCTTTTCCCTCGCTGAAAACAACGTCATAACCTCTGTCTTCCAATATTGCGACTGAGACCAAGTTCTTCTTTAGACCTGGAACATGCATAACATCTTTCAACAGAAATGGTTTACCTGAATCCCTCTCAAAGTTAATGGTTCCAATTTCGGTCGCACTGTGTCTGCCATCTTCGCCCATCTCTATATGCATTTGGAGATCCTTCTCCTCCAAGTCACTAAACAAATCCTTGTCTACCATCATATGGAAAGATGCACCACTATTAAGATACCACACCGATCCCATTGATCTTGAAACCAAGCATAATGTCAAAGAGAAATCAAGTTCAAATTGTGAGGCTAAGGCCTTTCCAGCTGCAGCTCTAGTAGCCTTCTTGTTCTTCTTTTTATGTGGGTAGTTAGTGGCGAGGTGCCCATGTAAGTGAAAGTGAAAACACTTCATTTTGGACAAATACAGCTTCTTGCCTTTCGCCTTGGATTTTGAATGGGATTTATTTCCCTTCCCTTTCCTTGCTTTGGAAGCCAAAGCACAATTCTCTTCATCATCATTCTTTGATGAAGATTCATCCCTACTACTTCGCCTTATCTCCTCCTGCACAAGATCCAATTAAAGTCTCTCCCAACCTGACAGTTTCTCCTGTCCACTGACAGAGTCTTCGTAGCTATGCCAACACTTCAGAAGCCCAAGGAGAGCCAATCTCGCCAATTCATCATCATAAACATTAATCCCCACACTTCCCAGTTCATTCCTATAGTGGACAAACTTCGTGAGATATTTTGGAATACTGTTGCCCTTCTCCATTTTTAATTTTCTGAGCTTATCTTCCCGTGCCAACTTCCTCTGGTTGCTGCTGCTTTGGAAAATATCTTTAAAATCCTTCCAAATTTCAAATGGAGTGGCTTTCCCATGAATTCTTGACACAATATGGTCCTTCACACCTTCCAACAAAATTATTCTTGTCTTTGCTACCTTCTTTTTCCATGCGTCAAGTCTTGCAACATCGCTAGAAGCAAGCTTAGGAACATCGCTATCGATGAACTCCTTTAGTCCATTATATTCAAGCACTGCCTCCATCCTATCCTTCCAGGCTATGTAATTCAAGCTACCCTCAAGGTCATACTCCAATAGCAACCCATTGAAAGACATTTCAATTAATACTCAACTATCGCACCAAGAAATTTCTGCAGCAAATTCGAATTGTCCACCAGTACAAAACTCAACACTTACTCACAATTGCAATCTCCAATGATCAATAATACTCCAATACCATGTAGAAATTTATTAATACTAATGTATTACCAGATCCTCCTGATCTCACAATATTCATCTTCTTGCAAAATATAGAATCCTTCCACTGTTAAACTTGCAGAAATTTAAAAAACTCAATTGCAAACACATGTGAATAAATTCAATCACACATAACACAGTTGTTTAATGGGAAAGCTTAAAGATAAAAAACCCAACTATCATATATTATGTATATCAATGGAATCATGTAATAATCTCATAAAAATATTAGTACATCAAGCTCTCAGTATAATGTAGATTCATTACACACTGTCATGTAGAAATTTGCATCTCTATGCACCAATTTCTTGCCTCCTGATAGCCTGCCTCCACTGTGCAATCCTTATTGAAGAAGACCCCCTAAATGAATTAGAATTGGCCTTGCCTTGATTGTGCAATCCTCATTGGCATATCCAATGTGTGTCAGATGCATTGAATGCATCACTATAGTCACAACGGATTGTCCATCTCACCCTTTCACCTATCTCTCCACTGGGTCTCCACTGGAACTGACATGCATTGTAGTTAACTGTTGTTTCTATTCAGTTGTTAGTGAGTTATTAGTTGTGAATTAATTAACTAATTAATTCACTTAACTCTCACTAGTGTATCTTTCAGTTAGACTAGATACAACTAGCTCAACTGAGTTTAACTCCATTAACTGAGTTAAACTAAATAACAACTCCATAAACTACTCTTCCAACTCTGTCATAACTTTTCCACTTCAGTTCTAACCGAGTCCTTCATGCATGAGCCACCAATAAACCCTAGGAATTGCGTAATTCCTTCAGCCCACTGATTTTCCAAATCTGTTCACTGAAATAAAGTGCTCCAAGAGAATAAGTTGTTGTTTATTTTTGGATTATTATTAAGAGGTAATAATAATCGACATGCATCTATTTTTAGATCAACGATCTATAAAGAGACTTCGCCCGATATTCTAAAAATAGAATTTCATCTATTTTCCACATTTGAACAACCATCTACAAATAACATCCTGCAACTTATAGAATATGCTCACCATGTCTAAAAATAGACATACACCTAAAAATAGCCCGTGGGCCCCACTTAGTGAAGGTGCTTACTTTTCACTGAGCTCATCATCTTGTTGAATCTCAACATTGTACCCGAATGATCAAGTGAACGAGATAAGAAGACCCCAGATATAGTTTCAGCCATCCAGGTTGTGATTTCAAGATTTTTGTACACATCATTTTTATGGTGACCATACATACAGATCGTCATCCAAACATGGGCTTATATTTGTAGGCATGTCTGTATTGGGAAACATTCCAATGTAGACAAATTTCTGCACTATATACATTTTATTAGATATTTTACGTGTTCAACATGGGAATGCCTTCCCTCAACAATTCATGATCAAGAGGATATATCGTGATGTAATGTATTGTAAGATTGATGCAGGTTGCCACTCCGCTTTAGCTCCAACCCATCACAGTCTAAAGCATCTCATTGAAAAAATATTTTTATTATTATTCTGACTTCATGCTTTAGGGGGAAATATGTTATAGGTCAATTTGGGAACCATTCCCAATTACCTGGTTAAACTGGACATCATCCCCATAATTTATGAATAGGGTCTATCATCCCCTATCATCTCAGTTGTTACATGCCCTAAGACAAAGAAAAAAAAAAATCATTCATGAATTCCATTGCAAGGTTTCCAAGATTTGAATTATATGGTATATCACCTATGAACTCACCAACACAATCTCTCAAGGGGCTAAGTGCATTTCATATGCAGTTACCTCCATTCAAGGGTGCTCTTCAAAGCACTTCCTAGCACTCAAGGGTGCGTTGGTCAATTAGGAGCGAAATTCTCATTGTTATGGAATCTCCACTTGGCCAGTGCCTTCTAGAAGAGTGCATATGTTTCCAACTTCGAATCCATGTGTCCATTTGATACCTCTGAGCTTGGGAACATGTCTTGCCTATTATTAGAAAGTCATTGATTGTGAAACTACCTTCAACTCATCTATAAATTGAGGACAGATCCTAGTGCTTGAAAAGGAAGAATTTGAGTAGAGAAATGCTGGTGAGATTTTCATTGTGATGAGGATGGGATGATGCTGGAGATGGTGACATCATATCAATCGCTGGTTGTAACCTCCCCTTCTATCCATTAATAAATATTGTTTTTTACTTTCCCACATATGTATCTGTATAAGCTTCTATCTTTCATATTATGAATTCTTATCTGATGTATATGGTTCATGTTTCATTGATTTAACTGAATAACTTGAATAGGCATCTGTATATTTCTATCTATTTGTTGTTTAGTGTTCATTCTTGCAGGAAATATTTTGGCAATCTAGCTTGGATTTGAAGCTACAACAAGAGAAACAGAAGGAGAATAGGAAGCACTTGGACCTCAAGTAGGTTTCTTGATCTATTTTGTATGTCTATTTAATGTTAGGAAAAGTATCTGCAAAGTCTTTAACCTGTTTTTCTAAATTCATAGCACCACATTTAGGGAATAATGTTTTTTTTGTAATTCATAATTCCACATAAAAAATATGTTATGAACGCCGAAGTGTCGAAATGTGATGGAAAGGTGGACACAATACCATTTAAAGGTTAAGTTGAATTTATTTAAAGTACAAGATTATGTGAAATTGTGTTGGTTTTATGAAGAAATGTGAACGTGGGAAATTGACTTGGGTAATGCCCGACCCCGTGCAGAACAAAGTTGTATGCAGTGGCGCTTTGTAATAAATGGAAGACTGAACGCTGTAGGCACGAGAGGAATAAGAAGAGTCAGGAAGAAGGGGACATGATAACATGGTTTCAAGCGTAGAGGCATAGGCAGAGTCAGAGAAAGGAGAATATGGTGGCACTATTTGAAGCACAACAACTAGGTCAAGTCAGGAAAAGAGGAATTATTGCAGTACTGTTCAGATACCGCATCAGAAAAATAAAAGACATGAAAGCAAGTAGAAAATATAAAAAATGAACTCTGGAAGAGATGTAGGGTAAGGATGTCCGATCTGTTAGGGAGACACATAAGCACTTCAGGGAGATGCATCAACAAAAAAATAGATTCAACAAAAAGAATGATATTTCAAGTTTTAATTTTTTTCTTTGTAAGTTAAGATCGAAGCTATAGTGATTTGCTCAATTGCAATGTAATAATTAGTTTTAACAGTTTAGGTAGTCAAAGTAGTTTCAAGAAGTTTTAGCAGTTACGAAATGTTTTTGATGTATTTAAGAAATATAGAAAGAAAGAAGAGAGGTTCCGAGTTTTGGACCTCTGGAAGACAAAAACTGTGGTACTTACTTTTATGAGGAATTCATGAAAGAAACATCAAGTTTCCTGCAACTATTGATGGTGATTTGTTCTTCCTGTGCCATTTTGTGTCCCTTCTTCTTTGAATGAAGTGAAGTAATGTAGTATCTAGTCTCTTAATTACATCTATGAGTAAGAGTTAAATAACCTTAATTTTCGCTTCTTCATTCCAACTACTCTCCCTTCATAAACTCTCTTTGGAACTTAAAAGTTATAGATTCTGTGTGTACATCATATTATTTTGAGTTTCTTCTCTCTCCATAAATTCATTTTGAGATTTAGAGTGGTATATTCTGTGTTACAACATATCATTTTGAGTTTCTTCTATAGTTTTCTTTTCCTTTCAGATATCAGCAGTTAATGTAATTGTAGAGTCTTTCATTATATCAGGTTTTCAGGGTTTTAAATAAATTAGTTTCCAAAGGGATTGAATGAAGACCACCTGATATAATTACTTTGTGACACACTTTCAAAAAATGTCTTAACACTGATTCATTTCCACATCTAAGGAATTGTCTCTTAAGATACAACATTTTCTGGCGCCATTCTCAGGGATGAATAAATGAATTTTATTTTCCCTGGCCTTTTCACATTATTTCCTCTAGTTGTTCAGTGAGGAGGAAATATTTGTTTGTGTTTATTATTCTCAGAATTCTGGCTCACAAGAGGCATCACACGAGGTTGGATATCTCATAGCAGAAGTTCCATGCTTTGCCAGACCCTGAAAGATTGGTTTCTAAAAGGGTTCAAAAACCCGAAACCCCCTCAACACCTAGTCCTGAACTGTCAGCTCCTGGTAGTATTTTTAGTAATCCTTTGTTTGAAGATATCTCTAAAGTAGTTCCTTTCTTGGAACAAGATTCACCTTTCACACCACTTTATTTTCAAGAACCTAAGTTGGAAGAACACTCCATTGAGTTTTTTTCTTTTACTGTTACTCAAGCTCAACAAACTCTAGTTACTGGTCCCTTTGCTATTGTCCATGAACCCACCCCCATATCAGTTTTAGCTCCACCTCCATTCATTTTCACAGCAGGTCCATTGACTGCATCTAACCAAGGAACAATCAATCAAGGTAAAAACATGGCAACACCAGCCTTTTTGTTGAACATATATGCTCCACTTAACCTTCCTCAAATAGTGAATGCAATGCCTCAAGAGTATCTTAAATTACTTCCACATTTTACTGGAGAAGATGAAATAATTGTAGAACAACACTTGTCTATGATTTGTAATTTTGCTGAAAATCTGAATGTAGAACATCTTGATGTCGTAATGAGGTTTTTTGTTCAGGATCTAGATGGAGAGGCTAGAAAGTGGTTTAAGGGATTGCCAGATAATTATATTAATACATGGGAAGAACTAGAAAATCGATTCACGTAGAGATGGGGTGAAAAAATGGATCACGGATATTCACTGACATAATTCATTGCAATCAAAAGAAAACCATATGAGAATATATCAGACTTTATCAAGAGATTTAATAAGTTGTATAACAGTTTTCCTGTAGAAATGAATCCCTCTCCTTTTGGAGCAAAGGTGGTTTTTGCTGGGGCTTTTGAAGTTGATTTTAGTTTCACACTTAGAGAAAGGAGATCCCCTACTCTAGATGAGATACATACATATGCTTTAGAGATTGAAGCTAATATGATTGCAACTGGAAAGCTGAAAGGGAAGTAGTTAATCCAAGAGAAGGGGAAAGAAAAAGAAGAATCATCATAAGATCAAAGAATTGAAGATATGACAAAGGTGATAAAAAAATTGTCAAATATGCTAGTTAAGATTGAATTTGAAATCAAAAACTCCCAAAGACAAGTACAAAAAAACCAAGGGGGATTTAACCCTCAATTCAGAAGACATCCCCTTCAAATTTTGCAGAGGGAAAGAAAATATCAAGACCAAGTTCAAGCACCATTGTAAATAGAAGCAGCACCCGGAGAGTCAGTAAAAGATGACGAAAGGGAGGCTGAAGATCAAATATATGCTATGTACACAATAGAAGATGATGAAGAGGAATATTGTGAGGGAGAATATGCTGAATCTGAAGTATCTTTTGACCAAGATGAAATGGATGAATATTGTAGGGAATTCACATATTTCATGCAAGTTGAGTTGCATAAAAAGTATGATTTAAGGTCTAGAAAGAGATCTAGAGTGCAAGATAATGAAGGTGAACAACAAGATTATATTCATCCTCCAATGGTGAATCCACAAAAAAGGACCCTGTAAAACAGGTCAGTGATGGGAAGCGACATGTAAATTTAGTTAATAGAGCAGATATGCAACAGGGTGAACCTTCTAAGAGCAAATCAGTTGATACTAATATTTTGGAGAGAGTTGTTCCTGTACCTGAACAAGCAGCAAATTATAGAAAGAGTGAAGAAGAACCTGAAAAGAATTTTAAACAAAATCATCCTTTCAATTGGAAAAAAGAGTTGGAGAAGGTAAAAATTCAGGTACCTCTTCTAAAATTAGCTAAAATACCAGTCTACAAGAAAGAAATTTCAGAATTTATTAATATCATACATATTGAAGATATAAGTGACACATTGAACTTACAAGAAGAGAATCCATTGGTCACCTTTGGTCCTCATGTAGAAGAAGTAGACCCTTCTGTCCCACCATTCTATATTTCTCTGTTGCTTCATGATTTTACTCTACATAATTGTATGCTGGACTCAAGTGCATCCCATAATCTCATACCATTGTCTATTACGAAGGAACTAAACTTACAGATTACAAAACCTTACAAGGATATGTATTCATTTGATTCCAAAAGGGTGAAATGTATTGGGTTAATTAAATATGTAGAATTTTCTTTGGCATAGCTTCTAGCAAATATTATAGACATGGATTTAGTGGCTGTTGACATTCCATCTAGGTTTGGAATGCTCCTATCAAGATCTTAGGGAGAAAACTTAGGAGGTGTTCTTAAACTGGAATTTACTTATGCTATAATTCCTATTTTCAATGGGGAAGAAAGGAGACTGTACAGGGAAACAAGGTTCGTGAAGACTACTACCAAGAAAGATGCAAGAAATTCCCCTATTTATAGTCAAGAAACAAAAGATCTTTCATGTTTCATGTTGCATGAAGATGTATAATTTTCTAAAGACACATGGAAGCAGCTCTCTTCAGCAGTTGTAAATAATGAGCTACACTCAAAAGAGATTTGGAAATGCTACTTTGATGGTGCCTACTCCAAGGAAGGCACATGAGATGTATTCTTGCTGATATCACCAGAAGGTAAATTCATGCCTTTTTATTTTAAATTAGAATTTGTTTCAACAAACAATGTGGTTGAGTATAAGGCCTTGATATTAAGCCTTAAAGTTGCTAAACAGATGGGAGTTCAATGTATTTCAATTTTCAGTGACTCTGAACTGATAATAAGATAGATTAAAAATCATTTTCAGACCAAGCATCTCATATTAAGATCATACATAAATGAAGTTTGGGATATGATAGAGAAATATTTTGAAGCCTTCAATATTTAGTTCATCCCAAGGGAGGTGAATAGGTTGGCAGATTTGTTAGTAGTTGCAGCTATTACGTTTAAGCCTCCAATGAATCCAAGGTTAAGGTATGAGATTGAAATTAGACACAGACCCTCCATTCCTACCAATGTGAAAAATTGGTAGGTGTTTGAAGATGATGAGTAGATAAATCATTTCTTGACAATGACTGGAAACTTTGAAGATGCTGAGATAGATCAAGAAGAAGAACAGACAGAGGAGAAAGGAGAGGTAGGAAACCTCAAATAGTCAATATGTGAGCAGAAGATTATCCAGTTGAAAGACAATATCCTCCCTAAAGGACTGGTTCCCCTTGAAATATTATTTGATTCTAATGATGTTGCCGTTGATTAAAAGAAAACACATCAAGAAGAAGAGATGGAAGAATTTAATTTGGGAAATTAGCAGGAGCCAAAAATGGTGAAGTTATTCAAGGGTGTTCCCGAAAAATATAAATAAAGATACAAGGATATTTTTAAGAAGTATATGGATGTGTTTTCTTGGTCATATGAATACTTGAAAATGTATGATAAAAGCATAATACATCATAATATCCCAATGAAAGAAGGAATTAAACCACATAGAAAAAAACTCAGATATATTAATCCATTACTGTTAGCTCCAATTGAAAAGGAAGTGAAGAAATTGCTGCAAGAAAAATCATAGTTCCTCTCAGATATTCTGATTGGGTCTCTAATCTGGTTTCTATGAGGAAGAAAAACGGAGAGATAATATTGTATGTGGACTTTAGGAATTTGAACAGAGCATCTCTAAAAGATAATTATGCTTTACCTAAAATGGTTTATGTCTTACAGAAGGTGAGAGGAGCTTACAGGATGTCGATGGTTGATGGATGTTCTTGTTATATATTTGGATGATGTAATTGTTTTTTCAGGATTAGATGATGAACACCTGGAACATCTGCAAAGAAATTTCGAAAAGTGCAGGAAGTATGGTCTGTCACTAAATCCAAAAAATATTTGTTTGCGTTGGAGGAAGGTAAATTATTAGGTCACATAGTTTCAAAACAAGGAGTAAAGATTGATCCAACAAGGGTGGAGGAAATTCAGACCATTCCTTTGCCCAGAAGCAAGAAAGATATTCAAATATTTTTGGGGAAAATAAAATTTCTGAGAATATTTGTACCAAATTATGTTTATATTGTGAGAAATATAACTGACATGTTGAAGAAAAATGCAGAAGTGAGATGGGATAAAGAAGCAAGAGAATAATTTTCCAAAACAAACTAAGCACTCCAGGAAGCTCCTATTTTAATAAGTCCTAATTATCAAAAGGTATATCAAATATTTTCATTCACTTCCCTCACTACTATTGTTGCCATGTTATTGCAAAAAAATGAGGATAGTAAGGAGCAGCCAGTGGCATTCTTCAACAAATTTCTCAGATATGATGAGCTCAAATATAACATTTTGGAGAAACAAGTGTATGCATTGGTTAAAGCACTAAAATCATTCATGACTTATGTGTTACAATCTCAAATAACTGCTAATGTACTTAATTCTACTGTCAAGGATGTGTTGGTTCAAAGTGATGTTGAAGGAAAAAGAGGGAAATGGATAGCTAAAATCCAGGACTATGATTTGGACATTAAACCCACCAAGTTAATCAAAGGATAGCATTTATAAAATTTGCTAAAAGAAACAAATTTTCAAGCATTTGGAATTAATCTCTTGGCATCAGTGGATGGAGCTGACAATGAAGAAGGTTAGAATAAGCCCAAAGTAGGTATTTAATAAAAAAATTTCTGTTTAGATTGGTATAAAGATGTTGTTCATTACTCCTGTTTTGTTTCTTGTCCATATTCACTGAACATGTTATCAAAAAATGGACCTGATAGGCTACTTGATCAGTCAACTTCATGTAACTATTTCAAACCTAATCTTTTGACTGAGGCTTAACCTTCTCAGCCTGAGAGGGCTCTCTCAAGGGTTAATGATTTGGATAAAAATATACATGGCTAACTCTATGTGGGGTAATAAACAAATAAATGATAGATATAGGTTGAGAATCACATAAGAAAGTACACATTGGGTTTATGGAGTCAAAATAGTTTCATTAAACCAATGAATCTACTTAACATGGAAGTTGAGGCATATCAAAGTTTTAGTCAAGAAATAAACACACTTGAAACTGTAAAAACACAGTTAGTTCATTTATATAGCAAGTCAGAGCATCTAAAGATGAATTTTGAGTAATGTATATAAACACCACTGCAATAGGATAATAATATATGCAAATAGAATAGGAACACACCAAAACTCTTCTGAATCCCAAGTTGGTTAAGTAGAAACTCTCTGTATTTGATGAAAACCAGTCAATTACAATAAGAATAGTCTTTTGCCAAAAAATGTCCAACCCTAGTACATTCGACTTCTTGGTCCTTTATATACCATTTAAAACATGAAATAATATTATCTTGTGCTAGATATATTGAATTCCTGACTCTTGACACCTTGCATAACCATATGACATGGTATTTATTACAAAAAGACAACTAATCTACTAAACAGTCCTATTACAAATAGGATTCAAACTCCTTATCTCTATCCATAACAACCTTATCTAAAATAAATTACATCATTTGCCAAGTGTATTCACAAATGGTTGAATCTAGATTATAGGCTTCAAATCTTTATGACTATAATGCTTAACTCCATCAAAGTAGGAAACAGTCCCCTATTTTCTAGGCATAGGGTCCTTTGCACTCTTGGAACATTTTGACCACCATGAACTTCATTATTTCGAGCTCCTTAGCTGTTAGAAATTGAATTAACACATACAAAACCTCTTCCTTAAGCTCCATCTATCCAAAACCATCTCCAAACTATTCAAATGAGCTATAATACATTGCACTACAAAAACAACACAGTTTCATACCGCCTTTCATAGCGCTGCTCTTTTACCCTTTTTTCTTCAAAATATTGACCTCTTTCCTCCAAAACTAACTTAATTATCTTTAAATACATCCTCCTTGGCATTTTAAATCCTTGATTCATGTTTCTACCCCTCAAAATTTGATGAAAAAGGGCAAGAAAAGTTTCTACAACAGTTTCGTAGCGCTTTTCTCCCTTTTTACACTGTCTGCGCTACGAAACTGCTAAGTGAGCAGTTTTTTTCAAAATTTTCCAAAATGAAAATTTGCAAATGTACCAAAACTCAAAATAAAACTGATTCCATCATATCAAAAATCCATATGAACTGAAAACACAGTCATTTCAGCCTGCATGAGGTCCTTTCTTCATTTTCACTTAATGTAGCTTTTGACTCTTTAATGATTGTCATTTTAACACCTTTTTTCTTTAACTCATCCTGAGTCAATTTCAGCTGCTACTCCAAGTCCTTCACTTGATATTTAAGTCTCCTGTTATTAGCTCTCAAGTGAGTATTTATTACTCTGACAAATTTGGCTTCCTTTATTGCTGGGACTGTCCATGTGAAAAATTGTTCTGCACTGCTTGGAGTTTCAGAAATAGAACCCGTTTTACCTTCCCACGGTGCCTTCATTCTTTTGAACTTTGCTTTCTCAATACTGTGCTTTCTAGCCCTCTTTCTCATCACAACAATTTCTTGGTTTTCCAACCTCAATTTCTCCTCAAGATGTTGAAACTATATCATTTCTTCTTTCCCCTTCTTTGTTCTGCTGGATGCATGCTTTACTATAGGTGATGAGAGATCAACCACTTCTTCAGGGGCTTTAGCTATCTCAATAGGTTCTTGAACTTCCTTGATTCCTTCCTTGAATTTCTTAGCATGCCTAGTTATAGGTTTTCTTGTTTGAAATATGAAGGCAACATTTTCACCCTAAAATTCAAGCTTCTTTGTAGATTTAGCCTTCTTCTGTTTATGCTCATCTTCTCCAATGAACTCAGCTTGAACAATGTGCATCTCCTCTATGTCAATAGCATGCAGGATGTCATATAAGTTTCCTTTTATCATTGGGCTGACCTCTATAGCTGTAGTAACTATTTTTCCTTTTAATTCCACTGCTTGGCTTCTTGTTACTCTTTTGATTTCCTGCTTGCTGACATCTTGTTTCTGTTTTGCCTCTTTGACAATGTTTGACCTCTGTTTTGCAGGTGATGGAGTTGGTGTATCAAGCACTTGTGTCTTCTCTATTCTTTTCTCAACTTGTTTCCTTGGCTTCAGTTTTTCAAATTCCTTTGGTTTTGCAACCACAGGTTGACTAGACTCTGCTACTGGTGGTGATGGAGTTCCTTTAGTTTTAGGGTTTCTAGTAGGAGTTAGGGTTTCCAACTCAAAACCATTTATAAACCAAAAGGATGACCAATCCCTGCCTATATTCTGAAGCTCAATCAAAATCAATAACTTCATCAAACCATGATGAAACAAAGATGTTTCACAACCTTCAGATTTGGCTTGTACTTTATCAACCATTTTTGCAAGACTCCTATGCAAATAAAAAGGAAAATCGAGTGAAATATTACCAGTGAAATGTAGAAGAAACTTGAAATGGTATGTGTAAACCTTATGATATCTGCCTTCACATGTAAAATACCTTTGAATGTTGAACAATATATTTTCATAAATGTCTTTGATGTAGCTTCTAGGGATAGCATTATTGAGGTCCATATCTGCATATTCAGGTTTCATGAACTCTTTGCATGGCTCCATATCAAATTTGAAACCTTTAAACCAAGTTTCTTGGCCTCTTGGTATCTCTGTCACAACAGCAATAATCTCTGGTGAAATTGACACACTTAGCATCCCAAACTTGGTAGTTGTTCCATTCAAGTTCAAGGAAAATTCTTTGGAAACCTGTGTGTGGCAACCCTGCAACTTTTCACAAAATCGAAGACAACCTACTCTTATGAATGCCTCCATCACTGTTGGGTCTTCAATTATGGCCTTAATATCTTCAGGCTCATGCCTTAGGCAGTGTCCCCCTTTGTGAACTTTCTTTTCCTCTACTGTGCTTCTCAGAAATCCTGTCAGCCTCACTTGATAAATTGAATCAACCTCACTTGAAAATATGAAACAATAGCCTCTCTTGATTAGTTTATATCAGCCTCACTTGATTAGGATGAAGAAAAAATTTGTATGGAACAACCATAGGTTTGGCTTAACACTTCAGAGCTTAGACACTCAGATGGAGGCAAAGGAAACGAGAATGAATAATTAGGCAATATTTTGAATTTAAAATGTCATCTCATAACTGAATGATGCCTCATTCATACCCTATCATGACAATGATGACTGCAACGTGGGTAAGTACACTAAATCTCATCATTAACCGACTCATCATACCACTAACCTACCATTTCCCAATGGATTTTGACATATTTAAGCTCAAATGACAAGAAAATTTATAAACCGTGCTTTCGTAGCGCCGACAATGTATTTTTCCCTATTTGTACTATGAAACTATTAGCGCTTTCGTAGCACAAATCAACTTTTTTGAATTATTGGCACTATGAAAATGAGGTTTCTTGGCTAACTGACCAGTTTTGACATGAAACTTTAGGAAATGACCCACAAATGGAAATTATGAATATTTGACAATGAATGGACCTTTATAAAGACTTTATTTGAACTTAAGGATGGGCTTTGAAATTATGAAAATCTAACCTACCCTTGATCAAATCCTAAATTGACTTCTAAACCCAATTTGTAACCATGACCAAAAAAAAACTTGACACAATGATGTTTTGAATTTTTTTGGGTGATAACAGAACAAAACCAAATACATAGCTCTCAAGCTTAAATCTTAGCCATATGTCATAGTAGAAGAAAATTTGTATTGGAAAGATCCCGTTGGTATTTTTTATGTTGTGTTTAACTGAAGGTGAATCCATTGAAGTTATCAAGGAATATCATCAAAGTCTATGTGGAGGACATTATAGTTGGAAGGTCATAGCACATAAAATCCTCAAGTCAAGTTTTTATTGGCCTACATTGTCTGCTGATGTATACAGACTGGTCCAAAGTTGTCAGAAGTGTCAATTGTTTACAGAAAAGAAGAGACTTTCTCTATTGTCTCCCATTCCAGTATTCATAAAAGAGCCTTTCAGGTAGTGGAGACTAGACTTTATTAGAGAGATCAATCCACCATAAAGTGGGCAGTTCAAATGGATTCTAACTGCTACTGATTACTTCACAAAGTGGGTTGAAGCAATCCC
The DNA here is from genome assembly GCA_034641835.2 of Pinus albicaulis. Classification (NCBI taxonomy): domain Eukaryota; kingdom Viridiplantae; phylum Streptophyta; class Pinopsida; order Pinales; family Pinaceae; genus Pinus; species Pinus albicaulis. The sequence goes on along the minus strand of CM076579.1, from coordinate 822,006,256 downwards.
CACCAAGAAATAAAATGACCAAGTGGTAATGAAGTTTCTGGAGGAGAACATATTTAGTAGGTTTGGCTATCCAGTCAAGATTGTAACTGATAATGCTCAAGTATTTAATTCTGCTTGATTCATTAATTTATATCAAACATATAATGTAATTTTGTCACATTCCACAACCTACCATCCACAGGGGAATGGATAGCAGATTCTTCAAACAAGACATTGGTCAGGATTTTGAAGAAGACAATCATTGAAAATCAGAAATACTGGGATTCAAAGTTGAAGTTTTATCTTTGGGTAGTACAAGTAACCACTAGGAGGTCTACTGGAACGTCACCCTATGAATTGGTTTATGGAACTCGGGCACTATTTCCTTCTCAGTTGGCCAAACCAGTGATTTCTTTCCTTCAAGAAGCTCAGGAAGAACCTGATTCTCTAGTGATAAGATTGAAAAAAGTGATTGAATAAAGTGAAGATAGAAAAAAAGTTAGAGATAACTTGATTCCTTATCAAGAAAAGATGAAGTTCATATTTGACAGAAAATCAAAAGAAATCCTCTTTCAAGTAGGAGATTTAGTATTAAGATGGGACACGAGAAGGGTGGATAAAGGAAAGCATGGAAAGTTTTACCTTCTCTGGTGTGGTATGTACATAATTTTTGAAGTCAAATCAAACAATACTTTCATCCTAGAAGATTTAGATGAAGAATCTCTGCAGTTGCCTGTGAATGGGTAGTATCTGAAGCATTATTTCCAGCACTAAAGTTCAACATTTCACCATTGTAAATACCGTATTTCTCATTGTTCATATGTCACAAAGCAATAGTTGACTCCATGCCCATTGGATAAGGCACTAATTTGCAATTCTTAGAGATTTCATGGAAAAAATCACTATCCCAAAGTGGAGCCAGATGTTGTGGCTCATTTGCATTTACTTTTTTAAATATTTCTCAAAACACCAAAAAAACAAATATGGTAGAAAATGAAAAAAAATTGTATGTCGAAAAATAATTTTGATTTATATGTTGATGTATTAAAATTATGTGTAGAGATGTGAAGGTGGGTCAAGTCGGGCTTCTTCGCAAGCTCAGGAGAGACTAGTACTACAAAATACCGAATAAGCTAAGTAGGGTTATGCCGTGGAGAAAAAAAATTGGTAATCAAGATCATTTATTCATTAAAGGAACGTATGCAAGTCTGTTTAATGAAACTATGTTCATTATCTAAGAAATCATATAGATTTATCAAAGGAAGAGAACTGGCATATTTTCCCTTAAAAACTTAAGAGTTTTGGAAGAAGCGTGAAGGGGAAAATCGATGGTCAGGATCAAAGCACAAAATTGAAGTGGAGAGATGGATGATGGAGATAATAGCACATAAATTAAATTCAGATTGATCGAAGGTTGTGAAGAGAAGCCACATGTCAGCCATAAGTTCCATCTCACATCGCACTTCATAAATTTTAACACTTACCTCCAGTTTATTATAAAAAATCTACCGATTTGTGATTTGCGATTAGCCCCACCTACGCTTGCCATGTCATCCCTCTCTCACATCGCACATCGCACTTCCTAAATTTTAATAATTACCTCCCATTTTTTTATAACAAATATGCCGATTGCGATTTGTGATCGGCCCCACCTCCATCCTGCCGTCGCATGCCACAAGTTCAAGAGGAAAGCGCTAAGGAATATGTTATGAACGTTGGAGTGCCAAAATTTGATGGAAAGGCAGACACGATACTATTCAAATTTTAAGTTGAATTTATTTAAAGTCCAAGATTATGTGCAATTGCATTTGTTTTATAAAGAAACATGAATGCGGGAAGTAGACTCGGGTAACACTTGACCCCGTGTAGAACAAAGTTGCATGCGGTGGCGTTTTTTAAATAAATGGAATACTGAATGCTACAGGCATGAGCAGAAGAGGAAGAGTCAGGAAGGAAGGGATAGGATAACATGGTTTGAAGTGCAGAGGCATAGGCAGAGTCAAGCAAAGGAGCATATGGTGGCACCATTTGAAGCACAACAGCTGGGTTAAGTCGGGCAAAGAGGAGTTATTACAGAACTATTCAGATACTGCATCAGAAAAAGAAAATACATGACAGTAAGCAGAAAAGACAAAAAATGAACTCTGGAAGAGATGTAGGGAAAGGATGTTCGATCTGTCAGGGAGACACATCAACACTTCAGGGAGACGCATTAGCAACAAATCATATTCAACAAAAAGAATGATATTTCAAGTTTTAATTTGTTTTTTTTGTAAGTTAATATCGAAGCTATAGTGATGTCCTCAATTGCAATGTAATAAGTAATTTTAACAATTTAGGTAGTCGAATTAGTTTCAAGAAGTTTTAGCAGTTATGAATTTTTTTTGATGTATTTAAGAAAGATAGAAACAAAGAAGAGAGGTTCTGAGTTTTGGACCTCTGGAAGACTAAAACTATGGTACTTAATTTTATGAGTAATTAATGAAAGAAGCATCAAGTTTCCTACAGCTGTTGATGGTGATTTGTTATTCCTATGCCATTTTGTGTCCCTTCTTCTTTGAATGAAGTGAAACAATGTAGCAGGTGTTCTGTTAATTACATCTGTGAGTAAGATTTAAATAATCTTAATTTTTTCTCCTTCACTCCAACTACTCTCCCTTCATAAACTCTCTTTGGAACTTAAAAGTAATAGATTCTATGTGTACAACATATTATTTTTAGTTTCTTCTCTCTCCATAAATTTATTCTGAGATTTAGAGTGGTAGATTCTATGTTACAACATATCATTTTGAGTTTCTTCTACAATTCTTCTTTTCCATTCATATATCAGCAGTTAATGGCATTGTAGAGTCTTTCATTATACTGGGTTGTTAAGGTTTTTAAAGAATTAGTTTCCAAAGGGATTGAATGAAGACCACCTGATGTAATTAATTTGTGACACACTTTCAAAAAATTTCTTAAGCACTGATTCCTTTCCACAACCAAGGAATTGTCTCTTAATATACAACACATTGATACAATGAATGCCACTAGCTCCAATAGTGGAGTTTTAGAGCCACTACTTGCACTCCAAAATAACTATCTATGTCTCTCTAATGCCTTATGGGATAAACCAAAGTAAAAAGTCCTTTATTTTATTAATGAGTCTCATTTTATAACTAGAGGCATGAAATTTAATATCCCCATGACTCTTGAACATCTCACATGAATTTTCAACTTTTAATGTAACTTTTGGACTTCTAAACAACTTTTGAACTTCCAAATGAGTTTTGAATTTCCATGCAACTCTTGGAATTATTCATGTGACTCTCTTGTCCATACATGACAATTGGAATTCAACATATTTACATTTACAATTATTACAAAATTATATCATCTTTCTGCATAATCATGTGGCGATATCTTGACAAGTCACTATTATTGATGGATTGGACACATGGTGACTTTTGACATGGACTTTCTTAAGAGGTGACAATGTGGCCACCTATGTTTTTAGCACTTGATGTAGATTTCTCATTGTTGTTTCCTTATATCCTCCAACGGGTCTTGCGATCATATGGAGTCTTTATGGATCACTTTGATAATCTAAATCCAATGTTCTTTATCTTTTCACAACATGTGTTCTTCCATTTTTACATGCTTCCTTGGGCTAGTTCCTTTGATATATCTCCTCATTCATCCTTGCCATGATGTTATAAAAACACCTACAAATAATATCAAAAATGAAAAGCAAACATCATACTCTTCTATCATGCTATTATATTATGTTTCATTCAAGTTTTCTATATATGATTCAACAATATCCTCGGGAAGGGAAGTGGAAAATTCTAGGTGCCTGGTGCACTTCTAGGAGGCAAGGAGATGTATGTTTATCACTAAGAGTGTTGTGCACTTTTTTGGGAAGAGGAGGCCTAATGGAGGGCACAGGGTGCGACCACAAGGGACAAGGAAAGTATCTATTGATTGGTGATGTGATGTGTACTTAATTGAGAAGGCTTGAGTGACAAGAAGGGCCCATGGTGAACTATCAAGGCTAATGAAAGTCTTGATTGACCACTGTCATTGCGTCGTGCACTCAACTAGGAGAGATCAGAAAGTATGGCGTAGTTTGGAAGAACAAGGAGGGTCTTGATTCTTGAGAGTGTGTTGTGTTCTTGAGAGAGAGGGAAATCTTAGGCTTCAGTGTAGAGTTTATTCTGAAAAAAAAAAAAAATTTTGAATGAGCCTTGAGAGTGTGTAGTGTGATGTCCCTATCCTAGTGGGCAGTCTTGTAAAGTTAAAAAAATGTCCATGTTTGAAAGACAAAACATGGGAAAACACAACGAGTTAAGACTAAATTTGAGTGCGACACATACCAAATCATTAGTAAAACTTGAGTCAGGACCCAATACTAAGAAGTATACATCAAAACACCAATTTACAAGCACTCTCCAAGTATGACAGACAAGGTGTGTATAATTGTGTCCAAAAGTGTCGTTTTGTGGCTAAAAGGTTTGTTATGACTATTAAGAAAACTATAGAAGTTCTTGATGACCCAAAATTACTTATGAATTAAAAAGGACACTTGAAACATGTTTAATAACATGAAGCAACACTTGAATACCAAAAGTGACACTTATGATGGTAGGTAGGCTCCAAAATTTGAATGTAGCTAAATTTTGGAGGGTGTTGCAGCAACAAAAACACTTGGAGGCACATTGGTTGAGCTCTAGCTTCTAAATTTATATTTTATTTTTGTGTGACTGGTGTCATTATTTTAGGAATTATTGATTTTCCATATATATTACCCTGGCTTTGCTACTTATCCTATTTAAAGATATAGTCGCTTCTTTCCTTACTTTGCTTCAACACATTCACATAAGATTAGTCATACCTCAACTATTTCGATAAGGGAGAAGGATAATAAATATCTCGATATTTGATTAATCACATTTCCTGATGTTTCTCAACTGTTAGCATGCCTGGTTAATACCCTAGCAGAGTCACCTCAAGGAATCACAAGAATTTATTCTCAGCCAGCGAGCCTCGTCACTACCCCGATGAAGTTTCTTGCTTCACCTCTTTGCACAAGAATCATTTCCCTTCTTCTCCCTTTATTTAATTTATTTATGTAACTGTGCTTAGGAAATTATTTGTTTATAGAGGTGGAAGAGGGATCCTAACTTGTTGAGAGAAGAAGAGGTTGGTTCCTTGCTTAAGGAATTTGAAAAATAACCAAAGTTAATATGCTTGTTTAAATTTTTTCTCCCTTCCCTTCTATACTCCGTTGAGTTGACAGGTCAAAACACCATTCAATACAAGTTTTAGTTATGAGAGAAGATTATAATAAATACAAAAATCTCATAGCTCAACCAAAGGCTTTCTTTTTGGAACATATCATATTTTCCATTCATACATCACAAAATTTAAAGACATGGAAACATAACTAGAGAAAAGGCAACAGATAAGCCAAGCATTATGGTTGTCAAAATTTCATTCAATATGCCATAAAGAGCTTCAAATCCACACACACTTTCACACAAGGTCTTATTTAAGTTCAATAACGAAGAAAATAAGAGGACAAGATAAGACATAACACGACACAAGAAAAAATAACGAGAAACAAATGAAAAATAAAGGAAACTGTACTAAGGAAGGAAACTTATTGCTGCTAGTTAAAATAATTCTTGATATCTTGGTGATTAAAGAGAAGAGGGTAAATAATCCCATCTAAATATTTCAACTTGAAAGAATTATGACTGAGCTTTTCTTCAATGGTGAAGGTGCCTATCTTAAGAGATTGAAAATTTGTGTGTATGCCTTTCTCTTCGTGAACTTTATCCCATTCCAATACTAAGTTACCGAACTCAAAATTCTTTGTCCCTAAAAATTTCTTATCAAATGAGTGTTTGATATGGTTTTGGTGCACAACAAATCTTTCTTTGGCTTTGAGAATTTCGCCCTTAAGCTTAAGCAAGGTATCTATCCTACTTTGAACTAGGATACATGGTTTTCCTAGAGACACTTGGGATATTTGCAAGGTCGATAGATATATGTTAGGTGGCGGGATAACTTCTTTACCATATACTAGGAAGTATGGATAGGTTTTAAGAGAGTTCTTGGGAGTTACATGGTCATCCCATAGTGAATTCAAAAAATCATTGTGTCGGTTCCTTTGTTTAAAGAATACGGTCTTCTTGATAATGCAAAGAAGATTTTTATTATTTAATTTTGCTAAGTCATTTCCTTGCAGGTAATAATTTGATGCATGTTTTTAAAAAATACCATTTTCTAAATCAAATTCATAAATTTTCAGTGGGGAAAAATGATTTTCATTATCAAAGACAAATGGAATTGGAACAATGAACTTGATTATGATGTTTTGTTTCAAAAATTGGATGACTTCATGGTCGTTGACTTGTTGTAAAGGAACCACCTCATCCCATTGAGTGAAATAATTTTTTGTTGTTAGGATGTATCGATGTTTCTTCAATGAATGTGGAAATATCTCACCAATAACATCTAGTCCTCACTGTTGGAAATGTTCCTCAATTACTATTGGTAGTAGTGGGGTGGCTAACTTTGGGTCTCGACCAACACATCTCTGGTATATTGGGAACTTCGAAGCATATGCATGAAAATCATTGAATAAAGTGGGCCAATAATAATCATCCATCATCAATTTATGCGTATTGTATCACTTGCAAAGTTTCCACCTGATGATCCATCATGCAAACATTTTAATACCTTTTTTGTATCCTACGGCTCTAGGAATCTTAGTAAGACACCATTATGGTGCTTTTAGAAAATCATTCCATGAACAAACTGGTAGAATATGGATTCAAGAAAATTTTCCCTATTTTTTTTACTAGATATATGCATGGGAAAGGTGTCATGCTATATATATTTCCTTATAGCATAATTCCAAGGCATGGTTGTATTTTTAGGGGAATCTTGCTAAACATTGTACATATCTATTTCTTGTTCCCATTTCGAAGGATCTTCTTCTGGAGAATCGTGCCTTACATATGATACAATTTGATAGAGGTCATGGCCCTTAATAGTATGAATTGGCTTGAAATCAAGGTCATATTCCTATAATAAGGTTATCCAGTCCCCCCTCTTCTCACCCAACTCTTGTTGCAAAAAGAGCATTCTATCTATTGGATGAGGCACATATAGAACCATGTGAGATTTAAGGAGATAGGACCTAAAATGCTTAACCATATTATATACTACATAGGTTTGTTTATCAAAGGTGAGGTAATTTAACTCCGACCCATTCAAAACAACACTCATAAAATATATAGGTTATTCATTTCGTTCACATCTATTTACATTAATATGGCCATGTTCGATGAATCAGAAATGAAAGTATATAATAGGAAATCCTAAGTTGCCAAAATATGGACTATATAACAGAAGAGAATCAATGATACCTTTCTTAATACATGAAAAATAAAATTTCTCCCTTTTATCCCATTTATAAATTGCATATTTATTTATCATCTATTGTAGTAGCTTGACAATCTATGAATGGTCATAAATGAAATTGCACAGGAAGTTATTTTTTATCAAGAAATATTGCTAGGTTTCTTATTCAGAGGAAAATAATTTTGAGCTATTCTTGTGATCCTTTCCAGGTAAACCTTAATTCCACTCTTAGCAATGATGTGTCCTAAGCGATTACCTTCTAACACACCAAATATGATTTTTCTGGGATTCAAAGAAATACCATACTTATAACATCACTTGAATATTTGTTGTAGATAACAAACATGGTCTGATCTCTTTTCTGAAAATGAAATTAGATCATCCAAGTATACTACTACATGTTTTCCAATTAAGCCATGGAAAGTGATATCCATATCCCTTTTAAAAGTGATAATGACATTAATAAGTCCAAATAGCATGCGTTTGAAAAAAAAGTTCACCACTTTGTCCTAAAGGTGGTCTTTAGACAACCTAGTTCCACTACTAGCACTAGATTATATCCGAAGAATCCATATTGCAGCGAGAACATCTCTAACATTGATACAGTCTAGAGTATATACTTCATAGATGGAACATGGTTGTTATTTGTATTTGATGCCTAGTTGAGGTTCAAAAAATGACACAGAAGTGTATCTCACAAGAATTTTTCCTTGCAGGGACCAAGTTAGAAACCCAAGTAGAATGGCTTACTTTGAAAATAATATGAGAATCCAACAACTTCCTTAACTCCTTTTCGAATAGGGGTTCAAGTGTTGGATGAAAATTTATAAGCTTCTGTTGATATGGCTTTACCCTGTCTTTGATAGGAATGATGTGTTGGATAATATGTGTATCATATGTCTTAAAATAATCCTATTTCCATGAAAACACATCATGATACTATTTGAAAATATGAATGAAAGCTTGTTGTCCCGGCAGAGAACAACATGTACCGAGTTTTACATATTTCAGATCATATTTTCTTCCCAAGTCGACTTGTTTGTATGATAACTTCAAGCTCTGAGTCTTGGTATTAACTGGTCCTATGAAATGGTTTTGCAAGTCATATATTTTATCGAGAGACACCACACCTTTAGGAATAATATTCCCTTTCGATGCTTCAAATGATTCCTGCAAAGCCTTCTCATGCTCAACTTATTCAATGGATGCATCTTTAATTATGTATGCATTGGCCATAAAATGTATTATATTATTGTTTTCATCAAAAACATGAAATTTAGTTACATTATCAAGCACATATGACTTATAAATAATCTCTATAGAAAAACCATCTCTTAAAGGAGACATCCTAATAGCTGCTTTGGCTAATGTATATGTGACAACATTAGAGACTTTAGGAACAAAAATAATACTAAATTATTTAAAATGAGAAATAAGTCACCATAAATCTTGCTGGTAAATTTTCAAAAATGGTGAGACATAGTGGATAGTATTTTGTACATGATGGGCGGAAACCTAGGAATCACCAATTAATTTAAGAACCTCCACCTTGAGGCATATAGATTTATTTATTCCCAGAATGAGTTCTTCATGCTCAATGATGTTATTCATGATCTTGAACTCCAATAAAAATGATAAAATATACCTTTTGTTATGTGGGTCTATGAGTATAGAACCAACTCCATAGCCATCTTGAGTCTTAGAACCACCAAAATACAAATTCCACAAATCGATAACTAATAAGCTAGTTCCTATACTACTATTAATATATACATATATATTAAAAGATTCATTTTCACCAGTAGGATTGCAAGGAAGGAGCCCCAACTATGTATCTGATGGGATAGGTGATGGATGCGCTTGATAACACTCGTGAATAACCTCTAAGAAATTATTTCCAAAGATAATGTCTACAAATCCAACTAGTTTATTGTGTCCTTCAAACAATGTCACAATATACTTCATATAATGCTCACTTTCTACTTGAATATAATTTTTTCTACCCTTATACAGAGTCCAAAAATGTGTCCAGTCTATTGTGAAATATACTTATAGCTTATTGGACCAATATCTACTCAAAATAAACCATAGGCTTCAGGAATGTCCACAATAACAATGTTTATTCATTGTTGTAATCTATGGTCTAATGACAAGTGGATGATAACATTGTTGAGTTCACTAATTTCCTAGATGATATATTTGTCTAGTTGTATGATTCATGCATTGGTTTTATCCTATTTGGCATTAATTTTCTTGGAAACGGATAAAGGAATTGCATTTGTAGATTCACTAGAATCAACCATATAATTACGGAAATTATAATTAAATACTTAAAACGTGAAGAGAAAAGGGGGGGGGGGGGGGAAGAGTTATAGTATTTAAGTTTATATAATTAACTACATATTCGAGAATACCAAGGGCCTTATTAGACATGGTTCAAGAAGAAGAAAATTTGTCACCAGACAGAGGCTGCAATGAGAATTCTTGGACAATCAGCTCAAATTTTTGTGTTATCTTTCTGAGCTTAAAGTCTTAAATGTTGGCACAAGCTCTCTTCATATCCTCGATTATGTTATAATCAATACTTTTTTTCTAACAAACTGCATTGGAGTATCTTGTGGTGTAGCTTTTTTAGAAACTTCAGGAGTGGTGTACTTTTTCTTATTGTTTGTGGAAGTGTTTTTATAATAAGGAGCACTTCAAGATTTATTTTGCGTACTTTGAGTGGGTTTAGCTGTTGGTAGAATTGTTCTTAAAAAAAATTTCTTCAACTCCTACTCAAAAATTGGTCCTTTGCTCCATAGGTTATATCGACCGGTTGTAGAATGAGAAGGAGCTTCATTTTCTAGTGGTTCCGCAACACTTTGACTATCAACATTGAATATGATATCAAATTCATTAACTTAGTGTCTAATGCCTATACTTTTCTCGGTCACAACAAGCTCATTTTTTCCTTCAATCTGCTCAAATTGCTCATTTTCTATTAAATTATCAACAATATGAGTTTCCATATCATTCAAGTTGTGATTCCGCTGTGGGCATGTTTTCTCTGAATTCCTTTCTATATGGAAATTAAAATAATTTTCCATGTCTAAACTTTCAACATTAAACACAACATTAGAACTCTGTGTAGATTGGTGTGGTTGATTATAGTTATTTCTTTTAAGGAAAAAAAATCTTAGAAGGGTTGTTATTGGTATATGCCTCACTTGAGTTTCTCTTTAATTCAAATACTTCATTAGTAAGTGACTTTAAATATTTTTCCAAGCTTTCGATGTCCAAATAATCTTTCTCTTTTTCTTTGGTTGAAGAGGCTTGAGTTTTCTTACTTGCATCTTCGGAATATTTATAATCTTCTTGATCTTCAATTGTTCCAAAGAAAAAAAATACCATATTAACAATAATGGCTTCTGCAAAATTTAAATCCAGTGTCTCCTTTGCAACTCTCTTAAAAAATATGGAAATGTTTGTAGGAAAGGAAATTATATAATAATATTTACTGATTTTATCGTGTGGTCGAACATCTGTGAGGAATTTATTCAATATGCAGGTGAATATTTGATTAAAATCCTTTACTTTCTCCTTGTCTGCCATCTTGAGGTTCCCAAGTTTTTTTAACAACATGGAGGGAGTTTTATCATCTGCAAGCTTCTCTAAAAATAACTTCTTAAACTCCCTCCAATTTTTTATTGAATTGGGTGGAATACTATGATGCCATACATATTCTCTACCTTCCAAATTGTACAGGAAAAGTCTACAACCAACATCATGAAATTGTACCTCAAGCATTTGTAAATGCATGTAGAAGTTGTTGATATGATATTTAACTTTAGTCTTCTTGTAAATATCGAACTTTGATAATAAATTTTCTGGATTCTTAGGCATGCGTTGAACATTATCTGCAAGAGCACGTAGCCCTTGGGATATCCAATCCAAGTCTTTATCAACCATGTCTTCTTCTCCTTCTTGCCCCTCTTTTTTTGAATCTGAATATTCTTCTACTTCACCATTCAAATATTTATCATAATCATTTTTTTCTTCGTATCTCGACTATTTTTCATCAGAAAATTGAAAATCTCCCTCATCACCTTTTAAACCTTCCTCAATAGGTGGAAGGTCTGCTTTTTGAATAGTGTATTCTTTTGGTTATGCTAACTCTTAAAGGGGGGGAATAACCAAATCTTCCATTGATGAGAAAAATACTATAGTACGATTTATTTATTTATTTCTTGGATTATGAGGAATAATACAAGAAATGGGAATTAATACAAGGGCTCTTGCAAACTAACGAGTAATTGGTTAGAGTGTTTGGAGTTGATCGTAAGTAACTTCAAAAAAAATTTCCAGACCAAAATGAGAATACTCCTTAATCTTAGGAGTGGGAGTTGGTGTTGAAATCATATAGTTACTTCCTTGCACATATGCTTTTGGGGTGAGTTAAGTTATAAGCCATACAAAGGTAGCTTCCCTCCTTCTAGCACCATAATGTTGACATTCCTAGATCCTCCAAATAACATACAATGGAGCTACCTGATATGATGTCAGAATTAGACGACACACTATTTGGTATAGGAGTCCCATCCAGAACTATGGCCCAATCTCCATTTACTTAAATATTTTCCTTGTTTAGAGTGATTAGCATAAGAGATTAGCACACATGTACTTTTGAATGAGAAAGAAAATATGCCTTGTGAAGTGTTCAATTGTAGAATGCACCGAGGTTCTTTCACTAAAAGGAACAAAATTTTGCCTTGAAGAGACAAGTATTAGTACTAATATAGTAAAAACACACAAATATATGGATGAGAGAATCCTTATAAATTAAGCGAAATAGTTCACATAGATGCAACAATCATTTTAACAATCACAACACACTTTCAATAAGATAAGCACTAAATCCACTGAAATAGTTCAATTACCTTAGTACATATGAAGGCCAACATAAATCACAAACATCCATAGAATAATCTTATAACATCCACGATATATGCATGAAAATGTGTTGGCTCAACAAGCTTCAAGTATTAAATGAAATGTCCAAGGTACATTGATTCAATGAACACCACTAGCTCTTATAGTGGAGCATTATAGTCAAAAATTTCTCTCCAAAAGAACCATATTTGTCTCTATAATGCCTTATGAGAGAAGTCAAGGCTAAACGTATTTTATTTGGGTAATGAGGATCCTTTTATAACTAGAGGCATGAACTTTCATATCCCCATGATTGTTGAACTTCTCACATGAATTTTAAACATGTAATGTAACCTTTGACTTCTAAGAAACTTTTTAACTTCCAAATGGATTTTGAGTTTCTATGTGACTCTTGGAATTATACATGGGACTCTCGTGTCCATACATGTACCTTGACCTTCAACATATTTACATTTACAATTATTAAAAAATTACATCATCATGTGGCGATATCATGACAAGTCACTGATATTGATGACTTGGACACATGGTGAATTGTGTCATGGAATTTCTTGAGAGGTGAAAATGTTTCAACCTATGTCTCTAGCACTTGATGTAGATTTATTTTTTTTGTTTCCTTCTACCCTCCAAAGGGTCTTGAGATCATATAGAGTCAATACGGATCGATTTTATCATTTGAATCTGATGTTATTTCTCTTGTTGCAAGAGGTTTTCGTCAGTTTATACATGCTTCATTGGGTTGCTTCCTTTGATAGATCTCCTCACACATCCTTGCCATGTTGTTCTAAAAACACTTGAAAATAATATCATTCATGACAATAAAACATTAACCCAAAAATATGCTATTCTATCATGCTTCATTCAAGTTTTCCATATGTGATTCAATAATGCGCTTGGGAAGGGAAGTGGAAGCTTCTAGGAACATGACACACTGCTAGGAGGAAAGGAGTTGTATTCTGATCACTAAGAGTGAGATGTGAATTTTGATGGAAGAGGAGTCTTAAATGAGGGTGTAGGGCACAATCACAAGAGAAAAGGAAATATTCTATCGAATTTTCATGCAATATGCACTCAATTGGGAAGGATTGAGCCACAAGGATGGTGTAGGGTACATTGTCAAGGCTCAAGGGAGGCTTGAATGGCCACTCAGTGGTGCACTGTGTGCTTAACTAGGAGAGAGGAAAAGTCCGACACAATTCATAAGAACAAGGAGGGTCTTGATGCTTGAGAGTGCATTGTACACTTGAGAGAGAGGGAAAGCTTAATCTTGAGTGGAGGGAATAATATGAAAAAACAACAATGGTATGATTAAGCCTCTTGAGAGTGCACAATGTGCTCTCCCTAGCCTAGTGGGAAGATTTGTAAATTAAAAAAATTGTCTCAAGTCTGAAAGAAAAAACATGGGAAAACATAATGAGTTAATAGTAAAGGCGAGAGTAATATGTACCAACTCATAAATAAAACTCATACATGAGCCAATACTGAGAATAATGCATCAAAAAACCAATTTACAAACACTCTCAGGTATGACAGACAAGGTGTGTGTAATTGTGACCAAAAGTGTCATTTTGTGGCTAAAAGTGTGTTATGACTATGAAGTGCACTATATATGTTCTTGATGACCCGAAAACACTTAGGAAAAAACAAGGAAACTTGAAACATGTGTAATAAAATGAAATGACTTTTGATGACTAAAGGAGACATTTATTATGATGGTAGTTAGGCTCAAAAATTTTAATATAGCGAAATTTTGGAGAGTGTTGCAACAATGACAACACTTTGTGACACACTGGTAGATCTATAGCTTCTCTGTTTAGGTTTTATCTTTAAGTGAAAGGTATTTGTATGTTAGGAAGTATTTATTTTCCATATAAATTACCTTAGCTTTGATACTTATCCCAATTAAAGATATATCCTCTTCTTTTCTTTTTGAGCTTCAACACATTCACATAAGATTAGTCATACCTAAATTGTTTCAATATGGGAGAAGGATAATAAATATGCTTATATTTAATTAAGAGCATACCCTAGTGTTTCTCCACTGCCAGCGAGCCTAGTTAGTACCCTGAAGAATTCATCTCAAGGAATCACAAGAATTTCTTTAATGCCAATGAGTTTAGTCGGTACCCAGGTGAAGTTTCTTACTTCACATCTTTTCACAGGAAGCCTTTCTCTTATTCACCCTTTATTTATTTTATTTATAGAACTATTCTTAGAAACTTATTTTTTTTAGAGGGGGAAGAGGATTATTAAATTGCTTAGAAAAGAAGATGTTGGTTCCTTTCTTAACGTATTTGAAAGATAACCAAAGTTAATATGCTCATTTAAAGTTTTTCTCATTTCCCTTCTCTACTCATTCGAGTTTATAGGTGAAAACACCATTCACTACAAGGTTGAGTTAAGAGAGAAGATTCTAATAAACATATGAGTCTCATAGCTAGACCAAAGGATTTATGTCTGGAACAAATAGTATTATCCATTCAGACGTCACAGACTTTAAAGACATGAAAACCTAACTAGAGAAGAGGAAACAGATAAGCCAAGCACTTGGTTGTCGCAATATTCATTCATTCCACCACAAAGATATTCAAAGCCACACACTCTTTCAAAAAAGGTCTGATTTATGTACAATTACAAAGACAATATGAGGGCAAGAAAAGATATAACAAGGCACAAAAATCAAATAACATATAAAAAATGTCAAAGAAATGAAACTATAAAAAGGAAGGAAGCTTAGAGATGCTACTGAAAATAATGCTTGAGATCTTGGCCATTAAGGGAAAAAGGGTCAATCCTCCCATATAAATATTTTAGCTTGAAAGCATTATGATTGATCTTATATTTGATGGTGAAGGGGTATGTTGGGGTTCCCATGTTTTGGCCAGATTGGCAAGACCAAAAGATGAGACAACATCAGAACCACTTTTGGGCCCTAGGATCTAGCCCTCCTGGACCCGGAGAGGGATCTCTCCAAATAAAGCTAAGAATGATATATCTATGAAGCTCAAAATGAGATGTTAGGCTAGTTATGAAGCACAAGGGGTTTTAAATGATTTGGTTGGTTGGTTGCTGGGTTGGTTAGGAGATCATAGGCTGAGAAAGTAATGGGAGAAAGGGAACAAAACAGCAGGAGGCTTCAGCAAAGAGGATAGGCCAAGATAGTGCCATCCATTGGGCTATGGAGTCATGAAAGGAAATTACTTACATCCACTAGCCAAGGCTTTCAAAGGGCAAGTCATCTACACTAAAGGATCTTTTAGGCAGATGGTGGAATGGAACATAAAGGAGAGAAAGTGGGAGAAAAAAAGACCACCAATCTTCTGTCTATAGATCAGGTCAGAGGTCATTTAACTCCAGACCTGCTTGGACATACTCAAAGGCAGCTCTCAAAGAGACAAAGGGGCTGCTTATAGATCAGACCAGAGGTCATTTAACTCCAGGTCTGCTTTAGCAACTCCAAGGGAAAACAAAGATAAGATAAACAAAGGGATCTTAGAAAGGTAAGATGGTCGTGCAAGGATCCTAGTGGATAGGGCTAACACTCATCCCCAATGTTCCCAAACCTTCCAGCTTAAACCCAGCAAGAACATCTAAGCACTGATTCAACCAATTCATACATCATCCAGCAGGCAATAACATCCGCTGCGCTGGTTAAATCAACTGAAACCAACTCTTAGATAGCACATAGAGCAGAAAACATAAAGGTAGGGAGAGCAGGAAACATAGGGCACCTAACAAGGGTGAATCCTATGTTATACTTCTGTTGCCTACCATAAGAACGTGAAACAACATGTAAATGAAATAAACAGAGTTAAGAAGAACATCACCAATAGCAATAGACCAGGATCCTGTGAAATGTGCTTTGATTAATTGATGCAAAACCAGTCATGTACAATAAGCTCAATGGCTGTTACAGTCCAGACTTCTCCTCCCAGCCTATTACATACAAACTACTCTGAAACTTCTTCCCAAGACTGTTCTAACAGTCGGAATGAATCCCTCTAACAGCAGATGCCCAGCAAGGCAACAACAACCTTACAATTCGTTCTCAGGGATTTTTATAGGAGAAGAGGAAGAGACAGAGGTAGATAGACAATTAATTGATTTCATTAAGACAGAATCGGCGGAAGTGTCCATGCCCACTCTGCTTAATGGTGCTGTGCGTACTCTGTAGACTGTTTGGAGGCTCTGTCAGGCCGGAAATTGACCTCTGATATGTTATTTAAGTCCTTATGGTGGTCTAGAACTCTGTGCTACCTTCTGAAATGAATGAACTGGGTGGAAGGTCTGCAGGTTGCTCCATACTTCCTAACTACTGCCTGACTGTCTTAAATGGGTTTCAGACAGTGCAATTAATCTTTTCAGGGCTCAAGGCGGCATGGTGATTTGTTGTAGGAAGGTGTACTTCTGGAGTAAACGCGCTCTGCTGTTAGGTGGTGTAGTTATGTCTTGCTGGTGCGCTCTTAGTCTTCAAACTGAGCCTCAATTCTTTGATCACGGGATTAGCGCTTCAAATATTCAATTATAGGCTCAAATCCCTTCTGATCCGGTCTCTGCTGCTTTGCTGGCCGGCTGAAATGGCCATCTGTGTTGTCCGCACGATGAAATAAACCTGTTACAAACCCAGGTGGTGGTGGTGGAGAAATGCTGTCGAGGCAGGAGGAGAAGTGGCGGAGCGGTGAAGATAGCGGAGATGCAAACGGAGGGTGAAAACTTACGAACAATATGATTGGTGGTAGAGTGCAGCGCAGACCATTAGATCATGGTCGGCGAAAAAAGATCAACGGTGGAGAGTGGGCGACGGAATAACATATGCAATGGGAAAAACACACAAAACACATGAAATATGATGGAGGCGAATGAAAGAGTGGGACCTAGCAGAGGCGGAGGGCGATTAGATCAGAATCGTCGGATCCGGGGAAGATCTACGGCCAGGATCCAATCGGCACCATCGCAATCGGAGGTCGGAGCGAGCGTCAATCGCAACACATATTCAAAAAGTTCTGATTGCGATTAGAGGGGTGTTGTGATTAGACACCAACCGTCAGATCTGGGATCAGATCGACGGTCCACATTTAAGCAGAGGGAGATGGAGAGGGGCGACGGGCGATGATGCGATTAGCGCTGAGCCGTTGGATCAGAAAGGGGATGGACAGCCAGGATCAAATCAGAATATTTCAATCGGGGTGGTGCCAATGTGACTTGCGATTGCGATCGGGGGGGATTTGCGATTGAGCGATGACCGTCGGATCAGCGGGGAAATGGACGGATGGGATTGAATCGGGAGACAGAGGAAAGTACTTGCGATTGCGATCGGATGGGGAGAAGAGATTGAGCGCTGGCTGTCGGATCGCGGGACAGATCAACGGCTCAGATGCAATCGGGGGACAGTGCGATCGGGGGATCGGAAGTCACAGTTGCGATTGATCGGGGATCGGGGCGAAAGTCTTGCGATTGCGATTGGCGAGGGTCTGCGATTGGCGCTCTGCCATTCGATCTCCGTGGAAGATCAAAGGTGCGGAACGCACCGCGAGGCTTAACGTTATAAACGAATCGCATCGGTGTTTTAGAGTCTTACAAAGGGATTTGCCTCCCGCCGATAGTTTCGATTGCGATTAGCGCTCAGGACTTAAGCGCTTGGTCCCAGCGCCGGGGCACATGAGGGGAAGTGGTTCACGGGGCTAGCGGGAAAGGGGCTTAGGCCTATAATAAGGTCAGGAAGTGGGTTTTGGCCCCTTTTTAATGGAATTTGAAGGTTGGGAAGGGGAACGATAGAGAAATAAAGGGGGAAGAAGGTCAGCAAAGGTTAGGGGGGGAATTTAAAGGGGATTTTAGGGGGAAATGAAGGGTAAGAAGGGAAATAGAAGGGGAAGACAAGGGGGATGAAATAGAGGTTAATCGGGGGTGAAATAAGAGGGAAAAGGGGGCCTTTGGGCATTTCTTCATAGCAGAGAGGCTTTATAAAGGAAATCAGCAGAGGGGATACTATCAAAGGGAAAAGGCATAAGGAGGCTTCAAGGAGACTATGTTTTCAGAAGAAATGCATTCCTTGAAGGCTCAAAAACAATTTAGCCCCCTATTTGCTTGTCAAAAATTTCATAGGGGGCCTAACAGTGGCTCCACATGGGGATGGCTTCTTCTTGAAGGAGTCAAGAATTCAGAAATTCATCTCTTGGTGTAGGCCAGGTGCCTGCTACGTGAACCATCCATCTCTTTCTTTGATCTGCTGCCACAAGCTATGAAGACAACATATCAGCAGAAACACTTTCCATACAGCTACCTACCCACACTATAGTTCTATAATTTTTCTTCCTGGGTGCATTTGGACTTGCAAACCCTTTTACATCATCAATTTTTACAAACAGGAAAAATAAACCTATTCTATTTCTACCCTTATTACTCCATGAGACCAGATTAGACTATTGGTCTCATATGCTTCTCTACCTACACTACTACCTGCTAGGATTAGACTGTCTAGCAGATTTCTTCTCTACATTCTAAGACAGAAATTGAAACAACTAACTACGTGCTCGTAGACTGAGCTTTATTGAGCTTCCTACCTACCCTACTCTAACTGGAATATTTACAGTCTAGATTATAAACATTGTCTTCCAATGCAACCAGTCCATCAAGTGATCCCATGACTGGTCCTTCTTGCTCAACTCCTTGAGCATGCTGGATAGGCAGGGCAGCTCCCACTCTTTTTATTTGATAACAGCAGCTTTGAAAAAATTTCTTTTTGTCTGCAACATGCTTCTCAACAAAACCCTTGATCCTTCCTCAAATGTATGCAGGAGGTGTGCGTAAGGATCATGAAAAGATACCTGGCTAGGAGTATCTGGCAGGCTGGCTTCAACCAGGATCTCTTCTTCTTCCACTGGCTTAAGAATGAGACTCTCTTGAGAAAGAGAATCTCCTTCATCTGCTTCACTTTCTGAACTGGAGGACTCGTCATATATGGCAGTGTTGTCCTCTTGGAGCTCCACAATGTTCTGATCAGGTGGGCCGAGCTCTGTGAAGAGATCTGTATATTCTTGAGCAGGGGTTTGGTCTATTGCTTCCTCTGTTTCAGGAGAAGGCCCTTTGTTTTCAGCCTGCTAAAAAATCTCTTCCTCGTTTTCCTCCTCATTTTCTGAAAGAAAAGACTACTGGTTACCAGTCTCACTGATGATCTGAGGTAAAGAAGAATGAAGATTCAATGAATCTTCATCTGCTATTATACTATCATAGCTCTCCCCATCAGTATCATAAATTGCGTGCCTTGGCTCGTTACTCTCTGGAAGTAGAGGGAACTGATTTTCCTCCCATAAATCTACTAATGATGGCTCTGCAAGATCATCTTCTGTTTGGAGAAAATCATCATCAGAGAGATCAAAAATAGGAAAATCATGAATGTAAGTAACGCTTCCAACCGGATGTACTGGATCACCAGCAGATTTTTCTTCACTCTGATTTACATTTGAGATTTCCAACTCTGTACAATAGAGCTCATCAGATGAATGGGCAAGGATGTCTGATTTGTAAAAAATTTCAGAGGCTGGCTGTCTATTGATGATCTGGTCTATTTCTTCTTCTGTTAAAGGGGAAGATGGTCTTGTGTTCTTTTGTGCAGAAGTGCAGTAGCTCTCTGTTCCCTTTGAAGACTGGATTTGAGGCAGGATGTCATCTTGAGCCTCAACCATATGGAATGATGAATCAACATCTAAGTTTTCAGGAATATCTTGAAGAATTTCCATAGTCTCTTGACTGCTTTCTTCATCAGCTGATTCATCTACATTCTCGTGATAGCTAGGATGCATATGAAATTCTTGAATGGCTGTCAACAGATCTTCAGATTGCGTATTAACCAAATCCTCATCAATGTCTACCAGGTACTGTATGATATTCTGAGATTGATCACAACAGTCCCATGATAAGGATGGATAGTTTCCTTTATAATTCTTGTAAAATACTTGGTGCATGTCCTTTAAAGAAAACAAACTCCGAGGTTCTAACCATTCATACCAGATCCTAGCCTTTCCTTCTAATGTTGCCATGAACATTTTCATTAGGCAGTATTCATGCCATTCAACTTTAAATTTCCACACATGTATATGAAACTTGATGAGATGTAGCAAGGGGTCCTCAGCGTCTTCACCTTGAAAGGTAGGAAGGTTTTTCAACCAGTCCACTTCAGGCATTTTGTGTGGAAATCCAGGGATATGCTCCCTGCTCATTGGGGCATATCTTCTCTGTATGCGTGGAAGCATGTTTGTAAATCAGAAAGAGGTCATTGTGTCTTTTCAACCAGTTCGGAGTCTTCTACCAGTGGAGTCATTTGGTCTTTGGATTATAGGGAATGTGGAGTCACCAGGTGGATGATTATGAATGTTTGAAGCAGGGTGCTGTCCACCATCAGCAATGAAAAGCCAATCTAACCAGAGATATTGGGTCTATGAGTGCCTAAGGATGTTCGAGGTGGAATGCACTCAAATCCCCAACGGAGTCGCCATTATGTTGGTGACGACAATGGGAAATAGACCAAATGTTAGCAGTTCTTGACTCTCAGATTCTCCCCAGCGGAGTCGCCATTATGTTGGGGTTCCCATGTTTTGGCAAGATTGGAAAGACCAAAAGATGAGACAACATCAGAACCACTTTTGGGCCCTAGGATCTAGCCCTCCTGGACCAGGAGAGGGATCTCTCCAAATAGAGCTAAGAATGATATATCTATGAAGCTCAAAATGAGATGTTAGGCTAGTTATGAAGCACAAGGGGTTTTAAATGATTTGGTTGGTTGGTTGCTGGGTTGGTTAGGAGATCATAGGCTGAGAAAGTAATGGGAGAAATGGAACAAAACAGCAGGAGGCTTCAGCAAAGAGGATAGGCCAAGATAGTGCCATCCATTGGGCTATGGAGTCATGAAAGGAAATTACTTGCATCCACTAGCCAAGGCTTTCAAAGGTCAAGTCATCTACACTAAAGGATCTTTTAGGCAGATGATGGAATGGAACATTAAGGAGGGAAAGTGGAAGAAGGAAAGACAACCAAATTTCTGTCTATAGATCAGGTCAGAGGTCATTTAACTCCAGACCTGCTTGGACATACTCTAGGGCAGCTCTCAAAGGGACAAAGGGGCTGCTTATAGATCAGACCAGAGGTCATTTAACTCCAGGTATGCTTTAGCAACTCCAAGGGAAAACAAAGATAAGATAAACAAAGGGATCTTAGAAAGGTAAGCTGGCCGTGCAAGGATCCTAGTGGACAGGGCTAACACTCATCCCCAGTGTTCCCAAACCTTCCATCCTAACCCCAACAAGAACATCTAAGAACAACTTCAACTAATTCATACATCAGCCAGTAGGCAATAACATCCACTGCGCTGGTTAAATCAACTGAAGCCAACTCTTAGATAGCACATTGAGCATAAAACATAAAGGTAGGGAGAGCAGGAAACATAGGGCACCTAACAAGGGTGAATTCTATGTTATACTTCTGTTGCCTACCAGAAGAACGTGAAACAACATGTAAATGAAATAAACAGAGTTAAGAAGAACATCACCAATAGAAATAGACCAGGATCCTGTGAAATGTGATTTGATTAATTGGTGTAAAACCAGTCATGTACAATAAGCTCAATGGCTAATACAGTCCAGACTTTCTCCTCCCAGCCTATTACACAATACTACTCTGCTACTCCCTCCCAAGACTGTTCTAATAGTCGAATGAATCCCTCTAACAGCAAGACGCCCAACAAGGCAACAACAACCTTTACAATTCGTTCTCAGGGATTACATATAGGAGAAGGGGAAGAAACAGAGGTAGATAGACAATTAATTGATTTCATTAAGACAGAATCGGCGGAAGTGTCCATGCCCACTCTGCTTAATGGTGCTGTGCGTACTCTGTAGACTATTTGGAGGCTCTGTCAGGCCGGAAATTGACCTCTGATATGTTCTTTAAGTCCTTATGGTGGTCTGTAACTCTGTGCTGCCTTCTGAAATGAATGAACTGGGTGGAAGGTCTGTAGGTCGCTCCATACTTTCTAACTACTGCCTGACTGCCTTAAATGGGTTTTAGACAGTGCAATTAATCTTTTCAGGGCTCGAGGAGGCATGGTGATTTGTTGTAGGAAGGTGTACTTTAGAGTAAACATGCTCTGCTGTTAGGTGGCGCAGTTATGTCTTGCTGGTGCGCTCTTAGTCTTCAAACTGAGCCTCAATTCTTTGATCACGGGATTAGCGCTTCAAATATTCAATTACAGGCTCAAATCCCTTCTGATCCGGTCTCTGCTGCTTTGCTGACCGGCTGAAATGGCCATCTGTGTTGTCCGCACGATGAAATAAACCTGTTACAAACCCAGGCAGTTGTGGCGGAGAAATGCTGTCGAGGCAGGAGGAGAAGTGGCGGAGCGGTGAAGACAGCGGAGATGCAAACGGAGGGTGAAAACTTACGAACAATATGATTGGTGGTAGAGTGCAGCGCAGACCATTAGATCATGGTCGGCGAACAAAGATCAACGGTGGAGAGTGGGCGACGGAATAACATATGCAACGGGAGAAACATACAAAACACATGAAATATGACGGAGGCGAATGAAAGAGTGGGACCCAGCAGAGGCAGAGGGCGATTAGATCAGAACCGTCGAATCCAGGGAAGATCTACGGCCAGGATCCAATCGGTACCATCGCAATCGGAGGTCGGAGCGAGCGTCAATCGCAACACATATTCAAAATTTTCTGATTGCGATTAGAGGGGTGTTGCGATTAGACACCAATCGTCGGATCTGCGATCAGATCGACGGTCCACATTTAAACGGAGGGATATGGAGAGGGGCGACGGGCGATGATGCGATCAGCGCTAAGCTGTTGGATCAGAAAGGGGATGGACGGCCAGGATCAAATCGGAAGATTTCAATCGGGGCGGCGCCAATGTGACTTGCGATTGCGATCGGGGGGGATTTGTGATTAAGCGATGACCGTCGGATCAGCGGGGAAATAGATGGACGGGATTGAATCGGGAGACGGAGGAAAGGACTTGAGATTGCAATCGGATGGGGAGAAGCGATTGAGCGCTGGCCGTCGGATCGCGGGACAGATCAACGGCTCAGATGCAATCGGGGGACAGTGCGATCGGGGGATCGGAAGTCACAGTTGCTATTGATCAGGGATCGGGGTGGAAGTCTTGCGATTACGATCAGCGAGGGTCTGCGATTGGCGCTCTGCCGTTGGATCTCCGCGGAAGATCAACAGTGCGGAACGCACCGCGAGGCTTAACGTTATAAACGAATCACATCGGGGTTTTAGAGTCTTACAAAGGGATTTGCCTCCCGCCGATAGTTCCGATTGCGATTAGCGCTCGGGACTTAAGCGCTTGGTCCCAGCGCCGGGGCACATGTGGGGAAGTGGTTCACGGGGCTAGCGGGAAAGGGGCTTAGGCCTATAATAAGGTCGGGAAGTGGGTTTTGGCCCCTTTTTAATGGAATTTTAAGGTTGGGAAGGGGAACAATATAGAAATAAAGGGGGAAGAAGGTCAGCAAAGGTTAGGGGGGGAATTTAAAGGGGATTTTAGGGGGAAATGAAGGTAAGAAGGGAAATAGAAGGGGAAGACAAGGGGGATGAAATAGAGGTTAATCGGGGGTGAAATAAGAGGGAAAAGGGGGCCTTTGGGCATTTCTTCACAGCCGAGAGGCTTTATAAAGGAAATCAACAGAGGGGATACTATCAAAGGGCAAAGGCACAAGGAGGCTTCAAGGAGACTATTTTTTCAGAAGAAATGCATTCCTTGAAGGCTCAAAAACAATTTAGCCCCCTATTTGCTTGTCAAAAATTTCATAGGGGGGCTAACAGGGTATTTCCAAAAATATTGAAACTTCATGTTTTTTCCTTTCTCTTCCTGTGTTTTATCCCTCTTCAATACTAAGTCACCTACCTCAAAATTTTTTCCCTAGGTATTTATTATCAAACCAATTTTTGATACGATTTTGGTGCATGAAAAATATTTATTTGTCCTTGAGCCTTTATTCCTCAAGCTTAAGCAAGGTATATATCCTACTTTGAACCATGAGACATGGTTTTCCTTGAGACTCTTGGGAGAGTTGCAAGTCTAGGAGATACATGTTGGGTGTGTTAGCCCAATTATGTCGTTGATAAAAAATAACTCTTTCAGTTGTTTTCCATAAAATCATAGGTCAATTTTTTTTACTTTTTCAAACAAGCTCTCAGAAAATAAATTTGGTCATTGAAAATGTCTAGGTCAAGTATGTTTCTCCTTCATTTCATTCATCACCACCATCATTATCAAGGTCATCTCCATCATAATCAGTTTCAAGGTCACCATTCATCACTGAAGAGGTCTAGGGTTATGCCACTCCACCTCATATAGGTCATTGTCTAGGTTCCTCTTTGCCTTTGAAACACTTTCACTTTTTCACTTAAAACGAGGAAAAAACCCTCCATTCCACTCATAAAACCCTAATTAAGTAGCTAGCATGTTTATGAAATGAAATAAATACCACCTCTCTTGTTTCATATGGTTCAAGTTTCAAAAAAGTTCAAAGAAAATTCATTTTGTCTCATTGTCTCATGAAAAGAACAATTTTTTTCCTTCTGTCTCATTAAAGGACCAAAAATTCCATTTCAAGTGTCAAAGCTTCAAAAGAGATAAATTATGACCTACTGTGCCAATCAAAGACAAAAGGGGTCATTTCCAATTCTCAAATACTACTTATCTTATTTTGAAAAGGTCATATCCAAATGTGAAAATTTTTAAAGGTTCAAAGGAAGTGTCTTACTGTCTCATTTAAAAGGAGAGGTTTTGTCTTATTTTCTCATTGAAATGTCCATAAATTCAATCCAAGTTTCAAAGAGTGAAAAGAGATTCATTCTATCCTCTTATCTGATTTGAAGGTGCAAAAAGTTATTTCTAAGTGCAAAAAGGTCAAAAAAGTCATTTTAAGTGTCAAAAGGTAAAGGGTCATCTCAAAGTTTGTAAAAGGAAAAAAGAAAACTTCATTTCACTCATTGTTACCCTTTGATGAGTAGAAGAGTAGCTCTCTACTTCATTTTCTTTCCATGATGGTATAAACTCCAAAATCCAAGGCTCAAATTCCATTTAAAATCCACTTTCTACCCTTCAAACCACCCTTTTTACGCTTTTGAGAGCTCTTGTTATGTTTATGGGATGAAGTGTTACACTTTTCGAAGTGTTGCATAATAGTTGTTACACTTCTGAGCACTGCACAGGTAATATGCAAGCACTATGAAACACACTATTATGCATCTAAACCTCTGTTGTTACGCTTTCTTCCATGTTGTTACGCTCATGTAAGGTGGTGTTATGCTTCGGGAAAAGAAGTAGTTTGTGGTTTCTAAGCTTGAGCAACCTCCAAAATAACTCAAATATCACCCCCATTACTTTGTGTAGCCTCATAAAATGTAAATTTACATTCTCATACTGGTGTTTGGTCAAATTTTGAAGGTTTGAAAACATTTCATGCTCACTTATGTTTGCTCCATACTGTCACTGTCCATACATATAATTTTTTATTATTTTGACAAACCCTAACCTACCCCATTAACCTAAAACCATAACCCCATCATCTGAACCCTAACTCATATATCCCATATGCATTATACCCACACTCCTATCATCTACACCACTATCCTTAACATGTCAAATATAAAAAAAACCTAATTCTAGCTTTTCCACAGTGAAAACCTTGGGAATTTACTGTGTTTGCTAGATTTTTCTAACCTACAGTACTCATCCATTTTCCCTCATTCAAATTTAACTGTGGAGCTAAGATGCCATACTCTTCACTGAATTTTTATTAGAATTTTTTATTAGCTCAATGGCCCTTATTTCACCTTCTTAACCTAAAAACACTTTTATACTAGCTATTCTCACAATCGAAATTGAGAATTTCCTGTGTTTTAAGCATTTTCCACCCTCCAGTTATCCATTTCTCCTCATTCCACTTTCATTATGGATTTAAGGCACCACCTATTTAGTCAATTTTTCTCATAATTTTTTACTTAACCCCACGACCCTCATTTCTTCTTATCAACTTACCCTACCACTACACTAGCTATTCTCACAGTCAAATTTGGTAATTTCCAGTGTTTTAAACATTTTTGACACCTTC
Organism: Pinus albicaulis; assembly: GCA_034641835.2. Taxonomy (NCBI): domain Eukaryota; kingdom Viridiplantae; phylum Streptophyta; class Pinopsida; order Pinales; family Pinaceae; genus Pinus; species Pinus albicaulis. The sequence continues at coordinate 821,979,807 of CM076579.1, read as the reverse complement.
CTCACACTCATTTCCCCTAATTCCACCTAAAACTTGAAGCTAACACATAACAGAACCTACTCAATTTTTTTTGGATTCTTTATCAACTTCAAGACTTCTCATTTCATCCACTAAACTCACACATTCCTACACCGTTTTTTCATATTTCCATTCATTCACTCGATTCATCAACACCCAAGGGTTTTCATCATTACAGTGACAAACACAATGAAAAGTGACAAGAATAGATTCAAGGGAGGGTTCCATCTCTGGCTAGAACCCTTCACCATACATGAAATTAATGCTTTGCCATTGGCCAGAAGGTGCTTTGAGAGAGCTCAGTGTTTGAGATTTTGTGAAAGGCTCATGGAAAAAGGGTATCATATTTAGTTGACCGACCTATTTGCAGCAATTTACAGAATGGGAAAGGTCACTATTGCAGGTATGGAGATAAGCCTATCATCAAACCTAATTTCTTCAACAACAAGTATCCCTTCACATGGAGAGCAGTGGCTCAAAGACATGTAGTTAGATATTGAAAACTACAAGCAATTTCTCAAGCCTCATGCTAGAGAGGAGCCAAACTGTATTTTTCCTTTTAGAAACCACATAAACAAGTATTCTCCTTTTATGTTGTTCATTATGAAGTACTTCACTTGTGAAGGAAGATTCTCTAGGTTGTATAGGTATCACATCAGGCTTTTGATGCATTTTACCTCTGTTAAAACACTTGATTTTCCATTCTATTTGTACGAGAATTTGATTAAGATGACTGATAAGGTTTAGAGTAGAAAATAATATCATCACACTAATCTTTTTCATCATGGCATAATCAAGCTCATTGTGTTGCATCACTTGTCCTCCATCTTGCCTAGTACATCATCAGCTCAGCCAATGGAGGTTGGATTTTCTAGCATGCTTACTCAACCTTCATATTCTCTTAGGGTTGTGAATTTTTCTCACACATATGAGAAGGGGAAGAGACAACTATTTGCGCCTAAGTATGCCAAGAGTGTTCTCACACTTGACACCATTGTTGAACAATGTGAGATAGAGGGATAACCTCTTTTCCATCAACATAATGAAGCAGTGCCATTGGAGGCTGAGGTATCAGAGTAGGTGGAGGTCATATCAATTGAAGATATCATCAAAGAGAAAGATAAAAAAAATAGTAGAATTGAAAGAGGTCTTCTCCATTGCCCAATCTCAAATTACTTACCTTCAGCAGGAAAATTTTTACTTGAAAGTGAATTAGCTCCTACAAAGCAACCACAAGTCAAACATAGAGGAAAACAGAGGTAAAGGAAAAGAGATTATTGTCGTTGACAAAAATCAGGACATGGAGGCTGAAACACAAGCAAGAAAACTAAAAACAAGAGGCCTCAGAAGGGATGGAGCGAGAAAGACAGTCAACTCATAAATCTGAAGAGTTGACCTTTGATTTTCTTATTGCCATGGAGATCAATGAATACAAAGAGATTTGGTTGTCAATATTTAATGAGAATTTTGAGAAGCTTTTGAAAAGGGGCTAAAAGAGACAATAAGATGCAAAGACACATGGCAAACCACTATCGCACCGTGAACACCATTTCTCAAAAGAGGCTGAAACAAGTGAAGAAAAGGCTTAAAAGGGCACAAATTAATCTCAAAGAGAAGGATATATTGGACTTATTGGTTGAAGCTTCTTTAGATATTTAGCCCATCTCTCATAGGTGCCATAGAACCAATTTTGAGAAGTTTTGATCAATTTTGGTATTTTATGTGATTTTTCCAAAATTCTATAAATTCCTCATTGTAGAAGGGTAACAAACTTTTCTTACTCTTATTTTGGGGGCATCCAAATGATGGTTTATTTACATGGATGGATGTACTTTGATGAGTAAATCATAGATTAGGAATCCCCGTGGCATGAAAAGCTGTAATTTTGGAGAAAAATCTCAAAAAAAACTCATTTATCATGTTTCTACCACCTTTTTGGACCCTCTGTTATGCTTTTGTAGTAATCTTGGGAGAATGGATTTTTGAAGGCCTTCCCCTGGTCCATTTTTCAAAATTCAAGATGTTATGGAAACTATATAGACAGGGATAGATGGCTGTTCTTTCAAAAGTGCATTTGGACTCTTAAAAGTGCCTCAAAAGTGTATCCAAAGTTCTATTACGCTTTTGCAAATTTTTGTTACCCTTTTGTCAGAAATGTCACAAATCATCATTGGATTCCTCAAGACACTTGTCAAGCTCAGAAATGGTCACAAATTTGAGGATTTGATGTCCCATGAGTTGGAATTAGAGTTATTGAGTTTTTTTTTGCTTCCCATCATGAAGGAATATGTAATTAATGTAAGGGACAAACACTCCTAGTTTATAGATAAAATTCAGGGAATGGTTCCTAGCCTCCCTAGAAACTAGGAAATGACTCATATTTTGTATTTATGATCCATTTTGGATGGGATTTCAACCTGATGAGGTTTCATAGTCCGTATTTTCTATAATTAGACTCTCTTTAGTCCTTTTTGGGGTTGGATAGTCACATATTGCAGTGGATTTGTTGTAATCAACATTTGGAATGAAATCAGAGACAAATTTGCGGGAATTATGTTGAGATACTTGTGGTATTATTTGGAGCATCTATTTTTCTCATGTATGTTTATCATTTCATGCTTAATACCATGTATTCTTATTCATATATCTTTATTTTTTAATTTTATGAGCATAAATCATGTTTATGCATGCTCTGTTTTAGACACGATTTACAATAATGTGTTTATTTGCTTCTAAATTGAATGAATTCACCTTAGTTCTCATTCAAAATTTCTTCCATTTCATGCTATACTCAATGAATTATTAAAATTATTTCAACCTACCTATATTTCCTCATTCATTCTCTACAGATTCACCTTGGATTTTATACCTAATAACCTTATACATATTATATTCATTGAATTTTCTATCCAGCACTCAAAACATCAAACAAATTCTATTTATTGAGCTTACATACCTAGCCTAATATCATTAGATATTAAGTCATTCCTTTAACTATAAAAGTGACAACGAGAGATCCCTCTCTGGTCTTGGTAGGGCTATCTACCTGACCTAAAGTTTGGCCTGTGGTTACCTTTCTCCGATCCTATTGTTAGCCTTGGGAAGTTGGGGAGAGTGATAACATTTTTGGCGACGTTTCCAGGGAGCGATTGCTAAACATTCCCTGGGAATATTTATTTAATACTCTAAAATTTAGACTTGTAGGTGACAAGCTCTAGCATTCAAAATAGGTTGAATTCTTAAATCTGAGCCAAAGTCCAAAATTCCTATCTTAAGTTGGCTCCTAAAAGACATACCAGGTCAAATCCAGACCCAAACCCCTCACCAATTGTGTATGACCTCGAGATTATTTTTATAAAGCATAAAACCAAGTCTTGGAAGGTTGGAAGAGATATTCTTCCACTTGTCAAATTAAATTCTCTACTTATGATATTTGTTTCAGAAGATTTGTTTTATAGTTCAAAATATGAAAGATCATTGTTTGGAACTAAGTCTGAAACTTTTCTTTTAGAAACCACCTTTGATCCTTTCGATTTCGAGTCTTTTGCACCATTTTCCAAGTCTTTTCATTCCAAAGTCGATAGTGAAGTTTTTTCTAATTTTCACAAACTCAAAGGCTTGGTGGATAAGTTTCAAGAAACTTTAGAGAAGACCTATTTCCAATATCAGTAGTAGGCTTTTGCTTCACCTGTTATTACATATTATCATACTACTACATCATAAACCCTTCCTTTCATTCCATCATTACCTTTGTAAGTTTTCACTCCATCAATGCCTCCACCACCTCCTCCATTAGTCATGGCAAAATTTTCTTCATTGATCCTACCACTTCAGCTGACTCCACTACCTCATAACTATGGTCAGAGGCTTCCTGTTTTCCATGGAACATCAGATATTACAACTTATCAACACATTTCCAAATTTATTGATTTCATAGATCTTGAAGATATTGACAATGACGATGCCAAGATGTGCATCATTGCACAGAGTTTCTCTAGAGAGGCAAGGAAATGGTTTCTCTCTCACACATATAGTTCAATAGGTACATCACAACAGTTAATTCACTTTTTTATGGCGAAATGGGAAGAGAAAAAAAATCCATTACAGATTTTAGTTGAGTATAATGCCTTGAAAAGGAATCCGAATGATTCTATCCAAGAATTTATAGCTATATTTAATAAAATATATGATTCAATTCTTGAGAATATTAAGCCTCCTCCAGGCCTTTCTATACTTCATTATCCTGATGGTTTCAATCCTGACATGGATTATCAATTGAGGGAAATAAATCCATCAACTCTTGAAAAAATGCAGAGAAATGTAGTGAGCATGGAAGCTAATTTCATCATCAAGAAGTCTAAAATCAAGACGGAGAAAAGAGTCACTATCAAAGAGGAAACATCCACTTCATTAGAGGGAAAATTAGATATCTTGATAAAGATCATGAAGAATATGATGGATAAAATGTCCATCTATGATGAACAAGCTCAACCCTCCATTAGAAATCCCAATTTCAGGGGTCAAAATCATAAACTTCAATACAGGATCAAACAAAGGGAACATAGGGGTCAAGATCCATAATGTTAGTAGAAAATTTTCACTCCATTTCAGCAGAATTATATTGAAGGCTCTGATGAAGATTATGAAGAAGAAATTTCTATCGAGAACCATTTATTTGAGGAAAATCAACAACCTATTTTCCTCGCTGAAGAAGATCAATTTTCTGTAGAAATTTGTGCACTGGATGATCAAAAATATGTCTTGTCAAATGATGACATGTTGTCAGTGCACACAAAATATTATTAGAGGGGATATCAAAATTATCTTTCTCAAGTGTAGAGAAAGTATGGTTTGAGGAATAGTAATGTTCTTATAACCTCCAATCAGAAAAAACAAAATGCTCAAGTAGATCCTCATCACAAAGGAGCTGATGCCCCAAATCAAAGTAAATACAAAGGACCTATTGTTCCTAATCATGCTAAAGGAAAAAAATCTTCCTACAATCGTCAAAGAAAGTATAAAGAAGCCCGAGAAGGAGGATAGAGGAAAGGGTCTTCACACAAAGATTAGCTTGAGAAGAAAGATGCACCATTGAAAGTGGTAGAAAAACATTTTTCCATTTTTAGTCTTGAAAAAAAAATTTCCAAATTGAAAGTCTCCATTCCTCTAAGTGAAATAGTTAAGAATGATCAATACAAAGTTCAAGTAGCTAAGTTTCTTATATTTTATCAAATTTATGACATGGTTAATGTGAGTGATGATCACCCTGAGCTTATTTTTGGTCCTGTTTTCGATGGCTATCTAGAATATAGTGAGGTCCCTCCATTTTATCTAAGCCTCAAAATCCATGAATTTATCCTTAATAATTCCATTCTTGATCCTGCGGCCTCTAACAACCTCATTCCCAAGGCCATCATGGAAATATTAGGATTTGACATCACAAAACCTTATCATGATCTTTACTCATTTGATTCATGGAGGGTGAAATGTATTGGCCTCATTAAGGACCTAGTGGTGTCATTAGAGAAAATCCCAGCCAATAATGTCCCCATGGATGTTGTTGTGGATGATGTCCCTCCTAGACATGGAATGTTTCTCTCTCGGTCATGGGGAGCGAAGCTTATAGGTACCTTACAGCTTGAATTTTCATATGCTACCATTCCCATCTTTGGACAACTTAGGAAACTATACTGGGAAAGTAAGGTGAACTACATGATCAAAAGTCAAGAAAATACAAATAACCATCCTATACATTATGTTCATATAGATTTAGAGTCCTTTATCTTGTTCAATGATGAGTGATCAACATCTTCTGAATTTTTGATTGAAGAAAAAGAAGAAAATTCTGAATTTCCAAATTCTGTTTTAGAGTTGGAAATTTTAGAAAATTATGAAAAAATTCCAAGTGGTTTGGAAACAACTGCATCACCTCAAAAAATTGATGAAATAGTGAAAGAAACAATTGTTTTTGGTATGGCATAACTTTCTCAAGCAACAAGCAAAGTTCAACCATTCGATTTTCAATTTCCGGACGAGGAAAGTAGTTTGTGAACTGTGGACTTCTATGGAGCTTTGGGGAAAGAAGGGCTTGGGATTGGAGTGTGGATTCACTAACCTGTAAATCAGTCATTAAACATTCCTCCCAATTTTTGAATCTCCTCCTACAAGCTATCTTTCAAATGTTCAAACAATGAAGCTAAGTATGAGGCTTTGATATCTGGTCTGAAAATTCTCAAGAAGCTAGGTGCCAAGAAGGTTTCTGTATAAGGTGATTCCAAGCTTGTAATAAATAAATTCAAATGGGAATACTAGGCCAAGAATCAGGGGATTCTAAATCATTAAAATGCATTGTTGAAAATCCTCAAGACATTCACCAAGTACAATTTATCATTGATCCCAAGAGACAACAATGTTATTGCTGATTCTCTTGCTACTTTGGCTAGCATGTTCAAAATTCCATTGTATCCTAATAAGAAGTGTGAGATAAATGTCAAACATCACCTTGTTTTCCCAGAAAATGTTCAGTATTGGCAAGTATTTCAAGATGATAAACATATCAACAACTTCTTGCAGATAGAAGAGGAATTTGTGAATTCTCAAATGGACAACCAATGCTATGAAGATGAGCAAGAAAGACATGCAACAAAGATGCAAGTGCTTCATCTAAAATATAAATCCATTCCAAGAATTTTGGTTCCTTTGGAAGAGCTTTTTGATCAATATGATGTTGCATGCAAATCGACCCTGTTACCAACAAAAGTGGGAGTGGAAGATCTCAATATTGGCACTCCAAAAAAGCAAAAGATGGTAAAAATTTCAAAAAATTTGAGTGAAGAAATGAAATGTAAATATGTTATGTATCAGTTTTCTAGTGTGTTTTCTTGGGAATATTCTGATTTGAAAGTCTATGATAGGAGAATAATTCAACATACCATTCCCTTGAAGCTGGATCAGAAACCTTTCCACTAGAAGTTAAGAGGAATGAATCCCAAGTTGCTACCCTCTTTTCAAAAGGAGGTAAATATATTATTTACTGCTCATATTATAGTGTCTCTTCACCTTTAAAATTGGATGTATAATCTAGTGCCAGTAAGGAAGAAGACATGAGATATTCGCTTGTGCATTGATTTCAAAAATATGAACAAAGTGTCATTGAAGGAAAATTACCCAGTACCGAAGATGGACCATATTCTACAAAGGGTAGTTGGATCTTATAGACTTTCATTGTTGGACGAATACTCTAGGTATAATCATATTTTAGCTGATCCAAATGATCAGGAAAAGGCAACCTTCACAACACCTTGAGGTACCTTCATGTATGCCAAAATGCCTTTCGGATTGAAGAATGTAGGGGCTACTTTTCAGCGAGAAATGGATATTTATTTCACCAATGAAAAGGATGTATTTTTGGTAATTTATCTTGATGATATCACTGCTTTTTCCAAGATAGATGAGCAACACTTGCAGCACTTGAAAACAAATTTTCAGAGATGTAGAAATTTTGGCATATCACTGAACCCAAATAAGAGTCTTTTCACTATGGAGGAAGGTAAATTGTTGGGCCATATCATATCAAAATATGGAATTAGGATAGATCCTTCAAGGATTCAAGCAATTCAGACCTTGGAATATCCTAGGAGAACAATGGAAATTCAGTCATTTAATGGAAAAATAATTTTTCTGAGAAGGTTTGTTCCCAATCTTGCTAAATAATTAATGAAAATTACTGACATGCTGAAGAAAGATAGTGGAGTAAACTGGTATGAAGAGGTGAAGAAATAATTCAATAAATTTAAGTTGGCTTTATACCATGTTCCTATTCTTATTAGCCTGGATTATACACTTGATTTTATCATTTTATCATTTGCCTCAGAGAATACTCTTGTTGTTATCCTCATGCAAAAGAAAAATAAAAACACAGAGTAGCCCATTTCCTTCTTTAGTAGAACCATAAGATATGCAACCTTGAATTATAAGTTACAACATCATTGAGAAATAGGCCTTGGTGTTAGTCAAAACATTGAAGGACTTCTGAGTCTACATTGTGCACTCTCATGTCATTGCATATGTTCCAATCACTGCTGTCAAAGATGTGCTTACACAGAATGATCCTGAAGGGCGACAAGAATATGACTTGGAGATAAAGCCCATAAGCTGATCAAAGAAAAAGGTTTGGTGAATCTTATGGAGGATTCAAAGCTCCATGCTTTGGACATCAATTTTATTGTTGCATGATCTGAAGAATAAGAGGTTGAAACATTATTTGAGGTATCTGAAATTTTATCTCTATCATCCTGGTATGCTGATATATTTTATGTTTTGCAACACTTGAATCCTCCTCCTGGCTTTCCATGTAGTAAGGCTAGATATTTGAAGTTAAGAGCTCTTAAGTACTGCATTCTTAATCTTGTATCAGAAAGATCCGGGTGGAGTGTTGCTCAACTGTTTGGTTGAAGGAGAAGTAGAAAAATGATGACAGATTTTCATAAAGGTGACTATGGTGGTCATCTTTATTGGAAGACTAAAACTAAAAATATCTTTAGAGCAGGCTTCTATTGGCCAAGTTTATTTTCTGATGTTTATAAAACAATAATGAGCTGTCATGAATGTCAAATATTTCAGGGAAAGAGGAAGCTCTTGCCTTTCCCCTTAAATCCAATTGAATTGCAAGCCCCATTCCAGCAGTGGGGACTTTACTTCATTGGCAAGATCCATCCTCCATCATTAGCTAAACAAAAATGGAAACTCGCTGCTATAGATTATTTCACCAAATGGATTGAATCCATCCCCATGAGGGAAGCTATTGACACTGTTATCATTTAGTTTATTGAGAACAATATTCTATCTCGTTTTGGTTGTCCACACAAAATAATTACTGACAATGAAGTTGCCTTTAAGTCCAAGAAAATTATTGACTTTTGTGACAAGTATCATATTAGGATTGGTCATTCAACAACAAAATATTCTCAGGGAAATGGGCTTGCTGAATCATCAAATAAATATTTGGTGATCATAATCAAGAATATGATACAAGAAAACAAGAGGAATTGGCACAAAAATCCCACCATTTCTCTATGGGAAGATAGAGTTAGCACGAAGATATAAATCGACATATCACCTTTCCAACTCATGTATGGTGTTGACATGGTGTTCCCTACTTCTCTAGCTGTACTGGTGATGAAAGTTATGCAAGAGATCGAGAGTGAGCCCAATGACACTCAACGAAGAATCGACCAATTGATCCATATACAACAATCAAGAGATGAAGTCTTCAGTAGTACTTCAAAGCTTCATGAGAAAATAAAAAATATTTATGATAGGAATACCAAAGCTGATGTTTTCAAGCTTGGAGATGTTATTCTTCGCTGGGATGCCTACAATGAAGACAAGAGTAAGCACATAAAGTTTAACAGTATATGGAAAGGACCTTACAAGATTACTGCATTCAGAGGTAATACAAAATTTCTACTAGAGGATCTTGAAGGGCAAGAAGTGTTGGGAGGACCAATAATGGTAGGTTCCTCAAACACTATATTACTTGATCATTGAAGAAGAAATTCACAGTCATTGTACATATCATTTTAATTGGATGTCCAAGAAATAAGAAATTTGCTACAAAATTTTGAAGCCTAAGAAGAAGTCCATGAAAATTCTACATGTAGCTCATATTTTCTTTCAAAAAGTTCAAAAATTTTCAGTTAATTGTCAAGTCAGAGTCAAGTTATTTTTTTTTCTAGTCAAAGTCATTTCCAAATTTAGTTCATCATTTCCAGTTTTTCAAAGTTTTTCAAAGTCCAGTTTGAATTCATTGCCCAATGGTAAGGTTACTTGATCTACGATGTTCTTGACACCTCCTGAAGGAGCTTCCAACCCCAGTTAGAGCCAATGTTACTCAGGTATGTCAGCGATCAAAAATGACTCTTTCAATTATTTTCCATAAAATCATAGGTCAATTTTTTTTACTTTTTCAAACAAGTTCTCAAAAAAAAATTGGTCACTGAAAAGGTCTAGGTCAAGTATGTTGCTCCTTCATTTCATTCATCACCACCATCATTATCAAGGTCATCTCCATCATAATCAGTTTCAAGGTCACCATATTCATCATCATCACTGAAGAGTTCTAGGGTCACGTGACTCCACCTCATATAGGTCACTGTCTAAGTTCATCTCTGCCTTTGAAAAACTTTCAAATTTTCACATATAACAAGGAAACAACCCTCCATTCCCCTCATAAAACCCTAAGGAAGGAGCTATCATGTTTATGAAATGTTATAAATACCACCTATCTTGTTTCATATGGTTCAAGTTTCAAAAAAGTTCAAAGAAACTCCATTATGTCTCACTGTCTAATGAAAAAAAAAATTTGTCCTTATGTCTCACTAAAGGACCAAAAAAACCATTTCAAGTGTCAAAGCTTCAAAAGAGATCAATTCTTACCTAATGTCCCAGTCAAAGGAAAAGGGGTCATTTCCAATTTTCAAAGACTACTTATCTTATTTTGAAAAGGTCATATCCAATGTGAAAAAATTCAAAGGCTCAAAGGAAGCAGTCTTATTGTCTATTTAAAAGGAGAAGTTTTGTCTCGTTGTCTCATTACAAATTCCATAAAGTCGTTCCAAATGTCATAGAGTGAAAAGAGGTTCATTTTATCCTCTTATCTCATTTGAAGGTGAAAAAATTCATTTCCAAGTGCAAAAAGGTCAAAAAAGTCATTTTAAGTGTCAAAAGATAAAGGGTCATCTCAAAGTTTATAAAGGGGAAAAAAACAAACTTCATTTCACTCATTGTTAAACTTTGATGATTAAAAGAGTAGCTCTCTACTTCATTTTCCCTCCATGATGGTTTAAAATTCAAAATCCAAGGCTCAAATTCCATTTAAAATTCACTTTCTACCCTTAAAACCACCCTTGTTATGCTTTTCAACCTTTTTGTTAGGTTTTTGCGAGCTCTTGTTACGTGTCTGGGCTGAAGTGTTACGCTTTTGGAAGCGATGTGCAATAGGTGTTACAGTTCTAAGCATTGTCCAGGTGTTGTGCAAGTGATACGCAACACACTGTTATGCTTCTAAAACTTTGTTGTTACGCTTTCTTCCACATTGTGATGCTCTTGTAAGGTGGTGTGATGCTTCTGGAAAAGAAGCAGTTTGTGGTTTCTAAGCTTGGGAAACCTCCAAAATAACTCAAATCTCACCTCCATTACTTTGTGTAGCCTCATACAAGGTAAGTATCCATTATCATGCTAGTGTTTGGTTGAATTTTTAAGGTTTGAAAACATTTCATGCTCACTTATGTTTTCTCCATACTGTCACTCTCCATACATATAATTTTTATTGTATTTTGACAAACCCTAACCTACCCCATTGACCTAAAACCATAACCCCATCATATAAAACCTAACTCATATATCCCATATGAATTATCCCCACACTCATATCATCTACACCACTATCCCTAACATGTCAAATATAAACAAGCACTAATTCTAGCTTTTCCACAGTGAAAACCTTGGAAATTTATTGTGTTTTCTAGACTTTGCTACCCTACACTCATCCATTTGCCCTAATTACACTTTCACTATGGAGCTAAGACACCATAATCTTCACTAAATTTTTATTATAATTTTTTATTAGATCCATGGCCCTTATTTCACCTTCTTAACCTAAAAACATTTTACACTAGCTATTCTCATAGTCTAAATTGAGAAATTCTCGTGTTTTAAGAATTTTTCCACACTAAACTTATACATTTCTCCTCATTCCACTTTCACTGTGGAGTTAAGGAACCGCCATATTCACTCAATTTTTCTCATAATTTTTACTTAACTCCATGACCCTCATTTCTTATTATCAACTTACCCTACCACTATATTAGATATTCTCACAGTCAAAATTGGGAATTTTCTGTGTTTTAAGAATTTTGACACATTCCTCACACTCACTTTACTATCATTCCACCTAAAAATTGAAGCTAAAACACAACAAAACCTACTAAAAGTTTTCTATAAATTTTCTCAACTTCAAGATCCTTCATTTAATCCACTAAACTCATACATTCCTACATTATGTTTTTTCATATTTCCATTAATTCACTCATTTCATTAACACCTTAGTGTTTTCATCACTCTGGTGAAAAACACATTGGAAAGTGACAAGAAGAGCCTCAAGGGAGGGCACTATCTTAGGATAGAACCCTTTACCATGCATGAAATTAATTATTCCCCATTGGCCAAAAGGTGCTTTGAGAGACATCAGTGTTTGAGATTTTCTGAAAGGCTCATGGAAGAGGGGTATCATATTCAGTTGACCAACCTATTTGCAACAAGTTACAACATGGAAAAGGTCACTATTGAAGGTATGGAGATAAGCCTATCATCAGACCTAATTTCTTCAACTACAGGTATCCCTTCACATGGAGAGAAATGGTTCAAAGGCATGGAGTTAGATATTGAAAACTACAAGCAATTTCTCAAGCCTCATGCTAGAGAGGAGCTAGAATATTTTTTTCCTTTTAGACACCTTAGAAACAAGTATGATCCTTTGATGATGTTCATTATGAAGTACTTCACTTGTGAAGGAATATTCTCTAGGTTGTATAGGTATCACATCAGGCTTTTGATGCATTTTACCTCTGTCAAAACACTTGATTTGTCATACTATTTGTACACGAGTTTGATTGAGATGATCGAGAAGTTTCAGAGTAGAAAAGTAGATCATCACACTAGTATTTTTCATAATGGCCTAATAAAGCTCATTGTGTTGCATCACTTGTCCTCCATCAACATGACTTGGGAAAACTTCTTGGAGAGATTGTCAGTAGTGCCTACCATAATCCCTTCTATCTTGCCTAGTACATCATTAGCTCAGGAAATGGAGGTTGGATATTCTAGAATGCCTACTCAGCCTTCAGATGCTCCTAGGGTTTTGGAATTTTCTCACACATATGAGAAGGGGAAGAGACAACTTTGCACCTAAGTCTGCCAAGAGTGTTCTTACACTTGACACCATTGTTGAACAATGTGAGATAGAGGAGCAACCTATTTTCCATCAACATAATGAATTAGTGCCATTAGAGGCTGAGGTATCAAATCAGGTGGAGGTCAAATCAGCTGAAGAGATCACCAAAGAAAAAGATAAAGAAATAGCAGAATGGAAAGAGGTATTCTCCATTGCCTAATCCCAAATTAGTTTCCTTTAGCAGGAAAATTTTCAGTTGAAAGTGAATCAACTCCTACAAAAAAACACAAGTCATACATGGAGGAAAACATAAGTAAAGGCAAGGAGATTATTTTTTTTGACCAAATGCAGGACATGGAGGCTGAAACACAAACAAGAAGATAAAAAACAAGAGGCCTCAAATGGGTGTTGGAGCAAGAAAGATAGTCAACTCATCAATCTGAAGAGTTGACCTTTGATGAGATTATTTCCATGGAGATCAATGAAGAATAGAGATTTGGTTGTCAAGATTTAATGAGTATTTGGAGAAGATTTTTAAAAAGGGCTAAAAGAGATAATAAGTTTCAAAGACACATGGCAAACCACTATCGCACGAGGAACACCATTTCTCAAATGAGGTTGAAACAAGTGAAGAAAAAGCTTAAAGAGGCACAAATGAAGCTCAAAGAGAAGGATGGCTTGGAATTATTTGCTGAAGCTTCTTTAGATATTTAGCCCATCTCTCACAGGTGCCATAGAACCAATTTGAGAATTTTTGATCAATTTTGGTATTTTATGTGATTTTTGCAAAATTCTGTAAATTCCTCATTGCATAAGGGTAACAAACTTTTGTTGCTCTTATTTTGGGGGCATCCAAATGATGATTTATTTACATGGATTGATGTATTTTGATGATTAAATCACGGATTAGGAACCCCCATGGCATGAAAAGCTGTAATTTTGGAGAAAAAACTCAAAAAACACTCATTTTTCAAGTTTCTGCCACCTTTTTGGACCCTCTGTTACGCTTTTGGAGTAACCTTGGGAGAATGGATTTTTGAAGGCCTTCCCCTAGTCCATTTCGAAGAATTCAAGATGTTATGGAAACTATATACACAGGGCTAGTTGACCATTCTTTCATAAGTTTATTTGGACTCTTAAAAGTGCATCCAAATTTCTATTACTCTTTTGAAATTTTGTTTACCCTTATGTCCGAAATGTCACAAATCAACATTGGATTCCTTAGGACACTTGTCAAGCTCAGAAATGGTCACAAAATCGAGGCTTTTCTGTCCCATGAGTTGGAATTTATTGAGTTTTTTTTTTTTCTTCCTATCATAAAGGAATATGTAATTAATGTAAGGGACAAACACTCCTAGTTTATAGCTAAAATTCAGGGAATGGTTTCTAACCTCCCTAAAAACTAGGAAATGACTCATATTTTGTATTTATGATCCATTTTGGATAGGATTTTGACCTGATGAGTTATCATAGTCCATATTTTATATAAGTATACTCTCTTTAGTATTTTTTGGGGTTGGATAGTAACATATTGCAGTGGAGCTCTTGTGATCACATTTGGAATGAAATCATAGACAAATTTGCAGGAATTGTGTTGAGATACTTGTGGTATAATTTGGAGCATATGTTTTTCTCATGTATGTTTATCATTTCATGCTTAATAATATTTCTTATTCTTCATATATTTTTATCTTGTAATTATATGAGAAAATATCATGTTTATGCATGCTCTATTTTAGACAAGGTTTACAATATTCTGTTCATTTGCTTCTAATATAAATGAATTCACCTCAGTTCTCATTAAAATTTTCTCACATTTTATCCTATACTCAATGAATTATTAAAATTAATTCAAACTACCTATATTGCCTCACACATTATCTATAGATTCACATTGGAGTTCAGACCTAAAAACCTTATACATAGTCTACGCACTCACTTTTCTATCGAGCACTCAAAACATCAAACAAATTCTATTTATTGAGCTTACATAACTAGCCTAATATGATTAGATACTAATTAATTCCTTTAACTATAAAGTGACAACGAGATAGACCTCTTTGGCCCTGGTAGGGCTAGCTACTTGACCTAAAGTTCGGTCTGTGTATACCTTTCTCCGATCCTATTATTAGCCTTGGGAGGTTGGGGAGAGTGATAACAAGTGGAAGGATAACTTATTTACCATATATGAGGAGGTAAGGGGAGATTTTAAGAGAGGGTTTTTGAGTTACACGGTCAACCCATAGTGCATTCACTAAAGCATTGTCTAAATTTATTTTTTCAGAGAAGATGATTTTCTTGATAATGAAAATAAGATTTTTGTTAGTAGATTATGCTAAGCCATTTCCTTGTGGGTAATAATTTCATGAATTATTCAAAGCAATATCATTTTCTAATATAAATACATAAAATTTCAGTGAGGATGTTATAGGTAAATTTGGGCACCATTCCCAATGACCTAGTTAACTCGATATCATCTCCAGGACCAATGATCAGGGGTCTATCATTCCCTATCATTTCAGTTGCTACATGCCCTAAGACAAGAAACAAGACAAATCAAGTAAGACTTTCATCAAGCAAAGGTTTCCATGGTTTGAATCTAATTATTTAAAATATGAGAGCTCACCAATGTAGGCTCTAAGGGGCCTAAGTGCTTTGCATATGTAGGTAGCCCCATGCAAGGCTACTCTGCAAAGCACTTCCCGAAATTCACAAGTGCGTTGGTCACATTGGGAGCGAAATTCTCATTGTTCCGGAATATCCACTTGGTCACTGCCTTCTAGAAGATTTCACATGTGTCAAGCTTCGGATCCAAGTGTCCATTTGACATCTACATGACTAGAAACATGTATTGCCTATTTTTGGAAAGTTATTGATTGTAAAAAAACCTACAGTTCATCTATAAATTGAGCACAAATCTAAGTGCTTGAGGAAAAAGAATTTGAGTAGAGAAATGCTAGAGAATTTTCAATTGAGAGCTTGATTTGTGAAGCTAATGCTTGAGAGATTTATACTGTGATGAGGCTTGGGATCGTTTCTGGAAGGTCACTTCAAATCAGTCACTAGGTTGTAACCTCTCCTTCTATCATCAATAAAGAGTACTGCTTATTTTTCCCTATATGCATCTGTATTGGCTTTCATTTTACATATTGCAAGATCTTAGTTGATGTGTATGGTTTATGCTTTACCGAAGAACAAAATCCTATCCCCCATCATTTGCGTAGACTATCTTTAAAACCACCTTTACCACCGGAAGTTACTTCTGGTAGGCGAAGGCGATCACGATCTACCGAATCAAGTACAATTCGTACCTCTGGAGAAACATCATCTTTTAACCTAGAGTTAGCTAAAATTGTTTCCACACATCCTAGTTCATCTACTGTTGTCAAAACAGAGTCTTCATATCTACCCATGGTCACGATCAATTCAATCGCTGAGACCATATCTCCTGGACCCGACGTTGTTCAATCACAAATTGATCTAGATCCTGTCTCTTTTTTTCCAGAACATATGAATCCTGAAGTCGAACAACTGGAATTTTTTCTTACCTTGGTCATCCCACAAAGTTCTATAGCTATTGAAACTCCTATCTCACACAGTCAATCGTCTGAAATTTATTTTGGTCCGACGGTGAAGTTCTTCCTCTTGGTTTAATTGCAATTGATGAAATCTCACAAGACGATACACCTTTAACTCTAACCCATTTTGGGGGGCGACCTTTACCTATACCAGTATTTTCCTCAATCGTTTCCATCTACTTTTGTTGATCCTATTTCCATTCAATCTCTCGTCAATTTTTGAGGGTATACATTTGGTCAAGCAACCATGTCTAAACTAGCATCTCCGGTTGGGTATGTTGTTCCAATTACGTCAGATCCTACCCTCAATACTCCATTGATGTTCACAACCTCACCAAATTCATATTTTCATGCTGGCTCTTCAGTCCCAACAAGTTACAAATCATTGGCTAGCACTCTCTCTGGTGCATCTTCACGTTCATGGTATTTGCTAATGTCATCATCTGGTGTTTCAACTAGTAGTCCTATAGTTAGTACTGAATGACTTGATTCATTACATACATCATCAGGATATCAAGTCAGTTTTTTTGGGTCAATTCCTTTAAGTACCATATCAACTGGTCTCCCAGCATTCGGGGAACAATATTTTCCATCTTATTATTCTCCTTATGTTGGGAGGCAACCTTTGGTCACCCAATATGCCAGTACTCAGTCACTTTTTGGTCAAACTAATGTTGACATGAATTTTTGTCAATGGCAACCCACTCTACCCATCCAACTAAAGCAGTTGTACATTCGTATCAATCGATTCAACCTGTTACACCCACTTCATTACCACTTGTTAATACATCTATACCCCTGTTATAGAATCAAAATATTGTACATCAACCTTATCAGGTGAGTTCTTCAACTCAATGTCATCAAATGTTGGGTCCACTGACTCAAAATCCTTTAGTTAATTTACAACAACCTGTATCAGGGATCATTTATTCACAAGTTGATGTACCATTTTATGGGATGTCACAAATGCAACCCGGTTATACATATAACCCGAATCCAACTTATACTAATTTGGGTTACAATATTGGTTGACAGATCCCTTGGCAGCCATGGGTGTAAATGCCTCAAACTTCATTTCAACAAGTATCATATACAGGTTTTGGTCACTAGAATTCTTGAGCGTTTTCCATGCAAAACAACCCCTATCTTGGTTACCAGCAGCATATTCCGTATGCTAGTGCTCAAAGACTTATTGCCTAAGCAATTCCATCTTATCCTGGCAATGCTCAACCTGATCTCAATAGACAGTTTCCTTTTGTTGCAACCTTGGAATTACCAGATTTAAACCGGTTAACCAATGTTCTTATAAATTATGCTCCTTGGTGGCCGGTGATACCTCATAAATTACCCTCCGATATTCCTAAATTTAATGGAAACCCTAGAGAAGATCCGTTGACTCATTTCATGACTTATCATTTATGGTGTTCATCAAATCCCCTGAATGATGATTCTGTTCAACTATGTCTTTTCCAGTGTACGCTTACATGTCCGGTTGCTAAATGGTACATTGAGTTACCTAGAGCTTATTTTGACAATTTCACTACCTTAGCTACTATCTTTTTGACCCATTTCCAGTTACCGATCAGATACGAAATTGAAATGGAACTCTTGAATAATTTCAAATAGACTAATGCTACTCACATTTCTGATCATATTCATGAGTGGCGTCATCGTCGACGAACGGTTAAGATATTTGTTCCTGATCAGCTTCTTGTTGAATGGTTCATTAAGTCCCTGTTACCATCTATAACTAAAGATGTAGCTAAAGGTGGCATCGTCACAGAAGAGAAATATATCACTCGTGCCCAATATTTAGACTTGATTTACACTCAGTCTGGCATGCTCTATGAAAAAATTTCTAATGCGCCACGATCTAATTTCCATGTTCCTACTCAAATAAAGGACTCTCATGCTGGAGATGGCTTGATAGGAAATGCAAACACACACCACGCTACTACATATGATCCTGCCCCTACTTCCAAAATTAATGTCGTGTCATTTGACAAAGGCAAAAGTGACAAGCAACCAGGAAGTAAGAAATAGGGGAAATCAAAGAAAAATAAAACTTCTAAGCCATAGGAAAGATCATCTGATCAACCGTCAGTACCACGGAAACCTTGTTATCCATGTATAATCTATAACGATGAGCATTTTGTTAGGGATTGTCCTCACCATGCCGAAGTCTCAAAAATCATCAAGAATTCCCATGCATCAGCTGTGTTGACAGACCCATTTCCAAATCCAGACACTAATTTGGTTGCTACAAATCCAACTCCTAGTTCCCAAGTGTTAATGTTATCTACACAAAACCGTCACAAGATATTTTGGTGTCGACGTAGAATAAAGACTATGGTATTCTGGCCATTGATCAACCTACTACCTCGACAATGAATCCATCTACTGAATCAGTACCACCTACTGTTATTCTTGAATTGACAATTAAGCCACCAAAGGGAGTACTTCATAAATTGAAATATAATCCTCGAGCAAGAGCTGCAAAAAATTATAATATAGTTGAATATTTGGCTCAATCCCCTTCAGCTATGTTTGCTCTTGACGTATTACAAAATTTTCCCTCCCAGAAGCAGGCTTTATTGTCAGTCATTGGTGGAATTGATCCGACTGATTCTAATCTTGTCATCTTTAATCATACGGGCTATGTACCGTAGCTACCAGCAGAATTGGAATTCTCCATACAAGTAAATGTTCTCAATCACCTTGTTCATCGTACTATTATTGATATGGGAGCATCTACGTGCATTATGTCTCTAAATTGTTGGAAGTCACTTGGCTCACTGTGATTATCACAATCATCAACGACGTTGAAGGCTTTTGATGGAAGAAAATATAAACCTTGTGGTATTATCAATAACCTGCATGTTGAATTAGGGGGAAACCAATGAATATTGATGTCGAGGTTGTTGATGGACCACTTGAATATAATATTTTACTTGGAAGACCATGGGTATATCCAATGACTTCCATTGTTTCTACATACTTTAGAGTGATTTCATTTCCACATAAAGGTACAATCACAATCATTAATCAATTATCATTTTTTTCCTCCGCTTCACAGGTAACTGGAAGAGTTTCATTTGTTCACTTACCCCAACTATAAATCCAAAACATTGGTGTAGGAATCTTAAAGGATTCCACTCTTATGGGAACCTTTGCATTACCGCTGCTTACGACGTCGCAGAAATTGCAAGTATAGAGAACTGCTACATGATCTCTTCCACTCTATTTGGCTTAAGGGAGAGTACGAGTGATTCTGAAATTTCTATGTTGGATGATGTTTTACCACTCATCCCTATTGAGTTGGCATAACAATCAATCTATTTGGCTTGGGCAGAAAATCAGAAATCAAAATTGCTGATTGTTTGGGTTGATCGTTCCTTAGATTTTGGTACTCCATCTGATCCATTTTCCTTAACATTTTTGAAAGATGAAAATATTTTGGAAGATATGATTTCGGAAGGAGAACCATGGGAATATTATCATCATTGTTCCCATCTTCCAGATTATGAAGAAAATAATCTCAGTGAACTATATCACCCATCCATAAAAACTTTCTTTTCGAATTCTTTTCCAATTAATGCAATCGATTCTGAGCGAAACTTATCAAATATTGAAGAAATGATTTTTATCCATATTTAGACCAAACCTGGCATTGTAGAAAACATTCATGTCGGTGTATCTTGTTCTCCATCAGGACTTGATTCATATCGCTCTCTTTTTCGTGAATTTCGTGACGTATTCGCTTGGTATTACGAGGAAATGCTAGGCACAGATACTAGTATAGTTGATCACACTATTAATATGTATCCTAATGTCAAATCGTTGCATCAACGGATTCATCCTGTTCATCCGAAGAATTCCACTGCCATCAAAGCAGAAGTTGAAAAAATTTAGCATGCTAGTTTCATTTACCCTGTTACACTAACTGAGTGGGTTTCCAATATCATTCCCATTAGGAAAAAACAAGGAACCATTAGAGTGTGAGTCGATTATCAGGATGTTAATCATGCTTGTCCAAAAGAAAACAATCCTACTCCCTTTATCGACCAGATTATTGACAATTGTGCTGGATGCGAAATATTCTCGTTCATGGATGGAATTTCCAGCTACAATCAAATCAATATCCACCCAGATGACCAACATAAGACAACATTCATCTGTCCATGGGGCACATTCACATATAGGAAACTTTCGTTTGGTTTAAATAACATTGGGGAAAATTTTAAGTGAGCAATGGATTATGCTTTCAACAACATCAAGCACATTGTTCAACCATATCTAGATGATTTACCAGCGCGTTCACGAAATCAGACTGATCACCTGCTGCATTTGAGAGCCATTTTCTTAAGATGTCGACACTACAAGATACGCCTCAATCCACATAAATGTGTGTTTTGTGTTGGTTTTGGTCGATTGCTCGGATTCGTAGTCTCAAAAGAAGGAATTCAAATAGACTCATTGAAGGTTCATGCCATTCTTGATTTGCCTGCACCATCAAACTTACTTCAGATACAGAAACTTCAAGGAAAGGCTAACTTCCTGAGAAGGTTCATTCCAAACTATGTCAAAATGGCTAAAGGATTTACTCAATTATTGAAAAAGGAGGTTCCCTTCCATTGGGACCAAGTTGCGCAAACTTTGATGCTGTCAAGGACACTCTTGTCTGAGCATCATTAATGTATCCTCCAAATTATCAAAATGATTATTTCCTATATATCGTCGTGGCTGAAACGACCATCGCTATGGTTTTGTTCCAAGTAGAAGATGGAATTGAACATCCGATCTATTATTTGAGTTGTAATCTCAATGATATGGAAGTTAAGTACTCATGCTTGGAAAAGCTTTCTTGGTAGCTATTCAAGCTGTCCAATGATTTCGCCATTATATCCTGCTATGAAAAACAACAATAGTTTTGGATTCCAACCCCATGAATTATATCTTATCACATCAATTGCTGGGGGGGAAATACTCAAAATGGATTGTCATTTTTCATGAATTTGATTTGGAATTCATCAAATCCAAGTCAAATAAGTCTTTGGTTTTGGCTGAGCTTCTCTATGACCTTCCCTCTGGTAGTACTCCTACTATGTCGAAACCATCTATTCCGGACGAGTTTCTATTTCTGATCGGATCATCTAATCCTTGGTATGGGCATTTCATCATTTATCTCCAAACCCAAAAATTTTGACCTAATACCTATCTCTCTGAAAAGCGACGTATTCAATACCAAGCCAAAGATTATTTGATTGTCGGAGATACACTTTATCGTCGTGGTGTCGATACCATTTTAAGGAGGTGCCTCACTCATGAGGAGGCCGAAAAAGTGTTAAATGATTGTCATACTTGGGCTTATGGTGGACACTTATCTGGATATGCAACTGTGCAAAAAATACTTTGCGCCTGTTACTTTTGGCCTACTATTTTTCGAGATTGCATCCTCGTAGTCAGAAGTTGTCATGCATGCCAGATTTTTTATCGTAAAATCTGTAAACCACCAGCGCCAATGCATCATGTTGTCTCTACTGGACCATTTACAAAATGGGGTATTTACTTCATGACCTGTAGCCATCCTTCGTCTGAGGGGCATGGTTATATTATTATTGTAGTCAACTATTTTACCAAATGGGCTGAAGCGATGCCTACATTTAGTAACAAAGGACAAACAACTACATTGTTTTTCTTCAACCACGTTATTGCACGGTTTGGGGTCCCACAGGCTATATTTACGGATCATGGGAAGAATTTTCAAAACCACATGATGTCTGAATTAACTGCCAAGTTAGGATTTTCGCATGATAATTCTACTCCTTATTATCCACAATAAAATGGAAAAGTTGAGGCTATTAACAAAATTCTTAAATGAATGCTTCAACGAATGATAGCATTCTATAAAAGGCACTGGCACTTGATCCTATACTCCGCCTTATGGGCGTATCAAAACTTGGTGAGAAACGCAACTGGATTTACTCCTTTTAAATTGGTGTATGTTCTAGAAGCTATCTTACCAATCCAATGCGAAATATCATCGTTAAAACTCGTGATTGACTTGTTACTTGACACCTCAGAAGAAGAAGCACATCTCCTTAACCTCATCCATCTTGATGAAATGCGTCGTGAAGCCCAATTGGCCAACGAAGCGCATAAGATGCGTATAAAGGCGCAATACGAAAAAAATGTCCAGCCTCACATCTACTTAGAGGGCGACTTGGTCCTTATTTATGACCAAGTAGTTGATGTAATAGGTACAGGGAAATTTGAGCCATTGTGGCATGGCCCCTATATTGTCAAAAGTGTTCTTGCTAAGGGTGCCTACAAGTTAGTTGATTACGATGGGATTCCATTGGCACAACCTAGAAATTGGTTGTATTTGAAACATTATTATGCTTAATCATGAGCGTAGTAATTTTTTGTATTATATTGTTTATATGGTGTTGATTTACATTCACTATATTAATTTGTTTTTAGAGTTTTCTTAGCATTAGTAATCTGATTTACATTTTATGGCAGATGTCTGAATCTTTGGAACCATTTTTTGGATATGCTGATGGTGCTAGTCATAGTACGCAGAATCTATCCTCTACAGTGTGGGCCATTTTCAATCCGAACGGTGAGTTAGTGAGTTTTCAAGTGATTTGTATTGCTAGATCAATGAACGATATCGATGAGTATAGTGTGTTGATCGAACTTCTCTCTGATGCCATTTCATTTGGTATTAATCCCATAATCATAAGGTTAGACTCACAACTTGTGGTATTACAACTCACTATTTTTTATGTTGTTAGAAATCCAACACTTGTTAGATTTTTCCTAAGAGTTTGACTTTTGGAATGAAATTTTGATTTTGTTAAATATCAACACATTTCTAGAAATTTGAACACTTTGACTGATTCATTAGCTAATCAAGTTTTAGACAGACATTTGTAACATAGGTAAAGAAAACATTCACTTCATTGAATAGGATTGTGCATTAAACATAGGAAAATTTTTGAAAACATATAGATAGATAGTTATAGGTTTTTAAAAAATTTGTGCCCAAGACACATTGGTCATTTAAACTCAAAATGTATGCAAAATGTCACAAGTAAACTAGTGGTGCTCATGGTAACATGTTATAAAGCAAGCAATCCTACGGAGCAATCACATCCAACGGTTAGGAACCCCAATTTTGTGTCGCTACAGTCGCATGGGAAGCTCTTCGATATGGAAATCCAGAATCCTGAAGGTCAACCTCTCTATGTGTTGTTGAAGCTCAGCCAGAGTCTTAGACATATAAAGGTCCTAAAGGACTGCTCTCCCGACATCCCTCTCTGCTGGGGCATCTTCTTCGTGCTCTGGTTCCTCTACTGGTTGAACACGACTGATATCTTCATTACATCAAACATTTAGTTTAAGTCTTGGAAAGAAATCAAAACACAAAAACATTGTGTAAACCTTAGAAAAATAAAAAAACATGGTCAAATCAATCTTACGTATTGCACTCCACTGAGCGCCTTCTGGTAATACTAGATCTAGATCTCCTCAGAAGTCGATGCCTGTGTATGCATATTTATCAATGGCGACAATCTATCACCGAAACTAGAAAAAGAAGAGAACACAATGATTGATTGGCCTATCACCGAAACTAGATGTAGAGAACACAATGATTGATTGGCCTGCATGCCGACCCATGAGTTCTACCCATCTCTACATTCGAGAATCTCTAGGACTAGATATATCCAATGTTACATGTTGTGGCTGCATCAGTGGAATCCGTTCCAAAGCGAAGGAGATGAGGATTGAACCATAACTGAAATTTTTCTTCCTTCCTCCCTTTACTTTATTCAGTTGTTCCTTTATCTGAGATAAAACAGCTTTAGACCAGTTGAATACTATTGGTTCTAAGCACTCTAGCACATACTGCATATACGATCTGTTCACTACATGTAGTGTAATGGTGCCAGCTGTTAGCCACCTGTAAAATTTGATTATACCAAAGGTGGCTAAATATGTTTTGAGCCTTCAAGGAACAATTTTTCCCTATCAAAAACTATTGGCTCTTGAAGACTCTTGAAAGCCTCATGCCTCTATCCAGATCCCATACTGCTGTTTACATCCTAAAAACCTCTAAAATCCTATAAAAATCCAAAGTCAAATACTACTGCGGACCCCTCTTTCCCCTTTCTTCTCCTCAAAACTAACTTCCTCTTCTATCCCTCCATTTCCCCATGAAAATCCCTCATTTCCATGTTTCTCCTATTTTCCCTCATCAAAATTCATTTTATAAGGTTAAAAACCCACTTTTTAACCTTACCGTAACCTTCATTTCCTTTGAAAAAACCATAGAAAACGCATATTTTCTATGCATCAGACTTAAGCCCCCTCGAGCTAAGCCTCTAACCCTTTCTTCGTCCATGCGCTCGAGTGCCAGAACCAAATGCTAAACCTCGTGGGTGCTTATCCTCTCCAATAATATTTCTCTGCCCAAAACATTAAAAACCTTTGTTATTCGTGTTTTTTGGGTTTTAATTTATTTTCCAAAGTTTTCCGCCATGTAAATGGTGGAGCGATCTTGACCGTCGATCTGCTCTGTAGATCCGACGGTACGGAGTGCGCCTTTGTCCATGGACCCCACCGTTCGAAGGTCGGTTTCCCAAAACCGGCGGTATCCATCGCACCACTCTTTGGTCAAAGGCAGTTTTCTCCCAACGGCCAGCGATTCCATACAACGTCTGATGCGTGTCTTTTGTATGATTCAAAAACTACTGTGCAACCGTCATCGATCGCGTGTTAAATACTGGACTAGGGCGCCCAGCGAAATAAATCTCTGTCGTTCGATCTGGGCCCCCTCATCCAATGACCATCGCTCTTTGAAAGTATCCGATGGTTGACCAAAGTGCCCGCGCGATAAACATGCCCTCGTACAACAACAAATTAATCCCCGCCGTCGATCTGATCTGTAGATCGACGGCCCATATTGCGTCGCCCGATTTCGTTTCCCAGTCAATGATTCCCCACCGCTGACTTTCCATTGCCCACTCCCGACTGTCGATCATGTGCGATCAATGGCTCTGATCTAATCCTCCTTCCCCCATGCTTTTTCGACCATTCTGAGATTAAATCTCAACCATTGGATGATGCCATCCAACGGCCCTGCTTCTTCTGCACATCCTTCGATGCAGATTGACCCATAAACGCAGGATTTTGTAACATTTGTTTGTTTTTGTAGGGTTTTAATGTTTTTCCGCTTAAATAAAGAATTTTTGTAGGCCAAGGATGACGATCCTCTGGCCTTCAAATACATCAGAGAAATAATCAGTAGGGTTAAAATACATTTTTCGTCGATGTTTTCTCAGGCATTGATGCCTTATAAACTCTGCACAGCCCCACACGACAGCAAGAAAAACCATGAAACAGGCACAATTGAAGATTATCAGTGTCGAAGACCAGGATGAACCAGAAACAGAGAATTAATGGACAGATCAGCGGGGATTATGGCTAAGACAGTTATCAAAAGCCTAATCCCCAAACTAAAACTCAGTTTAAAGAAAAACCTAAAGTGTTTTATCAGGAAAACCCTTCACCGCCACAAATGGAGGTGAATTGATTCCTCCCAGCGACTAAAGTGCCACCTGCGTGCTCTGTGCTATTCAATAATCGTGAATGAAACTTGGTTGATCTGCATCAAAGATTTACCTCATGTAGCCGAAGATTTACTTCTGCCAGGGATTTAATGAAAGAATATCTGCAGAGTAACCCTAGCATCACACAGAGCCTCAAAGGTCAAAAAAAGCTCCCACCGAGCTTAATTCACAAGTGTAAACCAATTAATACAGCGAAACACCTGTACAGTTTCTTCATTGAGCCTCCCAAGGGCCAAGAAAACATTAACTTTGTATTAATTGTATTTGAGATCTTTAATCAGATCTCACCTCCTCATCCTTCTATATATACTTCAGTAGAAGATGAGTGAGGGGTTGGTTTTTGATGTAATTGTTGAAGCATTGTAATGTAATTGAGCTGAAGATCCCTGATTGTAAATAGTGATTCACTGGCTCTTGAAGCTCTGCTTGTGACAGATAAGTTAGGTTGTGAAAGAAAGATGAATTAACACGCTAGAATTGAAGATTGTAATTGGTTTGGAGCATCAATACAAGTTGATTTATGGGATCCTGGTCTATGTTGACGGTGATGTTATTCTCATTGTAACTTGTTAATTTATTCCTGTTTTCATTATGTTTCATATTCTTCTGTAAAGGACAGTTTAAACAGTGTTGGGACCTACTGTATACCAGTAACCTTCTCTGGCTGAGAAATATTTATTTAAATGTTTTCTTTCAACTGTGTTATTTGGAAATGATTTAATTCAGTTTAAACATAGGAATGTTGGCGTTCCATCGACCTATTGTTTTAGCTGAATATTATTTTTTAATGTTACTTTCAGTATGTGTTGTGTGAAGATGAACTGAGGAAGATATGGTGAGCCATGGTCCCAGTCTTGTTTGCATAACTGTTTGATTGTTTCCCTTAGAATGTGTTAAAAGTTGGATAGTTTCAAAGCACTTACCAGATCTTAGGCCATTCTGTGTTATCTCTGTGATTTCCTTGGAAGTAGCCAAGTAAAGAAGAGCTAGGAGAGGATTTGTGGTGAGCCTGGCCCGCTAGTCTCTACTCCAAAGGTTGCCTTCAAGTTTCCCTCAGTTTTTATATGTTTTCTATTGGAAGTGTATCAAAGGCTGGCTAGTTTCAAAGTACTTACCATATCCTAGTTTGCTTTCATGTTTTTCTTAAGTGCTCTATTAAAGGCCGGCTAGTTTCTCAGTGTTTCACGATCCTCGGGTCGCTTCTTTGTTCTACATCCGTTTATTTCCCTTTCTTGATGTATCATTCCATTCCATAAATCAAACCTTAAAGAGATCCTTAGGTATAGATGACTTTCCCCATAGACCACTCTTAAACCTGATTGTTTCACTTAAATCCTCTTATGACTCCATAGCCCAATGGACTAAAAACCTGCCTACATTTTTCATCTTGATCAAAACTTACTCTTTTGATTGCAACTTCTCACCTTTGAACCTTTTTACCTTTGGGACTTTTCACCTCTAACAGAATCATGTTCAACCATCCAAAAACAAACAAACCCTTGGACTTCATAACTCGCCTAATATCATTATTCCAAACTTCAAAGACCAATCCATCTTTGCACATATACATTGGAGATATCCTTCTCAATTGGGTGAGGGCTAGATCCTAGAATCCCAAATTTTGGTTGAAACGATGTTAGGCCAGAATTGGACTCTGCCAATCTTGCTAATAAATTACAGATTCCCAACATTTCTGGCGACTCCGCTGGGGAAAAAACCCAAATCATTTTCATTGAATGCTAATGATACGATATTAGAGATTTGGTTCATAAAGCATTTGCTTTATTAACCAGCTGGAGCCACCAGCAACATTTCTGGCGACTCCACTGGGGAAGACCATAGGACATCAGAGATTTGGTTTCCCCTTAAAAAATCTTTATAACATTGTGAGTAAAAAGCAGCCTTTACAAGCACTACCAAAAGAATGGTAATCATGATGAAGCTTGTTTGAATCAGTGACAATCTAGGTAAACCCTAGGATTCTTGTAAGTCTTTATCTAACCTTGGAAAAAAAACTAGCTTAGCCCTAAGAGTAGACTGTCTTTGTCTCACAACCGTAGCTAAGTTTTGAAGCAAAGTTAGGACATTCTTAGAAACCACACACAAAAAAAAAACTCAGAAAATACCAAAAAAATTTCAGATTGGTAGTAAAACACTTGCTCTTACTTTTCACTTACCTTTGTTGTGTTTTACGTCATACTCTTAGACAGAGTCTGGGAAGGGCCAGGTAGCCTCCAAATCTCATCCTCTTTCGAGGTGACATATCTGGTAAATGCCCTCCCAGTCAATCTCTGGTTAGAGTTTGTTGTGTTTCGGGATATCCTTGAAAAAGGATGTTTCACAAGCACTGCGAGGGACAATGTAACTCTTTGAAAACACTCTAAACTTTCCACCTGGTGACTCCACAATCCTGAACAGACCTGAAGACTCCACTGGGAAGAACCCTTATCATTTTAATATCATTCAAATCCAGTTAGAGGACTGTAGGATTAAAATTTGTGTAAACAGATCAGTTAACCTCTCAAATATTGTCATACTTGGTTTGTTGTGTAACCAGCTCCAAAAATAGAAGAAAAGAGATATCAATGCCTTATAAATGAGCCACTTCGAGGGGGAAACCTCCAATACATTACATAAATGAACAATTCTTGGATGATACAATTTACAAAACCTCCTTTCTATATATAGGAGTCCATGTGGCCATAATGTAATCCTAGTGGGCCACAATGTAATCCTAGCTGACCTAACAATAATAATTTAAGGGCACAATAATAACAAAATGGGGGTTACAATGGTACAACAATAACGATAAGGGGGGTTAGACTAACATAATAAGGGACTACACTATTAATATAGGGGCTTAACATGCCCCTCTCCTTCAAACAAGTGTTGTCCTCAACGCTTGATTATTTCTTGATGCTTCTGTATAAAATTCTCATCGTCCCATGTGGAATATTCTACAGGAAAGTTCTTCCACTTGCTGAGATAATTTGAAATTGATTGCACTTGTCGAGTTCTTGTTTTTGTGACTACTTCAGAACTTCTTTCGATGTGATATTGATCTTCCAGTTGTTTCATTTGATTTTGCACCAAATTTAGGTTTTACTTTGAGAGTTGGAGAACTTGTTGTTGATGCTCATTGTGATATTCCACTACTTTATCATCCATAATAGATTTTATTTGATCCTTAAGAACATCCAAATTAGCCTCCATTTTTGCTTTGAAACCATCTATTTCATCTTCGGTAGCTCTTCGTAAGATCGAAATTCGTTGCACTTAGTACCATAATTTTGATATCTCATATTGCAATTATTCCTCCTCATGCGTCATATTATAGCTTTCTAAGGGCTTAATGGGTATGGAATTATTTTTTGGAGGCATAATAGAACCCATTACTGACAAAAATTCTTCAATATGCCCTTGGAATCAATTCAACTTGATTCTTCAAACAAGACTTAGCAATTCGGAAAAAAACAATACACACCTTTTTCTTGCTTTTGAGGAGCTCGACATTGAAATTAGATTATCTCTGTGATTGAGGCCCTTAAATATTTGAAATTCAGCACTAAATTAGCCCTATGAATTCTCTTTTGAATGCCACAGTTCTGACCTGATTTGGATTCTCCAAGACAAAGTTGTGTCCAATCTCCCACAATGACCTAATTCTGGACTAGTTCAATAGAGCGAACTTGTAGGACTTGCCACGTGTCACTATGTTTTCCTTTGTCTTTGAAAATGATAGCCAAGAAACTAAATTCCGTGTACTTGCGACAAATTTTTACAGCACTCCAATCCAATGCCCAGAGAGAGAGTTATTGAACTTTTCCCACGATAACCTCTTTGAGATGAAATTCAGGAGCTTGAAAAAGCACTACCTTCCATAGATCACATCTCCAAAAATATTGCAAAAGAAACTCTGAAATTTTTTTAAAAATTTCCTCAGGATTTCAGCTTCGTACCATATGAATTTCAGAGTCTGAACCTTCGTAGAAAAAAATTATAGCGAAAATTCCATGATGACCTGTTTAGGAGCTTGAAAAAGACCTAACTTCCATAGATGATATCTCCGAAAATTTTGCGAACCAAGCTCTGAAATTTTTAGACAAACTTCCTTAGGATTTTGGATTCACACCCTAAAACTTTCAGCTTCTGAAACTTTGTAGAAAAAAAGTTATAGCGAAAATGCCACGATGACCTGTTTGGAGCAGCGAAACCCTAGAATCCAAAGCCTCTGATACCAAATGTTGTGTAACCAG
Organism: Pinus albicaulis; assembly: GCA_034641835.2. NCBI lineage: Eukaryota > Viridiplantae > Streptophyta > Pinopsida > Pinales > Pinaceae > Pinus > Pinus albicaulis. The sequence goes on along the minus strand of CM076579.1, from coordinate 821,949,365 downwards.
CTTCAAAAATAGAAGAAAAGAGATATAAACACCTTAGAAATAAGCCACTTCGAGGGGGAAACCTCCAATACATTACATAAATGAACAATTCTTGTATCCTACAATTTACAAAACCTCCTTTCTATATATAGGAGTCCATGTGGCCATAATGTAATCCTAGTGGGCCACAATGTAATCCTAGTCGACCTAATAATAATAATTTAAGGGCACAATAATAAAAAAATGGGGGTTACAGGGGTACAAAAATAACGATAAGGGGGGTTAGACTAACATAATAAGGGACTACACTATTAATATAGGGGCTTAACATGGTTGAACTTTTCTTGTTTATTTGGGTCTAAAAACACAGCATAGTGGCTCCTAGAAAGATTCACACTAGAGCCCATCCTAAGCCTGATCCACCTGAGATAGTTGATAACCCAGAAAGAACCCTTAGGAAGTCTCCTAAGATAGAATCTTCAACTGTTTTCAGATCACCCCTAAGAGCTAATTCAGTCCCTGAAAATCTTTCAGCTCTATAACAATCACAAGCCGACTTAGTTAATCCCTTTAGAACTAGGTCCCTTGATGATTTAGATCAGTTAGATTCTGAGTCTTCACATTCATCTCCTGAAACAAGTGAACATCTTGGGAGTAGAGAAACAACACCTCCTGATTTAAATTTTCTTTATAATCTAGGTGTCTCTCATCCAAGATCAGCTCAACAATCTACTGCAGTCCCATCCACTTCTTTTCATCCTTCATCCACTGCTCAAACCACTTCACTTCAGCCCACACCCCCTCTTGTCAATCCACCTCCACCACATATCATGGCAACATGGTATGCTCCCTTAGTCCTTCCTGTACCATTAGTCAATCTTCCACATGACTATCAGTCCAAAATTCCATTGTATGATGCTAGCAATACTATATCTGCATCACAACATGTGGATAAGATGAATGACTACTTTGACAGAAATGAAATTGATGATGATTCTGTCAAACTCAGATTATTTTCTCAGAGTTTAGGGGGATAAGTAAGAAAATGGTTTAAAGCCCTAGCCCCCCACAGTATCAACAATCTCCAAGGCTTCCATCAAACATTCTTAAACAAATGGGAAGTGAGGAAGAATCCTCTCCAAGTTCTTGCTGACTATAACAATCTTCATAGGAACCCTGGGGAAAGTGTACAAGCCTATTGTACTAGATTTAACAGTGTGTATAATGCACTTTCCCCAAAATTAAAACCTCCAAAAGGCTCAGCCTTAAACAGGTTTCCTGAAGGGTTTGATGCTGACATGACCTATTCACTCAGAGAGAGAGATTTTGCAACCCTTGAAGACATTCAAAGAGGTGCTCTTTCTGTGGAAGTCAACTTAATGGAGAAGAGGGCAAGGATGAAAGATGAAAAGAGAGTATCTTTTAGAGAGGATTCCACTCCTACTACCTCAAGCTCAAATATGGAAAGAATGATAGAAGAAATGATGAAGAAAATTAGCATTCTTGAGAGAGCACAAGCAATTCAAAACCAAACTGCTCCTCAAAACAGAAACCAAAACCAGAATCAGAATATAAGAAGAAACCAGCCTCCAAACAGACCCAGGGAAGATGATCAACAGATCGCTCCTCCCTTTCATCAAAACTATGTAAGTGAGGTTGAGGAAACAGATGAAATGACAGAGGGAGATGATATGAACCTATTTGGGGTAGATGATGATGAAATTGAGGTTCATTATGATAGAAAAAAGAGTCTTTACACACCCTATGATGACAAACGAGATGATGATGAAAATTGTTGTCAAGACATGGAAAATGCCATCACAGAACCTTCAAAAGAATATGAACTCAGAAGTAAATCTAGTCAACAAACCCCCAGCACCAAAACCTCTGACAAATATTCTCTAAACACCACTACAACCAAGCCTAAAACAGTCAAACAGAAGGATAAAACAGTGGATGTTAATTCTGTTAAAGGTAAAGAGAAAGACACTCAAAATATCGAAAAACAGAGTGCAAACCTCAATAGTACTAACACTTCAGCTAGTACTCCTGTTTCAACTGTTGTGACAAGTGTAAATAGAACCAATCAGCAAGCTGTGGTTGCTGATAAAATGACAGCTAATAAGGCTAAAACCAGTATATTGAAGAACCAAACTCCTTTCAGCCTAGAACAAGAAATATCAAAGATCAAAATTTTTGTTCCCTTGACCGAGTTAGCTGCACAACATGTATATAGGTCCAAAATTTTGAAGGCTTTGAACATAGAATAAAATGAGGATACGCTCAATCTTAATGGCGACCAGCCAGAGCTTATTTTTGGTCCAAATATTGAAGGTAAGTTTCAAGAGGGACCTGTCCCTCCCTTTTTGTAAGTTTGAACGTTCATGACAAAATTCTACACAACGCTATGCATGACTCAGGTGCTTCTCATAATTTAATGCCAAAATCTGTAATGGATAGCCTGGGTCTTGAAATCACCAGACCTTATAAAGACCTTTACTCTTTTGACTCAAGCAGAGTAAAATGTCTTGGATTGATCAAAGACCTCTGTGTTAACTTAGCCCAGATTCCAGCCAAATGCTTAGTTATGGATGTTGTTGTGGCTGATGTACCCCTGAAGTATGGAATGCTTTTATCGAGATCTTGGGGAGCTAAGTTACAGGGAACTATGCAAATGGACATGACCTATGCAACTATCCCTGTTTTCAATCAGACTAGAAGACTTTACAGGGAGTCCCACATGCAATACACGGTTGCAAGTCAAGACAGGCCTCAAAAATCTCCTCTGTATTCTGTAAGTATAGGCCTTGATTGTTTTATCATGTTTAATGATGAAGCACTTACCGAACAAATCACTTTCACAGGATCAATGGCTGAGACGGAGGAAGAGAAACATAGCATTGAAGTGTCAAAATAGTTTGCTACATTTGAAAACATTGCCAAACAAAACACCGGTCTTGATTTACAAATCATAAGTCCATTGCTATTAAAATTTGACAACGACGAAAACATTCCTCAACATATTGAAAAACTTGAGGAATCAAATCATACAGAGGACATTCACCAGACTGATAAAACTGAAAATGATCCTCTCTGGAGTATGTATTTTGATGGGTCATGCACTAGAACAAATGCTGGTGTAGGTGTCTGGATTGTTAACACTGAAACAAAACACACAGAATTCATTTCTTGCAAATTGAACTTTCAATGTTCAAACAACATAGCGGAGTACGAATCCCTGCTCTTGGGCTTACATTTGCTGAAAAAGTTAGGAGCCAAGAAAATAACTGTGTATGGGGATTCTAAGTTAATAATTAGGCAAGTCAATGGGGAGTATAATGCAAATCATCCCATACTTAGGTCCTACTGGAATGATGTCATGGATCTTTTGAAAACATTTGAGGAGTCCACACTAAGTTTTTTGCCGAGAAAAAGAAATCTTATAGCTCACAATTTAGCCTCTGTAGCTAGGACATGTTTAACACCATATGAGACCGAATATTGCTCAACTCAGATAAAATTTAGACCAGCTGTGCCTGATAAAAAAAAATATTGGCAGGTGTTTGACGGAGATAAACAAATAGAAGACTTCATGCAATTCAGAAATGAGTTTGAACTGCATAGTTCAGATTCAGATTATGATACAGACTGCAGTGAAGAAAATTTTCTTGGTGAAGAAGAACCTTCTTCTGAGCTTGTCACTATTAACCTTCAGACTTTCAAACTTAGAAAAGAAACAGAATTGAGTGCAGAATCAGAAAAAGAGGAATTAGAAACTCTGCACTCTAAAGATGAAAGTTTGCCAAGTGGCCTAACGCCTTTAGAAGAGTTGTTCGATTTTAATGACGTGGCCAAAAAACCTAAACTGGAACCTGTAGAGACTAAAGTGGAAGAGTGCAATATTGGCAGTAAAGAGAAACTGAAAATGATCAAGCTGTCCAAAACTTTTCTAGCTCACATTAAACTCAAATACATAGAGTTGTTCAAAGAATTTTCTGATGTTTTTGCATGGAGTTACGAAGATTTGAAGTCCTATGACACTGAAATAATATAGCACAAAATCCCTCTCAAAGAAAACCAAAAACCATTCAAACAGAAACTGAACAGAATAAACCCTGTACAACTGCCTTTGGTTAAGAAGGAACTCATGAAGATGCATGATGCTGGTATTATTGTCCCTATTAGATATTCAGAATGGGTATCTAATCTGGTGTCTGTTAGGAATAAGACTGGAGAAATCAAGCTTTGTATAGATTTTAGAGATTTAAACAAAGCTTCATTGAAAGACAACTACCCTTTACCAAAAATGGATCATATTTTACAAAGGGTGGTAGGGTCTAAAAGAATTTCTTTGCTTGATGGCTATTCAGGGTATAATCAGATCTTAGTTCACCCTGCTGATCAATTAAAGACAGCCTTTACTACACCATGGGGCACTTTCATGTATGTGAAAATGCCCTTTGGTCTAATGAATGCTGGAGCAACCTTTCAGAGAGCCATGGACATAGCATTCTCGGAAGAACTGGGCTTCTTCATCATTATCTATCTTGATGATGTCACTGTGTTTTCAAAAATAGATGAAGAGCATTTAGAACATTTAAGAAAATTTTTCGAGAAATGCAGAAAGTTTGGAATATCCTTAAACCCTAAGAAAACACTGTTTGGTCTCCAAGAGGGTAAGCTTCTTGGGCACATTATTTCAAATGAGGGTATAAAGATAGATCCAAAGAGGATTGAGGCCATATTGCAAATCTCTCATCCTTGAAACATCAAAGAGTTGCAATCTTTGATGTAGAATTTGGATCAAAGAAAATGGTTGAGTTCTGTCATAGATATCACATAACATTGAGGAATTCCATGGCCTATTACCCTCAAGGTAATGGACTTGCATAATCCTCAAACAAAAGCTTAGTGAACATAATCAAGAAACTGTTGGAGGACAACAAGAAGTCTTGGCACACAAAGCTGGTCCATGCACTTTGGGCTGACAGATTAACTTTGAAGAAATATATTGGTATGTCACCTTTCCAGCTTGTGTATGGTACAGATGCAATTTTTCCTAACATCCATGGTGTACCAGTGATGAAGCTCGTTCAAGAGTTGCAGACTGAAGAAAATGACATGATCAGAAGAATAAATCAAACCATTCATATTCAGCAGACCATAGAGGAAGTGTATAACAAAGCATTACAGAAACAAGATAGCATCAAAAAGTTTTTTGACAGAAGAACAAAGGCCAACAATTTCAAGATTGGGGACAAAGTTTTAAAGTGGGATGCAAGGAGGGAAGAAAAGGGCAAGCATGGAAAATTTTACCACCTATGGCTTGGCCCTTACTCTATTCATTCAGTTGTTGGTAATAATGCATTTTTCTTACAGGAACTGGATGGTGCAGAATTGTTTGGGGGTCCTGTCAATGGCAGGATGCTTAAGCATTACTTCTCTTGATCCATTTGTTGTTTTAAAGCCTTTTTATCTTTTTCCATTATGAATATTCCATTCACCATTTCATTCAAAGTTATGAAAAATCAAAAATACAAAAACAAAGAAAAGAAAGAAAAGAGGGCAGAAATGAAAACAAGAAAGGCAAAGCCCCATGCCAAAAAAGAGAGACAAAATCTGAAAATGTGCAAGCTCAAATGCCACTCCTAAAAACACACTTCTAGTTAGTCAAACTGTTTAAACTTGAATAATTAGCTTTAAATTTTCTGCTGATAGGATAGTGAAATTGATTTGCCAAATTGTTCAATCTTGGCTTATCAGTAGATAGATTGGGATAGAAATTGAAGGTTCAAACAAACTCAAAATCTAAACCAAAGTTTCCCAAGAGAGATGACTCAAAACTGTTTTATCTTCTGAGTCAAAAAAGAGAAAAACTGGTTCTAATTTTCTCAAAATATGAACCAGGGAACAAGGACGAGACAACTCAAACAAAAGAAAAAAAAGAGCTGTGAAGAAAGGAGAAGGCCATGATGAGAAACTTCTAGATCTCAAGCCTTCCATTTTGATTTTTGATTTTCAGCAAATAATAATCTATGTGCAGCTTGTCTTTATGCCATAGATCACAGTAAGTCAAACAACTTAATCTTGACTTGGCTGTTTTTAAATTTTTGTTGTAGAATTTAGAGAATGAAAGTATGTTGGACAGTTTAATCCCAACAGACAGTAGATTAGGTAGAGAATAATCTGAGCTCAACTGTTTAATCTGAGTTAGGGAGAAATAAGGAGTAGAATTAGATTAGTTTTTATGCTTTCAAAAGAATAAAATGTTGTGAAAAGAGTTTGCCAATCCAAATGCACTCTGATGAAGAAAAAATGTTAGATCAGTAGGATTGGGTGGGTAGAAAGTTGTATTGATGAGGTCCATTATTCTTTCATAACTGATACTATTTTTCAGAGAAAAGCAAGATCATCCAGCAAAAGAAGAGCAATCTAAAGGATCAGGCACAAGACAGCCTCCCAGAGAAATCAAGTCTAAATTCTTGATGCCTTCAAGAAGGCACCATCCCCATGTGGAGCCACTGTTAGCCACCTGTAAAATTTGATTATACCAAAGGTGGCTAAATATGTTTTGAGGCTTCAAGGAACAATTTTTCCCTATCAAAAACTGTTGGCTCTTGAAAACTCTTGAAGGCCTCATGCCTCTGTCCAGATCCCATACTGCTGTTTACATCCTAAAAACCTCTGAAATCCTATAAAAATCCAAAGTCAAATACTAATGCAGACCCTTTTTTCCCCTTTATTCTCCTCAAAACTAAACTCCTCTTCTATCCCTCCATTTCCCCATGAAAATCCCTCATTTCCATGTTTCTCTTATTTTCCCACATCAAAATTCATTTTATAAGGTTAAAAATCCACTTTTTAACCTTACCGCAACCTTCATTTCCTTTGAAAAAACCATAGAAAACACATTTTTTCTATGCATCAGACTTAAGCCCCCTCGGGCTAAGCCTCTAACCCTTTCTTCATCCATGCGCCTGAGCGCCAGAACCAAATGCTAAACCTCGCGGGCGCTTATCCTCTCCAATAATATTTCTCCGCCCAAAACATTAAAAACCTTTGTTATTCGTGTTTTTTGGGTTTTAATTTATTTTCCAAAGTATTCCGCTGTGTAAATGGTGGAGCGATCTTGACCATCGATCTGATCTGCAGATCTGACGGTGCGGAGTGCGCCTTTGTTCGTGATCCTCACCGTTCGAATGTCGGTTTCCCAAATCCGATAGTATCCATCGCACCACTCTTCGGGCAAAGGCGGTTTTCTCCCAACGGCCAGCGATTCCATACAACGTCTGACGCGTGTCTTTTGTACGATTCAAAAACCACCGTGCAACCGTCATCCATCGCGCATTAAAGACCGGACACCCAGCGAAATAAATCTCCGTCATCCGATCTGGGCCCCCTCATCTAACGGCCATTGCTCTTCGAAAGTATCCAATGGTTAACCAAAGTGCCTGCACATTAAACAGGCCCTCGTACAACAACAAATTAATCCCCATCGTCAATCTGATCTACAGATCGACGACCCATATTGCGTCGCCCGATTATTTTTCTCAGTCAACGATTCCCTGCCGTTGACTTTCCATTGCCCGCTCCCGACCGTCAATCATGCGCGATCAACGGCTCTGATCTAATCCTCCTTCCCCCATGCTTTTTCGACCATTCTGAGATTAAATCCCGACCGTTGGATGATGCCATCCAATGGCCCTGCTTCTTCCACACATCCTTCGATGTAGATTGACCCATAAACATAGGATTTTGTAACATTTGTTTGTTTTTGTAGGGTTTTAATGTTTTTCCACTTGAATGAAGAATTTTCGTAGGCCAAGGATGACGATCCTCCGGCCTTCGAATACATCAGAGAAATAATCAGCAGGGTTAAAATACATGTTTTGTCGATGTTTTCTCAGGCATTGATTCCTTATAAACTCTGCACAGCCCCACATGACAGCAAGAAAAACCATGAAATAGGCACAATTGAAGATTATCAGTGTCGAAGACCAGGATGAACTAGAAATAGAGAATTAATGGACAGATCAGCGGGGATTATGGCTAAGACAGTTATCAAAATCCTAATCCCCAAACTAAAACACAGTTTAAAGAAAAACCTAAAGTGTTTTATCAGGAAAACCCTTCACCGCCACAAATGGAGGCGAATTGATTCCTCCCAGCGACTAAATTGATACCTGTGCCTCAAAGTATTCAATCAGGAATAGAACTTATTGATCAAGATCAAATATTTTACCTCGATGCAGCCGAAGAGTTACTTCTGCCAGGAATTTAATGAAAGAATGTCTGCAGAGTAGCCCTAGCATCACACAGAGCCTCAAAGGTCAACAAAAGCTCCCTCCGAGCTTAATTCATAAGTGTAAATCAATTAATGCAGTGAAAAACCTGTACAGTTTCTTCATTGAGCCTCCCAAGGGCCAAGAAAACATTAACTCTGTATTAATTGTATTTGAGATCTTTAATCAGATCTCACCTCCTCATCCTTCTATAATTACTTCAGTAGAAGATGAGTGAGGGTTTGGTTGTTGATGTAATTGCTGAAGCATTGTAATGTAATGGAGCTAAAGATCCCTGATTGTAAATAGTGATTCACTGGCTCTTGGAGCTCTGCTTGTAACATATAAGTTAGGTTATGAAGGAAAGATGAATTAAAACACTGGAATTGAAGATTGTAACCGGTTTGGAGCATCAATAGAAGCTGATTTATGGGATCCTGGTCTATGTTGACAGTGATGTTATTCTCATTGTAACTTGTTATTTTATTCTTGTTTTCATTTTGTTTCATTTTATTCTGTAAAGAACAGTTTAAACAGGGTTAGGATCTACTGTATTCCAGTAGCCTTCTCTGGCGAAGAAATCTTTATTTAAATGTTTTCTTTCAACTGTGTTATTCGGAAATGATTTAATTCAGTTTAAGCATAGGAATGCTGGCATTCCCTCGTCTTATAGTCTTAGCTGAATATTATTTTTAAATGTTACTTTCAGTATATGTTGTGTGAATATGAACTGAAGAAGATATGGTGAGCCCTGGTCCCAGTCTTGTTTGCATAACTGTTTGATTGTTTTGCTTAGAATGTGTTAAAATCTGGATAGTTTCAAAGTACTTACTAGATCTTAGGCCATTCTGTGTTATCTCTATGATTGTCTTGGAAGTAGCCAAGTAAAGAAGAGCTAGGAGAGGATTTTTGGTGAGCCCGACCCACTAGTCTCTCCTCTAAAGGTTGCCTTCAAGTTTCCCTTAGTTTTTTTTGTATGTTTTCTATTGGAAGTGTATCAAAGGCTGGATAGTTTCAAAGTACTTACCAGATCCTAGTTTGCTTTCATGTCTTTCTTAAGTTCCTGTTCAAAGGCTGGCTAGTTTCAAAGTACTTACCAGATCCTGGGCTGCTCTTTTTTCTGCATTTGTTTATTTCCCCTTCTTGATGTATTATTCCATTCCATAAATCAAACCTTAAAGAGATCCTTAGGCATAGATGACTTGCCCCATAGACCACTCTTGAACCTGATTGTTTCAATTAAATCCTCTTATGACTCCATAGCCCAATGGACTGAAAACCTGCCTTCATATTTTCTCTTGACCCAAAATTACTCTTTTGCTTGCAACTTCTCACCTTTGAAACTTTTTACCTTTGGGACTTTTCCCCTCTAACAGCAATCATGTTCAACCATCCAAAAACAAACAAAACCCTTGGACCTCATAACTAGCCTAATATCATTATTCCAAATTTCAAAGACAAATCCATCTTTGCACATATTGGAGAGATCCCTCTCCAGATTTAGGAGGGCTAGATCCTAGAATCCCAAAGTTGGTTGAAATGATGTTGTTTCTGTAATTGGACTCTACCAATCTTGCTAATAAATTACAGATTCCCAACACCAGCAATTTTAGCGATCGTGAAAAGGATGGTTCTCAAAGACAAATCCCTGACATCCCGGATGTTTATTTTTCCATATTTGTTAGGTTTTTCCCCTGGATAGCAATACTACATAACATAATCTCTCACTGTATCCCCTCCATCAGTAGAACCTGTGATAGAAATGGGAAAACCTCTCCTCGACAAACTTGTGAGAAAATACACATCCTCAACTATTATGGGTAACACTTGATTTTTTATGTGAAATTCCTCTATCACTGGATCCCATGCTCGAACTAAGAACTCCAATAGTTCTATTTTTTGCCTCATTTCTGACATTTGAAGTACTTAAGTAGTCCAAAATCTCTTAAGGCTCTTACAGTACCTGTATCATTCAAGGAAATCGTATATTTTTCTTCATGTTCTCTTTCCCTCCATGTAATCATCATTATAATTCGATGGAAACCTGAAATATAGCCATAAGGTCCATTAGATACCATTCATTGCAAAAAACTAGGAAAATTTTGAGCACAACATGAAAACCAAAAACTTGAACTGCGTCCAACGCACTCCCTTGGTTGAGACAGTGCATTGCACATGCAGGTACCCTTCACTGTACCTGCCATGCAATGTAGGTTTCAACATTCAGGGGTGTGTTGTCCTCAATTTGGTCAGAATTTACCCTAGGGGCCTTAAAACCATAAAATTTTTCAAATAATGTAAATGAAATGAATACTAAAGGGAAGAGGAGGTTCATAGTACTAACCTGGATCAAACAGCGATGAAATACGTCCACAGAAATGACCGTAATCAATGACTAAAGTTTGGGGGAAAAATTAGGTCCAGAGCTCCAAAATGAAAATGGTAACTATGGAATGGTAAAAATGAATAGTGAAACTACTTTATATAGTCATTTAATTGTTTTCAAGTTAAATTTATTGCTATGACTATGGTTTTATTATGTTTTTATCATGAAACGGGTATTTTTAATCCATTTGATGTTGTTTTGAAGAGGAAATACAATTGATGAATAGATTAGTCGTGCAGATTTATTCTAAGAATGACTTGACCACAAAGCATAATTTTTCTCCTTATTTTTCGAGCTTTGTTAAAAATGAAAAAGGATTTGAAGCACACTTTTATCTATTTTTAGAGCTTCGGTAACAGTGAAAAAGGAACTCCTGGAGTCTTTCTTTTAGCTCTTTTCAGACTCTGTTAATGTGAAAAGATTGCCGAGCACTTGTCTTTTTGAGCTCGTATAAGTAAATGAATTGATATCTACTCAGTATAAGTTTAACCCTTTTCCGGAATGAGATGGATTATTTATGCAAAAGGAATACCTTAGTTAAACATGACCAAAGAGGTTCTTTCAGATAATATTTTACACTTTTTCGGATCTGAGAGACAAATTTACAAAAAATTACTTTTGGTGTTCTCTTTTTTCCTCTTTCTCATAATCTCTAAATATGAAAAAGGAACGGGCTATCATTGTTGTTAAGCTCGTTAAAACATAAAATAGCGATGGGCTTGTCGATCATGGAAAGAATCGAGTTTCATTCATCGCTAGAATCGTTGAATTATTAAATAGCGATACTTTATTCACCCGAAGGGTTGAATTATAGATCAAGAAAATATTATCCTCCTCAAGCTTGTTAAAAAATAAAGAGGTATTGGTTGAAAAATGACCAGGGAAAATTTGGGAAAAGTAAGCGAAGTTTCTTTTTGGTACAAAGTCTCTCTTGAACGTGACATTTCTTTCACTCCATGTTCGTGACTATTTGGGTTGGGTAATCATATTGACGGTTCATTCACACCTATGGTTCATCATACCTTCACTTCGGTTTTGGGTCAATGCTGCCAACGCATCACAGTGTCACCGATATGTTCAAGATAAGTCATCCAGTGATTAAAAACTCATCCTTCTGCAATACTCGTAAACCTTCATTTTCATGACCGTCATCCCTGAAAATTGCTATATCAAGTCATACCCTTGTCTTCGAAATCAGTAACTCTAGTTTTGCAATAAGGTGACTTCCTATCGACGAAAAATCAATATCCAGGAAATTCACTTAGAAACATCATATTCTAGTAACATGAGGCTTGTTACAGCATCGACGAGATCCTCGCTTCTGGACCTTTAACCGAAATATTTTTTTTGGCTTTCAACATCAAATAATCTATTCACGCCTTACGAAATGTACTGCAGTACCTTGAGGGCCATTGAAATTAATGGTGGTTCTCTCGAATTTTTTAGTATCTCACATTATTGGCTGGTAATCAAACAATGTATTTCCATGTTTGACTACAAATCATATATTCGCATGGCTAGACTTGTACCCAAATGCTCGAGTGAACGAGATAAGAAGACCCCGGATCTAGTTTCAGCCATCCGGGTTGTGCTTTCTTGTTGTACACATCGTCTGTACGGTGACCTTACATACATATTGTCATCCAAACATGGGCCTATATTTGTAGGCATGTCTACATTTGGGCAACATTCCAATGTAGACGACTTTCTGAATTATGTACATGTTATTAGATTGTTTATGTGTTGAATATGGGAGTGCCTACCCTCAGAAATTATGATAAAAAGAGGATATATCATGATGTAATGTATTGTAATATTGATGCAGGTGACCACTCTGCTTTGTTTCCAGGCTCATCACAGTGTAAAGCATCTCAATCAAATGTTCTTATTATTTGGATCTCACGCTTTAGGGGGAAATTGTTATAGGTCAATTTGGGCACCATTACCAATGACCTGGTTAACTGGACATCATCTCCAGGGCTAATGATATTGGGTCTATCATTCCCTATCATTTTAGTTTCTAGATTCCCTAAGACAAGAAACAAGAAAAATCAAGCAAGACTTTCATCGAGCAAAGGTTTCCATGGTTTGAAGCTTATTATATAACATATGAGAGCTCACCAACACAGGCTCTAAGGGGCCTAAGTGCATTGCATATGCAGGTAGCCCCATGAAATGCTGCTCTGCAAAGCACTTCTTGACATTCACAGGTGCGTTGGTCACATTGGGAGTGAAATTCTCATTGTTCCAAAATCTCCACTTGGCCAATGCCTTCTAGAAGAGTTCACGTGTGTCAAGCTTCGGATCCAAGTGTCCATTTGACATCTACATGACTGGAAACATGTCTTTCCTATTTTTGGAAAGTTATTGATTTTGAAACAACCTACACTTCATCTATAAATTGATAACAGATCTAAGTGCTTGAGGAGGAGGAATTTGAGTAGAGAAATGCTGGACAATTTTCAATTGAGAGCTAGATTTGTGAAGCTACTGCTGGAGAGATTTATACTATCATGGGGCTTGGGATCGTTGCTGGAAGGTCACTTCAATTCAGTCATTAGGTTGTAACCTCTCCTTTTATCATCAATAAAGAGTACTGCTTATTTTTCCCTATATGAATCTGTATTGGCTTTGATTTTCCATATTGCAAGATCTTAGTTGATGTGTATGGTTTATGCTTGACTGATTTAGCTAACTATCCTGAATATATATCTATATTATTACATCTTCTGTTGTTTCAATGTTCTTTCTTGTAGGAAGAATTCAGGTCACAAACCGCTTGAATTTGAAGCTTCAGTAAAAGCAACAGAAGGAGCCATTTGGAAGCGACTGAACAAGTAAGCCTCTAATCCTCTTCGTGTTTTTGTTCTAAGTCAGGAGAAATAGATGTATAGTCTATCACCTATTTTTCTAGACTAGCACCTATCTAGGGAAGTGTGAGTTATCTGAATTTCACAATTCTGGCCCAACAGAGGAGAAATTGGTTTCATTATGAAACAAAAGTGACGTTGGAACAATAAACTTGGTTATGATTTTATGTTTCAAAAATTAGATGACTTCCTGGTCATTGACTTGTATTAAAGGAACTGATTCAACCCACTGAGTGAAATATTTTTTTTTTGTTAGGATGTATTGGTATTGCTTCGACGAATGTGGAAATATATCACCAATAACATCTAGTCCCCATTGTTGGAAATGTTCCCAAATTGTTATTGGTAGTAGTGGGGAAACTAAATTTGGGTCTTGACCAACACATCTCTAGCATGTTGGGAACTTCCAGGTATAAGAATGATAATCCTTGAATAAAGTGGGTGTTGTGTAACCAGCTCCAAAAATAGAAGAAAAGAGATATGAACGCCTTAGAAATAAGCCACTTCGAGGGGGCAACCTCCAATACATTACATAAATGAAAAATTCTTGGATGATACAATTTACAAAACCTCCTTTCTATATATAGGAGTCCATGGGGCCATAATGTAATCCTAGTGGGCTACAATGTAATCCTAGCCGACCTAACAATAATAATTTAAGGGCACAATAATAACAAAATGGGGGTTACAAGGGTACAATAATAACAATAAGGGGGTTACACTAATAACAATAAGGGACTATACTAGTAATATAGGGACCTAACATGCCCCTCTCCTTCAAAAAAATGTTGTCCTCAACGCTTGATTATTTCTTGATGCTTAAAACATAAAATTCTGTCTCCCATGTAGATATACTACGAGGAAAGTTCTTCCACTTATTTGAGATACTACCAAATTATTCGATTCTATGAATTTTTCGATTTCTTGTTTTAGTGACACTTTGGACTTATGCCTGTTCTTCCTTCCTCATCAAGTTACGGCAATATTGTTTGAACTAGAAGATTTTCATCTATAACCTTATTTAAAAATGGCTGTAGCTTTAGTTGTACTCGCGAGGAAGCGAAACTCGATTTGCTTACCATATTTAATCTTTTGCAACACCTTGTAAGGACCATAATGCTTTGGAGATAATTTATTATCCTTCTTAGCTTGCTTGAGGGACATTTGTTTGTATGGTTGTAGCCGTAAAAATACCCAGTCTCCTACATCAAAACTTCTCTCGCTGCGATGTTGATCTGCCTATTGTTTCATTCGATTTTGTGCCAAATTCAGGTTATCCTTTAAGAGTTGGAAGGCTTCTTATTTATTGTAGTCATGATGTGATCTTCCACTAATTTATCATCCATATTTGTTATTATTTGATTCTATAAATAATCAACTTAGCCTCCATTTTCTTGCTTTCTAACCATCTATTTCATCTTCAATTTCTCTTCGTAAGATCGAAACTTGTTGCACTTGGTATCGTAATTTTGTTATCTCATACTGCAACTCTTCCTCTTCATGCGTCATAGTATAGCTTTTTGAGGGATTAATGGGTATGGAATTATTTTTTGGAGGCATTATAGAACCCAATACTGATACAAATTCTAAAATATTCCTTTGGAATCGCTTCAATTGCTTTTTCAAACAAACGTTATGCAATTTTAAAAACCGGATACACACCTTTTTCTTGCTTTTAAGGAGCTCGATATTGCAATTGAATTATCTCTGTAATTGAAAATTTTCAATATCTGAAATTCAGCCTTGTAGTAGCCCTCTGAAGCTTCTTTCAAATTCCACAGGTCTGATCTAATTTGGATTCCCCAAGACAAATTTGTGTCCAATCTCCCACAATGACCTAATTCTGGACTGGTTCAGTAGAGAAAACTTGTAGGACTTGCCACGTGTCACTGTTTCGTCCTTTGTCTCTGAAATTGATAGCCAAAAAACTAAAATCTGTTTAATTGCGGCCACTTTTAACGGCACTCAAATCCACTGCCCAGAGAGAGAGTTATTAAACTTTTCCCACGATCACCTCTTTGAGATGAAATTCAGGAGCCTTAAAAAGCACTACCTTCCACAGATCATATCTCCAAACATATTTCGAACCAAGCTCTGAAATTTTTTGACGAATTTCCTCGGGATTTCAGCTTCGCACCATATTAATTTCAGATTTTGAACCTTCGTAGAAAAGTTTTTATAGCGAAAATTCCACGATGACCTGTTTAGGATATTGAAAAAAGACCTAACTTCCACAGATGATATCTCTGGAAATATTGTGAACCAAGCTCTGAAATTTTTAGACAATCTTCCTCAGGATTTCAGCTTCGCACCCTACAAATTTCCGCTTCTGAAACTTCGTAGAAAAAAATTTGTAGGGTGCGAAGCTGAAATCTTGAGGAAGATTCTGAAACTTCGTAGAAAAAAATTTATAGCGAAAATGCCACGATGACCTATTTGGAAGCCTGAAAAAATACCTGACTTCCACAGATCATATCTCCGAAAATATTGCGAACCAAGCTCTGAAATTTTTATACAAGCTTCCTCAAGATTTCAGCTTCGCACCCTAAACATTTCAACTTCTGAAACTTCGTAGAAAAATAGTTATTGCGAAAATTCCACGATGACCTGTTTGGAGCAGCGAAACCCTAGAATCCAAATCTCTGATACCAAATGTTGTGTAACCAGCTCCAAAAATAGAAGAAAAGAGATATGAACGCCTTAGAAATAAGCCACTTCGAGGGGGAAACCTCCAATACATTACATAAATGAACAATTCTTGGATGATACAATTTACAAAACCTCCTTTCTATATATAGGAGTCCATGGGGCCATAATGTAATCCTAGTGGGCCACAATGTAATCCTAGCCGACCTAACAATAGTAATTTAAGGGCACAATAATAACAATATGGGGGTTACAGGGGTACAATAATAACAATAAGGGGGGCTACACTAACATAATAAGGGGTTATCCTATTAATATAGGGACTTAACAGTGGGCCAATAATAACCAAACCTCATTACTTTATGTGAAATTGTATCACCTGCAAAGTTTCAACTTGTTGTTCCATCGTGAAAATATTTTAATACCCTTTCTGTATCATGTGGCTTTAGGAATATCAACAGAACACCATTATCGTGCTTTCAGAAAATAAATCCATGAAAAATATGGTAATATACGGATTTAATAAAAATTTACCTCTTTTTCTTATTGGATAAATGTGTGGGAAAGTTTCCATGCTCTAGGTATTGCCTCATATCAGAATACCAAGGCGTGTTTGTACTTGTCGAGGAAGCCTTGCTCAACATTATACATATATATTTCCTATTCCCATCCCAAATGATATTATTCTTGAGAATCCCTTTCTCCTACTACAAGTTGACATATTTCGTGTCCCTTGACACACATGCATATCTCATCGGAATTTTTCCTGAAAGCGATGAGTTGGAAACCAGAGTAGAATTTCTTACTTTGAAAATCATCCGAGCATCCAACAACTTCCTTAACTCATTTTTGACTAGGGGTTCAAGTGTTGGATGAAACTTTTTAATCTTCTGTTGATTTGGATTAATCCCCTCTTTGATAGGAATGAAATGCTAGATAATACACGTATCATATGTATTCATATCATCGTATTTCCATGTAAACACATAATATTAACATTTGAAAATATGAATGAAATCCTGTCATTATTGCAGAGAACAAAATGTACCAAGGTTTACATATTTCGAATTTTCTTTGGTTCCAAGGTTGACTTGTTCGTGTGATAACTTTCAGCTCTAAGTCTTGTTATTAACTAGTCCTCTGAAACTATTTTGTATGCCATAACGTTTCTCCAAAGACACCACATATTTATGCATAATATTCCCTTTTGATGCTTCAACTGCTTCTTTCAAATAATTATCATGTCCATCTTCTTAAATGGCCACATCTTTAAACACATATGCATTGCCCATAAAATTCAGCATCTAATGGTCATCATTAAAAACACAAAAGTTAGTTACATTATCAGACACATATGACTTATTAATATTTTCTATAGAAAGGCCATCTCTCAAAGGAGACATCTATGTAAACATTAGAAACTATAGGAACAAAAATAATATTTAATAATTTAAAATGAGAAGTAAGTTGCCATACCTATTGTTGGTAATTTTTCAAACTTGGTGAGACAAAATGGATAGTATTTCGTACCTAACAGGTGAAAACCTCTACATCACCAATTACCTTAATCACCTCCACCTTGAGGTCCATGGCTTTGTTTATTCCCAAAACGAGTGCTTCATACTCAAAATTTTTATTTATGCACTTGAACTCCAAGAAACATGATAAAATATACTTTATGTTATGTTGTTCTATGAGGAAACAACTAGCTCTCGAGCCATCCTGGGTCTTAGAACCATTGAAATAAAAATTCCAAAAATTTGTAGCTACTAATATATTTCCTATAATAATACTACCTACATATATATTACAATATTCATTTTCACCAATTGGACTACAAGTAAGGATCTTCAACTATCTATCTGATGGGACACGTGATGGTTGCACTATATAAAACCAGTTATCAACCTCTAAGAAAAAAATTCCAAGTATAACATCTCCAAACCCAACTACCTCATTGTGTCGTTCAAGAAATGTCACAATGCACTTCATATAAGGCTCACCTTATACTTGAATCTAGTTTTTTCTACTCATATACGGAAGCCACAAATGTGTCCACTCTATTAAGAAATATCATTGTAGGTTATTGGACCAATCTCTACTCGAAAGTAAACCATAGGCTTTAGGAATGTCCACAAAAACAATGTTGATAAAATGGTGTAATTTATGGTCTAATTAAAAGTAGCTGATAACATCGTTGAGTTCACCAATTTCTTGGACCAGATATCTATCCAACTATTGATTCATGCATTGGTTTTATACCATTTGGAATTAATTTTCTTGGAAACAGATACTAACATTACATTTATGGATGCACTAGAATCAACCAAACAATTATGGACATCATAATTAAAGATTTAAAATGTGAATAGAAAAGGGGGGTAGATAGTGATAGTATTTAAATTTACAGCTTTAACTATATATTCATGAATACCAAGAGACTTATCAAATACGACCTAAGTAGAAGAAACTTTGTCACCTAACAGACTTTGATGAGAATGCTTGGACAATTAGCTCATGTTTGCTTGTTATATTTGCGAGCTAAAATACTGAAATTTTGTCATGATCTCTTTTTATATCCTCAATGATGTTATAATCAATATTTTCCTTTATAATAGGTGTTGTTTAAGTATTTGGTGGTGTAGCTGTGTTAGAAATTTTCGAATTGATGGAATTTGCTATTATTATTTGTGAACTTTTTTTTAGAATAAGGATAACTTCCATACTTTTTATATGTACTCTAAGCAGGTTTATTTGGTGGTAGAATCCTTCTTAATATTTTTTTCTTCAACTTCTTCTTAGAAATTGGTCCTTTTCTCCTCGATTATATGGACTAGTTGTAGACTAAGGAGGAGATTCATTTTCTGGTGGTTCCTCGACACTTTTCTTATCATAATTCAATATGATATTGAATACATTAACTCAGTGTCCAACACCTTTACTTTCCTCGGACATGATAGGTTCATTTGTTTCTTCAAACTACTCAAACTGCTCATCTTCTAGTAAGGTATCAATAATATGTGTCGCCATAGCATTTATGTTGTGATTCCACTGTGGGAATGTTTTCTCTGAATTCCTTTCTTGATGGAAGGTACAATAATTTTCAATGCATAAATTTTCAACATTAAACACAATATTTGAGCTCTGTGCAAATTTGGGCAATTGATTATTGCTATTTCTTTTAAGGAAAAAATTCTTAGAAGGCTTGTGTATGGTAGATGCATCACTTGAATTTCTGTTTAATTCAGATACTTCATTAGTAAGTGAATTTAAATATTTTTCCAATCTTTCCATGTCTAAAGAATATTTATCTTTTATTTTGGTTGAAGAGGCTTGAGTTTTCTTACCTATGTCTTTGGAGTCTTTAGAATATTCATGATCTTCAATTTCTCCAATGGAACACAAGTTCTTCTTAACAATAATGGATTATGAAAAATTTAAATACAATTTCTCTGCAACTCTCTTAACAAATATACAAAATTTTGTAGGAAAGGAAACTATATAATAATATTTAGTGATGGTATTATGTGGTTGCACATCCGTGGGGAATTTATTCTATATGCAAGTGTATTTTTGATTAAAATAATTTACTTAATATTTTTCTTCCACAATGAGGTTTCCAAGTTCTTTTAACAAATTGGAAAGAGTTTTATCATCCACAAAATTCTCTAAAAGAAACTTCTTAAACTCCCTCCAATTGCGAATTGATTTGGGTGGAAGACAATGATACCATACATATGCTCTACCTTCCAAAGTGTAAGGAAAAATTATACAATAAACACCATCGTGTACCTCAAGCATATGTAAATGCATGAAGAATTCATCAATATGATCTTCAAATTTACTCTTTTTGTCAAGATCAAAATTTGATAGCAAATTTTTTGGATGTTAAAGCATGCGGTGAAGATTATCTAGAAGAGAAAGTGGCCCTTGGTCCATCCAAACCAATTCTTTATCAACCATGTATTATTCTCCTTATTCCCCCTATTTTTATGAATATGAAGATTTTTCTCCTTCACCATTCAAATATTCATTATAATCAGGTTGTTATTCATATCTTGACTATTCTTTGCCAGAGAAATGGAAATATCCCTCATCACCTTCTAAAAATTCCTAAATAGGTGGAAGTCCCCCTTGTTGAGTTGTGTCTTCTGTTGGTTTTTCTAACTCTTAAAGGGTTGCAATAACCAAATATTATACCGATGATACAAATAAACTAGTATGATTTGTTTCTTTCCTTCTTGTATTGTGAGGAATATTATGAGAAATATGAAGTAATCCAAGAGTTCTTGCAAACTATCGAGTAATTGGTACGAGTGTTCGGAGTTGATTGTAAGTAACTTCAAATGTTTTTTTTGGACCAATATGATAAGACTCCACTATCTAAGTTATGGGAGTTGGATTTGAACTCGGATCATTACTGCATTGTACATATGCTTCATTGTTGGGGTGAGGTAAGTTATCATCCATACAAAGGTGGTTTCTCTCCTTCTAGCACTAGAATGTTGATGGTGTTGGATACCTCCAACATATAAGGGAGCTCCCCAATATGAAGTCGCAATTAGACATCACACTATTTAGTATAGGAGTCACCTCTAGAAATATGGCTTGATCACAATTTACTTAAATATTTTCCTTGACTTGAGAAATTAGCATAAGAGAGCAGTGTGCATGTACTTTTTAATGAGAAAGAAATTAGTCCTTGTGAAGTTTTCAATTGTATAATGTATCAAGGTTGTTTCAATAAAAGGAACAAAAGTGAGCCTTCAAGAGACAAGTATTAGTACTAATCTAGTAAATACACACAAATATATGCATGAGATAATTGTTAGACATCAAGAGAAATAGTTCACATAGATGCAACAATCATTACAACAATCACAACTCACTTTCAATAAGATAAGCACCAAAATAGTTCAATTTCCTTAGTACATATGAATTCCAACAGAAGTTGAAAACATCCAAATAATAATATTAGAATATCCATGATATATGCATGAAATGTGCTTGCTCAAGGAGCTTCAAATATTAAGAAAAAATTTCAAGATACATTGATATGATAAATGCCACTAGCTCCAATGGTGGAGCGTTAGAGCCACTACTTTCTCTCCAAAAGAACTATCTCTTTCTCTCCAATTCATTATGGAAAAATCCAAGGTTAAAAGTCATTTTTTTGAGTAAATAGGCTCCTTTTATAACTATAGGCATGACCTTTCATATCCATGTGATTCTTGAACTTCTCATGTGAATTTTAAACTTAGAGTGTAACCTTCAAACTTTTAAACAACTTTTGATATTCCAAATGAATTTTGAGTTTCTACATGAATCTTGGAATTCTCCATGTGAATATCTTGTCCATACACTAGACTCTTGGCCTTTAACATATTTACATTTACAATGATTAAAATTAACATCATCATTTCCACATCATCATGTGGTGATGTCATGACAAGTCATTGATATTGATGACTTGGACACTTGGTAACTTGTGACATGGAATTTCTTGAGAGGTAAAAATGTTACCACCTATGTCTTTAGCACTTGATGTAGATTTCTCATTGTTTTTGCCTTCTAACCTTGAAAGGGTCTTGAGATCATATGGATTCTTTATGGATCAATTTTATCATATGAATCCAATGTTATGTCTCTTATCGCAACATCTATCCTTTTGTTTTTGCATGCTTCCTTGGGGTGCTTCCTTTGAAAGATATCCTCACGCATCCTTGCCGTGATATTATAAAAACACATGAAAATAAGATCACTCATGAAAAGAAAGCATCAACCCAAAAATATGTTATTTTATCATGATTCATGCAATATTTTGTCTATGATTCAATAGTGCACCTAGGAAGGGAGGTGGAAGCTTCTGGACCAGGACACACTGCCAAGAGGAAACGAGTTGTATGTTGATCACTAAGAGTGATCTGTGAATTTTGTTGGGAAGAGGGGGACTAATATAGGACACAAGGCATAATCAGAAGGGATAAGGCAACACTTTGTTGATTTTTGATGTGCCATATAATCAACTGGGAAGGCTTAAGACACAATAAGGGCACAATGAACACTTTCAAGGATCAAGGGAGGCTTGATTAACCACTATTGGTGTGTTGTGTGCTCAACTAAAAGAGAGGGAAAGTCTGGCACAGTTTGAAATAACAAGGAGGGTCTTGATCATTGAGAGTGCATTGTGCACTTGAGAGAGAGGGGAATATTAGGCTTGGATGTAGGGCATAGTATTAGAAAAAAAGAAGGGTCCAACTAAGCCTTGAGAGTGCACAATAAAAGCTCCCTAGCTTGGTGGGCATACTTGTAAAGTTAAAAAATTATCTGTTTGAAAGACGAAGCATGATAAAACAGAATGAGTTAAGACTAAAGTTGAGTGTGACACCTACCAAATCATCAATAAAAGTTATACAAGACCCAATTCTGAGAATCATACATCAAAATTCTAGTTTAAAAACATTCTCCAAGTATGACAGACAAGGTGTGTGTAATTGTGACCAAAAGTGTCATTTTGTGGCTAAAAAGTGTGTTATAACTACGACGTGCACTATATATTTTCTTGATGAACCGACGACACTTACGAAAGAACAAGGAAACTTGAAACATGTGAAATAACATGAAACAACACTTCATGAACAAAAGTGACACTTAGTATGATGGTAGGTAGGCTCCAAACTTTGAATGTAGAAAAATTTTGGAGGGTGTTGCAACAATGACACCACTTGGAAATGCACTTGGAGAACTACAAATTCTCTGTTTAGGTGTTATCTTAAAGTGAAATGTCTCATTTTTTCAGGAAGAATTAATTTTCCACATAGATTTCCTTGGATTTTCTACTTATCCTGGTTAAAGATATTATCTCTTCATTCCTTTCTTAACTTCAACACATTCACATATGATTAGTCATACCTAAACTATTTTGATAAGGGAGAAGGATAATAAATATGCTTAGCTTTGATTAAGCACATTCCCTGGTTTTTCTCCGCTACCATCAACCCTAGTCAATACCCTAGCGGAGTCACCTAGAGGAATCACGAGAATTTCTTTGCTGCTAGCGAGCCTAGTCAGTACCCAGACAAAGTGGCTTTCTTCACCTCTTTGCATAGGAAGCCTCTCTCTTCTTCTCCCTTTATTTATTTTATTTATAGATCTGTTTAGGAAGTTATTTATTTTTAGAGGTGGAAGAGGGATCTCGAATTTTTGAGAGCAGAAGATGTTGGTTCCTTTATTAAGGTATTGAAAGATAACCAAAGTTAATACGTTCATTTAATTTTTTTCTCCTTTCCCTTCTCTACTCGATCGAGTTGACGGGTAAAAACACCATTTACAAGGTTGAGTTAAGAGTGAAGATCCTAATAAATATGTGGGTCTTATAGATCGACCAAATGATTTATGTTTGGAACAAATCATATTTTCCATTCAAACATCACATACTTTAAAGATATGAAAACCTAACTGGAGAAGAGGAAACATATAATCCAATAATTGTGGTTGTCACGATATTCATTTATTCCACCACAAAGAGCTTCAAATACACACTCATTTTCACACAAGTTATTAACATAACATGATAGAACAAAGAAATAACAGACAATAGATGAAAAGGAAAGGAAATTGTACAATGGAATTAAGTTCAGAGTTGCTACTGAAAATAATACTTCATATTAGGCCATTAACGGGAAGACGGTTAGTGCTTCCATCTAAATATTTCAGCTTTAAATAATTATGAATGTTAGCACCTAATTTGAACCTTAGAATGAAAGAAGGAAAATCAGGGTAACCTTAAACCACGCTCAGCCTTGTAGCTAGCCCTACAAGCTCAGGAGAGGGCTATCTCCGTGAAAAATATTCAATGAAATATTACTGTAAACTGATTTTAGGCTAGGTATAATAATTGAAAATGTTTTTTTTATAAATTATCAGGGTTGTATGGAACATATGGGGTAGTTTGAATATGGGGAATTAAATCAGAGATACAGGGTATTTCATGGGGCAAGGTAGGTAGGAATTTTAACAATTTAGTTCAAGTAATGATGAGATGATTAAGACCGGTGAGGAGCTAAAAATGCCATAGGAGATGGATCCTTTTCAAATAGTAGAAAAAATTGAGTGTTTGAATCATTTCCCAAGGCAGAGAATTATACAATGGATTCTACCTATCTATATTGAAATAATTCAACCATAAGTGTGAATGAATGAATGGTGAACATAACATTTAACATATGAACACAAAGGAAAAAACAATGCTAAAATCCATACCACAGGGGTCCCACAAATCAGAGCTGCATTTCTTTATTAATTCCCTTCCAAAACTTTTACAAATGGAGCGCAGAGCGTCCTCAGTGATTTCCAATTTATTCCACACTTTTTTTTGCCCCTTTACAATGACTCAAAAATTACATTAAATATACAAAATTTGAGGGGAGTAGATCCACAGAAGGAGGAGTTGTCTCACCACCTCAAAACCGAAATCTGAACATAGGAAAAGGCCAACAATCTTCCCCTGAAAAGAAGGAGAAAAAATACACTTGACCATATGGAACGTTTGCTGTTATATTGAATGAATGAAAATAGGAAATCCGAAGAATAGATCCCCTTTAATCACTTGCTATAGATTTGATTGGTTCATATTTAGTTTCTCGGCCTTGACTGTTTGTCTCTGTCTTCACTTCATTGAAGAAAAATGAATTGTCAAAGAAAATGCTTTTAAAAATTATAAAAAACTATATTTTTTGTTTAAATAAAGAAAATTCCTCTTTTTGGGTGAAAAGAACGAAGGGAAAGGGAGGTGGGCCCAAAGGAAATCGCAATCACAGCGAAATGGAAGCGGGAGTGAAATGTTGGCAGGGATAGTGCGATTGGGAATATGTGATGCAATAGTGTATAAGGGGAAGGGGAAATCACAATCGAAAATCTAAGATCACAGCGGAAGAGGAGGGGGGCACATCGAAATAATAATTTGTGATGCGATGGAGTAATACCATAGAGCGGGGGTAGTAAACAAGAGAAAACAATGTCTGATGATATAAATCTTTTGAAAACAAACAAAAATGATTTTTTTTCTTTACAAAGGAAAAACCATTTTTAATTGCTAAAGGCGGAAGGAAATTAAGGTGGGGACCATGGACAATCGCAATCGCAATCAAGAAGGAGCGGGTGTAACACATGGTGGAGGTATCACGCGATGTGATGACTGACATGCGATTCATCGCATCGGCGGGGAGGGAGAGGGTTTTAAAACATGCGATAAAACAATCTTGCGATGAAATAACTTATGAAATTATAATAATAAAATACAAAGGAAAAACCACATTTTGTTTGGAAAGGGCGGAAGGGTTTTATGGTGGGACCCGGGAGTGGATCGCAATCGCAATCGGGAATAGGAAGGGGATTTTTGCGGAAGAAAAAATGTGTGGGGAAATGCTGATTGTGATTGGTGTTTAATCGCGTCGGAGGAAAAAGGAAGAGCGGGGAAAGAGTCGAGGGACCATTGCAAAGTTGCGATTGAATGTGGGCCATCAGATCATTGAAAAGATCGACGGCCTGGATGCGATCGGAGGTGGTCAGTCGGAGATTTTGGAATCGGGGAAGGGTCAATCGGGAGTCGATTTAAATGGTGTGATCAGATCAAAGGAGGGAATTATAATAAAAAAAATTTGAAAATATATTAAATAGAGTGTAAGGGACAAATGGGAAAAGGGGTAAGGTTAGGCTTTTGGGGACCTTTGTTCACTTAGGCATATTTTCCAATCCATAAGTCAGTTTTGAGAGTATAATATATCGTTGAAAATCTATTTCTAGGCTCTTTCTTATGGAAATACTTAGAACATGATTTTGTACTGAAAATGCTGTGGGAAAACACCTCTGGAAGGCAGGGTGGTGGCTTTGTGGAGATAGCAGCTTCCGAAGTGCAGCTTATTACATATGAAGACATAAAATTACATAAAAGATGATAATAAAAGAAACGTACCATGTTTTCACCTCAAAATGTGTTTTGAGGTGAAAATTACATCAAGCTTATCAGAACAACTCTTTGATTTTTCCAGATACTGTGCCTTTGAGTTTATTTGACTTCCTCATGACCTTGCTGATATTTATTGACACTTGACTCATTAATTTGACCATGATGAGACCCTAAAACCTAATGAGACCAACCCTATGACCTAATAATATGATTTGGGAGTAAGAGTGAATCATAACTGAAGACCATAGAGAGGAGAATCAGCAAGTTTCACGTGAGGGAAAACTGATAAAAGACCACTACCATCAATGAATCCATGACCTAATGGAATGATGAAAATTTATGGTATGGGACTCCTAATATGCAAATGCAAAAGAGTAAGTTTAATCATTGATGGAAGTATGACCCGACTAACACTAACAATGACTAAGCTTTTCTTCAATGGTGAAGGGGCATATCCACAGAGATTGAAACTTCATGTGTTTTCATTTCTCTTCGTGGCCTTTATCCCACTTCAATACTAAGTCACCCACCTCAAAATTATTTGTCCCTCCATATTTCTTATTGAACTTGTGCTTGATACGGTTTTGGTGCATGAAAAATATTTCTTTGGCTTTGAGCCTTTCTTACTCAAGATTAAGAAATGTATTTATCCTACTTTGAACCAGGAGACATGGTTTTCTTTGAGACACTTGGGATAGTTGCAAGGCTAAGAGATATATTTTGGGTGGCAGGATAACTTCTTTTCCATGTATAATAAAGTATGGAGAGGTTTTAAGAGAGGGTTTTGGAGTTACATGGTCAGATCATAGTGCATTCACCAAAGCATTGTGTCAGTTCCTTTGTTCAAAGAATACAATCTTCTTGATAATGAAAATAATATTTTTGTTGATAAATTATGCTAATCCATTCTCCCACAGGTAATAATTTGATGAATGCTTCAAAAAAATACCATTTTATAATGAAAAATCATAAATTTTTAGTGAGTAAAAATAAGTTTTACGATCAAATAAAATAAACACTGGAATGTCAAACCTGGCTGTGATGTTCTGTTTCAAAAATTAGATGAATTCCTAGTTATTTACTTGTCTTAAAGAAACCACTTCAACCCACCGAGTGAAATAATTTGTTGTTGTTAGGATGTATCATTGTTTCTTTAACGAATATGGAAATATATCACCATTAAAATAGTCTCCACTATCGAAAAGGTTTCTCAATTTTTATTGGTAGTAATGGGGGAGCTAACTTTGGGTCTCGGCCAACAAATATCTTGCATGTTGGGAACTTTTGAGCATAAGAATGAGTGTCCTTGAATAAATTGGGCCATTAATAACCAAACATAATTAATTTATGCACAATTTTATCACCCAAAAAGTGTCCACCCTCCGATCCATTGTGCAAATATTTTAATACCCTTTTTGTATCCTATTATTGTCTATGAGTCACCAATGGTCAAATGTACTCTTTCTATGTCATTGATAAGGTTATGGTCAAATTGTTACATTTTCAAATAAAATTTGACACCTCTCTTTTTTTTTAAATGGTCAAGTCATTTTCTAAGTGTGATTGTCACTCTCATGTCATGGTCATCAAGGTCAAATCATATTAGTTTCATGAGTCATTAAATCATCATAGGTCATTTTTCCTTCATTAAGTGTCATTATTTAAAACTGAAAAGGAAGATTCATGGTGTCATAGGGTGATCATGAGAGGGTCATGAGCGTCATAATTTTTCCATTGGGATTCATTTAACCATCATCCAAAACAATTAAATGTCATAAGAGTTAGTACTTAGGGAATCAAACACATCATTAAGTCATTTGGTAAAGTACATGATGTCATAAGCCAAAATCGAGTTTTTATAAGATATAAAGAGAAATAAAGCTTTAAAATAGTTCTTTATATCCTTACAATTCTTCAAGAGCTCCTCTCTTGCATTACAAAATTTTCCACAACCATCAGAAGTTTAGATTACATCACCAAATTACTCAATTCGTCAACCTGCTGTGCTTTTGCTATGTTTCTGGGAACTTTCCGCGCTTTTGTTTTGGAGACATAAGGAGAGAAATATCAGGTGAAAAATCCATCTTATTGTTTCAAACAACTTCAAACAAGTAATTGGGACCATTACAAATCCTTTCTTCAGTCAATTTCTTCACAAAATTGATAAAATCCTTCCCTAAGGTTTTGTTGTTGTGTTTTTGTTATGCTTTTGTGATTTCATGGTTTTGCTTCACTTGATAAGGAAATTTACTATTTTATTGGCCTATAAATCCATAATATTTTTCTTTAGACACTCCCTTCCATTCCCCTCACTTTATTTCACTCATTTCATCAATTTCCCACACAAACCCTAGCTAGTTTTTCCATTTCTAGACTAGGATTGTTTTTTCCCTCTTTTGTCCCCTTTCCCTAACTAAAATTTAGAAATTCCACTTTCATTATGTTCCTAAAACACTTACCAACTCCCCATAAATTTTTTTTTTCATAATTTTTCTTTCCCTCCATCCCCTCCATTTAATACTATCAACTTTTTGTGTTTTCTCCCTTGTTTTGCAACTTAAGTCCCCTTTGCCCATTCTTCCTTGAAACTAGGGTTTCTTGTCAAAAACAAGATCAAACATGGCAGAGACTAGTGAAAAGATGAAATTCAGAGGAGGAAAGATCTCAAGATTAAGCCTATTCATATGAAGGAGGTCAATGCATTATATTTTACAAGGAATTCATTTGAAGAGGTAGGCTGCCTAGAGTTTTGTAATAAAGTGCAGGAGGTGGGTTATAACCATGAATTAACTAGCTTATTTGCTGTCAATTTTAGAAGAGATCATGTCACAATTGCAGGGATAAAATTCATGGTGTCAATAGGGATTATATCTTCAACTACTACAATCCCTAATGAGGGAGATATTTGGTTCAAGGGGATGGATTTAGACATTGAGCACTATAAGTATTTCTTGAAACCACAGTATAAAGACTCACTTTCTCATATCTGTTCTAGCAAGAAATTATTGGACAAGTACACCCCCTTGATGATAAATATCATTAAATACTTCACTTGTGAGGGAAGGTTCAACAGGCTATATCAGTACCACATCAGTTTGTTGATGCCTTTTACTTCTCAAAAGCCCCTCAACTTACCTTACTACATGTTCAAAAATTTGGTTAAAATGATATAGAAGGTGCAGTAAAAGGGAAAGGATCATTCAACTAGTTTATTTCATCATGCTTGATCAAAAAAATTATCCTCCACTAGATTTCACAAATCAACATGCCATGGGAGACCTTCTTGGAGGCAGATGCTCTTTTGCCTACCTCAAATCATCCAAAGAGTCAAAGCTCTCCTTCATCGCAATCAAGGCAATAGTAAGTTGGCTCATCAGAAAAAACATTAGTGACAAATACACAACCTAGAGCACAAATTTCAAAGACCTATAACAGAGGTAAGATTTTGGTGTTTACCCCCGAAATGGGAGAGATGCTAGACCTAGAACTAGGGCTTAAGCAAAGATGTTGCCTACGAAGACTACCATTGAAGAAGGAACTTAGATTGGCACTATGAGACAAGAATAATCAAGAGGAAAAAATGATACACCATTTCACATTGAGGAACAAGCACCTGTTGATTTAGAGATCGCTGACCAAGAAAAATGATAAGAAAATGTGTCGTTGAAACTAAACATATTATTACAAAGGAAATCACAAGGGGACTATCCATCACCAAGCAAGGAAAATGTTGTGGTATAAAAGGAAAAGGGTAAATCCATAATATATGTGGAGCAACTGGAAGAAAAGTACATTCAGATGCAACATAAAATTCCTAAAACTAGAGTGGAAAGAAGAGAAAAACATAAAAAAGAGCCATTTCGTCCTCAAGCCCACAAAGACATCAATGACACCATATCAGCTGAAATTGAAGAAGATATGGAATACTATATTGGGGTAGTAAATTAAAACCTAGAGAAGCTACTGAATAATGTAAACAGAGACACTGTTATGCAACGGCACATGGCAAGGCACTACTACATTGGAAACACTATTTGCAAAATTAGGGTTAAGAACATGAAGAAAAAGCTCAAGAAGACCCTAAGAAACCTCAAGAAGAAAGATAACATTGAACTCTTGGCTAGTGAAACCTTAATTGTTTGAAGACATGACAGATTTATGGAAAAGGAGAGAAATTTTGGCAAAATTTTGAGAATTTTTGAGTTTTTTGTCACACAGGCAAAACTAGTGCACAAAAACGCAACGAGTACTCGTTGTGCTTTTTCCTAGAGGTTCTAAATGAATATTGGAAAGCATGTGGAGATGGATAATGATGTGAGGATAATAGAAAAGTACTTTTGGAATCTTGAAAGTTTATATATTTTCATAAAATGATAAAATAGTGCCCATTTTTTACCTTTCTGCCACTATTTCAGACCACTCGTCACGTTTCTGGGACAACTTTAATTCAAGGAAAATTTTCAAAGGTTTGGAGAAGTGTTTTCTAGTTATTTATGATTCCATGGTGTAATAGACATTTCAAGCTTTCCAACCATACAATTTTCATACAAACACTCCTTTGGTAAGGCCTCTAAATTACCTTTGAAACTTTTGTTGCACTTCTGCTACGTTTCTAAGAAATTTTGCTGTGTTTTTGGGTTTGAAGATTTTTCTTGACATGTGGAGGTCAAAGGTAAAAATGGCTGATGTAACAGCTGGAAGATGAGTTGTTTGATGGTTAATAGACCTATTAATGGTCATCTTTGTTAAATAATCTTATGTTTAGTGACTTGAGAGAAAAGCTCAACTAGTTAGCTAAAAAGGGGGAATGTTGTTTCTAACTCCCATAGGAATAGTCTATTAGTCATTAGGTTCATTAATTAGTGGCTATGTGTTAGGTCCCTATATTACTAGTGTAGTCCATTATTTTTGTTAGTGTAGCCCCTTTAATGTTATTGTTGTACCCTTGTAGTCCCCATATTGTTATTAGTGTGCCCCATAAAACCCCACTATTGTTATTTTTGTGCCCTTACATTATTATTGTTAGGTCAGCTAGGAATATATTGTGACCCCATGGACTCCTATATATGGAAAGGAGGCTTTTTAATTTGAATAATCTAATAATTTTTCATTTATTTAATGTAAAGGAGGTTTCCCCCTCGAAATGGTTGATTTCTAAGGTGTTGATCTCTCTTTTCTTCTATTTTTGTAGATGTTTTCATAACATTTGGTATCAGAGCTTTGGATTCTAGGGTTTCACTGCTTCAAATAGATCATTGTGGAATTTTAGCTATAAATTTATTTTTATGAAGTTTCAGAAGCTAAAGAAAAACACATGTGCTGATAAATCCCGAGGAAATTCGTGTAAATATTTCAGATCCTGGTTCGAAATATTTTAGGAGATATGATCTATGGAAATTAGGGTTTTGGCAGGCTCCCAAATTTTATCTCAAATAGGTGACCTTGGTAAAATAGTCATAGCTCTCTCTCTGAGCATCAGATTATAATTCTATAAAAAGTGGTCTAAATTAAATGGAATTTAGTTTCCTGTGTATAAAATTCAGAGCCGAAGGAGGAATCAGTGACACTTGGCACACCGTACAATTTCGCTCTATTGAACTAGTCCATAATTAGGTCATTTTGGGAGATTGGGCATAGCGTTGCCTTGAAGAATCCAAATTAGGTCTGACCTGTGGAATTGAAAAGAGGGCTCAGAGGGCTATTACTGAATAGAAATTCAGATCCCGAAGATCCAAAATTACATAGATACATCAGTTTTAATATCAAGCTCCTCAAAAGAAAGAAAAAGTTGTGTATTTGTTTTCAAATTGAAAAATCAGTTTGAATTGATTCCAAGGGAATATTGAAGCATATATATGAGTATTGGGTTCTAAAATCCCCCCTAAAAATAATTCCACACCCATTAAGCCCTCATAAATCTCTACTATGACACATGAAGAAGAAGAATTGCAGTAAAAAATCTCAAAATTACGATACCAAGTGCACAAATTTCGATCTTACAAAGAGAAATTGAAGATGACATAGATGGTTTAAAAGAAGAAATGAAGGCTAAAATGGATGGATTGACGGATCAAATGAAAGCTAATATGGATGATATAGTAATGGAAGATCACATCGAGCATCAACAAAAAACAGAGCATGAGAGATGTATTCTATTCATGAACTTAAAAACCAACATATCATAGAAATGAAATGGATCATGAAACAAAACATTCATACATAATGAGACATAAGAAGAACAATGCTAAATTCTCATACCAAAAGTATCCCAAAGAAATAGATGCAACATTTTCATTAATTTCCTACCAAAATGATTACATTAGATTCTCTGATCAATGCATCAACATCGAACCTATGAAATGAGTCAAAAAGTACATGATATAGACCTCAAAAAAACTCCTCCCATCCTTAGGGGTCGAATCCATGAGAGCAGGAGAAGTTCCACCAAAAAATGAGTTTAATACTTAGAGTGTAGGGAGGTCAAACTGACTCATCCCTCACTTTTTGCAAACTGATTCATTACATGTCATCAAAACTTTTCACCTAATGTATTTACCCTAGGTAAGTGTAAAAACATCATAGTTACACTTATTTCTATCAATTATATTAGTAAATCATGATTTCTCAAGGTGAAAATAAAAATTGCAGAGAAAATTCAGAAAAAGCAAACATTTGAAAGGTGAGAAAAACCTCTACTCTATGTGCAGCACCATGTCAGGTGTGCAACACCTCTTCTCTATGTGCAGTGCCATGTCAAGTGCACAACGCCATCTTCAAGTTGAGTTTTGGAGGGGTTCCCAATGCCCAAAATGAGCTCAGGATAGCTCATTGGAAAGCTTATCCAATCTACTTTCCAAATATGTGATTTATTTTCGTAGTGTTGAATTGATTTTACCTCCCAAAAAATTTATTCTCCCAATAATTCTCTATGCGCAGCACCAGGCTCAAAAAGAGGAAAGAAACATGATTTTTTGGGTGTTTTTTGACCTTTTCACTGGCCAGTTTGTCCAAAACAACTTAGAAAAGTTACTAGGGTGCATGTATTAATCATTATAAATCCAATGTTGGTCTCTGTTTGTCCAAAATATGCCTCAAAAGAGTGTAGAGAGCTTGGAGCATTGCGTACCTGACAGTCCAACTATCACATGACTGTCCAAGAAAGCACAAAACTTCAAAAATTTGCAAAAATGTGTCAAAACTTGCAAAATTTTTATGAATGATGGCTGGTGATGAGGATTAGGCATGGAGTGAGGCTTCAATAAAGATAGCAAGCCTTCTTTTCTCTTCTTGCATGGTCAAGGTCTCAATTTTTGCATTGGATTGTTTAAGTTTTGACCTTGCAATTTTGTTTTTCTTGGAATAGAGCTTTTCCATCCTTCTCTGAATATCATTGTCCTTGTTTTCTTTCTCAAGGAGCCTCTCAATGTGTTGGTTAGCCCTATCAAGCCATTGCTACCAGTTCTCATTTATTACCAGTACAAATTTTTCATTAAGAGTGAGCTCATCTACTAGTTCTCTTTCTTTATACCTTTCTAGTTCTATGGCTCTCTTCAAACCTCTATTCCTTGGCCTTATTCTTGGCACTTGTTCTTCTAGTTCATCAAGAATGCGATACTTTTCTAGTGCCTCTTTGTAATATTCCAAAATGGAATAATGCATTGATACACAAACACAATATTTGTAACACAAAATGTACATGTAAGTTTATGATCAACACATATGAGACATTTTATTATATAGGAGAAGATTAAACTATAGAATGTACAAAATATGAGTAGATCTAGCCAAAGATATGGCCTAGAATCACCCTGCAAACATGCTACAACTAGCACTACGTAACTAGAGAGATGCTGGAAGAAACTACTGTGGTGTCCCTTAAGTAGAGTATGAATATATGACTGCAGGTTGAGAAGGAAAATGCAGATCTGAGAAAATTTGGAGCTCTGATGATGCCAATATTCAAGATCTGGGCTCTATGATGGATACCCAATATAACCTAGAAAGGATTTTCCAGATCTACAACTTTGGAATATCACCCTCCTTGAGTTTGATCCTTTGACTGTTGGGTTATGCGGATCTGAAGCTAGATCTAACAAATAGATGGCTGAAATATGTCACAAGATTAGATATAATCTTGAAGGGTTGATCCCTTCTCTAGATCCACAAGCTAGAAGCTTAAGATCTAGCTCCTCAATCCTCCAAAGAAGGTTGCAGTTGCTACTACACAACTGCTCATGAAAACTGCGCTGTAAAGGAAGGAGGCTCTCTAGCCTGCTGCTAAGATATGCAATATAGTTCAAAAATGATGGAAATAATGTATATAATGTGAAGGAATGGTCCTCCACTAGATTACTAGCTGAAATGCTAGCAACTTCCCTTTCCCCTTGGATCTACAAGAATGGACTGCATAATTCCTGAAGGTATTGTTGATGTTGGGAGATGAATAATAGATGGCCTGATGCTTGATATAAATCTGAAGCACTGGAAGGTTAATCTTGAAGCTCAAGGTGATAGGATGAATCCTTCACCGATTCCTCAACTAAAATATTGAAGGACACCCTCCTCCTCTCAAATTGATCTTCAGAAATGTACAATTTATGAATATGGATGTTCTGTAGAAAGTAGGAAAAGATATGTGGCACCAATGCCTGATGTAGAATGAAATAAAATACTCTTTCCAAATCTACTCAAAGAAAGAGGTGGGATTCTCGACCAGGAACACCCAGTGCTAAATTGCACTTGAAATATTAGCTAAACATCCAAAGAAAGCATGGAATGTCACATGAAAATTCTAGATCTAAACAGATCATACATCAAAAATATTCTTCAACATGCCTCATCTTCTTTATATAGATTATGAGCCTTCTCATGCCTTTTCCCTCCTCATAATTTCACTGTACATGTGGACATAGGCCTCCATGTTGATTGTGTTGTCATTTCATGATCTCCAACATGTGTGTATGCAATGATCACCCTCTCCATCATGTTGTGCATTAAATGCACCACTCCTCCATCATCTCATCATAAATGCTCTATGATCTTATGTTTTATCCTTTCCAAGATCTTAGTTGACTGTATCAACCTCCATGATCTATCTCATTAATGAGACATGTTCTCCATCCCTTTCAAATTAAGTAGTTTCTCTACTACTCCATTATGTAGATCTAGATATGAAATATCCACATACACACATCAAAAGTGGTTTTTTATTAATATTTGAGGATTATGGGTCCCTCCACCCTTTTATTTACTTAATTAATTAAGTTTATTAAGAACTATAATATTCCAAATATCATGTGAAAATTTGGGAATATTAGAGACCTCCCTAGAAAAATGTTGCTCGTCCTCAAGAAACTGCAAAAGTGGATACTACAGCAAACATCCTCCCTCCAAATAGAATCCTCATGTGGAAGGCCTCCCTATCTGTCACAGTGTGTCATGCATGTCCAGCTCCAAAGCTGCCTCTCTAGAATGGCTTCCAACTAAAAAGTTAGATCCCCTTCCTCATCAATGAATCTCCAAGTGGCAACCATATGATGACCAAAGATCTCCTCTACACATGAGATACATAAGATGAAGTGTTTCATTTCCAAAGTGGAAAGTCTCAACTCATGAACTATATCTCCAACCCATGATAATAGAGTAGATTGCATCTATCAATGCTCACATCATTAGCCCTGTTGCCCATGTAAGAATCAAGCATCACATCAACATAGTGAAAAACAAGAATTAGAGACATATGGGAAAACATAAACAATGTCAAACCATATTCCCCTAATAACAACCAACAAAACAAAACCTTCTGCTGCCATGCTAGATCATCATGAAAACAAGTAAGAGAGCCATACTCTCTCAAAATAAGCCATCTCAGCAATGCCTCTTGTTTCCATACCACATCATCATTGTACCAAATGTAGTGGCCATATTCTCTTAAGAGAAGCCACCTCAATAAGGCATATTGATGACCCATCACATCATCATTTACCATGTAAAATGACCATAATCCCTTAACAAGAGCCAATGTTGTAAGGCCTCCTGTTGCCATCCTCCAACAATTTCATGCAATGTATGGAAAGAATTCAACCCATACTCTCCCAATAGTAACCATAGCAACAAGGATTCTTGCTGCCTCCTTGCATTATCATGATGCAAGTCATGGTGCAACAATATAGTAATGGAAATGTGAGATATCTCATCAACATAATACAAACAAGCTCCCTTATGCCACATCATGTGAGAGTTATGCTTTCTCCCAAACCCAAGTACATACATGAACATGAGATACATCCCAAACAAAAATACATGTAAAGACATGATACATATCCCAAACAAGAGTAAATACAAGGACGTACGATATAATATGTGATGTACAAACTCTCTCATCAACAACCAAAGCAACCATGCCTTATTCTTTTTCATTATTCTAGTGATGTGTAAGGCATGAATTAGAAAATTATGACTCATTGAGTGGTAGGCATACTCTCCCAAGAGAAACCATCACATCCATGCTTCTTCTTGGCCTGTATCATTAATCTACAAGTGCTTTGGCAACTCCTTGTCCCATAATATCAACCATTCATCCCAATGTGGATGATGGATCTCATTCTGCAAATACTTGGCATCCTCCCATTGTAGGACACCAACCTCCTCAAACTATTGAAGAACTTTTCACTCCATGATATGTTGAAGTGCACCTCCAATGAGATATCTCCAACAGATTCTCTTCTCATCAATGGCCCTCCAAAACTAATAAGGTTCTAGATCTGTTGTAGGTAGAAGTCTCTCTTTGAGCTGCGAGATGCTCATTGAGAAGGTGTCATCTAGAAAGGAGAAAATGTTTCTCATCTCAAGATGTCTACCATCTATCATCTTTTCCTCCATTGATTCATGAATTAAGCTTCCATATGATTTCTCCCATGAGGAATGGGCCCTCTTCTTCTCACTGCTGCTCATTAAAAATGTTGTAGATCTGCAAGGTGATACAGGTGCTATCTCAAAGCAAGGCACAATGCTAAACTCATAACCAAGCATTGTACATAGGATCATACTCATCCCATTTTCTGAAACTCCACATTTCAAATCAAGAGCTTGAATGTAGTTCATCCATGACAAACTAGGATGGTTCTTCATCTCTTCCTTGATTAGATCAAGGATCATTTGTGCAGTGATATAATGTTGTTATAAATCAGCACGATGTTCTAACCCTTGGTCATGCAATAGCCTTGATGGCATGTACCCATAAGTTTCAATAAGAGGTACTGAAATAGTATGTGATGAAAATATATGCATACCTTGGATCAAATGATATTTAGAAACATCTTGCAAGAAAACAAGAATTTCCTCTTCCGATGCAAAGGTATCTCCAACTACTGGTAAGAGTGATGGATGCACTTCTACAAGTGTACCAGCATTGGTATCTATCTCCTCCTCCTCATGAATTTCATCAATCATGCATGGGGCTGAAAATGTCAAGAACTTAAGACCATCTTGCAAAGATGCAAGTGATCCTCCTCTTGAGTAAGAACGAGAGCATCTTCTCTGAATCTTCATGCACTATCTTCTTGATGATGGGAGATGTCACTATGTGATATGTCTCTGGTTTCTTTCTACCATATATTTCCTTCATTATTTGAATAAAATCTATATAAACATACACTTTCATGTGTGACAAGTGACTGAACCACCATTTTCTTGCTTCACCATCAAGGTGAAACACTGTGTTATAGATCAATTTGGGTACCATTCCCAATGACCTGGTTAATTGGGCATCATCTCCAGGACCAATGATCAAGGTTCTATCGTTCCCTATCATTTCAGTTGCTACATGCCCTAAGACAAGAAACAAAACAAATCAAGCAAGAATTTCATCAAGCAAAGGTTTCCATGGTTTAAAGCTTATAATATAGCATATGAGAGCTCACCAATGCAAGCTCTAAGGGGCCTAAGTGCGTTTCATATGCAGGTAGCCCCATGAAAGGCTGCTCTGCAAAGCACTTCCCGATATTCATAGGTGTGTTGGTCACATTGGGAGCGAAATTCTCATTGTTCTGGAATCTCCACTTGGATAGTGCCTTCTAGAAGAGTTCACATGTGTCAAGCTTTGTATCCAACTGTCCATTTGACATCTACATGACTGGAAACATGTCTTGCCTATTTTTGGAAAGGTTTTTATTACAAAACAACCTACAGTTCATCTATAAATTGATCACAGATCTAAGTTCTTGAGGAGGATGAATTTGAGTAGAGAAATGCTGGAGAATTTTCAATTGAGAGCTTGATTTGTGAAGCTACTGCTAGAGATATTTATACTGTGATGAGGCTTGGGATCATTGCTGGAAGGTCACTTCAAATCAGTCACTAGGTTGTAACCTCTCCTTCTATCATCAATAAAGAGTACTGCTTATTTTTCCCTATATGCATTTGTATTGGCTTTGATTTTCCATATTGTAAGATCTTAGTTGATGTGTATGGTTTATGCTTTACTGATTTAGCTAAATAGCTTGAATAGATATCTATATTATTGCATCTTCTGTTGTTTCAGTGTTCTTTCTTGTAGGAAGCATTCAACACACAAACCACTTGAATTTGAAGCTGCAGTGGAAACGATAGAAGGAGCCATTTGGAAGCGACTGAAAAAGGAAGCCTCTAATCCTCTCTGTGTATATATTTTGAGTTAGGAGAAATAGAAATATAGTCTTTCACTTGTTGTTCTAGACTAGCACCTATTTAGGGAAGTGTGATTTATTCGTAATTCACAATTCTGGCCCAACCAATTGGCGACTCCACTGGGGATAATTTATCTTAGATCTAGGTGTTTAAGCCTCTGATTTTATTTGTTTATCCACCCAGTAGTTCTTTCACATAAAGATTAAACTTTTTTAGAGATTAATTTGCAAATACAGTGAGTTAAACAATAGTGTTTTTCTTCCTATACTGTGCCCAATGCACCCTTAGACTGGGCACAGTGCTTTGCAAAGCACTGTCTCCCTTCTTAGCCTGCGTTGCAGAGCATTGTCTCCCCTTGGAGACTGCGTTGACTCCTGAAAATGACCAAATTCCCTTAAATTTGACTTTGCAACTTGCTTCAGTTTTGTTTGTTGCTATGTTCTGAAAAGTTTGATGCTCAATTGACCAGTGACTCTATATACTTCTTCTCCTTTGACTGAAAATTTGTTCAATGTTGTTTTAAAAAGGTTTTTCTTTATCATTGACAAGTTGATTTCAAAGTATTTTTTATGGTCGCATTAAGAATCATTTTCTTTCGAAATAGGAAATTCTCGTAAAATATTCATTTCCTTGATAGGAGAAATTGTTGTTGAAATCCTTATTTTTCCTTCAAAAGAGAAATTTTTGTTTGTATTCTTTGTTTCTCGAAAGTAAAAATCATTTGAATTGTTGATTTAGTGCACCTAGTTTCTTCTTTTCATTCATAATATTAAGGAAACTGAAAAGAAAAACTTGCATTTGAATGTAGAATAATGTGTGTTTTGGAAAAGGAACATTAGGAAATCTGCATTTAGTTTGACATCCATTGATTTGTTTTTTTCATTGATTTGTTTGCTCTCAAATTATTTACTCTTTTCCCTTAGTAGTTAGGTTCTTCATTGAAAAAGTTGAAAGTGAAAGTTTGTTTATAATTCTTAGCTTTAATTTTAGGAATTTCATACACATCATCACGGTGAACCTTTAAAAGGAAAAAATTTCAGAAAAATCAACATAAAATTAATCTCAATTTACTTAAAAATGCTTTGGAACCATAACGATAACATTTAGAAGGTCTAGGCTAGAGACATGTTCCAGCGTCGTAAAACATAGTAGCTATTGTTAACTTGTCTGCGATACATTCTGGGTGTGATACCTCACTCCACATACGTCAGTATATCATAGCTCGTCCATGTACTTTTAGGTATATCGGGCGGTGTTACAGTACGATAAGTATAAAGGGGTGCTCTCATTGTGCAGTTTTGCATAAGATAGCACTAATAAAGAATTGGGCCTCCACGTACCTTTGGGTATATTTGGGAGGGCAACGTTTAGGTGATATCCATCTATAGTGAACCAAGTCAGCCACCTTGAAATTGTGATACACCGAACACAACATTCAGGGAGATTACCTGCTCATACTTCTTGGTTCGCCAGGAGGTATTCCATAGTTCATAGTTTCCTGGTAAACCCTTTTTCCTAGCATTGCCCTCTTTTTGTTTATTTGTTTTTGGATAAAATAAATCAGTAATCATGGAAGAAAAAAATCCTATCCCCTGTTGTTCACGTAGATTAGCTATAAAACCACCTTTACCACTGGAAGTTACTTCTGGTAGGTGAAGGTGATCATGATCTGCCGAATCAAGTACAATTCGTACCTCTGGCGAAATATCATCTCTTAACCCAAAGTTAGCTCAAATTGTTTCCACACATCCCAGTTTGTCTACTATTTTTGAAACGAAGTCTTCACAGCTACCCATGGTCACGATCCGTTCAATCGCTGAGACCATACCTCCTAGACCCGACGTTGTTCAATCACAAATTGATCCATATCCTGTCTCTTCTTTGCCAGAAAATATGAATCTTAAATTCGAACAACCGGAAGTTGTTCCTACCTTGATCATCCCACAAAGTTCTGTAGCTATTGAAACTCCTATATCACACAATCAACTGTCTGAAATATAGTTTGAGCCTGACGGTGAAGTTCTTCCTCCTGGTTTAATTGCAATTGAAGAAATCCCACAAGATGATACACCTTTAAATCCAGTCCATTTTGGCGGGGACCTTTACCTATACCAGTCTTTTCCTCAATCGTTTCCATCTGCTTTTTTTTTATCCTATTTCCATTCAATATCCCGTTGATTTTCGAGGGTATATATTTAGTCAAACAACCATGCCTAAACCATAATCTTTGGTTGGGTCTGTTGTTCCAATTACATCAGATCCTACCCTCGCTACTCCGTCAATGTTCACAACCTCACCAGAGTCATATTTGCATGGCGGCCCTTCAGTCCCAACACGTTACAAATCATTATCTCGCACTTCCTCTGGTGCATCTTCAAGTTCATGATCTTTTCCAATGTCATCATCTAGTGTTTTAGCTGGTAGTCCTATAGTTAGTACTGAACGACTTGATTCATTACATCCATCATCAGGACAATATCTAGTCGGTCCTTTTGGGTCAATTCCTTTAAATACCATATCAACTAGACTCCCAGCATTCAGAGAACAATACTTTCCATCTTATTATCCTCCTTATGCTGGGGGGAAACCTTTGGTTACCCAATATGACAGTACTAAATCACTTTTTGGTCAAACTAATGTTGACATGAATGTTTGTCAATGGCAGCCTACTCTGCCTATCCAACCACAAACGGTTGTACATTCGTATCAACCGGTTCAACCTA
Organism: Pinus albicaulis; assembly: GCA_034641835.2. Lineage (NCBI taxonomy): Eukaryota > Viridiplantae > Streptophyta > Pinopsida > Pinales > Pinaceae > Pinus > Pinus albicaulis. The sequence continues at coordinate 821,907,846 of CM076579.1, read as the reverse complement.
TTACACCCACTTCATTACCACTTGTTAATACATCTATACCCCTGTTACAGAATCAAAATATTGTACATTAACCTTATCAGGTGATTTCTTCAACTCAATATCATCAAATGTTGGGTCCACAGACTCAAAATCCTTTGGTTAATTTACAACAACCTGTATCAAGAATTATTTATTCACAAGCTGGTGTACCATTTTATAGGGTGTCACAAACGCAACCTGGTTATACATATCAATTGAATCCAACTTATACTAATGGGTTATAACATTGGTGGACAGATCCCTTGACATCCACATGCACAAATGCCTCAAACTTTATTTCAACAAGTATCATATCTAGGTTTTGGTCAACAGAATTCTTAAGCGTTTCCCATCCAAAACAACCCCTGTCTGGGTTACTAGCAGCAGATTCCATATGCTGGTGCTCAAAGACCTGTTTCCCAAGCAATTCCATATTACCTTGGCTATGCTCAACCTGACCTTAATAGACAGTTGCCTTTTGTTGCAACCTTAGAATTACCAGATTTAAATAGGTTAACCAATGATCCTATAAATTATGCTCCTTGGTGGCCAGTGATACGTCATAAATTACCCTCCGATATTCCTAAATTCAATGGAAAACTTGGAGAAGATCCATTGACTCATTTCATGACTTATCATTTATGGTGTTCATCAAATTCCTTGAATGATGATTTTGTTCGACTACATATTTTCCAGCATACGCTTACAGGTTCGGCTGCTAAATGGTACATTGAGTTACCTAGAGATTCTTTTGACAATTTCATTGCCTTAGCTACTATATTTTTTACCCATTTCCAGTTACCGATCAGATACGAAACTGGAATGGAACTCTTGATCAACTTCAAACAGACTAATGCTACTCACATTTATGATCATATTCATGAGTGGCGTCACCATTGATGAATGATTAAGACATTTGTTCCCAATCAGCTCCTTACTGAATGGTTCATTAAGTCCCTGTTACCATCTATAACTGAAGATGTGGCTAAAGGTGGCCTTGTCATAGAAGAGAAATTTATCGCTCTTGCCCAATACTTATACTTGATTTACACTTAGTCTGGCACAGTCTATGAAAAAATTCCTAACGCGCCACGATCTAATTTCAATGTTCCTCCTCAAATAAAGGACTATCACGCCAAAGATAGCTTGATAGGCACTGCAAACACACACCACGCTACTGCATCTGATCCTGCTCCTACTTCCGAAATTAATGTCATGAAATTTGACAAATGAAAAATTGAAAAGCAACTAGGAAGTAAGAAAAATGGGAAATCAATGAAAAAGCAAACTTCTAACCCACAGGAAAGATCATCTGATCAATCGTCAAGAACACGGAAACCTCGTTATCCATGCATAATCTATAATGAGGAAAATTTTGTTAGGGATTGTCCTCACCATGTTGAAGTCTCAAAAATCATCAAGACTTCCCATGCATTAGCTGTGTTGACAGACCCATTTCCAAATCCAGACACTAATTTGGTTGCTACGGATCCAACTCCTAGTTCCCAAGTGTTAATGTTATCCACCAAAAAACCTTCACAAGATATTTTGGTGTCGATGCAGAATAAAGAGTATGGTAGTATGGCCACTGATCAACCTACCACCTCGACAATGAATCCATATAATGAATTAGTACCACCTACTGTTATTCCTGAATTGACAATTAAGCCACCGAAGGGAGTAATTCATTAATCGACATATAATCCTCGAGCAAGAGCTGCACAAAATTATAATATAATTGAAGATTTGGCTCAATCCCCTTCAGCTATGTCTGCTCTTGAGGTATTACAAAATTTTCCCTCCAAGAAGGAGGCTTTATCGTCGGCCATTGGTGGAGTTGATCTGACTGATTCTAATCTTGTCGTCTTTAAGCATACCAGCTATGTGCCACAATTACCAGCAGAATTGGCATTATCCATACAAGTAAATGTTCTCAATCACCTTTTTCATAGCATTATTATTGATGAGGGAGCATCTACGTGCATTATGTCTCTAAACTGTTGGAAGTCACTTGGCTCACTGTGATTATCACAATCATCAACAACGTTGAAGGCTTTTGATGGAAGAGCATATAAACCTTGTGGAATTATTAATAACCTGCATGTTGAAATAGGGGGGGAAATGGTGAATATTGATGTTGAGGTTGTTGATGGACCCCTTGACTATAATATTTTACTCGGAAGACCATGGGTATATGCAATGACTGCCATTGTTTATACATATTTTGGAATGATTTCCTTTCCACATAAAGGTACAATCACAGTCATTAATCAATTATCCTTCTTTTCCTCTACCTCATAGGTAACTGGAAGCGTTTTTTTTGTTCACTTACCCCAACTAGAAATTCATAACATTGGTGTAGTACTCTTAAAGGATTCTACTCTTATGGGAACCTTTGCATTACAGCTACCCATGACATCGGTAGAAATTGCATGTATAGGGACCTGCTACATGATCTCTTCCACTCTATCTGGCTTAAGGGAGAGTACGGGTGATTCTGAAATTTCTACGTTGGATGATGTTTTACTTCCCAACCCTATTGAACTGGCATAACAATCAATATATTTCGCTTGGGCGGAAAATCCGAAATCAGCATCGACGAGTGTTTGGGTTGATCGTTCCTTAGATTTGGTACTCCATCTCATCCATTTTCCTCAAAATTTTTGACAGATGAAAATATTTTGGAAGCTATGATGTCAGAAGGAGCACCATGGGAAGATTATCATCATCGTTCCCATCTTCCAAATTATGAAGAAAATCATCTCAGTGAACTATATCACCCATCCATCCAAAATTTATTTTCGAATTCTTTTCCAATTAATGCAATCGATTCTGAGTGAAACTTATCAAATATATAAGAAACAATTTTTGTTGATATGTCGACCAAACCTAGCATTGTAGAAAATATTCATGTTGGTGTATCTTGTTCTCCATCAAAACTTGATTCATATCACTCTTTTTTTCATGAATTTCGTGATGTATTCTCTTAGTCTTACGAGGAAATGCCAGGCATAGATACTAGTATAGTGGAACACACTATTAATATGTATCCTGATGGAAAACTGGTGCATCAAGGACTTCGTCCTGTTCATCTGAAGAAAGTCGTTTCCATCAAAGCAGAAGTTGAAAATTTTTTGCGTGCTAGTTTCATTTACCCTGTTCTGCTAACTGAGTGGGTTTATAATATCATTCTTGTTATGAAAAAAATAAGGAGCCATTAGAGTGTGCGTCGATTATTAGGATGTTAATCATGCTTGTCCAAAAGAAAACTATCCTACTCCCTTTATCGACCAGATTATTGACGATTTTGCTGGATGCGAAATATTTTCTTTCATGGATGGATTTTCCGGCTACAATCAAGTCAATATTCACCCAGATGACCAACATAAGACAAAATTCATCTGTCCTTGGGGCATATTTGCATATAGGAAGCTTCCGTTTGGTTTAAAGAACACTAGGGCAAATTTTTAGAGAGCAATGGATTATGCTTTCAACGACATCAAGCACATTGTTCAACCATATCTAGATTATTTACCAGTGCATTCATGAAATCAGACTAATCACCCGATGCACTTGAGAGCCATTTTCTTACACTACTGACACTACAAGATACGCCTCAGTCCACATAAATGTGTGTTTTGTGTTGGGTCTAGTCAATTTCTCGGATTCGTAGTCTCAAAAGAATGAATTCGAATAGACCCACTGAAGGTTCAGGCCATTCTTGATTCTCCTGTACCATAAAACTTACTTCAGATACAAAAACTTCAAGGAAAGGCTAACTTCCTGAGAAGGTTCATTCCAAACTATGCCAAAATGGCTAAAGGATTTACTCGATTATTAAAAAAGGGGGTTCCCTTACAATGGGACCAAGTTGCGCAAGCTTCTTTTGATGCTGTCAAGGACACTCTTGTCAGAGCGTCGTTAATGTATCCTCTAAATTATAAAAATGATTATTTCCTATATATCGCCACGGTTGAAATGACCATCGCTATGGTTTTGGTCCAAGTAGAAAATGGAATTGAACATCTGATCTATTATTTGAGTCGTAATCTCAATGATACAGAAGTTAAGTACTCGTACATGGAAAATCTTGCCTTGGCAGCTGTTCAAGCTGTCCAAATATTTCACCATTATATCTTGCTCTGAAAAACAACAATAGTTTCAGATTGCAACCCCATGACATATATCTTATCACGTCAATTGCTGGGGGGCAAGTATTCAAAATGGATTATCATTTTTCATGAATTTGATTTGGAATTCATCAAATTCAAGTCAAAGAAATGTTTAGTTTTGGCTGAGCTTCTTAATGACCTTCCCTCTGATAGTACTCCTACTACGTCGGAACCATCTATTCTAGACGAGTCTCTGTTTTTGATCGGATCATCTGATCCTTGGTATGGGGATTTCATCATTTATCTCCAAAATCAAAATTTTCGACCTAATACCTCTCACTCTGAACAATGACGTATTTGATACCAAGCCAAATATTATCTAATCATCAGTGATACACTTTATCGTTGTGGTGTCGATACCATTTTAAGGAGGTGCCTCACTCATGAGGAGGCCAAAAAAGTGTTAAATGATTGTCATGCTGGGGCTTGTGGTGGACACTTATCTGGATATGCTACCGCACAGAAGATACTCTATGTCAGTTACTTTTGGCCTACTATTTTTCGAGATTGCATCCTCGCAGTCATAATTTGTCATGCATGCTATATTTTTTATCGTAAAATCCACAAACCGCTAGTGCCAATGCATCTTTTTGTCTCTGTTTGACCATTTACGAAATGGGGTATTGATTTTATGACCTGTAACCCTCCTTCGTCCAGGGGGAATAGTTATATTATTGTCACAGTCAACTATCACTACAAGAAAAAAGGACATTGGTGAGGGGTGAAAATGGTCACCATAAGCTCATTGGTGAGGGTCAAAAGAGCTTTCGTCACCAAAAATTGAACGTCACCAAAGGTGGCATCACTGAAAGTATAGGTGTTGTGGTGACATTCAAGGTCCATCACCAATAATGATTTATAGTGACGAATAGTGACCGTCACCATTTCATATGAGAAATGGTGACGGACAATCGCCTCCGTCACCAAAAAACTGAACGTCACCAAAGGTGGCATCACCGAAAGTATGTGTTGTGGTGACATTCAAGGTCCATCACCAATAATGATTTATAGTGACAGATAGTGACCGTCACCATTTCATATGAGAAATGGTGACGGACAATCGCCTCCGTCACCAAAAAACTGAACGTCAACAAAGGTGGCATCGCCAAAAGTATGTGTTGTGGTGACATTCAAGGTCCGTCACAAATATTGATTATAATGACAGATAGTGACCGTCACCATTTCATATGAACAACAACGATTTTTTGTGATGGACCTTTCATGGCTGTCACTACTAGTGCATATATATGGCGACGTTCATTGACCGTCACCATAAACTCATTGGTGACATCAAGGTCCGTCACGAATAATGACTATAATGACAAACAATGACCCTCACCATTTCATATCAGCAACAAAGATTTATGGTGACAGACCTTTAATGTTCATCACTATTGATGCGTATATATGGTGGCGTTCGTTGACCGTCACCATTTCATATTTTGGTGAGGGTCGAAAAATGTGACCATAAGCTCATTGGTGATGGTCAAAAGAGCATCCGTCACCAAAAAATGATTGTCGTCATTCCTTATGAATCTCAGGGCACGATGGAATTGAACCACCAACCTCCTGCTTGTAAAGCATGTGCTCTTCCATTGAGCTAGCACCCTTTAAAGAATTATCATTTAAACTAGAAATTTCCACTAAAGGTGCAAAGATACACCAAAGGAATAGAAAATCTAGGAAAATCAAAAGTTGCTAGAAATAATATGTTCAATATACATAATAAAAAGACAATAAAAATAAATTTTGATATAATTTAACAAAGCATGTCATACGTAGGAGAATAACTGAAAAGTACAACTAGAAATTTGAATCACAACATAACAATATAAAAGAACATGCAATAGGAAAGGAACAACTCCACAGTTTGAGAAATATGAACAATCCATGGGCTTGTTCTTATATATTGATATAGATAACTAAATAGAAATCTAGATTTATGAAATTCAAGTATCACACAAGAATGTCTTGAAAAAATATCAATATGTAAAATAGTATTTTTTTGCATTTGGATTTACCTGGCAGAACCTCAAGAAAAAGTTTCCACAGAAACGGCCAATAAACATAACAACATGGACCTCAGGAGCAATTGTGCAGGGGATAAAATATGAAGGTAAAGCACTAGAGAAGTATTCAAAGCAAATGATGAAAATCGTATCTAGAAAGAACTAAGAACCCTCTGAAGTAAACCACCCATTTATCATCATGACTAGTACACTTGCAAAAAAAAAATTAGAATAAATTATGAACTATTACACAAAAAAACAGTGAATTTTTCCACTAAAATACAGTTTCAAACTAAGCAATAGCATGATGCTAACTTCTCTGCAAAAATAGGGAAGTTTCAAGTCAATGTATACTAGTTTTCATGGAAATCGTGTTGATAAAACCTTCAAAGGAATAAGACCACAACAGTGAACAAGAGTGTCATCATACTTAATACTATCAAAGAGTGGTCAATAGCAAAAGTGGATTGACGGACCTTCATAACTTGCATTGGTTCCTTATCCTTCATCCAACCCTAAAATTTTAGACCAAGGTCAACATTTTGAAGGGAAATTAAGAAAAGTCACATGATCTTATGAAATAAGATTTTTATCACTACCATTAACTATAATGTAATAGTTTTTCACAAACAAAGAATCCTTGTCTAAAGTGAAGTAGTTAGTGATGATTAAGACTAATTGTGGGCTTAGAATTGTTTTTCCATTTTTTTTTTGAATTGTTAGAATTACCGTACTTAGTTGCAGAGTCATTTCCACCTTGATTTGGGAAGTCCACAACAACCACTTATGTAAGTGGGATTGTTGACTATAATCATTTAAACCTTCTTCTTCCTTTTGCTCAGCCACTGAAATATGTGTTGAGAACTTTTTGCTTAAGACATCCCTCATTAGAATGGGCAAAACATTAGTGATAATCATAATATTCTCATAACATTTCCACTATCATTAAAATTGATTTTGGGCTAAAATTTAGACTTATGGGTATCTTTTTCATGCCTTGTAAACAAATGAATATGACAAGGGGAAGGAGCAGAAGAAGAGGGATTAGAAAACATCCACTGAGAGGAGCTTGAATTTTTGTCAATGATGCTCCATCTTTATGGATTGCTTCTGTAACTTGCTTTCAATATTCAAGGCAAGCCAGAAAGCCTTGCTCCAATGAACTGAGTGCATGCAAATTCCATCTTGTGTTGAATATGAAACAGGAGACACTTGATAAAATTGAAACATTAATCCCCGACGATGAATTTTTCAATATACTAATGAACAATCAATACCAGCAATTTTCAGAGAGGCATCCACCACTAAGTAGCTCCTTCCTAAGAGGTTAGAAACATTTTCTAATAACTAGTTTGTAGAAGCCATTGAAATCACCCAACAGGAACCACATTGCACACAACATGTTGAGTTGTGGGAGAAAGAATCTTAAATTATAATGCACCCTTCTGTGAGAGTAATGGCATTTTGGAGAAACAAAAATGCCTATGATAAGTGATATACCTGCTGGAGGTATAGAAATGTTGCCAGCAGATCAGGAGGTTGGTCCAGACCCCAAGAGATATCTAGGGAACAACCCCAAACCCGAGTAGCTCTGAGGTTATGGAAGAAATGTTGAGAAGGAATGTTAAGGCAAAAGTCTTGCAATCAGAATAAACTCACAGGATAACTACAAACCAAGAGTGACAAAGTTCTGGACAGTTCCTTAGTCTAAAGAGGCTAGAAGCTCATGCAACACTAGAAGGTTATTTTATTGGGCAAAGAGAATGCTATGTGCATCTTGCAGATGCAAACTTCTCTTACACATGATGGGAAAAAGGGCTTGCAAAAAGATGCCCTGTGTGCAGCATCAACACGCACAACATTCTATTTTTCCCAATGCACTAACCTTCTAGTTGTGGCCAAATAGCACTTGGGTCATAGTGGCAAGGCTTTCAGTAGCAGGCACTTACCAAATTTTCCATAGTTTGCACTATTGTACTAGAACTAGATCTTGGACCTATGCTAAGATGTGAGGTGTTTCCACTGCAAGACATCAAGCAATGTGTTTACCATTCAGAGCTGACAAACTTGAGAAACACCTTGACCAGGGAAAAATAGCCAGAAAGAAACGAACAAATAATAATAATAATACCTCTAGACGATTATAAATAGGAAACCCTACTATCACTGCACTGGAGGTGTAGGCCTTCACTTTTTTATTTTTCATTATAATTTTCACAAAATCCCTCTAATCCTAGCATTTCACATTTTTGCATTTAGCAACAGTTAAATACTTTTTCATTTGGTCACGTATGAATCCCAATGGACAACTAGTATTATATATGCCATACATAACAATTAGTAAGCCAAAAAAAGTAAATGCAATGTTTCAACTGTAACTTCTTATCATGAAATGTTAGTTACAGTAACAACAATGGTATGCCAATTGCATAAGCCATATGTATCTCCTGTGGAAAGGCTGATTGTAATCCCTGTGTGAGCCAAAATCTCAATAAATAGCAACATAAAGAACTAATATGCAGTAGAATTGTTGTAGAAACTATTTTATAAATGGGAAAGGTAGTGAATTATGGAATAGCATATCATGCGTACTACCTATTTAGTTACTTAACCTACAATATCTACTATCATTTTCAGTTTCTTTATTATTTTGGTACACTGCTCATTTTATCTAGAATTACAGTGAGATAGTTGTCTGATAGTTGGTCATATTATAGTAGGAATGTCATCAATATAGGAAATCTAGTTTTTGACTGAAAATGAGAGCAGGACATAAGGAAAATCATTTCCACAAGTTAAAACTATGATTGACAACTTCTTATTGGAATGTATATTATTTGGAGTTAAATACAAACTATGATTATTTGTGGTAATGCTATGGATGTTGGAGAATAGACATTCAAGAAAGTATTTTCACTGTAACACGCCTACAATTTAGTTGTAGATCCTTTTTCATGTTGGTTTCTATTTTCTGCAATGGCTTGTAGTGGTAGCATGATGTGTGCATTAGATATTTGCTTCCAATGTTCTAGTGAACCTGGTATTTTCAAGAGGGTCATAACCTATTAGGAAAGAAATTATTTTTTCATAAGAGGCATTCCTAGAAAAAATTGGTCAAGAGGCCAATCTGAAAGACAAAATTATAATATATATTGTGACTCTTCCAAAGCTTGAAACTTATTCAATGGTTGATACTTCACTAGTCAGTCAATAATGCAACAGCGTTTAGAAACTAAAACATAGTGGTGAATTGCAGGTCATGTTTGTGTTATGCTAGTACAAGCTTAGTCTATTCAGAGGCCTGCCATATGCAACAAAAGATATTTGTAGAGAAGCTTTCCATGTGCACTATTGGAATTTTAGGACAAATGAAATAGTTAGTTTATATATCTTCAACGATTTTGAATTAGGAAAGAAGCCCTTAAAATGTACATCCATCATAAGACTAGGCTGAGTTCAATCTAGTCAAGTGTGTTGCTGCTTGCACACACTTGTTATTTATTTTTCCTATTTTAGGCCTTAGCAAACTGACATAGTAAATGTATAAGAGTTCCCAAAATAAGTGTCTAAGTGAGATGGAAGACATTTGAGAAAAGTCAAGTTGGCCTATCCATGTTCACCCATTATTGGGCTTCTTTAGGATTAATAGTTGAGGAAAGTTTTTCAGCATTGTGGGACTAAGAAAGCATGTCAACTTGTAAGATTAAATAACATTGCAACACCATGAGATTCATCTAGAATTTTTGAACTGATGCTGAAAAATTTAGCATAATAATAGGAGACAACTTAGCAACTTCTTAGTATCATGTTGCATGAAGAATTGACTTGAACCTAAGTTTTTGAGGCAACTGATATACTGCCCAAATCATGTCCTTTAGGAGACAAAGTTTGCACATTGAGTGTGTGAGAGGATGAATGGGTATCATGTTCACATGGATTGATACATTAGTCCAATTTATATTTTCTTATCTTTTCCTAAAGGTTAATATCAGTAAATGCAAACATGAGTGTGGGTGCCCTCACATTTGAAGAGACAAATCTAGAGGGATTGTGTTAAAGACCAATTAAGTTAATCGTTCTACCCTCATGCTTAATGGAAATAAAAATTTGATATGATTCATTTCATATGTGCCCAAAGTTTGAAAACACTAAAGTTTAAACTCCCAACGTGTCCTTTATGAGAGTGGGTGCCCTCACATTTGAAGAGACAAATCTAGAGGAATTGTGTTAAAGGCCATTTAAGTTAATAATTCTACCCTCATGCTTAATGGAAATAAACATTTCATATAATTCATGTCATATGTTCCCAACGTTTGAAAACACTAAATTTTAAACTCCTAGGATCTCATCACTTTATTTATTTATGATTTTTACAAAAATTGGAGGTCATTGGTGAGAAAAAATCTCAAAAACCCTAAAAAAAATATCAAAATGATTAGAAAAAGGGATGTTGCTTGTAGACGTAATGGGGTCTCTGCAAGAGGCAGCCAATGAGGTGGTCACTTGTTGAACAAAAGAGGCTCTAAATCCTATTGTATCCAAGCACTAAAGATCATTGATGACGAAGATGAGTCTAAGTTTGAAGATGAATTTGATGAATTTGATTCAGTGAAGCTTGTGGGGAACAAGAAACCAATGTTGAGTCCTATTGAAAAAGCAGATCCAAAAACTAGTGTGAAGGTTACTGGGGATGTTAATTATTTGAGCCAATCAAGATTTCACTATCACAATATCTCACCATTTACACTCAAGGCAACCAACACAGTGGGATATGAGCGTATGACCATTGTGCAAGAAGTAACTCTTCTATCTATTCTCAAAGGCAAGGATGTGTAGGCCAAGGTTAAAACTTGCACCAGCAAGACAATATCATTTATATTTTCTGCTATTGAGGTGATAATGAAGTCACAATTCCTCCAAGGTCATGAAAGGTCACCTATTCTTGTTCTTGTCATTTGTCCCACTATGGAACTTGCAAGTCAAGTTGTTGTCCAGGCCAATGTTTTGTTTAAATACCATGAAAATGTTGTTGTACAAGTAGTTAGTGAGGGCACTAAATTACTAAGAAAACATAAATGGTTACAAAAAAATCCTTGCCAAATATTAGTGGCCACTCCTGAAGGCTTTGGTACCATATAGAGAATACCCCAGTCGTCTCAAATCGTTTAATGGGTGTGAAAATGCTCGTACTTTGATGAAGTCGGCCATTTGCTAGATATAGGGTTCCATAGGGATATTTATATAGGGACATCCCTAGTTCCTTATTACAACCATGCCGACCCAAGTAAAAAATCCTTGATATAGGGCTACCAACCCCTATAACGAATTTTGATTATGGGGATGTCACCACTTGTGACAAATCCTTGTCACAAGATTTTAAGCCCCCCATAATAGGAAAATCCCTCTTACAAGGCATCATCAACACTCATAACATTGATCCAATGTTGAGTACAACCCAATGTTACATAGTGAAACACTCACCAAGGTTTGGGGCACGATCCCCACGCTTCCATGACAATGAAACTTTAAGTGAAACAATTGCAATGTCCCCAAAATAGTGAAATGTGATGCAAAACATTTTAATTTTAATGAGGGATGTTTCAAATATGTAAATTGGGTATCTAAGGTTATGGAGATGAAAATCCATGAGGCCAACCAAGGTTATGGAGTAAAGTGCAAGGCATGAGCAACAAATAATGAAGCAAATGTATAATCCAATGTTTGTTAAGAGTTCTAAAACTCTAATGCACAAGGAAGATATGCATCAACAAGAAAGAGATGAAAGTAAATCTCAGTAGTCAAGGACAAAGTTAGATGAATAAATTGACAAGTTGTGGATGTTGATGAAGAGAATGACCAGGAGAAGGTACAACAAGAGGAAAAGGACAACCAACAACAAAGTACAATTGACTAAGGACCTTTGCATTAGCAAGGCAAGTGGAAAAGAAAAACATAGGATTTGGAAGCCTAGATAAGTGAATATAACATCAACACTAGGAAAACAACATGTAGGGAAGAATGGAAAACTACAACACAAGCTTGGGATCCTATAGGATTCAAGAACTAATGACACATGAACAGTTCATGAAAATTTTCTACAATGGGAGTCTGATGCAGGAGCACTAAAACTTCCAAAAGCCATCAAGAATTCTGAAGAAAAGCTCCAAAAGGGTTTTCAACATTGAAAAGTAATTTCAATTCCTTATTTTTAAATATTGTTTGTTTCTTTTAATTATTATACAATATTTTTAGAAAACGTATGGGTAGGAACGATTTTGTCCTTAAGGAAAAAAAATTCTACCTTAAAAATCATAAGAGATTTAGGGAATAAATCACGAAGCTACTTTTCTTTTAAAGTTGTATTTGACCAATTTAAAATTAAGAGAAAATAAAATGACATTCAAATAAATGGGAAATCAGGCCATAGAGAGAATGAATGCCTCTCACCATGTGTATGCACAAAACTAGTTTAATGAATAAGAGTTCATGCATTTACTATAACGGACTGTGTTGGATATATGTTGTTATAAATTAATGTATAACAAAGACCATGCATTTATTCTATATTCGATTTAATCAAAGTCAAAGTTTAATTATCTATTCATTTCCGGTCGAAGAATCTCTTTTTTGTGCACACTAGAGGGTTTTGGGAAAATGAAGCTATTGTCAATGTTTTAGGAGTATAATTGACTACAAGAAGGCACCGAAATGTCAGTAAATCATTGGAGGCGTAAGGTTAACATGAAATTATGGAATGGGCTATTTTGATCCAACTAATCAACTCTTACACCGGTTTGTTTGGACCATGAATATTAATTTGTAAAAGAATTGGAAGGAGAGTCCAATCTCTATGATATGGAATTGCCTTGGAAGTGGTCAAGAGGAACCAACAGAGACAAAGAATTGAAGCCAACTGAGTTTCTCTATCTTATGAGGATTGAGTTCCAACTTAAATAAGATTTTAGAGCCCAAATCTGCGTTGAGCTATATAGAAGCGTGACCATATTAAGATGAGACAATCACCATGGATATTAAGTTGAAGTGAATGTTTTCGGTACAATTTTCGGCATAAACACTGGAAAATGTGTTTTAACCTTGCGTTGGCAATTTAATTTGAATTATGGAAACATTGCGTTTTCTATTTTGCTATATATTTCAATTAATGATCGAAATTGTAAATGTGAGAAACATTGCCAAAGAGCTCCGCTGTAGAATTTCACTCCACAACGTCATGAAAAGTGTGGAATGGGCATATGAATGGGTTATATTGCAGGTTTTCTGTTGTGGTTGAAGTGGTACCCACTGCCGGTGAAGTTTACATCCTGCAAGGTTCCATGGTCAAACCCACAAGGAGAAAGGGGTGCGTGCGCATATAACCACAGAAGACCCTATTAACGCCAAATGAGCCTCTGCCATGGCTATATAATTAAGCATACCATCTACGCTGAATGGGTGTTTGCAGCATCAACTACTTTGTGAATTTTAGGATTATTTTGCTAATCTCCTTCTGGGAAGCAACTACTTTGTGAATTTCTAGATTCTTTTGCTAATCTCCTTCCAGGAAGCAAAGTTTGTGTTGTGGCATGTGCTATGCTCCTGCCTACTCCACATGAAGATTCCTTTCATGGTTTCTCTGACATCCATCTTCTTATAGTCGCATTCCATATCACTGGAAAACTCAAATAAATATTTTAGTCATTGAGTTTCTATATTTAGTTTTGAGTGTCTTTGAAAACAATCTATTGATCGGAATGGTGGAGGGTTTGGTGATCCAATCACTTGTGGGTGCTGTACCATCTGAGTTGCTGGGGATCATTAAATATGTGTTGAAGAAGAGTTTTACCTGCAAGGAGAATTGCAAACACCTCCAAAAAACCCTGGAAGGAATCACACCTGTATTACTTGACAACTTTGCGAGTAGTGTAGAGTTGTCTCAACCTAGCCAGAAGCTGCTCAGCGAACTCTATCAGCAATTGCAGGAGGGTAAGAGGTTGGTTAAGGCCTGTTCCAAGGTAAGTCGCTTGAATATATTCAGGAGCTATAAGTATGCAAATAAAATTGAAGGCTTGGATTTTTTTATTGTCAATTTCACTCAGACGAAAGGTTGGGCACATATCTGTTCTGAATTGCATAGCCTGTGAGTACAACAGGATCAACTTGTGACTATTGGGCACAGAATAGAGCATAAAATTGAGAATATTGACCTCAAAATGGATGATAAACTTGAAGGGATTGGGCACAAAATTGACGCAATAAGGGAAGAATCTGACCTTAAGTTTATCGCTAATCAGATGTATCAATTGGAAATTGGTAAAAGGGCTTCCCAATCGAGCGTCCTAGAATTGCCAGATTTTAGAGTTGGTTTGAAGGGTTTGGTGTATGAGCTGAAAAAATGTCTGTTGCGCAATGATGCTCCACTGCTCGGAGTAATAGGCATGGGGGGCAGTGGAAAGACTACTATGGCATTAGCCCTCTGCAATGATAATGAAGTCAAAGTTCATTTTAAAGAGATGATAGTTTTTGAAAGAGTTTCGCTATCACCGAACCTTAAGGGACTTCTTGAGAGAATGTGGGACAAGATTGCTCGCCAGAAAAGACCTGAATTTCATGACGTCGAAGATTCGCATCAACAACTACAAAAAAGGCTTCGCAAAATGGAACCTCAACCATCTTTGGTGGTGCTGGATGATGTTTGGGAAATTGATCATCTTGAAAAGCTTTTGTTTGAAGGAAAAGGGTTTAAAACTCTTGTTACAACTAGAAACAACAATGTTGTTAAATCTGATTACCGGTATGATTTTCCGTGTTTGATAGAGCAAGATGTCGTGTCCCTTTTCTGCTTTTCGGCATTTGATTGAAATTCCATTCCAAAAACAGCAGATTACAACCTAGTCAAAGAGGTAATAGCAAAATGCAAAGGATTTCCGCTTGCTCTTAAGGTGATTGGAAGGTCTCTCCATGGTCAGCCACGCGCAGCATGGATAACTGCCAAGGACAAACTTTCTCAAGGACAAACAATATATGAATATCACGAAAAAGAAGTTCTGAAACGAATGGCACCAAGCATAGATATCTTGGAAGAAGAAGTTCGAGAATGTTTTCTGAACGTGGAAATATTTCCAGAGGCTGGAAAAATATCTGCTGATCCATTGTTAGACTTGGGTGTTTATGTTCATAAGTTGAAATGGACAGCTGCTTACACAATCTTAATAGAACTTGCGAGTCGAAATCTTGTGACTTTGGTGAAAAATCAAAAAGGTACCCTGGGGAATCCTTATGGCTGTAGTGGTGAGCTTTCCTTAATTCAACATGATGCATTGCGAGACCTGGCTATCTATTGGACTGAGCAGGAGCCTATAATTGAAAGACGCAAAAGGTTTATCGTGCCTCAGAAAGTTGATTCTATTCGTAAAATGTGGAAGAAGCATGCAGGCCGTGATTTCAATGCTGAGATTGTTTCCTTCCACACAAGTTCGATGGAGGAGAAGGATTGGTGTCAGATGAACTTCCCTAATGCTAAGGCATTTATCTTGAACTTTTCTACAAGTGAATACTTTCTTCCACCATTCATGCAATCAATGGATAAATTAAAGGTTCTCATAATTGTAAATCACAATTCTAAGCGGGCTACTCTCAAAGGTATATCAGTCCTCTCTTCATTAACGTAGTTGAAAGTTATTCAGTTACAAAAAGTAATTGTTCCTCCCCTCCAAGAATAATGTCAGTCCTGGAAAAAACTAGAGAAGTTATCCTTGGTTCTATGTGAGGGTTGTGGGAATACTACAGGATTACATATGGGGGTGGATTTAAATTTCCCCCGTCTTCTTGAGTTAGCTATCGATCACTGTAGTGATTTGAGGGAACTTCCTACAAGTATTTGTAGTTGGACTACCCTTAAATGGTTATCTATCACAAATTGCCACGATCTTCATAAGTTATCGGAAGATATAGGTAATCTCAGCTCACTGCAGATGCTCAAATTGTATGCATGCCCAAGTTTAAAAGAACTACCATATTCAGTTTTCAAGCTAAGAAAACTACAATTCCTTGATATTTCACTTTGTGGGTACCTAAAACAACTCCCAGATAAATTGGGCCAATTATCTAGTTTAAAAGAACTTGATATGAGGGAGTGCTCTCATGTGAAGCAACTTCCAAAATCGGCTAGTGACTTAAGGTCTCTGGTTCATGTCATCTGTGATGAGAAGATTCGGCATCAGTGGTTATCTATCAAGGCCTTTACCATTCCCAACTTCCGCGTGGAAGTTGTAGAAGAACACTTCCATTTGGATTTTCTTGAAGATTGATTGATTCATAATATATAGGATGGCACTTGCAGGGATTCTCTCTCTCTATGCAGATCTCCTGAGCCAAGGTGAAAAACTGGGTGTCTAATAAACAGAGTTACATTGGAGCCTTGAACATTGCTAGTTGAAATTTGGAAAATAACAAAACCTCAGCATAATGGGGCTATGAGGTTTACTCAACAAGGAGCTCCAGGAGATCAGACCTACACCGTTGTTCGCAGTGATAGAAACAATTTATTTTGTGCCTGGAAGACACTATCCTGTGGCATTGAGACTTTTTCAATTGGTACAAAGTATAAATTACTTTTATATATGATATTTTTCTGTCTAATCATGTTCACAGTACATAATATGATCAATTTTTTCCAACATCCGTGAACCTGGTAAACTTCCTGCAATCACTGAACTTTTGATGGCTTGGGCAGTAATAAACAACATGGCAACGTCATGCAAAGTGTGGCTCATGGCATAATGTGTAAGATGGGAGAAATAGGCACAATCATTTAATTGGTACAATACCTGCAGGTTGGAAGGGCATACAGAGTTTGCAGTTGTTATCATTGGAACATAACCAGTTGACAGGGTTTCTTCCAGAATGGATCTAGAAATTCAAGGATTTGCAAGTTCTCAGTTTCTCCAATAATTTGTTTTATGGAGAAATTCCCACCCAAGTATCTGAATTGAAAGTTCTTTGTACTACACCCGATCCATCAGAGGAAGGCTCTAACTTGTTATCATTGGAACATAACCAGTTGACAGGGTTTCTTCCAAAATGGATCTGGAAATTCAAGGATTTGCAAGTGCTTAGTTTCTCCAATAATTTTTTTAATGGAGAAATTCCCACTCAAGTATCTGAATTGAAATTTCTTTGTACTACACCCGATCCATCAGAGGGAGGCTCTAAGGAAGAAACTCTGTGGGGAAGTTTTGATGCGCTATCTGCTAATGGTTTCACTAGATCGGACAAAATTGAAGCTATGTTCTATGTTCAGTTTCAAGGGCCAGGAACAAAATTTTCAACTTCAACTTCTTTATTTTTCTAAGGGTTTGATCAACTTGTCAAACAATAGGTTAACTGGTAGAATTCCTTCACATTTTGGGTTGGTCAAAGGTCGAGTTTAAATATCTCCATCAATAAATTCACAGGACACGGACACATCAAATATGGGGTCTAGACCAAAAAAATAAGTCAGAGATTACTGCAAATGCAATATGCAACTCAGATTCAAGACATCGAAAAAAAAAGAAAAAAAATTCAATAAGTTCGCTTGCAAAGCATTAAAATATGGGGTTTTTAGAAAATAGAAAAAGATTCAACTTGGTTATTTCCGGAGGTTCATTTTATAAATACCTTGGGCAGGTTGTCGATGCAGTCCATGAGAATCAGTACCCGAATGAGAAAGGTCATCCATACCACAACTTGTCGTTACGAAACAATTGGAATGTGACTACCTGGGCTTGGAAACTCTTTGCTTGATACACTCTACTCGTCTCCGCTTGGTCCACTTGGATACTGCGCTTTGATACCCCGCTGTTACCATTTCATCGTTGACCCATTATGCATTCAGTAAGGAAGTTCGAGAACCAAAGTCAGTCAATCCCAATCTATTCCCCCAGATTCCGTAGACCGAGAGTAGATTCTTGCTCCAGATTGATCTCGAGATACAACATCGTCAGGGGGGTGGGTAGCATCTTGAATTTAATTCCTCCTCAGAGGCCAATCCGGCTGCATCTCAACAGCTATGGCATCAACCAGCTATCGCAAATGATACAAGGGGTAGAGCATCCCTGCAGAAAGCCCTCCAGAAGGTTCCACTTGCAGGCAGGAATAAAAATTTATCAAAAAATAAAAAATAGAATCATTCGCTTCCTTAAAAGTATTCAAATTGAATTTTCAACCAATGCTAGAGGGAGGCGAAATTTTTTGGAGGGAAATTGGAATTAATTTAAAATTAAAAACTAAAACAAAATTAAATTGCAATAATAATATTTAAAAAAAAAAATTATATATAATATTAAATTAAAATTTCAATATAAATAAATAAGTTATTAAAATGTATATGAATTATTTAATATGTAAAAATTATAAACATAATTAATTAGTAGTTATAATTATTTATGTGATCATCTTTAAATTAAAAGACTCAAAATTAAATTTATTTGGTTTTTCCTTGTTTTAATATAGACATAAAAAGGTATGATAAAATGCCCTCTTTTAAGGTTTGATAGTTATTATTTTTTTTACTAAGCTTTCATCTATCATAATGAGGCCAATTGCCCAGATTTAACATTATGAGAGTTGTTATAGTTGCTACAACACCACCCAAAATTTTGGGCATTTGTCGAACTCTAATGTTTTCCCCATTCGCACTTTACATGTTGCCCCCACACATCATGTGTTGCCTCAGATGTTAACATTATGACGACATTACAGTTTCGAAGGTGTGTCACTTCGGTGATATGCCAAGAGACTCCCTTCACTTCAAAACTTATCTTTCCCTAGTATGTATCACAACCAACAGAAGCACTGAATGTGGACAAGCAGCATTTCATTTTGGATCCCCTTATGTTGACTATACTAGGGTTTGGGAGAAACCATAATTTGGAAAGAAAGTGACCCCCTTTCTATGTTAAACCTATACCTCTAAGGGCATAGTCTCATCGACATCGCACACCATGGTGAGATTTATTGCATGGCATGTCACCCTAGGCCCTTGACTGGTCCTATGCCTTAGCATGTGCAATAGGGTTTGAGAGAATTATATATTTTTCTCGGCATCCTTGAAACCTTCAGCATTGGTGATTGAAGGTCCAAACCTGCCATGAATTAATCCTTACTCTCGAGGGTGATTATCATCTTCACCTTCTCATCTTATCTCGAAACTGGATCACTCATATGCATTAGGGTTTACAAGGTACCTCATATAGCATTAGTCCTCATTCCCTCTCATTTCATTAGGTTTTGGGCAAGTAGTTGTTGTTGGGAGTTATCTTGTCATCAACCTACATTTTCAAGGGTGTTTTCCCATTGGTCATATTGTGCATGTACCCTTATTCTCTCCATTAATTTAGGGTTTGGATTATTATGGTCTTGTTCATATGTTATAAAATCCTAAGTTATCATAGCCATGAATCAAAGGTTAAAACCTTTTCCTCTTGAATTTCACTTTGGCGCGTATTACTCGGGTTTCTCTCCACCAAGTTTTAAGTAATCATATCCATCATATCCATGTGCATAGGCATTATTTTCTCAAAATAAGGTTTGTTTATGTGTGAGAGAGTAAGCCTCCAAAGCTTGGAATTTCGCTTCATATGTTAATATTAGAAGGAATTTTTGAACATTCAAGTCATAATAATTTACAAAACTACCTGAAAGTCTCTAGTGTAATTATCACAAGATATACTTAAGTTGAGGATAACCTCATCATGATCATTGAAGTGCTTACTTAATGCATGCCTGGAATTCTACTATTTGGTTGATAACCAAATCTTTATATTGCGAATGTGAAACAAATTTGGATAGTGATACCCTAGAGCCATAAAGAGACTTACTATTTGTATTAGTATTCATGTTGTGGCTCATGCCTTCTTGTAATGTGGCATCGCAGGTATTTTCTTAAACCACCAATGGGGGAACACCAATTCAAAAGGAATAAAGACACAGTGGTCTACATACAAGAGGGCTCTCGAACATATGTGTATTTGGTCACTTCTTCTCATGAGGTTGGTGTGTGTGCACATGGATAAACCAATCCAGGTTTTCGTTGAAAGCATCGCCCCAAACGATGAAAGGAGCACTGCCTAACTGGGCCTCACATGAAAATTTAGAAAGCACCAAGACATTGGTCACTGAGAAATCATTGGGTAAGGGTGAACATGCGAGACTATGAGAAACAAAACACTTGAGTCTTCCATCCTTTTAGTGCGGTTGCAGAAGTAAAGGCTAAAGCAGAGAAAACTGCATCAGTCATTTATGTACCAATGCCATTTGTTTTTACAACTATTTTGGAAGCAATGAATGCCAAACTATACTTGTTTTTCTACATTAAGGAGGGCATTACTCGACATGGTATGGTACGTGTAAAGAAAACTTTAAACTAGCAATCGAAGACTCGACTTATCAGGTCAAATTGTCAAGCCTAGTGAGTGAAAAATTGATCTTTATATGGAGTCGCCTTGGCTACATATTAAGTCGAAGCATGAAATCCAACGATATGGTGAGAAGGAACCACTTAAAAAGAAGACTTATTTAAATAATAAATATTGGCTTCAGGGCTTGGCAGGTGTTTAATTAAAGTGGCCCATGCTTGGAGTTTTGGCTTTATTGGCCAAACATGTGAGGATCAACACAATTACATCCAAAGGACACATTTAAAGAACTATTGGTCAAAATCTCGGTGGTCACCACAACACGAATGCGCACTCCAAAGTAGAGCATAAAAATCAAATGGTAAAGGGAGTTAACGAGTTCTGATCATTACGAGAGAGAGAGAGGACGAGTTGTGCTTTTATTTTGGGTGATATGAACATTTATATACAAGTCATATGCCATGGGAATATGGCATGTATGTATATTAACATCCCATAACAAGGACCTTTTAATTATGGCAATGTATTATTGGGGTGCAAGCGAAGCCATAGATCAATGAAGACGTTAATAAAACGATCTTCTGGGAGTGGACGTTGGCTTCTAAAATACAATGATAAGGCTCCAAAAGGATTCAATAGGTGTTAGCACTAACGTCCACCAACCAGGCCATAGTGAGACCACACGTAGCTAAACATACATAGCTAAGTAACATGGATTTACATTTGAGCCCTTAGGTTTGCCTACTAAATGTCTAAAAAACATGGGCATGGAAATCTTCTTTATTGTTTGAAAACTCCTTATAACACAAATAGTTGAATTTTAGGCCTGTCTTTAGAGAAAAGGCTATAGCTTAATGTTAGACCTGACTATATAATATTCAAGGGAGATTTCAACCCATTTTTGGTGTTGTAATTCCTAGAGACAGTCTAGAGTTGTCATAGACCAGTGCCTAGGACATCTTATGTAGCAGAGAGTCAAGACCATGTAATAAGGATAATCTCAGCAGAATCAGGCTCTCATACTATTTCTTTGTAGGTGGAAAAATTAGATTTAAATGGTACCAAACACTTCAGAAGCTCAACGCTGAATGAACAGTAATGAATGAATAAGATGTTAAACTCCAATATAAATGCATAAGACAATTCCAAGACAGTTCACTGTAATAAGGGCTGAATTCCCAAATACTTCACAGAGCAGGATGATATAAGGGTATCTACTGAGAATGTAGAAGGAAGAAGATATTAATTGCTATAAAGATAGTATTCAGAAACACACGTTAACATGTGGTGGGCTTAAACATTAAGAATCCATACATGATAACCACGTTCGTGAATAATACTTCATAGCATTCAATATAGCAGAAAGGTGAATGGAGTGAAAATGGAACAACATATTACACCTGAGCCATATTTAAAGTACCAAGAAGCTAATGAAATAAGTATCCACAGGGATAAATTCATAACAGAAGCAGCTAGCAACTCGCATTCCAGAATGCAATACCAGATATATGGATATAAGCGAAATGAATAACTACACTATAACACACAAGGGAGAATAACACACTGTGAAGGATCGAGACCAGAATCCTTATCTGAAACAAAACTCCTTTTCATTGAGGCCCTACGAGCTCTTTGCATTCATATCATAACTTTCACAAAATTTACAAACAAGAAGCTCTTACACAGTCAATTCTTCAAAAAGTTTGGAACCTTGTTTTCTCCTTTTTTCTACCTTATATAGGCTTCTTTTCCTCTTAGCGAGAAGATATTTTCTAGGAAAATATCTTCTTCGCATAACAAAATTTGTTACATGTCATTTTCAAAACCACAAAACTCATGATGGGGAATCAGGCCTCCCATCATGTATAATCAGGCCCTCGGCCGTTTTCTTCTTTAAAACAGAAATTTAAATAACAGTTCAGTGAAAATGTAAAGTGCAAGAGTGGAAAGAACCGTCCACTCGAAAACTTAAAAAGAAACTATCTGAGTAAAAGTAAAACAGGTCGTTAAGGCCAAATCATGAGTTTACAAATAATCACAGGCGAGGCGGAGTGGAGGCAGTTGTTGATTCTGGTGGGGGGCACATTTGCAGATGAACTGGCGTGCTAGCATGGAAATGTCTTCCGGACTCCTTACCCCTAATAGGCCAGCAATCAGAGAGAGAATGGGTCGAACTTTAGGGGGGTTCTTAGATTCATGGACTTGGGGGGTCTCTGGTTCATTCTTCTTTGGTGTTCCCCTTCCCATGGCTGACATTCAAGAATTTGAAAAATCGAAAGGAAAACAGAGGAAGAATGAACGGCGGAGTACCGAAACAGAAGGTAAATCTGCTCGGGAAAGCGACGCAGGGAACTTCTGACAATGATTGGGTAGACCAGGTGCTCTTTCCTACTCGGTATATGTTGTAGACGGGAACCTGCAACTTTTTACTGGAGAGAAATACGGAGGAGATGTTATCTCTAAATGGGTAATTCGAGCTAAAAGATGGATGGGTAATACGATGGGAGGCAAGTTTCCTAAGGACACTGACAGTGAGGCACGCGGCGCATGAGGACTGGGTGTGCGAAAGTACAGGTGGGCGCCTCATGCCGGGTTTAATATTGGTACGGGCCTTAGTAACAGTTACCTAATGG
The DNA here is from genome assembly GCA_034641835.2 of Pinus albicaulis. Lineage (NCBI taxonomy): Eukaryota > Viridiplantae > Streptophyta > Pinopsida > Pinales > Pinaceae > Pinus > Pinus albicaulis. The sequence goes on along the minus strand of CM076579.1, from coordinate 821,884,618 downwards.
ACTTTACCTTACCTTTTTATCATAAGAATCCAACGATTCTTGAATATATTTCCCATAAGGCAGATTCTAGACATAACATATTGATACTCGGGTCCCACGCATCAGCTTTGCCACGTCATCCTCATTACTTCGGGTCCTGATATGGAGAGCGCAGATCGCAAAAGGCAGGAAGTGCCATAGATTAAAGTGGCACCAGCAAAACTGCGCTTTTGCGATGGGGCGGATCTGCGATGGATGCAAAGTGCGATGGATGCACAAATCGCAAAAATGCCAAGTGCGATGGATGAAAGTGGCAACAGCAGAAACACACTTTTACGATGGGGCGGATCTGCGATGGATGCAATTTACGTCTTCCATGATACCATAGTCCCCTTTTGCTCTATGCCTTCATTTTTCGTATTTCTCTTGCCTTATTGCTTTATGTTTAGTCCCTCGTCTTTCACTTCTCGTCCATCTATTTGAATGCTTCACTATCTACCATAGCTTTTGATGCAAGGCTTTCTTAAACCCACCATAAGAGTGACTAATGTTAATTTAGGACCAACATTGGCTCCATCTGGGGATGGCACGTTCATCCTTGAGCGTGTCGAGAACTACGCAGACCACCTGTTGTCTTCTTTGAACGCCCTCTTCCTCCTTCATCAATCAACATAACTCATGCATTATTCAATTCAAAAGTGGAAACAGTAGCTAATGTACAGTATAATACAATCAGGCTTTTTCAGCCTGCTTCAGAACTGAAAGTACGGTTTGAGGAACTGCCCATTTACAGGGGCGTCCAATAGATCTCCCTGCAAATTCTCCAGCTTAAAGGTATTATTTCCTCCCTGTTTTGTAATCTTGAAATGGACGAACCAAAGGGGATCAAATTTACCATGCTTACCTTTATCGGCCCTTCGTACATCCCACCTGAGAACTAGGTCTCCCACCTGTAGCTTTCTATCCTTGGTATGCTGGTCAAACAACTCTTTCATCTTCTCCTGGTATTCTACAAGCTGCTGGTTCACCTGACTGCGAGTTTCTTCGAGCTCTACTAGTTGATTAATTCTCCTGATGACATCATCAGGTTCCTCCTGGGTCTCCTGCATAAATCGAGCCACTGGCAAGGCCAGCTGTATAGGGAAAACAACTGCTCGCCCATATACTAACTCATAGGGGGATTTTCTAGTTACCCTTTTACTGGTTATCCTGTTTTCCCACAGAGCGAACTTCAGTTGGGAATCCCAGTTCCTCTGGTTTTCATTTATTGTCTTCTTCAGAGCTCTGACCAGCGTTTTGTTTGACGATTCCGCCAAACCATTTCCCTGCGGATAGTAAGCTGTAGAGTGGCCCAAAGTGATGTTATATTGCTGACAAAAATTCACGAATTTTGTAGATTTGAAGGCTTGGGTGTTGTGAATTACTATTCTAGCAGGACATCCGAACCTGGATATAATGTTTTCCTCCATGAATTTAATTATCACTGTGTCTGTAGCATTTCGTGCAGGTATGGCTTCCACCCACTTCGTGAAGTAATCTGTAGCATTTAGGATCCATTTGTGCTGCCCAATTGAGGGTGGGTGAATCTCACCTATGAAGTCAATTCCCCACTGTTTAAAAGGTTCATCAACATGTATAGGAATCAGAGGCAAAGCTGCGAGTTTCTGTTTTTCTGCAAATTCCTGGCATTTGTTGCATGCCCCGACCCAAGTGAATACATCTCCAAACAATTTTGGCTAGTAGAAACCAGCCTTCAGGGTCTTGTGAGCGGTAGCCCTCCAACTGTAATGGCCCCCGCATATACCTTCGTGGAACTCTGCTATAATACTTCCCACCTCTTCCTCGGTCAGACATAAAAGCAGGATACCTGAGGGATCCCTCCAGTACAGCCGGCCGTTTGCAACCATATATTTCTGTGACTTCAACTGGAGTGCCCTATATTTAGCCTTCTCACAGCTAGGTGGAGAGCTCAGCGTTAGGAGGTACTCCACTATTTCCTTGTACCACTGGCTGGTGAGGTATTTCATCTGTATCTTCTGGGAGGCTATCACCACTCCCTGTGGTTTTTCGTTTTCCTCAGAATCTTTGTTTGCTGTCATAGAAAGATTGATACTCAAGGCCTGGCAATTTGACTTAGATAGGATCTTGGCTAGGCCTTGGCCCTTGATTAATTTGGTAGGACGAATATCCAACTCATACTCCTGTATCTTGGCTATCCATTTTCCTCGTTTTCCCTCACTGTCCCCTTGGATGAGAATGTCCTTAACGGCTGCTGTGGGAACAAATGTAGTGATATGGGACTGTAAAACGTACATTCGGAAATCCTTGAGGGATTTCACCAGAGTGTAGGCTTGCTTCTCCAAAATGTTATATTTGAGCTCGGCATCACGCAGTACTTGGCTGAAGAATGCAATTGGCTACTCATAGCCTTCCTCGTTCTTCTGCAACAGAACTCCAGCCACTGTGTGGGGTGAAGCAAAAGAAAAAATCATAAATTTTTTGGAATAATCAGGCCCAGCCAATACAGGGGCTTCAGCAAATGCATTTTTGATTCTAGTAAAGGCCTCTCTCGATTCAGATGACCACTTCACTTCATTGTTCTTCTTTAACATGTCGGTGATGTGCCTAACTATCTCAGCATAGTTAGGGATGAGCCTCCTCAAAAAGTTTATTCGGCCTAAAAATACTTGAATTTCCTTTTTGTTTCTGGGTAGGGCGATGCCATTTATAACTTCAACTCTTTTAGGGTCTATCTTCACTCCATCTTTGGTTACAATGTGCCCCAAGAGCTTGCCCTCTTCTAGTGCAAACATGGACTTTTGTGGGTTAAGGGAGAGGCCATACCTTCTACACTTCTCGAAGGTTCTACGCAGGTGTTCTATATGTTCTACATCATTCTTTGAGAATACAGTAATGTCGTCCAGATATACCACCACGAACTGGTCTTGCTCTCCAATAAAAGCAATATCCATGGCCCTCTGAAAAGTGGCCCCTGCGTTGATCAGCCCAAAAGGCATTCTAGCATACATGAAAATTCCCCATGGAGTGGTGAAGGCCGTCTTCTTTTGATCTTCTGGTAATACTGCCACCTGATTATAGCCCGAGAACCCATCCATCATGGACATCCGGGAAGCTCCAACTACTTTTTGCAAGATATGGTCCATTTTAGGCAGCGGGTAATTATCTTTTAGGGATGCCCTGTTCAGGTTTCTGAAATCAACACATAACCTTATTTCTCCATTCTTCTTTCTCACTGGGACTAAATTGGCCACCCACTCAGAATATCTTAGTGGCACTATAATTTTAGCCTTTAGCAGTTTCTTTATTTCTTGCTCAATTGAAGGCAGCAACAGGGGGTTAATCTGTCTGAGTTTTTGCTTGTGGGGTTTTGCATCTCCTTTCAGTGGGATCTTATGCTGCATAACATTGACATCAAAAGCTTTCAGGTCTTGATATGACCAGGAAAACACGTCTCTGTAGGCCTGGAACAAATTTTGATACAATTGTTTGTATTCATCTGGGACCTTCCTAGACAGCTTCACAATTTTTGGATCCTCTTCAGTGCCCAGATTGAGGTCTTCGACCTGGTTTTCTGCCCCCACTTTGTTTGGCTGTAAAGGAACATAATTTTTGTTAAACAGCCTCTCCAAAGGCACCAGCCCTTGGGGAATGACATTCCCTTTCAACTGCAGGAATTTGTGACCAGCTATCCTCTCTTCCAGCTTATCTTTTGGAACGTCTCCAATATCTACCTCACAACTATCAATCTCCATGTTGGAAAACTCCCCAATAGTTTCTAGGAACCTTTTCACCCGCTCCTCATCTTCAAACACTTGCCACTGCTTGACGTTATCAGGGATTGAAGGTCGGTACCTTACTTCGATTTCATATCTCAGAAGAGGGTTCTGAGGTGGGCGGAAGGTACTAGTAGCCACGGCCAAGGATTCTGCCATTCTGTTCTATTCTCAGGGCATGAATTGAATGTTAAATGCCAAGAAAGAGTTCTCTACCAGATCCCAAACTTCATTTCTATAGGCCTTTAGCCTAGGATGTTTGGCTTGACATTGATTTTTCACTTGTCTAACCACCAACTCAGAGTCTCCCAGCACCTTTAGATTTTGTATTTTCATACTCCTTGCTGTCTGCAGCCCCAATATGAGTGCTTCATATTCAGCCACATTGTTTGTGGCCTCATATTCCAATTTGAAGGACAAGGGGACCCATTGACCCATAGGTGAAATTAGAAACACTCCAGCTCCATTTCCTTCTCTGGAATTTGCCCCATCAAAGTGGAGTGTCCAGATTTCAGATCCACAGTCATGCACTAATGATTCAGCCTTTATCTGGAAGAATGAGGGCTCATGGGCATATTCCTGATCCTCTTCTAACATCAAACAGGAGAAATCCCCATCTCGGCTGTAGACTGGAGAATTAACCGAGTCCCCTACCTTGGTGACTGTTTTAACAAATCTGGTTTCTCGATACAATCTCCTCTCTTGGCCACCAAAGACAGGGATAGTGGCATAGGACAGGTCCAGCTTAATTGATCCTCCAATTCTGGTTCCCCAAGACCTTGACAGTAGCATACCGAAGTGAGCTGGGATGTCAGCCACTACAATATCCATCACCACACTTTTGGCAGGGATCTGAGCTAGATTTACTGCTAGATCTTTAATCATGGCCAAACATTTCACTCTTTTGGAATCAAAAGAATAGAGGTCTTTATACGGGTGAGTGATTTGGAGTCCCAATTCCTCCATGATAGATAGGGGCATGAGGTTGTGAGACTCTCCTGAGTCTAACATACAATTATGCAATAATAGATCATGGATCACTAAAGATACATAAAAGGGAGGGGTGGAGGGATCTAATTCTTCAACGTGTGGACCGAACACTACCATAGGTCTTTCTTCTTGCAGGTTAAGACTGTCTGGAATACCATAGGTCTTTCTTCTTGCAGGTTAAGACTGTCTGGAATGGGTGGTACGTCAGGAGGAGAGATGAAGGAAGTGACCTGTGACTGATAGGCAGGTTGTTTTAATAACTCAGACAGAGGGACTGGTACTTTTACTTTTTCAAGCTCTTTTTGTAAATAGAAGATAGATGAAGGCTTATGTATTGACAATTCCTTTTCTTTTGACTCCTTACTTTGTGGGGGAGGCTTAACTTCTTTTACTGTGGGCTTATTATCAGGGGACATAGCTACTTGTGAAGACGAAGGCATTTGAATATTAGATTGCAGAGATTGGTTAAGGGGCCTCTTACCTTTTTCTGGGGGTTTTTGAGTATTGACCTCTTTCTGTGCAGATGCTGACTTTTGGGGTGTGTCCTCCTCTTCATCTTGAGTGCGGGTCCTCTTTCTGGATGACCTGAGGTCATATCTTCTATTAAAATGGGCTTGCATGAAGTCAACGAACTGTTTACAGTAATCATCAATCTCAGGCTCTTCAGTATCCTCGTTGTTCCTTATTTCTGAGTGAGCTTGGAGCTCCCCCTCCTCACTTTCTTGCACAGGACATTCTATGTCATCATTGTCTGAGAAGACGGGGCATGCCTCCTCTTGTTCATAGGCAGAATCTTTAGGAGAAGCCTCCACTTTCCCTTCCAAGTATAAAGGATGCGGTACCTGATCTTGTTGCTCCTTCTGTCCCCTCTGTAGTATCTGCAAGGGTGGTTTCCTGTATTGAGGATTGAATCCCCTGTTTGGAGCATTCTAGAAATTATTTGGGTGTGAATTTTTGGCCTCCATCTCAAGCTTGACTAGCTTATTTGAGAGATTCTTGATCATCCTATTCATTTCCTCAATCTTGTCATTGGCCGAATCTCTGTCTTGGCCTGAGGTGGACACTTCTTCTTTTCCCCTCCTTCTGACATCGTGTTATTGTTTCCCCTTGGATTTTCCAGTCGAGACAAAATTTGCTTCTATCTCCAACGCGTCTGTCTGTGCATCATCCAGGGTGGCTGGCTTTCTCTCTCTCAGTGAGAAACCAAATTCAGAATCAAATGCTACCACAAAAACGACCTTGGTAGCGGTCTGATGAGGCTTCATCTCAGCGGGGAGACTCAGGTACAATTTGTTAAATCTTCTGATAAACTCTGATACCCCTTCATTGTGCTTCTTTTTCAGAGTGTTAAACTTGGTAAGGACATCACCGTGATCTTTCCTTTCCCCCCACTTTTTGATGAAAGCATCCTCCATTGCTTCCGAAGTGTTAATGGAATTAGCTCCAAGGGTTTTGAACCATTTTCTGGCTTCCCCATATAAGGATTGCACGAACAACCTTAGAACTACATCTAGATGCTCCACATTAAAATTCTCTGCGAAAGAGCAGAAAATTTCGACATGCTTCTGTGCTTCAATGTCATTCTCACCACTAAATCTGGGCAGAATCTTTAAATAATCCTGTGGCATGTCATTTAGTACTGCAGGTAGCTGCAAAGGAGCGTATCTGTTTTGCAGGAAGCCAGGGACATTCGCCATTGGGGGAGGTGGAGGTAATACAAGAGGCTGAGGTGTAAGAGGAGGAGGAGAAGGTGGAAGTGAGGTATGGATAATGATGGGGATGTAATGAACAGTGGTTTGAGGGGTGGACGAGAATGTTGGGCTGTGAACAGTAGATACTTTAGTAACTTCCTTAATTTCCTCAACTTTAGGGGTAGGGTGGAAAGAGTAATGCGGAGTATAGCTAGACTCGGCTTCGTCTTTGATATGGGTGCCTCCCCGAGGTGGGCTCTCTGAAAAGTAACCAGTATCTCTTATAATAGGGTTAGAGCCTTGTATTTGGGCATTTTGAGAAGAAGAGGATGGGAGATATGGAAAGTTTTCTAGGGAGAATTCAGGAATCTCGGTATGAACTGACTGCCTTTCCCTCCAGCCTCTTCTATGTAGGATTCTTTCTGGGTCAGACACAGAAGGTGTCCTTGACTGAGATGTATCTGACCTTAAGTGTGGCTTAAGGGGAGCCAGGACTGCAAAAAGGTTTAACTGTAAAATGACTGTGGAGTCGCCAAGGTGAGGGGTGCACAACTCTCAACTCTTCGTGCTCACCTAGCTGAAGAGTGAATGGATTTTGTCGAGGCCCAGGGATCTTAAGATTCTTCAACTTCGTTCCCTGGCAACGGCGCCAAAAAGATGTTGTAATTCCTAGAGACAGTCTAGAGTTGTCATAGACCAGTGCCTAGGACATCTTATGTATCAGAGAGTCAAGACCATGTAATAAGGATAATCTTAACAGAATCAGGCTCTCATACTATTTCTTTGTAGGTGGAAAAATTAGATTTAAATGGTACCAAACACTTCATAAGCTCAACGCTGAATGAACAGTAATGAATGAATAAGATGTTAAACTCCAATATAAATGCATAAGACAATTCCAAGACAGTTCGTTGTAATAAGGGCTGAATTCCCAAATACTTCACAGAGCAGGATGATATAAGGGTATCTACTGAGAATATAGAAGGAATAAGATATTAATTTCTATAAAGATAGTATTCAGAAACACACGTTGACATGTGGTGGGCTTAAACATTAAGAATCCATACATGATAACCACGTTCGTGAATAATACTTCATAAAATTCAATATAGCAGAAAGGTGAATGGAGTGAAAATGGAACAACATATTACACCTGATCCATATTTAAAGTACCAAGAAGCTAATGAAATAAGTATCCACAGGGATAAATTCATAACAGAAGCAACCAGCAACTCGCATTCCAGAATGCAATACCAGATATATGGATATAAGCGAAATGAATAACTACACTATAACACACAAGGGAGAATAACACACTATGAAGGATCGAGACCAGAATCCTTATCTGAAACAAAAATCCTTTTCATTGAGGCCCTACGGGCTCTTTGCATTCATATCAAAACTTTAACAAAATTTACAAACAAGAAGCTCTTACACAGTCAATTCTTCAAAAAGTTTGGAACCTTGTTTTCTCCTTTTTTCTACCTTATATAGGCTTCTTTTCCTCTTAGCGAGAAGATATTTTCTGGGAAAATATCTTCTTCGCATAACAAAATTTGTTACATGTCATTTTCAAAACCACAAAACTCATGATGGGGAATCAGGCCTCCCATCATGTATAATCAGGCCCTTGGCCGTTTTCTTCTTTAAAACAGAAATTTAAATAACAGTTCAGTGAAAATGTAAAGTGCAAGAGTGGAAAGAATTGTCCACTCGAAAACTTAAAAAGAAACTATCTGAGTAAAAGTAAAACAGGCCGTTAAGGCCAAATCATGAGTTTACAAATAATCACAGGCGAGGCGGAGTGGAGGTAGTTGCTGATTCTGGTGGGGGGCACGTTTGCAGATGAACTGGCGTGCTGGCATGGAAATTTCATCCAGACTCCTTACCCCTAATAGGCCAGCAATCAGAGAGAGAATGGGTCGAACTTTAGGGGGGTTATTAGATTCACGGACTTGGGGGGTCTCTAGTTCATTCTTCTTTGGTGTTCCCCTTCCCATGGCTGACATTCAAGAATTTGAAAAAGCGAAAGGAAAACAGAGGGAGAATGAATGGCGGAGTACCGGAACAGAAGGTAAATCTGCTCGGGAAAGCGATGCAGGGAACTTCTGACAATGATTGGGTAGACCAGGCGCTCCTTCCTACTCGGTATATGTTGTAGATAGGAACCTGCAACTTTTTATTGGAGAGAAATACGGAGGAGATGTTATCTCTGAATGGGTAATTCGAGCTAAAAGAAGGATGGGTAATACGATGGGAGGCAAGTGTACTAAGGACACTGACAGTGAGGCACGCGGCGCATGAGGATTGGGTGTGCGAAAGTACAGGTGGGTGCCTCATGCCGGGTTTAATATTGGTACGGGCCTTAGTACCAGTTACCTAATGGACTTTACCTTACCTTTTTATCATAAGAATCCGATGATTCTTGAATATATTTCCCATAAGGCAGATTCTAGACATAACATATTGATACTCGGGTCCCACGCGTCAGCTTTTCCATGTCATCCTCATTACTTCGGGTCCTGATATGGAGAGCGCAGATCGCAAAAGGCGGGAAGTGCGATGGATTAAAGTGGCACCAGAAAAACTGCGCTTTTGCGATGGGGCAGATCTGCGATGGATTAAAGTGGCACCAGAAAAACTGCGCTTTTGCGATGGGGCAGATCTGCGATGGATGCAAAGTGCGATGGATGTGCAAATCGCAAAAATGCCAAGTGCGATGGATGAAAGTGGCGCCAGCAGAAATGCACTTTTGCGCTTTTGCGATGGGGCAGATCTGCGATGGATGAAATTTGCGTCTTCCATGATACCATAGTCCCCTTTTGCTCTATGCCTTCGTTTTTCGTATTTCTCTTGCCTTATTGCTTTATGTTTAGTCCCTCGTCTTTTGCTTCTCAGCCATCTGTTTGAATGCTTCACTATATACCATAGCTTTTGATGCAAGGCTTTCTTAAACCCACCATAAGAGTGACTAATGTTAATTTAGTACCAACAGTTGGTATAGATTAACTTCTTGAGATTGAATTCAACAGGACAGGCTAGAAATTGATAGTAGAAAAGCATTAGAGAAAAAGCCACTGGTTGGAGGGATTTATAAGCTATTTCATGGGATTGTTTGTTGGGCACATGTTGTGATGTGTTCGCTTGGGGTATTGATTTTGAGATTGACTTGTGAATAGTATTCATGGAATTAATTTTTTTTTTTTTCTAAAATGGAATTCTTGGCAAAGATAGTAGTCAAGAACTTGAACAAATCCATCTTTGAATGTAGACCTAGCCATGAAATCTGTCATCCTAACATTCTTAAAGAACCACAAGGTACTTTTTGATGCTAGCAGTGCAATGTATTTTCTTCACTAACCATCCAGTAATTTGTCTCCTACAAATTTCTTTATGTGCCTATATCCATGACAATATTTCAATCCATCAAAAATGACATTTCAGCTGCCTAGAAGAATATAAAAGGGATTAGAACTTGTAGTAAAAAATGTTACCATGCTATCTTAAATATTTAATTGATTATTTAATCAGTTTCTTCATTCATCATGGCCCTCTCAATCCCATGCCAATAAAATGGGGTACCTCATATGATATATCAAGCCTTGCAAATGTGGGAAAATAGTAAATCTTTCTAGTGAAAGTGGTTTAGCAATCAAAATTCTTCAAGCTTATTTCTAGTTAAGGGTTTTCACTCTAATATGCGATGGGGAGGAAGAAATATGTGCCTGCTCCTTATGAAATTTTCTCCATCCCAAGAACTCCTTTTTAGAGTTTCAATTCCATTACAAGTTGAAGTGAATATCTCCATAAGCGATTTCTATTTTTATTATTTTTTAAATTGTGACGAATAAATGATTGACTGTGTTCATTCTTGGTAGTTCTAAATTTTGTTTCTCGTGAAACACAGATTGCATTCACCCTTCTTAGTGCAGAGTCTTCATTATTATCGGGAACAGACAACTTTCTAATTTTAGACATAAACATAATTACTTCAGGATGAATATTAGCTAGCTTCTCTTTCACAGCATCAACCTTCTCAGTCCATAGCACAATTGCGATCTGACTGATTGTCTCTTGCTCCATTATTTTTGCAGCTTAACTTCAAGAGGTACCCTTTATTTATGTTTTGTTTTTCAAACAAGTTTGCTTCTTTTTCAAACTAAAGTGATTGGAAAATGTAAAGAATGAATTTTTTCAAGGGGTGAATGTTAATATGCCTGCAATGAATGCTTGTTAGTCAATACTATTACATGAAAAATATTCCTTTCATATATTATTAGTTATGCCACAAAGACAAATTGACTTGTATTAGACTTCCTATGGAGGAAATCAACTCTAGATGCAGCAATATGGAGTGCACATATGGTAGATTTCAATGAGGTCTATTACTTTCACAGACAATCAATAATCTTCAAATCCCTTTCCCACAAAAAGCTTGCATCTCCTTGGATATAGATATAGTGAAATGAAGTTTGCCTCTATCAAAGTGTAGATCAGACCAAGGCCCCTAATTGATATATGGACCTTGAATGCACATGAAGCTGCAAAAGCCTTGCCAACAACCTCCTAGTAATTTAGAACAAATTTATTTTTCTAAGATATATCTCGTGTCCTTCAGTGGAGTTTATCTCTAATGCCAAAACTTCCTCAAGTGTGCTACCTTTTTTCTTAGAATCATTTTCAATAGACCAGTTAAACCATACTGCAATGATTCTCAGAATCATTTCTCTTGTATTTCCAAGAGATATCAAAGAGTCCTTAAGTGCAGTTTATCTATAATGCCAAAAGCTCCTCAAGTGTTTCACCATTTTTTTACAATTGTTTTCAAAAGGTCATTTCTTAAAGCATACTACAATGCTTAGAATCATTTTCAAAAGGTAATTGGGTCATATTATGGAATGTGCGTGTCCAATGGGATATTTAAGCATACTGCAATGCTTTTAGTCATTTTCAAAAGGTAATTGGGTGATAGTATGGAATGTGAACTTACAATGGGCTATTTATGAATATTTGTGTGCATAACTACCCTTGTAGACAGGTTGGATATCTCTTGAGGACATTTTAACCAATGTCCATCATGGATTTTGGGGCTTTAAAGGGTATTTTAGGGTTCATATTTCTTAATAAGTAGGGTTCAAGGTTTAAAGCCTTCACATTTTGGTATAATGCATTTAAAGTTTTAGGGTCTAAGATTTAAGATGTAGGATGAACTAGCTCAAGGACATTGGATATTGCTACTAACCTGAGGTCAACATATCAATGCCCAAAACACTTGTGAAGTCTAAATTCCAAAGGTCTATCTTACATTGTGGTCTATGTGTAATTTCAATGTCAATGGAGGTTGAATGTGTCAATGTTAAGACCAATACATCGTGGCAATATGTCAATGTATCAAACTTCGTCAAATATGATATCTCAGACAAGTATACTCAAATTTCAAGGTCATATCAGTGTAGGGTAGATAGGTTCACTATCTATATGTACTAATTTCCACAAATTTTATGCACAAATCAATATTTCAGGGTCACATAAGGTAAGTGTTATGGCACTATGTTTTGGTTCATAATTGCAATGAGATGTTTTGTTTCATTACTTCTCACATGTTATAGCATTTCCAGAACCTTGCATGGCACATGTTGGTCAAATTTTTAGCATTAGTCAAGAGAGTATTAAAATATTGACAAGCCAGGAATTTAATTTTTATCTAATGGAAAAATACTTCAAAGGTGGATTGAAAGGAGACAAAGAAACGAGAGCCACGTGCATAAAAAGCCAAAGGTGGAGTATAGAGTGAAAAAGGCTAATGGAAACGTGAATAGGCTAAGAAGCGGTAAGGAGAGCGCAAAGCGCAATACCAATGTACTAAGAGGAAAGCACAGTCACGTGAAGATGCACAAGGGGAAATTCCGAGGGGGTCGAGCAGCCGGGGAAGGATGGGATCCATACCCCCGCGGAATTATGACACGTGGCATAGTGGGGGACTCAAGGTACGAAAGGAGGTAACGAGAGTATGATGTGTGGCGTGGTGACGTGGCGGAGCGGAACATGGGTCCTAAAGGGTGCTGAACTGTGTTCTTAACGGACCTTGTCCACAAGAACTTCCAAGGGTTATACGTTTATTGGTAGCCCAAAGGTAAAGTAGCTCAGCTCAAGACCGATGTGATCGTATTTTTCCTGTGAAAGGATTTCACCCTCCTCTGTTCCATAAATCACAAACTCCTCACCGAGGCATGTTTTGACACTCGCATGGAGGCTGATGCAGAGGTGGAGGGGTTCTCAACTAGGCTTGAACTAGCCGCAGCCAACCTACAGAGGTGTGTTCAGTTCATTAGCCAACCTGCCAGCTCATCTGCAAATGCACCTCCTCCAGTATCAGCAGTGGTTTCCACTCCTTCTCAGCCATAATAACATTGTTAACTCATGATCCGGCCCTCAAGGCCTTTTCTACTTTTTACTACAGTTAGTTGTTTTTTTAGTTTTAGGTGAAATCCATATTTCACCCCCAGCAATTTACCTTTTAAACTTTTGTTCTAAACGGCCGGGGGCCTAACAGTAAATGATGGGAGGTGTAAATTCCTTATCATAATTTTGTTATCTTGTCAGTAATCTCTAACAAACTCTCAGCACGCGAGGAAGATATTTCTCCAAAATATCTTCCCGCTCTTGGAAGAGATGTTCTTATATAATGCTGGATGTAAGCAAGACGCAAGAGGTTCCAATTCTTTTGAAGAAATTGACTGTGTAGGGATTTTCTGTATGTGTTTTGGGAAGACTCAAATGCTAATGTGAAGAGCCCGTTGGGCTTCAATGATAACGAGTTATACTTTAATAAGGATTCCGACCTTGGTTTATGGTAGTGTGTAATTCTCTCTTGTTTACTGCAACGTCGTTGTTCATTTCATTTACATCCATGTCTCTGGTATTATATTCTGGAATGCGAGTGTCCCGTTGTTTTTTTGATATGAATTTATCTCTCTGATACTTATATCATAAGCTTCCTGGTACTTTAAATATGGCTCAGGTGTAATACAATGTTTCATCTCCAATTCATACACATTTCTACTATATTGGCTGTTACGAAGTTCTATTGATGAAAGTTGCCAGCATGTATGGATTCTTAGTCATATAAGCCCATCATATGTTGGGGAAACTCTTCTTAGTGTTGTCTTCATAACAGTTAATATCTACTTCATTCTATGCAGCTCAGTAGTCACCTTTATATATACCCCTTTTTCTGCCATATACCATGAATCCGGCCCTGTTTACTGTGAATTGTCTTAAAGTTGTCTGATACAGCAGTGTTTGAGTTTAACATTACATTCATCCAGTATTACTCTTGAAGCATCAAACTGTCGAAAGTTTTGGTTCCACTCCAATATTATTCTCTGTTTGTAAAGAAGTAGTACAAGAGCCCTATCTTGTTTAAACGTTAAACGATGTTATGCGTCCTCTGCTCTCCATACATTATAAGATGTCCTAGGCACTGGTCTATAACAACTCTAGGCTATCTCTAGGAGTTACAACAACACACAATCAAATTTCTGCCTCTCTTTTACGCTACTTACTATGCTGTTAAAATTAATATAAAATGTGATTAGCACAAATAATATACAATCAGCACAAGACTACTTAAGGCCAAGAGAAAAGCCTTTAGGTTTGAATGTGCCTTAAGTGCATAACCTACTGAAGACTCTTTTTAAATCTAAACAACAAACTCATCTCACTGATAAGTTCTCTGAACAAAATCATCCCAAAAAGTTCTCCAGCTACCCTGGTAAACTTGTTGATAATGGAGCAAGCACCTAGGATGGCCAGCAAAACCAACAAGAATGCAGTCCACACACATACCCTGTGTATAATCAACAGAGTACTTGTAGTTATTTAATGTGAATGCACACTTATTTGCATAAATCTCTATTTTTATTAATAAAAAAACTACAGAAATACATCGTACATTGTAAGGATGTTAGCACAAGACTTAGTGAGGAGACTATTTCCAAGTGTTTAGATAAAAGCTTGTACTCCTCAAAAACATAGTATGCTTCTCAGAGTATGGATATTGAAGTCAAATGCAACATTTTCCAGGTATTTATAATATCTGGAGGACTTGTCTTTGAATGCAGTAACTAATATATGTCCACTTCTTGTCCATAAGTCTTGAAATGTTGCCAGCTGGAATTATCAATTTACAATTTCACACCAAGTTACCTTATATTTTTCAAGGCATAATGCAAACATCACTGAAAAAGAGAGTAATCAGTAAGATTATCAAAGAATGAAGTAGGCTTGGACTTCAAAATTTGTTTGTAGATTTATAGGTTTAGTTGGTAGTTTTAAAGTGTAAAATTTTCTCCCTCTTCAGATTCAAAAACATATGGAAACCCTTGCTTCTGAAAGTATGAAAATGATGGTATGAATTGTTTATACAAGAAGAGTATGAAGAAATATATGAGCTGGGCAGTTTAAAGTGCAGTCACAGTTATCACGAGGCCTGCATCAAGCAGTGGTTGCTTTAGAAAAACAAGTGTCCAGTCTGCAATATTTCCGTCATTTCATAGCAGGAAAATTCTGGTTTGCTGCATTTTTTTTCTGTTTCTATTAGGAAAATCTTAGGATCAGTGCTTTGATGAAGCAGCAAGCCCTTCCCTTGATTTTCTTTCCTTGGGCTGGTGTTTAAACTTCTAGAAAATCCTGTACATGTAGATATCCTCTGTGCAACCTGCATTCTCATGACTATTCCTTTGATAATGTTCTTTTGTTTTTCTAGTAAATTATGCTTATAATATTCCTTCTACATATATGACTAGCATTAACCATGTGCAACTTCCCCTTTGTTAGGAGCTTTGTCAAACTATTAACCATATGCAACTTTGTCAGAATGTGGTCCAACACTACCAACTCCCTAATGAACTTGGAATCTTAGGAAATTGTATTGAATATCAATGTGTTTGAAATGGTCATGACACTTTGGATTTTCATAGATCTTGATGTAACTTTGATTCTCACAAGAGACAATATTGGGCTTCAACAAGTGATTGGTTGACTCTACAATCAAGTTGCAAATCTAGATAGCTTCATAATAAGTATATGAAACTGCCATATTCTTTTCTTCAGTGGAACTGAAGGTAATTGTTGCTTGCTTCTTGTTGATTTGATAAAAATGATTTATAAAATGATAATAATGATGTTTAAAATGAGCCTTATGATGGTCTACTTATACACATTGATTGTTCACGAGGTGTTAGGGGTATGTTTATAACACCACTGCCCTTGAAAGCTTTGTCTTGAAAGTACAGTAATTAGAATTTTCTTTAGTTAAGCACTTTTTTGTGGTGGAATGAAGTTTATCAGATATCTATATATACTTTGTAGAGGTTTGAATTTGTTTGTCCTTTGAGTGTTGGTGAGGTTTCTTTATATTTTTTGCATCATAGTCTAAAGTCTTTTGACGTGATTATTTAACATGAAAGCTTTATGCTTATTTTCAATATATTTTAAATACCTGCATGATCAAGAAACTTTTATGGTTAATGAAATTACTAATTAGGTACTACAAAAAGAGGATGATGCTGAGAGGGCTTGCCTGGGTGACTCTGGGAGCAACCCGGAGGTGGTCAGACAAAGCTCTTCTAAGTCACAAATATGAAGAGAAAAAATTGGTGATGTATATGTGGTTGCTCAACCTGGGCTATATGGAAAATATTGGCAGAGAGTGTTTACCTTTCCGTGTCTTCTCGAAAGTAGGTTGTCTGCTCACAGAATAAGATCACTACATGTAGGTGATGGTTCTATAGTAAGTTCTCAGCCTTATATTTAGAATGGCTAACATAGAGGATCAGGTTTGAATACAGGATATAATTTTATGAATTTGGAGATTTAGAGTTAAAGAAAATTTTCACATTCCCTAGGTCTAGCCCCATTAGGTCACCTATGGCAACAATTTCCTAGGAATCTAGCTAGAGGAAAACTTCTATCTCCTAGAGGCAGCTGCGTTGTTGGGTACCCTCACTCTCCTTAGAACTTGGGCCAATTCCGACGGTGGAATATTTAGATACCTCAAGCCCTAGCTCTAGGATCAAGTTTTGCCTAGGTGGTCCCAAGGATAGAACCTAGTAGGATCAATTTGACCTATCGAAGTAAAAACTCTTGTCTGATCCTTTCCCCTCACCTTGTCCAATATAGGAACATCATTGGTTGCTAAATTCCATCCCCGAACCGGGGTTGGGTCCACTTAGTCCCGTGTGGTCCCATTTGGTGTCAAAGGCCTTTCATCAAGGACCATTTGGGAATCCAAGTTCCCAAAGGATTTTATGGATTGAGAACTTCCTTCATAAGTCTTATTATTATCTCTCAACCCTTCAATCCCCCTCTTCTCTCCCTAGAAGATAAATTCAATTGCTTAGAAGGAAAGCAAGTCCCACTCTTTATTTTATGTTAGGGAAAGGGTTTCGAGGGTCACTTCCTACCTATTCATTGACCTATACTCTACAAGTGACTTCCTAAACTACCGAGACTCCACCCATCAGTGAAATTCTATGAAGAGCACAGAGCCTTAGTTGTGGTGACAATGGGCTAAGCCTCCATCGTTTCCCTTGTCATAGCAGTTGCCCTCTTAGGAACCCCTTTTAGGTCCACTACTAGTTTGAGTGGTAATAAGTTGTTCACAATTCCATTTGTGAACAACTCTTTGGTATGCCCACTTTTGCCATATTATAGCTCCAAGATGAGAAGTCCAGGGCTATGGAGGCTGCCCTTCTTCTCTCTGAATCAATCCTCTACAATATAGTGAACTAGGGCTAGTTGGTTCACCCACTTGACTATTACTTTAGTCCTTCAAAGTCTGCACATCCTTAGGCCCTATACACCTACCCTTCTACCAATTTTGTTGTCCTTCACCAGAACAAGAGTCAGGGCTCTTCTTTGACAGTAACCTAATAACCCTCCAACTATACTTGGACTACCATCAATCTGCCCAACCACAGTCAATTCTTTTTACTGATCTAGGGCCCACAATATTGTATTCATCTAGGGCTCTTCAAATCTGCCACCTAACAAGGGTTTGAGTCCTCTCAAGATCACGGTTCTTGTGTATCAACAATTTTATCTTTGTTGTCCAATCTACGAAAAAATATGAACTACTTCTCTTATCATACTTCTAACAATCTATAGATGACTGAACTAGGGTCACAAATCAGCCACTAACAGTCCATTTACTAATTTTTTATAGGTTTCTTTAGATATTTGTCTAAAACTCTATGGAAAGTCCACCAAAATCAACTCCTTTGCATGTCAATCCATTCTTCATATGGCACATCTCTTCCACATGCTCAATCTTTTGCTCAGGTTCCACCCTCCTTTGGATCTATTGTCTCCACACATATTGAATCTGAAAACCATCTTCCAGATCTGTGGTCTTTATAGCAGAAATAAACCTTGCTCTAAGGGTCACAACCCGTCTTCTTCTATGTAAATTTGTCATAGTCTTAAGGGCATACCTTATGAACTAAACATGCTAGGAAATTGTCCTAACTAGGGCATTATACTTATGTACTTATAACTGTTGTAGAAAAAACCCTATCCACACATAGAAAAAACATGACTCTTGCCTCCATAAGAGACTCGACCTAGCTCATATGGATCCATAGATTCTAGGGATTTCTTTGACTGAATCTTGACATGAAATTCAGATCTCATTGTCGACCCTCAAACTAGGGTTAAATCAATCAATATTACGCCTGTGTCGACTTCTGTTATGGCTCTAAATTAAAGTGCAAGCCCTCCTCCATTTATGTTGGTCTTTATCACAGACCTTGCGGCCTACTAACCACCACAAGGCAAGATGGTATCAACCCTCTCTTCTATTTTATGTATAAAATCTAACCAACAGGATTCAATTTGATCTTGTAATGTACTAAAACAAGATATTGAATCCTTCCTACAATTTGTGGAAACAACACACAATCGCACAATCACATATAAGTAAGAGAAACAAGTTATCAATCGCACAACACAAGATGTATCTGGGGAATTAACTGCTCAAAACCCTCTATCTCTATTTTGTATTAAGTCAAGGAATCATGAAACAATACAATGCTTAATCTCTCTTGAGATTCTCCAACACTCTGCCAATTGTCTCCTGCTGATTTAGGAAAAATCGGTCAAATACTTAGCCAATTCTCAGCCTGCCTTGCTCACGAAATTCCTATGGAATTATCTCTATATTAATTAGGAAAATCAACCTTCCTTGATTGCACAATCCATCATGGCATCCCAATGACTTTATAATTGTACACAGGAAATTTTCTATAAATACAACTGATAGTTATGTTCCTCTGAACTATGTTACAATAAGGATGAAGGGTCTTTTTATTATTTAAAAATAAGAGGAAATCCTAAACAACCAAAACCCTAACCCGAGGAGATGTAACACCAAGATTTTATGGGCCTCGTTGGGGTTAGTTGGGCAGCCAACTTTCCGGGGTCGTAACTTGGTCATATGATCTTCGTTTGACGCACATGATACCTCATTAGAAAGATCTCTCCGAGGGCTACAACTGCTAATGCGATTTCAATTTCTATGAAATCGCTAAACCTTTCTTGCCCAAAAAACATCGTTTGAGGCCTCAAAATGGCTCCAGAAGTTCAGGACCCAAAAAACTGACAAAAATAGTAAACTGTGCTACAATTAAGGAAACTGAAAAACTGAAAGAGACAATGGCGAGGGCCCAAGTGGAATAGGCGGGTGGCCACCAATATCCACCTCGATCACCTTAAATCGAATTTCTTGAGCTAACTCAATCATCATGACTTAGTTAACTGACACAAGTTTTTATGAGACGAAATTACAATTTATTGTCCAATTTATTTAAGGGAAAAATAAATTAGATGCCTCACATTCCTCACTCCTGGTACATCAAAATTCCTTGCCAGTGTGGGTACATTTTTTTTTGTCCTTTCTAATTTCCAATTTCATTGTTTCTTGTTGCAAATTTCAATACTACCTCTCAACAAGAAATAAATTCAATCTATCCCCATCCGGTACCTTTGGAATGTTCTGCATGCTACACTTCTCTAGTGTTGTTTGCACCTGCAAATCTTGAAACTGAATAGCCTCCGAACAACTTACTCAGTATAATGCATCTATCATCAGAATCTTTTGACTGGCACTGCTAGCTACTGCATCTGTCTAGTACTGGATTCTCTGGTTGCTGTTGACATCTGCATCCATGCCCTTTGAACTATTGCTAACTCTTATTTGTGATCCAGTATTTGACATCTATGAGTGATTTCTATCTTGCTGACATCTGACTACATCAATCTAACTGATCCTTCCTACTACTATTGTATTATGGCTCCTCGTAGCCAAGTTCAATCCATGAGACAAGTCATCTCAATGGACCTCGCCCAAATTTCTTATCTTGGGATTATGTCTACACATCACCCCACCATCTTACACCTTTAGGTATGGCTGCTCCCTCTTCCCATCTGGCTCGAAATTTCCCCCTCATGGAGGTATCTGCTTGAGTGGATGCTTCCACTCAGTCTCCTCTCTGCTTCTCCAATTGTGGCAGCTACTCCACAACCTTCTGAGACTTCTTCTCATGAAGATTCATGTTGAGAGGTATTTATGCTCCCTTTAAACCACCAAGTCTCTAACTTCTGCCTTTCTCCTCAAAGCCTTGCATGCATCTGGTACCTCAATTACATATAGGTTCTTGACTCGTGCACAGTGTAATTGTCCCGACATTACAAAAAGTTTCTAAAAAAGAGTTGATTTTAAATCGATGATATCTCCCTCATCTGAGCTTTGATTTGACCAATTTTTTTTTCTATTTCAGTAGATTTTCGCAAGGAATCCAAATAGTCTATTTGTTTTTGAAATGTTTACACCAAAATATTCAAATATTCTATGCAAACTTGCCACCCAAAAAATTCCTGCTCTGATACCATGTAGAAAATCTAACCAACGAGATTCAATCTAATTTTGTAATCTATTAAAACAAGATTTTGAATCCTTCCTACAATTTACAGAAACAAAACACGGTCGCACAATCACATATAAGTAAGAGAAATAAATTATCAATCACACAACAACATGATGTATTTGGGGAAAGAAACTGCTCAAAACCCCTCTATCTCTATTGTGTACTATTAATTCAAGGAATCATGAAACAATACATTAATGCTTAATCTCTCATGAGATTCTCCAACACTCTGTCAATTTTCTCCCGTTGATCTATGCAAACTCGATCTAGTACTTAGCCAATTTCTGATCCTTACTTCAGCCTGCGTTGCTCATGCAATTCCTAGGGAATTAACTCATTAATTAGGAAAATTAGTCTTCCTTGATTGCGCAATCCATTATGGAATCCCAATGACTTTATAATTTCACATGGGAAATTTTCTCTGAATACAATTGATAGTTATGTTCCCTTTAACCTATGTCTCAATTGGGTATTCCTCGAAACTGACATGCATACAACTATTAATAGTGAATTATCAGTTATATGATTGATCACTCATTGTGAATTAAATCTAATTTAATTCACTGGACCTCTCACTAGCTCATAACTCAGTTAGAACCAATTAAACTGATTTTAACACATTTAATTGAGTTAATTACACTTGCACCCCACTAATGCATTAACTTCAACTGGACCCAAAGAATATTAGAATCCCTCTAGATGCCTCATCTTAGACCCTCAAGTACTTGAATTTATTGAGCTAACTCGGTCATCATGAATTAATTAAATGACACAAGTTGTTATGAGATGAAATTACAATTTATTGTCCAATTTATTTAAGGGAAAAATAAATTAGACGCTCCACATTCCTCACTCCCGGTGCATCAAAATTCCTCACCAGTGTGGGTACATTTTTTTTTGTCCTTTCTGGTTTCCAATCTCACTGCTTCTTGTTGCAAATTTCAACATTTCAGAATTTGACAAGGCCTTCACACAAAGACACCATTGAAATCACATGCCCAAATTATCATGAGAAACCTGTCTTAAGCTCGATCTGCCAGAAGAGAACCAACAATATGCTATCCTACTTCCTAGTGCAAATCGACCCTTAAGGTATGCAACATTCTTCTGAACACTCACATGATGATCTTGCTCTTGGAGGATGATCATGACCTCCCTTTAGCAACCCTTACTCGCCCTCGTACTCGACCTACTTTAGGACTACATCTCTCTTCACCCCCTTGATGTGCCGGATAGTGGGAATACATGTCAAACATGCTAATATGTGCCAAGTGATAAGGCATGCCAAGATGTGCAAGGGTGTGTCAATGTGTGTCAGGGAATGTCAAGACAACAAAAGGGAGAAAAAAGTTTAACTACAAGGAAATGAACACATAAGAGGGTTAATAAGTCATCAATTTACCTTTTCCAAGAGGGGCATGCTAGGCACACCAACACTAGGTAGCAATAGGTGCCAAGTGCAAAGTCTTAGTGCATTCTAAGTGCCAAGTATTCCTTTGTTGCTTCTCATCTACTTTCCAAAAAATGATAATCACAAATAAATTTAATATTAAACCATGCCAAATCATACCAAGGCATCTCAACGTATTCCATACATGCCAAGACTTTCAAGTGCCAACACGTGCCAAGCGCCAATATGTGTTAGGGACTAGTGTTATGCATGTTATGAAGTGGAAGGGAATGTTGAAGAGTGCTAAGGTGTGCTAGAGAGTGATAATGCATGTTAATGAGTGTTAAGGATTACTAGGAAAAGACATTAAGGGAGCACTAAGTAAAAATTCATGAAAGTTAATGAATATGAGGAACGTGTGCCAGAGACTAGTGTTAATGAGTGTTAGCTGTCATGCCAAGGAGGGACTGACAAGGTATGCTAAGCATTGGTAAGGCATGCTAGGGAATATCAAGGCATGTCAAGAATTCCCAAAGTGTGCTTGGGAGTTCCAGGGTGTGCTAATTATATCATGTGCTAATTAATAGTGCCAAGATATGCCAATACATGCTAGGTGCTAAGGATGTGGTGCAGGGTGCCAGGGTATATCAATATATGTCAAGGCAACAAAAGGAAGAACCAATAAGAGGGTTAATAAGTCAGGACTTTATATTTTTGAAAAGGGGCATGCTAGGCACACTAATAATAGGTCCCAATACATGCCAAGTGGCATTGTGTGCCAAGTGCTAATGTATGTCAATGCATTCAACCAAGGTGTTCCAGGGCATGCTAGGGACTATATGCAGCATGCCAACACATGTTAGGAGAGTTCGATGTTGTGCTAGCGCATGCCATCATGTACTTGGGCGTAAGTGTCATCACAAGATGTTCTAAGTACAAAGATGTTCCAATACATGTGGAGTGCTAAGAAATGTTAGTGTGTGCCAAAGCATTAATTTAAGGCGTGCCTAGATTGGTGAGGATCGTTAGGTTTTTCTCATTAATAGAATTTTCAAAGCTTGATTATGTATTAAATAATATATTTCCTACATACAATAGTGGAACTTTATCTAAAGGGAATTTGCTAGATAATAAACTTAATATATATGAATCACGTGTTGACTCATGATAGGAAATCTCTATTCGACTAGTTATTACTTGAGGGAAATGATACACACTAATTACTTCTAAAAAATTGATTGACCCTAACCACTATGGCTTTGGACATATTATAAAAAATACTCCACAATAATGGTATTAAATCGTTAAATTTTGACAAAAATATATATTAACAGGCACATAGCGTCATCAAAAACTCATTGGAATGATCAATGATGACGGGCATTTTTTGACTGTCACCAAAAGTAACAAAAAGAGCATTGTTGAGGGTCATTAAAAGTTCGTCACTAGAAGTGTCACCAAAGAGAGAATTAGTGATGGGCCTTTAACGACCCTCACCAAAAGTGTCATTCAAAATGTCTTTGGTGACAGACCATAAAGGACCATCACTATATACACTTACAATGACGGTTTTTTAATGATCAATGATGACGGACATTTTTTGACCGTCACCAAAAGTAACAAAAAGAGTATTGGTGAGGGTCATTAAAATTTCGTCACTAGAAGTGTCACCAAAGAGAGAATTAGTGATGGGCCTTTAACGACCTTCACCAAAAGTGTCATTGAAAATGTCTTTGGTGACGGACCATAAAGGACCATCACTATATACACTTAAAGTGACAGTTTTTTAAGGACCGTCACCATATGTGACATTGGTGACGGACCTTAAAGGTCCGTCACAAGCATGACCCTCACCAATGTCCTTTTTCCTTGTAGTGTATTTTACCAAATGGGCCGAAGCAATGCCTACATTTAATAACACAGGACAAACAACTGCATTGTTTTTCTTCAACCACGTTATTGCACGGTTTGGGGTCCCACAGGCTATAGTTACAGATCATGGTAATATTTTTCGCAACCACATGATGTCTGAATTGACTGCCAAGTTAGGATTGTTGCATGATAATTCTACTCCTTATTATCCACGATCAAATGGAAAATTTGAGGCTATTAACACAATTCTTAAACGAATGCTTCAACGAATGGTAGGAGTCCATAAAAGGAACTAGAACTTGATCCTATACTCTGCCTTGTGGGTGTATCGAACCTCGGTGAGAAACACAACCAGATTTACTCCTTTTCAATTGGTGTATGTTTTGGAAGATATCTTGCCAATCCAATGCGAAATATCATCGTTAAAACTCGTGATAGACTTGTTACCTGATGTTATCACTCAGATTTTCCTTGAAGTTGTTGGGAAGAGGAAAGGGGTCCGAGGTAACCACAAACCAACTTTTAGGTATAGAATCTAGCCAATCTGTACCTAGAGAGGGCTCTCTCTGTAAAATTTAGCTTTTTTTTGAAAGATATTAGGCTACTTATGAAAGTTCAGGGATTTTGATTGAAATTGGGGGATGAAATTATATAGCAGAGGGTAAGACTGAGTATTTCAGGCCATTGGGCTAATGGAGTCAAAGAAGATGACTTAACTAGATTAAGTTTCTTAACAAAAGATGGTTTCATAGGGAATCAAATAGGGAACAATTATAGATCTAAAGTGAATGGAATGAATTTGAAATAGGTGAAGAGAAATTAAGAATCCTTCAACATATTCAAAAAGGGGAATTTGAATGATTATTAACAAAGAGCAATTAAGAATTCTTTATCAAATAATCAAAATGCATAAACTAGAAAAACAGGAGCAATTAGGAATTCACTGTTTAAACTAGCTCAGAAGAAAACATTTAGAATAACAACGATTAAAAACAGATTGCACTTAAGCACTTTTTGATTTATTCCTTTTCGTTAATTATTCAGAAATGAAACACAAATGATATAATAAATAAGTATAACACTTCAAAACATAAGAGATAGATGAATTATTGATCCGTTGTCTGACGCAAGAATCATGTAAAAAGTCTTTTGCATCAATTCCTT
This sequence comes from Pinus albicaulis, assembly GCA_034641835.2. NCBI lineage: Eukaryota > Viridiplantae > Streptophyta > Pinopsida > Pinales > Pinaceae > Pinus > Pinus albicaulis. The sequence goes on along the minus strand of CM076579.1, from coordinate 821,859,753 downwards.
ATCTAGCTAGCCACACAAAATTTCTCCAACAACACTTTATTCCAAAATAGTCGATGTTACAACAAAGTCTAAGAATCCACGCCTCAATACTCAAATTGAGGGAGTATTTATACAAAGAATTATAAAAAATATCTCCTAAAAAAATGAGATATAATCTAGGATGACTGATAAGTATTTTACAACAAACTAGAGACAGATAGTCTTGTAGATAAGAGAAATGATAACTGATGTTGTGTTGTTTCCTTCTTTTGAGAATGTGCTGGAGGCAGGCCCTATGATTTGGCTTGTTGCTGTCCTCTTTAGTAATTATGTGTTGGCTACTCTGTTTCACTAATAATATTTACCTGTACTGATACACTTTAACCTCTGTTTATCTTTTTATCCTTCTTATCATGACTTACTGTAGTAAATAATCAAAATTCACACAAGGATAACATTTACAAAAGTTCTAACATTTCTTCCCACCATTTAGCTTCCGGTATTCTGGTCCTTTGCAGCTTCCTTAGAGTTTCATCTGTCTCTGTATATCTAAAGAAAGTAGGTTGAATTGGGAACAAATTCTTTACCTCATGCTCGAGATAAAACAAATTCTCCAATCTGTCATGAATATTTTTGCATGTAGGCAATGTTGCTGCTATGAACTAGTTGAGGAGCTGGCCTGATTGTCAGCATGCTTGTTCAATTTCTCAACATAAATTTCAAGGTCCATTATTTTATCCTCTGAAACTAAAGGACTGGGAAATCCTTTATTCAACATAATATCCAATCTTTTTATGAAGGAATTAATTTATTCTTTCATATCATAGCATCTTCGTTCTAGATTATGCATGAGAGTTCTTTTAGTAAAAACTCTTTTTATCTCCAAAATTGTTCCTGTCCTATCTTGAATGTCGAGTTCTTCAAGTTGATGTTTATTCTTAGTATTCAAAAAGTGTATAAGTTCATTGGCCTCTTCCGGCATGTTTCCTAATTCTTCTCTTGATTTTAGAATTTCTTCCACAACCAATTTAACTAAATCATTCTGTTCATACATTATTTGAATTGACGGCCAAACATCTTCTATTGACTGAATGATGTTGTCCCAAATAATTTCTTTTATTTCCTTTAAACGCTTCTCCAATGTGAGATCCTTCTCCAATGCTCTGACCAATTTTTCTAATCTATTGACCTCTCTTGTTTTCTCTGCAACGCTTATCTTTGAGAAATCATATTTTTGTTCTAAAGTGGTGAATTGTACCTTTGTTCTTTGGAGCTCTGTCACTTGGAGTTTCAATTCCTCCATTGACTTTATTAATTCTTCGGTACTTAAATTGGAATTATTTCCCTGTGACAATTCTGTTGGCTGATCTGTTGTAGATATACCTGTAATTACTTCTGTTGTAGATGCTGGAATATTAGGCTGCTTGTCTTTTAATGCCTTTTCAAGCTCTTTTTCAGTTTCATTAAGTTGCTCATTTAGTTTCAAAAGCAAGTCCATCAATTCTTCTTCAAAATTTTGCTTCATGATTTCTGCAGTCTGTGGATGTCTTGAGGCTAGCAATTTTAGTTGGTTTCTCAAGGCTGCAATATCATCATCTTTTTTCTTGATCTAGGCTTCTATACCCTTGACATCTTTTGGATTATGACCCAATCCAATGATTATTTCCTCCAAAGTCTTTATTTTGTTATATTTAGCCTGAGAGGAGGCTTTTTCAAGCTGCAATTGTGCATTAGTATTCTCCAAAGAATCCTACAATTTATGGGTCATCATTGATTTATCAGTCAGAGTAGAATAAATCATTTCACCTGTTTGTTTGTGTAACTCAATTTGATCCAAAGGATGAATATCCTTTGTTATGACTTCAAAATTAGTTCTGATATAATCTGCAGGTATTTGAGGCTACTATACTTTGGGTTTGAAGTGACTCATTACCATCTTACCTTGCTGGATGTCATAGGCTGACATCAATCTTTGTTGATTCTTAGGAGCCATCTTCAAATATTGATTGTAAACTTGAAGTTTTAGTGGATCATTTCTGGCCTTTATATTTATGAATGTCCTTTTAATGTCCCAGGCATCTTTCATTGGTTGTTTGAAAGAAGATACTTCTACACTTTGCTGCCTTTGTAGTTCTTTTCTCTGAGAATTAGTGGATGTTCCACTGATTGTACATGTTTGCTGACTACTTAACTCTTCTCTCCTCTGATTATCAGGGATTTCTTGAACAGATTCTACTTCTAGAAGAGGATTTAATTTTTTTCTTTTAACATCAGGCTGTTTTGAAGACCCACTGATAGGGGTAGCTGCTTCAGCATCTCTCTTTTAATCTTTTCTACATTGAGAGGAGTTTGTAAAATTGACATTTCTACCACATTGGTCTGAGTAAGCGAAGTCTGTACTTGACCCTGTTCTTTAGAAGTTTGAGGTTGTTCTGTCATTGTAAATTTCTCTATAACTTGTATATCAGCTTCTTTCTCTTTTCCTTTAGATGCTACTATAGCCAATGCACTGATTTCCTATAAATTTTGCTGGGAAGTTCTAGCAAAAGAAGGACCAATCCCTGGTTTTTGCACCTATCCAAAAGAGTCTAGGTCAAGCATTTTTTCAAGGTCTTTCATAACATTGTCAACACTGACTTGTTCACTATCCTGTTCTATCAATGTACCTTCCATCCATTCATCCATATTGGCATACTGTTCAATTTCTGGGATTCTTTGATGAAGGTATGGTGATAATTTGTTTTTCATCCTTCTATCACAAATAAAGCTATTTGGGTCATAAGGTACCCAGTAGAAACCTTTTTGCAATTTCAGATAGTCTTCTAATATTCTTTTAGCTTCTTTTCCAGCATCCCTAGAGTTACAGACAAAAGGACCTAATTGACTCTTAATTCTGAGTTGGGCCTTTTACTTTGCATTGCAGAAATGAACTATGTCAGAATTTATCATCTGTCTGAAATACTCTAAGGCAAAGAGCCTCATTGGGACATATTTTGGTAACTTGAAAGGGCATAACTCACATCCATATATTCTGATTTCTGTGTGATTTTGGTATAGATACCAATCAACTATCTTGTATTTCTTTGAGAATTGGAGAATTTTCTTGATGTCACTATTGACCCTAGGAGGGGATACTCCTATTAATAAAGTGGTTGCAGGGTGTAAAAATAGGTCAATGAACTCATTGTAATAATAAGGAGAATCAAAGGAATTATGAATGATGGCAGACCAAAAGATTACAGACCTAGGATTTCCTTTGGCATCAAGTTTTTTGACATAGAAAGGGAAACTCTCTGATTGATAGTAAAGCATGAGATGATATATAATAGAAGAATATTTGAACACTCTTTCATTCTCTAATCTCATGAACTGATCATGGATTTTGTCAGCAATGTAGGAAGCAAAATCATACTTGAAAGCAGGGGGCTGTCTAGGGGTGAAAATTGACAACAATACTAGGGTTAATTGATCAACATATTCACTAGTATTAAAACCCATTATAGAGGATATCATATTCAAAATAAGCCTTCCCACATCAGTGAAAAAGGTATAAGCATAAGGGGGAGAACCTTTGGGCTGATGTTCTGGCAACATGAAATTTTGGCGGATGCGGTTTAACTCTTCATGGGATAAATTGGCAGATTTCTCAAGTAATTATCCCATGGAAAGTGGAGTCAGGGCTTGACCAGGCTGAAATTGTAACATTTCGTTAATAGACTGAGCAGTTACGGGGAAAAGGATGTTTTGACTCGGGGAAAAAACTGCTCGTTGATTGGGATCATAATTTGCATGGTAGTAATGGATTATTTCAGGAAAAATGTGGACTGAGGGGAGAAGATACATGGGAAGATTAGATTCCCATAATCCAAAAATTTCAGAGCCGTTCTAGTAGTTATCACTACAGTGGCAAAAAATTCGAAGAGGATTTTCACTGAAGACGAGGTCTTTGATTTGGAAATCTCTATCTGCTAAAGGCAGATAGTCTAAATCTCTGTGAGGGGCATTCAGGGGTACGATATTCAGAGCCACAGGAATTTCCATTTCTGGTTCTTGTGGATTTAGAAATTAATTCCAGGTTTTGATGAAAAAATGGGCACAATCATAGGTTTGGGAATGCAATTGTAATTTTAGGATTTGAGGAATAAAATAAGACCAATCTTGAACCCCGTTTCAATTTTTTTGTGTGGAATTAAAACAAAAACTAGGATTTTGAAGAGTTCAATGGGAATTTAGGTAAATACCTATTTTCTGGGAAATAAACAGTGACAAAAATAGGTGTTGGCTATGGTGGATGAATTTTGGATGCTCGATTGTAATTTTCCTCAGCAAGGTAGCAGTTGGTAAACTTCGACAGTTGATTTCGGAATTCGATGCATGGGACGCTGGTCACTACATGAGATAGTGAAAATGATGCGAGTACATTTGTTTTATTTGCAAAGTCAAAGGTTGGAGGGTTTTTTATTTTTTTAATGGATGACATCAGCAAGTACGGTGGCTTCGGCATGGGAGGCAAGCGGTAAGTGGTATTCATCACACAGCTTTTGGGGAAGGGCAATTTTCAGCGGAGGGTGAGCGATTCCATATGATGCACGACACATGGCACGACACTGTTCAGAAAATTGCTTGGCCATCGCACGTTATCATTCGGACGTGGATGGGCAGCGATATGGTCATTAACCGTAGATCTCAGATTGATTGATCGAACGGTCGTCAGGAAAGGAAAATGACGGGGAATTAATATGGTGGGTCCAATGTAATTTATTATAAAATAATCACATTGAGGGCGATTTGATTGGTAGATTAGGTTATTAATTAACCATAAGGGTTAATTAACCCCTTTATATGGTGGAGTGTTGGTTTTATTTATTAATTGGAAATTCACCCAATTAATTAAATTTATATGGTTATTTTTCAACCAACGGGGCGGGATATTATATTAATTTGGAAATTTTATTAAAATAATACGGGAAAAGGAGAGATTTTCATAGGGATTTAAATAATAAGATAAAAATTAATATGGAAATAAATGAAGCTCTAAGTAGTGGCATTTAGACTTGCACACTTTCCTTGGCCTTTCTTTTAGTGGGGTTCATTTCTTTTACTTTTTTGGCCATTTTATTCTTTTCACCCTTTGATTTTTTCTTTTAGGGTATACCCTCTTTACATTTTTCAAATTTTTTGATTTTTTGACAATATGAGAAACCTTTGCAACAAGAAAAGGTATGAACATATTACATAGCTCATCAAGTCAATCATGATATATGACACCTATTGGTATAGGAGTCTAACACCTGACACGTCAGAAGAAGAAGCACATCTCCTTAACCTCATCCATCTTGATGAAATGCGTCGTGAAGCCTAATTGGCCAACGAAGCACATAAGAGACGTATAAAGGTGCAATACAACAAAAATGTCCAACCTCACATCTACTTAGAGGGTGACTTCGTCCTTATTTATGACCAAGAAACTGATGTAATAGGTATAGGGAAATTCGAGCCATTATGGCATGGCCCCTATATTGTCAAAAGAGTTCTTGCTAAGGGTGCCTATGGGTTACTTGATTACGATGGGATTCCATTGGAACAACCTAGAAATGGGTGGTATTTGAAACTTTACTATGCTTAATCATGAGCTTAGTAATTTTTTTTGTATTATATTGTTTATATGGTGTTGATTTGCATTCACTATCTTAATTTGTTTTTAGAATTTTCTTGACATTAGTAATCCGCTTTACATTTTATGGCAGATGTTTGAATCTTCGAAACCATTTGTTGGATATGCTGATGGTGCTAGTCGTAGTACGCAGAATCTATCCTCTGTAGCGTGGGCCATTTTCACTCTGAACGACGAGTTAGTGAGTTTTTAAGTGATTTGTATTGGTAGATCAACGAACAATATCACTGAGTATAGCGCGTTGATCGAACTTCTCTCTGATGCCATTTCATTTGGTATTAACTGCATAGTCATAAGGTTAGACTCACAACTTGTGGTATTACAACTTACTAGTGTTTATACTGTTAGAAATACAACACTTCTTATATTGTTCTTAAGAGTTCGACTTTTGGAAAGACATTTTGATTTTTTTCAATATCAACACATTTCCAGAAATTTGAACACTTTAACTTATTCATTAGCTAATCAAGTTTTAGACAGACATTCGTGACATAGGTAAAGAAAATATTCACATCATTGAATAGGATTGCGCATTAAACATAGGAAAAACTGTGAAAATATATATATAGATAGTTATAGGTTTTTTACAAAATTTTTTCCCAAGACACATTGATCATCTGACCTCAAAATGTATGCAAAAATGTCACAAGTAAACTAGTGGTGCTCATGGTAACATGCTATAGATATAGAAATCCTACGGAGCGACCGCATCCAACAGTTAGGAACCCCAATTGTGTGTCACTGCAGTCGCATGGGAAGCTCTTCGATCTGGCAATCCCGAATCTCGAAGGTCAACCCCTCTATGTGCTGTTGAAGCTCAGCTAAAGTCTCAACCATATCAACGTCCTGAAGAACTACTCTCTCGATAGCCCTCTCTGCTGGCGCATCTACTTCGTGCTCTAGTTCCTCTATGAGTTGAACACGACCGATATATGCATTACATCAAACATTTAATTTAGTCTTGGAAAGAAATCAAAACACAAAAACATTGTATAAAACTTAGAAAAATAAAAAAACATGGTCAAATCATTCTTACCTATTGCACCCCACTGAGCGCCTTCTAGTAATACTAGATCTGGATCTCCTCGGAAGTCGACGCCTGCGTATGCGTAGTCATCGATGGCAATAATCTATTGCCAGAACTAGGTGAAGAATGCAGTAGAGAACACAATGGTGAATTGGCCTACATGCTGACCCATGAGTTCTACCCATCTCTACATTCGAGGATCTCTAGGACTAGATATATCCAATGTTACATGTTGTGGCTGCATTAGTGGAATATGTTCCAAAGCGAAGGAGATAAGGATTGAACCACAACTGAAATTTTTCTTCCTTCCTCCTTTTGCTTTATTCAGTTGTTCCTTTATCTAAGATAGAACAGCTTCAGAACAGTTGAAGAGTGTTGGCTCTAAGCACTCTAGCGCATAATGCATATACGATTTGTTGGCTACATGTAGTGTAACAGTGCCATCAAGTTTAGTGATCGTGAAAAGGATGGTTCTCAAAGGAAAATCCCTATCATTCTGGATGTTTATTTTTCCATCTTTTCTAGGTTTTGCTCCTAGATAGAAATACTGCATAACATAATCCCTCACTGTCTCTCCTCCAATAGTAGACCCTATGAGAGAAATGGGCAAACCTCTCCTCGACAAACCTGTGAGAAAATACACATCCTCAACTGTTATGGACAACACTTGATTTTTTATGTGAATTTCCTCTATCGCCGGATCCCATGCTCGAACTAAGAACTCTAAGAGTTCTATTTGTTGCCTCATTCCTGACAATTTGAAGTACTTAAGTAGTCAACAATCTCTTAAGGCTCTTATAGTACTCGGATCATTCAAGGTAATCATATCTTGTTCTTCATGTTCTCTTTCCATCCATGTAATCATCATTATAATCCGATGGAAACCTGAAATATAACCATAAGATCCATTAGATACCATTCATTGCAAAAAACTAGGAAAATTTTGAGCACATCATGAAAACCAAAAACTTGAACTGCACCCAACGCACTCCCTAGGTTGAGACAGTGCATTGCATATGCAGGTACCCTTCACTATACCTACTATGCAATGCAAGTTTCGATATTCAGGGGTGCGTTGCCCTCAATTTGGGCATAATTTACCCTAGGGGCCTTAAAGCCCTAAAAATTTGCAAGGAATGGAAATGAAATGAATACTAAAAGGAAGAGGAGGTTCATACTACTAACCTGGATCAAATGGCAATGAAATCTGTCCATAGAAACGATCGCAATCAACGACTGAAGTTCGGGGGAAAAATCAGGTTCAGAGCTCCAAAATGCAAATGGTAACTATGGAATGGTAAAAATGAATAGTGAAACTACTGTATATAGTCATTTAATTGTTTACAAGTTAAATTTATTTCTATGAATATAGTTTTATTATGTTTTTATCATGAAACAGGTATTTTTAATCCATTTGATATTGTTCTGAATAAGAAATACAACTGATGAACAAATTAGTTGTGCAGATTTATTTCAAAGAAAGACTTGACCACAAAGCATACTTTTTCTCCTTATTTTTCAAGATTTGTTAAAAACGAAAAATGATTTGAAGCGCACTTTTATCTCTTTTTCGAGCTTCGATAATAGTAAAAAAGGAACCCTTGGAGTCTTCTTTCAGCAATTTTCAGAGTCCGATAATGTGAAAATATTTCCGAGCACTTCTCTTTTCAAGCTCGTTAGAGTAAATGAATTGATATCTACTCAGTATAAGTTTAACCCTTTTCCGGACTGAGATAGATTATTTACGAAAAAGGAATACCTTGGTTAAACATGACCAAAGAGGTTCTTTCAGATATTATTTTACAGTTTTTCAGATCTAAGAGAAAAATTTACGGAAAAGTAATTTTTGAGTTCTCTTTCGTCCTCTTTTTCAGAATCTCTAAATATGAAAAAGGACTAGGCTATCACTATCGTTAAGCTCATTAAAATATAAAATAACGATGGACTTGTCGATCATGGCAAGAATCGAGTTTCAATCATCACTAGACTCATTAAATTATTAAATAGCGATACTTTATTCGCCCGAAGGGTTGAATTATAGATCAATAAAATGTTATCCTCCTCAAGCTTGTTAAAAAATAAGGAGGTACTGGTCGACAAATGATCGGGGAAAATTTTGGAAAAGTAAGAAAATTTTCTTTTTGGTAGCAATTCGCTCCTGAACATGACACTTCTTTCACTCCATGTCCGTGACTGTTTGGGTTGGGTAATCATCTTGATGGTTCATTCACACCTATGGTTCATCATACCTTCACTTCGGTTTTGGGTCAATGCTGCCAACTCATCATAGTGTCACCGATATGTTCAAGAGAAGTCATGCAATGATTAAAAAATCATCCTTCTGCAATACTCGTAAACCTTCATTTTCATGACCGTCATCCCTGAAAAATTGCTATATCAAGTCATACCCTTGTCTCTGAAATCAGTAACTCTTGTTTTGCAATAAGGTGACTTCCTATCGATGAAAAATTAATATCCTAGAAGTTCACTTAGAAACATGAGATTCTAGTACCATGAAGCTTGTTACAGCATTGAAAAGATCCTCACTTCCAGACCTTTGACCGAAAGATTTTGTTTGGGCATTCGAAACCAAATCATATATTCACGCCTTACAAAATGTACTGCAGTACCTTGAGGGCCATTGACGTTAATGGTGGTTCTCTCGCATTTGTTAATAGCTCACATTATTGGTTGGTAATCAAATGATGTCTTTCCATGTTCGACTACAAATCATATATTCACATGGCTAGACTTGTGCTCGAATGATCAAGTGAACAAGATAAGAAGACCCCGGATCTAGTTTCAGCCATCCGAGCTGCGATTTCAGGATTGTTGTACACATCATTTATACGGTGAACTTACATACATATTTTCATCTAAACATGGGCCTATATCTATAGGGTTGTCTGCATCTGGGCAACATTCCAATGTAGATGAATTTCTGAATTATGTACATGTTATTAGATTTTTTATGTGTTGAACATGGGAATGCCTACCCTCAGCAATTATGATCAAAAGAGGATATATCATGATGTAATGTATTGTAATATTGATGCAGGTGACCACTCCAGTTCTTTTACAGACTCATCACAGTGTAAAGCATCTCAATCAAATGTTCTTATTATTTGGATCTCATGCTTTAGGGGGAAATTGTTATAGGTCAATTTGGGTACCATTCCCAATGACCTAGTTAACTGGGCATAATCTCTAGGACCAATGATCAAGGGTCTATCATTCCCTATCATTTCAATTGCTACATGCCCTAAGACAAGAAACAAAATAAATAAAGAAATGCTTTCATCAAGCAAAGGTTTCCATGGTTTGAAGCTTATTATATAGCATATGAGAGCTCACCAACGTAGGCTTTAAGGGGCCTAAGTGCATTGCATATGAAGGTAGCCCCATGCAAGGCTTCTCTGTAAATCACTTCCCAACATTCACAGGTGTGTTGGTCACATTGGGAGCAAAATTCTCATTGTTTCAGAATCTCCACTTGGCTAGTGCCTTCTAGAAGAGTTCACATGTGTCAAGCTTCAGATCCAACTGTCCATTTGACATCTACATGACTGAAAACATGTCTTGCCTATTTTTGGAAAGTTATTGATTGCAAAAAAAACCTACAGTTCATCTATAAATTGAACACAGAGAGGAAGAATTTGAGTAGAGAAATGTTGGAGAATTTTCAATTGAGAGCTTGATTTGTGAAGCTACTGCTGGAGAGATTTATACTATGATGAGGCTTAGGATCGTTTCTGGAAGGTCACTTCAAATCAGTCACTAGGTTGTAACCTCTCCTTCTATCATCAATAAAGAGTACTGCTTATTTTTCCCTATATGCATCTGTATTGGCTTTGATTTTCCACATTGTAAGATCTTAGTTGATGTGTATGGTTTATGCTTTACTGATTTAGCTAACTAGCTTGAATAGATATCTATATTTTTGCATATTCTGTTGTTTCAGTGTTATTTCTTGCACGAAGCATTCAGCTCACAAACCGCTTGAATTTGAAGATGTAGTGGAAACAATAGAAGGAGACATTTGGAAGCAACTGAACAAGTAAGCCTCCAATCCTATCTGTGTATATATTCTGAGTTAGGAGAAATAGTCGTATTTTCTTTCACCTATTGTCATAGAATAGCACTTGTCTAGGGAAGCGTGATTTATCCATAATTCACAATTCTGGCCCAACATGCTACAAACTCCACAACCTCTCTTTCTACTATAGGATATTTCAGAGAGAATGTAAATAATTATCCCCTAAAAGCCCTCAACATTCTTGTGGAAGATCCATCAAATGTAGGCAAGAAGAATCTATGCCTCTCTCTTCTATTGCTACTTCTAGATCTCCTCTCTTCTTTGAGCTACAAAAACTGTTGGAGAGAGAGATTCTCCTTCAATGCTCTAGGCTGTGACTTGTATTCAGACAGATATTCACTTAGGGTCTCATGCCCCAAGCCTTCATCATATTCAGACCAGTTCTCTTTCTCAAGGAAAGTGGATCTAGTGGAATAATGTGAAGCTCTTTGCTTCTCTGGTATTCTCTGTTGCTGAAAGGAAGTGCTAGGACCTTCTTCATCTTGAAACCTTCTTGAGGTTTCTCTTTGCCTTTCTCTTCTTTCTTCATTGATCTCCTTAGAGAGATCCTCCATAGATCTAGATGAAGATGATTCAAAACTTAATCCCTCCATAGTAGATCTCTACTATCTTCTTTTCTTATGTTGTCAAAATTTCCACAAGATGAGCCAAATATCATGCTATGATACCACTATAATATTCCAAAATGGAATAATGCATTGATACACAAACATAATATTTGTAACACAAAAAATGTACATCTAAGTTTATGATAAACACAGATATAGAAAGAATAGTTGAGCTATTTTATTATATAAGAGAAGATTTAGTTACACAATGTACAAAATATGAGTAGATCTAGCCAAAGAGATGGCCTAGAATCACATTGCAAACATGCTACAACTAGCACTCGGTAACTGGAGAGCTGATGGAAGCAAACACTGAACTTCCCATTAAGAAGAATATGAATATATGACTATAAGCTGAAAAGGAAAATGCAGATCTACAGAAATCTGGAGCTCTGATGATGCCAAGATTCAATATTTTGGCTCTATGATGGATACCCAAGATAACCCAGAAAGGATTTTCCAGATCTACAACTTTGGAAAATCACCCTCCTTGAGTTTGATACTTTGACTATTGGGTTATGCAGATCTGAAGCTAGATCTAACAAATAGATGGCAGAAATATGTCACAAGATCAGATCTAAGCTTGAATGTTTGATCCCTTCTCTAGATCCACAAGCTAGAAGCTCAAGATCTAGCTCCTCAATCCTCCAAAGAAGGTTGCAACTGCTGCTACACAACTGCTCACAAAAACTACGTTGTAAAGGAAGGAAGCTCTCTAGCCTAGTTCTAAGATATTAAATATAGCATAGAAATGATGGAAATACTGCATATAATGTGAAGGAATGTTCATCCACTAGATTACTAGTTGAAATGCAAGCAACTTCCCTTTCCCCTTTGATCTACAAGAATGGACTGCGAAATTCTTAAAGGTATTGTTGCTTCTTGGAGATGCATAATAGATGGTATGATGCCTGATATAGATCTGAAGCACTGGAATGCTGATCTTGAAGCTCAATGTGATAGGATGAATCCTTCATCAGTTCCTCAACTAAAATATTGAAGGACAACCTCCTCCTCTCAAACTGATCTTCATAAATGTAAAATTTATGAATATGGATGTTCTGCAAAAAGTAGGAAAAGATATGTGGCACTAATGCTTGATGTAGAATGAAGTACAATAATATTTCTAGAGCTACTCAAATAAAGAGGTTGGATTTCCAACCAGGAACACCCAGTGCTAAACAACACTTGCAATCTTAGCTAAACAACCAAAGAAAGCATGGAATGCCACATGACAGTTCTAGATCTAAATAGATCATACATCAACAATAGTCTTCAACATGCCTTTTATTGCGCCTTCATCTTCTTTATATAAATTATGAGCCTTCTCATGCCTTAGCCCTCCTCATAACTATGTTGTACATGTGGACATAGGTCTCCATGTTGACTGCGGTGTCATTTCATGATCTCCATCATGTGTGTATGCAATGATCACCCTCTCCTTCATGTTGTGCATTAAATGCACCACTCCTCCATCATCTCATCATAAATTCTCTATGATCTTATGTTTTATCCCTTCCAAGATCTTATTTTATTGTATCAATATCCATGATCTATCTCATTAATGAGACATGATCTCCATCCCTTTCACATTAAGTAGTTTCTCTACTACTCCATTAAGTAGATCTAGATTTTAAATATCCACATACACACATCAAAAGTGGATTTTTATTAATATTTGAGGATTATGGGTCCCTCCACCCTTTTATTTACTTAATTAATTATGTTTATTAAGAACACTGATATTCCAAATATCATGTGAAAAATTGGGAATATTACACTCTTCAAGCAAGAATTTAGCTTTTTTTGCCTCTCTTTGAACTTTGATGAATTTCACTTCATCAATGAAGTGTTTGGTATTTAGCTTCTGGTTCTCCTGATTAAGAAAGGTAATGAAAAATCTAGATCTATCAAGATTAGTTTGTAGCTCTTTAATCTTGGCCTCTTTTTCCTTGATTATTGTGTTAGTGATCTCAGAATCATCTTGCTAATTCAAGTCAACAAGTTCAAACTCCATTTCTGTCTCATGAAGATTTTCCTCCTCATGCCTAATATCTTCTTGAATATATGACTTTGTAATATTTTGATTTCCTTTGTATACCTGCTTTTCTGATGAAGAAGGAAAGGCCCCTTCCACAATATGTGGAGCAAACACCTTCCCATGACCTCTCCGATATGTTTTAGCCAATGCCTCTATCTCAGCCACTTTGGTCTTTTGAAGCTCACTGTTCTTAACCATGATGGATGACCTAGTATAAGTATGAAATGGTGATGATGGTGGTGAAATGGGTGAAGTAATTTGAGTTTATGAAGAAGTAGGTATTGTGGGCTAAGATGGAGGAATGAATGTGGAAGGATGAGATGGTGGAGGCACAACTTGAGCATGTTGAATTGATGGAGCAGTAACTATGTCATTAGCTATGAAAATGTCCCATGATATTTTCAATTTATCATGCTGATGGAGGACAATGGTCTCGATGAGAGAGTGGTGAAAAATACTTCTAATTTGGTGGTCATAATCTCACTTTTGAATAATGTATGCCATTTTTTCAATGTCCTTGAAACGAAAATAAGGAATGTTGAGCATTTTGACCTTTGTGAAGTGTGTTAATAACATGATATGGTAGGTGTAGAGTCTTGAGAAACTTCCTTCACAAGAAAAGTACCTCATGATGATTTTCATCATGGGGGAACACCTATCTAGGAGTTAAGATAAAGGAAAGAACCTTTTTCTTTCATGCTTGCGCCTTGTCTTGATATATGGGTCTTAGTAATTGTTGTCCAAGAATTTTTCCTTGTACCATTTTTCATCAACATTTGGAATTCCAATGGAATCTGCTATAATGGCTGTGGATATTATTAAAGTGACACCAGAAAGGGTTACCTGGTTATCATGAATATTAGAGAGGAAGAGACAACTCAAAATATGGTGATTTCATACCTTTTGTAATTTTTCACAAAATTCAAAGCATCCTACATGATTTAAGAATGCCACAATCATGGGAGAGGCCATGAGTTATCTAGTGTTTAATAGGTTCAAGTTTGAGGATATTCCTCCTTTGTGTGGCCTCCTCTCTTCCCTTCCTTCTTCCTTACTAAATTCTCTATTTTCTTCTTCCATAGTGTCTTAGATAGAAACCCTAAGGAGATGAATTGGGAGTGAAATGTAGGTTTAGGGAGTGTGGAATGGGATGGAAAAATTTATGGAGATGGGGGAAGGGATTGTTGAATTGAGGGATGTGACCGGGAGTAAATATGTTGTGGGATTTAGGAATAGGAATTTTATTACATGTATGGGAATTTGAAATACCTAGGTCTTAGGGTTTAGGGGATAAAGGAGTTTTGGATAGGGTTTTAATCATATAGGGGTAGGTATAGGATTTATTGTGATGTGGGAAGGGTAAAAGGGGTCTTCAAGGATCAAATTTTGGATTAGGAAGTGAAACTAGGATTTCTATCTTGAAAAACTCGAGATTTCTCATGAAAATGTTTAGACTATGAAATTTGTACTTGAGAGATGCAAGGAGGGCATAATGATGTCTTACTTGCTTGCTGGGAAATGAAGAAAAAAATTTTGAATGCTTTGAGGACCTGTACTAAGTTTGGAAGCTTGCAAGTGAATTTTTCCAGTGCTCAACACCTCTGGCTCTATGCGCAGTACCCTTGCTCTATGCACAATGCCTCTGGCTCTATGTGCAATGCCTCTTTCCAAGTGAGCAATGCCTTCAAGAATTTCGACCTTTCGCCCTTCAATTTTGATCTTTTGAGCTATGTGAGTGATGGCTTGATAACATAGAG
Source organism: Pinus albicaulis (assembly GCA_034641835.2). Taxonomy (NCBI): domain Eukaryota; kingdom Viridiplantae; phylum Streptophyta; class Pinopsida; order Pinales; family Pinaceae; genus Pinus; species Pinus albicaulis. The sequence continues at coordinate 821,844,571 of CM076579.1, read as the reverse complement.
ATAAAATGAATATGTTTTTATCTGTGAATTGGCTTTATACTTGATGAATTGGATGCTTTGAGATTTTGGACCCACTTTTCCCTCTTATTTTCACTTTAAACCTTTGAATCTATACCTTTCATTTTGAATTCTTTCATTTGAAAATTGATCATTTTGATGGACTAGGAACTCTTTGCACTTTGATATTTGCTTTGTTGGCATGTGTAACTCTAATTTGGAAGCTTGGGAACCTTGTACTTATTACATGTTAAATGAAATAAAATTACAAAATAAAAATAAAAATTACATCTTTTTTGAATAAAAATTACATTCTAGGATGAAAATCATAACATTGGAATCATAATTACATCTTTGCAAATCATCTTTACATGGTCAAGAGATGTTATTTTATTCACTCTCTTACTTTGTTGGCTTTATTTAATGGAAATGGTGTGTTTAATGGACCTTGGGAGAAACCCTAAAAACCTAATGAAACCTTGAAAAAATCTTAAAGACATAATGAGACTTTTAAAGAGAGATTTTCATGATGACATTAGCTTTATGGATGATGTACAATCATAAAGTTATAAAATTGAGCCAACAAGTAATGGAAATTTAGAAAAAGTGATTTTTATTATTATTTAGGGCTACCATCAGTGAGTAAATTTTTGCACGACCTAGTGGAATGAATAAAATTTTCTGAATGGGACTCCTAAAATGATATGAAAATAGGATTTTGATCACTGATGGCAGGATGCAAATAATGATACTAAAATTGGCCTTATTGGGGATAATGGCTTTGAAAGAGGTGTCAAAAACCACAAAAAATTTGGATTTTTCATACCAATGTCTTATTCATTAGGCCAATACGGTCAAAAACTCAAACTGAAAAAACATGACTGAAAACTGATAACTCAGAAAAATAAACTTACTCAAGACAAACTCAAACGACTAAAACTTGACTCAATTATAACTTACTTGACTGAAAACTGAACTTTTTGAAAATGGATGAAAATCAGTGAAACTCCATGGCCTTCACTTCGGGCTCCAAACTCTAGTGATTCTCTACTTCACACTTGAAAAAAATGTAACTGGTATTTACAATGAAATGGAAAAATGAACGAGAAATTTGTTTTAGAAAATATAGTGTTTTAAGAGCCTATCATTGACTGGTCCTCCTAAACACTCTTGCCCATGCATCTCTTCAAGAAAATAAGAATTATATCCCTGACAAGATGAAATATGATATGACCCTTTCCATAAATTATAAAATTTTCCATGCTTGCCCTTGTATTCATTTCTGGCATCCCAGCGGAGTACCACATCTCCAACCTTGAAGTTGTCTTCCTTAGTCTTCTGGTCATAGATCTTCTTTATCCTATCATGAAGTTTTGAAGTATTTTGAAATACTTCATCTCTTGTCTTCTGAAGGTGTATCATTTGATTAATATGGCATTGTATGTCATTTTCCTCAGTCCCTGCTTATTGTAGTAATTTCATTACTGGGACTGCTAATGATGAAGGAAACATAGTATCGACACCATACACAACTTGAAAATGAGACATAAAAATAGACTTCTTATTACTCACCTGTTCTGCCCACAATGCATTAATCAACATTTTATGACAATTCTTTTGATTTGCCTCTAACATTTTATTAATGATACTGATCAAGGATTTATTAGAGGACTTTGAAAATCCATTAACTTGTGGGTAGTAGGTTGTAGAGTGTCCCAAATTAATGCTATATGTGTCACAAAACTCAGTCTTCTTCTTAGACTTGAATGCAGCTGCATTATCTGTGATAATCTTAGTAGGACAACAAAAACAGGACAAAATAATATTTTTTAAAAACTAAATGATGACAGAATTGGTTACTTACCTGGTCGGGATCACTTCAATCCACTTTGTAGAGTAATATGTGGCTATCAATATCCACTTGTGTTGTGAGGATGATGCTGGGTGAATATCAGATATGAATTCTAGGTCCCACTGCTAAAATGGTGCATGTACTGAAATAGGTTGAAGAGGTAATGGGAGAAGCTTTCTCTTACCCTGAAAATATTTACATTCATGGCATCTCATTACTGCTTTGTAGAAATATGCAAAAAGTGTCAGCTAATAATATCCCTCTCTCAATATTTTATTGATTGTGGTCTTCCAATATAGGTGGCCCCCACAATATCCTTTATGGAAATCATTCATCACTTCCTTAGATTCTTCTTCGACCAATAGTTCAGCAACACACCTTCGGGATCCTTCCAGTAAAGTGAATTTTCTAGTATGAAATACTTTGAAGCTTTGAGTTTCAAATATCTTCCTTGACTCTTAGTCATGCCTACAGGAGGATTTAGGTGTTGCAAAACATAAGAAATATCAGAATATTCAGAATATCATGGAGATGACAAAAACATATCGGATACCTGAATGAGATTCACTTCTTCTTCATTTTCGGACAAGGATGAAATCAAGTTGATGTCAAGAGCATTAAGTTTTGACTCAGCCATGAGCTGGGCTAAGACCTAACCCTTTATCAGCTTGGTGGGATTGATCTCAAGGTCATTTTATAGTAATGCTGCTATCCATGTCCCTCCCTTACCTTTTGGGTTTGTATGCATGAGAAATTATTTTACAGTTGCATTAGGTACATAGGCAAGAGTATGTGAATGTAATATGTAAACTCTGAAATATTTCAGCGCTTTAACCAAATCTAGAGCCCATTTCTCTATGATGTTGTAGTGAAGGGTTGCATCTCTGATATTGCGACTAAAAAATGCATTGCTAGCTTTGTTTTATCCCTTTTCTGCATCAATACTATTGCCATGGTATGCTTAGAAGAAAATAAGAATATTATGAAATCAGTAGTATAATCAGGACTTATCAAAATCGGGGCAGTAGTCAAGGAAAACTTAACTGATTTGAAAGACCTACAAGCATCTTCAAACCATTTCACATCATTATATTCCTTCAACATATTTGTAAATTATCTAAGATGCTCTACAAAATTAGGAATGAATCTACGTAAGAAACTCATCTTACCATTGAATGCTTGTACTTCCTTTTTACTGCAAGGGAAATAAATCTGCTGAATTTCTTCAACACAAGAAGGGTCAATCTGTATCCCATCCTTGGAGATGATGTGACCAGGAATTTTTCCCTCCTCCATGGAAAAAGTGCTTTTCTTTGGGTTGAGAGATATTTCAAACTTCCTGCATCTCTTGAAAACATTCTTAAATGGTGAAAATGTTCATCATTAGAATGTGAAAAAACTTTTAAGTAATCTAAATAAACAACCAAGAAAACATATTTTTCATTGGTGAATTTTATGTCAATGGCACGCTGGAATGTGGCCCCTGCATTTTTCAAACCAAATGGCATTTTTTCATATTTGAATGTGCCCCAAGGTGTAGTAAATGTTGTCTTGTCCTGATCATCCTCGTGAAACAAAATTTGGTTGTGCCCTGAATAACCATCCAACAGTGACATCCAAGAAGAACCGGCAACTCTTTGAAGTATATAGTCCATCTTCGAAAGTGGATAGTTGTCCTTGAGGGACACTTTGTTCAAGTTTCTAAAATCTATGCAGAGATGGATTTCTCCAGTCTTTTTTCTTACTGTGACCAAATTTGAAATCCAATTAGAGAATCTGATCAGGACAATAATACCATACTTGAAAAGTCTATTTACCTATTTTTAAATTGATGGCAACAATCTAGGATTTATCCTTCTCATCTTTTTCTGAAATGGATTTTCATCAGACTTGATCTGAATAGTGTGTTGAATGATGTTCTTTTCATACACCTTTAAATCTGCATATTCCCATGCGAAATCATCTGAAAATTCAGAAAGTAATTTAACATATTCAACCTTTACCTCGGGAGATAAGGACTTGGATAGTTTAACCATATTTGGTTTTTTGTTTGTCCCAATTTTTACATCTTCAACAGCCTTTTCCGTAGGCACCAATGTAGGTTTCCTTGCTATGTCATCTTGGTCAAATAATTCTTCCAAAGGTATGAGATATTTTGGAATATTGTTGTCTTTCAGTTGTAGTATATCCATTTGAGTTGCTTCTATATCTTGGTCATCTTTATAAAAAATTTGATCTATGGAACAATTCTCAAATTCTTCTTCACCTTGGAGAAATTTATTTACTTTCTTATCATCCCAGAAAACTTGCCAATACCACAAGTTATCAAGAATAGTGGGCCGATGTTTCACATGAATTTCAAATTTTCTGTTTGAAAATATGGGGATCTTTAAATTTCTTACAGCTTTAGACAATGAATTTTCCATGATATTTTGATTCCTTGGCTTCACTATAAGTATACATTCCTGAAAAATTTTCAAAATATCTAGTACAACATTCCTATATTGTCTCATTCAAGGATGGTTAGCTTGATATTCACATTTAACTTGCTTGATCACAATTTCTAAATTACCATACACAACAATATTTCTTGCTCTGAGTTTCTTCAAGATATTTAGGCCAGTAATTAGTGCTTCATACTCCGCTTCATTGTTAGTGCAATCAAAAGATAAATTGTATGAGCACAATCTAACATTTGTAGGGACCTTATTTTGCTGATGAAAAGGGCTACGGACCCAAATTCCAATGCAAGTTCCTTCTTTCCCCAGGGAACCATCAAAGTCCATGGAACATAGAACATTCTCATCCTCCAAGCCCTGAAACTCTGATTTCTATTTTGGCTCAATTTTTTGAACCGTCTCTTCATGTTTTTCCTGAATTTCTTCCACTTTATCCAATGGTTGTTCTGAATTTTTCACTACTTCATCTTATTTTTGTTCTAATGAGCTAGGCAGATTCAATTTTTCCTTTGCTATAAATTCTCTAATGAAATTATGGATCTCTGGAACATATTCTACATATAATAGATGGGTATCTACATCATTTAATCCGCTATCATTAAACAAAATGAATGACTCTAAATCTGTATGTACAACATTTATAAGATGCTTATTAGGCTTTTCTTTGCTTGTGATCATATATTTAATCTTAGTTTCACGGTATAATTTTCTCAATTTCCAAAAACCAAGGATATTTTCATAATAAAAGTCTAATTGCAATGTGCCTCATAATTCCCCCCCCCCCCCCATGATCTGTTGGAAATATTGTCATTGATGGAAAAGGATTAGCACCAGAATTATTATTAAGGAAAAAGGAGCAACACCAAAATTATCAGTAAGGACAAATGAGTAGTATTAGAATCATTATCTAAGGCAATGGTGTAGTGAGAAAGCATAAAAGAGAGGCAGATGAGCAAAAATGGAGCAAAGGCAACAAAGGAAACAAGTTGGGTCAAGTCGTGAACATGTTGGGTGGAGTTGTGAACATGGTAGAGCTGCAAATGAGTGGTTCAAGTCATGAAGTTTTAAGTTCAAAAAATCTCAAGAGTCTGGCTAATGAATACATTCATAATAGTGCACAGGTCAGGGTTGAGTCGTGAAAATATCTGTGCAGAACAGTGTGTAATGTTCCAAATTAGGAACAACTACACTATTGGGAATAATATGAGTTATTACCAATGTGGAGATATAGAAATATGTCATATAAAGACACAAAATCACTTAACCTTCAATCAAATATGCAACAACAACTTTATACAGTGTTTTATAAGGAAAAAGGTGGGGAAAAGTGAAGATTCAGGCCCTAAAACGAGTGTATTCAGAGATATGCGTAAACATAAGATGGGAAAGTGGTTGGATCTAATATCTGGGGTTATGAGGGACTCCCATGTCAAATTTCATTAAAAAAAAAAAGTTTTTCTATTTTAAACAGTTCCTCCTTTCCTAACTAGGCTACGAAACCCTGATTTCCCATGGCTATAAGTATGCGGAAATTTACTAAAGCATGTGAGCGTGATTTTCTGAAGGGTATGACTGAAATAAGGTTTGAAAATTTACAAATAATATCATAGGCATAACTCATACATTTTACAGAGGAAGAATGAAATAATATAGGAGAAATCCTTAAAAATGAGGTGCTACAACCATGACAAAAGACTTCATAACCATGACAGCGTTATTTTTAGGGCTGAAGTAGAATTTTATTGATTCTTCAGATATATATCATATATTTACATAAAATGATAGATCCAATACATATCCATGTACAAAAGAGGATAATCTATACATTCCCCTTGGGGTTTTGCTCAAAACATGAAGCACCGGAAGTAGATCTGAGATCTAAGACTTCAGATCTGCAGAATGATTCAAAATTTCTGAATAATGCAATTAAATAGTAGATCATATCTGAAACAAACATGGATTGGATGGCCAATCCATGGATCACCGCAATGAAAGGAAGAACCCCAACACTGGAGATCTCTCCTCCAAAACGCTGGAAAAACACCCTGCAGCTATAGATCTGCAAATAATGCTGTCCTAGGGAGAGGAAAAACATTTTATCTTCTAAGAATGATTTGGCCTGATGCCAAGATGTAGATCTGAAGTGCAATTAGCTAATGAACTCTTCCAAGAGGTTAAAAGACACACTCACTGAGAAGAGCCACTACTATCATCTATATTTAAGCAGATCTAGTCTTCCACTTGTTGCAGCTCACAAGATAGCGCAACCCTCAACATTAGCAACGCTGTAATGTAAGGTGAATCTTGGCCCAAGCCTAATAGTGGACAAGTTTAGCACAATTATCCTCCAAGAGCTGCTCAAGGAAGGAGGTGGGATTCTTGAACAGGAATGCCCAACAAGGGATGTCTAAGCAGGTAGGCCTTCAGAAATAATGATCTTCAACAACCCTTTCCTTGTTTCCCTCCTCTTCCTTTTATAAGTTATGATTCGTTCCAAACCCTAAACCACCTTGAATCACTTAACCCTTTTCACATTAGATCCTGCTTCTAGAACTGCGCTATCCCTCAAAGAGGTTTAATGCATCTAGACTGCGTTGTTTGACTTGGTCAAAGATGACCCATTCTTTTGATTTAACCCATTCACACATGCAAGATATAATTTACATAGCCCAAGTATGCCTTTATTCACATGGGCTTTGATTTATTCTTGGTTTTTAGGAGTTTTACATGTCCTCTTTTACAATTTATTCATTAAACATGAAATGCAAAAATAAACAAGGAAAAATTAATGTTCTTATTAGCTGAAGCTAATTTAGGAACATTACAGTCTCCCCCTCCCAAATGTTGCTTGTCCTCAAGAAACTGCAAGGGTGCTGCAAAATCTCCCCCCTTCTTCTTGTGGCCTCCTCCTTCAACAGTCTCCAACATTGCTTCAAATTTTCTACAATAATTCCATCTCCCAATGGTTCCTCCCAAGTGTGCAAAGTGGCCTTTGGTAGATAAACCAAACAGCTCTCATTGTGAAGTAAAGGAAGGTCTATATGGAAACCTTCTTGCTGATCCATGGCCTCATCAAGATAGAAGTGATGGTCATAGTGGGGAATTTCACCATCAATGAAGGTCTTCCACCTCCATGCTATCATCCAAATGAAATGAATTACCTTCCAACATGGTAACTCATAGTGAAGCTCCTCCAAAATGCCCATGAGAGGCATGCTCCAAGTGCTACATACAATCATATGGTCCACATCATAAAGAGACAAGTAATGTGGTATAGTGGCCATATGGTCTCCCATGCTCCCCCTAGAACATGTAGTGCAAAGAATGTGGGAAACTCCCTTTCCCCAAGGACACATTCCACAAATGTGTCTGTCCTCCAACCATGTTCCAAAGAATAAGAACATCTTCAGCATGTGGAATTATGATTAAGATCATGCTAGCTACCATATATGATAAAGGAGAAGGAAAATACCTCCTCATGTGAAACCAACGCAGTTTTACCCTCAACTGCCATGGAATAGAAGATGACAAGTGTTTCCTCCAACACTTTATTGCTGCCCCATCCTTCTTGCATGCTTGGAGAAGGTGCTTTGTGATTGGTGTAAAGGAGTCACACCATGGAAAGTGTATCTCCCCTCCAAGATCCTCCAAGGGATGATCAACATCAATAAAGTTCATGGCCTCAAGTGGCCCATGAAGCCCATTATAAATAGTTCTCCCTCTTGGAGAAAAGCCCTGAAAATGAGTGTTAGAAAAATACAAGTATACATCAAGAGATTTAGCAATATAATATTTGTCATACACTTGTTTAAAATCAGAAAGGTAGCTCATGGATGAGCCTCCTCTCACACTCAATGAATAAGGAGGTTTGGATGATAATTCTTCCCAAGAGTTATGTTCCTCCTCATCTAACAAATGGTTCATGAACTTCTTCATATGAGATTGCACCTCCTCGTTGAAATTATCCCACATGAATCCATCCAAGATAGTATGATATGCTCCAATGAAACCAGTGGGTTTGGAAAGTAGGATCTCATAGGTTGCATTCAGTAGTTTCTCCTCGAGCTTGGATCCTTTAACCAAATAAATCTGATCATGGAAGTATATGACCCCTCCAACTACCTTATACCTCCCATCCATTACCTTCCCATCAAGAACCTCACATATGAAAGGGTCCTTGTAGTATTCCATCATAAGTTGGGAGTCCCAATAAGGATCTAGACTTCCCAAAAATGATAGTGTTGTAGAGGTCTGAAATGCAATCCCTATCATACCATGACTCTCCTCTTTGACATATTTGATGCTACGGTCACATGTTGGAGTCCCATAAACTTTATTTTTCTACCTCCTTTGCAGCTGATCTTGCTCAAGACAAGATTGAAGCATGTGGAAATCAACATCCCCTTGGAAAGTTCTTGTCTTCCAATACTTCCTCAATTTGGCCCACGCATGCAAGAGTATTAAGATCCTATTGTCATGTTCAAAAATCTATTTTGTAAATGAGAAGACCATGGGCTACCCCAAAGATATGTTTTTTCCATGTGTCCTCATCTCCATACAATCATAGATTTCTAATCTTTCATCTCTCAGCACAGATATATGAATGGAGAATAACAATGTCCTACTCAGAAAATTTCTTACCTCTTTTCTGAATTCATGAGAGGCCCTCTGTGTTGTGCTTGCTTCTCCCAAGGCTCCTTCCTTAGCCAAGTATTCAACTGCTGCGCATAATTGAGAGAACACTTTAGTTTTCCTCCAATCAGGAGGTCTTCCTGGTGGAATGCCACCTTGCAAAGAGGCATCAAGGCATAGAGAATAATATGGATGTAGGTGGACAGATTTTCCCCTATCATTGCTACATGGATCCTCTTTCCTTCTTTGTTCTTCCAACCCTTGAAACAAAGAAGGGTATATTCTCTCCATCTTGTGAGGCCCTTCCTCCTCTTCAATAACTGAAATTGTCTCATCATCAATAAGAGACCTTAGATCTTGGTCATCTATTGGAGAAACCTTTATGCTTTCCTCTTGAGAAGAGGATTCTTCATCCAATGAAGATCTTTCCCTTGGCAATGCATCAAATAAACTTACACCTTCTTCCATGGTTTTCAGAAATGGATTTGGATTCATAGACCCTTCCAACTCATGAAAAATATTTGTCTGATGTGGTTTTCTAGTGTCAACAAAAGATGTTACACATGGAGCTTCATCAAAATTTTCTATCAATATTGCAATAAATCTTGCATAAGTAGGTGTATTTTCATTCTTCAAGGAAAAAAAATCAAACAACGACCAAGCATATGCTTTACCTTCAAAGTGTAGCATTGTTTCTTCGATGGCTTCAATCTTTGAAACTTGATGTTGTTTTAGAAAGTTGTCTAGCTCCTCCACCCAAACCCTCACTGGACATTTAAGTGATCTATCAAAGATATATAGATATAACCTACCCTTACCATGCTGATCTTCCTTTGTGCCTTTTTTCTCCTTGATCTTGCAGAACCCTTGGAAGTTCAAGTTGTCTTTGAACTCCTTGGATTGATCTTCATATTCTTGCAAATAATTTGTAAGAGTCTCCTTTTTGGGTACACCTCCTTTCTTCGTCTTCATGAAGAAATCATTGAAAAAATGCTGAAGCTTTGATGATATGGCTGAGTGCACATATCCATGAGATGAGGATTTATAATGTTCCTCATGTATAGATCTTGTAGACCTGATCAAAATATATTTCTGCTCTTGAAACTTTCTAGGAGTTTCACTGCTTCTCCTTTCTTCTTCTTGTTCAACCTCTTTGGAGAGGTTCTTCTTAGATATGAAATTTTATGAGATTAAAATAATTTTCTTCATCATTCTGACCTTGCTCCTTTCTGTACAACACTTTGGCTTGAAGCCACAAGCTGAGTCAAAGATCTTGCTTCGATACCACTATAATGTTCCAAATTAGGAACAGCTACACTATTGGGAATAATCTAAGTTATTAACAATGTGGAGCTACAAAAATATGTCATATGTAGACACAAAATCACTTAACCTTCAATCAAATATGCATCAACAAATTTATACAACGTTTTATAAGGCTAAAGGTGGGGAAAAGTGAGGATTTAGGCCCTAAAATGAGTGTATTCAGAGATATGCGTAAAAATAATATGGGAAAGTGGTTTTATCTGATATATGGGGTTACAAGGGACTCACATGTCAAATTTAATCAAAAACAAATAAGTTTTTCTATGGTAAACAGTTCCTCCTTTCCTAGCTAGGCTAGAAAACTTTGATTTCACATGGCTAGAAGTATGCAGAAATTTACTGAAGCATGTGAGTGTGATTTTCTGAATGGTATGAATAAAATAAGGTTTGAAAATTTACAAATAATATCATAGGAATAACTCATAAATTTTAAAGAAGAAGAATGAAATAATACATGAGAAATCCTCAAAAATGAGGTGCTACAACCATGACAAAAGATTGCATAACCATGACAATGTTATTTTTAGGGCTGAAGCAGTAGTTTATTGATTCTTCAGATCTATATCATATATATACATGAAATGATAGATATAATACATATCCATGTACAATAGAGGATGATCTATACATTCCCCTTGCGGTTTTGCTCAAAACATGAAGCACCGGAAGTAGATATGAGATCTAAGACTTCAAATCTACAGAATGATTCAAAATTTCTGAATAATACAATTACATATAAAATCAGATCTGAAACAAACATGGATTGGATGGCCAATCCATGGATCACCACTGTGAAAGGATGAACCCCAACACTGGAGATCTCTCCTCCAAAACGCTGGAAAAACACCCTGCAGCTGTAGATCTGCAAATAATGTTGTCCTAGGGAGAAGAATAACACTGTAGCTTCTGAGAATGATTTGGCTTGATGCCAAGATGTAGATCTGAAGTGAAATCAGCTAATGAACTCTTCCAGGAGGTTAAAAGACACATTCACTGAGAAGAGCCACTGTTGTCATTTAGATCTAAGCAGATCTAGTCTTCCACTTGCTGCAGCTCACAAGGCAGCTCAAACCTCAACATGAGCAGCGCTGTAATGTAAGGTGAATCTTGGCCCAAGCCTGATAGTGGAAAATTTTAGCACAATTCTCCTCCAAGAGCTGCTCAAGGAAGGAGGTGGGATTCCTGAACAGGAATTCCCAACAAGGGATGTCTAAGTAGACATACCTTCAGAAATAATGATCTTAAACAACCCTTTCCTTGCTGCCCTCCTCTTCCTTTTATAAGTTAGGAGTCTTTCCAAACCCTAAACCACCTTGAATCACTTAACCCTTTTCACATTAGATCCTCCTTCTAGAACTGCGTTGTCCCTCAAAGAGGTTCAATGCATCTAGACTGCGTTGTTTGACTTGGTCAAAGATGACCTATTCTTGTGATTTAACCCATTCACACATGCAAGATATAATTTACATAGCCTAGATATGACTTTGTTCACATGGGCATTGATTTATTCTTGGTTTTCAGGAGTTTTACATGTCTTCCTTTACAATTTATTCATTAAACATGAAATGCAAAAATAAACAAGGAAAAATTAATGTTCATATTAATTGAAGCTAATTTAGGAACATTACACAGTGTTCGGAGGCTTCACCGCAAATCACAGTCGCATGTGGAGGGCATGATCACATATCACAAATCACAACAAAAGGATGATAAAAAAATTGTAGAGACACAAGAAATTGCGAAATGTGAAGTACAGAAGATGACGTAGGTAGTGATGTGGAAGGTGATGTGGCCCAAATCCCACAGATCATTGTTAATTTACGATGACGTGGCATGATGATGTGGATATGACATGGACCTGGCCCGCATATCACAAGTCGCAAAGCGCAAGAGGTGAAGATCCAAAGATCGGAGAACTTTGCGATAGAAATATGCGATATATAAGTTGCGATAAAGTCAAGTGGGACCTAATCACATATCACAAATTGCAAAGCTCAAGAGGAATGGTGCTCATGAACCAAGTTTGAATGCCAAAATACGATAATGAGTGGATGTGATGTAGTTTCAGTGTTAAATTGAAAAGGATTTCAAAGCCAGAATAAGGCCTTTTTGTGAAGAAATCGCATCAGAGTTGGAAGCGGTGAATATAATGCAGAACCACCAAGAAACTTGAGATGCGATACAAGGAGCATATGCGATATACTTCAAAACTAAAATCTAAGGGAATTGAAGTCTGAATGTGGGATCCAATTGGCTATCACAAATTTCAAGCTCAGGAGGATAAGTGCTCAAGAATCATGTTGAAACGCCGAAGTGCGAGATGCGATACGAGGAGCGGATGCGATACATTTCAAAGGCGAAGTCCAAAGGATTTCATATCTAGAAGTAAATATTTTTCATTAAGAAATTGCATCAGAGAATGGAAGAGATGAATATAACACAAAACATAAAGGAAATGTCGAAATGTGATAAGTGATCACACACGATATCGTACAGAGGTAAATATTAATATGTTTCAAGTCTAGTCTAATGACGGTTTATGAAGAAAAGGTTGAACACAACAGAAGGACTCGGGTAAAGAATAAGACTCAACATTACGAGCACGGGTCAAAAGTAGCTACACCTTGATAATGGAAGAAAGTCTGAACACAGGCAGAAAGGCTCGAGTAAGTGACCCGACACAGAGAAAATGAGTAGTGAAGGTTGAACGTTGTAGGCATGAGCAGTAGAGGCAGAGTCGAGAAAAAGGAGATAAGTAGCATTGTTGAAAACGCATCAGCTGGGTCGAGTCAGGCCAAAAGAAATTTATGCAACACTGTTCAAAACGTGCCAGTTGGGTCGAGTCAGGAAAAAGGCATTCATGCAGCACTATCATAATATAATAGCAGAAACAGGAAAACCAATGATAGCAGCATAAAAGAAAAATACTTAGCAAGCCAAGAACTGAAAGGGCTGAGTGAAATACTGTTGTAACTTTAAATGTAAATTCATTGATTATTTTATATTGTTTTTGATGCAAAGGCAAGTCTTCGTAGGAATAGGAAAAACTCCAGTGAGTGTTGTAATGATTATTTCTGATGTAATAACCTGAAATGAAGTGTAAGGAATCGAATGGGTGGAAGGCATAAGGTCAGGCCTGTTCACTTTGTATTCCCTATAGAATGTAAATAGTCATGTAGTTATTTGTATAAAATATGTAATATCAGTGTGCATAGATAGGCCAGAGAGCGGTAGAATAGAAGAGACCTGAAGAATGTAAGAGAGCGAAAAAATGGGAGAGAGCTAGAGAATGTGAGAGACATGATAGAGATGCTATGCATATCTGGAGCTGATATGAAGCATATTTGAAGGTAGAGAGGGAAGAATTGAAGGTGGAGGAAAATAGGGCTGATATCCAGGTAAATCAGCATTTTACTTTTGTGTTGAGTGAGGGGATACCACTTTGATGTAATAAAAAACTTCAATTTAACATATTACCATGGACCTGTGGGTTATGGCCCACATAAAATCCCTTTACATGTACTGGATTATAATATTGGAGTTTATTAAACATGCATATGGAAGCAATCGAACAACAAATACTTTATCGCAGCTTCAGTAGTTTTTAAACAACTCTCAATCTTCCCCAAACAACATGCATACACTCTTAATGTTGGTTGTAGGGTCCCACAACACGGTGATCAATCACAATGCATCACAAATTGGAACCTTTAGTGTTTATTTTTAAGGACATCGCAAGGTAAATGACTTAAGTTGTGATGCAGTACGGATTGAACATTATGATGCGGTGAAGGGGAGCCATGTGTTAGCATAGTGATGAGGTGCATATCATACATCGCAACTTAAGTCTTGTACGAAATAAGATTGCATGCATGGCCAGTAGTAGTCTGTAAGAAAGAGGAGTTTTCATGCAAGTGAAGAAGAGGATTGTAGCCTAAATAGTAAGTTAGACAGTGATAACTACTTTGGGAGGAGTGACTGCATGTAAGTGGTATCAGAGCAGAAAAGGATTCTGTGTGCAAAGAAGGAGGTGCAAATTTATTGAAGATTGGTGATTTTGTGGTCTTTATATTGTTGTGCAGGTAGCAGAGGAAGGTGAGAATATTTGTAGCACCCTAGAGCCAGGAGTGCTCAAATGGTTCCAAAGAAGAGACAACCAAAGAGATGCTGAAAGACTGAGCTCAGAGGAGAGAAACTTGGTGAGGTATTGTGTAGCAAGGATGACTTTCTACTACAAAGGTTTTCATTCAACTCATGAAAAGATAATAAAGGGAATTCCATGGAGGATGTGGGTATAATTTCTGAATAAGAAGACATGGTATTGATAGCAAGCATCAGACTTGTTACAGAGATGAAGAAGGCATATGACCAGAAGGTCATAAGAATTTTTGTACCTTGGGATTCTGATGCAGGAGCATCGAAGCACCTTAATTAAAAATCAAATTTAATGTTTTGAAAGATGAAATGTGAACAACTATTTGTAAATAGGGGAAAAATTCCATGAAACAGAGCTGAAATTATTGAGCCGATAAGTCTCTAGAAGACTTGATTAATTGTAATTATATGACATGTAATCAAATAGAGAGATTTAGCAGTTTAGTTGAGTGATTGTGGGAGAAGAACTCTTGGATCTTAGATGATCCACCCGCTTGTAATTTTTTTGATAAATGTGAGTCTGTATTGTATGTGAGGGAAGAAGAGAACAATGTAGCCGCAGGGAAAATTTGTAATTCAGGCGAGAGTGGTCTTATCCTGTAACTCGAGTTCAGTGTATAAATGAAATGTGTCTATTTTGTTTTATTTGTAATTTTGAATATATATCTGTGCGTTCTTCTTGTTAATTAATAGGCTATGTGAGCGTGATTGGTTAATGAAGTTCCTATGAGCTTCACATAGATTAATTATGGCAGAACACAGATTGTTAAATGAAAACCCCATCGACAGGAAATAGAGTAAAGGATGAATCGATGGAGAAGAACCATGTGTAGGTGAGAAGACGGTCACGATTATATCACAGATATGAAAGGGAAGAGATTGATGAAAAATATAACTTCACAAGTTAAACAAAACAACTTATGATGAAGGGAAAGCAATGAGGGTTGTTAGATATGGGCTCAGATCAACAGTAGAAGGCAAATCACAAATTCTCACATCACAGAATTTAGCGGATAGCATTAAGATTTCATTGGGTAAGTTATATTTCTTGTGATGCAATGAGGAGAAGGGCCATGTGTCAGCATTGCGCATTATCGCACATCGCAAGATTTATGTTTTAACCGTTATCGATATGGGCTTAAACTTCTGGGGACCAATTTGCAATAAGATGGAGAGGTTGCTATGTTGTGATGTGACATCATCATCATAACTTTGCATCAGAAGAATTATATGTTTTTTGTTAAGGTTATTTGTTAAGTTTTCTAATTTGTGATGCGTCATGATTGGTCACCGTGTTGTGGGACCCTATAACCAACGTTAAGCATGTGTGCATGTTGTTTGGGGAAGATTGTGAGTCGTTTAAAAACTACTGAAGTTGTGATAAAGTAACCGTTGTTAGATTTATTCCATATGTATGTTTAATAAAATCCAATATTATAATCCACTGTGACTAAATGGAGTTTATGTGGACCATAACCCAAAAGTCCACAGTAATATGTTAAATTGCAGTTTTGTGCTGCATCACCTTTCAAGTTGTAGATTAATAAACTTCCAGTTGGAGGTGAGAGAGGTAGGAGCCTCCTGTGGGATGTAGCCTGCAAAACATATATGGGAGTTGGAGCTTCCTTGAAATTTGTAGCTTGCAGAATTTGACGTAGGAGCCTCCTGTAGGTTGGAGCACTCAGAAAATCAGTTGTGAGAGGGAGTAGGAGCTTGCCTTTGCATCACAACAATAATAAGATGTGGTTTTATCCCTTATGGGTTTCCACTTATATCCGGTGTCCATGTGCATGATTATTATGTGTTGATGAGATGTGTTAATCTTCTTATTACTTGTTGTTCACATATTTAGTCTGTTGATCACTCTTTATTAAGCTAATTATGAAATGACTTGTTAATGAGTTTAATGAAAATAATTTTAATGTCCATGAATGGACTAAATTGATTCACCCCCCCTCTTAGTTTAGTAAAGGGTTCATCAATTGGTATTAGAGCTAGTTCTTTCTGTACCAGTTTAACCACTGGAAGGAGGTCCTTAGTCCCCAAAATGGCTAGCCTAGAAGGAAGCTCTACAAATAAATCCCCTCTGTTTACCGGCACAAACTATGATTTCTGGAAAATAAGAATGAGGGCATACTTAATGTCCCTTGGAGTAGGATTCTAGGTTACTGTGGAAGAAAAATATGCACCAAAGGATACAAAAACTAAGGAAGAAGCAAAAAAAAAATTCATAGCTAATGCAAAAGCAATGAATGCACTCTTGAGCGGTCTAAGTGAGTCAAAATTTATCAAAGTAATGCATAGTAAGATTGCCAAAGAAATCTGGGATACATTAGAAAATATTCATTATGGAGATACAAGGTGAAGATAGCTAAACTAGAAGCACACAGAACTCAATTTGAAAAATTAAAAATTAATGAAGATGAAGATATAGATGCATTATTATTAAGAGTTGCAGAATTTTTGAATATCATGATAGGCCTAGGAGAAGAAATTAATGAAAGTGTTGTAGTACAAAAATGATTGAGATCTCTACCACCCAGGTTTAATCCTAATGTTTTTTCCATAGAAGAAAAAACAAACTGGGAAACCTTGACTAGGAACCAATTACCTGGCAACCTAACATCATATGATATGAGACTTCCTAAAGTGAAGTCAAACATGAGGGAGGTTGTATTTAAATCAGACAAGTGTGTATAAGATAAGGAAAGTACATGATCATGCTCTGATGAAGAAGAATCCAAATTTGTCAGAATATTTGATAGAGGCACATGTAAGTACAAAGGGAAACCTCCATTTAAGTGCTTTAATTGTGGAGGAGTGGGGCACTATGCTTCAAAATGTCCTCATAAGAAAATACAGAATCAATCAAAAGGGAAAGAGAAAATAAATTTCAGTAATAGGAATAAAGGGAACAGATTTAATAGAAGAACATTCTATGCTCAACAAGTATGCTCAACAAGACAACAATGCATCTGAGAGCTCATATGAATCCCCAAATGAAGAAGGAACATCAGAATTCATTTTGATGGCCAAGGAAGACCTTGAGAAATATTTCATGGAATTTGGAGAAGAAGGCGAGGTATATCTTGAGGGGGAGTTGGTGAGTGCCCTAAAGGAAACATATAAACTCAAGATCAAGACTAGAAAACATAAGGCAATCCTTCTGAAACATGTAAAGGAAGAACCAAACTCTGAAGATTTTATTAAGTTGAAAATTGAACTAGAAGAAGCAAGGAAAGTAGAAGACATTTTTCTACAGAAAATAAGGGAGAAAAGTCACGAATGTGGAAGGTTGGAAGAAGAGGTGGTGAGTCTAAGGAAGAAATTGGAAAAGGCTCAAATTGATTTAACAATGAACATTCAACAGTTAAAAGGTGTTGAACAATTGGACAGGATATTAAATTCAAAAATATCTCCTCTTGTAAAGACTGGATAGGATATGAAGGAGAATCCAGAAATTCCAAGGCATAGAATAAGAAAGCTATTACATTTGTGAAAGATGATGTTAACTCCGATAAATACGAGAAAAAAAATGTGGGAAACCCTTCATATCCTCACGAGCTGCAACAAAAACCCACCACAAGGAAAGCCCTAGAAACAAAACGAGTGAACAACCAAGCAACATTCTAGCACATATCAAATGGCTTCCAAAGAAATAATTTCATATGACTAGATGGCTATATCCCCAAACAACCTTCTCTGCCATATACAGATTTCCATGGGTATTTATTTTGTTGTAAAAGGTTTAGTCATAAACCATGGACTGCAGAGGGTATATAAGAAGACCGGAGTATAGAAACTCGAATGGAATTAAGAACAATGGTGGATTCACTCATGTACATAATCCATTCTGAAATACAATAAAATGTTTTTTCTTCCATAAAAATGGGCACAAATATTAAGAATGTCCTCTCAAAGACTGTGATCCATCTCCTCAGGAAGTTTATAGAACAAACAACTACATGCAATGGAAAAGGAAGCTAAAGAAGTGTGATCTAGTTCTAATTGCTTAGGATCATAACAGTCAATGGTATGTGGAAAGTGGGTGCTCAAGACATATGACTGGAGACCGAAGCAAGTTTGTAACTTTTGATGAAAATAAATCTAGGAATGTAACATTCAGAAATGATAGAGTAGGGAAAATCAAGGGAAAAGGCACAGTCAGCTTGAATAATGGAAGAGGAGAGGCTTAGGATGTACTTTTTATAGATGGTATGAAAGCCAATCTGCTAAGTGTTAGTCAAATTTGTGATAAAGGTTGTGAGGTCCTTTTCAGAGCCCAAGATTGTGAATTAAGGTCAATCACCACAGGAAAAACCCTGGTTAAATATGTTCGAATAGAGATTAATGTTTATATAGTGGAAGAGGAGAATGAAGCATGCCACATCAGAAAATTTGATGAATCTTGGCTATGACATAGAATATTAGGACATCTAAATTTTGACCACATCATTAAACTGAGAAAAAAGAAAGTTTCAAAGATTTTCCTGCAACAAAGAAGCCACCAAATACCATATGTAAGTCCTTCCAACTAGGAAAACAAACTCGCACATCGTTCAAAGCCAAAGACCAGCTATATACAAGTAAGCCTCTTCAACTTGTACACATGGACCTATGTAGACCTCCAAGAAAAAATGCACCAAGTGGAGAATCGTATTTCATGATGATAATCGATGATTTTTCCAAACTAACATGGGTGGCATTTCTCAGATAGAAATTTGAAGCATTTGAGAAATTTAAGATATTCAAGGCACTGGCAGAAAATCAAACTAGATGTAAATTAAAATGCATCAGATCAGACAGAGGAGGTGAATTCACATGTGATGAGTTTTCATACATGTGCAATGAATGTGGGATAAAGCAACAATTTACTGTTGCAGATATACCTCAATAGAATGGAGTGGTAGAGAGGAAAACCAGGTCTATATAGCAGATTGCCAGAGCCATGATGCAAGAAAGAAACATTCCCCAAACCTACTGGGTAGAAGGAGTACATGCAACTGTTCATATTCTCAAAAAATCTCATCTTAGACCAAATTGTGACAAGACTCCATATGAACTGTGGCATGGTAAACCGAAATCAATTAAGAACTTTAGAGTCTTTGGCAGCAAATGTTTCATAAAGAATAATGATGAAAAATTGGGGAACTATGATGCAACAGCTGATGAAGGAATATTTTTGGGATATGCATCAAAGATTAAGGGAATCAGGTGCTACAATAAAATATTGCATAATATTGTGGAAAGAATTGATATGAGATTCGATGAATAACTACCAGACATAACCAAAATTACAAACTGTGTCAATCCTCCAGATCATCATCATGATGAGAATCAAGAAAATAAAGAACATAATGAGACAATATACGATACATAAATAAACTCAAAAGGACCCTCGAGACACACTCAAAAGAACCATCCAGAAGATCAAATCATTTGAGACAAGAGTGCAGGAGTCCAAACAAGAAGACAACTAACTGAACAGATCGAGGAAGTGTATCTAGTCATGTTGTGACAGATAGAACCGAAGAATTTTGATGAAGCCAACAAAGACAAAAATTGGATAAATGTTATGAATGAAGAATTAGACTAGATTGAGAAGAACAAGACCTGGGAGTTAATACCAAGACTCATTGGGAAAAATTTCATTGGCACAAATTAGATATTCAAGAATAAGACGAATAAACAAGGTCAGGTAATTAGAAATAAAGCCAAAATTGTATGTAAGGGTGTTGAGGCCATAAATCCTTTATGTAGACAAAGGTGATCCTAGTAGCCCAGATCGGGTCTAGCAACAATCAAATCAAACAATGACATTGGTTCCTAGTTACAAGAAGACAAAGATCGCAATAAGTAGCCTACCTCAAATCCCACGCTGTTGTTGTCGATGAAGAAGCAGTGCTCCTCGTCCCTAGCCTGACAGATCACAATCCTTCCATTTGTCATGTCTGGACACCTGTACACATGCAGAGAAACGACGAAATATAACGTAACATCTAAAGCATGTAAATAAATATCAATTAGAGAGGATATAATTCATTGCATTACATAAAAGATATGAACACATGAATGGAACCAAAATCAGAGTCACTTATATTAATGATGACAAAAAGAGAGATTAAAACCAAATTCTCTAACACTATGATCTTCCTTTGGTGGGGCTTGCAGTGGAGCACATCTCTATGAAGCCTGTCAGGAATTTGGACAAAGCTCTCTCTTACGGGGATCTTCTCGGCTCTGCTTTCAATAGTTTCCCAGCTATAGTTTTCCTCCTACAAGTTCAGCTATAGTTTTCCTCCTACAAGTTCAGCTAGCTTGCTAATGGAGAGGGAAAGCTTTTATAGATGGAGGAAGGGAAGTTGGGATCCCTATAATCATGGGATAGGCCCTATCTCTTAGGAAGGTTCCATGAGAGGTGGAAAACCACTTCCTATACATGGATATCTGGAGCCAAACCACTAAACTTCCTTTGATGATTCATTCTAGAGTTTGTTAGAACCAAACTTCCGCCATTTATTTTTAAAAAACATTCCTTAATGGGCTTGGTGTGAGTGATACACAGGGATAGTGCGCCAATTGGCATGACCTATAGTGTGGATTTCCCCCATTAGCACAAGGGATGAACTGACTAGTCGCGCTAAGGCTAAAACACCTGTTTTTAGGGTTTTCCAGAGGAAATGTTCTTCAAGAGAATGTTTATCCTTAGGTAGGAGGATGTTATGAATGTTTTTTTCAGGATATGTTACTGCTCACAAGTCACGGGAATAGTCCTCAAATGTGCATGACGAGGGATTGCAGGGACGGTGACAAAATATTGTGTAACAGATGCCCCCTAAAGCATGAGGACTGAGAGAGAGGGAGGGGTGAAATGCTTTATGAGAATGCCCCCAAATGAAAACACTGTCATCGGAAAACCTTCAAATACAAATACAACTGATATCTCAGATACATGATATGTGGTATGGGTGCAGCCATCCATAATAGAGTGTACAAAAAACAGGATCCAAGGTATGGACACAACCATCCAATAAATAAGGATCAACAAGTATACTCAGGTATGGTCGCAGCAATCCAATCGAATGAGTCATGTAATACATGATAATAATCCACAAATAATTCGCAACGTGGATGTATATCAGACAAAATCCAGGGTCTTGTGCTCCATCTCGACCCAAACAGAGTACAAGTTCAAGCATGCGAATATGTGAGATGAAGTCGAACATGCAAGAACATCATCTGATTACCAGCCAATAATGAAAGTCATTAATAGATGCAAGAGAAACCACCAATAATGATTATTTCCCTCAAGGTACATGAGGTACAATCCATGGAATGTGAACAGTGAGTTGGCATCGAACACCCGTAGAGTCATCCGATCGAAGGCTGATAATGAAAACCTTGCGTCAAATGAAAAGAACCTGCCATTGAGGCATGCAGGCTCCAAGGTACCTGAAGGAGTCTCTAGACCAACTTCCTAGATAATGAGCTGAAGTTGACAGGAAGTGACCTTGATCGAAGGTGGGACATAATGTTTCCCACATCATTGACACGAGACAGAGGGGCATAATGTTTGTGAATCAAGATCGATAGAGAATCAGAGGGAGGCTGAAAACTGCAAAGGCCAACTTCTCTTGAACATATCGGTGGCACGACATTGGATTTGGCAGTATTTGACATCAAAGAATCTTAGGTCATGGTGACGTGGCAATGAATAGATGAGTGGTCAAAAGAGATTACCCAAACCCATGGAGGCAAGCAGATAACGAGATGAGATGTCCCAAAACCGACACAAATGCAGACGAGTGCCATGTTCAAGAGCGACATACTGCCGACACGACTATAATACTGGTTCCATTTTCCCCCACCATTTCTGGCGAGTACCCCAATTATTTTTGAAAACAAGCTTGAAGGGGATAGCATATGCTTGTGATATAATTTTTTCCTTCGGAAAAATCCATCCTAGTACATTTAATGAGCCCTAGGAAGGAGGAACTAAAGTAACATCATTACAATGGAGTCTGATTTCATCAGGTTTTAACGAGTCTGGAAAAGGAAGAACTCGGTGTCTTTTCATGTTTAGAGAGTTAGAAAAGACAACGGAAAATAAAACTCCAATAGTCCCTTTTTGTAGGTAGTCTCACAGATCCGAAAAGGTAGAAAATTATGTCTAAGAGAACCTCTTAGTCACAATAGGCTAAGGTATTCCTTTTTCGTAAATAATCTATCCTAGCCCAAAAAAGGGGTAAACA
The DNA here is from genome assembly GCA_034641835.2 of Pinus albicaulis. Classification (NCBI taxonomy): domain Eukaryota; kingdom Viridiplantae; phylum Streptophyta; class Pinopsida; order Pinales; family Pinaceae; genus Pinus; species Pinus albicaulis. Next base: position 821,821,898 of record CM076579.1, on the reverse strand, counting down.
TATACTGGGTAGATATCGTTTTGCAGCCAATTTAATAAGCTCAAAACGACAAGCAACTCGTCGATGTTTTCAATTTTCAAGAGTCAGAAAAGAGTTGAAAGATGACTCCTCCTGGAGGAACGAGTGGTATAAAGGGTAGCAACTAGTTTCGGTAATGTTGGAACTACTCTAAAAAAATAAAGGTCGAGAGGTTGGCTAACAATACCACTCATCACAGCAGTTCCTCAAGCATGGGTAAAACAACCAAGTGAAGGCATATGATCGGCCAAGCAGATAGTGACAGTGGAATGAGAAAACCAAGGTTCATCTGGAAAAACAAGCTGATAAAATGGCAATCACAAGAGGTATAATGGGAATGGTTTCATTTTTACACAAGCTTGAAATCAGAAAACTCTGCTTGAAGTTGGTTTCATTTTTACACAAGCTTGAAACAAAGATCAACTATGCTTGAAACCGGTTTCATTTTTACACAAGCTTGAAACAGAAACAAATTATGATTGAAAAAGTAAGCATGCACCCAGAATGGTGACTCAATTTGAAGTACATGCCCCCCAATCTTCAATCCATATGAAAGGAAGATGGAGTGAAGGTTCAAGTTACGAGATCAAGAGAAAGACTCGACTAGGATTTTACGAGATCTTAACAAAGACTCGAATTGAACAAGAAAGTGTTTCATTTTTTAAACGAGGTTGACACATTAAAAGAACTATTCTCATAAGAACTTGTTTCATTTTTTAAGGAGCTTGGCACAAGAAAACGAACTATGCTCCGGCAGACCTCATCATAATGAATAAGAAGTCATAGTTTCCAAGGGTTTCCCATCCGATGGAAGGAAAACATCTTGGAAGTCTAGACCCAATGCCCCCAGCACACAATGTACAATGGCACTATCACTGAATACGGGCACAGGACAAGTAGCCACATAATGGACATGCGACGGGGATGACACAACTGGCAGATAAAGATCCGGCAGAGATGATGGTGGACTAGCTGCCATATTTGGACCAAAGAATGCAAGCTGATCAATGGTCACGATCCGACCTTGGTGTAGAAAACACATCACAAGAAAGAGGGAGGAGACAAGCACTCCCATGTCATAAGTATAATCGTGGCCTAAGAGTAAATTAAATTCCAAGGGGCCAGGAACAACCATCACGTCCATATGGATAGTTTTCCTTCCCAAAGTAACAGGCAACTTCAGAAGGATCCCTAATGGTTGGCTAGTTCCCCTGTTAAACGCCAACATATTCTGCGTAATAGGCATAAGCGGAGGTGAGCCAAATGCTTGCCAAGTAGTTGAAGAAAAAATACTGATAGACGTGCCTTCATCTATAATGGTTCTGGGTACGACTAGATGGAAGGCCTGTACTATGATCTCAAAGGGCACATAAGAAGGAAGGCGATAACTTGTGAATCGACCCCAATCAAAGGAAGTGACCAAACTACTTGGAGGGGCTACCATTGAACCGAGATGGTCTTCCCCTGGTGTTATGGGGGAAGAAGGAGCCTCCTCCGCCACCTCCATCATGGAGGCAGAAGGAGTATCCTCTGAGACCTCCATCATGGGAGGTGGAGGAATAGATTCCTGAGATATAGGGATAGGATAATATTTCTCCAAGTCCGAAGAATTTGAAGAAACAAGAAGAACCTGAGGGATGTGAGATCATCTCTCGATGGAAAAGACCTGGCGCACTGCAGACGGGGCCAGTTCAAGTGATCCCACAATCAATGGTTGGTCAGGGATGGATTTGTGATTTGGAATTTCTTGGGTGACTCTTGACTAATCTTTGAATCAACTAGTGAAGGACTCAAAGAAAGCTGTTTGTAACCAGCCGGAAGGCACGGTGTAGAAACAGTCGAGTTGTCCAAAACTCTCATGGCTTCATCCATATATAGATAAAGGTGAATGGCATGGTGCCCTGCACACAACTTACAGGGATTGATGAGCTTACCCTGAATCTTAGGAGCTTTACCAGCACTAGTTGAAGACGTGCCCCCAACCTGAATCTCGAAAGTCAAAGGCAACGACGGACAACCATTGGAACATACTTCAAGCACCTTGGGAATACCATGGCAATCTTGAAGAAGATGGTTTCCCTGGCACAAAATGCAAGGGAAATTAACTTTCCGTGGAGGGTTGGAAGATTTATCAAGAGCATGTGTTTTAGAAGCAACAACTGTAGAATTAGCCTCTCGCTTAACAGAATTCTTCTTATTCTTCTTCTTAGCCACCTGGTTACTCGAATCCAGACTTTCACCAGGCGAAGTAGAAGAGGAGGATGCATAAACAGGCGAAGAAGGGGAGAGATCCATCTTGGAATCAACATGGTGTTGTTCAGGCGGAGGAAATGATTGAACAGTAGATGGGACATTTGAGACCACAGAGGTTGAAAAAAACCAAATAGGAAACCCAACAGTTAACCCAGGAAGGGGCAACATTTCCATATAAGGAGCACCAAAACTTCCAAAAGGAGGAAAAGGACTAGGATTCCCATCGGAGGGGATTCCTTGGTTGGTGAAATTCGGAAAATTTGCCATCAGAAACAACCTGAAAATGCACTAAGGACACAAATTCTGACTAGGAATATTTCATGGGCGATTAATTTATGACATTGAAACCAGACTCTGTTGTTTCATATTTTAAGAGTAGAGAAACAAACAAAAGGTGACTCTATCACTTTCAGGTTGGACACAAGCGTGAAAGGACAAGCACTTGATGATCTTTTCAAATTTAATGAGTCAGTAAAGATCAAAATCATTACTCTGGTAATCTAGGTAAATGGGTGTACTAGATATCCATGAACTGCCATATACACCTTGGTAAAAATGAAAGAGAAATCAACCAAGGACTTGACGTATGTGCAGGTAATCTCCCCAAATGCTATGTCTGGTGTATCATGGGTAAAAGGCGACAGACTCAACTTCCTACAGATAAAGGATTGCAACCTAATGGGGTCTCCCTTTAAATACACAATAGTATGGGGAGCACAAGTCCGTACTAGCGCTGTTTGTAACCAGATGGCGAAACTGCTAGGCTTAAAGACGCTGGAACACGTCTCTACCTTAGACTACTAGATATTCCATTAATGTTTCATTGTTTCCTTAGGTTAATTCAGTAAATTTTACAGTTGATCTTCAATTTACATTTCAATTTCAGGCCCTATCAAATGTTGGATCTCATAAAACCTCTAAATGCACACTACATGCCACAAAATATCAATTTTTTCAATGAAGATCTATCTACGGGAGAGTTCAGAGCTTTTCAAATAACAACAAAATGAGCACAAAAACATCCACTACTATCTCTAATGCAAGCTAATGAAACTAGAAAACTTCTCTCTAGAGTTATATAACACTAATAATGTGAAAGAGCTTTCAATTTTCACGATGCCAAACCAAACACAAAAGATCTTGTTTTGTATTTTTCAACATATAAGAGAAAATGCACTAAATGAATGATAAACTAATGAAAACATCAATTCGAGGACTGAAAAGGAGAGAGCTAAAACAAAAAAGTTCACTCAATCCAAATGCATACAAGAAAGACTTGAACTGATGACGAAATCCTTCAGAGCAAAGAAGAATCTCGAAAAATACTCACACAAACTGTGTAATCTAGGCTGGAGCGACACAAAGTGAAACTGGATGAAAGAGAGAAAAATAACTCAACTAATGTAATGATACAATGGAATCCAACAAAATGAATGCAAAGAAGTGAAAATGAAGTCGACCGAGAACGCAAGGACCTAAAACTCCCACGGGAGGCTCAACACACTGAAGAACCTAGAAGTCCTAGGGCTAGAATGCATAACTGATAGTAAAGGGAAAACAACCAGAGGACAAGGGCCAAACACAGTCAAAAATGACTTCAAGGCACTTAATCAATCAGAAAAATGACACCAGGACCAAAACTCAAGCTTAGAGAGCCCAAAAGCAAGCAAACCCTAACACCAAACAGAGTTGGTGCACTTATTTGGCTGTAATCTGTGCCAAAGAAGCATTGGCATGGGAGCCTAACTTGCAAAAAGTGCCAGTTGGCACGACTGTCAAGAGATAAAATGCGCCAATCGAGTTTACTATGGGAAAAAGATGAAAAAGGGAAAACAGAGACTGGATCTGGTCTTCTGGGGGCTGAACAGGGGTTTGACACTAAGGGAGGTGAACCAGAAGAGCAAATAAATCAATCAAAAGCCAAAAAAACAACCCAAATGGAAGGAGGACTAACTCTCACTTATCCCTAGAGGAGTCGCCAAATTTTTGAGGCGGTAAATCCCCTCTGCGGACAAAAGCGATCCCACTAGCCTAGATCGGGTCTAGCAACAATCAAATCACGCAATGACGTTGGTTCCTAGTTATAAGAAAGAAAAGATCGCAATAAGTATACTACCTCAAATCCCACGTTGTTGTTGTCGATGAAGAAGCGGTGCTCCTCATCCCTAGTCTGACAGATCACAATCCTTCCTTTCGTCACATCCGGACACCTTTACACATGCAGAGAAACGATGACATACAACGTAACATCTAAAGCATGTAACTATATATCATTCAGAGAGGATATAATTCATTACATTACATAAAAGAGATGAACACATGAATGGAACCAAATTCAGAGTTAGTTATATTAATGATGACAAAAAGGGAGATTACAACCAAATTCTCTGACGCTATGATCTTCCTTCGGCGGGACTTGTAGCGAAGCGCATCTGTATGAAGCCTGTCAGGAATTTGGACAAAGCTATCTCTTACGGGGATCTTCTTGGCTCTACTTTCAATAGTTTCCCAGCTATAGTTTTCCTCCTACAAGTTCAGCTAGCTTGCTAATGGATAGGGAAAGCTTTTATAGATGGAGGAAGGGAAGTTGGGATCCCTATAATCATGGGATAGGCCCTATCTCTTAGAAAGGTTCCATGAGAGGTGGAAAACCACTTCCTATACATGGAGATCTAGAGCCAAACCACTAAATTTCCTTTGATGATTCATTCTAGAGTTTGTTAGAACCAAAATTCTGCCATTTATTTTTAAAAAACATTCCTTAATGGGCTTAGAGCGAGTGATACACAGGGATAGTGCGCCAATTGGTGTGCCCTCTAGTGTGGATTTCCTTCATTGGCGCGAGGGATGAACTGACTAGTCGCACCAAGGCTAAAACACCTGTTTTTAGGGTTTTCCAAAGGAAATTTTCTTCAAGATAATGTTTATCCTTAGGCAAGAGGATGTTATGAAGGTGTTTTTAGGACATGTTACTACTCACAAGTCATGGGAATAATCCTCTAATGTGCGGAACGAGGGATTGCAGGGACATTGAAAAAATACTATGTAACAAAGGGATACTCTCAAATTGAAGGACTTGACTATGATGAAACTTTTGCCCCTGTAGCAAGAATGGAAGCAATTAGAATGTTTCTGTATTTTGCATGCTATCATGATTTCAAGGTATATCAAATGGATGTGAAGTCTGCCTTCTTAAATGGATATTTAGAGGAAGAAGTATACATGGAACAACCTGAAGGTTTTTCCTTAGCAGATAATCACAACTATGTTTTCATATTAAGGAAAGCCCTATATGGTCTAAAACAAGCACCACGTGCATGGTATTCTAGGCTAGACAAGTAATTTCAAAAACAAGGATTCAAGAAGGGAGGAGTAGACAAAAATATTATATAAAGGTTGATAAAAATGAACTTTTAATAGTAGCGGTATATGTAGATGACATCATGTTTGGCAGCAACAAGGATGAGTTAGTAAAATTATTTACAGAAGAGATAAAATTAGAATTTTAGATGTCTATGATTGGAGAGCTTAACTTCTACCTAGGAATTCAAATTCTACAGAATAAAAAAGGCATATTCATTTCACAAGAAAAACACTTAAGAGACATGTTAAAAAGGTTCCAAATGGAAGACTACAAACCTGTGTCAACTCCCATGATCACTGGATGCAAGTTATGTGATGAATATGGATCTGCAGATGTAGATCAAAGACTTTATAGATCTATGATAGGAAGTATTCTATAGCTAACAACCTCTAGACCATACATTATGTTGGTAGTAGAACTTGTGGCAAAATATCAAGCAACACCAAAACAAAATCACTTGCTAGCAATCAAGAGGATATTTAGATACTTGCAAGGAACTGCACATTATGGCCTATGTTATCTGAAAGGCAAAGATTTCACATTGACAGCATATAAAGATGCAGATTGGGCTAGTTGTGTGGATGAAAAGAAAAGCACAAGTGGAGGTGCATTAGATTTGGGAGAAATTTTGGTGGTAAGGTTAAGCAAGAAGCAAAGATTTGTCTCTCTATCTACAATAGAAGCGAAATGCATAGCAACAACAGCTTGTTGCACACAAGTGATGTGGATGAAACAAACTCTTCAAGACATGAAGGTAAGAATCACTGAACCTATTTCTATGAAATGTGTCAATACAAGTGCAATAATCATATCAAAAAATCTTGTGCTTCATTTGAAAACCAAGCACATTCCAATAAAGGACCACTTCCTCAAAGAAAACGTAGTAGAGAAAATAGTAAATATGGAATATGTCCCAACAAAAGAACATACATCAGACATATTTACAAAACCTCTTGCTAGAGAACCTTTCGAATATATAAGAGATGAACTGGGGATAGTGTCTACAAATGATACTCTATGATATGATCAAAAAGGGGGACGAAGAAAAGAAAAAAAATGAAAAATACACCAGCAAAGGCTGCAATATTAGGAACAAACATCCAACCAGGGTTAGACAAGAAGCTGTTGGCAATATGATGCTGAGTGTTGTCCTTGATGGCAACCCACTTGATGAAGATGATGGCAACCTACTTGATGAAGTTGTCCCTGATGGAATATGTATTGATGAACTTGTTAAATGATGTAAATCTGATGTATATACAATGAGTACAGAAGGTAATGATGGAAGGAATGTCAGTATGTGCCAGAACATGATGAAAAGAGTATGTCTCAAGGCATACATGGAATTGTCTAGACAAAGTAGCATATGCAAGTGGGAAATAACGTGCCAAGTCGCATATGGGCAAAAGCGCCCTAAATATGTAAAACCAGGGGTAACCACCATGGTATTGACCCATTGTATTGAGTAATTATTCATCTATGTGACCCCGTCCAGGAATACCATCGAAAGTAATGTGGTTTTGGCTCATGGTATTGATAAAGGGTAAACCTATATAAGGAGAAAAAATTCATTGTGAAAATGTGGGCAAGAAGTCTGAACTTGAATGAATACTTCTCTCTGAAGCATATGTGAATGGAAAGGGTTACAGTTGAATGAAAGATCTGAATGTATGATGCACCAATGAAGAAATGATGAATAAGGGAATCTAGATCTGGAATGTATTTGTATCTGCTAGATCTGTTTATGGAATGATTAGATCTGAGATGAGGCGAACATCTGTCTGAAGTAAGGGGTAAAATCTGAGTGATGTATCTGTTCTGAAGAATTGCAATGACCTAAATGTCTGAATAACTATATGCTAGTTCGTCGCAGAGTAAGCGCGTATATACGCGGGTTTGCTAAAGAGAAAGCTCGTATGGGCAGTAAAATTAGCTCTGTAATATGTATAGAAGTATACGCATGTTTGTATGGTCGAAGGCGCGTATATATGCAGGATCAGTGAAAGGAAAGCGCGTATGCAGAAAGGAAGAAATATGAAATCAATGCCAAAGCCATCAATGTCTCATTAGGAAGCATGTCTGAACCAGAATTTGCTAAAGTGATGAAGCTAAATTTAGCAAAAGAAATATGGGACAAAATAATTCTGAGCTATGAAGGAGATACAAAGGTAAAAAGTGCCAAACTCCAAACTCTCTGAATTGAATATGAAAATTTAAGGATGCATATTGATGAGAGTATTGCCAGTTTATTTTTACGTCTAGATGATATTGTAAATCGTATGAGAAGTTTGGGTGAAACCATAACCGATACTACTCTGGTGGAAAATGTCTTAAGATCTTTAACTTCAAAATTTGTGTCAAAAGTGTCAGCTATTGAAGAAAGGAAAGATCTGCAAACTCTTACTATTGTTCAACTACATGGTATTCTGACTGCTTATGAAATGAGACAAGGAGGTCCCTTTCAAATCAAAGAAGCTGCTTTTAAGGCATGTGCAAAATGAAAAGAAAAGGAAGTTGTCAAGGAATCAAGTTATATATCAGAAGAAGAAGAAGCAAATTTTGTAAGGAGACTCCAACCAAGTACTGGAAGATTCAAAGGTAAGCTACCCTTCAAATGTTTTGATTATGGAAGAGTGGGTCATTATGCTGCTAAATGTCCTTATAAACAATTTGAAAAGGGAAAGAGTTATAATGCAAATGAAGATAATAATGAAATGTCAAGTGAAGATGAAGAATATTCTGACCAATATCTGCTAGTGCTCATGGCAAAGAAGCAAAAGAAGAAGGCTACTCAAGAAAAGAAGATATCTCATAAAACATGTGCAGCAGAAAATGAAGAAGAAGAAACAGGTATTGATTGTTGTTCTTGTAATCCACTCACTTGTGCATGCAATGATGAAGATAGTGAAAGTAACAATATAAGTCTAGAAGAAAATCTCAAGATCAATGATGAAAGTAATTTTTGGGATCAATTTAAAAGGAGGGAATCTATCCTCAAGGATGTGATCTCTAGATTGAATGAACAGATAGAAACAATGAAGGGACAGATAGAAATGTATCAAAGACTGCAGGACAAAGTAACCAATCACAGTGAAGGAATTGAAGAAGAAATCATCTCTCTGAAAGTAGACCTTGAAGCATCAAATAAGAAGAATGAAGAATTTCTACAATCATTTGAAAAGGAAGGACGTGAAGCAGAAATCATCTCTCTCAAAAAAAATCTGGAAAAATAAAATAAGAAGAATGAAGAACTTTTACAAATCTTTGAAGAGAAAGAAAATGGGTTGAAAGAAGAGATCTTAAATTTGAATGATCAAGTAGAAGAAGGAAAAAGGGTTGAAGAAAGCATGATGAAGCAATGCCAAAAATTGGAGGTTGAGGTAAACATTCTCAAAGGTAAATTAGAAGAAAAGTATAAAATCTTGAGGTTTCAAGATAGTACTAATATTCTTGACAATATTCTTAGTAGTCAAAGGTCTCCTTCTGTTAAACTTGGTCTTGGTTTTCATGAAACTGTTAAAGGAGAATCTAGTTCACAAGGAAGTGCTAAAGATTCAAAGGATATCAATGCAAAGCCTGAAGTGTTGAAAGAAGCAAAAGTTCAACCGACAATCATGAATTCTCAAAGGAAATCATTCAATAATGTTGAATGCTTTAAATGCCATAATCATGGACATGTTGCAGCCAATTACAGAAGCGGATTGTTTCAGCCATAAACAAATAGATCCTACATATAAAGGTACTCTAGTTTCTTCAAGGGATATTGTTTTTCATGTAACAAGTATGGACATAAAGCAGCTGATTGCAAAAGAAGGAAGATTAGAAATACTCATTCTGATTCTTATGCTTATTTCTTTGGACACATGAGATGTTATTCTTGTAACAAGTATGGACATGTAGAAAAAGAATGCAGGTTGAACAGATCTGAGAAAGTGGACAATTTTCAGCACACAATTAGAAAGTTCAAGCAAGTTTGGAAAAAGAAGGAGGACCGGTCATAAACGTAGGGAATATTGACCCTACTGCAGTCATCAGCTTCTGAAGCTTACTTATCTTAATGACTGCAGAAGTGATGTGAGATACATTATGGAGCTTAGTAATGTATCGTCACAGGGGGAGCGATGTATGATGATTCTCATGGTTGATTTGGCAAATCTAGTTATGATTATTGCTTACAGAACATCTGACATGAAGAAGACAGGTACAGGAAGGAAAAATTCAGGGGGATATGGAGGAATGTGAAATTCTCTATAATTCACTTTCCATACGCAGGTTCAGTGAACTAAAGCCGCATATACACGCGAGTTCCAGCAGACACAGTCGTGTATGCATTGATGATAAGAGAATTGGAATGACAACTGAAGATCAGGAGTAGAGGTTTAGGGGGAGTATCAGTCTGACTGCTAATGATTGTACTGTTAGCATTATTCTGGTTATACTCATGCTAATGAAATGATACATGGTTTCTTATGTTGAAGATTATGGATGAGCCCGGATTGCTTATTTGATGAAGAATATATTTTGGATATGATGGAAGTCTTATGATTCAGAGATCCGGACAGATCATGCAGAAATTGTTGCTGATGACTTGCTGTTAAAAGTATTCAGATTGCACAAGCTAAGGAGGAGCCTTGGACATATGGAAAGGATGTTTGGATGCACATTTTCAGGGGGAGCACTAGTCTTGCTGAGTATAATGCATTGTTGGCATTATGATGATTCTGAAATATGATCTCTCTCTTGAGGTATTTCTGGTATTGGTCATAAAAGTCATACTTGTAATTTGATAAAAAGGTCTTGTTGAGACCCATGATGTAAAATTGTAATATTCAGTCATGTAAGGACTTGTCAAAATTTGTAAACCCACTTGGTTGGGTAGCTAAGTCAAATTTGTAAACCCACTTGGTTGGGTAGTTGAGTTGAGATGTGTAAACCCACTTGGTTGGGTATTTGAGTCTCATATGTAAATCCACTTGGATGGATCTTTGATGTAAGTATGAGTCATTGGTGATAGGAAGGTCATAGATTCATGTACTTCATTGAAAAATATGTTTGTAGGTTTAGCATGAACTCAGGGGGAGCATGGTCACTTCAGTGTACATCAGATCTGCAGAACGCTTCCTTCTACAAGAGGAGAAAAAACCTTGTGTTGGTTTTGGTCCGCCCTTTGCCCTTGATGTCAAAGGGGGAGAGTGACATGGTGTTTGAATAAAGAGAAAGAATGGTGTCAAGAGTGACATGGTGTCATTATATTCTTAATGTATCTATCTATTGTGGTGATAAAACACCATCGTGGTTGCCATCAAGTCCAAAGGGGGAGATTGTTGGCAATATGATGCTGAGTGTTGTCCTTGATGGCAACCCACTTGATGAAGATGATGGCAACCTACTTGATGAAGTTGTCCCTGATGGAATATGTCTTGATGAACTTGTTAAATGATTTAAATCTGATGTATATACAATGAGTACAGAAGGTAATGATGGAAGGAATGTCAGTATGTGCTAGAACATGATGAAAAGAGTATGTCTCAAGGCATACACGGATTTGTCTAGACAAAGTAGCATATGCACGTGGGAAATAACGTGCCAAGTCGTGTATGGGAAAAAGCGCTCTAAATATGTAAAACTGGGGGTAACCACCATGGTATTGACCCATTGTATTGAGTAATGATTCGTCTATGTGACCCCGTCCAGGAATACCATCGAAAGTAATGTGGTTTGGGCTCATGGTATTGATAAAGGGTAAACCTATATAAGGAGAAGAAATTCATTGTGCAAATGTGGGCAAGAAGTCTGAGCTTGAATGAATACATCTCTCTGAAGCATATGTGAATGGAAAGGGTTATAGTTGAATGAAAGATCTGAATGTATGATGCACCAATGAAGAAATGATGAAGAAGGGAATCTAGATCTGAAATGTATTTGTATCTGCTAGATCTATTTATGGAATGATTAGATCTGAGATGAGGCGAACATCTGTCTGAAGTAAAGGGTAAAATCTGAGTGATGTATCTGTTTTGAAGAATTGTAATGACCTAAATGTCTGAAGAACTATATGCTAGTTCGCCGCAGAGTAAGCGTGTATATACGAGGGTTTTCTGAAGAGAAAGCACGTATGCGCAGTAAAATTAGCTCTATAATATATACAGAAGTATACACGTGTTTGTATGGTCGAAGGCGCGTATATACGCAGGATCAGTGAAAGGAAAGCGGGTATGAAGATTAGGATTTGCTGAAGTATGAAGTATCAAATGTCTGATCTGTTCTGCTGTGTTACTGCTATCTATTGATGATGTATGATTGAGCTCAAAGGTATAGAGTGGGTTCAGTCTGAAAATATGATGAAACTTGGCTTGCAAGTTGTGTTCTAAAGGAAGCTTTGGATCCAGTGTGAAAATTGATGAAATGTGGTCCATGGTGGTGCTAAGGGTTGTAGCCTTCAGTCACGGGGTTGTAGCTCCCTTCTAGGTGAGGCTGGTAAATGAGATCAGGGGGTCGTAGCTCCCTTCTAGGTGAGGCTGGTAAACGAGATCAGGGGGTCGTAGCTCCCTTCCAGGAGAGGCTGGTAAATGAGAGCAGGGGGACGTAGCTCCCTTCCAGGAGAGGCTGGTAAACGAGTGCAGGTGGGTGCCTGCGTGCTAGTAGGAGGCTGCGCCAGCACATATGTTGTAAGATGTTTTCTCTATAATAAAATATTGAAGGCTGAGACAAAGGCAGCGGTGGTTTTCTCCCGACTTGGGTTTCCACCTAAAATCCTGGTTTTCATGTGTGTTGCTTATGTGTGATGATTTATTCTGTTCTTGTTGCACATGTTTACAGTTTATTGAACATCTAATGAATGAATTATGGAATGATATAAGTGAAGAATTAATGGCATAACAAGATCTTTGTGTATACATGAGTTTTATTAAGGATATCCACGTGTATACGCTAGTTAGCTTCAACAAAGTAGCATATGGGTTTTAGTGAATGGAAAAGTAAAAAATTTTGGTTAAGTCCTCAATACTGATTCACCCCCACCTCTCAGTATTTTTCCCAACAATTGGTTTCAGAGCAGGGCCTTCTGCAGAAGCTTGATCGCTTGAAGGAGATCCATCGCAATGGGAAGTCATGAAGGGATAATGTCTATAAGGCCACCCCTATTCAATGGAAATAATATGTTGTTCTGGAAGATACGAACAAAAGCATATGTGCAATGTCTTGGTGCAGAAGTATGGGCAATCATGGAAGGAGGTTATCAGTATCCGACAAGTATTCCTACTGATGCAGCACAAAGGAAGAAATATGAAATCAATGCCAAAGCCATCAATGTCTCATTAGGAAGCATGTCTGAACCAGAATTTGCTAAAGTGATTAAGCTAAATTTAGCAAAAGAAATATGGGACAAAATCATTCTGAGCTATGAAGGAGATACAAAGGTTAAAAGTGCCAAACTCCAAACTCTCCGAATTGAATTTGAAAATTTAAGGATGCATAGTGATGATAGTATTGCCAGTTTATTTTTACATTTAGATGATATTGTAAATCGTATGAGAAGTTTGGGTGAAACCATAACCGATACTACTTTGCTGGAAAAAGTCTTAAGATCTTTAACTTCAAAATTTGAGTCAAAAGTGTCAGCTATTGAAGAAAGGAAAGATCTGCAAACTCTTACTATTGTTCAACTGCATGGTATTCTGACTGCTTATGAAATGAGACAAGGAGGTCCCTTTCAAATCAAAGAAGCTGCTTTTAAGGCATTTGCAAAAGGAAAGAAAAGGAAGTTGTCAAGGAATGAAGTTATATATCAGAAGAAGAAGAAGCAAATTTTGTAAGGAGACTCCAACCAAGTACTGGAAGATTCAAAGGTAAGCTACCCTTCAAAAGTTTTGATTGTGTAAGAGTGGGTCATTATGCTGCTAAATGTCCTTATAAACAATTTGAAAAGGGAAAGAGTTATTATGCAAATGAAGATAATAATGAAATTTCAAGTGAAGATGAAGAAGATTCTGACCAATATCTGCTAGTGCTCATGGCAAAGAAGCAAAAGAATATGGCTACTCAAGAAAAGAAGATATCTCTGAAAACATGTGCAGCAGAAAATGAAGAAGAAGAAACATGTATTGATTGTTGTTCTTGTAATCCACTCACTTGTGCATGCAATGATGAAGATAGTGAAAGTAACAGTATAAGTCTAGAAGAAAATCTCAAGATCAATGATGAAAGTAATTTTTGGTATCAATTTAAAAGGAGGGAATCTATCCTCAAGGATGTGATCTCTAGATTGAATGAACAAATAGAAACAATGAAGGGACGAATAGAAATGTATCAAAGACTGCAGGACAATGTAACCAATCACAGTGAAGGACTTGAAGCAGAAATCATCTCTCTGAAAGTAGACCTTGAAGCATCAAATAAGAAGAATGAAGAACTTCTACAATCATTTGAAAAGGAAGGACATGAAGCAGAAATCATCTCGCTCAAAACAGATCTGGAAAAATCAAATAATAAGAATGAAGAACTTTTACAAATCTTTGAAGAGCAAGAAAATGGGTTGAAAGAAGAGATCTTAAATTTGAATGATCAAGTAGAAGAAGGAAAAAGGGTTGAAGAAAGCATGATAAAGCAATGCCAAAAATTGGAGGTTGAGGTAAACATTCTCAAAGGTAAATTAGAAGAAAAGGATAAACTCTTGAGGTTTCAAGATAGTACTAAGATTCCTGACAATATTCTTAGTAGTCAAAGGTATCCTTTTGTTAAACTTGGTCTTGGTTTTCATGAAACTGTTAAAGGAGAATCTAGTTCACAAGGAAGTGCTAAAGATTCAAAGGATATCAATGCAAAGCCTGAAGTGTTGAAAGAAGAAAAAGTTCAAGCGACAATCATGAATTCTCAAAGGAAATCATTCAATAATGTTGAATGCTTTAAATTCCATAATCATGGACATTTTGCAGCCAATTACAGAAGCAGATTGTTTCAGCCGCAAACAAACAGATCCTACATAGAAAGGTACTCTAGTTTCTTCAAGGGATATTGTTTTTCATGTAACAAGTATGGACATAAAGCAGCTGATTGAAAAAGAAGGAAGATTAGAAATACTCATTATGATTCTTATGCTTATTTCTCTGGACACATGAGATGTTATTCTTGTAACAAGTATGGACATGTAGAAAAAGAATGCAGGTTGAACAGATCTGAGAAAGTGGACAATTTTCAGCACACAATTAGAAAGTTCAAGTAAATTTGGAAAAAGAAGGAGGACCAGTCAGAAACGTAGGGAGTATTGACCCTACTGCAGTCATCAGCTTCTGAAGCTTACTTCTCTTAATGACTACAGAAGTGATGTGAGATACATTATGGAGCTTAGTAATGTATCGTCACAGGGGGAGCGATGTATGATGATTCTCATGATTGATTTGGCAAATCTGGTTATGATTATTGCTGACAGAGCATCTGACATGAAGAAGACAGGTACAGGAAGGACAAATTCAGGGGGAGATGGAGGAATGTGAAATTTTCTATAATTCACTTTCCATGCACGGGTTCAGTGAACTAAAGCCGCGTATACACGCGAGTTCCAGCAGACACAGTCGCGTATGCATTGATGATAAGAGAATTGGGATGACAACTAAAGATCAGGAGAAGAGGTTCAGGGGGAGCATCAGTCTGACTGCTAATGATTGTACTGTTAGCATTATTTTGGTTATACTCATGCTAATGAAATGATACATGGTTTCTTATGTTGAATATTATGTATGAGCCCGGATTGCTTATTTGATGAAGAATATCTTTTGGATATGATGGAAGTCTTATGATTCGGAGATCCGGACAGATCATGCAGAGATTGTTGCTGATGACTTGCTGTTAAAAGTATTCAGATTGCACAAGCTAAGGAGGAGCCTTGGACATATGGAAAGGATGTTTGGATGCACATTTTCAGGGGGAGCACTAGTCTTGCTGAGTATAATGCATTGTTGGCATTATGATGATTCTGAAATATGATCTCTCTCTTGAGGTCTTTCTGGTATTGGTCATAAAAAGTCATACTTGTAATTTGAGACCCATGATGTAAAATTGTAATATTCAGTCATGTAAGGACTTGTCAAAATTTGTAAACCCACTTGGTTGGGTAGCTGAGTCAAATTTGTAAACCCACTTGGTTGGGTAGTTGAGTTGAGATGTGTAAACCCACTTGGTTGGGTATTTGAGTCTCATATGTAAATCCACTTGGATGGATCTTTTATGTAAGTATGAGTCATTGGTGATAGGAAGGTCATAGATTCATGTACTTCATTGAAAAATATGTTTGTAGGTTCAGCATGAACTTAGGGGGAGCATGGTCACTTCAGTGTACATCAGATCTGCAGAACGCTTCCTTCTACAAGAGGAGAAAAAACCTTGTGTCGGTTTTGGTCCGCCCTTTTCCCTTGATGTCAAAGGGGGAGAGTGACATGGTGTTTGAATAAAGAGAAAGAATGGTGTCAAGAGTGACATGGTGTCATTGTATTCTTAATGTATCTATCTGTTGTGGTGATCAAACACCATCTTGGTTGCCATCAAGTCCAAAGGGGGAGATTGTTGGCAATATGATGCTGAGTGTTGTCCTTGATGGCAACCCACTTGATGAAGATGATGGAAACCTACTTGATGAATTTGTCCCTGATGGAATATGTCTTGATGAACTTCTTAAATGATGTAAATCTGATGTATATACAATGAGTACAGAAGGTAATGATGGAAGGAATGTCAGTATGTGCTAGAACATGATGAAAAGAGTATGTCTCAAGGCATACGCGGATTTGTCTAGACAAAGTAGCGTATGCACGCGGGAAATAATGTGCCAAGTCGCGTATGGGCAAAAGTGCTCTAAATATGTAAAACCAGGGGTAACCACCATGGTATCGACCCATTGTATTGAGTAATGATTCGTCTATGTGACCCCGTCCAGGAATACCATCGAAAGTAATGTGGTTTTGGCTCATGGTATTGATAAAGGGTAAACCTATATAAGGAGAAGAAATTCATTGTGAAAATGTGGGCAAGAAGTCTAAACTTGAATGAATACTTCTCTCTGAAGCATATGTGAATGGAAAGGGTTACAGTTGAATGAAAGATCTGAATGTATGATGCTCCAATGAAGAAATGATGAAGAAGGGAATCTAGATCTGGAATGTATTTGTATCTGCTAGATCTGTTTATGGAATGATTAGATCTGAGATGAGGCGAACATCTGTCTTAAGTAAAGGGTAAAATCTGTGTGATGTATCTGTTCTGAAGAATTGTAATGACCTAAATGTCTGAAGAACTATACGCTAGTTCGCCGAAGAGTAAGCGCGTATATACGTGGGTTTTCTGAAGAGAAAGCGCGTATGGGCAGTAAAATTAGCTCTATAATATGTACAGAAGTATACACGTGTTTGTATGGTCGAAAGCGCGTATATACGCAAGATCAGTGAAAGGAAAGCGGGTATGAAGATTAGGATTTGCTGAAGTATGAAGTATCAAATGTCTGATCTATTCTGCTGTGTTACTGCTATCTGTTGATGATGTATGATTGAGCTCAAAGGTATGGAGTGGGTCCAGTCTGAAAATATGATGAAACGTGGCCTACAAGTTGTGTTCTAAAGGAAGCTTTGGATCCAGTGTGAAAATTGATGAAATGTGGTCCATGGTGGTGCCAAGGGTTGTAGCCTTCAGTCAGGGGGTTTTAGCTCCCTTCCAGGTGAGGCTGGTAAACGATATCAGGGGGTCGTAACTCCCTTCTAGGTGAGGCTGGTAAATGAGATCAGGGGGTCGTAGCTCCCTTCCAGGAGAGGCTGGTAAACGAGAGCAGGGGGCCGTAGCTCCCTTCCAGGAGAGGCTGGTAAACGAGTGTAGGTGGATGCCTGTGTGCTAGTAGGAGGCTGCGCCAGCACATATGTTGTAAGATGTTTTCTCTATAATAAAATATTGAAGGCTGAGACAAAGGCAGCGGTGGTTTTCTCCCGACTTGGGTTTCCACCTAAAATCCTGGTTTTCATGTGTGTTGCTTATGTGTGATGATTTATTCTGTTCTTGCTGCACATGTTTACAGTTTATTGAACATCTAATGAATGAATGATGGAATGATATAAGTGTAGAATTAATGGCATAACAATATCTCTGTGTATACGCGAGTTTTATGAAGGATATCCGCGTGTATACGCTAGTTAGCTTCAAGAAAGTAGCATATGGGTTTTAGTGAATGGAAAAGTAAAAAATTTTGGTTAAGTCCTAAATACTGATTCACCCCCCCCCCTCTCAGTATTTTTCCCAACAATTGGTTTCAGAGCAGGTCCTTCTGCAGAAGCTTGATCGCTTGAAGGAGATCCGTCGCAATGGGAAGTCATGAAGGGATAATTTCTATAAAGCCACCTCTATTCAATGGAAATAATCTGTTGTTCTGGAAGATACGAACAAAAGCATATCTGCAAAGTCTTGGTGCAGAAGTATGGGCAATCATGGAAGGAGGTTATCATTATCCGACAAGTATTTCTACTGATGCAGCACAAAGGAAGAAATATGAAATCAATGCCAAAGCCATCAATGTCTTATTAGGAAGCATGTATGAACCAGAATTTTCTAAAGTGATGAAGCTAAATTTAGCAAAAGAAATTTGGGACAAAATCATTCTGAGCTATGAAGGAGATACAAAGGTAAAAAGTGCCAAACTCCAAACTCTCCGAATTGAATATGAAAATTTAAGGATGCATAGTGATGAGAGTATTGCCAGTTTATTTTTACGTCTAGATGATATTGTAAATCGTATGAGAAGTTTGGGTGAAACCATAACCGATACTACTCTGGTGGAAAATGTCTTAAGATATTTAACTTCAAAATTTGTGTCAAAAGTGTCAGCTATTGAAGAAAGGAAAGATCTGCAAACTCTTACTATTGTTCAACTACATGGTATTCTGACTGCTTATGAAATGAGACAAGGAGGTCCCTTTCAAATCAAAGAAGCTTCTTTTAAGTCATGTGCAAAAGGAAAAGAAAAGGAAGTTGTCAAGGAATCAAGTTATATATCAGAAGAAGAAGAAGCAAATTTTGTAAGGAAACTCCAACCAAGTACTGGAAGATTCAAAGGTAAGCTACCCTTCAAATGTTTTGATTGTGGAAGAGTGGGTCATTATGCTGCTAAATGTCCTTATAAACAATTTGAAAAGGGAAAGAGTTATTATGCAAATGAAGATAATAATGAAATGTCAAGTGAAGATGAAGAATATTCTGACCAAGATCTGCTAGTGCTCATGGCAAAGAAGCAAAAGAAGAAGGCTACTCAAGAAAAGAAGATATCTCAGAAAACATGTGCAACAGAAAATGAAGAAGAAGAAACAGGTATTGATTATTGTTCTTGTAATCCACTCACTTGTGCATGCAATGATGAAGATAGTGAAAGTAACAGTATAATTCTAGAAGCAAATCTCAAGATCAATGATGAAAGTAGTTTTTGGGATCAATTTAAAAGAAGGGAATCTATCCTCAAGGATGTGATCTCTAGATTGAATGAACAGATAGAAAAAATGAAGGGACAGATAGAAATGTATCAAAGACTGCAGGATAAAGTAACCAATCATAGTGAAGGACTTGAAGCAGAAATCATCTCTCTGAAAGTAGACCTTGAAGCATCAAATAAGAAGAACGAAGAACTTCTACAATCATTTGAAAAGGAAGGACGTGAAGCAGAAATCATCTCGCTCAAAACAGATCTGGAAAAATCAAATAAGAAGAATGAAGAACTTTTACAAATCTTTGAAGAGAAAGAAAATGGGTTGAAAGAAGAGATCTTAAATTTGAATGATAAAGTAGAAGAAGGAAAAAGGGTTGAAGAAAGCATGATGAAGCAATGCCAAAAATTGGAGGTTGAGGTAAACATTCTCAAAGGTAAATTAGAAGAAAAGTATAAAATCTTGAGGTTTCAAGATAGTACTAAGATTCTTGACAATATTCTTAGTAGTCAAAGGTCTCCTTCTGTTAAACTTGGTCTTGGTTTTCATGAAACTATTAAAGGAGAATCTAGGTCACAAGGAAGTGCTAAAGATTCAAAGGATATCAATGCAAAGCCTGAAGTGTTGAAAGAAGCAAAAGTTCAACCGACAATCATGAATTCTCAAAGGAACTCATTCAATAATGTTGAATGTTTTAAATGCCATAATCATGGGCATGTTGCAGCCAATTACAGAAGCAGATTGTTTCAGCCACAAACAAATAGATCCTACATAGAAAGGTACTCTAGTTTCTTCAAGGGATATTGTTTTTCATGTAACAAGTATGGACATAAAGTCGCTGATTGCAAAATAAGGAAGATTAGAAATACTCATTCTGATTCTTATGCTTATTTCTCTGGACACATGAGATGTTATTCTTGTAACAAGTATGAACATGTAGAAAAAGAATGCAGGTTGAACAGATCTAAGAAAGTGGACAATTTTCAGCACACAATTAGAAAGTTCAAGCAAGTTTGGAAAAAGAAGGAGGACCGGTCAGAAACGTAGGGAATATTGACCCTACTGCAGTCATCAGCTTCTAAAGCTTACTTATCTTAATGACTGCAGAAGTGATGTGAGATACATTATGGAGCTTAGTAATGTATCTTCACAGGGGGAGCGATGTATGATGATTCTCATGGTTGATTTGGCAAATCTGGTTATGATTATTGCTGACAGAGCATCTGACATGAAGAAGACAGGTACAGGAAGGAAAAATTCAGGGGGATATGGAGGAATGTGAAATTCTCTATAATTCACTTTCCATACGCGGGTTCAGTGAACTAAAGCCACGTATACACGCGAATTCCAGCAGACACAGTCGTGTATGCATTGATGATAAGAGAATTGGGATGACAGCTGAAGATCACGAGTAGAGGTTTAGGGGGAGTATCAGTCTGAATGCTAATGATTGTACTGTTAGCATTATTCTGGTTATACTCATGCTAATGAAATGATACATGGTTTCTTATGTTGAAGATTATGGATGAGTCCTGTTTTCTTTTTGATGAAGAGTATTCGTTGCTAAGATGAAAGTCTTATAATTCAGAGATAAGGACAGATCATGCAGAGATTGTTGCCGATGACTTGCTGTTGAAGGTGTTCAGGTTGCATAAGCTAAGGAGGAGCCTTGGTCATATGGAAAGGATGTTCGGATGCACATTTTCAGGGGGAGCCCTAGCCTTGCTGAGTATAATGCATTGTTGGCATTATGATGGTTCTGATATATGATCTCTCTTGAGGTCTTTCTGGTATTGGTCATGACAAGTCATATTTGTAATTTGATGAAAAGGTCATGTTGAGACCCATGATGTAAAATTGTAATATTCAGTCATATAAGGACTTGTCAAAATTTGTAAACCCACTTGGTTGGGTAGCTGAGTCAAATTTGTAAACCCACTTGGTTGGGTAGTTGAGTTGAGATGTGTAAACCCACTTGGTTGGGTATTTGAGTCTCATATGTAAATCCACTTGGATGGATCTTTAATGTAATTATGAGTCATTGGTGATAGGAAGGTCATAGAGTCATGTACTTCATTGAAAAAATATGTTTGTAGGTTCAGCATGAACTCAAGGGGAGCCTGGTCACTTCAATGTACATCAGATCTGCAGAACGCTTCCTTCTACAAGAGGAGAAAAAAACCTTGTGTTGGTTTTGGTCCGCCCTTTGCCCTTGATGTCAAAGGGGGAGAGTGACATGGTGTTTGAATAAAGAGAAAGAATGGTGTCAAGAGTGACATGGTGTCATTGTATTCTTAATGTATCTATCTATTGTGGTGATCAAACACCATCATGGTTGCCATCAAGTCCAAAGGGGGAGATTGTTGGCAACATGATGCTGAGTGTTGTCCTTGATGGCAACCCACTTGATGAAGATGATGGAAACCTACTTGATGAAGTTGTCCCTGATGGAATATGTCTTGATGAACTTGTTAAATGATGTAAATCTGATGTATATACAATGAGTACAGAAGGTAATGATGGAAGGAAGGTCAGTATGTGCTAGAACATGATGAAAAGAGTATGTCTCAAGGCATACGTGGATTTGTCTAGACAAAGTAGCGTATGCACGCGTGAAATAACGTGCCAAGTCACGTATGGGAAAAAGTGCTCTAAATATGTAAAACCAGGGGTAACCACCATGGTATTGACCCATTGTATTGAGTAATGATTCATCTATGTGACCCCGTCCAGGAATACCATCGAAAGTAATGTGGTTTTGGCTCATGGTATTGATAAAGGGTAAACCTGTATAAGGAGAAGAAATTCATTGTGCAAATGTGGGCAAGAAGTCTGAGCTTGAATGAATACTTCTCTCTGAAGCATATGTAAATGGAAAGGGTTACAGTTGAATGAAAGATCTGAATGTATGATGCACCAATGAAGAAATGATGAAGAAGGGAATCTAGATATGGAATGTATTTGTATCTGCTAGATCTGTTTATGGAATGATTAGATCTGAGATGAGGCGAACATCTGTCTGAAGTAAAGGGTAAAATATGAGTGATGTATCTGTTCTGAAGAATTGCAATGACCTAAATGTCTGAAGAACTATACGCTAGTTCGCCACAGAGTAAGCGCGTATATACGTGGGTTTTCTAAAGAGAAAGCGCGTATGGGCAGTAAAATTAGCTCTGTAATATGTACAGAAGTATATGCAGGTTTGTATGGTCGAAGGCGCGTACATACGTAGGATCAGTGAAAGGAAAGCGCGTATGAAGATTAGGGTTTTCTGAAGTATGAAGTATCAAATGTTTGATCTGTTCTACTGTGTTACTGCTATCTGTTGATGATGTATGATTGAGCTCAAATGTATGGAGTGGGTCCAGTCTGAAAATATGATGAAAAGTGGCCTGCAAGTTGTGTTCTAAAGGAAGCTTTTGGATCTAGTGTGAAAATTGATGAAATGTGGTCCATGGTGGTGCTGAGGGTTGTAGCCTTCAGTCAGGGGGTTGTAGCTCCCTTCCAGGTGAGGCTAGTAAACAAGATCAGGGGGTCGTAGCTCCCTTCCAGGAGAGGCTGGTAAATGAGAGCAGGGGGTTGTAGCTCCCTTCCAGGAGAGGCTGGCAAATGAGCGTATGTGGGTGCCTGCGTGCTGGTAGGAGGCTGCGCCAGCACATATGTTGTAAGATGTTTTCTCTATAATAAAATATTTAAGGCTGAGACAACAGCAGTGGTGGTTTTCTCCCGACTTGGGTTTCCACCTAAAATCCTGGTTTTCATGTGTGTTGCTTATGTGTGATGATTTATTCTGTTCTTACTGCACATGTTTACAGTTTATTGAACATCTAATGAATGAATGATGGAATGATATAAGTGAATAATTAATGGCATAACAAGATCTCTGTGTATACGTGAGTTTTATGAAGGATATCCGCGTGTATACGCTAGTTAGCTTCAGCAAAGTAGCGTATGGGTTTTAGTGAATGGAAAAGTAAAAAGTTTTGATTAAGTCCTAAATACTGATTCACCCCCCCCCTCTCAGTATTTTTCCCAACAATTGGTATCAGAGCAGGTCCTTCTGCAGAAGCTTTATCGCTTGAAGGAAATCTGTCGCAATGGGAAGTAATGAAGGGATAATGTCTATAAGGCCACCTCTATTCAATGGAAATAATCTGTTGTTCTGGAAGATACGAACAAAAGCATATCTGCAAAGTCTTGGTGCAGAAGTATGGGCAATCGTGGAAGGAGGTTATCAGTATCCGGCAAGTATTCCTACTGATGCAGCAGAAAGGAAGAAATATGAAATCAATTCCAAAGCCGTCAATGTCTTATTAGGAAGCATGTCTGAACCAGAATTTGCTAAAGTGATGCAGCTAAATTCAGCAAAAGAAATATGGGACAAAATCATTCTGAGCTATGAAGGAGATACAAAGGTAAAAAGTGCAAAACTCCAAACTCTCCAAATTGAATATGAAAATTTAAGGATGCATAGTGATGAGAGTATTGCCAGTTTCTTTTTACGTCTAGATGATATTGTAAATCGTATGAGAAGTTTGGGTGAAACCATAACCGATACTACTTTGGTGGAAAAAGTCTTAAGATCTTTAACTTCAAAATTTGAGTCAAAAGTGTTAGCTATTGAAGAAAGGCAAGATCTGCAAACTCTTACTATTGTTCAACTACATGGTATTCTGACTGCTTATGAAATGAGACAAGGAGGTCCCTTTCAAATCAAAGAAGCTACTTTTAAGGCATGTGCAAAAGGAAAAGAAAAGGAAGTTTTCAAGGAATCAAGTTATATATCAGAAGAAGAAGAAGCAAATTTTGTAAGGAGACTCCAACTAGGTACTGGAAGATTCAAAGGTAAGCTACCTTTCAAATGTTTTGATTGTGGAAGAGTGGGTCATTATGCTGCTAAATGTCCTTATAAACAATTTGAAAAGGGAAAGAGTTATTATGCAAATGAAGATAATAATGAAATGTCAAGTGAAGATGAAGAAGATTCTGACCAAGATCTGCTAGTGCTCATGGCAAAGAAGCAAAAGAATAAGGCTACTCAAGAAAAGAAGATATCTCATAAAACATGTGCAGCAGAAAATGAAGAAGAAGAAACAAGTATTGATTGTTGTTCTTGTAATCCACTCACTTGTGCATGCAATGATGAAGATAGTGAAAGTAACAGTATAAGTATAGAAGCAAATCTCAAGATCAATGATGAAAGTAATTTTTGGGATCAATTTAAAAGGAGGGAATCTATCCTCAAGGATGTGATCTCTAGATTGAATGAACAGATAGAAACAATGAAGGGACAGATAGAAATGTATCAAAGACTGCAGGACAAAGTAACCAATCACAGTGAAGGACTTGAAGCAGAAATCATCTCTATGAAAGGAGACCTTGAAGCATCAAATAAGAAGAATGAAGAATTTCTACAATCATTTGAAAAGGAAGGACGTGAAGTAGAAATCATCTCGCTCAAAAAAGATCTCGAAAAATCAAATAAGAAGAATGAAGAACTTTTACAAATCTCTGAAGAGCAAGAAAATGGGTTGAAAGAAGAGATCTTAAATTTGAATGATCAAGTAGAAGAAGGAAAAAGGGTTGAAGAAAGCATGATGAAGCAATGCCAAAAATTGGAGGTTGAGGTAAACATTCTCAAAGGTAAATTAGAAGAAAAGGATAAACTCTCGAGGTTTCAAGATAGTACTAAGATTCTAGACAATATTATTAGTAGTCAAAGGTCTCCTTCTGTTAAACTTGGTCTTGGTTTTCATGAAACTGTTAAAGGAGAATCTAGTTCACAAGGAAGTGCTAAAGATTCAAAGTATATCAATGCAAAGCCTGAAGTGTTGAAAGAAGCAAAAGGTCAACCGACAATCATGAATTCTCAAAGGAAATCATTCAATAATGTTGAATGCTTTAAATTTCATAATCATGGACATGTTGCAGCCAATTGCAGAAGCAGATTGTTTCAGCCACAAACAAACAGATCCTACATAGAAAGGTACTATGGTTTCTTCAAGGGATATTGTTTTTCATGTAACAAGTATGGACATAAAGCAGCTGATTGCAAAAGAAGGAAGATTAGAAATACTCATTATGATTCTTATGCTTATTTCTCTGGACACATGAGATGGTATTCTTGTAACAAGTATGGACATGTAGAAAAAGAATGCAGGTTGAACAGATCTGAGAAAGTGGACAATTTTCAGCACACAATTAGAAAGTTCAAGCAAATTTGGAAAAAGAAGGAGGACCGGTCAGAAACGTAGGGAATATTGACCCTACTGAAGTCATCAGCTTCTGAATCTTACTTCTCTTAATGACTGCAGAAGTGATGTGAGATACATTATGGAGCTTAGTAATGTATCATCACAGGGGGAGCGATGTATGATGATTCTCATGGTTGATTTGGCAAATTTGGTTATGATTATTGCTGACAGAGCATCTGACATGAAGAAGACAGGTACAAGAAGCACAAATTCAGGGGGAGATGGAGGAATATGAAATTTTCTATAATTCACTTTCCATACGTGGGGTCAGTGAACTAAAGCCGCGTATACACGTGAGTTCCATCAGACATGGTCACATATGCATTGATGATAAGAGAATTGGGATGACAGCTGAAGATCAAGAGCAGAGGTTCAGGGGGAGCATCAGTCTGACTGCTAATGATTGTACTGTTAGCATTATTTTGGTTATACTCATGCTAATGAAATGATACATGGTTTCTTATGTTGAAGATTATGGATGAGCCCGGATTTCTTATTTGATGAAGAATATCTTTTGGATATGATGGAAGTCTTATGATTCGGAGATCCAGACAAATCATGCAGAGATTGTTGCTGATGACTTGCTGTTAAAAGTATTCAGATTGCACAAGCTAAGGAGGAGCCTTGGACATATGTAAAGGATGTTTGGATGCACATTTTCACGGGGAGCACTAGTCTTGCTGAGTATAATACATTGTTGGCATTATGATGATTGTGAAATATGATCTCTCTCTTGAGGTCTTTCTGGTATTGGTCATAAAAAGTCATAATTGTAATTTGATAAAAAGGTCTTGTTGAGACCCATGATGTAAAATTGTAATATTCAGTCATGTAAGGACTTGTCAAAATTTGTAAACCCACTTGGTTGGGTAGCTAAGTCAAATTTGTAAACCCACTTGGTTGGGTAGTTGAGTTGAGATGTGTAAACACAATTGTTTGCGTATTTGAGTCTCATATGTAAATCCACTTGGATGGATCTTTGATGTAAGTATGAGTCATTGGTGATAGGAAGGTCATAGAGTCATGTACTTCATTGAAAAATATGTTTGTAGGTTCAGCATGAACTCAGGGGGAGCATGGTCACTTCAGTGTACATCAGATCTGCAGAACGCTTCCTTCTACAAGAGGAGAAAAATCCTTGTGTTGGTTTTGGTCCACCCTTTGCCCTTGATGTCAAAGGGGGAGAGTGACATGGTGTTTGAAAAAAGAGAAAGAATGGTATCAAGTGTGACATGGTGTCATTGTATTCTTAATGTATCTATCTGTTGTGGTGATCAAACACCATCGTGGTTGCCATCAAGTCCAAAGGGGGAGATTGTTGGCAATATGATGCTGAGTGTTGTCCTTGATGGCAACCCACTTGATGAAGATGATGGCAACCTACTTCATGAAGTTGTCCCTGATCGAATATGTCTTGATGAACTTGTTAAATGATGTAAATATGATGTATATACAATGAGTACAGAAGGTAATGATGGAAGGAATGTCAGTATGTGCCAGAACATGATGAAAAGAGTATGTCTCAAGGCATACGCGGATTTGTCTAGACAAAGTAGTGTATGCACGCGGGAAATAACGTGCCAAGTCGCGTATGGGAAAAAGCGCTCTAAATATGTAAAACCAGGGGTAACCACCATGGTATTGACCCATTGTATTGAGTAATGATTCATCTATATGACCCCGTCCAGGAATACCATCGAAAGTAATGTGGTTTTGGCTCATGGTATTGATAAAGGGTAAACCTATATAAGGAGAAGAAATTCATTGTGCAAAGGTGTGCAAGAAGTCTGAGCTTGAATGAATACTTCTCTCTGAAGCATATCTGAATGGAAAGGGTTACAGTTGAATGTAAGATCTGAATGTATGATGCACCAATGAAGAAATGATGAAGAAGGGAATCTAGATCTGGAATGTATTTGTATCTGCTAGATCTGTTTATGGAATGATTAGATATGAGATGAGGCGAACATCTGTCTGAAGTAAAGGGTAAAATCTGAGTGATGTATCTGTTCTGAAGAATTGCAATGACCTAAATGTCTGAAGAACTATACGCTAGTTCGCCGCAGAGTAAGCGCGTATATATGCGGGTTTGCTGAAGATAAAGCGCGTATGGGCAGTAAAATTAGCTCTGTAATATGTACAGAAGTATACGCGTGTTTGTATGGTCGAAGGCGCATATATACGCAGGATCAGTGAAAGGAAAGTGCGTATGAAGATTAGGATTTGCTGAAGTATGAAGTATCAAATGTCTGATCTGTTCTGCTGTGTTACTACTATCTGTTGATGATGTATGATTGAGCTCAAATGTATGGAGTGGGTCCAGTCTGAAAATATGATGAAACGTGGCCTGCAAGTTGTGTTCTAAAGGAAGCTTTGGATCCAGTGTGAAAATTGATGAAACGTGGTCCGTGGTGGTGCTGAGGGCTGTAGCCTTCAGTCAGGGGGTTGTATCTCCCTTCCAGGTGAGGCCGGTAAACGAGATCAGGGGGTCGTAGCTCCCTTCCAGGTGAGGCTGGTAAACGAGATCAGGGGGTCATAGCTCCCTTCCAGGAGAGGCTGGTAAACGAGAGCAGGGGGTCGTAGCTCCCTTCCAGGAGAGGCTGGTAAACGAGCGCAGGTGGGTGCCTGCGTGCTGGTAGGAGGGTGCACCAGCACATATTTTGTAAGATGTTGTCTCTATAATAAAATATTGAAGGCTGAGACAACGATAGCGGTGGTTTTCTCCCGACTTGGGTTTCCACCTAAAATCCTGGTTTTCGTGAGTGTTTCTTATGTGTGATGATTTATTCTGTTCTTACTGCACATGTTTACAGTTTATTGAACATCTAATGAATGAATGATGGAATGATATAAGTGAAGAACTAATGGCATAACTATATCTCTGTGTATACGCGAGTTTTATGAAGGATATTCACGTGTATACGCTAGTTAGCTTCAGCAAAGTAGCATATGGGTTTTAGTGAATGGAAAAGTAAAAAGTTTTGATTAAGTCCTAAATACTGATTCACCCCCCCTCTCAGTATTTTTCCCAACAGAAGCAACTTCTCAGGGGGAGAATAGCCCATAAAAGTTGTCAAGAAGAGCTCGAGCTATGGAGCTGGTAAAGATCTACAAAGGATGATTACACTGTGTGTGTCTCATCAAGTGTTAATAATGTAACAAAATGCTTTTAAGAAGGATGAATAAGAAAAATTTTATTATCAGTATATCATTACAAATATTCATCAGTTGCTATTTGGAGCAGTCTTCCTATCTGTAGAATACCAAATTTTATTTTTGGAGCAGTGTTATGGTACAGGTCCCCAGTATTGTAGTATTATAGCATACATCATGGTGTTGGTATGGCATAAATACATCAAGGAGAATGTCAAGTTGCATTATCAAAGCATGGAAAGAAAGGAATTGTTGATATTTCACCAGTGCACAGAGTTTCATCAAGCAAAAAGGGACAAAAGAATAGAACATTCTATGGTGACATACTTGTTTAGTCAATTTAATGTCCTAAATTGATAGCATAAATTATCGACCAGGGCTAGAAAACTGTAGAAGTGTAACGCACTATATGTGCCTAAGTATCCCTTTTTCTTACTTTGTTGTTTTTAGTGTTTTATTTATGTTTTGGGGTTTTTATGTTTGATTCTTTGTATGCTACTCTATGCTAAAAAGATGAAGTTAAATCTATGTCAAGAGGGAAAAAAGGAAATGTTAATAAATGAATTAAAACAGAGTTTATTTGCAAGTTCTGTTCCAAACTAGAAAATGATGAAAACAGAGAGTCCTAATCCATGGATATTACAACTTCTAAATGAACATTCATGAAATGAAAAGTAACTCAAAACACTACAACTTAATCTGATTCATTTAGTTAGAGATTTGTTGGAAGAGCTTGTGAAAAAGATTAATTCTAATGCAATGAGGATCTCCTAAAACATAAAAGGAAATGCTAAAACAAACAGTAACTTAAAACATTATAGTGAAATCTCATTCATTTGATAGAAGTTTATTGGAAGAGCTTGAGAAAAAGATTACTATAATGTAGTAAGGATCTCCTATGAAATGCTGAAACAACTTATAACATTACAACTAAATCTCATTCATGAGTTAGAAGTTTATTGGAAGAGCTTTTTGAAAGAGATTAATCATAATGTGATAAGGATCTTCTATGAATCAAAACAATCAATAACTCAAAATATTACAACTTAGTCTCATTCGTGAATTAGAGGTTTATTGGAAAAGCTTTTGAAAGAGACTAACTGCAGTATAATGAGGATCTTATTTTTAACTAAATAACAGAAAATGAAATGCTAATAACTCAAAATATCACAATTGAATCCCATTCATTTAATAGAGATGTATTGGAAGAGCTTGAGAAAGAGACTAACTGAAATATCATGAGGATCCTTTATCTAAGAAAATGACATGAAACATAATGCTAAAAGCTATGATTTCAGAAAGAAATCTAAGTAAGGAAATATGACAAAACAGAATTGAAATGACTTATCTAGAAAACATGTACAACCTCCTCGAATAGCAGGGACCCTCTGCTATCAATTCGACATTAATCCTTTAACTCCTCAAGATTGTATTCAGAACAACATCAAGGCTAAAACTCCTTTTTATTAACACAAGACTTGAAAACAGAGTATCACTGTAATGATAAAATATGTATCAACTGTCCTTCTCGGTATTACAGAGCTTAATTTATATGAAAATTCATAACTAACATTGAACAAAAATAGGTACAGGTGTAGATTTGAAATTAAAATCAAATTAAAACTCTTTTGGGACTCGTGATTTGCTGTAAAGAAAATCAGGAGTCCTAATTCCTGTAGAAAACAACTTCTTTGACCTTTGCTTTGACACGTGCTTAGACACCTCCAGCTATCGATTCAGTCCTCGTGGATGGGAAGGAATGATGTAAGGAAGATTTGGAATCCACCCATGTGTGCCGTTTCTCTAGATGACACCTGTAACATACTTAAACACCAAAATAGCTACAGAACGCTTGACTGGCTACAGAATGACTGTATTCTATAGCTAAACTGTTTAAAAATCATTAAGACAACAAAAATCACAAAAGTACAATAAGTTAATCATTGTATGAAACCTTTAAGCAATCTTAATCATTCTCATTTATTTTTAGGTTTATGAAATGATAAAGGAATGATGAAATGAAGTGAAGTTTGACAAAAGAGAAGAAAATTTCAGGGCTCAACATACCCTCACTGCAAAACTCTTGCATGTCCTCATGCAATTTAGTCAAAAATTTATTCCACGTGCTCTGAAACTTCTGCAAGAACATCCAGCCTCCTTTTTCTGCTTCTTTTGGTAGTCAATACCATTCTGGGTTTCCTCATGAATAATTTGAACCTAATATTAGTGTGTGCCCTGTTCAGTTTCTTATTTCTCTTCTTTAGCTTCCTGTTTTCTTTATACAGTGTTTTCATTTGCTGAGAGAGAGTTTTGTTCATGCCATTCTTCAATTTGACCTACTCTCTTAAGATTTCATTTTCATTCTTGATATGTTTATTCAGTATCTCCAATTCATAATTGTCTCTTCTCAAAATTTCTATTGGAGGTTCTTGTGGCCTGAGATATCTTTCTTGATGCCCTTTTTTCTAGTGATTCCACATAGTCATAAATATGTTGTTGGGATGGATCTATATCTGGGGTTCCTCTGTTAGGGTCTTCTTCATACTGGTGTAAATGAGATCTATCAGTTGGTGCTTGGATTGGAGTTTCTTCCTATTCAATGTTTATTACTCTTGTTTCCTTAATCCATGTCTTTTTCACCATGCCTTTAAGCCTAGAGCTTCTCCTTAACTTAGTCAGATTTTCATTTTTCTCCTCAGCACATTCACTTGTTAATTTGTCTTTTCTTTTAACCCTGATTTGTCTCTTGATCTTTGTCAATTTTTTAGAGATTACTTCTTCACTATCTTCCTGTATTGATGTATTAGGTTTGATTTCAACAGATTTATCAATTTTTCCCCTCCTACTTCTTCTTACAATTTCTTTTCTAGATAGTGTTTCCTCTGGTTCTTCAAAATGGTTTCTTTGAATAAATTCTTCCCAGATATCTCCTAATTTCTTCAAATGGAACTCAATCGTTATTTTAATTAGACCATGATGGTGCAGATTAGTTTCTAGGAATTGGAGTCTTTTTTGGACATTAGAGGCCATCCTTTTCAAACTATTAAGCAGGAAGAAAGGTAGATTTATTTCATCATCTAAGAAATTCATCATCAGTCTGATATGATAGACATACAAGGCGTCGAATCTACCTTCACATGTTATGAATTTTTGTAAAATTAACAACATATTCCTCCATTTATTTTTCAGAGCTGTACTGGGAATACCCTTTCTAAACACATAAATGTCCATATCTGGGTTATTTAGCATTTGTTTCCAAGTTTCATTATGGTACTCCTTGTTTTTAAACTAGCATTCTCCCTATCTTGGAAATTATGTGGCTTCAACTATGAATGACTCTGTGATGGTGAACTTAATATCCCCAATTTCTACCTCTGATCCAACGAATGACCTAGCAAATGGTTTCGTGATTTCTTTGTGGAATCCATTGTACTTCTCTACAAAGTTCAGCCACCCAACCTACTGTAATAGCCCCTTAACCTGAGGGTATCCTTCTAAATATTTGCTCCCAATTGGCTCTGTTCTCACAATTAGCCCCATTTCTCCTTGGTACCTTGGCTTAGGTCTACTGCTCTGTCTCTGATCCTGTGCCTGAAGAAAGAGTAGTTGTGGAAGGTTGTTTTGCCCTTAAAATGACTTCTCTGTAGATGAAACTGGCTACAGAATGTAATGGCAGTGAGTGGATACAAATGAAGTTAATGGTAAATGATGAAAATGAACGGGTTAAGAGTTTGATATGGAGTGAAATACCACGAAGAGATTTTATGATGATTTTCAAAAATCATCAATAAATGATACAATCTAAGGACGTGACCTAATAGGTCACATCTAAGTTTTTGACCGTTTAATCATTCAATTAATGATAAACCGTTATGGAGCGGAAAGTAAGGGATTTGGTCGAGGAGTTTTTATGATAGGCAAGGATCAATTCGAATGATAGATTAACTTTAGGAAACATATGATTTAACTATATTATATCTTTCATGTTTTGCTATCAAAATAATTTCACACAGTTTACCTCAGCCCTTTTGATTTTGTTGCTTGTTTTATTTGTCCTTCATTTTGTAAAATGTTGATCTTCTAAGCTCCATAATCTCCTTTTACTATCATCCTTTGTGTATTGAAGTGGTTTTTCAGGGTGAAATTGGCTGCAGAACAAGATTGGCTACAGAACAGGCGGTTGCATAATATGCCTGTTAAAAATTATGAAATATGGATATGGAATAGAATGGATCATGAGTATGGAATGGAATGAGATGGATTATGAGTGTGAAATGGGATGGAATATGAATGTAGTGAAACATGAGATGGAATGAAATATGAAATGAAGCATGGAGTAAAATTGAATCTACAATTTGTGATTTTATGATATTTAGTTGCAGAACAAGAACAATTTGAAAGTATAAAGTGTTAGAATAATTCTGATTTTCACCCTACACTTTCTGTATAAACATGCCAATAAATGATTGGTTTTCATATTGATACTTATATATATATATATATATATATTGAAGAAAAATACAACTAAGTTAGTGAAGAAGAAGAGTTCTTCTTCACTAACTTCATATCAATGTTATCTTGGAATTTCTTGACAAATTCTTTTCTTGAAAGTGGCTTATGATACAATTTCAGTCTGTGTCCATTTACAAGAAATGCTACCTTTCCTTCATCTATTGTCCTGATTTTTATTGCTCCATTTTCAAAGATCTTCACAATTTCATATGGCCCAAGCCAATGAGTTTGAAATTTACCTTGAAAATCCTTGAACTTTGAATCAAATAAGAGTGCCCAGTCACCTTCTTTAAATTTTTTTTCTTTGATATAATTTTCATTCCATCTAGTCCTTTGTTTTTGGACTATGCTTGTTCTCTGGGCTGCATCTTGTCTGATCTCATCCAATTCATTAATCTGCTTCAGTCTGTGCTTCTATGCTTCTATCAAATCAAGTCCTAACTGGACTGCCATTTTGAAAGTTTGGATCTAAAACACTATCGGAAACAGGACTTGTTTTCCATAAACAGGTTCATAAGGGGTGTGTCTTGTTGTGTTTCTCCATGTAGTTCTGTAGGCCCATAAGGCTTCAGGAAGCCTTTCTGCCCAATCTCTTCTATGTAAATGAACAGTCTTTGTTAGGATCCCTTCAATCACCTTATTAGTAGATTCTACTTGGCCATTTGCTTTTGGATGGTAGGAAGTGGATTTCCTGTGTTTGATTTTGTACTTCTCTACCATTTGCACCACCAATTTTTATGTGAATTGAGCTCCTTGATCTGTAGCAATTTCTCTTGGGACACCAAAATGAGTAAAAATATCCTCAAAAAGAAAACTAATTACAGATGCTTCAGTAGCAGAAAGTAATGGCTTGGCCTCTACCCATTTGGTAACATAATCAGTGCAAACTAATATATATTTCTTTTGTTTTGATGGAGGATTAATAGGTCCTACAAAATCCAAAGCCCATTTCTCAAAAGGTTCAATATGTACCTGAGGTTGCAATGGCATCTCACCTGAAGGGGAAGGTTTCCCTACCCTTTGGAAACTGTCACACCTTTTGACATACTCTTTAGCATCTTTAAAGAGGGATGGCCAATAATATCCTAGGTGAAGGATCTTATAAGCTGTCCTCTTATCAGCAAAGTGTCCACCACAAGGTTCATCATGACATGCCTTGAGAATCTCAGGCATCTCATCTTCTCGAACACATCTTCTGATAGTAAATTCTGGACCTGTTTGGTATAATTCATTAGCAATCCATGAATATTTTTCATTGTCAAAAATGATTTTCCTTTTGTCTCTTGCATTCATAATTGAAGGAAATTTTCCTGAAACTAGATAATTGGCAATATCAGCAAACCAGGGAGTTTGAGTAGTAATTGCAAAGAGATATTCATCAGGGAATTTATTTTCAACTGGAGTATTGTCTTTAATGTTTTGGAGTCTAGATAGGAAATCAACCACTGTATTTTGTTTTCCAAGCCTATCTAGAATGGTGATGTTAAATTCTTGTAAAAGCAATAACCATCTTGTGACTCTACCATTAGTAATTGATTTATTTATTAAATACCTAATTGCAGAGTGATCTGTGTGAAAAAAGGTTTCATAGCTTTTTATATAGTGTTTGAATTTATTTATGGCATGAACAACAGCTAAGAACTCTTTTTCAGTTACAATATAATTCAACTCTGAAGGAGTCAAATTTTCACTTGTATAGTAGATGGCATAAGGAATCGGGTCTTTTTGTCCCAGCACAACTCCTAAAAATGTATCTGAGGCATCTGTCGAGATGTGAAAAGGTAATTTCCAGTTAGGTCCCCTTAAAATAGGTGCTTCAGATATTTTTGTTTTCAGGGTTTCAAATGCTAACTGGTAGTCAGGATTCCAATTAAATTCACAGTCCTTGGTGAGTAGTTTGAAAAGTGGAGATGCTATCTTGGTGAAGTTTTCTATAAATCTTCTGTAATATCCTGTAAATCCTAGAAAACTCCTAACATCTTTCTGACAACTTGGAACTAATAATCTAGAGATGACTTCAACTTTTGACTCATCAACTCTAATCCCATCTCCCGAAATATGATGTCCTAATACAATCCCTTTAGTGAACATCATGAAACATTTTTCATGACTCAATGAAAGTTTTGCTTCTTTACATCTTTTTAAAACTTTTTCCAGGTTTGCTAAGGCTTCTTCAAATGTGTTTCCATAGACTGTGAAGTAATCCATGTATACTTCTACACAGTTATGTATTAGATCTGAAAAGATTCCCAATACTGCCCTTTGGAATGTTGTAGGTGCTTTGCACAATCCAAAAGGAAATACTCGGTAGGCATAGGTACTCCAAGGACAGGTAAATGTGGTTTTGTATTGATCCTCAAGTGCAACTTGAATTTGATTGTAACCACTGAAACCATCCAAAAATGAAAAGTACTTTTTGCCTGCTAATGTATCTAACACCTGATCTATGAAAGGTAAAGGAAAATGATCTTTAAGAGTAGCTTTGTTTAATTATGGGTAGTCAATGCATACTCTCCATTTACTATTTTTCTTGGGTACAATCACCAAATGAGAAACCCACTGACTGTCTAAAATGGGATAAATAAATTTGACATTTAACAATTTTGGCCACTCTTCTTTAACAATCTCCCTAAGGTTTGGATTCATCCTTCTCTGAGGCTGTCTGATTGGTTTACAATTTTCCTCTATATAGATATGATAAGTGCAAGTTTTAGGGTTGATCCCTTTCATATCAGTGTACTCCCATGCATATGCAAAAGAATGTCTCTGTAATATCTTGACTATCTTTTCTTGTTGAAATTTCTCTAGGTTTTGTTTATGTTTAAGGTTTTTCTTGGAAATATCTCAATTGTAGAGCTACCAAATTCTTCCATGGAGTAAAGAGACATCTGTCTTGATAAAAAAAACTCAATATTTGATTCTTCTTGGACTTTTTCATGTTTGTATTTTGAAGAATATTCATGATTTTCTAAGGCATTTAGAATCTGGCTATCTTCACTAATTTATGAAATAGTGAAGAGAGGTTGTATATCTTCTTCATCATCAATACATTGAGTATCATCTAATTTTTTCATTGTTCTTGATGGATGATACAAGGTGAATTTCTTGGTTGAACTACCATCATAGATGTACATATCACCGGATCTACAACTAATGAAAGCATCAGCTGTAGCTAACCAAGGTCTTCCTAATATAATAGGATGTCCTCCTAGATTATTTTTAGGAGTTAGGATCATGAAATCCACAGGATACTCCCAAGAATCTAAGGACACTGGAATGTCTTTTAATACCCCATCTGGTTTGATTACAGATCTATCTGCTAATTGTAGTAGTGTGGGTGTAAAAAAAAGAATTAGGAAGTTTTAGTTTTTCCATGATTTGCCTACTCATGATATTGATTTCTGCTCCAAGATCAATAAGTGTGTTTGGAATTTCAATTCCATTGATATGTATCTTAACAACTGAATTTCCAGGATCTAGATATTTTGGAATGGCAATCTTTCCCATCATTATGTCTACTATTTTTCCTACCAGTTGTATTTTCTTTATCTCTTTTATTCTTCTTCCTGGTTTTTTCATACTCAAATATTTTATTGTCTTTGATAAAATTGGGATTTCCTTGATGGTATGTAATAATGGAACCTTAATACAAACATTTCTTAACTCATCTAGGAATTCATAGTTAAGCATCATAATTTGTTTCTCTACACCTCTATCAATTTGTAATCTTTCAGGAAAAGAAGGTGTAGTAGTAGATGTTGATGGTTGCTCTAACATAGGAGTTGAAATTATTGGTTCTTTCTGTTTTTATTTTTCAATGTTTTGGTCTTGAAGAGATGTGTTCTCTTCAAAACTTTTATTTACCCATAGAGAATCTTCCTCAGAATTTTTTTCGTTCTTGTATAACTAAAGAAGGTTTCTTTCTTTCAAATATTCTTCCAGACCTAAGTTGAACATCATTAAGGTCTAAAGGAGTAATAAAATAGGTTGGAAATTGTTGATATTCTATCATATATGTATTCTGAGGGTTTTTATTGTTGGGGTTTTTATCACATCTCTTTGGTATTGGCTGGGCAGGTAACTAATTTGGTTTTTGAGGAAATGGTAATGGAAGTGGTGGATTTTGATTTTGATTTTGATGTTATGGATTCTGCTGAGGATTTTTTTGAGGAGGAAATTTTGTATATGATGGATATGATGGGTAAGATGGTGGATATTGATAATACTGGGAGAATATTCCACAAGGATTTTGTGCTCCTTGAGCCCAAGGTTGACATTGATTTTGAAATTGAGGTCAAGGTTGCTGCCAAGAGTTTCAATTAAGTGGGGGTTTATTATACATTTGATTACTAAACCCTTGTGTTTGAGGTCCCTGCCAAGGTCTTCTAGAGACAAAATTAAGAGATTATGTGGAATTTGTGGTTGTTTCTTCTTGAAAGACAACTTTAAGGCTAGGGATTGAGGGACAATTCTTGGTCTCATGTTTTTCTGAACAAATTGCACAAGTCTCTATTACTTTTGGATCCAAAGGACACTCTCTTAAGGCATGCTTCTTCCTACATTTGGGACAAAATATTGCTAAGGCATTAGTTTTGACTTTCTGCTTGTTTTTTAACTTAAGGGTGTCTATTTTCTCACTAAGACTCCCTAGAATGTCAGTTTTGAATTCATCAAGCATATTCCCTATTTCTGCCCTACTTACTGTTCCAGTTGCAGATTTGTTTTCCCTTGCAAGAGTAGGATCTCTTGGTCCTTTCAGAATTTTAGATTTTCCTCTTAAGAGATTAATACATAGTTCTGCTATATCAGGTAATGAAAGTTGAGATATATCT
Source organism: Pinus albicaulis (assembly GCA_034641835.2). Lineage (NCBI taxonomy): Eukaryota > Viridiplantae > Streptophyta > Pinopsida > Pinales > Pinaceae > Pinus > Pinus albicaulis. Next base: position 821,784,067 of record CM076579.1, on the reverse strand, counting down.
CCTTTCCCCATCATGTTTAGGATATCTATCCATTCATCCCTAATTATTTTAAACAAAAGAGATTTCAAGGTGTCTTGGTCTAAATTTTGCATTTTTTCCCTTTTAATGTTATAATTAAATCTCTTAAGTAAATATTCCAGATTTTCATCCTCTTTTGCATCATTTTGAAAACTTCTTCCTTATGGTTGACTGGTGTACAGTAATCCAAATATCTTTCTAGAAATTCTCTTTTCATATCATCCCATGTCCTAATAGACCTAGTGATTAAACTCATAAACCATTTTAATTTTTCTCCTTTCAATGTTGAAGGGAACAGTTTAAGTTTTTGAGCATCTTGTAGATAATCTAGGTTCTACATAGAACTTCAAATTCAAATAAGAATGTCTCAGGGTCTTCAATTTTCAGTCCATGAAAGTTTGGAAGAACAGAGGGTGAGATATTTTTCATAGTTTCATTGGTTTCTTCATCTATTATAGGGAATCCAAAAGAGCTTTCATTTTCCCTTATACCTCTACCTCCTCCAAAGAGTGTGTTTTATCCATTAAATACTTCTCCTTCCCCTTCTCCTTGTTAGCCTCTTTCATAAAGGAAATTATAAATCCAAAAATACATAAATTAAATAATGTAAAGTTAGGATAAATATATTTATTAAATTATAATATTTAATAAATATTAGAGATACTTAGAAATAGTATTTTTCAGTAAAAATAGGACTCTAGAATAGAGTTGTTTCCTAGGCTCTAAAATAGGAATAAACTTAGTAGAATGGTTAGAAGGTCATTTATTATAAATGAACACTTGTTGATTTTCCAAGTGATCCATAACTAAAGTAAGTTAGAACATAGAGCTTATAAATAGGTTAGTTTCCTAATTTCATTGTGTAGTGTGGTAGTGAGAGTTTACGTTTGTAAACTCCTGTAATTTTATATGTAATATTTTTCCATGATTAATAAAGTTATGTGTCTGAGGACACTTCTAAATCTACATGTGGTATCAGAGATATGTTAATGCTGTGAGGAGGAGATTCCAGCTCTACCAGTTCTTGGAAAACTCCATTGCATTAATCAACAAATGATTGGTATGGAATTTGTCAATTTTTTGTTTAAAACATACATAAATTCTATTATTAATTCTAAAATCATTTTTTGCAAAATAGTTTTCTACAAAATCTCTTCTGCAAAATTTGTGTAATGGTTTTTACCGAATTCAACAATCCAACCATAAAACTCCTTCTAGTAGCATTTTAGAAGCAATGAGCTTCTACACACCCAAAACAATCCAATCTTTGCACGTTATGCCAATCACAGTTCCACTATTATCAACAACTTTTGTTGCATATTCTATTTGAAAGCCTCATCCATCAGGAGAGAATGTTGTAACTGAAAAATCATACCTTGTTCCAATGCTACCCATATTGATCTTGTAATTTTCTCAACAACGTGCAATTGATTCCCAACATTGTGAATTTAATTTTTAATAGGCTTGTACTTTGGTGCTGCATGCAGAGATGTAGGCGTATCTTCTGTCTCTAGTTTTTAAATTTTTTGGGATATACAAAGCGTTGAATTTGTAAGTTAAGCATTTAATGTTGTTTTATTTGTGACGAAGTGTTTGGGTTCGTGTTTGTGGTATGATCTATGTTTGCAATACAAAACAAAGCTTCTCATAAGTTGATCGATTATAGAAAAATTTGCGGTCGTATCTACCTATAGATCGTTGCAAAGCAAGTTGATGCCATCTGCCATAATCATATCTGTATAAGGATCTTTATACCACTGATAAAGCTCTCCAAGATGTCGTGAATCAGGGATGGATCTTATCTGTGGCTGGTTGTAAGTCCCTTAAAGATTCCAATCACTCGCTTTTAATACCTAAAGAGCAATTTTTTCACTTGTTCCCGCAATTTCCATGAACTGCTAGAGAAAAATTTCAACGGGAAGATTCGTAATCAAGCTTTGAAAAATTGCAAAGCTTTGAAAGGAGCCGTATACTGAAGGTTGCCACAGTTTTAACAAAATATTTGTAACTGCTTAACGCGGTCTTAACAACACCATGCCCATGGATTGGGTTTCCTGCGTTGTTTCTCAGAAAATTTTCTTAATGAGTTTGGGCTTAACCATGGATTAAGTTGCAGGATTGATGCAAGTTTTATTTTTTGTGTTCTGGAGCTGCGTAAAGGTTGATCATTTTTTCATATTTGGGCCGAATTCCCCCTGTCTGTTCTAAGCCTAATCTGCTGAATTTGTTCATCGTTTGAGGACTAAATAACAACATATTTTTTTTTTAACTTTAGAAGGATGAATCAGTGAATACTAAAGATTATACTTATTCATTGTTCTCAAGCATATATTTCTATAGGATAATTGGTGGCTGTGATTGAAAGGTTGAATGGGCTACTGGTCTGAGCTGAGATTGGTTCAAATCTCATTTGGATGGCGCCAAAACAACGTAATTTTAACAAAATGCCTGATTCAGGCTTTTGAAACAAGGACTGAATCTATTATTCCACTAATTCGTGACCCTCAATCCTACGAAAGTCGAATTAACCCTTGTCAGTGGTCAAAATTTTATGGGACAAATCGAAGAGATTTGCTAGAAGAGATCAAATGGTATGCGAGAAAAAAACCCTCGAATTTTATTTGCATATTGATTAAAGAGTGTCACCTAGAATATAGGAGTGATAAGTGTTTTTTTAGTATGCACTAAAAAAAGGGAGAAGAGGAAGGAAGTGACATTTATAAAAAAAACACTTTTAATCCTTCATAATGTTCATTCCATTATTTTAATGGAAATTATGTAAAAGCATGATTATAAAGGCTCTTTAAATATTGATTGGGGAGAGATAAGGAGTGGCAAAAACATTTTTGTGAAGGGATTCATAAGGGTGAAGATTGTCATTGATTTTGTAATAAGAGTGATGCTTTTGTTGGGAGAAATAAGGTGTGTGTTTTTTAATAAAGTGAATTTTAAAGGAGAGATAAGACAATTTATTTCTTGTAATTTGGAGTGATAATATGATTTATTTTTTGTAAATTTGGAGTGATAATAGAAGGCCTTTGTTGTAATTCAAAGTATTTTTTTACTTTGAGAGAGATTGAGTCGGTGAATATCCAGATTTTGAAGACAAATTGCTTCCAAGGGTTGTGAGCTTGGCATATTCATTACTTGAAGGTGGAGATTTTTTATATACTCAATAATTAATAAAGATATCATTTTTTGGTGATTGTGTCCTAGATCCACTTGAAATTTAATAAGGGGATCTTAGGTACACCATGTGTGTTTGTGATGGCGCATGTTTTTTTATGGCTTCATGTTGTTGCTTTTGATTTGTGTCTAGTTGTGACACATCAATAATTTCATTTAATATTACATACATAAAGTTCAATATCAGCAAGCACAACACATGTAAACTCAACACATGCATCTGCGCACTTACAACATATAATCAAATATTGTCTACAACATCATTCTACATCAACAATCCAATTCACTTAGTCAAGAAAAGTCTTCATAAAATTTCTTTCAAATCCATTTAAAGAAATTGTAATCAAATTCATTGTTTTAAGTGAATCATTAAAAATTCATTGTTCATGAATTTTTAAGAGGACAAGTGAATTCATTGTTTTAAGTGAAACATTAAAATCATTGTATGCTTTCTTAGGTGCGTTTTCGACAGTGTTTGACACCCTTCCTTTGCACAAAATCAAGTGAGTCCATGAGTTTTTAAATAAAACAAGAAAAAAGTTCACATCTCCTTCAAGCGAGCATGAGTATTCATTCAATAAATTTGCGTCAAGACAGTACAAAGTTCAAACCTTCAAGCGAGACAGCGTGAAGTTCATTGCAGCAATCATCAAAGCAAACAAACAAGTTAAAACAATCAAGAAATTTGAGATTGACATCAAGCGAGCATGGATATTAATTCAAGTGAGTGTGAAGTCATCAAGTAAGTCAAGTGAGCACTTAAACAAACATGATCGTCATCAAGCGAGTGTGACTTACAGAGTTTAAGTGAGAAAATTCTAAAATTCTAGCAAGTGTTCCAAGCAAGCGCAATAAGCAACAAATCAAGCGAGCATGCTATTCAAGTCCCATAGCAAGCGAGCCTGTCCTTCAAGTTTGAACAATCAAGTGAAACAATTAAGAAGTATGACATCTACAACAAGAGAGCCTAATTCCAAGTGCGTAAGTTTAGATGATGCAACATATTCAGTTTTTAAACATTATTCACAGTTTGATCATCTCCAGTGATGAAGACATGGTGCACATCAGCAAAGAAACTCTTGCTAATCTTTCACGGCATCTACAACAAACAAAAGAAACCATTGAGTTTATTCAACTAGAGTCACAACTTCAAAGGATTGAATTGCAAGAAAAGAGTGATGCTTTCAAGTATTTGAACCATCCCGATGATAAGTCATTCATTCAAACAACTTCAAGTGTCGAATTTGTTCCAGTTCTAATTTATTCCAAGCCCATCATCAAGCCATGGGAAGAAATTCAACATAACAAGAATCGAAGAGGCTTAGGATATGTCACTGATGACACCAACTTACATATCCTAGATTTTCCCAAGCTAATTAAGTTCGTCAGTGGAGGATTTCTTGTACCACTCACCTCAGAAAGTTCTAAGACAGTTGCAGACAACCAACAATGCACGCAACCCAAATTTTCCGACAAATAGAATTGCACGCAACATGAAGTTGAAGTCCAACTGAAATGTTCTCATCGTCAAAGAACTGGTCATATGGAAGATCAGTGTTTTGACCTCCATCCTTGTCGTCAGTGTGGCAAGCCTAATCATTCGTCAAAAAAATGTCGCAACCAACAACAATCAGCCAGATTGAAGATACATTATGAATGGATCGACCCTTGGAAATGGTCATCCATAGTCAAAATATTGTCTCAGTTCTACAATCGAATCTAATCACACATAGTGCAGCCAACAGTGAAAACATGATGGTTCTCTCATGTAGTTGAACGAGGGAGTACACCAGTGTAAAACTCCTACACCTAAAGGGGGGGAGTTCAGGAATACTTTCCAAGAGAACTGTCTCTCCTTCCAGCTGACAAAGGGGGGAAAATGTCAATGAAATTGACAGTGGTTGTTAGACTGAAAGTCTCGAAAAAACCAAAAAAAGCAGCCAATAGGCATCTTCAACAGCCAGTGGGCATCAACAAATTTGCCAGTGGGCATCAACAAATTTTCCAGTGGGCAGTCGACAGCAAAAGCAATAGTGAGTTGTTTTTGACATCATCATCTAGTGGGATTTGATGCTGATTTCATGCAAAGGATATATGGATCCTTTTGCAACTTGGCACTTGATGGAGCTATCAAGCAACATTCAAAGATGAATCAGACATAAAGCTGACTCATGGTCTCTTGAGATTGAAGATTTTTTCAGCATCAACTTGAGAACTTGGAAGATGGTTCCTCGTTCTTATTTTGGATTTATCCTTGAAGGGGGGAATGTTAGCCTCTTTCATAAAGGCAATTATAAATCCAAAAATACATAAATTAAATAATGTAAAGTTAGGATAAATATATTTATTAAATTAGAATATTTAATAAATATTAGAGATACTTACAAATAGTATTTTGTTAGTAAAAATAGGACTCTAGAATAGAGGCGTTTCCTAGGCTCTAAAATAGGAATAAACTTAGTAGAATGGTTAGAAGGTCATTTATTGTAAATGGACACTTGTTGATTTCCCAAGTGATCAATAACTAGATTAAGTTAGAACATAGAGATTATAAATAGGTTAGTTTCCTAATTTCATTGTGTAGTGTGGTAGTGAGAGTTTACGTTTGTAAACTCCTGTAATTTTCTATGTAATATTTTTCCATGATTAATAAAGTAATGTATCTGAGGACACTTCTGAATCTACACTCCTCCTTCTATACCTCTTCCTGCCATGATAGATTCTTCCAAACTGATATAGGGTTCAGTTTAGAGAATTAGTTGTTCTACTGGTTCTTCTATCAAGGGTATATTGAAGAAATAGTCCTCTTCTTCCTCTTCACTGGGGATTTGTAATTCTTTTTCTGGAATATATTCTCCTGTGTAAGTGAAAAAGGTTATCCCTTCTATAGGAGTCCTTGGATCTTCTTCTTCTATAACTTCTTCAGTAGATGAAGTGGGAGATCTTTCTGATTGGATATCTAATCTTGAAACTTCTGTAAGCCTATGACCAGTATAGTATGGAATATGGGTTTGAGTTGGAGGTGTGCTACTTCTTGGTCTTGGTGGAGTGAGTGGAGTTGTGGGAATTAAGCTTCTACCTCTTATAAATCTACCCCTAGAATCTCTTTCTCTACGCATGTCATTTTTTTTTTTTGAGATGCAAGAAATAAGGCTACCTAGTTACACTTCCCCGGCAACGGTGTCAAAATGTTTAGTCAATTTAATGTCCTAAATTAATAGCATAAATTATCGATCAGGGCTAGTAAACTGATGAAGTGTAATGCACTATATGTACATAAGTATCCCTTTTCCTTACTTTGTTTTTTTTAGTGTTTTATTTATGTTTTGGGGTTTTTATGTATGATTCTTAGTATGCTAATCTATGCTAAAAAGATGAAGTTAAATATATGTCAAGAGGGAAAAAAGGAAATTTTAATAAATGAATTAAAACACATTTTATTTGCAAGTTCTGTTCCTAACTAGAAAATGATAAAAACAGAGAGTCCTAATCCATGGATATTACAGCTTCTAAATGAAAATTCATGAAATGAAAAGTAACTCAAAACACTGCAACTTAATCTGATTCATTTATTTAGAAATTTGTTGGAAGAGCTTGTGAAAAAGACTAATTCTAATGCAATGAGGATCTCCTAAAACATAAAAGGAAATGCTGAAACAAACCATAACTTAGAACATTACATTGAAATATCATTCATTTGATAGAGGTTTATTGGAAGAGCTTGAGAAAAGATTACTATAATGTAGTAAGGATCTCCTATGAAACGTTGAAACAACTTATAACATTACAACTAAATCTCATTCATGAGTTAGAATTTTATTGGAAGAGCTTGTGAAAAAGATTAATCATAATGTGATAAGGATCTTCTATGAAACAAAAAAATCAATAACTCACAATATTACAACTAAGTCTCATTCGTAAATTAGAGGTTTATTGGAAAATATTTTGAAAGAGACTAACTGTAGTATAATGAGGATATTCTTTTTAACTAAATAATAGAAAATGAAATGCTAATAACTCAGAATATTACAATTGAATCCCATTCATTTAATATAGATGTATTGGAAGAGCTTGAGAAAGAGACTAACTACAATATCACGAGGATCCTTTATCTAAGAAAATGACATGAAACATAATGCTAAAAGCTATGATTTCAAAAATAAGTCTAAGTAAGGAAATATGACAAAAAATAATTGAAAATGACTTATCTAGAAAACATGTAAAACCTCCTCGAATAGTTGGGGCCCTCTACTATCAATTCGGCATTAATCCTTTAATTCCTCAAGATTGTATTCAGAACATCATCAAGGCTAAAACTCCTTTTTATTAACACAAGACTTGAAAACAGAGTATCACCATAATGATAAAATATGTATCAATTGTCCTTCTCGGTATTACAGAGCTTAATTTATTTGTAAATTCATAACTAAAATTGAACAAAAATAGGTACAGGTGTAGATTTGAAGTTAAAATCAAATTAAAACTCTTTTGGGACTTGTGATTTGCTGTAAAGAAAATCAGGAGTCCTAATTCCTGTAGAAAACAACTTCTTTAACCTTTTCTCTGACCACGTGCTTAGACACCTCCAGCTATTGATTCGGTCCTCGTGGATGGGAAGGAATGATGTAGGGAAGATTTTGGAATCCACCTATTATCACTATTAAAATTTTCTAAACTTGGTCAGTTTATACTTGCTCTTAAGTCATGGTATTATATAGGGTTTGAGTCATTTTTATGTTTTATAGGGTCTAAGCCTTAGGTTACAAATCTCATTTAATCACCAAATAAAGTTCATAAACCTTGATTTACTCTTTAGAAGCCTCATACCACGTTTTAAAAACCATATTTTAAGTCTTTCAAAAAAAAAAATTGAATAAGCCAGGAAACCACGTTTTTGTAGTGCGCTCAGTGTAAAAAACTGCTTCTGTGCTATGAAAACGTTGGTATTTTAGTAGTGCAAAATCCCGAAATCACATTACTAGTGCTACAAAATCGTGGATTCTAAATTTTTTAGTTTAGCTTTCACATCCATCAATTTTGGTTAAATTTTCATGATTAGGTGTTAGTCCACGAATCATCCCTCACGTATGCAACCATCGAAAGAAATTATGAAATCATTATGAGATTCGTTAGGGGTAATTTGTCATTGGTCCTTTTATAATTTGAAAAAGGGTTGGTTATCATTGATTTTTTCTCATGCAAAGAAAACACTGCATGCATATCTAATGTTTGAAAGAGAAGCTCATGATAAGAAACCAGAGTTCTCCTTAAGTTTTCAAGCGAGTCAGAATTTCAATCAAGCGAGGTAGAATTTCGATCAAGTGAGGCTGAAACCAAATTTTCAAGCGAGCCAATTCATCCAACAAGGAGTTCTATTTCAGGTTTGCTGAAGACACAGGGTTTTTAGGAGGAATATGACAGAAGAAAAAAGAAATCACAGGTCTGGTTACTACCTAAGAACAGAACCTAAAGGTTTAGAAACTATCACAAGAGATAAATCTGTTGAAGAAGCCTTCAAGAAGGTAGGGTGCTGGAGGTTCTGCGAAAAGCTTCAAGGAGGGAATAATCAGGTTACCAAAGAGTTTGCTATTAACTTCACAAGTTCAAACACAAAGGTTGGTTTTCTCAATTTACCAATTTCTCCTGAAGTTATATCAGTAGTCACAGAAATTCCAAGAGGGAAAGATATATGGTTCAAGAATTTTAGGTTTGAAATGCAACCCTGCAAAATATTTTTGAAACTAGAGTTTATGGATACTGATTTGAACAAAGTTGTGCCAACAAGTTATGTAAAGGATGTATTTTCCAATCTTCTCTACAAAATCCAAAGGTAATTCACTTGTGAAGGGAGATACCACAAGGTGTACACTTACCACTTTAAACTCTTATTGCATTTCACAGGAATGATCTCTCTAGATTTACCTTTCTTTCTACTTCGAAGTCTGGCCAAGATGGCAGACAAAGTACAGATGAAAACTCAGGCATGTGAAACCTCATTATTTCATCATGGTCTATTCAAGTTAATAGTTTTGCATGAACTTCAGAAATTGAATAGAGAATGGTCTGCATTTCTCTTTTTGAGTGGAATAGGGGTTGAAGGAACAGGTTCTAGCCCTCAAGTCAAAGAAACATCTCCATCAAAGACTACTAAACCTGTTGAAACAAAATCAAGGAGGTTTTTCAAGCTTAAGCCCAGGAAACAGGTTAAGGAACCAATGATAAACACATCATTGAATATCCAAAGGACTCCTCAATCTGTACAGAAGAAGAGAACTCATGTCAAAGAGATAATTCAGGAACAGTCAACTAGTAAAACAGCTTAGAAGAAGTTGACTAGGAGTCAAAGGTCAAAGGTGAAGGGTAAGGCTCTGGCCACAGATGAAAAATTGGAATTAAGAGGTGACTTGGATGATATATTACAAGCTATTTACATTGAAGAGTATCCCCTGGTTCAAGAAGATTTCATCAAACTGGATACAGGTGGCAAATCAAAGAAATTGAAAACATCCAAAAAATTAGATTTTGAGGATGAAGTGTCAGAGTTTGTCTTTAAGCCTAGAAAACCCTTGACTAGGCAGTCTAAGAAATTGCAGCAGCCAGACATGGAGATAGAAAAAATAGGAGGTGAGGATGCAAATTTTTTTGAAGAACCCATAAATATCTCATCTCCAATGCTTGAAGAAGACAGAAACAAAGTTTTTAATACTCAAAGAGAAAAGAGTAGTTATGAGGAGGTTAAAGACAAACTCAGACTTGCAAACATTGAAATTGATAAATTAAAGAAGAAAGTGAGAATGCATGTTGTAGAAAGGTCAAAATTTGAGAGGTTGAAAGGTCTGTGGGAGCTAGAAAAGGTTTCAAACATTGAGTCAATCAGCAGTGAGGATCGATTCTACATATGGACTGTCCCTGCAATCAAGGAAGCAAAGTTCACAAGGATGGTTAATACCAAACTAAGAGCTAATAGTAGAAGGCTTAAAAGGCAAGTTAAATATCTTGAAATATAGCTAGCAAAGCCTGAAGATCAACCATAACAAAAATGAGTGTAAACAGTAAGTGACATCTCCTAACACATTTTTGTAGTTATGTAGAAAGACTTCATTTTTTAAAGCAGTTCAGAGTTGATTTTTGTTGATTATGAGAGCTTACATATAAATGGAAGGATAGCAGTAAAGGTTTGAAACTTAAAATTTTGGAAAAATCTATGAAAAGATAGACACAACAGTTTCGTAGCGCGCTACGAAACTGCTGTAGGATGCAGTTTAAACAATTTTGCAAGGTTTCAAAGGGTGAAAAGGCATGTTTTTTAAACCTTGATGCTGTTGAAGAATGTATAAAGGTAAAAAGTGAAGATCCAATGGTAGAAAAAATAAAAATGAAGGTTCCAAGTGAGGTTTTAAAAGGTAAAGTTCTACGCTACGAAAACAACAGAAAGTTTCGTAGCGCAACAATGTTAACAGTTTTTGGCACTCCTTCAAAAGTTTGGTTTGGGCACAGCTAGAAGAGCGAAGTCACATGAGTTTAATAAGACATTTCCACATGTTTTTTAGCACAAGTTGGTCAGCAGATGGTTTGAAGAAACATAAATGAAGCACTATAGCTATTTTGCAAGGAGCATGTTCCTATCCTTCAGGGCAGATAAGAAGAAAATCAATACAGTCTAAAAGAAAGGAGATGGACATCATCAAGGTCGAATTTTAGGAGGAGCAACTATCAGATAGAATATTTAATGTTTAGATAAGGTTGTTAAGTTATAATAAAGAGTTTTAATCCTAGTTGTTTTAGGACTTTAGAAAAGACAGTTTAACTGTCAGATGTAATTAAAAGTTTTTTTTAGCAGTTGATAGGTGTCAAGCTAGCAATTTCGAATTTTTCTCAAGTGTTTGGAGAGAATCCAAGAATGTAATTATGACTCTATAAGAGATAAGAAGTCGAATTGCATAGGGTTGGAAATTTTCATTAACAAGCATACTATTTTGTTGTAGCAGAAACTGTGTTTTATATTAATACAGAGATATTGGTTTCATTACTCAGGATTCAGAAAGGGTTATTGATGTTTGATATTCTCATGGTTTTCCTCTTTCAATTACTTACAGTGGCATGAATGTATGTTACTTAGAATTCACTGAAGGTGCTCTAACTTCCTTCATATGTTCATGAACTATGTTTATTTTCTGTCCTATTGTTTTGTTGATTCATCTAAACCCTGAAATGCCCTGACTTCCATATGAAGCTGATACTCATGTTTTGTGAAAACACACTTGACTCCATAAGCCCAATGTATGTTTTTTGATTAGAAATACAACCAATTATCCATTTTTATCCATTTTACTCATAGATTTAGCCATCTAATCCTTATTTGAAAATCATAAACCTATTAAGAGAGCCCTCTCAGGTTGAGGAGGCTAAGCCTCAACTAAAATTCTGGTTTGAAATAGTTACTCAGAGTCTTCTTGATCAGCAGCCTATTAGGGTCTAATTTTTAGATAACACCACCCATGCGTGCCTTTTCTCCAGGTGACACCTATAACATACTGTTGAAGCCTAGAAAATCTCTGCTTCAAACATCGGGGAAAACCACCCGGTCGGGACCTTAAGGCAGCTCCTTTTCCGTTTGGTGTGGTGGCTCCGACTGGATTTAAAGGACCAGTTTCCTTGTAACTAAATGGATTGGATTGTATGGGTGGATATGGGACTAAAATAACTAAAATAAAACTATCTAATTTAAGCTAAATACTGATAAAGAAATTCTAACACTAACCCGGGTAGCTATATGTGAATACAACTTAAGATTGTTCCAATTCAACAATAACCATGAAAATGTATTATTAATTAAATTGAAATATGCAGAAATAAATAAAGATAACTCTTTTTTAAGAAATTAAACAGAGTTATATAAACATATTTCATTCATCATTGTATACCATTTACATGTAACTATGAAAAATAACGTTTCAATTATACTCAGAAATGATATATAAAAGAAAGCGTTGTGAAAACCAATATACATATAAATGATAGAAATTTTAAACCGAATATCATAAGACAAAAGAGATCAACAGTGAACAGATAGAAATACCTTGTTCATATTGAAGAGTTTCAAATGCAATCTGATACTCTATCCAGTAACTATGATGCAAAACCAAATTCCAAGGTATAGAAATGCAACACTTCAAAGATAATTCCACATGAAAATCACCAGATGTGATCCTTTTCAAAAAATATATAAGACAATGGAGTACATAAATGCAATCTCCAAGTCCAAAAATATTAAGATCCAGGACCCCTCTCTAAATGCATGAGAGGGGTTTAAATATTACTTAACTAACTCTAAAAATAGTTTATTACAAAAATTAATGATTCGGTTCAATGACCGTCCTTTTCCTAGGCTAAAATACAGTGAAATTAAAACTAAATCTATCTATCTATTAACTTGATCTTTAAGCTTGCAGGCATCCATCATAGTTTTGAGAAGATGCGGTTGACCGACTTTAGAATTCAACTGTCCTGAAAAGACAGAGTCGGCAAGCGTAGGAGCAATCTTCTCTGTGGCATTGATGATACAATTGAGCGCACTGTGCTGATTGTGTGGCTTTACCAAGTACATCCAGTATGAGTCCCAATTCAATCTTGTCAGCCCTTGGATGGATTTTTCTCTTTCTTCTGCCTTTTGCCTCCTTCTGTTTGTAGTTGATTTGCCTGTGGGAGATATCCTGGAATAGTCTCAGAAATCAAGTTAGATTTTTGTAAATTGTCATTTACACAAGCAGTGAGAGTGTTTGCCGCTGTAGATGCCTCCTCTGCTGCCTTTTCTGCCCTTCTGATTTGTGCATCCCAATTAGTAAATAGTATTTCTTTATGGTTCTTGTTAATGATGGGTGCACCAACTTTTCTGCCTTCTTCTGTATTTTGCCATGCTATATAATCATTGATATTTTCATTAATCAAATCATAATCATTTCGTAAATCTACGACATGATTTGTGATTTTATCACTTTCTTGGCACAAAGAATTCCATTGCAATATTTTTTGGCAGAAAACTTCCTCTTGTTGCAGTAGTTGATTGTTCAAAGAGATGGTTTCTGAAATGAATTCTGGAAGCTTAGGATCATCCTTATGCTGTTCTTGGATAATCTGTCTTTGTTTGTCTTTATCAGCCAGACTTTTTTGATGTCTTTTTTGCATTTCTTGAAGTTGTTGTTGTAACTCTTCAAGTTTTAATTGTGCTTCCTTATTGGCCTGTACCTGTTGCAATTGCTGTTGCAGAGCCTTTATCTGTTCTTCTTTTTCATCCAACAAAAGTTGTATCTCAACTGCTTTATCAATTGTTGCAGAAGCATAAGCTCCTATTATTTGAGATAACTTAGTGAGATTATGAGTAGGCTCTGTGGCAGGATCTTTCCACAAAACATCTACTTGTTCTGCTTCAGTAGCAATTTCACTTTCTATTTTTCTCTTTTTCCTCTGTCTCTTCACTACTGCTTTGTATTTTGGGCTGTAGAATACATCCAGAGGAGGAATGTCCTCTACATTAAGTACAATTTCAGAGGAGGGTGTGATTGGTATGTGCTCTGTTACTGCGGCTGTGCTGCTTGTTCCTGTGCTCAAAACTTTGGTTGTTTGGACAGGGGTCTGTACATTCTGTCCTTCTACATTAATCAATTGATTAAAGGTTTCCCATTCTTTATCTAACTCAATGGTGACTGGCTGTTGCTGTACATTGGGTGGAGGAGGATTTGTTTGTTGAGAAGTCAAAATTTGCTGTTGAGTAAGCTCTTTAGATTGTGTAGAATCTTTAATGGATTCTTCCATTAAATCTTTCTTTTATTTAGACTTATTGGAGTGTTCAGAATCTCTATCAGATTTTGATTTGGATTTACCTGTACTTGAACTGCCGTTAAGACTAACACTAGGAGTTTGCTCCCTTGCAGGCTCTAAGCATAGATTATCCAAAGGAATAGGAATTAGTCTCCTTTCTCTATAAAGCTTGAATTCATGGAATTCCTCTGGAGATAGCTGAGCTTGAGCTGAATTCAAAACTTCTTTGAATGAATTTCTTGCTTGGAACATATTATCAAAAGGATCCTGTTCCCCGGCAAATTCCCTTACTTTGATTGCATTGGTAAAATTCTTAACAATATCATTTGGGTCAAATAACCTTCTTGAGAATTTGAACAACTGTAGGCATGTAACGTTGCCTATCTCTTGAAATGCATGACCAATATCAAACAGTGAAAATGTTCCACATTTTATGGGAAATTGTGGCCCAATGCCCTTTTCTTGTCTTTTAAATCTTTTTTTATACCTCCCTGGCCACAGGTCTGATAAGCAATTTCCCGAGCTACAAGTCTATCTGGAACATATAAGGGTAAAACATGGGGAGAAGCATAACTTCCAAAAACCCTAATATAGGTGAACAATTCTTCTCCAAACCATCTCGCGACGGGGAGAATATCAACCTCTGTTTCTGAGGATAACCTTGGGGCATCCTTGTTATACAATGTTTTGTACAATGGCAGCATTATTCCATGACAAATTTGGTAAAAATGGGGGACAAACTTAGACTCCCATAGCTCTTTATGGTACACATGAATGGGCAAAGGATCGTGGATAGTCCATTTCCAGCCCATCATAGGGAATTTAGAGACATAGCAGATGGCGTCCATGACGTAAGCAGATAAATAAAAAGGCAAATAAACCCGCTGGGAAACATTTCGTTTAGACCGGTATTGAAAAATAGAGTGGTGAGATTATCAGATAGGATTTTGGCCCAATCTAAAATTGTAGAATTAACAGCCGCATTCAACAAAGGAATCCATTCGGGTAAGATCATATTTATGTCAGGCTTTCCAAAAATCCTGCATAACATGGCAGCAGTAAAACAATAAGGAGAGGTAAGTGAACCCGTGCTGTACATACCTTGTTTGTTCTTCTTCAATGGCTCACTTCTTTTGGTCCACTCCTTTGTGCATTCTGCAAAATTTGAGTGTTCTTTGGCAAATTCTTCCATAAATTGCTTGTTGAAAGTCGCCTGAGGTTCTGGCAGTTTATACATTAATCTTAGATCTTCTATGGTGAATGACCCGATTAGCTCTTCAAATGGAGTTCTGAATTGTCTGTCCGAAATATCTGTGCTATCCATCACCCATCTCACCATGTCTATATATGGGAGAATCCTTGGCCTTGCTGCTATTCTATGCAGAAATTAGCAAGCCAAGTCTCTAATGGTTGCTTCAGACGTATTCTTTGAACCCGCTGTAGCTACAACTTTTATCACCACAGGGTTTTCTTCTTCTAACAGATTATACATTCCCTCCCAAGTGGATATACCGACATCCTTGTTACAGGCGGTGTCTACATATAGCGAAGCCATTTCTTTGTTCTCAGAATTTGAGCTCTTCTCCTTCTTACCGATAGTGTTTAGCGGAAGCTTTGTATAGTGGTCTGCTCCTTCGTGCCTGCGTTTTACGAATACATGAGAGTAATGATATAAGAAAGGTGATGAGACTGTTTTGAATGTGAAAGTGGATGAAATATAATATTTAAATTGTGAAATGACTTTCAATCTAAACACAATCTCTTTTCACATTAATAATCAATCCAATCATTTAATATAATCATTAAAGCGCATAACGGATTTGACATATGGGAAGATTGCCTTGGGATAGCGCGCTTATATGGATTTGCGACATTGCGATCTGCGATTTTCTGCGCAATATCACAATATCGCAATGTCGCAATATCACAAAATGAAGTCATTGCAGTCATAAAAATAGTGCAAAAGCGGAAATTACGCAATAGCGCAAAAGCGCATATCACAAAAGCGCAATATCGCAAAAGCGCAAAATCGCAAAAGCGCACAATCGCAAAATGAAATCATCGCAAAAAGCGCAAAAGCACAAAAGCGCATAATAAATAAGAGCGCAAAAGATATTCGTTAATCATTTCTGTTTTCTGCGCTATGCGATCTGCGATCAATGCGTTTTTATATATACTATTTTTGTTATGGATGCGCTATCTTGTTTCAAGAGAAATTTTATTATAATCTATCATAAACTTAAGTGTTTCTAAATATTATTTCTAAGGGATTTCTATAGGTTTATGATAGAAAGTTTTATTTGAAAAGGCAAACAAATCCTAATTGATTTTTTGGATTTTTTAACTAAGGGTCCCATTTATTTACTATTATTACTAATAGTAAATAAAAGGGGGGTTGTTGCTGGTTACAACAATTGGCGATTCACTGAAAGAAATAGTTATCTCTGAAAAAATAAAATGAACATTCTATCTTTAGTAAATAAAGGTTTTTAAAGATAATGAAAACTATCTTAGGATAATTCAAATAAAATGTCACTATGAAAAAGAAATAAAAATCATCTCATAATTTCTTTCTAGTTCTTTAAGAAATAAAAACATTTTGGGTTATATCAAGCTTTGATTGGTGTTAATAATGAAGTAAGTGGATTTCTCCAAGTTTTGGTTTTATAATATACTCTATTGCCATAGGTATTGCCTCTGCTGCCAGCAAACGTTCATAGTCTCGACAGGGTTACCTTTAAACCATTAACTATTCATTGTCCCATCCAACTAAAATTATGAATTTTTAAAAGATAAATTCATAAGATCTATTATCTCATGTTTTTTGTCTTTTATTTATTTTTATTTTAAGAGCCATTGTTCTGGTTTGGCAGCCAGTTAATAACAATGCCATTCACTAGTTATAATTAAACTGAACAAGCTGGCTCGTGATGAGACCCCTTGTCTTATATTTATAAGCCACTACCCTGTTTTGGTATGCAGTATTGGTAATGTCAATTTTATTACTCCTCATGAACATGGTAATTCGGCTCGTAATGAGACCTCTTATCTCTTAAAATTTTGTAAAATTTCTTAGAATTACATTCTAAAAAATCACAATTTAAATGGATGGGATGAAATAGTTTTATCCTTAAGAATCAATGGATGAAAATTTTCAGAGTTTTTTGAATTCCAAAACTTTGAAAAAATCTATACTTTGATAGATAACCTTTCTCTGCTTAATAAAATTTATAATGATTTACATTTTCCTCAAGTTTTCAAAAGATCATGTAAATGATTGAAATAATCTTTTCAAAGTTTAACATCTTATTTTAAACTATTCAAAAACTGTGATCATTACTTTAAAAATTCTTATTTACACAAAATAAATATTTATAATATTTTTCCGAATAAATTTTCTCAAATAGTAAATAGTCAATCAGAGACTCATAAACAACCTTTATTTGTAAAAACAAAAACAATCAAAAACTTTGCAGAAAGAAATATATACAGTTTAAGAAGGGGTTACCTCCTTATGAAAATAATTTCTTCAAGATAAGCCCATTTACAGGAAGAGACTCTCTCTTACCTGTTATATCTTGGAGTATGAATGTATTTGAGCTTATCTTGTCAATGATCTGAAATGGTCCCAGCCACATTTTCTGAAATTTGGTATGTTTACCTTTTTCTTCGTGTGCTTTGTCCCATTTCAAAACGAGATCACCAATTGACAAAATTTTTGAGCCGGTAGAACTTGCATCAAAAGAAGATTTTACAAGCTGTTGATGTTTTTCATGAGTAATTTTTTCTTTATCCCTATCTTCTTCTAATTTAAGGATTTGATTATATCTCAATTGAATGGATGAAGAAGAATTTTCTTCAATAAACTGCACTAGGGCTAATGATGGAAGTGTTAAGTTTGATGGTATCACAGCTTCTTTTCCATAAACCAGATTGAAAGGTGAAGTCCCTATTGAAGCTTTTTCAGTGATACGATCAGCCCATAACGCAAAGACTAAATATTTGTGCCAATCCTTTGATTTTGATCAATGGTCCTTTTAATGATTTTGATAAGGTTTTTATTAGTGGATTCAGCCAAACCATTACCTTGTGGATAATAATTTGCTGAATAATTTAATTTAAAACCTATTTTGACTGCAAATTCAATTAAACTATTTCCAGAGAAGTAAGATGCATTATCAAAGACAAGAGCTTGAGGTACACCAAACCTGGTTATGATGAATTGATCTATGAAATCAATAATTGCATCAGAATTGGCTACCTTCAAAGGAATTGCCTCTACCCACTTTGTAAAGTAATCAGTTGCAGTAAGGATGTACTTGTGCTGTTTGGAAGAATGAGGTACTATCTCACCAATAATGTCAAGCCCCCATTGTTCGAATGGTTGCTCAATAGTTACTGGTTGCAAAGGAAAGGCTGGTTTCCTTTGTCTTCCACTTGCAGTTTGACAAATTTGGCACTTCCTTACGTAATCATGCGTATCTTTAAAAAGGGTAGGCCAGTAATAACCAGCACGAATTATTTTGTGAGTCGTGGTACCACCTCCAAAATGACCTCCTGCTGGTCCATCATGCAATTCCTGCAAAACCTTTTCAGCTTCAGTCTTTTCCAAACATCTTAATAAAATTGAATCATATTTTTTTCTAAATAACACATTATCAATGATCTGGTATTTAATAGCCTTTAACCTTAAAGCGTGTTTACTCTTATAGTTGAGATTAGAAGGAGCGTACCAATTTTTCAAGTAATAGATAAGATCAGCATACTGAGATCCGGAATTTGTAACACTTATCTGACTTACTTGAATATCTTGATTTGAATCTTGATTTTCTGGTATGTTATGAGCTCCTGCCAATAATCTGCAAAAACCTTGTCCTCTAACAATCTTAGCTGGTTTAATATCAATATCATATTCTTGCAAGGTTGTTACCCAGTTAGCTCTCTTTTCTCCTACCTCTTTTTGAATTAATAATTGCCTCACTGCAGATAATGGGACAATGATTTTTGTATGTGTCTTCAAGAGAAAAGGTCTGAAATGTTTGATTGATTTAAACACGGCAAAGGCTTGTTTTTCAACATCGGAATAATTAAGCTCAGCTCCTTGCAGATTTGAGCTAAAGAAAGAAATTGGTGCTTCGATTTCTTGATCATTGAGTTGTGTTAAAACGGCTGCATAGGATGTTTCAGTGGCCAAAGTATACAAAGTAAAATCTTTAGAAAAATCCGGGGTATTCAATGCTGGTGCATTAATGATTGCTCGTTTGATTGAATCAAAAGCTTCTTTTTCTTTATGCGTCCATTTGAATATTGAATTCTTCTTGATCATATTTTGCATAGGTAAAACAATTAAAGAAAAATCAGGAATAAATTTTTTAACAAAATTGATCTGTCCAAGAAATGATTGCATGGATTTTTTGTTATGTGGTAAAGAAATATCAGAAATTTCTTTCACTCTATCTGGATCAATATATATACCATATTTTGACACAACAAATCCTAAGAGTTTTCCTTCATCTAAAGCAAATAAAGATTTCTTGGGATTTAAGGAGATACCAAACTTTCTACATCTCTCAAATATTTGTTTTAAATCATGTAGATGATTGACTCTCTTTTTTGAAAATATTGTTATGTCATCAAGATAAACAATAACTGATTTATTGATCAGACCTTTGAATGATATATCCATGGCTCTTTGAAAAGTTGCTCTTGCATTTATTAGACCAAAAGGCATTTTCTGATAAGCATAAGTTCCCCATTTTGTTCTGAAAGTTGTTTTCAATCTGTCATCTGGATGAACTAAAACTTGATTATAGCCTGAAAATCCATCAAGAAAAGACATAAGTTCAGAACCAGCTACCTTTTGAAGTATCTGTTCCATGGTTGGCAATGGGAAATTGTCTTTTAAACATGCCTTGTTTAAATTTCTGAAATCAATACATATTCTTATATCACCATTCTTCTTCCTTACAGGTACCATATTGGAAACCCAATTAGAGTGCCTGACTGGAAAAATGATTTTGGCTTTCAAAAGTTTATTAAGTTCTGATTTGATTTGACTTTCGAGATTTGGATGGATCTTTCTCAACTTCCGTTGAACATGTTTAATATCAAGAAGCATTGGAATCGTGTGTTGAATAACCGAAGTATCATACGTTTTTAGATCATCATAATTCCAAGCAAAAACGTTTTTATACTTGTTCAACAATTTAATGAATGCATTCCTTTCCTCTAGTGTTAAATTGAGTCCTAAGTTAACGTTTTGAGGTTTAGAATCAGAACCAAGATTTACTAATTCAAACTTCAAAGTTGAGTTTTGAAGTTTCGTATTAGTAACTTTCTTGAATCTGTCTCTAATTTCATATAAATCCTCTAATTTAACAACAGATTTTGGAATGGGGTTTTCATTACCTTTTGAAGCAATTTGTAAATCATGATCATCTTCGTCAATAATTTTCTCATCATATGATTTCTCTGAAGTCATGAAATTTAGAATATCTTGATCATGATAGAATACTCTCCAATTTGTAACATTTTCTGGGACAGATGGACGAAAAATCAATTCTACAGAAAACCTATCAGGACTGCAATCTTCAGCAGGTAAGAGTTTAGATGCAACATTAGCTAACAAGTCAACTGATGTATTCTGATTCCTAGGAATAGGAGAAATATTGAATGCTAAAAAATGAGTGGTGAGGTCTTGTACTAGGGTTTGATAGTGTTTAAGATGTCCTGAAAGGAAATGAATAGTATTCCTAACTTGTTTAATGACAATTTCGGAATCACCAAAAAATTTCAAGTATTTAATATCTAACCCTATAGCTTTATAAAGTCCTTGAACCAAGGCTTGATATTCTGCGGTATTGTTAGTACACTCAAATTCTAATCTACATGACATCATGGTTTTCTCCCCATTTGGATCAATTAGGATGCATCCAGCTCCAGCTCCATCACTAGATTTCGATCCATCAAAATATAATGACCAAAATAAAGACTTATCTATTGGCTTATCTACAATTACATCCGAAATATTTACAATTCTGGAAGTATCAGGTTGTGAAAAAATTTCTATCTGAGAAACAAAAGTATTTACAGAAAAAGGTGATTGAAGAGCTTTGAAATTTCCAAGAAATGATTCAGCAGAATAACCTCCAAGAATATTGTTGTTGAATGCTACAGGTTCATTAGGTTGTTCAAATTCAGTGACAGTGTGCATCATATGTTTTTCTTGTTCAATTTTGATTTGATTTGGTTTCCCTTTGTAGGGAAGCCACATGTGTGAATAATCGGTTGAGATATAACCGTTAAGTTTCGCAGACCAGTCCCTGCTCAAAATTAATCCATAGAATTCAGGAATATCAACAATTAGAATATCAATTCTTTGGACAATCCTAGGATCTAAGGCTAATCTGATAGTAACTTAATTGATTTCTCCTACCACTCGGACTTTAGAGCGATCCAACTGAACGATATGAACTGCTTATTTCTGTGGTTCAATATTCAATTTAGCACAGACAGAAGTAGGCATTATATTGGAGGAAGCTCCGGAATCAATCAAACAATTGTGCAGATTTTTGCTGTACATCTCATAAGTCAAAAGAAAAGGAGGAGTTTGAGAATTTGACTTTTCCCCAATGAGCACAGTATCAGTAGCATCTACCTTATCTGGTGGTTTACCAGTTCCTCTTGCTGCTTTTGCAACTACACCGCTTGGTAAAGGAGCAATTGGTGTAGCATTTAATTCTTTCAATAGCAACTTTTGCTGGTGTTTCAGTTTGCTGAGTTCATGTAAGGAAATGTTGGCTTTGATCTTTTTCATGTCTTCGACAATATTGTATTCCATAGGATTTGAAACAACTAAATTTTTCGTTGTTGATGTGAGAGGATTAGAAGAGGATGGCTGATTTTGAGTAGGTAATGGAGAAGTTTTCCTCACAGTGGGTTTGTCTTTGGTACTTGGAGTTGTAATTTTCTTTTTAGGAACTGTTTGCACTGGTTCTGCTGTAGATTTACTCCTAGTGCTTACAGGCATAGCTTCTTCATTATCAGAATTAGGGAGAATAAAATCCCACATTCCATTCAATTCAGCTATTTCTTCATTTTCGTCTTCTTGATCTGATACTATAGATGTATCTTCTTCTTCTTCTTCTTCTTCTTCTGATTCTGCATTAGAGATTACATTAGGAGGTTTAGATTCAATTTGGTTTCTTCTGAAATTTTGGAATGGTTTCTTGGTTGAAGTTTCAGCCACTTGTTTTTTAATTTCAACCATTTCATTTGACATGGTTTTAAGAACTTTTTGTAAACCTTCCATGTCATATGGATCTTTGGCCTTTTTCTTTGAATCATCTCTAAAGCTGACTTTCTTTGATTTCCTTTCTTCAATAGCATTTTTCTTTTCCAGAGAAGTAATACGTTTTTCCACTGCAATAGCTTCTTTCATATTCTCAGCTAATGTAGGCTTTGCAGCTTTGTCTACAAAAATTGCTATGTTTGAGGGTAAGGCAGTTATATACCATTCTATTCTGACCTGCTCACTAGGTTGTGAATCTGTATGAATTTTTTTCAAGAGTTTGTTGAATCTAGCATTGAATTCTTTTATAGGTTCCTTGGGTTCTATTTTCAAATTTGAGAGATCATTGAGTAAAGTTGTAATTGATCGATCATCTCCAAATTTGGTCAAAAAATGATCTGCAAAAATGTCCCAACTTGTTATAGATCCTGATGGTAATGAAAAATACCATGATCCTGCTACTCCCTGAAGAGTATATGGGAATAATCTAACTACAACATCTTCATGTATGACTCCATTCAAATTAATAGCCAACATAAAATTATTGATATGTTCTTCAGCTTGAATGTTAAGATCTGGGCTAAACTTTGGAAGCCATTTTCCAGGATTGTCTGGTAAATCATGTAAAGGTGCAGCCATGTTGACTGCTCCTGGAGTAGACCATGGTCTCTGTGCCATTATTGGGATGACTATTGGAGGAATACCAGAAACTGGTGGTATTTGAATTGAAGTGGTTGGAATAGATGATGTTGAGATTGATGAGAATTGAGGAGAAGATGTTTGTGGAGATGATGACTGAAGGGATGATGATGAAACAACTGTACTTTGTTGAGTTGTGCTTTTGGAAACAGGTGATTGAATATGAAATGATGAACTTGTATCACTTTCTGTTTCTGATTGAATTCTTTTTGTTTTTCCCTTACTAGGTAAAGGAAATTCTTTCGGAGGAATACCAAGTTTTTCACTTTGCAACCTAGTAAGAGGTTTCGAAGGAATAAATTTTGAGCTTACACTACCTTCAGATATTTCAGACTCTTCAAGAGATAATGAGAATCCTTTCAATTTATGGATTAGATCTTGAACTTTAGGGGACTCAGGATGTTGTTTGTCTGAATGTTTTGAGATTTTGGTAGTGGGTGTCTGAATATTTTCTGCAATTTCTTCTCTAGGATTTTGAATTTCAGAAGAAATTGAAGAAGTTAATGAGGGTGTTTTGCTCTCGGAATGGCTTGTGGATAAATATTTACTTGCCATTCATAGCTCATGCCCTCCTTCTAGCGCCAAAAATGTTGAAGCCTAGAAAATATCTGCTTCAAACATCGGGGAAAACCACCCGGTCGGGACCTTAAGGCAGCTCCTTTTCCGTTTGGTGTGGTGGCTCCGAATGGATTTAAAGGACCAGTTTCCTTGTAACTAAATGGATTGGATTGGATGGGTGGAAATGGGACTAAACTAACTGAAATAAAACTATCCAATTTAAGCTAAATATTGATAAACAAATTCTAACACTAACCCGGGTAGCTATATGTGAATACAACTTAAGATTGTTCCAATTCAACAATAACCATGAAAATGTATTATTAATTAAATTGAAATATGCAGAAACAAATAAAGATAACTCTTTTTTAAGAAATTAAACAGAGTTATATAAACATATTACATTCATCATTGTATACCATTTACATGTAACTATGAAAAATAACGTTTCAATTATACTCAGAAATGATATATAAAAGAAAGCGTTGTGAAAACCAATATACATATAAATGATAGCAATTTTAAACCGAATATCATAAAACAAAAGAGATCAACAGTGAACAGATAGAAATACCTTGTTCATCTTGAAGACTTTCAAATGCAATCTGATACTCTATCCAATAACTCTAATGCAAAACCAAATTCCAAGGTACAGAAATGCAACACTTCAAAGATAATTCCGCATGAAAATCACTAGATGTGATCCTTTTCAAAAAATATATAAGACAATGGAGTACAGAAATGCAATCTCCAAGTCCAAAAACATTAAGATCCAGGACCCCTCTCTAAATGCATGAGAGGGGTTTAAATACTACTTAACTAACTCTAAAAATAGTTTATTACAAAAATTAAGGATTCGGTTCAATGACCGTCCTTTTCCTAGGCTAAAATACAGTGAAATTAAAACTAAATATATCTATCTATTAACTTGATCTTTAAGCTTGCAAGCATCCAACATAGTTTTGAGAAGATGTGGTTGACCGACTTCAGAATTCAACTGTCCTGAAAAGACAGAGTCGGCAAGCGTAGGAGAAATCTTCTCTGTAGCATTGATGATACAATTGAGCGCACTGTGCTGACTGTGTGGCTTTACCAAGTACATCCAGTATGAGTCCCAATTTAATCTTGTCAGCCCTTGGATGGATTTTGCTCTTTCTTCTGCCTTTTGCCTCCATTCTGTTTGTAGTTGATTTGCCTATGGGAGATATCCTGGAATAGTCTCAGAAATCAAATTAGATTTGTGTAAATTGTCATTTACACAATTAGTGAGAGTGTTTGCCGCTGTAGATGCCTCCTCTGCTGCCTTTTCTGCCCTTCTGATTTGTGCATCCCAATTATTAAACAGTATTTCTTTATGGTTCTCGTTAATGATGGGTGCACCATCTTTTCTGCCTTCTTCTGTCTTTTTCCATGCTAGATAATCATTGATTTTTTCATTAATCAAATCATAATAATTTCGTAAATCTACGACATGATTTGTGATTTTATCGCTTTCTTGGCACAAAGAATTCCATTGCAATATTTTTTGGCAGAAAACTTCCTCTTGTTGCAGTAGTTGATTGTTCAAAGAGATGGTTTCTGAAATGAATTCTGGAAGCTTAGGATCATCCTTATGTTGTTCTTGGATAATCTGTATTTGTTTTTCTTTATCAGCCAGACTTTTTTGATGTCTTGTTTGCATTTCTTGAAGTTGTTGTTGTAATTCTTCAAGTTTTAATTGTGCTTCCTTATTGGCCTGTACCTGTTGCAATTGCTGTTGCAGAGCTTTTATCTGTTCTTCTTTTTCATCCAACAAAATTTGTATCTCAACTGCTTTATCAATTGTTGCAGAAGGATAAGCTCCTGTTATTTGAGATAAATTAGTGAGATTATGAGTAGGTTCTGTGGCAGGATCTTTCCACAAAACATCTACTTGTTCTGCTTCAGTAGCAATTGCACTTTCTATTGTTCTCTTTTTCCTTTGTCTCTTTACTACTGCTTTGTATTTTGGGCTATAAAATACATCCAGAGGAGGAATGTCCTCTACATTAAGTACAATTTCAGAGGAGGGTGTGATTGGTATGTGCTTTGTTACTACGGCTGTGCTGCTTGTTCCTGCATTCAAAACTTTGGTTGTTTGGACAGGGGTCTGTACATTCTGTCCTTCTACATTAATCAATTGATTAAAGGTTTCCCATTCTTTATCTAACTCAATGGTGACTGGCTGTTGCTGTACATTGGTTGGAGGAGGATTTGTCTGTTGAGAAGTCAAAATTTGCTGTTGAGTAAGTTCTTTAGATTGTGTAGAATCTTTAATGGATTCTTCCATTTTATCTTCCTTTTCTTTAGACTTATTGGAGTGTTCAGAATCTCTGTCAGATTTTGATTTATATTTACCTGTACTTGAACTGTCGTTAAGACTAACACTAGGAGTTTGTTCCCTTGCGGGCTCTAAGAGTAGATTATCCAAAGGAATAGGAATTAGTCTCCTTTCTCTATAAGGCTTGAATTCCTGGAATTCCTCTGGATATAGCTGAGCTTGATCTGAATTCAAAACTTCTTTGAATGAATTTCTTGCTTGGAACATATCATCAAAAAGATCCAGTTCCCTGGAAAATTCCCTTACTTTGATTGCATTGGTAAAATTCTTAACAATATCATTTGGGTCGAATAACCTTCTTGAGAATTTGAACAACTATAGGCATGTAACGTTTCCTATCTCTTGAAATGCATGACCAATATCAAACAGTGAAAATGTTCCACATTTTATGGTAAATTGTGGCCAAATGCCCTTTTTCTTCTCTTTTAAATCTTTTGTTATACCTCCCTGGCCACAGGTCTGATAAGCAATTTCCCGAGCTACAAGTCTATCTGGAACATATAAGGGTAAAACATGGGGAGAAGCATAACTTCCAAAAAACCTAATATAGGTGAACAATTCTTCTCCAAACCATCTTGCGACGGGGAGAATATCAACCTCTGTTTCTGAGGATAACCTTGGGGCATCCTTATTATACAATGTTCTGTACAATGGCAGCATTATTCCATGAAAAATTTGGTAAAAATGGGGGAAAAAATTAGACTCCCATAGTTATTTATGGTACACATGAATGTGCAAAGGATCGTGGATAGTCCATTTCCAGCCCATCACAGGGAATTTAGAGACATAGCAGATGGCGTCCATGACATAAGCAGATAAATAAAAAGGCGGATAAACCCGCTGGGAAACATTTCGTTTAGACCGGTAATGAAAAATAGTAGTGGTGAGATTATCAGATAGGATTTTGGCCCAATCTAAAATTGTAGAATTAACAGCCGCATTCAACAAAGGAAGCCATTCGGGTAAGATCATATTTATGTCAGGCTTTCCAAAAAGCCTGCATAACATGGCAACAGTAAAACAATAAGGAGAGGTAAGTGAACCCGTGTTGTACATACCTTGTTTGTTCTTCTTCAATGGCTCACTTCTTTTGGTCCACTCATTTGTACATTCTGCCAAATTTGAGTGTTCTTTGGAAAATTCTTCCATAAATTGCTTGTTGAAAGTCGCCTGAGGTTCTGGCAGTTTATACATTAATCTTAGATCTTCTATGGTGAATGACCCGATTATCTCTTCAGATGGAGTTCTGAATTTTCTGTCCGAAATATCTGTGCTATCCATCACCCATCTCACCATGTCTGTATATGGGAGAATCCTTGGCCTTGCTGCTATTATATGCAGAAATGAGCAAGCCAAGTCTCTAAGGGTTGCTTCAGACATATTCTTTGAACCCGTTGTAGCTGCAACTTTTATCACCACAGGGTTTTCTTCTTCTAACAGATTATACATTCCCTCCCAAGTGGATATACTGGCATCCTTGTTACAGGCGGTGTCTGCATATAGCGAAGCCATTTCTTTGTTCTCAGAATTTGAGCTCTTCTCCTTCTTACCCATAGTGTTTAGCGGAAGCTTTGTATAGTGGTCTACTCCTTCGTGCCTACGTTTTACGAATGAATGAGAGTAATGATATAAGAAAGGTAATGAGACTGTTTTGAATGTGAAGGCGGATGAAATATAATATTTAAATTGTGAAATGACTTTCAATCTAAACACAATCTCTTTTCACATTAATAATCAATCCAATCATTTAATATAATCATTAAAGCGCATAACTGATTTGACATATCGGAAGATTGCCTTGGGATAGCGTGCTTATATGGATTTGCGACATTGCGATCTGCGATTTGCTGCGCAATATCACAATATCGCAATGTCGCAATATCGCAAAATGAAGTCATCGCAGTCATAAAAATAACACAAAAGCGGAAATTGCGCAATAGCGCAAAAGCGCAATATTGCAAAAGCGCACAATCACAAAATGAAATCATCACAAAAAGCGCAAAATCTCAAAAGCGCATAATATATAAGAGCGCAAAAGATATTTGTTAATCATTTCTGTTTTCTGCGCTATGCAATCTGCGATCAATGCGTTTTTATATATACTATTTTTGTTATGGATGCGCTATCTTGTTTCAAGAGCAATTTTATTATAATCTATCATAAACTTAAGTGTTTCTAAATATTCTTTCTAAGGGATTTCTATAGGTTTATGATAGAAAGTTTTATTTGAAAAGGCAAACAAATCCTAATTGATTTTTTGGATTTTTTAACTAAGGGTCCTCATTTATTTACTATTATTACTAATAGTAAATAAAATGGGGGTTGTTGCTGGTCACAACACATACTTAAACAACAAAACAACTACGGAACGTTTGACTGACTACATAGTGACTGTATTCTGTAGCTAAAATGTTCAAAAATTATTAAGACAACAAAAATCACAAAAGTACAATAATTTAATCATTGTATGCAACCTTTAAGCAATCTTAATCATTCTCATTGATTTTTAGGTTTATGAAATGATAAAGGAATGATGAAATGAAGTGAAGTTTAACAAAACAGAAGACAATTTTAGGGCTCAAAAATACCTTCCAACATTCTCATGAGTTGTGATAGCATAATTTTTTTGTTTATATTCATGCAATATCAATGATTCTCAAAGTATTACCCCAACAATGCTCATATATCATATGAAGTCTGCAATGCATTCATGATTCTCTTGTAATTCTTAAGTACATATAAAACAATGCTTATGTGTAACAGAAGGTAGTGCTTATGTGTAACATAAAGCAACGGTCACGATTTATATAGAACAATCAGGAAGAAGTAATAAAATGGTGGATAGGTGTATTCATTCAAATACGAAAGGATTCATCAAGTTTGTAATGAATAGATGGAGTGTGTATATTCATTTCATAAAAAAAGAACAAAATGAAGAATGCTTATACAAAACTCAGAGAGAAGTAATGCAATGATGAAAACTACATTGGAAAATGTGTAACCCTTTGCCATTGATGTCAAAGGGGGAGGAAAATTAAGCAGAATAATAAAGGCACTTCTTAAAAGAAAGCAGAGGAAGAAAAGCACTTCTCAAAATGAAAGGGGGAGGAAGTATTGGAAGAAGTGTTTCCATCAATGCCAAAAGGAGAGACTGTTGGAAATATTATCATTGATGGCAAAGGAGTAGCACCAAAATTGTCATTAAGGACAAAGGAGTAGCACCAGAATTATTAGTAAGGACAAAGGAGCAACAATATCTAAGGAAATGGTGCAGTGAGAAAGCATAAAAGAGAGGCAAAGGAGAAGCAAAGGAGAAAAGGCAGCAAAAGAAAAAAGGTAGGTCAAGTCGTGAAAATTTTGGGTGAAGTCGTGAACGCATTGGGTCAAGTCATGAACGTGGGTAGAGTCATGAACGAGCGGGCCAAGTTGTGCTATTTTAAGTTCAAAAAAGCTCAAGAGTTGAGCTATTGAATACGTTCAAAAAAATGCACAGGTCAGGGTTGAGTCGTGCAGAAAAGAGTTTAGAGGCTTCACCGCAAATCACACTTGCATGTGGAGGGCCTCATCACATATTGAAAATCGTAGCGGAAGGATGGTCACAAAACTGCAGAGACACAAGAAATTTTGAAATGCGAAGTACAAAAGATCACATAGGTAGTGACGTGGCAGATGACCTGGTCCTGACCCCACAGATCATAGTTAATTTATGATGATGTGGCAAGGTGACATGGCAAGGTGACATGGCATGATGAAATGGACCTAGCCTGCACATCAAAAATTGCAAGAGGTGAAGATCCAAATGCTAGAGAACTTTGTGATAAGAAACATGCGATAGAAATATGCAATAGAGAAGTTTTGATAAAGTCAAGTGGGAGTTGATCGCATATCACAAATCACAAAGCTTAGGAGGAATGGCACTCATGAAACAAGTTGGAATGTAGAAATGTGATAAGGGGTGGATGCAATGTATTTTTAGAGTTAAATTACGAAGGATTTCAAATTTGGAATAAGGCCTTTTTGTGAAGAAATCGCATTAGAGCAGGAATCGGTGAATATAACGCAGAACCACCAAGAATTCCGAGATGTGATTCGAGGAGCAGATGCAATATAGTTCAAAGCTAAAATATAAAGGAATTGAATTTTGAATTTTGGACCCAATTAGATATTTCAATTCGCTAGCTCAGGAGGATAAGTGCTCAAGGATCATGTTGAAACGCCAAAGTGCGAGATGTGATACGAGGAGTAGATGTGATACATTTCAAAGGAAAATTCCAAAGGATTTCAAATCCATAAGTAAGGCTTTTTCATTAAGAAATCATATTGAAGAATGGAAGAGATGAATATAACATGAAACACAAAAGAAACATATATATGCGATAAGTGACCAGACGCGATATCGTACAGAGGTAAATAGTAATATGTTTCAATTCCAGTCTAATGGTAGTTTATGAAGAAAAGGTTGAACACAACAGAAGGAATTGAGTGAAGAATATGACCTAACACTACGAGCACATGTGAAAAGAGGATACACCTTGATAATGGAAGAAAGTTTGAATGCAGGTAGAAGGCTTGGTTAAGTGATCCGATACAGAGAAAAGGATCAGTGAAGGCTGAACGCTGCGGGCATGAGCAGAAGAGGTAAAGTCAAGAAAAAGGAGATAAAGTAGCACTGTTGAAAACACATCAGCTAGGTCGAGTTGGGAAAAAGGAATTCATGCAGCACTGTTATAATATAACAACAAAAATGAGAAAATCAATGACAACAACAAAAAAGACAAATACTCAGCGAGCCAAGAACTGAAAATGCTGGGTGAAATATTGTTGTAAATTTAAATGTAAATTCATGTTAGAAAATTATATATATTATAGAGCAATGAAATAGATAAAATATGCGGAAAACACAAGCTCACAAAACACATAAAACCAGAGAGACATAGATATACGTGGTTCACCCATTTTGGGCTATGTCCACCCCGAACAGCTAGTCCTTCCTTTCTATTACCCAGCAAAATG
Source organism: Pinus albicaulis (assembly GCA_034641835.2). Lineage (NCBI taxonomy): Eukaryota > Viridiplantae > Streptophyta > Pinopsida > Pinales > Pinaceae > Pinus > Pinus albicaulis. The sequence goes on along the minus strand of CM076579.1, from coordinate 821,753,126 downwards.
AAGAGACGCAACCTATAGAAGATCCATTGTAATATCCTATGTTCTCTATCACAGTCTCCCTATATGTTTATCTCTCTGAGGATACATATATAATACACATCCACAATACAATACCCTCGTACAAATAAAGGGGTTGCCTTCTAGGGAAAAAACCCTAAACTAAACATAGCTTCTACCGTCAGATCATCCGCCTAATGAACGGCCCAGATTGACTAGAAATTATTATACTTTTACAAGGAAATTTTACATCTTTTTTTAGCTTCGAGGGTGCTACCCCTGAAACCCCTTGCGAGGGGGGGACTCCATAAAGTCACAGTCACCACCCTCGGACCCCCTAGGAAGTGTTTAATTACGGGCAGCGTTGTCGCCCCATTAAGGTATAGGGGTCCAACGCTGTGATACAAAATAAACAAGATAATCAGGCTCCACACCCAACAATCTCCCACTTGGAGTCTGATTGTAGCAACTCCACAGTTGCTTCATTTGCTGGACAATGGCTCCTCTTTGGACCTAGCAGTTTCTCATCTTCATCGTCATCCTTAAAGACCAATTGAAACTGAGCATATTATCAGTTTCTCCCTGGTTACAACATTTGTTAGCATATCTGCAGGATTCTGGCTAGTGTGTATCTTTTCCAGCTTCAACTGTCCATCTTCCAATACTGACTGTATGAAATGGTACTTGAGATGTATGTGTTTAGTACTGGAATGAAATGTTGAGTTCTTTTCAAGATTAATGGCTCTTTGGCTATCACTGTATAACGTGCCCATATCATTCTTCTTACCCAATTCAACCATAAACCTTTGTAACCAAATCATTTCTTTACTAGCCTCTGTAGCAGCAACATACTCTGCTTCTGTTGTTGAAAGTGCAATAACACTTTGGATTTTTGAAACCCAACTGATAGTTGTTCCACCTACAGTAAATACATATCCTGTAGTGCTCCTCCTGTTATCTCTGTCACTTGCCATATCTGCATCAACATATCCCTGTAGAGAAATGTTTGAACCACCAAAGCATAATGCTTGATTTTTGGAACCTATCAAATATCTGAGAACCATTTCACTGCCATCCAATGTTCTTTTCTTGGATTGTTCATGTACCTGGTTACAACTCCCATTGCATGTGCAATATCAGGCCTTGTGCAGACCATTGCATACATTAAGCTTCCAACTACTGATGCATATGGAACTTTAGACATATAGTCCATTTCTCCTTGGGTCTTGGGGCACATATCCTTACTAAGTTTGAAATGGCTAGCAAAAGGTGTACTAACTAGTTTTTCATTCTGCATATTAAATATTTTCAACACCTTTTGTATGTACTCATTCTGAGACAGTGCTAATTTTTTATTTTTCCTATCTCTACTTATTCTCATACCAAGGATTTGTTTTGCAGCTCCCAAATCCTTCATTGCAAATGAATTTTTCAATTTTATTTTGAGCACATTTATTTCCTGCATGTTAGACCCTACAACAAGCATGTCATCTACATATAATAACAATATAATATAGCTACCATCATTTTTCTTTTTCATATAAAAAAAATGATCAGAGTGACATCAAGTATAACCTTGTTCAAACATAAACATGTCAAATTTTAGATACCACTACCTTGGAGCCTGTTTTAAGCCATACAAGCTCTTCTTTAACCTGCACACTAATTTTTCATTCCCTTTGACCTCATATCCTTCTGGTTGCTCCATATATATTTCTTCCTCCAAATCTCCGTGGAGAAATGTTGTCTTTACATCTAACTATTCAATATGTAAATCTTCCACTGCTACAAGACTTACAATAGTTCTGATTGAAGTCATCTTAACAAAAGGAGAAAATATTTCATCAAAATCAATACCTTTCATCTATGCAAACCCCTTCACAAGTCTAGCTTTGTACCTTTGTTTTCCTCCATCTTCTTCCTTCAGCCTGTAAACCCATTTATTCTGCAATGTAGTTTTACCTGTAGGAAACCTGACTAAGTCCCAAGTCTGGTTATGCATTACGGTGTCCATCTCTTCTTCCATGGCTAGCTCCCACTTCTTCCTTATTTCAACCTTCATTGCTTCTTCATAACATTCAAGTTCACCAGAATCAGTCAACAATAAATAATATAATGAAGGAGAGTATCGTTCAGGGGGTCTAATTATCTTGGTAGATATTCTAACACCACTTTCAGGTGTTTGAGATGCCTGTTGCTGTTGTGGTGGTTTTTTTTGTTGTGGCTCTTGATTTTTATTATTTTTAGGCACCTTTACCTTTTTTGTGATCTCATCAAGAACTGTGTATTCTTTGTTTTCTTTTTCCTGTTTCTTTTCGTGCAACTGATTCTTATACAATACCTTTTCATTAAATATTACATCTCTACTCCTAATGATTTTGTGATTTTCATAATCATATAAGTGATAACCAAAATCATTAACACCATATCCAATAAAGGTACATTTCTTTTATTTTTCCTCAAGCTTTGTTCTATTTTCTTTATTAATATGGACAAAGTCCTCACATCCAAAAGGATTTATAAAAGAGTAGTTTACCTTTTTACCTATCCATGCTTCCTCTGGAATACCACCATCCAAGGAACTTGAAGGCCCTCTGTTTATTAGATAAACAACAGTATCTACAGCATCTGCCCAAAACTGTAAAGGCAATCCTGCATGCAATTTCATGCACCTTGCATGCTCCATGATTGTTTTGTTCATCCTTTCTGACACACCATTTTCTTGTGGTGTTCTTTGAACTATCATCTCTCTATTAATTCCATACTCTGAACAATACCTATAAAACTCCTTGCTGCAATATTCACCTCCATTGTCTGATCTGAGACACTTCAAATTATTTCCCATCTCAATCTCAACCAAAGCTTTCCTTTTCTTGAAAGTATCAAATAGATCAGATTTATTCTGAATACAATAAATCCAAGTTTTTCTAGTTTCATCATCAATAAAAGTAACATAATAACGAGAGCCACCAAGAGATGATACCTAAGCAGGTCCCCATATATATGTATGCACAAGCTCTAATTTTTCTCTCTTCTTCTCTTTCCCAACTCTGAGAAATTTGACTCTCTTCTGTTTTCCATAAATTCAATTCTCACAGAAATCTAAATCAACATTCTTCAAACCTAGCAACAAATTTCTTGAGTGAATAATCTTCATCCCCTTCTCACTCATGTGTCCAAGCCTATGATGCCATAATGCTGCATATGCTCCTTTGGAAGTTAAAGCATTAACAGAGTTAGAAATACCATTGCATAAATAAAATGTGCCAACCTTTTCGCCTTTTTCTATTACTAGGGCTCCTTTGGTGACCTTCCAAGTTTTATCTGTGAAAGTTGTCACACAACCTTCACCACCTAATTGCCCTGTTGAAATCATATTTTTCTTCAGATCTAGAAGATGCCTTACCTCATTTAATATCCATTGGTTTCCATTCTGTTGTTTTACAAGAACCTTACCCATCCCAAAAATTTTACAGGGTTTATCATCACCCAAATGGACTTGTCCAAAATCTCCTTGAACATAGTCATGAAAATATTTCTTATCGGGTGTGGCATGGAATGAAGCCCTTGAATCTACTACCCAAGAATCAGTAACATTTTCAAAAGAAAGAATCAAGGCATCTTGTAACACATCACCTGTCACATTTGATTCATGATTTTTTTCTTGCTATGCGTCTCCTTCTTTTCCCTTTTGAGATCTGTAGTCCTTCTTCAGGTGTCCTTTCTTTTCGCATTTCCAGCACACTATCCCCGATCTGGACTTGGATCTGCCTTTCCTTGATTTAATGTGATATCCTGAGCTCTTTCATCTTTCCATTTTTCTTCCCCTAGACTCTGCACTCAAAGCATTACCCGATGTCTCACCAGAGCTTTTCTATCACATTTCCTCACTAAGGATAGCACCAACAACATCATCAAACTTTAAAGTACTATATCTAGAGATAGAGTTACTAATGGCCATAACTAAACCATTCCACCTTTCTAGAAATGAGCATAGAAATAAAAGAGCCCTAACTTCATCATCAAAGTTTACCCCTACAGAACTTAACTGACTGGTAACTATATTAAAATCATTTAAATGGTCTACAACAGATCCACCTTCCGACATCTTCATATTAAATAAACGTTTCATGATAAATACCTTGTTTGAGGCTGAGGGTTTTTCATATAATTTCGCCAATGCCTTAATCAAACCCTCTATTGTTGTTTCCTTCGAAATATTGAAGGCTACCAACGTCGCGAGGCACAAATGTACTTTTCCGAGTGCCTTTCTATCGAGAATCTCCCATTCTGCGTCTGTCATAGCCATCAACTTCTTTGTTTTTTCGCTCAATGGTAGGTACAGATCTTTCTGATACAGATAGTCTTCCATCTGCATCTTCCACAGTGGAAAGTTTTGGCCGTTAAATTTCTTGAACCTAAACTTACCATCTTCTGCCATTGCTCCCACTTGAACTAGGAACACTTCTTTCCTACGAGTTTATTATTCAAATAGACCTTTGGCTTTGATACCAGTTGTTAGAAAATTATAGATATTATAGAGAAATGAAACACATAAAATATGCAGAAAGCATAAGCACAAAAAACACATAAAACCAGAGAGACACAGATATACGTGGTTCACCTAGTTTGGGCTACGTCCACCCGAACAGCCAGTCCTTCCTTTCTATTATCCAGCAAACTGAAGAGACACAACCTACAGTAGATCCGTTGTAATATCCTCTATTCTCTATCACAGTCTCCCTATCTGTTTCTCGCTTTGATAATACACATACAGTACACAGCCATAGTACAATACCCTCATACAAAGAGAGGGGTTGCCTTCTAGGGAAAAAAACCATAAACTAAACATAACTTCTACCATCAGATCATCCGCCTAATGAATGGCCCAGATTGACTAGAAATTACTATACTTTTACAAGGAAATTTTACATTTGTTTTTATCTTGAAGACGTACTTGCACAAAGCCTTTGCCCAGGGGGGGCTCATAAAATCGCAGAGTGTCCCCCTCGGACCCAAAGCCATAGTTTAATTATGGGTGACGTTGTCACCCCATTAAGGTACAGGGGTCCAACGCTGTGATACAAAATAAACAAGATAATCAAGCTCCACACCCAACAAATCTAAGCCCCATTGTTGGAAAGGAGCTTCAAATGAAATGGGTTGTATGGTAAAGGAAGAAGCTTGTGTTTACCTTGGAAAATTTGGCATTCATGGCAGCTCGTAACCATCTTCTACAAATTTGCAAACAATTTTTTCCAATAGTAACCCGCTCTCACTACTTTGTTGGTCGTGTTCTTCCAGTATAAGTGACCTCCACAATATCCCTTGTGGAAATTATTCATCACTTCTTTGGACTCATCTTCAACCAAAAAATTGAGTAAAACTCCTCTAGGATCCTTCTAGTAGAGTGCACTATCTAGTATGCAATATTTTTAAGCCTTAAGCTTCAAGGACCTGCTCTTACTCTTTGACATGCCTGGAGGAGGGTTCAAATGTTGCAAAACATAAATGATATCAGCATACCATGGAGAGATGAAAAGAGATCTGATACCTGAATAAGAATTACACCTTTTTCATCATCAAAGAGTGCTAATATGAGATTGATGTCAAGTTCATGTAGATTAGACTCAGCTGTGAGTTTGGCTAAGCCTTGCCCTTTGATCAGCTTGGTCAGCTTTATCTCAAGGTAATACTCTACGAGCGTTGATATCCATCTACCTCTTCTTCCTTCTAGATATGTTTTCATGCGTACTTATTTAACCATTGCATTTGGAACATATGCCAAAATATGTGAGTGCAAAATATAAACACGGAAGTCCATGAGTGCTTTACCAATGCCAAGGGTTGTTTCTCGATTATGTTATATTAGAGGGCCGCATCTCTTATTGTGTGAATGCTATTGGCAACTCTGTCCCATATTTTTTTTGCATTAGCACTGCTGCCAAAGTATGCTCAGAAGCAAAAGAAAATATAATGAAATCTAGTGAATAATCGAGACTTTTCAAAACTAGAGCAGTGGTCACAGAAAATCTTACATAGTTGAATGACTTACGACCATTTTCAGACCATTTTACATCATTCTCCTTCTTCAGTAACTCTCTAAGATATTATGCTAAGTTGGGAATGAACCTACATAGGAAATTCATCCTACCATTGAATGCTTGGACTTCTTTATTGTTACGTGGGAAATCAATTTGTTGCATTGCTTCAACTCTAGAAGGATTTACCTGGATCCCATCTTTTGAAATGATTTGACCCAATTTTTTTCCTTCTTCCTTAGCAAATAAGAAATTTTCAGGATTTAGGGAAATCTTGAATTTTCTACATCGTTGGAACACAACTCTCAAATGGTGTAAATGCTCATCATATGAATTTGAATAAATAGTTAAATCATCTAAATAAACAACAAGGAAGATATCTTTCTCATTATCAAATTCTATAACCATGGCACGCTGGAAAGTGGCCCCGACATTCTTCAAACTGAATGACATCTTGGCATATTTGAAGGTATCCCATGGTGTAGTGAACGATGTCTTATCTTGATCATCTTCATGCACAAGGATCTAATTGTACCCTGAGTAACCATCCAGCAATGGCATCTTGCTGGCTCCTACAACTCACTAAATTATGTGATCCATTTTGGGCAGTGGGTAATTGTATTTCAACAAAACTTTGTTCATATTTTTGAAATCTATACATAGTCAAATTTCACCGGTCTTCTTCTGCACTGGAACCAAATTATATATCCAATCAAAAAATCTGACTGGAACAATAATTCCTACCTTATAAATCTTGTTTACCTCCTTCTAAATAGATGGCAACAACTTTGGGTTTATTCTCCTAATATTTTTCCTAAAAGGCTTTTGGTCTGGATTTATCGGGATAGTGTGTTGAATGATATCTTTAGTGTACAACTTTAGATATGTGTAATCCCAAGAAAACATGTCAGAAAACTCATTAAACAAATAAACATATTTAGTCTTTACCTTGGGAGACAAAGACTTTGAAATCTTGATGAACTTTGGGTGATTTGTTGTTCCAGTATTAACATCTTCTACATCTTTTTCTATGGGAACCAAAGTAGGTTTTCTTGCCACGTCATCTTGATCAAATAACTCTTCCAAAGGTATGATACCTTTCGGAATGTTATTTTCCTTGAGCTGAAGTATGTCAATCTGATCTGCCTCAATAACTTGTTCATCCTTGTCATACACTTCGTCCATACAATGGTTCTCAAACTCACCTTCACTTTGAAGGAAATTGTTCACTTGTTTATCATCCCAGAATAATTTCCAAAATTTCAAGTTATCCGGAATGGCGGGCCTGTGTTTTATATGAATCTCAAAATTTTTATTTGAAAACATTGTAGATCTGAAATTACTTACAGCAGTGGTTAATGAGTCAGCCATCAAGTTTTGCAACCTTGGCACTAATTTAAGTGTATATTATGAAAAAATTCTCAAAATGTCAAGTGTTTCATTCCTATATTTCCTCATCCTTGGGTGGTTAGATTGATACTCACCTTTGATTTGTTTAATTACAATCTATGAATCATCGTAGACTGCAATTATTCTAGCTCCCAATTTTTTTAAAAATTTTCAGACCGGTAATGAGCACCTCATATTCAGTCTCATTATTCATACAATCGAATGCTAGTTTGTAGGAACACAACCTAACATTATTTGGGACTATATTTTGCTATTTAAATGGGCTATGGATCCATAAACCAATGCCAGCCCCATCTTTGCCAACAAAACCATCAAAGTCCATGCTCCAAAGACCATCTTCTTCTTCAAGGTGTTGAAATTGTTGACTCTAATTTGACACAATTTTCTGATCTGATTCTTTATGTTGTTATGAACTTTCATCTGCCTTCTCTGATGAATTCTCAAATATAGTAGGAAGATTCTCTTTCTCTTTTTCTAACATTGTTCTAATGCAATACAAAACTTCAGGAACATCCTCTATTTCTACTAATTGAAAATCTACATCATTTAATCCAGAAGCATTGTACAAAGTGAAGGACTCTTAGTCTTTATGTACAACATTTATAGGATGATTATTAGGCCTTTCCTTGTTTGTGATCATGTATTTCATTTTAGTCTTATGGTATAGTTTTCTCAATTGACCGAAGACCGGAATTGTTGTGTAGGAAAATTACAACTACAGTGTACCTCTCAATTTAGGCCCCCGGGATCTTGATAACAACATATCGAAACGTGGTGGAATATCATCAACTACCACGTCCATTAGGAAATTTTTGGCTTGGATTTTCTCTAGGGAGACAACTAGATCTTTGATTAGACCCAAACAATGGACACAACCATAATCGAAAGAATAAATCATGATATGGGTGGGTTATGTTAAGGCCAAGCTTCTCCATGATGGCTTTAGGAATGATGTTGAAGGAGGCCCTAGAGTCTAACATAGTGTTATGAAGGATGAATTGGTGAACTTTGAGACTCAAGTAAAATGATGAGACCTCACTATGTTAAGACTGATCATCCATTGGGGGACCAAATATTAACTCGGGCGGATCATCCTCTATATTAACCATGTCAGATAAAGGGTCAACTTTCAAGGTTTTGACTACATGGGATTTGTATTTATCAACTTTGACCAATTCAATAAGTGGAATAGACACCTTTAACTTTAAAATTTCTGACTCTAAATTAAAAGGTATAGTTATTTCTACCTCTTTTATGATAATATCCCTTTTCTCAACATGACCTCTCGGTGCAGCTTCTTTTCTCTGAATATATATTTCTTTGACATGTTACTTGTAGAAGGCTAATTTCTTATGTCCTGATTTGGAGATACAATCTCTTTACCCTTATTTTTATTGGCTTGAGAAACTTTCTTCTGTGGTACTTCTTTCTGTTGAACTGTCTTCTTCAGAGGTGGATTGATTAGAACATCACAGACTCTCAAGGCATTCTACCTTTGCTGGGAACTCAATGCATTCATGTATCCTCTTTGATAATCATCAGATTCTACTTCTAACTCATGATAATTTGGCATTATGTAGTCTTTATCATTAGGTATACTTGTTTTTTCCACATATTTTTCATCCTCAGTAAGAAAAATGGGTTGACCATCGGCTATGAAAAGAAGGTTCTCCTCTACCATTGGTTCTTCTTCTTCATCAATCTGAGCATAGTTTTGTTGTAGTGGTGTCCTAATTGGCTTCTGTTGCTGTATTTTGGGAAATATTTTCTCTCTCTACTTTATCTGGAACTGATTCTACTATTTATGGCCTCGAAAGTTCAGATTTTTGATTTGTGGCTCCACCTGTCTATCTAAAATAGACATCTTACCGAGCATTATTTCCATGGTTATAATAAAAGTACCAAATTTAGTATCATGTGAAGTGGAAGGTTCCTCTTTAATGATCACTTTGAATTCAATTTTGTGTTTTGATTTTTTAATCAAAAGTTTTGCCTCAACACTAATTGAATTTATGATCATTTATTCTAGAGTAGTGGGATTTATTTCTCTAATGAGTAGGCCATATCTGGGACAAAAGAATTGGGATAATGCAGAAGGGCCAAACCAAGAGGTGGTTTCTTTCATTTGGGATGGAGTTATATATTCTGATGTATCAAGAATTATAATCAAGCACTAATTCATTAGGATTGTGCTTCAGGGAATCATATTTGGCAAGGATTCGTAAAGGGTTTTTCTTCTCATCCCACCTGGCTAAGAAAACATCAGTTAGTTCAGCAGGAGTCCTAATAGAATTAGCTACTAGGGCATAGAACCAAAATTTAACTTCACCAAAAAAACTTTGTGCGATGATTCGCATCTTGGAATCATCTACATCTAACTCCTGAAGATCTATGAAGGTTGTGATTTTGGCCATGTGCCGATGGGAAGTGATTTCAGAATTTTCATCGAAAGGGGAAGTCTTTGACCATACCCTTAAGGTAAGTCATGCAATTGGGTTGGTAAGACAAGTGAGGAAAATCTTGCCTTAATTCCTGTTGAATGGAATACTAGATTGACAATAGGAGGGATTAGGTGAATAGGTAAAGGAGATGAAGTTGTTGGTACTAAAGTAGCAGGCATGTATGATGAAGTTGAAGGTCCAGATGAATATACTAAATTGACTGAGTTTGAGGTTTATATGAAACAAAAAATTCCTTAGGATGATAAAATTGGATCCAATCATTAATGTCAAGGTTAGACTCAGGCTTAATTTATTTAGAAAACCAATCTTTCAAAGGACTTAAGTCTAATTCAGACAAATATTTTACCTTAGATAATGTTAGAGGATCAAATATTATATCAGACAAAGAAGTTTTGGATTTGGATTTAAATAAAGAGAATTCAAACTTATTCATAGGGCATATCCTCTAGAGAAAGTAACTTAGCAGGTAAAGAAACCGATCTTACCAATGAAATTTGTCCTGGTTAAATATCTTGAGTTTGATATCGGTGTCTTTGAAAGAACTTCTCTGGATCATCAAATTGATCGACTAGATCAGGGTCTAGATTCGCTCGGGTATAACTTGTAGAAGCCAAAACTACTATGAGGCACTACAATTATGAAATCAGACTTATGAAACTCGATCCTATCATACAAAGGATCAGTTTCTGATGAATTTTTTTCATACACCCAGGTAAAATTTGTCTTTTTTTTCCTCGGCAACAACGCCAGAATTTTAGCACTCCACCAGATTCCCAAGGCTACAGAAGGAATCTCAATAGAGGTAACCACAGACCAAGCTTTTGAATTGATATCTAGCCCTATCAAGTTGGAGAGGGCTCTCTCCAAAATTTCACAACCAAGAGGGCTACATGAATTAGGGTTTTTAGGCTAGATATTGAGTGTAGGGGTAATTTGGATATGATTTGGTTGGGTTTCACTGGATGAAGAAATTAGGTCAAGGTAGCTAGGTCAGGGAAAATGAGATAGGGTCTCAGAGATTCAATGGGGCAAGGTAGGCATAAGGCTTACCACTTTTAGATGATTTTTATTAGATGGTTTTGAGACCGAGGAGAAGCTAGGAAGATCATGGGAGATTTATTCCTTCTAAATAGAGGTAAATGGAAAAATTATGAAATCTTTCCCAAAATAGAGCATGAGAAAGCATGTGTTATACCTATCAATTTGAAAGATATCATACCATAGAGATGTAATGAACATAAATAAAATAAATTATAACATATAAAACTGAAGAAAAAACAATGATAAACATCATACCACAAGTATCCCAAAAAATAGTTGCAACTCTCCTTTATTAATTGGCCAAACTGAGTACAATAGTTCCTTGATCAACAAGGTAACATCCAAATTGATTCCAACCCTTGATAAGTGTGAACAAAGGGGCTAAATAGACATAAAAAAAAGCTTCACTCATCCTCGAGAGTCAAATCCATGAGGTGAGGAAGAGATCCACTAATTTATGAATTGAAAACTGAAGTGTAGGATGGTCCAAGTGACTCACTCCTCATTACACTCAAAGCTGATTCATTTTGACAAAAAGATAACTTTACCTAATGAATATACACCTAGGTGAATTATCCTTGACATAATTACATTTACCATGATGAATTACATTAATAGAAATATCATTTTCTAAGATAAAATAAAATTTACAGTGAAAAACCAAAAAAACTCAGCAAACTGTCATATTCGACATTTTCCTGTCATATGCGCAACGCCTTAAGGCTGTACACCCTCCATGTTCAAGGTGACTTTTTAATAACCTATAGGTGTCCAAATATGGGCCAAGATATCTTGTTGGAAATCCCTTCCTATCCTCTTTCTGAATATGCCTCAAGTTCTAAAAATGATGCTGATTTGACCCATCATAATTGCAATCTCCCAAGACTACTCTGTGAACAACGCCTAAGCAAAAATATGGGCAGAAACATACTTTTTAGGGTTTTTTTGCCCTTTTCATTGACCAATTTGACTCAAAAACCTTAGAAAATGTACAGGATGCACATATTCATCATTCTGAACCCAATGATGGTGACCTCTTTTCCCAAAAAATTCCCCTATCATTTTCGCATCACCATATGACAAATTTTCTGCTAAATCCTTATTTAAAAAAACACGGTCAAACTCAGAATTTGCAAAAAAGTTTGTAAATGCCTCAAAATTTGTAAAATAGTTGATGATTATGTTTCTATACTTGAATGGAAGCCTTATCAAGAATTTCCAATTTCTTCTTCTCCTCCCCGGTAAACTCTTCAATTTTTGCATTAACATTTTTGAGCTTGGCCAATGCAATTTTCTCCTTTAGTGTCTGGTGTTTGAATTTCTTCCTCAATAGGTCGTCATAATTTTTTTCCTTTGATAGAAGATTCTCCAAGTGATGATTAACTCTATCAATCCATGGCTCCATGTTCTTACTCATCACTATGGCGAGCTACTCATATAGGGTTAGCTGATTAGCAAACTTAGTTTCCCTTTGCCTCTCTAGATCTAGAGCTCTTTTCATGATCTAGGTGGATTTTGGTGTCCACCTACCTATTCCACTTGGGGCCCCACCATTGTCTCTTTAATTTTTTTAGTTTCAGCACGGCTTACTATTTTTAGCAGTTTTTTGGGTCCTGAACTTCCAGAGTCATTATGAGGCCCTAAACAACATTGTTTTGGGAAAACCAGGAGAAAAATGCATCCATGGACTGATGTTTCTCACATTAAAATTTTTAGTCCTTGGATAGATATTTCTAACAAGGTATGGTGCGCATCAAAAAGAGATCGTATGCCAAAGTTACGTCTCCGGGAAGTTGAAACACCAATTTACCCAAATAGGGCCCATAGTTTTGGCACTTCATCTCCTAGGGTTAGGGTTTTGGATGTTTAGGGTTTTCCATTATTTCTAAATAAGAAATAGTCCCCCGAGCCTCATTGTAACAAATTTCAGAGGCCTGTAGCCATGACATCTCTTCTCAGAGATAAGCTACCAGTGCCCTAGCTAGTTTATCTCCATTATGTCTGTAAGAAAATTTCGGTTCTTTGATATTAACGAAATGAAGTGTTATTTCTGCTACATATTTGTATTTATGGTTATATGTGTATTCTCTTGCATTCCTACATAAATCTGGATCAGTGGTATCTTGGCGATCTGCTTTTTCTCGATCCTTCTTTGCATGACCCCAACGAGGTCAGGATATAATGAGTTAGGGCTCGATCTGGTGGAACCTTTGCAAGATCAGCCTCGCAAACCCCGATGACCACCCATGGGGGATGAAAAGAAAGATGAGGGAGTGGGAGATCCTATCAAAATATTGCTCAAGGAGGCCCTCGAAAAACAAAGGAATATGATGATGGATAACTTTGCCCAGATCCTTCAACGACTGCCCACCAGTAGCGCATCTGCATCCAGCAGCCACTCTGGAGGCACGAATCCCTTTAAGTTACAAGTAAAATTTGACATTCCAATATTTTAGGGTCAAATAGATGTAGATTCCATAGATAGATGGTTGAATCTATTAGAAGGGAATTTATTGGTTCATGAATTTTCTGACCGTGAGAAGATTATTTTTGCGCTCCTCAAAGCTACCCCTCATGTCAAGGACTGGTGAGAAACCTACTGTGAGAAAAAGGACGAGACATAACCCTCTCTATTCTCAACCATACTCACTTGGAATTATTTTTGAGATGCCATCAAGGAACAATACTATCCCGTGCGGAGCTATGAGGACAAGTACATATAATGGACCACTCTGTGGAAGCAAAGGGATCAAGATGTGCATGAGCTAATGAATATGTTCCATACCCTGTGGACAAATTTGGGTGTAAAAAATCAGAGAAACATTTGGTGATAGATTATCGCAGTTGTTTGCATAGATACATTCAAGAGTAAATTGAGTTCCTTGATGTCTCCTCACTTGGTACGACATACCGGTATGCTGCCAAGATTAAGCAGAAATTAAAATGGAAGAAACAAGACTTTGGATCTACGAATCAAAAGGAAGGGAAAGGTGCCCCCAAACCATAGAACAAAGGACAAAGACAAGGCATGGTGGCCCAATACAACCTGTCAAATCCACAAGAAAATAACAACACCATGAAGCCAAAGAAGGACATGGGAAAGTGGTGTGAGTTCGATAAGAGTTCCACTCACAACACAATTGAGTTTCGAGCCAAGTAGTTGCTCGTGGCCGAGATCAGGGCTTCTGAGTCATATGCATGCTCAGACTCTAAATTAGAACCTAAAAAAGGGAAATAGATTATTGATGCGGAGTCCAACGCCATTGTTGCCATTGCGAAGATCCAGAAGGAGGAACCAGAAGATCCAGAGGAGGAGGAGCATCTCTTCCACTCCCAGATGTGGATAAAGGGTTCCCCGCTAGAGTTCATTGTCGACAATGGGAGCCAAAATAACCTCATTTCAGCAGACATTGTGAAGCGCCTGGTCTTGCCAACCATAACACACCCACAACCATACACCATCAGGTGGCTTCACCAAGGACGGGATCTCCACGTCAGCCAGTATTGTCACCTTCCCTATAGCATCAAGCCCTTCACAGATGAGGTATTATGTGACATTGCTCCTGTTGATGTTTCTGATGTATTATTAGGCCAACCATACTTGTGGAAGAGACATGCTATGTATGAGTCCCAACCTCGAGCTATTATTGTTACTTTGGGAAATAATTTTTACAGAATAGCAGAGGTACCACTACCTACTGCTACCTCTTTGGTTACTACAAAAAAATTCAGTAAGCTCATTTCCCAAACCAGGAAATTATTTTCCTGATGATCCGCCCCCAGGAAAGAAGATGATAGTGGCCATGACCTCCAGATAGGGCTCCTCTGCACGACAACAACAAATGGACAAGGTTGTGGAGGATTATGGGGACATATTCACCTCACCCACAGGGGTTCCTCTGCACTATTAGGTAAAGCACCCCATTGATCTGACCCCAGGTGCACTGCTACCCAATAGACTGATCCATCAGTGCTCTATTCTGGAGAATGATGAAATCAAGAGATAGATTTAGGAGCTAATGTAGAAAGGTCACATTCGGCCAAGTTCTTCACCCTGTGGGAGCCCAATCGTGTTGGTAAAAAATAAATATGGTACTTGGAGACTCCGTATTGACTATCGGGAAGTGAATAATATCATTGTCTGGAACAGGTACCCAATCTGATGGATTGATGACCTTCTGGACCAACTCAAAGGGCTGAAATATTTCAGCAAGATTTACTTGAAGTCTCGGTATCACCAGGTACCAATTGAACCCTTCGATGTGTGGAAGACTACCTTCAAATCTAAGGAGTGCCTTTTCGAATGGTTGGTCATGCCTTTCGGGTTGGAAAATGCTCCCACATCCTTCATGAGGTTGATGGATGACATATTGCAGCCATTCACCAACTCATTTGTAGTGGTGTACTTGGATGAAATTCTGATCCTCAGCTAGACTTGGGTAGATAACCTCCACCACATCCAACAAGTCATCCAAACACTGCGGCAACACTATTTGTGTGCCATGTGGAGAAGTGAACTTTCGGCATGACTCAGGTTCAATATTTGGGATACATTATTGATGAAAGGGGGGTGCATGTGGATCCAACCAAGATCCAAGTCATTCGAGGTTGGACAGCCCCAACCACTCTAATAGAGCTTCAAAACTTTCATATTCTTGCTAATTTCTATTGTAGGTTCATGTTGGGATTCTCACATATCATTTGGCCTTGAGTCAAGTCACCAAGGGAGGAGCGAAAGAAAAATTCTTTTGGTTGGAATCTCAACAAAAGGCATTCATAGAATTGAAACATCGCCTCTATTCTTTCCTAGTGCTCAAATTACCAGACTTGCAACAACCATTTGAGATCGAGACGGATGCCTCTGAATATGCTATTGGGTAAGTTATCACTCAATATGGGCATCCAGTGGCATATCATAGTGAGACATTGTCTGACACAGTTCGCAAGTATCCCACTTATGAAAAAGAAATTTATTCCATTGTGTAGTCCTGTTGACAATGGAAGCATTACATTTTGGGGAAGGAAACAATCATCCACACAAACCACCGACCCCTGCAATTCATACAGAAAAAAGGGAATTTGAATAACAATTTCCATCAGAAGTGGTCCACATATCTGCAACAATTTCATTTGAACATCACGTATAAGAAGGGTAGCACCAATAATGTTGTAGACTATATCATCCAACCACGGATCATGGTTCTAACCATTTTTTTCAACTATTACGGGCACAAGACTTCTGATTGGTCGCTTCTCTATGAGAGAAATCCAGAATTTGGCCACACGTACAAGGCCCTCTTGGGGGGTATGCAAGTTCAAAATATTCACCTCCAATATGCATTGTTATGTCACCTAGGACACCTTTGTGTTCCTTCAAGTAAGCGTGCCAATATGATATGGGAAGCACACTAAAGTCGAGTCACTAGGAATTTTTGGGTTGAGAAAATAGTGGTAGTACTACATAAGTATTTCTATTGGCCAAACCTTCGACAGGATGTCTGGAAGTACATCAGATCCTGCACTGCTTACAAAATTTCCAAACCGACCATCAAGAATCAAGGCCTCTATACTCTGCTACCTACCCCTAGTCGACCTTGGGAATCTGTCTCCATGGATTAAATTTCAGGCCTTCCTTCTACTAAGCATGGAAATGATTGTGTTTTTGTGTTCATCGACAAATTCTCGAAGATGGAAATTATGGCGGCCTGCAAGAAGAATATTACAGCAGAAGCCACTGCTAAAATATTCTTTGAACGAGTGTGGGTGCATTTTTGGATTCCACAGTCTATCATATCATATCAGGATACAAGGTTTCTCAAAAAATTTTGGTCCAACCTCTGGTCAATGCTAGACACCAAGCTCACCAAGTCCACAACTTTCCATTCCCAAATTGATGACCAGACAGAGGTTGTCAACAGGATGATTGTACAAATTATGTGCATGCACAATTCAAATAATCTACGCACATGGGAGGAGAACCTCCCCTATGTACAACACAGTTATAACTGGGCTCTCCATAGCTCAACCAACCACAACCCCTTTTAGGTGGGCTTGGGATTCCAACCACTATGTCCCATTGATGTAGCCATGCCATTTGTAGCTACTCAGGCCGATTCAGCTCATGTCTATTCTAAAGCTGACAAAGCAAAAAACTTCATCGAGCACATTGAGAACATCCACCAACAGGTTCATGACATATTGGACAGAGCTAAAGCTAAGTACAAGAAACAACATGATTAACATCGAGTGCCACAAAAATTCCAGGCGAGCGACAAAGTGTGGCTACATTTGCAGAAGGATCACCTCACTATAATCCAATACAAGCTTTGCCCACTTTGATATGGGCCATACACCATCACCAAGCCTGTAGGGAAAAATTCCTTCGAGCTTAGTATTACACTATTCCTTGGTTTGCACCCAGTATTCAATGTGGACCGCCTTTGTCCCTACTTACCACCTCTAATGGACACCTCTGACATTGCAGAACAAATCACACCAACAGAGTTAAACCCAGACTACATGGAACAGGCCACAATATATTTTATCATGGACATGCAAATCAAGAACAATTTCCAACAGAAGATCCAACTGTATCGGGTTGTCAAAGCTGGCCAACTCCTACACCAAGACAAGTGGTTCACCAGGGACCAAGTTTAGCAAAAGTTTCCTCATCTCATGGAGGAACTAAACACAATGGGGACCATTGCTTCCTAAGGGGGGAGGAATAATCTAGGTGGATATTTGTGGCCACTTGCCTATTCCACTTGGGGCCCCACCATTGTCTCTTTCATTTTTTCAGTTTCGACATGTAATATTCCAAAATTTGCAAGCAACAAATTGGAATATTAATTTTTTCTTATTTCATCGAGGAGGTGAATAAAATGGGTAAAAGTTCCATGAGTAGGAATAAAATCCCTCATAGTGTGAAAGGGACCCATGGAGTAGTTTAATTTTGCACCTTCCAGTGTGAAAAGGGGGCAAATGCATGAGGACAAGGTCGAGTTTGACCAAGTCACCAACGCTGCCTAACAGGTGTAGCTTGCTTGAGAAGACAACGCAGTTTGAGAGGAAGAAAGATTCTTTATGGAAGAAACCCTAATGTGTGGGGTCCAGGGAAAAGATACATTCAATTGCATAAAAGGAGGAAGAGGTAGCCATAGTGAGACATCTTTGAGCATTTGATTATTTGTCTGTTTAAACTATTTGCAGTCTCTGGTTGTTTAGCTGAGTTGCAGTGCTGTTTAGCACAAGGGATTCCTGCTTAGGATTTCCTCTCCTTCTTGAGAGGCCTCTTGAAGGATTGCACTTCATTTCTCCACATCTTGGCTCAAGGCCAAAGCCACCTCCATCAGTCACTACGTTGTTTTTACTGAAGTATAACGTAGTGTTGCTAGGTGTTGCAGTGGAGGGTTCCACAACACCTTTCCTTGGCTCATCTTTCAGAGGAGGGAGCTCCTATTCCTCCGGGAGGTTATTGAAGGGGGTTTCTGAGCTGATTTGCATATTTTTGCATCATACCAAGCTTCTCCTATCATCAGCAGCGCAGTCCCTTCTCCAGACTGCGTTATTTTAGTGCATATGTGCAGTGAGGGGTTGCACCATCATCTTGGAGGGAGAGGTTTACAGTGCTAGGATCATCCTTGCACTTGAGAGATCCATTGGAGGAGGTTTGCTTCAGTTTGTACATCTTATTCAGCCATCTCCATACTGTTTTAGTTTTTTTTTGCAGCTGCTACCCTGCAACTCTGGCATTTCTGTAGATTTTCCATTTGTACATTGTATTGCAGCCAGTCCTCCTAAGGATTGTGTATCATTGTTATATTAGTGTTTTCAGGGGTTGAGAGCTTGATCCCCCTCATTTCTTGAGCTATCACTATCATATCATTGTATTTTATTTTTGTATGTTGCAGTGTCTCCAATGAACTTCATTATTTTAGCCTTATGACATTTCTCCATAGAAGTGTATTTCTGTTGTCATGTACATGTCTCATTGAAGCTCTCATTGCCTAGTTGGAGTGATTGATTCCTCAAAGTATTGTATACATTCCCTACTATAATAGAAATGGAAAGGCTATTCATATATTCATGTGTTCTGGCTCATTAAAATAACACTTCTACTCCATTGTATGTTCTTGTAAATGTTGCAGTCCCTTCATCGGGCATTCTCCTAAAGACAACTAGGTGTGGGAGATCTGTTTAACCCACCTAGAAGGATTTATTTGGAGCCTACTCTTGGATTTAGCATTTAGACACATTTTTCTAAGGGATCTAGGTCTTGGTTTCAAATCCTATTGCAGCCATTCTTGGAAAATACGTTTTCCAGTCATGCCTTGCTAGCTGTTCTAGATTTGGGATATTACACGACGCGACTTACTATTTTTAGTAGTTTTCTGGGTCCTGAACTTTTGGAGCCATTTGAAGCCCTAAACGATATTTTTTGGGAGAAATAGGAGCAAAATAAAAAAATTTAGTCCTCGGATAGATATTTATAATGAGGTATGGTGCACGTCAAATGGAGATCGTATGCCAAAGTTACGTCTTGGGAAGTTGAAACACCAATTTACCCAAACGAGGCCCATAGTTTTGGCGCTTCATCTCCTAGGGTTAGGGTTTTAGATGTTTATGGTTTTGCATTATTTATAAATAATAAATAGGCCCTGAAGCCTCATTTTAACATAGTTCATAGGCATGTAGCTGCCACATCTCTTCTCACAGATAAGCTACCAACGTCGTAGCTAGTTTATTTCCATTCTGTTTGTAAGCAAATTTCAGTTCTTTGATATTAATGAAATGAAGTGTTATTTCCATTGCATATTTGTATTTATGGTTATATGTGTATTCTCTTGCATTCTTTCATAAATATAGATCATTTCAAACCTCTGGTTCTAGGTCTCTGTCTTGGTACCTGTTATTCTTCATCATCACGTAAGCCATACCTTTCAAGTGTTTCATCTAGCATGACTTTGCCCTTTTGAGCATCCCTTTGAGTAGTGAAATACTTAACCTCATCAATGATTTGTTTTGTTTTCAATTGGTCATTTTATTGCTCAAGGAAGTGTATTACATATATTTACCTGTCAAGATTAGTTTGAAGCTCTTTAATCTTGACATCCTTACCTTTGATGGCAGCATTAGTGAATTTTTCATTTTCATCCTCGTCTAGGTCAAAAAGCTGAAATTCATGCTATGTTTCATGAGTAGCCTCTTCATCATGAATTATTTTCTCAATGACCTTCTCTTTGACTTTTTCCACCTATTGTGTTGTTGTAGAAGGCATGGCCCCTTCCACTCCATGTGGAGAAAACACATGCTTGTAACCTCTTTGGTAGGTTTTTGGAAATGGCTCAACCTCAACTATACTAGCCCACTTAGGGTCAATATCCTCCATCCTGTTGGGTGATCCAATGTCAATAAGATGGAGATGAAGGAGGTGAAGTGGACTGATCAAATGCTGATGCATGAGATATGGGCTGAGATGGAGGGATGGAAGTGGATGGCTAAGATGATGAAGGCACATTTTTTGCATGCTGAGTAGGAGGATCTCTCCATATATCATTGGATATGAAGGTGTCCCATGCAATGTTTAGTTGATTAAGATGGTGGAGGACTATGATCTTAATGAGGGAATGATGGAATAAAATTTTCATTTGATGTTCATATTTCTTTTTCTAGACAATGAATTCCATCTTATCTATGCTTTGGAAAAGGTAGTAGGGTATGTTCAACATCTTTACCCTAGTGAAATGCATTAAGAGGTGGATGTGATAAGTATAGAGCCTTGAAAATCTACCCTCACATGAAAAGTATTTCATGATTATATTCATCATTAGTGCATATATGTCCTGAAGGTGGAAAAAGGAAAGAACCTCTTTCTCTCATTCTTATACATTGGTTTCAGGAAAGGCTCAAAGTAGCTTTCCTCCAAATCACTCATTTTGAACCACTTATCCCCAACATTTGGGATCCTGGTGGCAGCTGAAATTATGGTTGTTGAGATAGTAAAGGTGACTAAAGCTAAAGTGACTTGGATTTTTTGGAGGTTTGATATGAAGAGCTTGGTCAACCTATCATGGTGTTGAACCCTCTGAACTTTTTCACAAAAATCATAACAACCAACATATTTGAAACATGTTACTATCATTGGAGAGGCTAAAAGTTCCCTAGTGTTAGTAGGTTCAAGTCTGAGCACTCTTCCACCTTTATTTGGCCTCCTCTCCTTTGTTTCCTTTCATTCAATGAATAGTATGTTTCCTTCCTCTTCTTCCATGATGTTTTTGTCAAAACCCTAGGGATTAGGAATGATAATGTTTGTAAGGTGACTTTTTGGGGATAGGAAATGGGGAAAGGGAAACTTGTGGGAAATAGTTTTAGGAATATGAGAAATGTGGGAAGGGAAAAGGAGTGATAGTGTGATGGAAATTGGGAATTGGGAGCCAAGGTAAAAATAAGCACGTAGGGCTTGGGGTTTTAGGATTTAAAATCTTAGGGACAGGGATTGTACTAATAGAGATTTGGGAATGAGTTTTTGCAATATGGTAAGGGTATGAGAGTGTAGAAGAAATGGGTTTTAGGAGTTGTGAGTGTTAGGGAGGAAAACTGTGGTTTTGAATGTTTAAAAAACCAAATTATCAATAAAATTACACAACACCAAACAAATAAACTTGAAGGAGGTAAATGATGATGGAAGACACCTTTACTCGCTTGTTGGAGGCTCAAATAGATGTTGTAGAAGTTTTGGAGGTTATTTTGTGAAATTTGGATGATTTGTTGGCTTATTGGACATATGCACAGTGCCTTAAAGTTGTGTGCAATTCCTTAAGGATATGTGCAACGCCACCATTCTGTGTGTAGCGCCTTTAGCCTATGCGCGACACCTTAAGGATATGCGCCCACTGCTCAAATTTTCTCCAATTTTTCCCATAAAATTGAAAAATCACTCTCTTCAAGTGTTTTCTTGATGGAATAGGAGGAAAATGAATTTGAAATTGATGTATAAGAGTCTTTAATACTTGGGTGAATTTTGATTTAAATCAAAAACCCACTTTTCTAATGTCTCATTTCACTTTTTTGACACATTTGCTAATTACCCTTTTCTTTTGACTTTTCTTCTTTACAGGATGAAGTTGGTGGAGTTTGGCACTTTTCACTTTCACTTGGTGGTCTTCAGTTTGGCATATGTGATTTGAGTTGGAAACTAGGGACATAACTTATTACATATTATAAGAATAAAACTACATAAAAAAGTAAAAATAAATCACATCTTTGTTTTCATATCAAAATTACAAATTTGATATGAAAATCAAACTTTAAAATCAAAATTACAACTTTAAAAATATCAAACTTACATGCTAATAATATTCTGTAGATGATAATGAAATGTTTAGTGAGTCATTCTCAAACCTTTTGCTAGCCTTGTTGAGATGAAATGATGCATTTTTAGACCTTGAACAATGAAACCTAATAACCTAATGGGACCTTGAATGACCTGACTCCATGGTTGAATTTGACTGACATAAGACATAGTGAAATGAGATTTTCAAAAGTGTTCTAATGCTCAACAAGACATGAAGGTGGGCCAGAAAATGTGAAATTTTTAGGGAGAGTGAGGTGTTATGACTTGGATTACCATCAGTGAATCAATTTTTTGCATGACCTAATGGAATGATAAAAAATTTCAGAGTGGGACCCCTAAAATGAGTATAAAAAGAGTAATTTTTATCACTGACGGAAGAATGCACTTTCTCACACTAACAGGCTATAGAAAATGTGAAGGAGTTGATATATAATTACGCGGAGAAAGAAAAACCTATGGTAGAACATCAAGAAGTCAATAAAATATACAAGAAAAGGAAGATAATGGGTAGTGAGATGTGTACAATCGTAGAGATTGGTGCTTATGAAATGGAACAAGTTATTTTAGATCTGGGATCAGATGCTAATGTTATACCTAAAAAAACATGGAAGCGCATGGGAGAGCCAAACCTTGAGTGGTCTACCTTTTAACTGCACATGGCCAATCAACAAAAGATCATTCCTTTAGGGATGCTATCACAATTTTTGGTCAATATACAGGGTTTTAAGGTGATGGAATACTTTGAAGTCATACAAATTGTAGATGATATCGATCCCTATCCCGCACTTCTAGGATTCGATTGGGCCTTTGACATGGATGGTGTTATCAATCTGAAGAGAAGGAGGATGGAATTTGAAAGAAAATTATTCAGGGTAATAATTTCTCTATATCTTGTAGAAGGCAAAAGGTATATTGAACCAGTGCGCACTGAGGAAGAGATTGATCAAATCTATAAGATAAATTTATATGAGGAATACTGGATAAATCCAATAACAGATCATAATCTTAAGTGGGAGAAGGATAGATCTTGTTTTTCAGACTCTGATGTAGAACTAGAAAATTGGTAGAACCCACTGCATGAGGTGTTTGCACTGAACTTTAATTGCATGACCTGATCTCTGCATTTTATAGCATATGAGGCATGTGATTTATCACTCTATGATGGCTCAACTGATCTAAAATTTTTTAAAGGAGAACTGGAAAGGATTGTGCCTAAAGGACAACGATTCCATTCTTTGGATATTGGCTTGCATGCTACTCCAACAAGATGGTGGGAAACAAATAGGGAGAATAGGGGTAACTGGGATGAATGTGCGTGCTTGATGAGGTTGACGTTTGAATTTCCAGTCCTTAAAATGAAATATTTTTACTTTGGAAAAGAGAATACGCACAGACATTTTCCAAGATGGCATCAGATATGGGGTGTAGAACCAAGATGTAATATTCCCAATTAGCTATAATATAGTTGGAATATTAATTTTTGTTTTTGCTTCTTAGTTTGATGAATAAGAGGGTATGGAGACGCATAAATCTCCTTCGTAGGAATAAAATCACTTCTGATGTGAAATTAGATCATTTTAGTGGCTTGATAAAGCACCCTTATGTGTGAAAAGGGGTTGGAGCATACAGACGCAGTCAAATTTTACCAATTCAATAGCATTATCATGGAGGAGTGGACATTCATTATGGGACAACACAGTTTTGGAGGGAGACTCCATGCATGGAAGTAGTGGCTTTAATGAGTGGGGCCAAGGGTGAGGAAGCTCACCACTTATATAAGGAAGGGGATGGAATCCATAGATGATATGTTGTAGATTATTATTTTGATATGGTATGTTAAGACCTGTTTGCTCTCTTCATCTGTTTAGCTAAGATTGCAGCGATTTTTAGCATAGGGTGTTCTCGAGTGAGGATCCCACCTTAATCCTCGGGGGATTTTGAGTGCCTACTGAGGAGAAATGATTACAATACATTTCCACATTCTAGCATCAGGCCAAGCTCCATATTTCATCTACAATGTAGTTTCTGCACAAGGTTGTGCTATGTTGTAGGTTGCAGCAGTGGATAATTCATTTGGGTGATTTCCAAGTTTCTTTTCAATGGAGGAAGGTTTACTTCTATTGGGAGGCTATTAAGGAATGCCCTTGAGCCTTATTGTAGCATTTGGCACAAGGCCCCACTATAATATTCCCCTACAATGTAGTTTTAGTCTTGTACTGCGTTATTTTAGGGAGGGGTTGCAGGGGTGGTTTTCGTACATCATTTGGGGTGAAAGTTTTCCAGTGAAGGGATCAATATTTTATCTGGAGAGTCTATTTGTGGAGGATACATTCTTTGCTACATCATATCAACCACATATTTCTAGCTGTGTAGTTGTAGTGAATCTTCAGCCCTAGGGATTTGATTCATTTCTTTTATATTGGTGTATTTCTGAAAACCCTTTTGGGCTCTTTATTGGAGGTTGTATAGAGCCTAGATATTTATTTTATGTATCTCTTGAGGCATATACCAGCCATATCATCTTTCGTATGTTAATATTCTATAGTAGTGCTCTTATGACTGTAGCATGTCTTCCGGCATTTTGGTATAGTAGAAGTGCCTCATTCTTGAGGGGATTTATCTATTGGAGGCTTGTTAGTTCATGTTGTATGATTTGTGCCCCATTATTTTGTACTTATTTGTTGCTGTTCTATATAATTAAATAGCTCCATATTGGTCTCTCATATTTATGCATTGATCTTCACTTCTATTTCCATTTTTATGCACTATATTCTTGATTTTCCCATTTAGGAATATTACAGTGGTATCAGCGCATAATATTAGTTCATCCTATGCATATTAAGCCAATATGTCATCAGAAGAAGGATATTATCTCATATATAGAGAGAAAAGGTATCTCAGAAGAAGAAACTAGAGATATGATTATACAGATAATAAAGAAGACAAGGGTAAAACCCCTTTATCAGGAGAATATGAGGAGGAGTATCCCAAGCTTCTTCTTTGAACTATGCAAGACATTGCAAGAGAAATAAACGAGATGAGGATGGATAGACACAAAGAATTCCCTAAAGGATTTCTACATGCCGAAGGCTTCGACATTTCTCATCACTGGAGTGATCAACTAGTGAAGCAACAAGTTTTCCAACGCTCTACAATGCCTACATTTTTAGCAGTGGGAAATGGAGGGTTTCAAGAACAAGAAACTCTTGAAGATTATTTTCTTGAGTATGAGTCTCAATCTCAGAGATTCAAGGACCATTTGAGCTTTCAAGAGTTCTGTCAAATCCAGGACAATAGGAGACCTCGGCATTACAATAGAGGTGGAGGATTCATACAAAATCATGATCTACATCAGACTATGGGTAGATTTTTCTTACCCAAATTTGATGGGTCATCAAAATGCATTGCAAAATCATGGGTAGATAAGGTAGACATCTACTTCCAGTTGAACCAAGTACTGAAAATGGAGGCCATCAAAATAGCAGCGCTACACCTTGAGGGTGAAGTACATGATTGGTGGTTTCATGGTATTTCTACATTGGGTCATGCCAATTTTACTGCATATTCAGAGTTCACAAGGAGGTTGGTGGAGAGGTTTGATCGAAGATATCCAAAGGCACCTTTCATGGGGCTAGCTAAGCTCAAACAATCAGGTAATCTAGAAACTTGTATTTCTAAATTTCTAAAACTTCTTGTTATGGTTCCTAGTTTATCTGCAACAAGGAGGGTCTATATGTTTATTTATGGGCTAGCAGAACCTCTACATGGGTTGGTTAAATCTACCATTGAACTTGTAATATTCCAAAATTTGCAAACAACAAATTGGAATATTAATTTTTTCTTATGTCATGTAGGAGATGAATAAAATGGGTAAAAGGCCCATGAGTAGGGATAAAATCCCTCATAGTGTGAAAGGGATCATTGGAGCAGCTTATTTTGCACCGTCCAGTGTGAAAAGGGGCAATTTGCATGAGGACAAGGTCAATTTTGACCAAGTCAAAAGCACTGCCTAAGAGGTGTAGCTTGCGTGGGAAGATAGCGCAGATTTGGAGGGAGAAAGATTCTTTGTGGAAGAAACCCTAATGTGTGGGGTCTAGGGCAAAGAGGCATTCACTTTCATAAAAGGAGGAAGAGGTAGCCATAGTGATACATCTTGGAGCATTTGATCATTTGTTTGCTTAGAAATATTTGCAGTCCCGACTGTTTAGCTGAGCTGCAGTGCCACTTAGCACGAGGATTCCTGTTTAGGATTTCCTCTCCTTCTTGAGAGGCCTCATGAAGGATTTCTCTTCATTTTCTCCACATATTGGCTCAAGGCCAAAGCCACATATTCATTCACTGCGTTATTCCTGCTGAAGTATAACGTAGTGTTGCTGGGTGTTGTAGTGGAGGGGTTCCATAACACCATTCATTGTCTCATATTTAAGAGGAGGGAGTCTCTATTCCTCAGAAAGGTTAGAAGGAAGGTTTTAGAGCTGATTTTCATATCTTGGCATAAATTCCAAGCATCTCCCATCATAGATAGCATAGTCCATTTTGCATACTGTGTTATTTCAGTGCACACTTGCGCAGTGAGGGGTTGCACCATCATCTTGGGGGAAGAAATATTCAGGGATAGGATCAACCTATCAATTGAGAGATCTATTGGAGAAGGTTTATTTCAGATTTCAAATCATCTTCAGCCATCTCCAGTTATTTTCAGAGTTGCAGCTGCTGCCCAGCAACTCTGACATTTCTGCAGATTTTCCATTTGTACATGTATTACAGCCAATCCTTCTAAGGATTGCGTATTATTTTTTTATTGTCATTTTCAGGGGTTGAGAGCTTGCTCCCCCACCTTTCTTGAGTTGATATTGATATATCATTTTATTTTCATATTATATGTTGAAGGGTCTCCTATAGACAACGCTGTCATAGCTAGGGCTTATTTATGTAGCAGTGTTTTGTCACATTTGGTGTACATGTCTTATTGAAGCTTTCATTGCCTAGCTTGAGTGTGTGGTTCCTAAAAGCATTGTAATCTCTTGCTTCTATAGTATACATTGATCAGATATTTGCAACTTCATGTGTCATGGCTCATTAAAATAACACTGTGTATTCAATCCTTGCTCAAGTATTGTTGCAGTCCCTTCACCGGGCACTTTTTGAGGACATCTAAGTGTGGGAGATCTGTTTAACCACCTTAGAAGGATTTATTTGGAGCCTCCTCTTGGATTTAGCACTTAGACACATTTTTCTAAGGGATCCATGTCTTGGTTTCAATTCCTGTAGTAGCCATTATTGGAAAATGCGTTTTCTAGTCATATCTTGCTAGCAGTTCCCAATTTGGGATACTACAATGGTATCAAAGCCGCTTTCTTGGATCAGCCTATGAGTCTCAGCCCAAGAAGATCAAAATAATGAAGAGGATGGGTTTTATCTCATTATATTTCAAATCCATGAAGAACCTCCCCAAGGAGGATAAGCAGAAAGAAGAGGAAGAACCCTGCACTTCCTATTCTCATCAAGTAGACAAAGAAATAAGCAGGAAAAAGACTCCATATTTTGGAGAAGGAAAAGGGGATAAGCTTACAAATATTCTTCCTAAATATATACATAACATTCATGAGGATTTTAAGAATATCTAGAGGGAGATGTATGAAGAATCTCTAAGAGGGTTTGAATCAAAGGCAAACTCTAGATTGTCACATGGGGAGTGTGAGCAAGCAGCTACACATCCTATGACCTAGGGTAAAATCTTGATACCCTTAATCAAGACCTTTTTAATTTGGCTGATAATTAGAATTGCATTTAATTAAGACGTTAAAGAATTGAAATGAACAATTGTAGTTGTAAATAAGAGGGACATAAATGAACAAGATCAGCAATCATAAGAACACGTTGTTTGATTACGGAGTTCGTCTAGGAGGGACTACATCTCGAGGCCTCGGTGTCAAGATGGTGTAGGCTACTGCATTATGTGTTGTAAGAAGAATATGTACATGGATGTGCTTCCCTATGAAATACAAGGAAAAAATTCCCTCACGTAGGAGTGGCTTGACTTCTTTAAGAGATGTTCCACTGCAGAACTCTCATACATAAAGAAAAACTCCTATCAGTACGACCATAGCTGACATGTAATAAATAAGAGTATCCCGCCAATCCTAGAAAACAAGGGATCTCAACAATACACATATGAAATTGGGCATCCTTCCAATCTGGCATAAAAGGGGCTCATACATGACGTAAAATCATTGTTGAAAGTACATCAATAACAACACAAAGCAAGATCCCATAACTCATGTATCAACTGGGATCTGCAAGAAATAATGCATCTTAAAGAGAAATAAATGAAGAAGTACATGGAATCCACATCATATACCTCACGCTGCCATTTTCTGAAGGCTGGGAAACTCTGCAGCTGAATCTAAAAACACCATCAATATTGTGGCGTCGAAAAAGGTGAAAACGACTGCTCACATGCGGAAATCTGACACCTGCATAACCCACTTCCAAAAGTGGCTGAAAAATAGAAAAATAAGATGAATAAATTGAGCATGCCATCAGACTCGTGGTGTCGAGTAGTGCTAAAACGACATAAAAATTTTCCCATTTGGACAAAGTCAAAATTTCACCCTCCTGAAAGTTGGCCTCAATTAAGGTTCCACCTACCTCTTTTCTGGGTTCATGTTCCACTACACCTGCAATAAAAAAATCATAAAGTCTCAATCTGTGTGCGCGCACTCCACTGCTCCATGGCCTGGGCACACTAATGAATTTTCGGGTTTAAATAATAAAACGTGGACGGATAACCCAAAGCCCGATTGGCTGGCACTGTGGTTATAAAAGTATTTGGTTTAAAAGAGGTCGAGGGATCAAATCCCGCCTCTGCCAAATCCGTATGCAAAATAGATTATTTTTCTGCATTTTAAACTTTGGGAGGGGCTGAACCTGCCTTGGGCGCTCCGCCGAACTACCCCGCTGCTCCCATATCAATTCACATTTATATATGGCGTGCTTTGGTTTTAACACAACCATATATTAACATATATGTTGGAATGTGTAACAAACGGTTGTTTTTGTTTGTTTTAAAACCGTAACTTGGGTTTTATGCTTTTAATAAAGCATTTACATGTGGTTAATAACAAACCACATACCCATTTTAAATATTCGTTCACTTGAACTTAGTGAGTGTGGATATAATCATATTTTGATCTTTCTTATATAGTTATTAAAATAACTATATTTAGATGATTTTGTTTTTTTTAATATGGGTGTTTTAATATTTGGTTGTCTTTTATGTAGGGGCAAGGAGCTAATGCTAGCATGCCATGTGTCATGGTTTAATAGGATGTTGTGTACGTGTGGGCCCCACTCGCTGACTGGGATGCCATGTGGCACCCTGTGAGCCTCACTTTTCCCTTGTCTTATCAAACTTTAAAGAGCCATAAGTTGATCATACGGACTCGGTTTGAAGAACCGTTCACACTGTTGGAACCAAAAAGACGAGATATACAACATGAACTTGGTTCGAGAGCTTTTCGAACACTTTGATTTTTGAGCCCTCTGTGTTGAGCCACTTGTAATTGTACCTAATTAATCCACCTGGATCAATCCTCCCCACTGAGGAGCTTTTGGTCCTCCAAAAGCATCAAGATTTACCTATCATCAACTATCTACAAATTTCGTTGAGAGGCACATCCCCACATGACTCCTTCACCTGGAGTACTTCAGAATCAAGATGCAAAGCCATCATATGCAACTGCTGCAGTTTGATGTCTGAAAAGGCACATCCCTTCAAGAATCCTTTACCTCTCATACTTCGGAATCAAGATGCAAAGCCATCATCTACAACTGTGGAAATGCAAATTTCTGAAAAGGCACATCCCTTGAAGACTCCTTCACCTCACGTACTTTGGAATCAAGATGTAAATCCAACACCTGCAACTGTTGTGACGCAAATGTGTGAAAAGACACATCTATTGAAGATTCATTTACCTTACGTCCTTCGGAATCAGAATGCCAACACCTGCCTAAAGCTGCAACGAACATTACATTTTCAATGTGACCAACAATGACCCAAATATTTCCATACTTGCCACAATTTTATAACTTGTACTCGGTGGTCAAGCTTACAGGAAAATTTGGAAATCATACCTCAACAAAATTACAAGACCAGACCTCATCATCGCATTTCGAAGTGATGGAAAAACTCCTCATCACTTTTACATGAAAGAAATGCATCAGATGACTCATAGAACATGACCAAAACATAATCGTCGCATCTCAAAGTGATGGCAACACATCATCACTTTTACATGAAATAGATCTAACACATGACTTATAAAACAAGGCCAAAAAAATGTCATGGTCACTTAAACGAGTGATGGAAACACATCATCACTTTCATAATAAAAATGCAACAAATGACTTACAAACATGGCCATGACAAGCTTACATCTCTAGAAAAAACCAATCTAGAAGAACCACTTCTCATTTATTAAAACAAGTGGATCATTTCCATGTGGCGAACTTGCTTGTCGATCAGCTATTTCGACTGGTGTATGCACGGGTGCTTTGTTTTTAAGGCGCTGCTCTAGATGAAGTTTCTAGCATGTGGCTCTTTGGTGGCAACCTCGGTTGCAATGGGTGCAAAAGTTCTTTTTCCTCCAAACCTTCTTAACTGATTTATTTTCTTGTTGGGGAGAAGGCTTTTCGTGCCTCTTCCTCCTTTGTTGCCATCCTCTTCCGGCACTCAAAAATCACATGGTTATTTAAACCACAAAAATAACAAGTTTTACGATGCCATATTTTACGAATGTGGTTATCAACATTCTTATAGTCAAAATGCACTCTGGAATAATGAGACTTAGTATATCTTCTGGGGTGGTCTCTGGTGCGATCATGATGATGGGAGCTCACCTCAGTTCCTTCACTGCAACGTGCACTACCACGGAATGATGGTGAAGTGTCCCCATCATTCCTCTTCCTTGGAGAGTTCATAATTATCTATTTTCCCTTGATGTCTTTCGAACATCCTTCGGTAGTGTACCCCAAACCTACATAACGAGGTCGTTGCACAACCTCCAATGGTTCAGTTATGCCTTGGCCACGAATGCCAAGACCTCCTCCTTTATACCCCATTTTGGTGAGGAGTCTCATGCCGGTACCTATGATGGGTATCTCCACACTTCCAACTGAAATTATATCATGCGAAGAAACCGAAGAAAAATCAACACTATTTAGCTTAGGTGTTGATTGCGAAACAGATGAAGAAAGCTGTTGTAAGCCTTAGTTGCACTTCACTTCCGTCAGCGCCTTTGACACAACTTGTAGTTGAAGTTGCAATTGCTACATATCCTCCTTCTCTTTCTGTAGGAATTCTTTTAAGGCATCATGAACTCTCTAAATATTTTTGTTGTTGCGTTTCAAATCTTCCCATGCTTCTGTTGTGGCTTGCAATTGAAGCTGCAACTGCTGCTTCTCCTCCTTCTCTTCATGTAGGAATGCCTTCAAGGCATCATGATCTGCTTGTAGAATTTCATTTTTGTGCTTCCAATCTTCCCACGCTTTTGTTGTGGCTTGTAAATGAAGTTGCAACTGTTGTTTGTCCTCCTTCTCTTTGTGTAGGAGCGTCTTCAATTCTTCGTTCTCTGCTGCTTGTTTTTCGTAAGCCTCGTACAATATGTCCGATTTCTTAGACACCCTAAGCATGGTTTCATACATTTCCTTGACACTCTCCATGGCTCAACTCGACAAACGTTAAATGTTCACGCCTGCAATCCAATCAGCAAGAATACCTGCTCTGATACCACTTGATCCAGGGTAAAATATTGATACCCTTACTCAAGACCTTTTACTTCGGCTAATAAGTAGAATTGCGTTTAATTAAGATGTTAAATAACTAAAATGAACAATTTTAGCTGTAAATAAGAGGGAAATAAATGAACAAGATCAACAGTCATAAGAACATGTTGTTTGATGACGAAGTTCGTCCAGGAGGGATTACATCTCCGGGCCTCGGTTTCAAGATGGTGTAGGCTGCTGCATTATGTGTTGTAAGAAGAAGATGTACATGGATGTGCTTCCATGTGACATACAAGGAAAATTTTCCCTCACGCAGGAGTGGCTTGACTTCTTTAAGAGATGTTCCACTGCGAAACTCTCATACATAAATAAAAACTCCTATCAGTATGACCATAACTGACATGTAATAAATAAGAGTATCCCGCCAATCTTGGAAAACAAGGAATCTCAACAATACACATATGAAATTGGGCATCCTGCCAATTTGGCATAAAAGGGAATCATACATGACGTAAAATCATTGTTGAAAGTACATCAATAACAACACAAAGCAAGATCCCACAACTCATGTAACAACTGGGATCTGCAAGACATAATGCATCTTAAAGAGAAATAAATGAAGAAGTACATGGAATCCACATCATATACCTCATGCTACCATTTTCTGAAGGCTGAGAAGCTCTGCGGCTGAATCTGAAAACACCATCAATATTTTGGTGTCGAAAAAGGTGAAAACGACTGCTCACATGCGGAAATCTGACACCTGCATAACCTACTTCCAAAGGTGGCTAAAAAATCGAAAACTCAAATGAAGAAATTGAGCACGCCATCAGACTCGTGGCATCGAGTAGTGTTGAAATGACATAAAATTTGTCCCATTTGGACAAAGTCAAAATTTTGCCCTCCTTAAAGTTGGCCTCAATCAAGGTTTCGCCTGCCTCTTTTCTAGGCTCATGGTTCCACTGCACCTGCAATAAAAAAATCGTAAAATATTGATCGCGCACTCCGCTGCTCTATGGCCTTGGCACACTAAGGAATTTTCGGGTTTAAATAATAAAACATGGACAAATAAACCAAAGCCGAATTGGCTGGCACCATGGTTATAAAAGTATTTCTTGTAAAAGAGGTCGAGGGATCAAATCCAACCTCTGCCAAATCCATATGCAAAATAGATTATTTTTCCACATTTTTAAACTTTGGGAGGGGCCAGACCCACCTTGGGCGGTCCTCCCAACTACCCCGCTGCTCCCATATGAATTCGCATTTATATATGGAGTGCTTTGGTTTTAACACAACCATATATTAACATATATGTTGGAATGTGTAACAAACGATTGTTTTTGTTTGTTTTAAAATCGTAAACTTGGATTTTATGCTTTTAATAAAGCATTTACATGTGGTTAATAACAAACCACATACCCATTTTAAATATCCGTTCACTTGAACTTAGTGAGTGTGGATATAATCAGATTTTGATCTTTCTTATATAGTTATTAAAATAACTATATTTAAATGATTTTGTTTTTTTTTTATATGGGTGTTTTAATATTTGGTTGTCTTTTCTATAGGGGCAAGGAGATAATGCTAGCGCACCATGTGTTATGGTTTAATAGGCTGTTGTGTACGTGTGGGCCCCACTTGCTGACTGGGATACCATGTGGCACCCTGTGGGCCTCACTTTTCCCTTGTCTTATCAAACTTTAAAGAGCCATAAGTTGATCATATGGATTCGGTTTGAAGAACCGTTCACGTTGTTGGAACCTGAAAGATGAGATCTACAACATGAACTTGGTTCGAGAGCTTTTCAAACACTTTGATTTTTGAGCGCTCTGTGTTGAGCCACTTGTAATTGTACCTAATTAATCCACCTAGATCATCCTAATACACAGCACAGTCACATGCCCAGGATTACTAGAAGAGAGATGGAAAGAGAAGAAGAGGTTTCTAGGAGGGAAACCCTTAGTGATTTCTTGAAAGAGTATGAGTTTCAAACTTAGAAATTCAAAGATCATCTTAGCTTTTCAGATTTTTTCAAGATGAAGGTGAAGGAAAGAGAGCAGCAGGATAGATTTTATCTATCTACCTTTGAAGGTTCACTTGTATGTTCAGCCAAAGCTTGGGTGGAGGAGTTAGAGACCCTTTTGCAGCACCACCACATTTTTGAAGATGAAGCTATCAAATTTACAGCACTGCACTTGAGAGGTAAAGCTTTTGCCTGGTGGATTTTTGAATCCTTTTCTTTAAGGAATATAAACATTGCATCCTATGCTAGTTTCCCTAAGCCATTGGTGAAAATATTTGATAGAAGGGTTCCTGAAACACACATGGTGGGGCAAAAAAAGACAACTCAAACAAAACGCTTGCATGAGAACACAATACCATTTCAAAAAACCATAGAGGAAGCTGAAAACATGCACCATACTTTGCCGGGAGAAAGGTTTTCATCTCACACCTTTGAGCAAAGGAGCTTGGAGATATCTTTTAAAAAATGGATCCAATCATTGGAGGGTTGCCCATGCATGTTGCAGAGATTAAGGGCAACAACGATGTTAGATCTGGAGTTGATCTAGCACCTCATGTAGAGGAAGGAGGATTTCTTGCTCCAAATAGAGGGATACTTGCATCTTTGCAAATAAGTCCCCAGGATCTCATGTGTAGAGATCAAGGCACAACTCATGTCATACATGTGCCATTGATGAGGAGGTGTAGAACCATGGAGACACAAGGAGAAGATAGGGAGGATGACTATCATGATGTGATGATGAGAACACATCCCTATTCATCTATGGAGGTTGATGCACCTAAGAAGGTGATTGGATTGCGCAGTGGAAGCATGGAAAGATTTGTTCATTCACTTATTTAGTCATCTCTTGATGATGATGTCTCATTGCATAGAGACATTTTGCCGGGGAGACCACTGAATGAGTAGAGGAGGATGGATGCTTCACCAGTTGAGGCACCACTCAGTGATTTTAGAGGAGTGGGAACCTTGGGAGAGCTTGATACAGCTCTGGGAGTCTGGGGTAGACTCAAGGAGAGAGGGAGCATTCCCTCAACATCATCAATACCCACTTCCATTTCAGATTCTGCATTGTGGTAGAAGCAGCAGGGGAAGGACAACAACCTTCCAACTTACATCTTTGGCATGGGAGATTTCAAAGAGGAGGATGACCATACCACAGATGTTCTTCATGAGAGATAATCAGCACTATCACTATGGAGGATAGATCCATATTGGAGCTCCCAGCTATTGGTGGAGTATTCCATGGATCTTTTTACTTGCATGATCTTGGATGACCAGTTTCATGAGGAGGGATATTCAGTTAGAGATGGGGTCATCTTTTATCATGGTAGGATATTCTTTCTTAGAACTTCCAAGCTCAAGGAGAAGTTGCTACAAGCAACTCAGGAGGATTTCCTTTTCAGTCCCACTTGTTTTATGAGAGCATACCACACCATCATGGAGGGGTATTTTTGGATGGGCTTTGAGGAGGAGATATATCAGGATATGAGTAGATGCATGGAATAGATGTAGATGGAGGAGAGACATGACTCTTTGAGAGAGTTAGCACAGCCACCTCTTTTCCCTTTGGAGATGAGAGGAGACTCACTTATGAGCCACTCCACTTGTATGAGTAGGAGGTATGGTAAGGGTATTCATGATTATTTACATGATTATTTGTATGATGTATGTATGCATCCCTTAACCATACATGTGCAGGATGGTGCTCCAAGGAGGAGCATTCTTTTTCCTAGACCACATGGTTTAGATGAGACCATAAGCATGATTGATGGCCATTCTCTAGGAGGAATTTGGGAAGAGATACACTATGGAGGACATGCTCATTGTACACCTTACATCATTCACTTACTCCATACTTATGAGGAGATTGGAGTAGAAGGAAAGTGGTTGAGGAGCCACTCATTTTATCAGTCTCTATTGCAGTTGAGGGTCAAGCTGTGTTGGTTGCACTTGAGGGACCATTGTCCTTCTCATTTGTTGCATATGGAAGAAAGCATGGTTCTCATATTTTCTCCTTATGGTTCTATTTTTGTTGTCTTTATGAAGAGCATGCTTGGGAGAGAGACACATTGTGTGGATTTGTCCTTGGGGGCAGAAATTCCTCACACTTTTTGCACTACATGTTCTAAGGGGAACGTGAGATATGATATGGTTACCTTAACAAAAAAATTGTCACTTTATGAGGTGAGCCATATGATAGATGAGATGCCATATGTTGATGACTTCCAACTCATCATATATGGTGATATGTGGGCGAGCATGATTTGCAGCGTTGGAGGAGAGATCATTGAAGGTCTAGTCCTCATCTTGCCACTTGAGGGCAACCTTATTGCAGCCCAGGACCAACAAACACTCTACACTTATCTTAAGTGGAGAGATGGACAATGTGGGGTAGGCTACATAGTCTACCATGTGCAGATTTTCATCCCACCTACTTTGATAGAGCCAAAGGTGGATGATATCTTTCAGGAGTTGCCTAGTTGGAAGGTGACTCATTTTTCATGGCTCATAGCTTGGAGATGGAGGATCCATATGGAAAATATAGTTCCCATTTTATTTCAAATCCCATTCTTCAGAGAACCTCTAGACATCACTTTTCTATCCTCTTAAGTATTTCACCTTTACATGATGATGGCTTGATAGCTAACTTTCATGCTGAGGAGGGGCAATGTGGAGGCTTGATTGATGAGATAGCATCACTTTCCTTGGAGGAGATCATCATATAGGGACACTACAGGGAGAGGAGAAGAGAACTCATTCTATCCTTTCACTTTCTTGAGAACAAGAAATCTTTGAGAGGGGAGGACTGTAATATTCCAAAATTTGCAAATAGAAAATTAGAATATTAATTTTTTCTTATGTCATCTAGGAGATGAATAAAATGGGTAAAAGGCCCATGAGTAGGAATAAAATCCCTCATAGTGTGAAAGGGATCATTGGAGCAACTTATTTTGCACCTTCCAATGTGAAAAGGGGCAATTTGCATGAGGACAAGGTCAAGTTTGACCAAGTCAACAACGTTTCCTAAGAGGTGTAGCTTGCATGGGAAGACAACACGGATTTGGAGGGAGAAAGATTCTTTGTGGAAGAAACCATAATGTGTGGGGTTCAGGGAAAAGAGGCATTCACTTGCATAAAAGGAGGAAGAGGCAGCCATAGTGAGACATCTTGGAGCATTTGATCATTTTTCTGCTTAGACATACTTGGAGTCTCGACTGTTTAGCTGAGTTGCAGTGCTGCTTAGCACGAGGGATTCCTGTTTAGGATTTCCTATCCTTCTTGAGAGGCCTCTTGAAGGATTTCTCTTCATTTTCTCCACATCTTGGTTCAAGGCCAAAGCCACATATTCAGTCACTGCATTATTTCTGCTGAAGTATAACGTAGTGTTGCTGGGTGTTGTAGTGGAGGGGTTCCACAACACCATTCCTTGTCTCATATTTCAAAGGAGGGAGTCTCTATTCCTCAGAAAGGTTAGAAGGAAGGTTTTAGAGCTGATTTTCATATCTTGGCATTAAGGCCAAGCATCTCCCATCATAGACAGCGTAATCCATTCTCCATACTGCGTTATTTCAGTGCACACTTGCGCAGTGAGGGGTTGCACAATCATCATGGAGGAAGAAATCTTCAGGGATAGGATCAGCCTATCACTTGAGAGATCTGTTGGAGGAGGTTTATTTCAGCTTGCACATCATCTTCAACCATCTCCAGTTATTTTCATAGTTGCAGCTGCTGCCCAGCAACTCCGACATTTTTGCAGATTTTCCATTTGTACATGTTTGTTGCTAGACCCACTCTAGGGCTAGGGGGATCATCTCTGTCCATAGAGAGGATTTACCTTCCCAACATTAGGTATCCAGAAGAACTCTTAAAACTTGAGCATTTTCAAAATTTACAATTTCTGATTGTCCATTCAAGCTCAAGCACAAGTGTGTTTCAGAATTTAGTTTGCTGCAAACAAGGATTTTAGTTTTAAAGGTCACTATCATAAAATTTTTGTAATATTCCTAATTTAATAGGAATATTCAATTTTATTTTGTTTCCTTTGTTCAAAGAATAATTTTGTAAAGGAGGGTCAATAAACTCCTAATAGAAGAATAAATCCATGCCCAATGTGAAAAAGAGTAAATATGGGCCACTTTTATAAACACACTTGAGTGTGAAAAGAACAAATTCACTTGACTGGGTCAATCTTGACCATATCTACAGCGCAGTAGTGGAGGAGTGCTCATCAATGAGGCACAACGTAATTCTAGAAGGAGGTCTCTTGTGTGAAAGAGATAAGTTGATGAAGGTGGTTTAGGGTTTTGGAAAGCTCACATCTTATAAAAGAAAGGGGAAGGAAACATATTGAGGTTGTTCATGATTTGATTATTGATTTCTTGTCTATTTAGACAAACAACTTTCTTGGCTGCTTAGCCTAGATTTCATATGCTATTTAGCATTGGAATTTCCTGTTTAGGAGTTCCATCTCTTCCCATTGAGGAGATCTTGGGAGAGCTTGTATTTCTTAGTACACTATTTGGTTGGAGACCAAGCTTCTACTTCCAACTGCAACGCAGATCCAGTGAGGGTTTGCTTGCTTTTGTAAGCTGCAACAAGTGGAATATTAGATCTATTCAGATCTAGCTTGTACTGGTGATTCTTCTTAGTGAGTGTGTATTTTAACCTCCTGGAAGAGTGCATTAGTGTTTGAGCTTCATTTTTTCATCTTGGCATCAGGCCAACTTAGTTATTCAAGCTACAACACAATCTCCCTTGAGGGACTGCATTATTTTCAGTGGAGATTAGATCTCTTCAAATCTAAGTCATTTCAGTGCTCTTTTTCAATGGAGGGGGCCTCTCCTCTATTGGAGGGAGTGCATTGGACTGCATGAGCTTCAGTTTCTGATGTTGGCATTTGGCCATCAACTATCTATCCCCTACAGTATAGCTTCTACCCCAGACCTGCATTATTCTTGTACGTGGTGTTGCAAGGAGTTTGGGTGCGCCATTGGGAGAGTTGGCTTCTGAGTGTTGGGGATCTACCTTCCACCTTGAGATCCATTGGAGGAGATATAAAAATTGTAATTTTTAGATATGATCTGCATATTTTGAATACTTCAGCATTTCTAAATATTTCTGCAGATCTGCTTTCTTAAATCTCATATCTACTGCTTATTCTTGGTGTAAACCCCAAAATTCCAAGGGGGTCTAAAAAAGGATCTCTTCTAGTGCATGGATTTCATATGGATCTGACATTTATGCATAGATCTACTCTAGATATAACATGTAATCAACAGACATTGCAGCCTAATAGAGATAATTCTGTTAAGGCAATTTTCAGTCATTCATATGGTTTCAAACCTCTTTTGAGGGAATTTCTTCTGTTTATGACTTGTATTTTCAGCCATGTATTTGATAAACTTCATTGTATGACTTATATTCTGCTGTAAGTACTATTGAAGAAAATTTCATGAGCCTCCTATCACTGCTCTATAGAAACTGCATTATTTCCTGAGTAGGATTGTTTATTATTGCTGCAATCCCTCTTTGGGGATTTTTTCAAGGAAACTAGGTGTGGGAGATATGTTTAACCCACCTAGAAGGATTTATTTTTGATACCATCTTGGATTTGGGACTTAGATACTCAGATCTAAGGGATCCAAGGGCTGATTTCAAGAGATGTAGCATCCATTCCTAAAAAATGTGTCTTTCATGCATGCCTTGCTAGCAGTCCTGATTTTGGGATATTACAATTGCAGCAGATATAGAGATTGATTCTTGACACCTCCTAAAGGAGATTCCCTCCCCAGATGGAGCCCTTATTAGTCTCCTATATTCTACAGTATCACTATATGACTGTGTATTTTTTATAGTCTGCTAAAAAATATTTTCTTACTATCATTTATTTTCAGAAATCTCATTACCTTCATTATCCTTCATCTAAACCTCTCCATTATCTC
This sequence comes from Pinus albicaulis, assembly GCA_034641835.2. NCBI lineage: Eukaryota > Viridiplantae > Streptophyta > Pinopsida > Pinales > Pinaceae > Pinus > Pinus albicaulis. The sequence goes on along the minus strand of CM076579.1, from coordinate 821,713,071 downwards.
TCACTTTACCTTTTCTATTTTACTCGCATGCTCTGAAATTCCATGTTTGACCTTAAAACCCTCATTTTAGCCTTTTTCCCTTTCCGAAAGCCCTTTTTTCCCTATATCTAAAACCCCATTCCCATTTCTAACAAAAAAAACCTTTCCCCTCTACTCATCCCCTTTCTTTCAATTAAGACAATGTAAAAAAACCTAGTTTTTACATTGTTCTAAAGTAATTTTAATCGATCGGGCGCCACCTAAATAGGCCCTGAATCGTATTGTGTTTAAAACCCCTGAATCACCTTTATATTTAAGTGCTTCCGATTTCATATGCACAGGCCCCACTCTGCATTTAAACCCGCCACTTTATTTCAAACCCCGACCCCACCCTTTCAAAGTAATCCACGATCAATTAAACCTTGACCACCCTCTAATCTCCTTCTCTTGATGTGACGGCCTGCGCGCCTTTTCGCAAAACCAAATGCTCGAGGTTTAAAACCTTTCGAGGGTTACAAAATGGGTAGTTTCACAACCCTTCCCATCTGCGACATGTCATCTTGACATCTTATCGCATCCCTTCATCCGAGACCACCTAACCGCTTACTCCCCTTGCGATAAACCACAAACTGCCTTCATGCCATAAGGCGAAACCACTGACCATTCAAAATTCTATGAGCCCTGTGTTACTACAATAAGCCCCTGAACCTCTGTGTTAACCCCTGCATCATTTATTGAGGGCTCAGAAGGCCATAGCCAAACGTGGAAAATGAAGAACCTCCACTGTCTGAACTCTGTCCACAAATTTTTCGAATTCTTTCAAAGCAATATTTCCTCCCTATAGAGCTTCGTTTTTTATTAATATTTGTTTTTAAAGTTTTTTAGGTGACATACATATCAGAAGGTATGATAGTCATTATGCATTTTTAAATTCCAAGAATTATTCAAACTAGGCTCTCTGGATGACGATTTAGAAGCCTTATTTATCAAAGGATTAGGAGCGCAACAATAATCAGAAGTAGCAATGGATCCTGATCAACAAGGATCATACAATTACTCCAAAGACAATAAGGTTTCTTCAAATGACAAAGTAAGGTAAATGGAAAGTTTTACAGTGGCTACGCAGGTAGAGATGAAAGGAAAATAAAAAACACAGTTAAAGAACTATGACAGGTAAAGGATTCACTGTGACAGTGAAAGGTAAAAGAAATGAAAATATCAGTCAAAGGTTAAAGATGAAAGACAGAGTTAAGGAAAAGGACAGATAAGAAGGTTGAAGAGGATATTATAGTGACAACAAAGGCATAAAAAGGAAAACAAATAAAAGATACAGATAATGACAGTTTGAAGGTTTAAAGACAAATCAGAAACAAATCAATGAAGAAGACAAAGCCAAATGACAAGTCCACTTAGCATTTAACTCTTCCCAATCACATTAGCCACCTATAGAAAAATTTTGATTTAATATAAGCTACCTCAATTAATTTTTCAGTCAGAGATATTTTAGCAGCTACTCAAAAGTTATTATAAAATTTAATGTTTGAAGGCAAATTAGTCAAAGATATTTTAAAGTTAGCTCAACAGTTAAGTTGAGAGTTATTATTACAGTAAGTCTGTCAGTGATATTTTGGCTTGGGACTTGCATGGTATCAAATGTAAAAAATACATTTACCATGTAATAAGTGCAGCCTATAACCCTAGATTAGGGAAACCTCCTCAAATTGCAGTTAAAAACCTCATGTATTTTTCATTATCAGTGTTGGTTGCTAGGTTTGATTTTGATTAGACTCTCAGTTGCAAAGATCATTGCACTAGAGCATTGTAACTATTTTTGAGTTGGACATCAGTAATACAAGCACGTTAATAGGATCCTTAAGCTATGTTAATGGTGATGTTATCCCTCTTTTGTTAAATTTTCTCCTTTGTTTTCCATGTTGTACATCAATTTTTCTGATAATAGAACATAAAATTTAGATTGAGATATGTTGTTTGGGCACCTTAACTCTATCTATTATTATTATCTTTATGTTTTCATCTAAAAGTATAACTAAATAATTCTTAATTTCTCTTTAGTATTACTGGATTGTTGTATTGAGGTTTTCTTAGTGAAGTACAGCTAAAGAATTCTTAATTTCTCTTTCATTTTACCAAAATGTTATCTTAAAGGATTTCTTTGAAGTTTAGTTAAATAATTCTTAAATGTTCTTTAATTTCACTGAACTATTATCTTGAATGTTTTCTCTATCTGAAAGTATAACTAAAGAATTCTTAACTTCTCTTTAGTATTACTAGATTGTTATCTTGAGGTTTTCTTAGTAGAATACAACTGGAGAATTCTTAATTGCTCTTTATTTTTACCAAACTGTTATCTTAAATGCTTTTCTGCTGAAGTATAGTTAAAGGATTCTTAATTTCCCTTTAGTTTTACTAAATTCAGAAATTTCTGTCATTCCATATTCATATTACCAAAGAAGATCCATTTGATATAGTTAGCTTGCCCTATGAAAACCCTTGAAAGTTTGATGTACAATTTAAACCTGTTATGACTCCATAGCCCAATGGATTAAGCTTCTCAGACTCTATCTATCAAATCAAACAATCAATCAAAAAAAACAAACCCAAAATTCATAACTAGCCTAAAATTAGAAGAATATAAGCATAAAGATAAATCATTTCATCATAAACACGAAGAGAGACCTCTTTGAGCCCAGGAAGGCTAGGTCTTAGACTCCAAAGTGGTTTGATGAGGTTCCCTGCTTATTGTTCTTGCCAATCTTGAAAATTACAGGGAGCCAACAAGATCAAGGATGGTAGAAGATCCCACAATCACCATAAAAGTGGAGGGTACATGCAGAACCAATATCTACAACGTACTATGGGCAAGTTATTTTTGCCCTCTTATGATGGGTCACCCTAGTGCACAACCAAGGCTTGGGTAGAGAATTTGGATACTTATTTTCAACTAAATAGAGTTTCAGAGATGGAGGCCATCAAGATAGTAGCGCTGCACCTAGAAGGTGAAGAACATGAATGGTGGTTTCATGGCCTATCTACACTAGGGCATTCTAGTGCCACTTCTTATGTAGACTTCACCCAGAGTTTGGTGTAGAAAATTGACCTCAGGAATCTAGAAGAAAATTTTTTGAGCTAACAAAGCTCAAGAAAATAGGAGATCCAAAGACTTACATCTCTGAATTTCTAAATCTTTCAGTCATGGTATCTGACTTTTCTGTGGCTAGGAGAGTGTGCAGGTTCATTGATGGGTTGGCTGAACCATTTCATGGGTTGGTGAAATCCACTAGAAAAACTATGCTCCAAAAGGCTATGGAGAGAGCTATAGATCTACAACATGCTTTACCCAAAGCAAAAGCCCCTTTTTAGCAGAAGTTCTCCTCTCAAACAAAGGGTAAAGAGGAGAAGTTTCTCCCCTCAAATGATAATCATGAGAAGAGATCTCTTGATGATGATGTCTAGGGATATCTAAGAAGCTGGAAAATTTGTTTCACTTGTCGAGAGCCATGGGTACGAGGGCACCAATGTGTTGCAGGGAAGGCACATTGTATTGAGGTGTTCTCTGATGAGGAGAAAGATACCAGCACTGTAGCATCAGGACAGATTGCATCATCAACAAGAGGTGCAGAGGGAGCATTTTCTCCAATGAGAGGGACTCTTGTAGCTTTGCGGGGAGTTCCTAAGTATCTAACATTGAAAGTTAGAGGCACTATTCAGGGAGAGAGAGTATCGGTATTGATAGACAGTGGGACCACTCATAACTTTATTGATACTCAGTTGGTGCAGAGGAGGGGCATTGACATGGAAGACTTTGAGGGCTTCCTAGTTTTGGTTTCGAGAGATAGAACCATGTAGTGTGCCAAATATTTTTCGACATTAACTATCACTATGGGAACTTACACATTGACAAACCACTTTTTTGTGGTTGATATTCCAGACACCAATGTGATATTGGGTGGCTAGTGATTAATTACCTTAGGGAAGGTTACCACAGATTGGGAAACCTTAGATATGGAATGGACAGAGAAGGGGAGTGGTAAGAATCAGAAAATAGAAGGCATACACACCTGTCCACCCCATATTGTCTCAGCACAGAGGATGGAGGCTGATTTCCACAGAGGGGACATAGAATGGGCAATAGAAATGCATATGTTAGAAGCAGGGGGAAAGGGTGCACTAGTACACTCGAGTGTACATTCTATTATGGACCACTGTTCTATAGTATTTGGAGATATTTCACCATGAAGGCAACCTGACTGAGGTTTGAGCACACCATTGAGTTGGAGCAGGTGATTCAAGCAGTGATCACCACACCCTATAGGCATCCCAAAGCCTATAGGGATGAGATTGAAAATTCCATTCAGGATTTGTTCGCTTTACAACACATCCTACCTAGCACCGATCCTTTTGCTTCTTTAGTGGTTTTGGTGAAGAAAAAAGGATGGCACATTGAAGATGTGCATTGAATATAGGACCTTGAACAAGAATACAATGAATAATAGGTATCCAGTCCCCAGGATTGATGAGTTAATGGATGATCTAAGGGGATACAAGTAGTTTTCAAAGATTGATTTGAGATTGGGGTACCATCAAGTCAAAGTGAGGGACCAAGATATCCCCAAGACATCATTTAGATGCCACTATGGCGATTTTGAGTTCTTGGTGATTCCTTTTGGGCTAACCAATGCTCCGGAAACCTTCTAGCCTTGAATGAACCACATTTTTTGTGGTCACTTGAGGAAGTTTGTATGGGTCTTCTTTGATGACATTATTATTTACAACCACACATGGGAGGAAAATCTACAACACATTGAGTCAGTATTACACACTCTTGAGGAGTAGCAATTCTATGCTAAGCTCTCCAAGTCTGAGTTTGGACTCACAGAGATGCTCTATTTTGGACACATAATTGGAGTATATGAAGTGAGATTTCATGAAGAGAAGATTCCTGCTATCAGGGATTGGCCCGAGCCAAATAATGTCACAAAAATTCGGGGGCTTTTAAGCATCTATACCTACTACCGGAAGTTTGTTAAAGGGTTCTCTCAACTAGCAGCACCCCTTACAAAGTTGAATAATAAGGGAGATTTCAGTTGGAGAGCCGCAACACATAGAGCCTTTGATAGGCTTAAGGAGGTGATGAGTAGCTTCCCAGTGTTGGTTTTATCAAATTTCACCCAGCCCTTTGTGTTGGAATGTGATGCTTCAAGGGAGGGCATTAGAGCAGTGTTGATGAAAGGGGGACACCACATAGCTTTTGAGAGTTGGAAGTTGCTGCCACATGAGAGATTGTATCCTATATATGATAAGGATATGTTGGATATCATGCATGCCTTAGCCAAGTTCCAGAAATATTTTGTGGTAACAGATTTTGAGTGAAGACTGATCACAATAGTATTCAGTTCCTTCTTGAGGAGAAGCAACCACAGGAGAGGCAGTAGAAATGGGTGAGCAAGATCCAAGAATATGACTTTGACATTGAATATTTCAAGGGTAAGAGAAATGTAGTGGTAGATGTTCTATCTCGAAGGCCAGCAGCATTGTCCTTGATAAGTATGGATACATATTGGAAGGCCCAATTGCTAGTAGAGTATTCCAAAGACCACTTTGCATGTGATATCCTAGATGGTCAGGTGACTGATGAGAGGTATAGAGTGATGGATGAGGTCATCTATTACCGATACTGGGTCTTCTTGGCTAGAGATTATAGACTCAAGAGGAATATTTTGTAGGCATCACATGATTCACCATTTTTTTTGGCATCAAGGATTCACCATGGCATACCGAGCTATTCGAGAGAGATTCTCATGTGAGGGTCTCAAGGAGGATGTGCTCCAACACATGAAGGAGTGCGTAGTATTCCAACAGAACAAATGGGAGCACAACCATCCCACTGTTAGCCACCTATAAAAATTTGTCATACCAAATGGTGGCTAAATATTTTTTAGGCCTTCAAGAAACAATTTCATGTCCAAATTGTGATTTATTGAAGTTTTATGATGGTAACTACCCTTTGAGTTAATCTTCACTGTTGTTTCACTGTTAGTCCTAAAGTACCTGATGTTTACTAAGGGAAAAAACTGCTTAAGAAACTCCATTTTCCATCATTTCACTCCTCTTTTCAATCACAAAGAATTCGATTTTTTACCCTTATTCCCTTCATAAATACTTCTAAACCCCTCCATATTAACCTGAAAAATCATCAAAACCCCCCTTAAAACCTTATATCTCCCCTTTATTTGGTTTTAAATTCCCTTCTTTCATTTATCGGAACCCTCATTTTGGCTTTAAAATCCTTGTTTTAAGCTTAAAAACACCCTTTTACACTATAAGTTATTAAGCCCCCAAGGGCTTATATCCTTTTTTCCCCCATCTCATATAACCTAAGCCCCGCAATCGGGCATTTAAAGGCCTAAAAAATCGTTCGGAAACCTTATTTCCTTCTATTTTTCCATCCCTGACGTTTCAAATTTAAAATAAATATGGACCGTTGATCTCTGTAGATCAACGGCCATTGGGCCTCCTTCCTCCATATATTCCACTTACTGCACCTTCTTCCCTTTTTTAACATTCCCATCTCATCTTTAAATCCCCATCACCCGATCATCAGATCCAACGGTTGGGACTTAACCTGATGAACTCCGCTTACCACCAATAAACCCGTCCACAACATGACAAAATCTACGTCACCGTAGATCCCACTCCATCTCTGCCCTTGCATATTTTGGCCCATCGCGCTCATTCTGCATCGTCATATCTGGCGCCTCCGATCCGACGGCTTATGTTGCATTTCACAAAATTTTTGCGCCTAAATGTTAACGCCAAAATATTTTGCGAAATGGGCAGTATTCAGATGGACGTGTGTCAGGTGATGTATGGTATCACGTTCCAAATGCTAATACCACCTACCCCCAAATAAAATGCGAAAACCATTAATGGTTTCCCAAAACCATTTCCACCAAATCATGCCAGAAACAGTTTAAACTGTGTTTTTAGCCCGTTTTTCTCCACAACACTTCTCTGCTTGCATAATCACCTCTTCCTCTGCATCGCTCCTCTGCTCCGCCCAACCTTTGAAGTAGTAAAACCTCTAAATGTAGGATTTATCTGAATGTTTGTTTCATGTTGCAACTTTAATGGATAAAGGGTTGCAGAGCCATCCCACTATCATAAAAAGGTGACCAAGGGCCAAGGATGATGATCCATAGGCCAATATTCACGGTTTGAAAGGGCCGATAAGTCATGATCATCGGATTTATAAACAAATTCTCCAACAAACTCTCTGCGCACCTACAAACAAAAAACACAGTGGGCATCAATTAATTTAAGAGTATCAACATCAAAGACAGAGGATGAAAGAATAATCCGAAGATTAAAAGTTCTAAACAAAGTTTAAGAAGATTAAGGCACAAACTTGGGAATCAAAGGCCTAATCCACAATTGAAGCAGATAGGCACAGTCAGTGGTTCAAGGATGATTAAGGATAAAGTCTCGAAGCCTGAATCAGGCATAAACCCAGTGTTTAAAACTAAATCAATGTTTAAGTGAAAGAAGAGAAAAAAAACGAAGGACACCTCAGACCCACATCAAAGGGGCCAATTGAATCCCCTAGCTACCAGAAAGCCACCTTGCAACCTTCTTCCTCAAAGGAATACCCAGATCAAATCTCAGTCAGTAATATTAAGGCCAAAGACAGCTGAACAGTTATTACAAACACGAGAACATATTTTAAACTATCAGTAAAGTTATTGTAAAAGATAAAAAGAGCCTTAAAGTCAATCTTTTTTCCCACTAAGCCTAAAAAGCATAAATGGAATAAATGAAACATAGTTGTAGATGGAATGCATTCCTACCTTATGCCTTGCATGGTTTTCAAGGCTAGGAATTTCATTTAGTATAGAATTAATTACACTTCAACCCTAGGAACTCTTCCACCTCCTCATTTTCTTATAAAATCTCCTTGAGGAGCACATTGTAAAGGGTTGGTTGTTGGAATTTTATGTAATAGTTGGTGTATCAAATAATTGTTGAATGTAAATAAGTTCTGAAGCTCTGTTAAGTTATTGAATAATTTAGGCTGAGAAGAGAAGTTGTTGCTGTGATGAAACATTGGACATGTAGTTTGTAACTGGATTGACAATCAATATACAAGCTGATTTTTGGGATCTTGGTCTATATCATTGGTGAAGTACCTCTTACTGTTATTGTTTTCCTTTATTGTATGCCATTTTCTTCACTTTCTCTTATAAAGAAAAACAAGCATAGAGCTAGGATTTACTGTTAAAGTACCCTACTCTCACTGACAAGCTTTATCTATATGTTTTCTGCTAATTGTGATATTTGGGAATGACTTAAAATTAAGTATAAACATTATCAAGGAATGTTGGTTAGTTCATTTCTTGATGTGCAAAACTTGAAAGGAAGTTATTGAATGGTATTTTCATTACATTCTAAGTAGAGTTAAACTAGAAAATTTTATGGTTTGCCCTGTTTTCTAGTTCTTTCTCCAAAATTTGTGTGAAAATTTCCCTAAGAGTATGCTAAAAGAAGACCATGATTGTAATACATCTGATCTGATCTTAAGCTGCACTTTGCTTTCTTATCTGTTTTCATCCCTTCTGAAAGTAGTCTAGTGAGATTATTGGATTTTTGTCTGATAAGTTAGCTTTAATACAAGCTTTTCCAAAGAATTCTATGGTTAGCCCTATCCTTTGGTTGGTTTCAAACAGTTGCTTAAAAAGGCTTTTCTTGTATGTAAAGTTGATAAATCCTTGTTGAAATTATTGGATTTTTCCACTTTCTCAACACTTTTAATGTTCCATTTAATCATATAATCTAAAGGATATTTTGATATAGATGACTTTCCCCTTGGACCACTCTTGAAATTTTTGTACAATTAAACCCTTTTGTGACTCCATTTCCCAATGAATTAAAGCTGCTTCACACTAATCCTATCTTCTGAAGACTTCTCAATATACTGGCATCTTCACCCTTTGAAACTCTTTCATTTTGTGATATTCCATCCTATTAAAGATCATACCCGACCAACCAAACAAACAAAAACCCTTGTTCTTAATAACTAGCCTAAAATCACATTTCAAGCCTTAAAGATCACATATTTAAACACACTTATAGATAGATCCCTCTCTGGATTCAAGAGGGATAGATCCTAGAATCCCAAAGTGGTTCTTATGTAGGATCTGCAGCATTTAGTCTTGCCACTCTACTAAATTACAGAGACCCTAACACCCGCAGGATTGTTGTAGCCACTCCATATTCTGTATGGGAAATGTGAGAGTATTTCCATGGACTTCATCACCGGTCTACCTACGGTTCAGGGTAAGGATTGTATATTTGTAGTTGTTGATCGACTAACAAAGTATTCACATATCTTTGTTATTTCTGCACTACATAATGCTTCACAGGTAGTTTAGCTCTTCTTTACAGATGTCTTTAGGCTCCATGGTCTTCCAAATACCATAGCCAGTGATCGGGATAGCCGCTTCATAGGTGGCTTTTGGCAAGAGCTTTTTTAGTTAGTGGGTATTGAGTTAACAAAAAGTACCAACTATCACCCATAGACCGATGGAAAAACAGACATAGTAAACAAGTGATTGGAAGGCTACTTTCAAAACTATGTTTTGGGGCAGCAAAGGGCATGGTTGCGCTAGCTCCATTTGGGGGAGTATTGATACAACAAAAATTTTCACATGTCCATCGGCATGACCCCATTTCGAGATATTTATGGGTATGATGCTCTATCATTTTCTGATGTAATGTTTGGTCATCTAACCTATTATCATTAGATGGACCCAAGTACACCATGTAAGACCAATTTTACCCTAAGTAAAATTGCCTTCACTATGTTAAATAACTTAATAAACCACATTTATTAGGTTGTTTATGGTTCAAACAGGAAACCCCAAAAGGAAATATTAAACAAACCTATATTTGTTTGATTTTCCTCATGGAATAATTAATTAAACCATAATTTAATTATTATTCCCAGCCATGTTTAACCCAAAAACAAAGAAATTAATTAGATAAACCTTTATTTATCTTATTATTTTCTAGGAATAATTATTTAAATCTTATTTAGATAATATTCCTTGTTACATATGACCAAATCACCCACAAATAATTAAATAAATCATTATTTATTTAATTATCCTTCAACCACTTCCTTAAAAAGATAAATAAATCATTTATTTATTTATTATTAACAAATAAAGGGATTTGACCCAAGTCAAATACTTTTTTCCTCCAACAAATATAATAAAATATTCCATAAAAGGTGGATCTAGATTTGGTTAACATTATTTTAATCATGCACCAAGATCTAGAATGGCCCAATATTTTGTTATAAATAGGAGGGTTTTTCCTATCACTCTTCACCCTTTGTTGCCTATTAGATCACTCTGGATCTATACACTTGGTCACATTTTTCCATTATTTGTTGTGTGAACTCCCTTTGAGCTCTATTCTTTGCATTGGGTTTTCTACACCAACAAGAGAGAGAAATCTTAGATCTGAAGTGCTGAGGACTTCCAAGAACCCATCCCACTGAGGAGAATTGGATACGCCTTCTTGTTTTCCTCCCAGGTGCCCAATTAATACAAAATTCTTTCAAAAATTGTTCTTGTCTTGTCTATTGGTATATGGAGCAAACCCTTGTTTTTACTGCTTAATGTCTTTCCATGCATAGATCTGGTTTTTTGCAGCTCTTTTCTTGTTCAACTAATCACAGATCTGAAGATATTGGCAGCCACTTTTGTTGTTAGGGCTATTAGTTATGCGTAGCTAAAGTGGTCCTTTTTCGTACACTTCGACAAAGGATTCATACTAACAAATGACGACTCCACACGGGTTTTAAATTACGACCGCTGTCGTTTTTCATATTCCTGCATATCCAGCTACTTCAGACCCTAGGGTTTCTTTTCAGCTGTTTATTTTTCCTATTTTTATGTTTTTTTTCTCACATAAAACCCTAAAACATTAAAATTTTTAACTTCCGTGTGTTTCTGGCCCTATTGCGCAGGTAAGCGACATCAGTTGCAACTGAGACGACAACTTTTCCGAAAATCTGCCGCCGAGACAATCGGAACGGGAGGTCACACTTTTCAGCCCAAAAACTACAACCTGGACCTCCAGGTCGCACTTTTCAGCCTCTTTTTTGCGACCTGCACTGAAAACAGGTCAGAATCTGCGACCTGCCAATTTTTCAGTGGTTTTTCTGCAATTTTTCTAGGTTTTGCTGAAGCTTCTGTCAGGGTTTTCCAGTCTCTGTCTCAGCCTGCTTTGACCTAGTTCTGATCTGTTTTTACTCATCTAAGTGGGAACCTAGCCCCCTAGGTCTTCAGTACCCTCCACTTTTTGTGGAAGAGTTTTAGCTGTTTCAGCCGTCTTTTTTTCAGAGTTTCAGCCTTCCCTTTTTCAGATCTGAAACCTCCTCCTCAGATCCCTTTAAATCAGCCTTTCTTCCTTTCAAATCACCTCTTGTCGTTTTGTTTGGACCTCTCTTTAGGACCTCCTCCCTATCCTTTCCGCTTTTTGCTGATTTCCTCCCTTTTTCCAGCCACCTTGCCTCTGTCTCTTGGCTGTGATCTGCACCTCTTTTCAGCAGCTTTATCCTTTAGATCCCTGTCCCTTTTGACCTTAGATCTATTGGCCTCTTTTCAGTGTGTTTTGAATAAATTTTTTCCCTTTTTTTAGACTAGTTTTGAGGGACCCGCCTCCTTGGGTTAGATAGATGCAATAGTAGCTGTTAATTTTCTGTTATTTCAGCATTATATACTGTTCTCTGTAGATCTATTTTCAGTTACGCAGCACACTTTTTTCTTGCTCTCAAAACAAAAAGGGTTTTAACAATTAAAATTAACGCACACCACACACTGACCCTAAATGAAGAAGCGCCTGGTTAACACCGCCTGGCAAAGACTCTAAAATCAATTGTCACTGCACATTTTCTACCCTTGACCTCACTTGATTCTGTCCCTTTCTGCCCTTGTCGGTTTCCTTCTTCCCGTCACCATTGCACCCCCAAGGCGCCTTTCCCGAAGACTTCTTGGCCTTCACCCTCAGTTTCCGGTAGATCGACCTGCTCCGTCCCGCCGTCGTCGAGCCAGTCCTCCTCCGAGTCCGCACTCCGACTCCTCTTCTGATTCATTGGGTTCTCCTTCTCCTCCTGGTTCTCCCCCTGTCACCTTCACTATGTCTGGTCCAGGGCCTAACGCTAGCGGTGCTCCAGGCCCTAATGCCGGAACTACTACTAGCGGAACCGCCACAGGAACTACCTCGGCCATACCCTTGCTGCCGTACATTGCAGGCCTCAGCCTCCCCGATTTCAATCAGTTGATCAATGACCCTATCCGCCACGATGTTGGTTGGCCTGCCATGCCAACCAAGCTCCCTTCCGACATCCCTAAATTCGAAGGCCAAGCTGGAGAAGATCCAACCAATCATGTCCGATATTTCCACATGTGGTGTTCCTCCAATTCCATTACCGATGACTCCATCCGTCTTCGTTTGTTCCAACGCACGCTTACCAGCGAAGCTTCTAAATGGTATGTTGACCAAGCCACCTCTTCCCATACCACCTTTGCAACCATTGCCCAAGCCTTTTTATCTTACTTCCAGCTCCCTCTCCGATACGATACCGGTACGGAGCTCTTGACTTCCTTCAAGCAAACATCTTCGACCCGCCTTTCTACCCATGTTCAGGAATGGCGACGAAGACGCAGCTTATGTCGAGCTCCCCCCTTCGAAGATCGGATCTATATGGACTGGTTCCTTCGCTCTCTCTTAGCTCCCATCGGCAAATATGTCGCCTCCCATTTCCCTCAAACCGAAGAAGCCGCCCTCCAAATAGCCTTGAAATATGACCTGATCTACGCCCAGTCTGGTTATGTTTATACCGTCCTTCCTGACCTCCCCAGGCCCAGTGGTGCTAACGCCCCAGGGGCATCTCATTCCACCGACGGTATCGTTGGAGCCCTTTCCCATCCGTATGCTCAACCTCCTATGGGCTACGGTCTCCCTCCCGGAGGGGCCAGCACCTCTAGCACTCTTCCCCCTCCCGGTAGCATGTATCTAGGATACAACATGCCTCCTCCTTTTGCCCAACCTCCTGCTTACCTCAATGCTGCCCAACCTAACCATTACCCTTATCTGCAGCCTGGTATGCCAGCTCCTCCAGCATATGCGCTTCCACCTCCCTTGCCTCCTCCACCCCCGCAATAGCACCTACAGCCCCCTTCAGGGCAAGTATTTGCACAACAGGGTGCAACTAATCCCCCTTCTTCTCAAAGAAGGTGGAGAGGCAATCCAAATCAATCTGCCCCTGGTACTCGTGGACCCAATCCTCAAGGTTTTGACCCTAACACTGCTAACCAGCAACAGGGCACTCAGCCCAAGCCGGACAGGCCTCTTCGTACCAACAAGCCTTGTTCGTGTTGCGGTGTTTACGGTCATTACACCCACGATTGTCCCCTTTTACCACAGATGCGGTAGATGTGGGAGTCTCAAGCCACATTGCGCGGACAACATGCCTCCCCTCACGCTCCCCGTAATGTGGCCACTACTCAACCAACTGTGTTTACTGATCCTTTCCCTCAGCAAGGATTCGTGGCTACCCAACCACCTGATGGGCGGGTCTCCACTCCTCCTTCCATTTCTGGTTCCTCCGATTACCAGATCCTCATGATGAACTCTGATCCATCCCCAATCGTCGACCTTCACCTTCAAACTCGGTCTCGCCAGTACCCCAAGCCTCCTGCTCAGTCTGCCCCCGAGCCTCCTTCTTCAGGTTCTACAGAGCCTCTTTTGACATCCAGTGGCCCCTTACATATCCCTCAACCCAAAGTTGAGGTTCATACCAAGATTCCTAAGGGACCATTACGTCGAAAAGCTGCTTCCGGTCGAGCTGCTCATTCGTATAGGATAGTAGATGATTTGGCGCAATCTCCTGCTGCCATTTCCACACTGGAACTCCTCCAGTCGTGCCCTTCCCAAAAGAAGGCTCTATTATCTGCTGTGGGCGCTGCAGATCCTGTTGATGACCAAATGATTGTTTTTGATGCCCATCAATTAGAGCACCCTCCTCTTCCTGCTTCCGTCGCCTTCCAAATCCCAGTCAAAATCCAGAATGCCAACGTTTCTCGGTGTATAATTGATGAGGGGGCATCCACCTGTGTGATGTCCGCTTCAGTTTGGAAGAAACTCGGATCTCCTGGGCTGGCCCCTTCCACGATCACCCTTCGAGTGTGGGACGGCCATGCCTCCCAGCCCATTGGCCTGTTTCGTAATTTTCCTATCACCCTCGCCGGTACGACTGTTTGCGTTGACGTTGAAGTCATCGACGCCCCGCTAGACTACAACATTCTATTGGGGCGAAGCTACACCTACGCTATGTCTACTGTCCCCTCCGCGGTTTTCCGCAAGATGTCTTTCCCTCATAATGGAAAGATAGTCACCATTGACCAGTTGACATATCATGAGCCCAGATCTCAGACCTCACCTGAGACGACCATCTCTTCTGTAGCCAATAAGCAAACCGTCGACTCCTTGACCAGTCTCTCCCCTGGCGTCTACAAAGATTCCTCTTTGCTCGAAACCTTCCTTGGTCTTCCTCCTCCTATCTCTGACCCCAGCTCATCGAATGTTTGCATGATGCAATCGTCTCGGGCTGCTCTCAAGCAACCTGCCTTGGCTAGTCCGCAACCGTGCCCTCCACAACCTGCTCCTAGCCCTTCACCTGCAGTTGGTAGTCATGAGCCCCTGTATCCTCCTGGCATGGTTCCTCCAGGCCTTAGCCATTTAGGAGCCGTCCCACCTGGCCATTACCCCTCTGGACAGATACTGTTCCTAGCTCCCCCACCAGGAGTGTACACGGTACCAGTCATGGCCACCCTCTCTCTTCCTAACCTGACCCTGGGTATACCCGTCTGGTACATTGACCCTCCATCCGCTACCCCACCCGGTCACCCCAAACCCTACCTTGCTTTGACACCGGTTCAACCGGTCCCCCTCACTTCCTCTGGGCCCCCCGCACCTCCCCAGGACCCGACCCCTGTGGTGCCAGCCCCAAGAAAGAAAGGCAAAGCTCGTAAGGGGGCAACCCATCAGGACCAAGCCACCCCGACAACTCCTACCCCTCTGCGACCGCCAAAGCCCGCTATCCAATGCGCTTTGTGCGATATTGTCGGTCACGCCACCCATATGTGTCCTGAATTGCCGCACCTCAAGATCCTGGTCAACGAGATGTTTCCCGACTCTGACATCCCCAAAGTCTACGTCACTATCCCGGACTCTATCCCGAAACTCAAAACCTTGCGCACAAACCACCCTTGTGCTTTGTGCGATTTCCACGGCCATTACACCCACCTCTGTCCCCGCCTTGACGAGTATCGTTCCTCCTTGGACATGTACCGCCAATTCAAGGCTTCACATGACAAGATACCTTCTCACTTGTCTGCGAGTCCTACTTCGATAGGACCAGAGGATATTCCTACTCCCATTCACATTCCTCCTCCCACTATCGAACCAACGAAGCCTTCAACCACCATTTTGTACCTATCATCATCCTTGCGAGATAGTTCACCTAACCTTCAACCTGCAGATACTCTCGGTTCCTCCTCAGTCAACCTTGGATCTGTTGACATTGCGCATCTGAGCCCTTCTCCTCCAGATGACCTGTCACACATCACTACCTCCTCGGGTGACCCTTCTTCATCCAGTCTTCCCATCTTCCAGTCCGATGAAGACATTATGGAAGCCATGACCAACCCTGACTTTCCATGGGACGATATGCACCATTGCGCATACTTCCTCCCACAGCAATCCCATGACCAATATGCTGTGGAAACCAAAGACTTCATTCCCAATGCAGTCGTTTGGTTCAAAAATCCCATCCCTGCACCTGATGCTTTCGAAGAAGGAAACATGGCCAATATCTCTCCTACCATCAAAATTGACATTTCAGTCAAACCAGGAATCGAAGAATATATCACCTTGGGCGCCCAATGCACCCCGGAAGAAATCGAAGCTTACACAAAGATTTTCAAAGAATTCCGCGATATTTTCGCCTGGTCCTATTCTGAAATGCCCGGACTCGATCCCGCCATTGTCAAACACCATATCGACACATGGCCTGATGCCAAACCGGTCCGTCAAAAGTTGAGACCCATTCATCCTTCCAGACGTGACACTATCAAAGCTGAAATCGATAAGCTCAAGCAGGCTGGTTTCATTTACCCCATTGAATACACCACTTGGGTATCCAACCCAGTTCCCGTTCTCAAGAAACAAGGCACCATCCATGTCTGCACAGAATTTTGCGACTTGAACAAAGCTTGTCCCAAAGACAACTTCCCCACACCGTTCATTGACAAGTGTGCGGGGCATGAGGTTCTATCCTTTATGGATGGTTTCTCCGGATACAACCAAATTTTTATCCGTCCTGCTGATCAACTAAAAACCACGTTCATTAGTCTGTGGGGAACTTTTTCTTACCGGGTCATTCCTTTCGGCCTTAAAAACGTCGGCGCCACTTTTCAACAGGCCATGTCTTATTGTTTCCATGACTTAGCTCATATTATCCTTGCTTTTTTAGACGACCTCACTACACGTTCTAAGCATCGGGCGCAGCACCTACACGATCTGCGTACCATTTTTCTCCGATGTAGCAAGTATAATATCCGCCTTAACCCGTTGAAATGCGTCTTTTGCATTCCCGCCGGCCATCTCTTAGGCTTCATAGTGTCTAAGGATGGTATCACTCTTGACCCTTTGAAAGTTCAAGCCATTCTTGAACTTCCCATTCCGCGTACCCTACGCCAGCTCCAAAGTCTCCAAGGCAAAGCTAATTTTCTTCGTCGGTTCGTCCCTGACTATGCCACCACCACAGATGGGTTCCTTAGACTCCTCCAATCTACTATCCCATTTGTTTGGGATTCCTATGCTCATGAGTCTTTAGAGGCCCTCAAGCAGGCTCTCACATCCACTCCCTTGATCCACCCTCCCAACTTTGATCAGGACTTCATCCTGTATATCTCCGCTTCCACCTATTCGGTCGCTAGAGTCCTTATCTAGGAAGATGACAATGGTATCGAGCATGTGATTTACTTCGTCAGTAAGAACCTTGTAGGGCCTCCTGTTTCCTACTCATATGAAGAAAAATTAGCGCTGGCTATCGTGTTCTCAGTCCAAAAACTTTGTCATTATATCCTCATGCGCTCCACCAAGGTTGTGACTAATTCCAACCCCATGGATTTCCTATTGAGTCGTCGTATCCTCACTGGGAAGTACGCCCGTTGGGTCGTTATTCTTCAGGAATTCGACCTCGAATTTGTCACACCAAAGAGTAAGAAAGGCTTAGCCCTCGCTGAGCTCATTTCCGAATTACCTACCGGATCGCAAGACCCTCCAGTTAATGATGATTTTCCTGACGAACACTTATTTTCCATTACTGCCGACGACCCGTGGTATGGCGATATTATTACTTACTTGCGAACCCAAAATTTCGCCCTCCACCTTGATCGTGAGGCTCGCCGACGTATCCGACACCAGGCTCCCCGATATCTCCTTATCGGCGACGACCTCTATCGTCACGGGATTGATACTGTCCTTTGTCGTTGTCTCACACACGCTGAAGCTGAACAGGTCCTTAATGCCTGCCATAGCGGCGCTTGCGGTGGCCACCTCTCCAGTCTTGCTACTTCCCAGAAAGTCATGCGCGCTGGGTATTTTTGGCCTTCCCTCTTCAGTGATTGCATTGAGGCAGTCAAACACTGTCCCAATTGCCAACATTTCTCCCCTAAGGTGCGAGCTCCCCCAGCTCCCCTCCATCTGGTCGTCTCCAATGGTCCCTTCTGTAAATGGGCCATCGACTTTATGGAGTGTCGCCCGCCATCCGCTGGTAACCACAAATATATCATCGTGGCGGTCGACTATTTCAAAAAATGGGCGGAGGCCATGCCAACATTTAACAACACGGCAGCTACCGCGGCCCTATTTTTCTTTAACCACGTTATCGCTCGATTCGGGGTTTCGAAACAACTAGTCTCTAACCATGGCAGACATTTTTAAGATGAGATATGGCGCGAGCTATCCTCACTGTTGGGTTTTGAGCACCAATATTCCTCCTCCTATTACCCCCAAGGTAATGGCCAAGTTGAAGCAGTCAACAAAATCCTCAAGACTATGCTTCAACGGATGGTGAATAATCACAAAACCAACTGGCATCTCATGCTCTTCCCTACTTTATGGGCCTATCGGACTTCTGTTAAAACCGCCACCAGGTTTACTCCTTTCCACCTTGTTTTTGGAGAGGAGGCAGTCTTACCGATCGAGTGTGAAATTCCTTCCCTGCATCTGGCCATCGAACTTCTCCCTGACACCCAAACTATAGAAAAATGACTTATCATACTTGAGCACGCTTTCGAAGACCGCCGTGTTTCCTTGCAAACCATGGAAGCGGCCAAGAAATGCACCAAAGCTCAGTATGACCGAAAAGTCTAGCCTCGCACTTTTCACGAAGGCGACCTTGTTTTATTCTATGACCAGGCCCATGATGTCCTTGGTCATGGGAAGTTCGACTCATTATGGCTAGGCTCTTACATCATCAGTAAGGATCTCGGTAAGGGGGCATACCTCTTAGAGGATTTCGAAGGCAATCCCCTTCCTAATCCTCGCAATGCACTCTATCTTAAGAAATATTACCCTTAGCATTTCCCTTTTGAAATGCATGTTTTATTTTCTTTTAGATAGCCAGCATCTTTTTTCATTTTTGTGATTTGCTACTTCACCCGGACCCATTTTGTCCAAGAAGGGTCACTTCACCTCCCCTTTAAATCGAATCTCCTCACTTACGACACTCGTACTTGGGGCACCACTTCGCCTCCATACTTGTCCACGTTCGTGTCGATTTTCGTCATGAGTTCCCACCTTGTACTCATGTTTTCATGGTCCCCCATTGGGCCTTTACTGTGTGGCAGCACCATCGAGTCGCCCTTGTTTAGAGCATCCAAGTTGAGTCATCATCGCATTCATGGAGTCTATCTCGAGTCCCTTTGTACCCCGCTATAGTCCTCCATCCTTCATTGCTTGGTATCTCTCTTGTGTCGCACATTATGGCCTTCAGTCCCACTGTCCCCTATCCCTTATGATATTGTGTCAGTCGCTGCCATGTCATTCATGCCCTTTATGCTCTAACAAGGGAAGTCGTCCATTCGCTACTCAGTCCCTTCCATTTCACCATCATCATTAGTGTCATTCTGTCCGTCGCTCTACTATTTTCTCTCGTGCCTTAGTTGAGGATCTCTCATTGCCTCACCTATGGTGGACCTCCTTCTGTCGACATCAGCTCATTCATTCCAGAAGCCAGGTCTAGAGGGCGGTGTACCTTGGTTCCAGCTTCCACTCTTATTCGGTGCCTCGGATCAGGCAAAGGGATCTCTCATTTCCCTTTGACTTGATTGTTTCTCCACTCCAGCTCCTTTCAGCATGACCGAGATCCGTATACTTGATGGTTCAGTGATACAGCAGCAGCTCTTGATGATTCCCGGGTGTGTGTGAGATGTCTCAACCCTCATGAGGGGGTGGCCCTGCAGGTAGCCCCCCACATGCCTGGATGACCTCTTCCTTGCAGCCTTCGATGCAGCTCCAGATATTTGATGATGTTGGCCTTAGCCACTTGTAGCGCCTCTTTGATTTGCATGTATCAGTCAGATTTTGTGAGCCCTTCCCCATTTACAGGGGGCATTTGGGTTGTATTTGTATCTCATGTACTCAGATATTATTGTACAAGTCCTGGCTGTTATCCCAGGCACAGCATGTATGTGGGATTCCCCATTGTATTTTTATTTTTCCCGGCTCATCCAATGATTATGCCATTGTACTTGATCTCTTTATGGTCTTGCCTTGTTCTTCACGGGACACACTATTGTTTTGGCTTGTCTTGGCTGGCATAGGTATGCCTCTTACCGCTCTTCAAAGACAGGTACCACTTCCTAAACTAGAGACTTGTTGCACCTGTAAGTCTCATCTCCTCAAGGTCTAGTCCTTTAGCACAGTAGACTACCTTACATTTCTCTCTCTAACTTCCCTCTTGATGTCTAGTGATTGAGTTCTTACAACATACTTCAGTCATACGATTTGCTCCTAACACTCGTACGTTGGGGGGCAATCAGTTACACCATTTTTTGGTCATCTAACCTATTATCATTAGATGAACCCAAGTACACCATGTGAGACCAATTTTACCCTAAGTAAAATTGCTTTCACTATGTGAAATAACTTAGTAAAACACCTTTATTAAGTTGTTTATGGTCTAAATAGGAAACCCCTAAAAGGAAATATTAAACAAAACCTATATTTGTTTGATTTTTCTCTCATGGAATAATTAATTAAACCATAATTTAATTATTATTCCCAAATACAGCTAGAGTTAAAAACAAAGAAATTAATTAGATAAACCTTTATTTGTCTTATTATTTTCTAGGAATAATTATTTAAATCTTATTTAGATAATATTCTGTTAAATATGACTAACCACTCACAAATAATTAAATAAATCATTATTTATTTGATTATCTTCCAACCACTCCCTTAAAAAGATAAATAAATCATTTATTTATTTATTTTTGACAAATCAAGGGATTTGACCCAAGTCAAATACCTTTTCCCTCCAACAAATATAATAAAATATTCCATAAAAGGTGGATCTAGATTTGGTTAACATTATTTTAATAATGCACCAAGATCTAGAATGGCCCAATATTTTGTTATAAATAGCAGGGTTTTTCCTATCATTCTTCACCTTTTGTTGCCTATTAGATCACTCTGGATCTATACACTTGGTCACATTTTTTCCACTATTTGTTGTGTGAGCTCCCTTTGAGCTCCATTGTTTGTCTGGGTTTTCTACACCTACAAGAGAGAGAGATTCTAGATCTGAAGTGCTGAGGACTTCCAAGAACCCATCCCACCGAGGAGAATTGGATACGCCTTCTTGTTTTCCTCCCAGGTGCCCTTAATACAAAAATTATTTCAAAAATTGTTCTTGTCTTGTCTATTGGTATATGGGGCAAACCCTTATTTACCTAATGTCTTCCATGCATAGATCTAGTTTTTTGCAGCTCTTTTCTTGTTCAACTAACTCGCAGATTCAAGATATTGGATGTGCTCACTTTGTCATTGCTAGGGGCTATTTTTTATGCGAGCTAAAGTGGTCTTTGGTCCTTTTCGTACACTTTGACAAAGGATTCATACTAACAAATGTGGATCTGTTTAGCTATCTGAAATAAAGAAACCCTTGGTGTGAAAGGGGTCAATGCATGTAAACTGGGTCAAGTTTGACCAAATCAATAATGCTGCCATAGGGGAGAGTGGAGCTAGTGGGGACAACGTAGTTTTGGAGGAGGAGTCTTTGCATGGAAGTAGCATCATAAATGAGTGGGGCCAAGGGTGAGGAAGCACAACAAGCATATAAGGAAGGGGATGGTAGCCATGAGAGGCATTCAGAATATTGTTTATGTTTGGGTATTATGACTTCTTACATGCTTCAGCTGTTTAGCAGAGTTTGTTGTACTGTTTAGTACAAGGGTATTTCCAGGCAAGAATCCCACACTCTACCTCGGGGGACTTCAAGTGACCACTCAGGAGAGATATTCTGAGCTTCATTTCCACC